>OX377612.1:66619831-67939110 GCA_947397855.1 Thelaira solivaga | reverse complement strand
AAAAAATTTGTATATTCATTTTGACCCTGAGACACGGGAGAATTCATGGTGCCACCATTATTAACGGGTATATTCAAAATCATTTTTTTTTATTTTTTTTACCTCACACAAGCTGAAAATTTAACTTCAACATTTCTTGAAAATTAGTTTTCTTTTCTTTGCTGTATAAGTTTTTTTTTATTAAACAACTTTTATTTATTTAATTTTTTTTTCAACAATTTTTTTAACCGTTTGTTGTGCGTTACTTTTAAAAAAAATACTGTTTCCATTTAAGCAGTTTGACTTAAACTAAATTTCCTTTAAAGTGACTGCAAGGAAAACTCCAAAAATTAAAACAATTTCCTTTCAATTTTATAACTTTGCGCAATTACTCTTTCTCATTTAATGCTATTTAAGGGACATGCTCACTCATTAGAGTTTCCAAAGCTGTTGAGTGTAAGCAAGATAGACTATTATTTGGGTTCATGGTTGGTTGCTTCCTTTGCACTATTGACCGTATCAATTGCTTTATAAACCTTAATAGCCATATGCTTTTTAATGAGTTTTTTTTTTGCAGAAAATACCTTGTGTAGTCTGGTATACACTTTGCCTACAGGGTGTTGCTGAATCAATCAACCTTGTAATTTATAGCAATTTAAGTAAAGTAGGCCCATAAATCCCTTAGCATTAAACAGGTGTGCTTTTTTTTTGTTAGTTGAAGTAAGTGCTTGAAACCAGGATTGAAATTATAATAATTGTTAGCGGTCAGTGATGACTGTGTTTTTGTGTTTAAAGGGGATTCCTTTTGTTTTTATCTTAAAAAAAAAGTTTTGCTAAACTTTTTTACTTCTTTTTAAGCTAAAAATTCCCCGGATATTTTATTAAAACTTTCTCACCTTTAATTCCATTGCAATCAAAAGGTTCTTTTTTGAGCTTAGCATGTCATAACTGAGACAATGACTGACTCATTTCAAGTGGGTATTTATTGTGATTAAAGTATTTTTTTTATTTAAAAAAAAAAAAATAATAATAAAAAACGACTCAATTTACCTAATTCCTCTAAACAAAACTTTTATCCACAGAAACTTTTTTATTCAAAGTTTGAAGTCCAAAGTGAGACAGCAAATTACACTTATGAAATATTGCGTTTGGGTAAATATTTTCTCCGGTACGTTTGGGTAAATTCAGCTTTAAATATAAAAAAAATTAGAAGAATGTAGTATTAGGCTGAATTCGCCTACTAGTTCTGAACAAAATATTTGTCCGCACAAAATTTTTGTTCGAACAGAATTTTTTGATATGAAGTTTGAAGTCTCTCTCACAAAGGGAGACATAAAATTTCATAAAAAAATATGTGCGGACAAAAATTTTCCCCGAACAAGTGGCAGAATTCAACCTTAATATAAAAAAAATTGCAGAAAAGTAGAATTGAACCGAATTTGTTTACTTGCTCCTAACAAATTGTTGTTGGAATAAATTTTCCGAACAAAATTTTTTGTCACAAAAAAATTTTTGTCCGAACAGATTTTTTTTTGATATGAAAAAAATTGTGTGCTGACAAAAATTTTCTCCTGAACAAGTGACAGAATTCAACTTTACTATAAAAAAAAAAATCAGAAAAGTAGTATTGGAATCGCCACAAAATTTTTTTAAGCGATGTTTGAAGTCTCTCACAAAAAATGAGCTTCAAACTTTTATACGAACAAAAATTTTTGGCTCAAAAGTAAGTGAATTCAAGCTAATTTTTTCTGTCAAAAATTCTAAAAAGCTCTGACAGAACTGGAAAAAAAATATGCACAATAAATAATGGTATTCCACAGTTAAAGTCGGATTTTGTAATTCTTTTGAAACAGAGAAACTTTGAGATTGAGCTTGAAAAGCAACCTTAGAGTGGGTAGCCTCTTAGTTAAAAAAATTGTTTTATAAAAAGGGTACCTCCCTAGATTAGTAGGTAGCGTACTAACCTACAAATCTGGAGATCGCAGGCTTGTGTCTTGTATAGACCCTGGGTGTTTTCTGCAGACAAACCAAGAGGCTTTTGCGGATTTCTAGCTACAAAAATGATTTGGAAATAAATTTTTGTAAATAATATTTTATTTAAGCTAAATAGTTCACTTGATTTAAAAAAAGAAGAAACTAATTAAGAGTAAATTAAGGATTTGGTGACCAATGATCCCAATCTTGTATTTCATTGTATAATATTAAACCAGGACTTTTGGTTGAAATCACCTGAGAGCCAGCAAGCAATTCATAATTTTCATCCAATTCCCCACTTTTGACTCCACATTCTAACAGTTTTTTGGCGGCATTTAAAGCCTTATGTGCGGGCAATTTCTCTATAAAAATAAATTAAATTTTTATATATAAACAAAGACTATAAACTTCTCTTATCTTTTAGTTATACACATACCACTAAAGTTACCTATAAAAGCAATTCCAGTGCCATTAGCATTGTAGCCATAAGTATGAGAGCCAGCAACACGCCAACCTGTGCCCTCATATACAACGCCATCGTTGCCTATTAAGAAACTGAATTAAGAAAAATAAAACAAAAAAAATATATAATTAGAGAGAGATTAATAACAAAAAAATTTAAACTGATAACACTGTGCAACAAATTAATAAAAAACAAATACTGAATTTAAATGACCACTGTATTTTTTAGAAGCAAAAATCATTAAAATATCGCTACCAGAGGAATTTTCTAATTTTTATTAAATGAAGTAAAAAAAGGGGTTTCTCAAAACTGCAAAAAAGAAATGGATTGTAATGGATTGTGTTTTATTTTATTATTATTACAAAAGACTTTAGCCTTTTTTCCCAATAATTTTAAAAATAATTTTTGCACTAAAATGTGTAGCAACAAATTAAAGGCAATATAATTTAAAATTGTAACAATCGGATAAGTCGTGTTGAAGTTGTGATTAATTAAACAAACAAAAAAATCTTTAAAAATAATTTTATCCCCAAATCTGAAATAGTGCTGAATAAAAAACTTTTTTTTTTTTGCATACAAGATTTGTTTACTTGTTGCTCAGTGTAATCAATCACTCAGCTTTGCCTGCATTGGCATTGGCATACGTAATTAAATGCTATTGCCACTCACTTGTAACTAATGTCATTAAAGTTCAACTCATTCAGATGATAATGTTGCATGTTTTGTAAAATTTCTGCACATTTTAAAAAGGTTGCACATTCAGGTGTCACTGTATGGTGTATAATCACATATTTAATGGGTATGGGACGATAATCGACAATTTTACTTAACTGTCCACCCCATTGACGTTTCAATTTAATGCGCGGACAATCAGATTTTTGTGCCAGCACATTAAAAATTAAAACAATTGTTGTTAAAGTTAAGAAAAATATTTTAAACATTTTTTATTTGGTCTACTTCTGTTTACACAACCCTTTTGAATGCAAATTTCAAACTGGGCTTCATTATAAAAAAGTTTTGAGTTTTATAATAATTTTGTATATTTACAAATGCTTAAAGAGAAAGAGAAAAAAAAAAGGAAAATAGAGTGATCGAGTGAGAGCGAGTGAGTTTTATATTCTTGATCTCTTTAAATTAAAGTTGCTTGAATATGTAGTGAGTGAGAGTTTTTTATGAGATGAGTTTTACTGTTGTTTTAAAGAATTAAGCTTCGAATCAAGCTTAAGTTCTTTATAAATTAAAATTTTTCCTTTTGCTTTATTTTTATACAACAAAAAGTTTGTTTGTATAAAAGAGAAAAATATTTTAGCCATTCAGTGATTGTTGGCCAGTAACATGGTGGAAGTAAACCAGCTGACACTGAGACGCTAGCTGAATGTTTATTTTTTGTATAGGCATGACAGAATTAACACAGTAAAGCAAATAAAGCAGCTGAAATTTTTTGCTTTCCTTTGTTTTCTCTAAAAAGCTGTCAAAATTTGTTTACATTCTGTGCCCCCTATTGTTCTTGTGCTTAAAATACATAGAATGTATGTGTTTGTATGACCGGATCTATATTGAATTTCCTCTTTTTTATTTGACACATACGATAAGGTTGTTTTTGTAATTCAGTGCTTGTTATACTAAATGTCTTACCGTGTTAATTCTGCCATGGGCTGAGGTTGCTTTTGCCAAAAAGTTGTTTAAAATTCCTTAAGAAGAAATATAAACAAAGTGTATTAAAGAGAGCTCAATTTTGAATTTCACTCCAATATACTTTTTAATTTCAATCAAGGGAGCTAATTTTTAACAGCAACGACCTAAAAGCTTTACTAAAATGAGGGGATAATGTTTTTACTTCTTGTCACTGCCACTAGAAGCGCTTTCACACCTCGCAAGTGACTTGCGCAACTCTTGAGAGGAAGAGACATTTTACTTTTTCATTACACATTTGCCCGTACTCGGCAATGCATTTTGTTCTTTAATTCTTTGTGAATGAGTGCGTATGTTTAAGGGATTTGTTATACTTTGTATTGTTTTGTGAGTGAAAAAATGAGAATTTTAAGCAAAAGAAAATGAAAAAAAGGAAAGAGTAAATTTTTGTAATGTGAACGGTTGAGCAAGTTCAAAAAAAAATATAAAAATATTAAAAACCTACTTGCGCAAGTCACTTTGCCAGGTGCGAAAGGGCAGAAGAACTCCAGGTAAAATCTTCAGATGTAGATTTTTTGCTCTTCTCCGGTTTTCTTTAGTTCTTGTCATAATTTGTTGACATTAAATGCCCACCATTTTTTTATATTTAAAATCCATACAAAGTGTAAGTGTGTAACTGCAAATACATTAAATTTTTGTTCTTTTGTAGCACATACCAAAATCTGTGTTTGTTGTAGGGAAAACTTTACCTGGTGATTTGCCTGGTTTTGTAAGAAAGTAAAATTTTCCCATAATAGAAAATAGAAAAACTTTTCTGTAAAACCATGTTTACTTTACTTAAGGCGAGCGATTTGTTTTCCTCAGGAAAGTTCTTTTTCAATTGTTAATTAAAACAAAATGGTAGTGTTCTTGGCTAATTGTAAATTCGTGCCATCTATATGTGAAATGTTTAAGCTTTTTACACACTACAGAGTGTTGAGTGCAACATAAAAAAATTCACAAATAATAAAATAAAATTCAAAAACGTTTTAAGAAAAAAATTTTATTAAAAAAAATATTAAAAAATTGACTGAAAAATTAAAAATATTATTTTTTTTATCACAATTTACAAATAGACTTTTCGATAAGCAAATCAATCAGCAAGCAACATTGTTATTAAAGCTAGAGTGTTGGCGGCACATAAACGATTTTTTCTTTGAAGGAAACTGCCGCACAGCAAGCAAAACAAAATAAATTACAGAAGCAAATCAAGTTACAGGTACGTACTGGTATTTATTTATCTTTGAAAAAGAAAAAAAAAAAACATACTTGTGCGCAAATAAATGTTGCTGTAGGTGTAGGAGTAAATTTTTCTTTTAATTCATAAAAAAATTCAATGCCTGATTTTTAAGAAATTGTGCTCTAAAAAATTAAACGTTTGGGCTAAAACAGGCATGTGCTTGAACAAGTGAACAACTTAAACTTAACAACAATAATCCATTAGTTAGACATTTAATACATAAATTAAAGATGCTTCCAAAAAGAGGTGGTATTTGAATTGGATTTGAAATTTCCATTTACAAGCACTTAAAAGACATAATGAAGGGTGTTTTTTAAGCTCCATAGAACTTAAAATTGAAAAAAGTAGAAGACTGAAAATGATTTACGCGTTATAAAAACTGTTTGAAAAAAATAGCACAAGTGGATAGTATCTGTTGGGGCTTAGTCTGCAAGAGATACCGCAGATATTGATAAGTAAACAAATAGTTTTCCAGCAAAAATAGGGTTGAATAGGCCACTTCAAACAATAAGTTAAAACAAGGCTCATGTGGATCCTTTAGTGTGATACCTCTGTGATGCAAAAGAAAGAAGTTGGTGATAGACAGAGAAAAAAGTCAAAGAGAGTAAGAAGCGGATAAAGAAGCTTAAAAAGGAAAAGTAGAGAAAAGAAAGACAAGAAGAAAAAGAGATCAAGGTTAAGAAAGAAAGTAAGAAGTGGATAAAGAAGATTAAAAGGGTGGAGTAGAGAAGAAGAAGAATAAATAGAAAAGAAAGACAAGAAAAAAAAGAGAAAAATTAAGACTTCAAAGAAGCAGAAAAACAGAAGAATTTTTAGAACAAAATTAAAGAAAGTAAGAAGTGGATAAAGAAGCTAAAAAGTGAAGGGGAGGGATGAAGAAGAAGAAGCAAAAAAGAAAATAAGAAGTCACTGAAAAAATTCAAAGAGCGTAAAAAGCGGATAAAGAAGTTTAAAACAGAAGAGTGGAGCAAAGAGAGATAAGAAGAAAAAGAGAAAGATTAAGGCTAAGAAGAAGAGAAATAAAAGACGAAGTCATAGAAAAAAATAAAGAAAGCAAGAAATGGATAAAGAAGCTTAAAAGTGAAGAGTAGACAAGAGAGAGAGAGAGAGAGAGAGAGAGAGAAGAAGAAAAAGTAGAATGAGAAGAAAAAAAGAAGAAAATATTAAGTCTAAGAAAAAGAAAGAAAGAAAAAAAAGAAGAAGAGTGAAGAAAAAGAGAAGATGATTAAAGCTAAGAAGAAGAAAAAAAGAAGAAGCCATTAGCAAAAAATTAAAGAAAGTGGATAAAGAAGTTCAAAAATGAAAGGGAGGGAAGAAGATGAAGAAGTACAATAAGATTAAGAAGAAAAAAGACATAGACAAAATTCAAAAAGAGTCAAAAGCGGATAAAAAGAATTCAAAAGAAAAGAGTATGGAAGAGAGAGAAGAAGAGAAAATAAAAAAATTAAGAAGTAGAAAAGAAGAAAAAATAGAAAAAGAAGTTTGGAAATTTTTAAAAAACTAAATTAACTTATTTTTTCAATAGCCTGTAAAAGTCTACAAAATAAGTTGAGCCAACCACTGTATGGAACGTGCCAACGTAAGTATTAAGATCAATTTTTTTTCAACATTCTATTGTTGTTGTTGTGGGTTGAAAATAGCGGTTTAAACGTAATAACATGAATGCTAATCAAACTTGTAAATGTTTTTTTTTTTTTCGTTAGAAAACCCACAAATAAAAAATATTTTTTAAATCATTTTCCTAATAAAAAGATAACTTTTTCTTTTAATTTTCTTTTTGTTTTTTAAATTCGTTTTAAAAAACTTATTAGAATGGTAATTGATATAAATCATAATTATTAGATTTCAGACAAAATCAACTCCCATAACATGCAGAATGAGAAAGAATTTTTACAAATACTTACTTATTTTTTTTTTTATTTTTTTTTACAAGAGGAGTATGAAATATAAAAATGTACGAGCATGTAATTTGAGATTTTATTTTTTTTTTCCAATAGGAATATAACTTTATGAGGCTGTTTATATTTGCTGTCAATAGATTTGTTGTTTAGGTTCATTTACGAGTATATTCATGGCTGTTCTGGGTTCTGTGCTTTTTCTCTTTTTCATTCAAGCGAACATCACAAAACTATAAAACTACAAACAAGTACAACGAGTAGTACACACACTTTTAAAAGATTTTTTTTTATTCCAAGATTAAAAACTATTAATAACTTTATATTATTTTTAATCACTCTTCGAGCTGCGACTTTTTTCTTCTTCAAACTTCAGTTTCTTTTCACCACCTTTTTTGTGTTACCGGTTCTTAGAAAAACCACAAAAATTTTAGAAAAAAATTTTTAGTTGCAGGGGATCGCATAAAAGTTTTAGTGTGTCTTAAAAAAAAAGAATCCAACTACTGTTTTAAGTTTGATTTCAAATAAAAATTGAAAAAAAAAAAACATTACAAAGATTGATGATATTAAATAACATGACTTTTCTTTCAAAAGAATTGTAAATGTAAAACAGGGAAGAAAAATTTATAAAAAAAATTTTTTTTTTACTACAACAAGTAGCGAAAGAAGGTTTGTTTGTTCATTGAGAAAATCGCTGTAAAAATTATTTTAATAAAAAAATTTCGAAAAGGCAAGTAATCAATAACACAGGTAACTAGCTAGTAAATTGTATAAAGAAGAATTTTTTTTAAATATTAAAGAATAAATAAAAGGCATGAATCTAAGTTTTCAGCTATTCTTCTGAGTTAATGGCTTAAATAAATATTTTTGAAACCCGTGGAAACTAATGTTTTTCGCAAATCATTTGTATAAGGATTTGATATCAATAGAAAAAAAATTTTTTAATTTTTATTTAGGGAGAGGGGATGGGTGTGGATGGGAACGTTTTTTACTCAATAATTTAGAAACGATTCTAATTAAGTCCTTTTTTGAATTCGAGAATTTATTTAAAAATGAGATTAATTTGTATTTTAATATTTGGCAAAAGCGGGAATAGTACCTCGGCAAAGTGGGGAATGATAAAAATCCCTCAAAGCAAGGGCACTGGGCTATATTTTAAATTCAAAAATTTTTTAAAAATAGTCCAAAGTAACTTCTGAGTATTTGGGCAGTAGATTACAAATCTAGACGACTTCCCCTTTAAAATGACATACGTCTTATCCCGTAATCTTCTTTAAAAGTCAATGTATTTATGCATATTTATACCCATGCACTTACATTTCTGCTAAACATATTTCTAAGTAAGTCATAAATACTAAAAAGATATTTACAAATACTAAAAAATTTAACGGGTAACGTTAAGTTGTAATATTTAACTCAGCAGATTTATCTTCACTCACTTAAAAAATTTCATTTAATTAAAAAAAATGTTAATCAATTTAAAGCCAAAATTGCGTAATACCGAAAAAAATTCGTTTCATTTATTATCATCACAATGGGCTATAAACTTACCGCGACCTTTAAGATCTATTGTGCATTTAATTAAAAAAATGGCACAATTTAACTGAAAACTGTTCATTTAGCAAAGAAATTTTTTTGCTTTATTTTTGTTTTAACATTTGGGTATAAGTCCACTTTTTTCAAAATATAGTTAGCGGTAATTTTAGTATAACCTTCAAAAATAACTCGCATTTTATTCTTAAAAAAAAATAATTATTTATGAACTCGTGTCTGTGTTATCTTATAAATGATTCATTTTTCTCTTAATGAAAAATGTTCATAGAAGCTTTTTCTTTGCATTCATTTTTAATAAAATTTAAATTTTTTTTTTTTTTAAATTTAAAATAAAGCAGGAGTTTAAATTACATAAATAGAATGAATATTTTTTTTAATGCATAAATTGCAACACCTTTAAAATCTCTGACGACAGCAGACGTCTGTTGAAGTTTTTTTGTAAAGCGTGGCAATAAAATTTTGTCATATTTTAAAATTGTTAAGCCCTCAATTTGCATATAATTTAGTTTACTTTTTTTTTTGTTTTTGTTACAAGTACTTTATTTTATTTCTTTATATTTTTTGTTTGTTTTTATTTTAGTTGGTTTCAAATTTTATTAGTTGTAAGCGTTTATAAATACTCGTGTGTTGTTATGAATTCTTTTATTTTTCTCTACTTGAATTATAATTTATTTTATTTTTTTTTTTATTTTTTTTTTTTGTATTTTTGCAAAATGGGTGTGCCTACAAAATGTTTTCTGTAGGAAATGATGTTTTTATTTATTATATTTCAGTTTCAATGAAAGGGGTTTTGTTAAACCACAGTAGGCTAAGGAGCAGTAAGGAGTTAGAAGGCATTTCATATACAAATTTAATGCTTTAAATATTTTTTCAGCAAAAGATATTTTTTTCAGAATAAATTTGGAGGCATAATGCCAGCTACATACATTGCGACGGTTGATACAACTTTACACTAAAAGAATTTTTTCAATAATTCAATAAAAAAATTAATTATTTTTCCACCCATGACATTTTTGTTTATTAGACTAATGAAATATTTCATTAATTCAAAGAAATATTCATTCATTTAATGAAATAATTCAGTGAATCAATTTGCTGTCACTAATTTAAGTGTAAAGAAAATGGATATGAGTAAACATTTTGAGGAGTTTCATTGAAAATATTTACTAAAAAAAATCTTTGGGGTTCAAAAAATAGGCCAAAGCCGAGATGGTGTGGTCCATGAACTAGTGAAGTGGAATGTATATTTCAGCACTATATAATTTAGATTTTGAGGAATTTTACTCAGAATATTTTACAGGAAAAATTTGTAAGTTTGAAAAATAAAACAGAAACCGACCGTTAGTTTTAATTAAAGACCAGAGCAAGGAACTTCATGCAAAGGCATGTTTGTTGTCGTTACAATGAGACCCACTTAAAGTTAATATCTTTGGGAATCATAATATTTCCAGTAAAATGGCATGAATTTGTTAGTGCATATTTTTGCATATTTTGCCTTAAATGCATGTTTTTTTTATATTTTGTTATACATGCATATTTTTCTTCATATTTCATAATATTTTGAAATTTTTTTTTACGACTAGCATCTTTTGTTTTAAATGCATCGTTTACATACTACAACTGCATTCTTGTAAATATTTTTTTTTTATATTTCAAAACAGTTTTTATGATTGCAGGTATTTAAAGTTATGATTTTATTACGTTGCTTTTATGTAAAATGTCTTTATGATGTCAACAAGGTTTTGTGTTTATGAAAAGAAAATTAGAAGTTTTTGATTACAGAACAAAAAAAAACACTTCTTTAGACACTGGTATTGCTGGTAAAAGCAAACAATATTTTCATTGTGAGTGATGGGAAGTGAATTAATTTTCATATTAAATCAAAAAACCAAATAAAAAAAATAATACTTTTATATTTTTAAAGTTGCGGTTAATGATTTAATCATTATCAACTTAAGATAAAACTAGTTTACTCGAGACACTAATTTAAAAATAAAAAAACTTGTTTAAACTATGGGAAAATATTTGCAAATTTTTATGTATGTATGTATGTATGCACGAGTAACTAACAAGATGCTCCAGTAAAATAATTTAAGTTTAATTTTAAAATTTAATGTAACAAAAAGAAAGAACAACTAGAAGAAAACACCAAATGGAATTAAAACAATTTCAAATTATGTCATAACTTGTTGTAGTCGTGCGTCTTTACAGTCTGTCTGCTTGTTTTATTCTCTTGAGAATGTGTGGTAAAATAGAAATAAAAAAAAAAATTCAGTTTGAATGAAAATTTAGTTCAACACAGTTTTCAATAGCCCCTTCGTAATCCCCATTTTCAACAAAGAGCTTTTAATTAATTTGTATGCATGTGTGTCTGTATGATTCAGCAGTCAGTTCTAAATGGGATTAATTTAAATATAACATGTACTTTATTAGTGAAAAAATAAAAAATAAACATTTTTACCTGTAAAATTATTGTTTGAGAAAAATTTTGAAAGGCAAATAAGGCTTTTTTAACAACAAAAATTCACAAAGGTTTTTTTTTGCATCTCCATCCTAGATTGGTGGCTAATATACTACCCACCATCGCAAGAAAAAATATTAATTTGGTCACTTATCAACAATTAAAAAGCGATATCTGGTACTTAAGAAATAAAATATTGAAAAAATTTTAATTATTCAAAATTTTAATTTAAATAGACATTTAAAAAAATTTTATTTTCACCAAAAAAAAATATTGCTAATTAAAATGAAAGGTTGCATTGATATCAATAACATAACCATCATACCTGTTAATTTATCTTCGGCTTAACATCATAATGTCTGTGATTCTGTACATTTTCAAAATGTTAAACTCTAACATGAGCATGTATTGCTAACATTATTGATCTCTCTTTTTGAAATCATATTTATTTTGCTTAAGAAATTCATCAGCAAAAATGGCGGCTAAATTACCCACTTGATCAAACTAATGTAAAAACGTTGTAGGTAATTCAGTAAAATCCGAGACTCCTTACGAATCTCTTAATTGTTGTAGGAATTTGACATTTAATAACAAAGAAAAATTTTTTCAATCAATAAAACAAAACAAAAAAAAAATATTTAATTAATATTTTGTTTAATTTTTTTTAAATAATACAATTTATATAATTTATTTTAGTTTGAATTAATTAAAAAAAGATTTAAAAAATATTTCTCTAAAAATTTCCTTTAAAAAAATTTTAATTTAAAAGATCATTTAGACGTTTTTTTAATCTTTAATTTAATTTAATTTAATATTTCATGTGTTTATTTTCTACTCCAAATTTTGCAATCAGATATGAACTCAACTGTTACAGCATGTTATCACTGTAACAGTTAGCCATTATGATGGCTGTTAGCATTTGCTTACATATTCCTTTTATGAAACAGAGAGCAGAGAGTAAAGTACTGAGTTGTCTGTTAAAATCATCAGAGCAGTTTTATTTTCATTGCATGCCTTTACATGCAGCGGCATAGAACGTTTTGGTTTAACACGGCAGTTTCAAGTTGATTTTAGTACTCGAAGTCGTAGTAATTATTTAATTATTAATTAAATGTGTACACACACGTGCGTTTATTTCTTCCATAAAATAAAATAAAATTGGAATTAAAAAACAAAAGTGCTAAGACTTGATATTAAATTAAAACTTTCTAGTGATGGAAATAAGAAAAATGAAAAGAAAAAATTGAATAAATAAATTTTTTATGTGAGTACAAGAAGCAAAAACAACAACAAGTTTTCGTTTATAAATTTTTATAACCGAGTGCGAGTGAGTATGTAAACGGTAAATGAAGAGAGTAAGCGAAATTTTTTTTTTTTATCAAATAATAACAATCTCTAATGGGTTGTTTGTATTTTGTTTACGAATGCTAATTTCAAAACAAAATTTATGAAACGTGTTGAAACTCTCACATAGTACATAGTAAACCTACAACCAGAAAAGTGTTTAATTTATAAGTAATTTAAATAATTAATGTGTGTATGTTTTAATTTGAAACGTCATTAAAAAAAGTACGTACATAAACTGTTTTGCAGTGGCGACAATAAAGTGAAAGTGTGTGAATTAAAAAAACAAAATAATTTAAATAGTTAAAAAAAATTTCATTTACATGTGGAAAAAGTAATTTAATAAGGGAAGTGTGAAGTATCAGAGAAGTAATTACAATAAGACACTCTTATTACTCTTATAAAGAAAAAAAAAATTATTTTAAATTGCAAAACGCCAAACAAATTTGATTTTAATTATTTATTAAAAAACAACAGAGAAATAAAATGTATCAATCAAACAGTTAAACAATTTTTTTAATAATAAAAGAAAAAAGTCCCCTTTATTATTTACTAAACTGCTTGCTCTTCCTGTTGACTGTTGACATTTCATCAATTAACCTGTTACATCCTGTCAACCCTTGTTTGTGTTTTTTTTGTGGTTTTAAAAAGGATTTCAATCAACTAACCACAAAAAAACTACATGCTGAGTACCGCATTAAATGGATTATTGTTTTGAAAACGTTCAGCAGTTGTAAGGTGAGTTAAATGTAAACTGCCAGCTACAAAATTATTTTCAACTAAATAGGGCATATCGTCATACGATTTTAAGAAAGCTGTAATTTAAATAAAATTTAAATTTGATGTTTTTCAATTGACATAAAACTCCAGCTTAAATTAACAAAAATTTTCCAAAATGTTGCTTAAACTTTAGAGATTTGCTGCTTTTCTTTAAAATGTTTTTAAGAAGGTTAAGGTTGAATAACTTAGCAAGTATTTTTTTTAAGATGAATTTCCAGTAAAAAAAAAAATTTTAATCATAAAAAATATATTGGTTTTCAATCAATCTTAATCAGAATAAGATTAAAGTTACAGTGTAACTTAAATTAGAGCAGCAAGCGGAGAGTTTTTTAAAGCATTATTCATAAATAAAACCACTGACGGTGCGTTTTTTCTACAGTAGTGCTAATCATCTTGTTTAATAAAACTCACTAAAGACAAACAAAAATAGAGTAAAAAACGCTAAATTGTTAAAAAAAATCTAGCTAACAAGTCATTACTAATCAAAAATAAATAAAAAAACAATTGTTTTGCAGCCAACTTCACTACAAAATGTGCTGTCAAAATTGGGGTTTCCAATTGCTTAGCCTTGCCGCCATCAAAGATACAAGCCATATCGGCTCAACCGACTAGCAGCCACGTCGCCGATATTTTCTTATAAACCGTGCCGCCGCCGAAACCATCGGCTCATCGCCGGTTTATGTTCAAACTAATTTCAAGTTTAAGAATGTTATTTTTAATTGTAGGAGTGAAAAATTGAAAAAAATTTTAGTATTATAGACTTTTTTGGCTTCTCCTCTAAAATGAAACATTTTTTTGCTGAGCCGCCACCTCCGATTTTTTGCCACGTCTTGTTTCTCTGGCCGCCGCGCTATTTCGGTATAGTCATGAGAATTTTTGACAGACAAAAAATGCTTGCCGCGCGAGTTTTGGTTTCAGCATAAATGGCGTGATGCAATATTTTCCTTTTGGATAATAATTTACAGCTAAATAAGGCAGAAAGAGAGGGAAATGCATTATTTTTTTTCAAACAGTGGACAATCTACGCGAAATCAAGCGCATAGCGTAATCTTGTATTTCCATAATTCTTGGTAGTGCTGTCCAAAATTTAGTTCTCTTAAAAGTTTTTGGCTGCATTACAGAGTTTTAAGTGTCACAACTAAAAAGTTGAAAAATGTTTACCTGAAAAGTGATTTTCTTTTTGTAGTATAAACAAAAGTTTTTACACGTGAATCAATTCCTTTAGCAGTGCTGCCAACTTGCTAACTTACATAAAAATACAATTTTTATATTTCTTTGACCACAACAAAATTTGCTATTAATTTTTTTTTCATTGATTAAAAACTTTTTAATCCAAATAAATTTTTTTTTGTTGGTTTTGCCTAAAACTGTCTATGACAAATATGCAACCAATTACAGCTAATCTTAGCTACTTTGTTGCAACATTTTTGAAATGAAAGTTGGAAAAAAAATTTTTTTTTTCATTAAAAAAAAATTTTTTTAAATAAAAAAAAAACCTAAAAATTTTATTTTTAAAGCCAATACTTTTCTTTAGTGATGTCTTGTTTTTTCGAGTGGTTTAGAAAAAAAGCAGCAGCCAAACCCATGATATCTGCTATTAAAACTTCTTTTTTACGCATTAATTTGACAACTTTTTTTTTTATATGGTTTTAGATAATAAGATAGTGAGTATAATGCATAAAAGTATGTATAAGCAATAAGTCAGAGGTTCCCTAATAGTTAATTAAAACAAGTTAAGCCAAGATTTTGTGCCGTCAGCTACTAAAAATGAAGTTTCGGTATTGAAAACCATTCTGCTTAATTTCGTAACCTGAGACTAAAGCGTTACATTAGACACAACTTTACAGCAACTTTAAAAGACTGAAGTTAAATATGGTTTAACGAACCATTAAAGATTACGGAATGGGACACCTATCATTTTAAAGGGAGGTGGTCAAGATTTTTAGTCGTTTGCGCAATTACACAAAAATTATTTTGGAATATTTTTAAAAAATTAAAAAAAAAAAACTCATGTCTCATACCCCCAGTCGGCATACCTCAAAATTTGAGAAATTCTGCTTTTCAACTTTATTTTTGACTTAAAGACTCTATCTAAAGTTGTTTGTTTTGTTTTTATTTTTGTGATATAAATGTTCGTTTTGTTTTTGTGCAATTTTTTTCTATTTTTTGCCAAACAACAGGTGAAAATCGGTTTTTTGTGTGCGTGTTCACAACAATATACGAGTACGTTTTTCGTTATTTAAGTTTTTTTTTTTTGCTTGCTGCCACAATAATGTTTTGCATTAAAAACGCATTTTGTTTAGAAAAATTATTTTTAAGAAAAGTGTGTAAAATAAGAAGCAAAAGGAGCAACGAAAAAAAAAATGTACAAAATTTTAAATTGACTTTTATGCTGCTTTTACTCGTAATGTTGAAAAGTGGTTTCAGCAGACAATTATTGAGGACAATGTGTGTCTGGCTAACTGATTGTCGTTCGTCAGTAAGACTTGGAAGCATTTAACTCTATTTATGGACATGATAATGATGTTGATGATGGATAGCTATAGATACATTTAATGTTGGGTGTGTGTCATTTGTTTGTTAACCAACAGAAAACACATGAAAATTTGCTTTTGTGTAGCCACAACAAAATTTAGTTATAAAAGAAAGTTTAACAACAAACGAACGTGAAGTTTTAATATAATTGTTTATTTGGAGACCCTATTTAATATAAAAATGTGTCATGTCATGCTATTAATTTTATTTTAAATATTAAACGATATTAAACTCATTTTTTGTTAGAATCTTGTTTACAGTGACTTTTGTAAATATATAAAGATTTATGATTTTAAGGCAAAGGCATGTTTTGGTATCAAGAGCTTAAAATCTTATTTAATAAGAGAATTTTCAAAAAAATAGCACTACCTTGTTAGTGCATATTTTGCTTTAAATGCATATTTTAGGAGCATATTTTCAAAATAAACCTGCATTTTCAACACTTGGTTTCTATAACTTAAATTATTTACTATAATTAATTAATGCATGTGCATCTAAAAACATAGCTAATATACGAGGTGTGGTCTAAAAGTACCAAAAATATTTTAAAATGTCTTTTAACTGATAAACAAATAATACATTGTTCGTTTCTAGAACTGCGCTTTTGCGTATTTTTAATAAAATACGAGTGTTAATACTTGATAGTATTTACACAATTTGAGCCGCCGGTAACAACGAGTATAAATACATATGTAAGCCCCTGCTAAAGTTTCATTTTGCAAAAACACAGATTTACATACAAAAAATTAAGAAATTTCATTTTATTATTATTTACTTTTTTGTATCTGTTTTGTATCAAGTTGCTTTTTTTGTTACTTAACCCTACTCGTATTTCATAGTCGATCATTTTGTATGTAAATATTTTGCTTTGCTTTTGACATTGAAATTTAAAACGCAAGTGTTTTTAAATTTATTTTGTTACTAAAAAAAAACACACACACAGTTTTGTCAAATGACAACCATTTTGAATGGCCACGCAATTGTTGAACAATTAAAAATTTGTTAAAAGAAATTTTTGTTATACCTTTTAAATACAATTACTAATTTTTATGGAATTTCTTGAGTTCAATGTTTTAAGACGGTAAAACGCATATACACACATAAGTAAGTAAATTAAGCGATTTATATTTTTGAGGGAAGTAGACCTATAAGAAGACGAGTATGGCTGATTATAATTTTAATTGGAAAATATTTTTTTAGGAAATTATTTTAAATTAACAGGTGAACATAATAAATAATTATAAATTAAAACAAATAATTAATAATTTTGTCATAAAAAAATTCATTTAAACGTGGTTAAAACTCCAAATATTAAAAAATAATAATTTTGTTATCATGTTCAGAAATTCGAACTTAGGTTAAAATTTTTTAAATTGCTTAGAGATATAAAAATTTTGTATTATGCAAACATAAAAAAAAAAAATAAAATGATGTGCTATTTTTATTTCTGTATGAGCGAAAAGTACTTTATAAGATATTTTTTATATTATTTTCACTATAATTTTGAGTACAAAGCTTAGCTTAAATTAAAAAAAAATTAAATTCACTTTAATTTAATTTATTGTAGTACTTTCGACCTTGATATTTAAAAAAAAAAATTATAAGTTTTCTATTAAAATGTTGTTTTAATACTCAAAATATTAAAAATAATAGCTTTTTATCAAGTTCGAAAATTCGAACTTAAGTTCGAATTTTTTTAAATATCTCAAAAATGTTCAAATTTTAATTGAATTACAAAATTTTATTATTTTTCTATGTAATTTGTAAAAATTTCCTTATTTTTATGTTCAAAATCTTCCAAATTTTAAAAGCAATTAATATTTTTTTTAAATTTTTATTTTGGGTTATGTAGGAATTTTTTTTTATATATAAAAATTAAAATTTGTTGATTACTTAGCTTTTTTTCATTTTTTTAAGGGAAACTTCTCTTTGCTAACTTACTTTACCAATTAATTGCTTTGTACTCGTTATAATAAATCACGATTAAAGCGGGTGTTGAATGAAGTCTTCTCTTCAGTCATTGCTACATTAAACATGACAGCAAATGTTCATGACATTTTGTTATGAAAACTTAAAAAAAAAAAATTGTTTTGATTTTCAACTTCCATGTATGAAAACTACAAAATCACTCAAGTTTAAGTTAATGAAAAAACGCACAAATTTATTTATAACAATGATGAGTTTTTAAAACTTGTTATATTTGGTATTGTGTAAGCTGAAACGTAAATGGTTAGAGTTACAACCAAGTCAAGGCAAATCAAGTGATGGTTCAGTTTTTTTAAATTTAAAAAAAGACAAACGTTTTAAACGTTTATGTTTAAAATTAAAAAATAACATAAATAAATAAAATTTTGTTTTATTTTTCATACATACAATTGTTAATTCTCATAGGAAATTAACAATTAGTTGTGTGATTGTTTTAACACTAAAAAAAACTAACTAAAAAAAATATTCAACATCATTAATTTGATTTCACAAGTTTCTTGACTTGAATGTACATACTTACATTAACACATGTAATGACCACATATGACTACATTCTTACAGCTTCAAGACTGCTTCAAATTTAACAGAGAACAGAAACATAAAAAAAACTTAACTTGGAATTGAACAATTTAAAAAAAAAACTCAAAGAATTGCTGAAAAATATATTTGAGCTGTAATTTTTGAAAGTAGTATAAGTCCACTTTAAAAAAAATTAGATATCAGTAGTTTTAGTAACAATAAGCAACATCTTACTAAAATTACCACTGACTAATTAAAAAAAATGGACTTGTACCACTTTCACATATAACAGCTCATTTATTTATTTAAATGGCCATAATCTCAACACTAAATAACGATGACCACAAGCATGGCAGCAGAATATAAACAAGAAACAGCAGGGTCGAATCAGTCATAAGTTTCAAGTAAAGTGCAAGATACGCAACGTACTGCCTTGCTGCAAAGTATTTACAAACTCAACTGCAATAATTTCAAATATCAAAATAAAACAGTCAGTCCATTATAATATAAAGGTCACTAAGATATTTGATTGCAATTCAACTTCTTTACTTTCGAAATGACAAATTAATCTTCGCTTGCTGCCTTTGTTGAAGGGTATAGCAATATTTGTACAAACATGCAACTTTTGTATACCGCATTTTATGTGTTTGTATAATTGGGTTGAAAATGCGGAAAAATGTTTTTTAAATACACTGAAAAAATTCAATTCACTATGTATCGCACATAAAAGCGAATTTTAAATTTAAATAATTTTTATTATTTTTCTCTCGACTTATGTAAAAATTATTTTTAATTTGTAAGCATTATTTTAAACAAATTTTAACTATATAAGGTCTAAGGTTAAATTTTTGCATGATTTCGAAAATTCGAAGTTAACTTCGAAAATTCGAAATTAAGTTCGAAAATTCGAAATTATGTTAAAAACTGTTGAAATAGGTTTTGAGGTTAGAAAACTACTTACTTTTCCTTTTACTACAACTTTTCTTGAAATTCTCGCTTTTCGAATATGCAAACAGAGGCTTAGTTTTTAGTACTTTAACTTTATTTATATATTTATTTCTTTTTTAGTATAATTTTCATTTAACAACTCAATTTTTTCTTAATTTTCTTAAATTTTCTTTAAGTGTAAAACCATCATAGGCAAAAATGTGTTTTTCCACAGAAAGCGACAATAACTATGATTACCAGTATAACGAAACAGCAAATTATAAAAAAATTTCAATTATAGAAACAACAAATGATGAGTGAATGGTTGTACTACAAACTGTTTGCATATAATGATTGTGACTTCTTCTCTTATATAGCATTGTATGGCAGCAGTTGTAATGTTGCATGAAATTTAAACTTTTCTACTTACACGAAATGAAAATTATTTACCATTATTTGTTGATTTAAAATTTGAAAAAAAAAGTTTTTTTAATAGAAATTTTTCAAATAACAAACACAAATAGTTTTGGTATCATTTTCGATTTCCTTTACTAGTCTTTCTTAGAGGCTAAAGTGTTTTACTAATAAAAACGCAAGTTGCAAGAAAATTTGAAATTGATAAACAGAAAAAACAACCCATGAACAGAAAAGTGCAACTCAAGTGTTTTCGAATTTAATTGTCTGTACTCTCTATGAACAATGGAAACACAATTGAATTTTATTTTTCTTAATTTATTTCATTCAATTATAAAAAAACAGAACCAAAAAAAGAAAACATAACGACAGCTATATTGACATTGTTGGTTTTACTAGAACAAATGTTTTATAGCTAATAAGTGAAGTGTAGTTGTTTTTTTTTTTTTTTTTTTTTTTTTTTTTTTTTTTTTTTTTTTTTTTTTTTAAGCTTGATTTGAACAAATGAGTTCCCACGCCTTTATTAATACAGAGAAATAAATTTAGTTGTGGGTATTTTGAAAACAGAGAAGGTAATTGATGAATTCTAAAACGTAATTTTAGTTACAAAAATGTGTTTAATTTATAATTGAGTTTAAAGAACTGCGTTTTAAGTCTTTTAAAATTTAAGTTTTACTCATTTCGGTACCAAAAATACCGACAAAACGCTCTTACATAATGTCAAATTAGTTTCGAAAGTCAGTGATATATGTCAATATTGAGAACTGTAATATCAATTAACCATAAACAACAAAAAAGTATGTTATTTTGTATCGATTACGCCAAATAGATTGAAAGTGATTAACAAGCGTAGAGCAAAACAATTAATTTACTTTCCTTATACATATCATATAAAAAAATAATATTAATAATTAAAAAGATTAATTTTGAGTTAAAATTAAATTTTTGAATACTCGAATTTAATTTCTAGTTTCGAAATTAATTTCGAATTTCAAACTTAATTTCGAATTGCAAACTTAATTTCGAATTTCCAACTTAATTTCGAATTTCCAACCTAATTTCGATTTTCCAACTTAATTTCGAATTTCGATCTTAATTTCGAATTTTCTAAAAACGTTTAAAATTTATTATTTTCAAATTTATTTATTAAATTTCTTTTAATTTATTATTTTCTTTGAAATCCTGTAAATAATATAAATTTTTTTACTTAGTTTATGAGTATTTTTCTTAATCGAATAAAATAATTAAGAAAAAATAATGTCTTACCATTTCTTAAATGAATTCACTGTTTTTTAAACTGCACTTCAATCTCATCCTAATTCAGTGTATGTACATATGGCCAACAAAAGCTAACAAATCAGTATTGTTTCACTAATAATAATAATTTTTCAATCAATATTTATTTTATTTTAAAAGTTATAGTGTTTGCAAATTTAAAAAGAGATTGAATTTGAAAAATAATGTTATCAGTGTCATGGTAGTGTTACATATATACACACGTATATACTTATGTTCATTTGTATATACATATATTTATATATATTATATTACATTTCAATATCATTTTTTCATTTCATTTATTTTAGTTTTTTTATTTGATTTTCTTAAATTATGCTTAAAATATCTTAATATTATTTCAAATAATTAAATTATAATATTTCATTAGTTAAATAGTATAAAAAATGAGTCTATGATTATTTTCGAAAATTCGAACATAATTTCGAATTTTCGAAATTAGCTTAAAATTTTTATAATTCACAAAAATTTAATAGAAACATGTCACAAAATGTTGATTTTCATATTAAATCATCTGAAATGATAATTTTAATAAAATATATTCAAGATTTCATAATGATTGGATGCCAAAATGAACCTTAACTCCTCGTTTTAGCTAACAAATTAAAGAAAAATTTGATTTCTAATATAATTTCAAACAAATTGCTTACATATCACTCATTTCCCCCAAAGAAGTCATAATTCAAATGACATGATTACATGCAAGATCCATTTAAAGTTTGCAATTTATTAGAATAAATTTTAAATATTTTCTTTAAAAAAAAAAGCATTTTGAATATTTTTTAAAAATATTTTTACAAAATATATAAAAAAAAATATTGAGAAAAAAAACACAATTTTTTATTTATGACACTTTAGACTTGAATGAACCATATGTATGCCCTTTGTGTTGGCTCCTCTGACCCTGATTGTTTTTCTAAAAATATTCATGATCTTACAAACATGCTTGTTGGTTCATATGGACATTGTACATACAACTGAGTGGGTGATTATTTATCAAATTAGACAAAAAACAACAACAACACAAGTCACTACATAATATTTCTATTATAAATAATGGCTTAAGTTTTCTAGTTATTGTTTTCAATAAACAATTTCTTGGTCAATTATGTTGTCAATGTTAGTGTAGTGGTCATTAAAAAAAAAAAAAAAAAAAAAAAATACTTTTCTAACTTAAACTAGCAAATTCTTAGAATTTCATTTTCGTTGTTGTTTTATTTATGTGTTAAGCCAAGAGGAGTGTTTGTAAATTATTTGTTTTTCTTTTTAGCTGAAATCATTTCGAACATACAAGTAGACCATTTGTTGTATTGTTGCTTATGCAGTTTTAAGTGGCACGTTTCAATTTACGTACAGAAATAAAAAATAAAAAAAATAAATGTAAAATAAAATTGAAGGTCTTTTCTTTTCAGTAAATTTTTTGCTTTAGGCTTTCTTTTTTTAAAACAATTTTCAGTTTGTGCTCAACACTTTAAATCTCTTTAATTAATGTTGAAGTTAAAATTTTTTTTATGCAGTTGTTTGTGTGTGTGTTTTGTTTCGTTGGCAAAAATTAATGGATTTTCAATTCAATGATTGATGACGGCCTCAAAATATTGTGTTGGATACTCTGCTTGTGCTTACTTCAAGTTAAGATTTGAACAACGTAGAGAGTAAAAATTCTGTTGCCTTTGATTCATTTTTTTAAAAGCTACTTCTTTAACTTTTAATTTAAATTTATTAAAAAGGCGATTGTACTTAAGTAAGTGAAAATAAATATAACGAGTTAAATATGTTTTAACGTAACCCGCTACGTTTTTCAGTATTTGTAAATATCTTTTTAGTTTTTATGACTTACTTATAAATATGTTTAGGAGAAATATAAGTGCATGGGTACAAATATGCAAAAATACGTTGACTTCTCAAGAAGATTACAAGATAGAACACATATCAATTTAAAGGGGAAGTCGTCTAGATTTGCAATCTACCGCCCAAATACTCAAAAATTGCTTTGGACTATTTTTAAAATTTTTTTTTTTGAAATCTCCATATACCCCAGTGCTGTTGCTTTCGGGGATTTAGTGACTTCCGGGCGAACCATAAAACATTACGGAATGATACTTATATCATTCGAAAGGGGAGGTCGTCTAGATTTGTAATCTATCGCCCATATACTCAAAAGTTGCTTTGGAATATTTTTAAAATTCTTTTAAATTCTTCTTCTTAAGGATTTTGGCAGTTTCAGTTTTGCATCATAAAATAAAAAATACGAAATTATCTGAAAATGTAAAAACACTTCCTGAAAGTATAGAACCTGCAGAATAAATTCTTTTTTGATTTTGGTAATTTTTGGGCAAAATCGGAAATGGTACCTCGGCAAAGTGGTGAATGGTAAAAAACTCTTAGAGCAAGAGTACTGGGGTATAAAGGAATTTCAAAAAATTGTTAAAAATAGTCCAAAGTAACTTCTCAGTATTTAGGCGGTGGATTACAAATCTAGACAGACTTTTCTTTAAAATGATATGTAACCCATCCCGTAATCTTTAATGGTTCGTGAGAAAATTGCTAAAATCCCTCAGAGCAACAGCACTGAAAACCTTTATTTTTAATGCTATTTTCTCAAAAATAAGTTAGAAAATACAAATAATATTACCCGCTGAATATGCTCAAAATCAATTCTAAACAAGATCTAGGGATCTAGTTTTTGTTTAAGTTTTCTTTCTTTTTAATATTTTGCGCCATTTCTTTATTATGTATGAGAGACAAGTCCATTAAATACTTTTTGTATTACAGTCAAGTTCTTTAAAAAAAAAGGAATTCATAATCATCAGATACCATACACAACACATACTTATATACATATACATGTACGTATGTGTATACTTTTTAATTATATGAAAATTTCTTAGTTTAAAGTTTAATGCGTTTAAATAAAATCTGTTTAATGTAAACAAATGTCCAGTCAAATTTGCTTTTAATGAACTGCCTTAAAATTCTTTTAAACAAAATTGATTCAAATACAGCAAAAAATAGAGGAACAATTATACATACGCGCACATTTTAAAATAAAGTAGATGTTGTTTTTAACGAATAATTTTATTTTCTTATAAAGACTCATGAAAATGAAAACAAATAGTTTTGAATTTTAACTAGTTTAACTTGATCTTATGTAAAACTTTACTCAAGAACCACTTTAAATATATAAAATTCCCTACCAAAATGTTAGATATGAAAAGTTTGCAATTTTTTCAATAATTTTTCATTCGATATCGAGTGTAATTTGTGCTCTGAAGCTACACTAAATCAACAAGCAAAGCCACACTTGAGTTTCTGGAAATCGAAGAGCAATTTTTAAGGAACCTTTGTTTTATGTGGGTCATTGTTGTGGTAATTTATAAAAAAATTCGGTTGGAAATAGGGTAATGCCACTCTAAATGAATTTTGTTAATATAGTCTGTGATTTTTTTTTTTATTAATCCAATGAATTCATTATTCCCAAATTACATGCTCTTTTAGATCATAAAAAATTTAAAAAAATATTTATTTAATAAATCAATTTTATTCATAAATTTTATGCATGTGCTCATTAATTTAATTAATAATTTCATTAACAATAATGAAAATTTTTGTTAAAATAATAAATTATTTTTTCATTAAAATTACATAAGTGAGTTAATGAAACAATTTCCATAATTTATAGCGAATTTTATTAAAAAAAAATGAAGTTGTGAGTTAAATAATGAAACCTTTTTTAAATGAAATAATTTTCCAGCTTTATAATAAATTTCATTAAATTTAATGAATTTCATTATAAATAATGAAAAAAAATTGCTAAATTAATGAAGCCTTTATCATTAAACTTACATAAATTTTTGTTTTTAACTAATGAATTTCCATAATTTATAGTGAATTTCATTAAAATTAATGAAACTGTTTGCTAAATTAATGAAATTTTTCATTAAAATTGCAAGAATTGTTGTTTTAAGTTCATGAAATAATTTCCATAATTTCAAAAAAATTTCATTAAAATTAATGAATATTTTAGAGAATTTCATTAAAATGAATGAAAAAAATTGCTAAATGAATGAAGTCTTTTTCAGTAAAATTACATGAATTTTTGTTTTTCGTCAATGAAAAAATTTATATACGTTCTAAAAAATTTTCTTAAAATGAATGGAATTTTTAATGAATTTCATTAAAATTAATGAAAAAATTTGCTAAATTAATGAAACTCTTTTCATTAAAATTGCAAGAATTTTTGATTTAAGTTGAAGAAATATTTTTTATAAATTCAAAAAAATCAATTTCATTAAAATTAATGAAAAAATTGTTAAATTAATGAAACCTCTTTTCATCAAAATTGCAAGATTTTTTGCTTTTAGCTAATAAAATAGTTTCAGTTATCATAGAAACAATTTGAATGAAATGATTTCATTAGTGCCAATCGTTTTAATCGCACTTCACTGTTTATGGTAAATCCAAAGATATTTAAATTGGAATGTCCAGAATATTACAAAACATATGATGCACTTGTTGTACTTGCACATACATATTCCATAAAGAGCAAATGCGCCTGTCTGTTGTAGACTATAAAAAGAAGAACAGAAAAAAAAAGAATAAAAAAATCTGGATTTTATTTCCAATATCTAAAAATAAATACTTGTAGTTTTTTTCAGCTTGTTTTGCTTTATTTGAAACAATGAAAATGTGTTACAAACATGCAGCACGATCAGAGCATGTGCTGTAAAAACACTTGAGGAAATCTGACTACAGTCAGCCAGCCAGCCCATAGGGCTTTATTGTATTGAAAAAAGTGTTCGAAATAAATTTCTTTTGTTTTTCAATAATCTTTTGTACAATTAAAAATTATTTTTGTTTTGGGGCGTATATTTTCTTGTTGTTGGCGGTGGTTTTATTCATTTAGTAAAGAATTTCTAATGAAAAATTACAAAAAAGAAAAATAAAAATATTTTAATGGTTTTGCTTTCTTTTTTTGTTAGAAATTCTTGAAATATTTTAGCATTTATCTGATTATCAAATTACTTAAGACTGTCAGTTGACAAAAGGGATCGCATGACAAGTAAAAGAAAAATTTAATTGTGACAAAATTAATAGAAAAATTAATAAGAAAAAAAGTCTTTAGTTATCGGATAGAAACAAACTGGAGTTCGTAATTAGCTTTCTTTTAAATAAATAAATTTTTTTGTTTCCAAATTTAGTGCAAACTTTTGTCCGGGTTTGTGTAGTTAATATGCAAAAGCTAAACACAAATACCCTGCCAAACCAATTAATTATTTTGTTGTTGTTGTCTGTACTGAGCCCTGACTGCTGACAGACAGTTAACTATCTGTCTGTCAGTAATTTTTTTTTATTAACAAAATAAAGTTTACAAATTACACTTTCAAACAAATTTATGTCAGGTGTTTTAAATTATAAAAAAGAAGTCAGAAGCGTGTTCTTCTTTTTTATTTATTTTTTTTGCAAAATTTATTTTATTAAACCATAAATTCTGAGCCCATGTTTTTTTCTTAATTTATTCTTTTCTTGGCCATAAACAAGAAACTCTTTTGCAGTTTAAATAAATCAATTGAAATAAAATACTTTGAAAAGATTTGTTTACAAGGTGTGATTAAAGCAGAAAACAGAGAAATAAAAGTTAAAAAAAAATAATTTAATAAAATTTAAACGCATTAATTTATTGTTTGTAGCTGAAATCACAAGTCGCAACATAAAATTATGCGAGACAAAATCTCAAGTTAAATTTTTTGTTTTGATAAACCGAATTCTTAAAGAGAAAGTTTTTAGTTTTTGACAGTTTTAAATTATGTAAATTATAATAAAGCAGGTTTAAAGTAAATTTTTTATCACGCTAACAGCAGCTACAAACATAATTTCACTTGAAAGGAAAATATTTTATTTCAGTTTAAGTAAAAAATTTAATATTCTCCCTCTTAATTAATTTTGTGGATGGAAATTATGCCCCAAATGAATAGGTCATTGTGATATGGCGTGTATGCGTGGCTTAGTCTTAGTCTTTATTAATTTATTAAAAAACATATTTTCATATGAATATCTATGATTAAAATTTTTGTTTAAAAGTCGTTTTCACGATCTTGAATTAACCAACGACCGTGTATAAGGCTTAAACCATAGTTAGTTAGTTTAAAGTAAAGTATAGTTAGTTAGTTAAAGTAAAGAACTGTGGTAAGGCTTTCCATTTCTCTTCCATTGGCGCTCTTAAATTTTGACTATAAAGTCAACAATATGCATGTCTGTAGAAAACACCCAGGGTGTAAGCAGGAATTGAATCTGCTGCTGGAATATAGATTTTACAGATACTTAGTTTCTATTGCGTGACTATACAGATTTTGCGAACTTTCACTCAGAATATTTCACTGTAAAATATTTGTTTTTTAAAACTTTTTTTATCACAATCCCCTATAATTTTTTTAAAAATATGTTTCATAATTACTCTGGCTACCTGTCTTTTATAGCAATAAAATTCGGTTTCTTTTTGTTAGCTTGTTCGCTATAAAAATTTTTGTTTTGCAAAGAATTTGTCTGAAATTTGACACATATAATCTCTATACTCTAATGAAGCTCGTCATGTATTTTTATAACAGCCACGCCCATTTTTAGGCTTACTTGTAAAAGATTTTGACTAATCACTGTTCAAAAAATAAATTTAAGCCTGAAATTATGCTCTGAAATATGTTATTTAGCAATTTGATTGGCGCGTATGATACAAATGCTAGCAAAAACATGAGCCTTTTTATAAAGTGGGTTTTGTTTTAACAATTAAAATTCTATTTCTAAACGGGTTTTTCTAAAAATTGGTTCACACGCTTTCTATACTCTAAGGATAGAGACCGAGCAAAAACATTTAGTTCAAAATAAACCTGAAAACTGATTGGAATCATTAGAAAGTAAAATCATTATGTTTGTTATTTCGCCTGAAACTAAAAGTAATTTTTTTTATTAAAACTAGAAATAATAATTAAGCATTTAGAAGCCTAGATTCTGAATTGCATTAATTTTTTTTTAAGAATCCAATTGAGATTATGGTTTCCCAGATAGACTCTAATAAATCTTTCAAGACAGTTGGTGTCTCTAGGCAGGATCTAAAAACATCTACAAATATTAGAGTGTCTACTGAAGGATTTGAGATGGTGTGTGCAGAGAACTTGGCATACGACTCTTATAAATATCATGTTCCTGACAAATTTAGTAGCTTGCAAAAGAACTACGATAGAGCAATTAGAGGAACTCTTGAATGCCACTTATTTTCATTAATATAATTTTGTTGTTTGCACCCATCCTAATGCTCTAGTTAGCAGCCTAAAAAACCAATTAACACACGCACTGCTAAGCACCTGTTAGTCGATCATTAAGTGGTTTTAGTTTTATCAATCCTCATTTTACCAACATTTAGTACAGTTTTCAAATTGTCACGCAGTCGGTTAGCTGGTTTATTAGTAAAACACACCCAACTCCATAAATATGTTGTTGTTGGGTTTTGTGTCTTTTGCTTGGCCGCATTAGATTTGATTGCATTTACATAAACGTTTTTACCCAGCCTTTAATCGCAGTGTTCTCTTTTTTTTACTTTGAAATTTCTTTGATCACTTTACTTGGACTTTGGCTGCTGGTATTAAAATTAAAACCATAAATTTGTGTAATACACATATTTATGCTGTATTTATGATGATGTCTACCATATTTGCATAATGAAAAAATTGAAAAAAAAAAATCTTTTGGTTGATTAAACCTTAATGAGTTGAAAGAAAACTTAATAAATTTTTCTTAATGGAAATTTAAAATTGAAACGGATTTAGCTAAGACTCCAATTCAGGGAGTGTTTTATTGACTGTTGCAGTTCATTCTCTCTATCAATCGTATGTTTATTTAAAAACAACTCCAAGCAACAACAAATTTTTGTTTTCATTTTCAAATATAAATGTGGAAAAAGAAAAGAGCTTTGTAAAATATATAAGATTTTTTTAAAGACTCTTTTAAGGGTTAAATGTTAAATGTTTGTTTACGTTTGCGCTTGCCAGCACTGTTAGTGCTAAAATGCTGCCACCATATTGCGTGCACGCATGTTGCATGTAAAAATGTCTATTAAAAAAAAAAAAAAAAAACTGTAAAAAAAAGTGACCACAATTATAAAAACAAGTTTTATTTATTTCGCAAAATAAGGCAAAAAAAAGTTAGCAACAACAATTTTAACAAAATTGCCACAGTTTTATTTTACTTTATTGAACCAGAATTTTCCAAGAATTTTTTTTAATTAAAAAAAAAAGTTGGTTTTTGTAGCTTTGGCTTTGGCAACAGCAGGCTACCGACTATATGACTGCAATACAACTGTCTTTGTCGCCTCCTGAGTTCTATAATATTAAAAGAAACTCTCAGGTAAAGGAAGAATTATAGCTCAATATCAAAGCCCAGCATTAAACACATAGACAACAGCAGGCTATCAACTACATGACTGCAAGTATTCTTGGCATTCTTTCGCACTGTGTGGTCCGTTTCTGAATTTAGAATATTAAACTCTTAATTTGGAAAAAAAGACAGAAGTAAAGGGAGAAGTGTAGCTTAGACATAGAATTTACATATTAATTATATAGACAATAACTACACAACTACAAATTCTGTGTGTTGCCTTCACCGGTATATAGTCACTTTTTTTTTTTATTAAATTTGGATCTAATTATAGATTCCGCATGGAAAGGAACATATAGCCTAAAGAATTAGCTATTATTCATTCCTGCGAAATTATTTTATTATTTTGAATTGTTTCATTTAATTGTGAATTAAAAGTTGCCTATTGTAATTGAATTGTGTTATTACGTCAGCTGTTGGTCATAAGAAAAAAATTTTATTTTTTAACATCAAAATAAATTTTAAATAAACAAAAAGAAAATCAATTTTCAATAAATAAAACGAAATTTTATTTCCAAAAATAAAACAAATTAAGCTAAAACATATTTTATTTATATTTTAAAAATATCGCATGCGATAAAAAATAATCCATACATATTCTTTACATATGTACTGAATTTAAAAGGGCTTATAGAAAGATGGAGCCCTTTTATCTCAAGGAATGATACCTAATTTAAAACAACTACTCTGGATAGGGCTATCATCCTAGAAATACAGTTTCTCCCAATTGTATTTGTGAAATTTTTTAGGAAACGTTGAAAATTTCACTTAGTAGAAAAATAGCATAAAAGTGGTCTCTGAGGGATGAAGGCTACTGTCGCCAAACCCTTTTATTTTAAGGCATGGGACCTAATGGGACATATATCATTTTAAAGCCGAGGCTGTCTGAATTTTTTATTTTTAATTAAGTTTTCATTTATTTCCCATTTATTAGGGAAATCACAGCTCTAAATCTGTTTATTAACGCTTAGGTAATGTTATAGAAATTTTCCTATCTTTTGTTAAGGGCGTTGGTATAGCTTGATACTTGTAATGCCCTCAAAATAAGTGTCTTATAAAAGCGTGTGTATTTAAAATTTAATAGTTTGATAGTTGGTAGACTGCTGTCGTCCATGTGTTTCTTGCTTTAGCTGCTAAATTAAATTTTTGTTTATTTTTTTTAAATTCTTTTTTTATGAACATTTTGTGTCGTTTGTTATTAAGTTATTTATGATGCTTCTTTTATAGACCTATTTTAGGTTGAAGTTTTTTTTTTTTTTTTTTTGTATTCTAAATTGGCCTATTGATTAACAATTTAGTAGGTGTTACTCTTGGTTAACATTTTTAGGCTTACCCTCACAAACACACACCTACAATATTTTATGGCTGATTCAACATAACCAACATTAACACGTTAAGTAGATCTCTAAATTTCTGTACAATGTTTTTAGTCAACCACCAAGAAAGTGGTGAAGATGATCACAGCCTACACATTCTACAAGACCAAACGGTTAAAGATGCACTTTTTAAATGGAATTTTTTTTTCTTGTAGGTTTCATAATCATATCAAATTCTTAGTTTTTTTTTTTTAATTTGAAAAACATATTTTTAAAGCCCTGATTTCATATCTTCCTGCTTTTAACAAATATTTTAATATTAAATTTATAATGGATTCTTAAGTAATTTATTCCTTTCGTAAACATCCACTTTTGCAATTTCCATAAAAAATTATATTGATTGCTTAAATTAACTTTTAGATTTAGTTAAAGAAATATGTTTTTCAGCTTGATATTTATTTAATTTAATTTAAATTTTTAGAATTTCAACACGTGCTTAGCAGCATAAATTATGGTGGCTTATCAATTTGTTTATTGACTCAAAATATAAATAAAATAAAAGAAAGAAAAATTTTGCATTTTTAATGAGACTCACAATTCTTATTTTAAATAAAGAATAAATAAAAACAAATAAATTTATTCAAAGCAGGTGTATATAAAGTAAAACAACAGAGAGGCTTAATTTATCCAAAAAATTAAAAAATTTTTTTTTTTTAATTGAAAATAATTTTTAATAGACCCATAAATTTGAGTGCATATTCACTATTTATGCCTTTCATAACTCTGTGAATTTTGTTTGATTATACTGAAATTCTTTTAAAATGTTCTGTTCATTGTTTCTTTTTTTTTTAATTAAAAAAAAAATACTAAAAATTATGTCACGTTTTTAATATAAAATTACGAATATGAGAAATAAAATGTTGTCAAGTTTTATGCAAAACTTTAAGCAAAAAACAAAGTAGTAAATTGCATAAATAATGAGGCGCCACAGTGTGCGGTAATTTGTTTGGGAAAACAAAACTAAAATTTACGTGCCCAATTATGTAATGTTTAATATTTAAGAAACATAAACAAATTTAATAACAAATTAAAAAATTTAAAGTTACTAAACCTGAACTAAATAAAAATTTATTTTTTTTAAGTTGAAAACAAAAATCAGAAACAATTTAAGTGAATACAGAGAAAAATTAATTAATTATATAACATTAATTAATTAAGTTAAATAACAATAATTAATTAAATTAATTTATTAATGAAATTAATTGAATTATGTTAAATATTAATAATTAATAAAATTAATTTATTAATGAAATTACTTAAATTATTTAAAATAATTAATAATTTTTTTTTAAATTAATTAATTAATAAATTAAATTAAATAAATTACTTAAATTATTTAATTACTTAAATTATTTAATTACTTAAATTAATTAATTAATTTAATTAATTAATTAATTAATTAAATTAATTAATAAATTAAATTAAATAAATTACTTAAATTATTTGATTACTTAAATTAATTAATTATTTAAATTAATTAAATTAATTAATCAAATTATTCAAATTAATAAAATTATTTAAATTAATAAATTAACTAAATTAATAAAATAAAATAAATAAGTAAAATAAATTAAATTAATAAATTAACTAAATTAATAAAATAAAATAAATAAATAAAATAAATTAAATTAATTAAATTAAATGAATAAATTAAATTAGTTAAAGTAAATAAATAAATAAAATTAATTAATTAATTTAATAAATAAATAATAAAATTTTATTATATTAATTAAATGAATTAATACAGAGAAGAATTAAATTAATTAAATAAAATAAATTAAATTACATTAATTAACTTATGAAATTAATTAAATTATTTAAAGTAATAAATTATTTAAATTAATAGTTTATTTAAATTAATTAATTAATTAAATTTTTAAGGATTAAAATTATCTAAAAATTGTTGAGTATAGAGATCACTCACGTAATTAATTAAAATTTAAAATTTAATAAAATTTAAGGCCATTTTCAAAAATAGCAGCTTAAATTTTTAATTAATTTAGGAAAAAACATCGCATTCGATAAGTAACAAAATTGATAAAAATTTGCTTTTTTTTTATATGAATTAATTTAAAAACTTCGATACAACTTGCCCAATAACGAATGCTTAAAATAAAAACAAACGAAAAAATTTAAACAAAAAAACGTGTCATTTTATGTCATATAATACAAATTCTTAAATAGTTTGAAGTATTTTGTATTCCAATTACTCTATTTCCTTTCTTAGTTACAACTGCTCCTACCAATTGTAATTTAATTTATGCGTATAAATTATTTATGTTGGTAAAACAAAACATTTTATTGACTCAAAAAGCCTGTTTCTTTTAAAGTAATTTTTTTGGTTTTATTGAAAAATCGTGTTACTGTTATTTAAATGACACTTAAAACTTGATGTCAATGATTAAAATGCATGAAGCTATAACAACAACAAGAACAAAATTATAACTGTATAGGATGTGCTGACTGGATTTTTTTTCATAATTTGGTTTACAGCACAATCTTTTTTTTATAAGAAAAAAAAAATCATCATTAATGAGTCAATAAATGAATGCAAGATGTAATAAATGAATGAATGAAGGCTATTTTATTACATTTAAGTGAACGTTTTACAAAATGATTGTACACTCGCCACTAGACTTCAGTATATTTTTTAAAATGTTTGCCATAAATCTGGACTAATAATAATTTTTTTAAATAAGAGTATAAGTGAATGCTTTAGGCTGTTTTGAAAGTTAAATTAATGATCACTTAAAGTACAGCATTGATTTAATCGTAATTGAAGACTGAGACTCAGCATAAAACTCATGTGTGATAATTTGGAGCTTACCAACCGATTTTTTCTTTGACTTTTGTTTTGCATTCGGCATGATAATTAGCAAGTTATTAATTATTTTTTATTGTAGAAAAATATTTTAAGAGCATTCAATTTTCTAAATTGTTTATAAAGGAAAACTTTTTAGTTTCATAGCTTTAAATCTTAAAAACTCTTCTGGAAGCATGAAGTGGTGATTAAAACTTTTTCTCAGAACTACACACAGAAAACAACTTCGGTTTTGAGAACTAAATTTATTTCCCATTAAAAATTCAGTTGTGATAATCACATTTTGTAGTAACAGCAACCAGAATTCGTTAAAATAATCCAAAATTTAGTTCTCTTAAAAATATTTCGAGCTGTTATGCCGATTTTCTGTTGTCAAAATAAAAAAAATTTATTTATAACAACTAATTTTTTCATTTGTAAGAAATTAAGTTCTCAATGTTGTTTTAATTTGAATATTAAAAATTTCTATTCAATTTAAATTCTTAAGCAAATCATCATCATCATAATATTAAAATGCTGTCACATTCTACTATTATTTGAATATTGAAATATTTTCAATAAAAATTATTCTACATTTTAAGCAAAACACAACTACTGCCACTGCTGCTATTAAAACCCTGTGGTTTGTAATTAAAGATTGACTATAAAATTAAGTCAAGTGTTATTTATTTTAATAAAAAAAATTAAAGCTGGAAATATTTATTCTATAGAAAATAAATTCCATATGAATTACATGAAATTAAATATTTATTAATAAATTGTTATGTCAGTTGTAAAGCAGTCAACATTTTACTTTTGAAAATACAATCGGGTTTTTATTGTCAAGTTTCTTTTTATTTATTTAGAATACAGAGAGGAAAAGTCTAGCGTAATTTTTGGTATAGAAATTTTTAATGAAAAATTGGACTTGTTTTTTTAATTAATAAAAATAAAAGTTTTCATATTATTTTGTAGCCGTTACGCCTATTTTTTATTTTACCTGAAATTCAAAACTTACGATGTGGAAGATTTTTAACAATTAACTACTAGACACGCCCATTTTTTAAAATAATTTTTTATAATAATAAACTTTGTCATATTATTTTGGGTCCGCCACGCCTATTTTTCATATCCTATACAGAAAGCTTGCATTATACCACGCCTACTTTTCATATAATTCTTTATATTTCTAAAATTTTCTCAGAATATAAAGAATTTTGGCTTTTAAGTTTCTTCTAGTCACGCCCATTTTTTATAATTCTAACATTGCAATTTTATTCATATGGTTTTTATACTCTAATTAAGGTTGTCATTTTGCTTTGAGTGTAGTTTTTAAAAAAAACTTTAATTAAATATTTTATCAACTAATTTGTTAAATTAATTTTCTTTGCAGACATGTGTTTTACAAAATAAATCCATAATCTTTGTGCAATTACCTTTAAAATTCCATCCATAAAATATATTGAAAATGGCCTCGCCCATGTCACCCACCGTTTATAGGCAGGCACCACAAACTTGTGCTGCCAATATCACAGTGTATAAACAAATCCCCAGCAAACACTATAATCTGGGCACTGTGCAAAATATGACAGAGCGAACACGTTTAATTGAGTTATTAAGAGCTCCTAATGTGCTTACCTCACCCACCATGGAACCACCATCAAAGGGTCTGCTCAATGGCCCAGGACAAAATAATTGTTTTCTTAATTGTGCCGTACAGGTAAGTTTGCTTTATTTTTTATTTCTCCCTCTCTCCCCTCTCCCCTCTCTCTCTCTCTCTCTAAGTACAAAAAAAACTTGTTCCCATAAGAAAATTTTAACCCTGAATAGTACTCGCTTGGCATGTCGTGTTAAAAAAAGAATAATTTCGTGTATTTAGCATAAAACAAGCATGAAATGCTGATATAAAGTGTAGCAGCAGCACAGAAAAAAAATAGCAGAGATTTCTAGACTTTGCCATAAGAAACACATGTGTTATAATTTTATTTATTTATTTTTTATATTTTTTTTAATTCAAAAAAAAAAAAAAAAACCAAGCAACCTGCTGCATTAAACTACAATGAAAGTTCCTTTGCTTTTGTAGCAAATAAAATAAAAAACAATAATTCAAAATCATCAAACAGGTGTAGTCGTATGGGGGGACCACGAGTATGTGTATTTTTTTTCATCAATGTTTCAAAAGCTTTACTGTTCGGGAGCATAAAACTGAAACAAGTGAGTTATTGAAAAAAAAGTTTACACGTAATAGTTTCATGGGAAAATGATTTTCATTGGCAAATTGTTGTTGCCGCTTAAATGAAAAAATAAAAAAATAAAAAAAATGGAGTACCTAAAAGGGTACTTATACCGAGACTTAAAGCTGCTGTACTATTTTACTAGAACTTAAGGCATCAAAAGCTTTTCTTAGGTTTATTTGAAAGCAGATTGTTAAACGCCCTAAATATCAGATATTTTGAAATTTTCAACTCATTTGGCTACATATTTTCTTCAAACGTTTTTCTAAGATGAGATTGGATTTAACTACATGTCATCACTCAAGTCGCTGGGTGTTATCACTGTAAAAGTAGAAATATTCTGAGGCCATCATGGTCATCAGAAAAAAAATCTGTTAATTTTATGAGAGTCAAGTCTAAGGTTTCTCTCTCTTTCTCTCTCTCTCTTTCTCTCTCTATTTCTATCTCTCTATATTGTTTGCTTTCATTATGTGCCACAATTCAATTTATGTGGGCTCTATGAGTATTCTTTGGTGTTTTTTAAGGGCACTTGCTCATCCACAAAAAACTGTTATTAAAGTCACCTCTGAATATTTTATCTCTTTCTTTTTATCCTCCCTACATTCATTATATACCACCACAATTTCTGTATAAGGATCCTTTCCCTGTTTTTTAATAATTCAATTTATTATCTGCAAAAAGCTGTTAGTTTAAGGCTTATTAGATTCATCTTTAAGGCTTCTCTCTTTTTCTCACTCCTTTTTACCAGCCTCTCTCTTGATCTTCTTATTTCTTTCTCTCTCCTTCTTTCTCTCTTTCTCCTTTATTCCCTATCTTCCCTCACATTGTCTCACAGAGTCTTTTTTGCACTTTTTTTTCATCCGTAGAAAGTTGTTACCTCTTTGACTGTAAAACATAAAATTTATTTTGTGTTGCTATAGGGTTCTTTCAATTTCAATTAAACTACTGACTGACTTTGTATTTTAATTTTTGAAAAATTATTGCTTTTCTTTTTCTGAATCTTCTAGTTAACATAAGCTTCTTCTTACAATTCAACAAGTTTTTCTCAAGACATTTTACTTGTAGTTGTTGTTGGTGCTGTTTTAGTCAATTATTTATGCTTTTGCTAATAAAAGGGCTACTTTTTTATTTTCTATTTAAATAAACATAAAAAAATAATGCCTCTTCTGTATGTCAGACTCTGTTTTATTGTTTCATTAATTTTCTTTGTTTTAAAAAACTTCTCTTGTCTCTTTTTTTCAATATGTTTTACAGAGTGTTCTTTCTGCCTGGGGGCTTTCTCAATGTGTTAAACTTTATTTTAGTAATTTATTTTAACTCTATGTGGGTGCCTTGTACCTGGATTTTTATTATTATTTTTATTGTCGTTTTTTTTATTTAATTTGTGTCGTTTTGGTTTAAGTAAATGAATTAATTTTGTTTTTTCTCTCTTTTGCCAGTGTAATTTTTTTGGGATTGTCTAAATTTTATACATACAAACAAATTTTTCTGGAAAATTAATTTTAGGAAATTTTTCTTTGTTGAGCAAAAAAAATTTTTTTCTTCAATTTAAATTTTATTTTTAAACAAAACAAAAGAAATTAAAAAAAAGCCAGAGAATTTTTCAGCTGTCATTAATATTTTTTGTGCATGTGTGTGTATCTTTTATAATTTTTTTTGTTCAAGTGCTGACAGTTTTAGGTCTTGACAACTTAATGATGTAATTGTGGTCAAAAGCAAGTCGCAACGAAATGCTGATTTTTTTTACATAAAACAATTTTTTTAGGTTTGTTTCCTAAATCTTTTGTTTATTTGGCAAAACCAACAAACAAAGCTGGTATCAAAGAGAAGTTGCTTTCTGTTGATTGGTTTGTTCTTTTTTTGTTTTTGTAAAGATAAAAAGCATTTTAACGTTTGTAAAACGGGAAGGCTTAAGAAAACATTTTACAGCAACGCAAAAAGCTTTATAAATGAGTAAACGAACAGAATTATATAAGCGCAATTATATAAGCTAATTATGTCTGAGAGTTATTTTTTTAATCTTCCATACGAATTAAAATTTTAAAATTATTAAATAAATTAAAATTAAAAAGAAAATATATTAATCATTAAATATATCGTCATATGAATGCATAAAGGCTCTAAATTCAATTAAAAAAATATTTATCGACCAAATATATCGTCATACGAATGCATAAAAGCCTTGAATTAAATTAAAAAAATATTTGTCGACCAAATATATCGTCATACGAATGCATAAAAGCCTTGAATTAAATTAAAAAAATATTTGTCGACCAAATATATCGTCATACGAATGCATAAAAGCATTGAATTAAATTTAAAAAATATTTGTCGACCAAATATATCGTCATATGAAGGCATAAACGCTCTAATTTAAATTAAAAAATATTTATTGACCAAATATATCGTCATATGAATACAATAAATCCCTAAATTAAATTAAAAAATATTTACCGACCAAATATATCGTCATATGAAGGCATAAAAGCCTTGAATTAAATTAAAAAAATATTTACCGACCAAATATATCGTCATATGAATACAATAAATCCCTAAATTAAATTAAAAAATATTTACCGACCAAATATATCGTCATATGAAGGCATAAAAGCCTTGAATTAAATTAAAAAAATATTTACCGACCAAATATATCGTCATATGAAGGCATAAAAGCCCTAAATTAAATTTAAAAAATATTTATCGACAAAATATATCGTCATATGAAGGCATGAAAGCTCTAAATTAAATTAATAAATATTTATTGACCAAATATCTCGTCATATGGAGGCATAAAAGCCTTGAATTAAATTAAAAAATATTTATCGACCAAATATATTGTCGTATTTTTTCTAGATCTTCAGCTAAATGTGTACTGAAGCGAACTATCGATTTAAAATTCAATTATTATAATCCGATCTTAGCTTGAAAAAACTAAGCATCTTAATTAAAATTCTTCTAAGCAATTATGATTTTTTTGTTTCCCCTTTTCTAACCAAATAAAAATTAAAAAAATTGCTGACCATTTTCCGTTTATTAAAAATATGACTCAACTTAGTTTTCAGCTTTACAGCATTTTAAAACGTTTTTACAGTCGTTCCTTTTTAAATTGAATCAATTTCATTTCTCTATTCTTTTTAATTTGACTTTTTTTTACATCAACTTAATTAAATGCAGACAGGTAGAGTGAGTAACAAACAAATAAATAAATACATACAAAATTACGGAAGGAAGGAAGGAAGTTGAATAGTTTTTTTTTTCATAACAAACACTCCCTTTTCAATGTATTTGAATTTTTCTTACAATATTTCCATTATAAATTAAAGCATTTACTAACAATAACGAACTACTTGACTTCCTTAGCTTCCTTCCTTTAAAGCGTTCAAAACCAGCCAATAGAATATATTCCATTAGCATGAGTTTGCTTTGGAAAGAGAACAACAGCAACGACAAAACACAAGCGTCTAATAAGAATATTAAGTCTTGAACCCACTTAAATCAAAGAAGAAGTAGACAAAAAAGTGATGGGAACTTGTTTGTCTTAAAGATGGTTACAATTTGATATAAAATAAATACACCTTCACGTTCATGTTCGTGTGTAGATATCAAGATATTAAAATACAGATATTTTTACTAGTTTGTTACCATTTAAGAAAAAACATTAAAAACAGAATGATACGCTCACAAAGTGAAATAGAAAATATCATCCCTTTTTTTGTAATTTTTTTATTTAGGAATAGGGGAAGTAGGCTTAGGAACATCATAAAATGAATTTATTTAAATTTACATTAAATTTTTTGAAAACTAAATATAAAACTAACTTATTTTCATAGTTTGTTCTTAATAAATTTGTAACATGTAAGTATAGGTTGCCTAGCATCATGTGGAGCAAATACATGTCCTCCCATTCTTTCTTTTTTGAATCATTGGCTTTACAGCCAATAATGATGAATTCATTCCCGTAAAAAGGGTCTTGCAGCCGTGACAGCAGTAAAGTTTTCGTGAAAATAAGTGAGTAGGAGTGACAAAAAAATTTTTTTTTTACAAAATTTTTTTTAAAGATTTCAAAACATTAAATCCAAAAAACCTTTAAAATCTGTTTAGTGGTTTAGAATTACTTCACGTATTTTGGCATAAAAAATTTATTTAAAAAAAAAATAATAATTTTTAAAGCTTAAGGTTGAGCTTACCTTCCCCATTAAATTCTACCATAACGTTTTTTGTATAGTTTTTTTACACTTATTTACAGCTGAGTATGTGCAAGTGTCTGTCTGTCTGTCTATAGAAGTGCTGGTAAACACTTGACTCTTCTGTAAGACAATTTTCTTTGGCTTCTTGTACTGCTGCTGTTGTTTTTTGTCTTTAATTTTAGCATTTTGTCTTAAAGACTCTTGGGTTCTTAGGTTAAGTTTATTACACATTTTACTACACTGACACCAAGCTTAACTTGGCTTCCATAATGCAGCCCCGTATTTAATTCTTTGGTGTTGTTGTTTGTTAGTTTATTTTGTAATTTCATATGCTGTTTAAGTTAGGCTCAATTAAACAATTCAAGATTAGTTCACACGATAAGCCTTTAGATGATTGTCTGTCCTTCCTTTTTCTTTGTTTTTTTTTCGTAGTAATTTCTAAAACATCTGAAGAAGTTTTTCTTTAAAGAGGGCTGGTTGCTAATGCCATATTTATAATATTTTTTTCATTTGTTGTGGTATAATTTTCAAAGTTGAAGAATAAATAAGAACTCTGCTTGTAAAATGTTGATTTATTACAATATGGTGGGAAAAAAACATTTTTAACAATTTTAATAAATTGCCCAACTGGCTAGATGGCTAATGGACTGGCTGGCCACTAAAATAGAGACGCAATGCAATTTATAATACATTTTGTGGCTTAAGTCTTTTGTTTGATTTTTGGGTTTAAATTAGACATGACTAATTTTAATAAGTCAGATGGAAACGCCTGGCAGTTACACTAAGTTTTAGCGTAAAATTTTTATATAATGCCTGGCAGTGAGTAAGGAATTTCAGGATTCCATTTAGAATTTCTCTACACTGAAAGAAAAAAAATTGTGACATAAATTCAACAAAATGATCTCATTACGATTTTTCATTGATTCAGTGAAATACTTCTTAAATTATGTGAATAAAATAAATATTTTCATTGAATTAATGAAACTATTGCAGTAAATGTATGAACATTTTTTGAAACTAATAAATTTTTCATTGAATTAATGACAAATATTCATAGAACCTATAAAGAAATGTCTCTCAGTGTAAAAGTCTCCCTACACAAAGAAAAAACTAGTTACATCTAATCAGAAAAATGGTAAGACAATTACAAATTAATTGAAAAAGTTTTAATTTTTTTAATTGATTTAATTAAATATTTTATCAATAAGACAATCGTCCAAATAAGCAAAAGGAAAATAACATATTGATTAAATGTTTAATTTAAACAATTAAAAATTTAAATTAAATCAATTAACATAAACAAAATCAAAATTTAGTTAAATCAATTAAAATAATCCAAAGCTTTAATTAAATCAAATAAATCAATAACAACTTTAATTAAAACAATTAAAAATTTAATCAAATCAATTCAAAGTTTTCATTAAAACTTTAATTAAAATATGTAAAGAATTCAAGTTATATTTTCATTAAAACTAAATAAAAATATTAATTACAACAATTAAGAATTTTAATGAATTGAAATTTTTCATAAAAATAAACGAAAATTGTAATTAAACAAATTAAAAATTTTAAATGAAACCATTAAAATTGTAATTAAATTGATTACAAATTTAAATTAAATCAACAACAATTTTAATTAAAACAAAAATTTTTTTAATTAAAAATGTAATTAAAATAAAGAAAAAATTTAATGAAATTCATTAAAAATATTTCTGAATTTAATTAAAATTTTCATTAAAACTAATTAAGAAGATTAATTACGTCAATTAATAATTTTAGAGAAGGTTATTAATGAAACAAAAATTAAGTTTAATTAATTAAAAATTGAAATTAAACACAATGAAAATTTTAATTAAATCAATTAAAACATTTAATTAAAGCCATGAAAATTTTAATTAAATTAATTAAAATAAATAAAAATTGTAATGAAACCAAATAAAAATTTTAATTTAATCAATTAAAAATTTAACGAAGTTAATTAATGAAGCAAAAATTAAGTTAAATTTTTTAAAAATTTAAATTAACAAAATGAAAATTTTAATTAAATCAATTAAATTTTTTTATTAAATCAATTAAAATTTTTAATTAAAATAAATAAAAACTGTAATGAAATCAATTAAAAATTTTAATTCAATCAATTAAAAATTTTAATTAAATCAATTTTAAATGTTAACTGAATCAGTTAAATAAATTTTTTTCTAAGTACTTGTAATAATTCTTAGTGAATGCTTTATCATTCATAATATGCAGTAAGAAAGAGGCTAAAAATTGTATTCACATGATGTAGGGCTTATGAGATTCGGAGCAACAGAATATATATATGTAACTTAATTAAACCTATAATTTTTAAGATTTTATTAATTCAATTAAGACTATAAATTTATAGTTCTACTTTCTTCTTTGTTGCTATAGAAAAAAAAATCAGGGCGCAGTATTTTTTTTTCTTTTCATTAAATAAAAATGAAATCTTGCAGAAATATAAATAAATTTCAAAACAAAAGAAATTCCCAGCAAAATATTAGACTTGCATTTTAGAAACTGCCTAGAGTGCGGCAAATAATTTCCATATTTTATGTATGAGCCATTAAAATTGGCCATAGCATGCAGCATGCAACATTAAATGCTGAAAATGGTAAATTATTTTTGAAAAAATGGCTTATTTTTACTAGAATTAGAAGGCAAAAAAAAAAAAGACTGTAAACATAGCTGTGGGAATTAGGAAGAAGAAAAGAAGAGCAAGCAGATCTTTTGGAACAACAACAATAATAATATATATAATATATAATAAAATGCAAAAATTATATGTTTGCAAATAGGCACACCATTTTATTGTACTAGTTTGTTCAACAACTGATATTAAATTTTGATTAAAAATTTAATTTTTTTTTTGCAAATGACCAGGTTATTTTTTTTAATAAAAATTGTTTGGTTGGTTGGTTGTTGCAAAATGTATATAATTAAATGGAAATTATTTAAAAAAAAAGAGACACGGAAAAGGTTGATTGTGACCACCAAATAGCTTTCAAAGGGGATTTTTTTTGGTTGAGTAATTAAAACACGTGTAATAAATTAATCAAAAAGCCAACATTATGATGACGTAAACAAAAATTAAAATTTAAAAATGACAATTAAAGCACAAATCTGAAATGTAAATTAAATATTTTGTAGTTGAAAATCTTGTGGGTTCTTAGCACTGTGAGACTAGCGTAAAAATTTTGGGTTAAAAATTACACTTAAAACCTAAATCTTGAATGTAAAATAAATATATTTTTTTTTTTCAAATTAAATTAAATAACTAAACACAATTCTCAAATTAAACACAAATAAAGATATTTTTAAATGAAAATCTTGTGTGTCCTTAGCTTTATGAGGCTAATGGCAAAATAGTGTAAGAATTTTTTATATTAAACATCTTGTGTGCCTTCAGTGCTGTCTCACCGATGGAAAAATATTTTATTAATTTTTTTTTTAAAAAACCCCCAAATTTAAAAAAAATTTATCACTAAATTTAAATTACATTTAAAGGATAAATTTAATATTCTGCACCAAAAAACGGAAAAACAAATTAAGCGACACTTCAAAATTGAGAGAAAATTGCATTTTAAGCCCAAATCTAAAGTGTAAATAAAATGTTTTTTATTAAAAATTTTTTTGTATAAATTGGAAAAAAATTAAAATTACTTTTGGGGGCAAATTAAAGCTTTGGTGTTAGTTTTTTTTTTTTTTTTTAAAATTTCCTTAATTTTTAACACACCTCGCTAAAGACAAGCATACTGTGTGTTAATCATCTTCCCACTGCAGGCAGTCAAGCATATCCAAAACAGTAACAACAATAACAAAAAGCAACAATAAATTAAAATAAAATGCCTCATAATGTTTAAAGTTTTTCACACTTTTAAAGAAACTAAAAAAAGGCAAAAAGAAATGGCTGCAATTAATTGTGGACTTTGTTTTGAAGTTTTGTTTAAAGCAGCAAAACAGAAAGAAAGAAAATGAGCAAAATTATCATGATTCTGGCTTCAAAAAAATCAGGGTTTATATGTAAGGGTACGAAGCGCCACAAGTGATTATCAGTGTTTTAGGAAAAAGTCATTTGTAAATTGATATCATGAAAGCATAGAAGGTTGGGAAGGGGACTTAACAAAAATTTTAAATTTCTTACAAAAGTAGTCTGCTTTGCCAAGTAAAATTTACTCTTTCTTAAAGAAAGATGCAATAAAAACAAGTAAAACAAAAAATTTACCTGCAGTAGACGACTTTAGTTGTAGCAATTGAAACTGGCTTTCAGTCAAGTGTTGAGTTCTAATGATAAAATTTTTCTTAGATTTTTTTGGTTTAACTTCAAAGTAGTTTGAAATGAAAGAAAAAAAATTATTTCTTGATTGCATAGAAACACAAGATAATCGTCAAAGCTACTTATTGGCAACACTTTTGCATTTTGCATGGCAATTTTTAAAATTTATAAGGAAATAGATCATTTTTGTTGCAACATTGTCAAGGCGCACAGGTGCTGCAAAAGCTTTTCAATAAAAAAAAGGGTGATGCAAAATTAGATTACACTTAAAAGATTATAATAAAAATAGCAAAAATAAAATAAAATTCTTTATTTCCGTCAGGGTGCCATTTACAGTCACTGAATTTTTGTGAATTATTTTGCCATACCTATGAAAACTCTATTTAAATAACCCTTTATAAAACTTCAAAGACATTATTAGCGTCTGCATAGAGATTTTACATTTTACAAATTGTGGCTGTAAATACGTTTGCTCTATTTTTTTTATTTTTTTTTTTTTGTATGAAATCAAAGCTTCACTCACAAGCCTTGCACTAGAACTGAAGTAAACAAATACAAAACAAAATCAAAAATCGTTTTCAATACAATAGAAATCACATACACACATACTAAAACAAGTTGAACAAAATATTTTTGTTAGTGGGCACCTGCACTAAAGACCCACTGGGGTTTTTAAATTAATTAAAATTATGCTTTAGCTGTTTCACAAGCTAATAGAATTTAAAAGAACTCAAACAAAATAAAAAATTTAAATAAATTGAAAAAATCTTTGCACAACTTGAGAAGAAAAATAATAAAAACAAAAATAAACAAAATTGTAACGGATGCGGTATAAACTATAAACAAAAAATTTAATTTTACTGTTTCATACACTAAAGCTTTTTTGTTTTTTTTGTTTTTGTAAAATCACGTTTATAAACAGCAATTAAAGGTCAATTGTCTAGAATTTTTCTGAACGTCTGTCTGTGAGTAGCTTTGAAATAGTTTTTTATGCTCTTTTCAAAAAAAAAAAAAATTAACAAATTATTGACTTAAAAGTCTACCTTAATTTTTTTGGATAAAAAGGATAGATTTTCACATTTATATACAAAGAAAGCTTACATTTAAACAAATAACTGCTTCACTATTATTGTCATTTAGTTTGTTGTTGGCTTTTGTTCCCCTTCTTCTGTTGCATTTGTTTTCCAACAGCTGTAAAATTCATTAAATAAAACCAGCTTGTGCCGAATTTGCTGGCTTTAAATTTTTTCTTCATTTTTTAAAATTTATTTTGATCCTTTTTGATTGTTAATTTTTTTTTCCTTAATAACTTCAGCTGCTTGTGCTTAATCATCAAACGCAAGGTGTGTTTTTCCTCTTAAAATTGCATGCAGTTTGGCAACTTTACTTTCAACAAAACAAAAGACTTAAGAAACAAACTGTTTGCAACTTGAATTTAGGGGCAAAAACTTAAAATGAAAATAAATTTTAAATAGGAATACCGGAGTTGAAAAATCTATTAGCTGAAATCGTCTTGTTTTTAGTACTAAAAGCTTTTTTTTTGTTTAATTCATTAAAAATTATTTTAAGCGTCAGCTTTACATAGCATCTGGCTGGTAAATAAATTTAATTTTGTTGTAAATATTAAACAAATTTCTTCATTAACTAATTGTCAGGTAAACTGAGCTATCAAAAATAGATAGATAGATGTTCAATACCCATCTAGGCAATAGAGTCAAAACCATAAAAAGCTTTGCAAAAAAAAAAAAAAAAATAATAAAAAAAATACTGGATCTCCTGTAAAGCAGTTCTATTCAGGTGACTTGTTTTTTTTTGCAACAACTTTTTCTTGACGCTTTGTGTTTTGGTCTCGTATTTCAGTCTCGTATTCAGTTAAACAGCTAAAAGTATATTAGAATTAGAATAAGGAGCGGCAACAAGGCACCTGCTCAATGCGATCAAAATAGACCTAATGTATCGCTACTCAAAATCTCCCTAAGTCGTCTAGTATTCTTTAAGAATTCAAAGAATATTTGGAGTCTTGAATTCATTAGAAGTTTAAAGATTTTCTTGGGTGAAATTACGCCATATACGACGATTGTAGGTAATGATGCCGTAAGTAACAGAAACGAATTCAAATTTCATGTGTGTGAAAATAAATACGCCTAATTAAATACGTTTTTTCAAAATATCGCATGCAATAAAAAAAATTGTACATACATATTCTTCACATATGTACTGAATGTAAAGGGCTGAAGGCCTGAGATGCTATTGCTCCCCCCTTTTTTTCCTCTTACCTTATAATTTAAGAGAATTAATAAATAAAAAAAAATTAAAATAAATTGGTTTGGCCAAACTCTTCTATCTCAAGGAATGAGACCTAAGGGACAACAACCACAATGGATAGCGCTAGTAACCTTAAGTCTTCTTTCTTTCTTTTTTTGTTCTAAATAGACTCCATTTATAGAACAATAAAGTCATAAGATTTACTGAAGACTCATTAGGGATGGTTATTTAATAAAGTTTAAATTAAAATTATTTTTAATCAATAAATTATTAAAAAAATTACATATTTTTTCCCATGAAATATAGAAAATGTCTTAAAAAATACACTGGGAGTTAATAAAAAAAATTAATATTTTGTTGAATTTCATTTTATTTTACTCAATCAGTTTTATAACAAACAAGCTTTTTGCTTAAACAAAAAAAAAATATCATATAACCCTGCACCCTCACCATGGTATTTATGGTTGCTAAGATTTTGTGGTTTGAAAAATATTACCAAGCAAATTGCTTTGACCACCCAGGCTTAAATGTCAATAACACGTGAAAGAATTTATTAGAAAAAAAATTTTTGTCCCACAAACTTAATTCTTTCTTGACATAAAAAAAAAAAATCGAAAAAATTTAATATATTTTTTTTTTACAAAAAATTAATTCCATGAAAAGTCGATAAAATTATGTGACAGTGAGTGAATGATGTTTCTTTTTAGTTGTTAGTTGAGCTAAAAACAATCTTTCCTACATATAAAATATTTTTCTATGTTATTAATGATTTTAAAAATTTTTTCTTTTTTTTTTTTATTAAATAAATTTAACATTAATTTTAATGTTGTTTTTTATCAATATTTTTTTTCTGCTTTTTTCAAATAGTCAGGTGCTTTTTAAAAACAATTTTTTATGTTAATGAAAAATCAAAAAACAAAATTTTGTAATTTGTTTGAAACAATAACAAAAAAAAACTACATTTCGTTAAACATTTTAATTTTTATAATAAATTGATTTGAAAATGGGTGAAACCTGTTTAAAAAGTACGTTAGAAAAAATAGGCATAAATTAAATTATGGTGGTTGAAATTTTTATTGATAGTCCAGCAGATACAAAAGCAACTGAACAAGTTATTTAAGGCAAAAAAAAAAAATTAATTTTTATGATTTTTGTTGAACAAATCATGCAGCCTAATCTAGCCGGCAGGAAATAAATATAAAAAAAAGAAAAGAATCAAAGAAGGTTGGCTTAATTTGTAATATTAAAATATAAAAAACCAAATCATTAAATGGTATACGTATTTTATAGGCAACAAAAAAAAAAAAAAAAAAAACAAAAAAAAGAATACTAAAAATAAGAAATTAAAAATGAAAATTTATTCCATTAAAAGTATGTGTTATTTCCATAATATTTTTTATTTATTTATTTTTTTAACTTAAACTAAAGAAAACGTTTCATTAGATTAATAATATTTCATTAATTCAGTGAAATATTTCATTAAATGAATAAAATGATATAATGAACTATTCGCTGGTCTAATGATATGTTATTCATTGAATTAATTCGTGAAACTTTTTTTGGTGTAGTCAATTTGTTTAATCAATTCTTTTTTAATTAAAACTGCTACACTGCAAGGATTTTGTTAATATATATAATTTTTGAATCGCTCATTATTTTCTGCATTATTGCACTAAGCTAATGAAATATTTCATTAAAACAAGTTTAAAATTTCATTAATTCATTTAATTTATGAAATATTTTATTGCATCAATGAAACATATTAATAAAATCATATGATTAAATTTTCTTTCAGTGTATAATTTAAAATTTTCATAAAACGAAAGTGTTTCACAAGAAAAATAAATTTTATTCATTAATATAAAGAAAAATTTCATTAAAATCATGAAATTCTTTTCATTAAAATTAAATAAAAAATTTCTTTGAGCTAAAAAACTAGACTGAAAAAATTTGGTTCATTAATTTAATGGAAAATTAAATTAATTAATTAAGTTAACGTAGCAGACCAATCCGAAATGTGTAGCATACAAAAGTAGACTTATAATTCTCTTTAAGTATAAAGTAGAGAATACATAAAACATCAACAAGTCGAGGAGCACATAGACACACTTTGTTCCAGATTGATCGTGGTTGTTGTTCGTATTATTTTATATTATCGTTGTTACTCGACCAGGGACTGAAATAATTTATCATTTGAATTTAATTATTTACAATTATTTTTACCTCCGAAGCATTTAAATCGACGGAGTATTTTACTCGTACTATTTTATATTATCGTAATTAGCCGATTGAGGACTGAAGCATTTACCCTCGTTCGGATTCAATTATTTAAAATTATTTTTATCGATTAGTAGTTAATTAATCAAGGGAAGCATTTGACTCGAGTTAGTATTTTATGCGTATATCTTCAGTCAAGAGTCGAGACAACTTTGGTGCTATCAATTGGAAGGAAGCAGATCTTTGTCAGTCCTCAGCATACCTCAGCTGGAAAATAAACTACGTTACACCCATGACAAGGTTTTATTAGACTAATGAAATTTTTATTCATTAATGTATAATGAAATACATTATTGCATTAATGAAATATTTTATTTACTGAAAAATAATGAATTATTCTTTCAGTGTACTAGCAACATGTAATAGTGGTGCTAATAATGATTAATAAAAACATAATTTGTTTACTTCAGAGATCAATCATTTGAAAATTATCTTACTTCCGATTATTATACAATCTGTGCTTTATAACATCAACCACAGTGGCTTTTGTTCTTTTCATAATTAATTTTAATATTCAACACAGTAGACACTGTTTCCGTTTTGTTTTTCTATAATAACATAAAAAGAAATTATTTATTTATGAAGTAAATAGAGAACAAAATATAGAAAATATAAAATCTTAATTATGACTTCTAATTGTATGTAAACGTGGCTTATTAGGCATAACCAAGATTAATGACAAGTTGAATAATTTAAATAAGAAAATTATAAAAAGAAAATATAAATTGTATTTAAAGGAATTTCTTGTTACTAATAAAATTATGCTGGTGTTGACAATGTAAAATTAAACATAATTTTTTTTAATGTTGTTGTTTAATATTGATTATTTCCCAGTTACATCTGAATGAGTGCTCATGTTATCTGCACAAGACTAATTATAATTTCCGTTACGGTTACTGTGTGTTATGCTTTGGGGGGTAAAGCCGTTATTAATTGTAGATTTTATTGCAAAAATTAAAAAAAGAAAAAAACATTTTTAGTTAAAACTCCAGAGAAAGAGGCCAATAAACCTTTTCTTCATAACGAGTTTCTTTTCAGTGGAATTTTATGTTTTTAAATTCAGCCTCAACATAAAATATTGTGACGAAAACGATTTTAATTTTTAATCTTTTTTTCCACCTTCATTTTTAATGGCATCTCTTTTAAGCTGATTGTTTACACGAAATTAAAAAACAAAACAGAAAAAAAGGTTTTTTAAAGTTAATGTCATTAAAGCTGCCATATGTATTTTTTTTTACAAGTTCGTTAAAGTAAATCCCAATAATTCTTCTAAAATTGTTTTGCGTTTTTTTCGCCCAATTTAACTTTAAAGGGTGCTCCAAAACATGGGAAAAATTACACTATAATTTTTTTTTAAATTATTTTTTTTATTATTTTTGCTTATTACTACAGAAATTTGTTAACCCATTTAAGGTCTCTTGTTTAACATGTTTTAAAAAAGCTGAATATACATTTTTTATTGTATTTAATGCACCGCTATAACAGTATTTCTTTAAACTCATTTCACATGCTTCGCAACTCATTAGTTTAGAAACTGTTGAAAGTATACACATTTTATTGTAGGCTGTTTGCCACTCAAGACCACTAATAGGCTAAGCAAAATAGCCGATCATACTTTTAGTATGTCCTAAAGCGTTGTAGTCCTAGAATGATAGAAAGACAAGATTACGCCATACGCATGATTTCCCGTTAGATGACGTATATTGGCCACTGTTTGAAGAAAAAAATAATAATATATTTCTCTCTGTCTCACTGTTATTTTACTGTAAACTACTAGCCAATAGAAACACAGCGCGTGACGTCAGTTGTGCTACATGCACAAAAAATTTCAAATTTTTGTGAGGGATGGCGTAATCTTGTACTTCCATCATTCTTGGTTGTTATCGACTTTCGAATACATAAGAGCGTAATGTTGAATTCACACTAAAGCTAAACAAAAATAGTGTTAAAAACGCTAAATTAAAAAAACATCTAAAATGTCATTTATTTTCAACATTAAAAAAAAACAAAAATAAATATTTCGCAGCCAACTTCACTATCTAACAAGCAATCAAAATTTGGATTTTCCAAATGCTCAGCATTGCTGTGCTTTTATTTTGGTTTTTATTTATTTATTTTGTATTGGCATGAGAATTTCTAGTAGATAAAAAATGATTGGCGCTCTAATTTAAGTTTGTTTAAAAACAGCAAGTTTTATATGAAAAAAAAACCTGGCAGCACTTAATAATCAACACTTTTATGTTATCTTGTTTTTGTTTACACTTATATGTTTCTCTACTTAAAGCTTTAAAAAAAATTAAAAACAGAAAAAACTACAAAAAAGCCATTAACGAGAAAGACTTAAGAAATATGCGTGCTTGAAAAAAGTGACTCCTACAAGAGCGATGACACGTTTGTATTTCATGTTGCTAAAAAAAAAAAAATAATATAAAATACAGTAGAAGCTGCATAACAGAAATCAAACAAAAAATTAAATTAAATAAAAAAAATTTAAATGCAAATTCTATATTGCTGGCTTTTATAAGGAACCAGTTGTGTTACTCATTGAGAGCCTGGCAGTAATTGTCTCTAGCAAAGTTATTCTCTTTTAGCCAACAGCAAGACTATTAGCAACAGTATTATGCATTGTGTTTTTTCTAATTAAGAAAATAGTTTAAAAAATTTAATTAACAAATATGAACTATTGTGTGTTTACTGTACTGTGAGTCCATACTCCAAACAAAATGCTTTTTAAATATGTAAAGGGCTTTTGAAGAATAAATGATAAAAGATGCATGTTGAAAAAGTCTTGTGTAGATAAAAAGCGCAGGCGGGAGGGTGAAAATGTTTGCTTTTAAGCAGATTTTTTCCTCTTTTTTTATATGAAGTTCTGAAAAAGATAATTTTTTTTGGAACTAGTAAAGTCATAAGCTGTTGTAGAAAATTCAACCACACACTAGAACAAACAAAACGTTTATTTTTTTGTGTTGTTAATATTACCCTGGTGACAAACTTGGACCTTCAACAACTACTTGTTGTTATGTTGTGTTTTATACTCTCGGGTGTGACGTGTTAATTTATTTATTTTAATTTTAATATCTTTTTTCAGGGATTTATGGTTAAGCTTTTCAATTAAGTATTTTTTATAGGCTTTAAACCTAATTTTTGGTTTCAATTTCAGTATATTTTGTTGGCACATATTTTTTATACTTTTTTTCAGAGCTTAAAGTCATAAATCACACTCTGCAGCAGCTAAAAAATAACTTTGGAAAAGCAATTTTTTTTTGTAAAATATGAGAATTTTCATGAGGCTGCTTTACACATTTAACCATAATTTTGAAACACTTTAACTGATTTTGTTTTGAAATTTTTCAAAAAATTCTGAATTTTATTTTGTTTTCTATTTTCTTACAAAATTTTTTAGGGCAACTACTATTTTTCGAGTTATTGAGAAAAGTTTTATAACAAATTTTTAGAAAAAATCGTTTACTTACCACAATAAATACTAAGAGGGGAAGCATATCTATACAGCTCTTTCATCAGACGCAACTCCGAATCTTCAGCAGATTACTCTCAAGTCTTGTTAAATTCACACAATAAATCTTAAAGGTGGCGGTACGATCATAGCCCATAATGATGATTTTAAATTTCTACTTTTGTGTGTCATTCTCAAGGAAAATAATTTTTTTTTTTTTAAAACAGACGTAGGCGTGTCGAAATATTGTAGATTAATTAAAATAAAAAAAGGATTAACAAGCTCAAAAAATCAAGATTAAAATTAAAAATTTTTTTTTATTAAATCGGAAGGTTTTGGTTTTAAAAAGCTATCAATCATAATCTGAAAGTCGCATATGATTGAAAAAAAAATTTAACTATTAAACTTTAAAATATTGATTTTATTATCAGTTAAAAAAATTTTTTTTTTATATAAGATCACAAAAAAGCTGACTTTTGTTCATAAGAATTTTATGAATTTAAAATCGATTTTAAAAAGATACCGGCTTTAGTGTGCTTAAATAATTTTTTTTTAAGTTTTTATTCGTTTTTATATAGAATTATTTGAACTTATTTCTGTTTTATAACACCTTTAATCTATTCCTTTACAAAAACTATGGGCAAAGACCTTAAAAACTTGTTTCTTAAACAACTTTCTAACTGCGCTATCTTTATAATAGAATTTATTAAAAAAATTTTTTTTAAACTATTAAAAATAATTGTCAATAAATTTTTCTCTTTTTTTTTCAGGTAAGTCTCAAGTCTTAAGCATCAAACATCAAAGATCTTTTTTGTTATTAAAAAAAAGCTTAAACAGCTTTTAATTGTTAGTAAGTATTTCATTTATGTTTCACTGTGTTTAAGAATTAATTAGCGCAATATAAAACTTTTCTCTTGATACCAGTAAAATGACCCTCTTATAGTTCCGTTTTCAAAACATAATAAAATAATTATAAAAATTAAAAAAAAAAAAAGAAAAACATATTTTTGTGCTTGTCATGTCAGTCATGTGCAGCAGCAGCAAGATGCGAAAATAAAAACATCAATTTCATTAAAAGAATTTAAAAACGACATACTCGAACAGCAAACAACATTCGAAATTACTTGCTAATTCATTCCAGGCTGGTATTCAGTAAAAAAAAATATATTGATTGAGAATAATAAAAGAAAAAATTAATATAAACATCACAAAGTCTGTAATAGACACACACACACACACACAGAGAAATAAAAGAGTCAAATCTTGTTATAAAAATTTTTATAAAATAAATGTTTATACTTAAATTTTTATTTCGAAACTAATTTTTAGTCTCAACAAATTATATATTTTAAACGCTAAAAAAAATTAAAAAGAAATAAATGTTCTCTGAGAGTAAAAAATTTGGTTTGAAACTAACAAATTGAGTAAAAAAATAAATAAAATGAATTAAAAAATATATTTCACTAATTAAAAAAATCATCTTTGAAAAAAAAGCTCCAAATAATTATTTTCAATTTTTTTAGAATAGTTTTACTTATTATAATTAACTTAAAAATCACATAATTAATAAAACAAAGCTTCGGACTTTACAAGAAATATTATTTGGTTAAAAAGCAACTATTTGGGTTATTTCCGAAAATTCGAAAATAGCTTCGAAAAAAAGTTGTTTGTTTATAAATAGGATTTTCATGCAATAAGCCTAATTTTAAAGTTTATATTACAAAATATTGTTCACCTTTTAATGTTCGAAAATTCGAAGTTTGAATTTTTTTTTAACCTAAAATTTTAGTAAAGATTTTTGATGTTACATTAAAAATATTTTAAATTCTTTTTACATGTTTCAATGTTCGATAATTCGAAATTTGAAATTTTATAGCTAAAAATGTAGTAAAACTTCCAAGGCTTATGCCACAAACTTTTTATTTAATTTTGTAATGTTCGAAAATTTAAAGTTCGAATTTTTTAAAACTAAAATTTTCATTAAAACACAAGTTTAAAAATTTGAATTTCGAAATTTTTCGAAATTATTTTAATAATATAATAAAAAAACTTGTAGTAAAAATTTTTTTTAATTTTGTAATGTTCGAAAATTAAAAATTTCGAAAATTTAAATTTCGAATTGTTAAAAACCAAAATTTTAATTAAAACACAATTTTCGGCTTTTAATATTCGGACTTTAAAAATTTGAAGTTTGAAATTTTTCGAAATTATTTTAATAAAATAAAAATATTGTAATTATTTTGAGGATCATATTACTAAGTTTTGTTCATCTTTTAATGTTCGAAAATTTGAAATTTAATCTCTCTTTAAACTAAAAATATAATAAAGTTGAAATTGAAATTAAAATTTTTCGTATCTCTTGATGTTTGAAATTTTAACATTCAAAATTTTTTAAAAATATTTACCCCCAAATTCATAAAAAATATTATATGCTTATTAAGGGCTTATTTGACAGACTTCTATGCAGTATTTGTCAAATAACCCCTTATTAAGCACATACAATTTTTTATGAATTTGGGGGTTAGAGTTTATAAAATGTTTTCCATCTTGGAGTGTTAAAAAATTTACAGTTTGAAATTTTTTTTGTTTTTTCCTTAAAAAAATCCGTTAATAATGAAATTGTTTTAAATTTCTGTTAAACCTCCATCTGCTAAAGAGGAGAGGACCTCTACTCTACCTTTTTTCTATTAGCAGTTTTTGTGCCAAGTAAAGAGAACAAAAAAAAAAACAACACAAACAAATGTTGTTGGTATTGCTATGGTGTTGTCGTTACTTAAAGCTGTTGTTTTTATTTAATTTAATTTTTTTTTTGGATGTTCGCTTTGACTTAAACATCGTTTGGCACGCTTCAAACTGGTTTCTGTAAAAAACCCCTCCCTTGCCCATTTCCTCTCTCTCTTTGTTATTTGTTAACTGGCTAAATTATAAAAAATGATTATGAATAAATGTATTAAAGTCATTTCTGTGTTATAAAAGCAGGATTAAGAAACCTTAAGGAGTGCTGGCTGGGGTTTGGGTGCCGCGTATTTATTACAGACACACATTCATTTGCAGTAGTCTTGAAAAGTATTCATTTATAACATTTTATTATTTATCATGTTGTTTGGTGTTAGTTTTACGATAAATCAAATTGTACTCTATATGAAACAGGCCTTATTGCGTTTTACTTCAAACTGTCAAATGTTTTTATGCGATACAATCATAAAAATTGATTTAATCTTACAGCTTTGGGAGCTTTTTTTCCTCTATTTTTATTAAAACTAATAAAATTATTATTATTGTACACAATTCATTGTTGTAACTTAAGAGGAGTGTTTTTTTTTCATTGCGCAGCTTTAAAATTAAAAGTTTTATAACATTTTTATGTAAAATAAAGATCTAAAAGTTTTTTTTTTATTTGCTTAATTGGATTGGTGTTGAGTAATATTGTCTCAGAGAGAGATTTATGCAATAAATTAATAACAATTAAAATATATAATTTTTTATCTTTTACAATTAAAAAAAAAATTTTATGAATCGGGGCTAGAAAATTTTATATTAAATATGGAGGAGATTACGGTGAGTTGGGCTAAATAGGCAGCGCAAGGAAAGTCAAAGTAGGGGTTTTCTGTGATGCCTAAGTAAATTCTATATTATACCAGGAAATTTTTATATGTGCATTCTTACTTTATAGAAGAAAGAGAGCAATTAAGATTGGAAAGGGATACCAACTTGCTCATACTATGCAATTATTTGAAAAGTCAGAGGGAAAGGAAAAACAAGAAGAAAAAAAAAGGAGGAAAAAGAAGAAAAAGAATAAAAATATAATATAAATTTAAGAAGTGGCAGAAAAAGAAGGAAGTTAAAGAGGAAGTTAAAGAGGAAAAAGAAGGAGAAGATTAAAAAAAGAAGAAAAATAAGAAGTGTAAGAAGAAGTAAAACAAGAAGAAAAAAAATAAAAAAAATAAAAAATAAAAAAGAAGAGAAAGAGAAAGAAGAAACAAGAAAAACAAGAAAATTATAAAGAATAAGAAGTGAAACGTACAAGTAAGAAGAAAAAAGGAGAACAAGAATAAAGAAAAGTAGAAAAATAAAAAGATAAAAAAGAAGAAACAAGAAAAAGAAGAAAATTATAAAGAACAAGAAGCGAAACGTACAAGTGAGAAGAAAAAAGGAGAATAAGAAAAAAGAAAAGTAGAAAAATAAAAAGATAAAGAAGAAGAAAATGAAGAAAAATATAAGGAATAAAAAGTGGAAGAAGAAAAAGACGAAGAAAGGCGTAAAAAAGAAGAAAAATATAACGAGTAAGAAGTGAATAAAGAATACGGAAAAAAAAATAAAGAAAATATTTAAGAGAAGGAAAAGATAAAAAGGAAGAAAAATATAAAAAAGAGGAAGAAGGAAAACAATAAGAAGAATAAAAAATTAAAGAAGAAAAATCAAAAGTAGGAGAAAAAGAACAAGAAGTAAGAAAAATGAAAAAGAAGAAGGAAAAAGTAAAAAAAAGGAGAAAACTAAGAAAAATATAAAGAATAAGAAGTGAAAGCAGAACAAGAAGGAAGGCAAAGATTAAGTAGAAGAAGAAGAACAAGAAGTAAGAAAAAAAGCAGAAGAATTGGAAGAAAAGTGAAATGATGCAATATTTCGGTTGTAACAACTGAATTTGTTATCAGTCTAAATAAAATTTGGTTGTTGTGGCCACCATAACTCGATAATACAGCCTGAAATTTAGTTCAGTTTAATATATTTTAGCTAAATTTTTTAGTTGGTAACCAAAATTGTTTTCTCGGTGCAGCTTATGGAATCGATGGTGAAAGCTAATTTTTGTTATAAAAATTTTTGAATTTGTAAAAATTCAGTTGTGATAAATCAAAAATTTAAATTGAATAAACGTTAAAAAAAAACTTTCTCTCTCTCTCTCTCTTTCTCTCTTTGTTCTTAATAATAAATTATCACCGAACTTCTTTTCTTACAATTGAAAAATTTGCATGATAACAAATTCGCTACTTACAAACAAAGTTCTAGCAGTTAGAATCTTTAAAGTAATTGAAAATTGTTTAAAAAAATATATTGAAAAATTTAATGTAATAATTTCAATTACGGAGCCATCCAAAATAAATTAGTTCCTCTTTATGTCTTTTTCCTGAATTTTTTTTAAATGTGTGTGTGTGTCTTAAGTCTTTTGTTTTGCACAGACCCTCACTTTTATTGAAGCAGATTAGACAAGTATTTGTATACCCTGATGCCTTAATGTATTTAAAATTTTTTTTTTCTTTATTATAAAACCTTTCAATCTCTGTCAATTCAAACTTTATTTATGTTTGACTTCTTGCAACCAAATAAATTTATTGTGCTTTTTTTTTTTTTGCTTGGACCGTTTGAATTTTAACAAATCATGGCTTACAAACAAGAAAAAAAAGTTAAGTATAAGAAAGAAACAGTAGCCAGTTGTAGCAGTGTTGTAGACACTTAGTTTTCAATACTTCTTCCTTTTAGTGGCTTAACTAAGAAAAAAAAAATGTACAGAATATTTACTTGTGTAAATAAATTTTTCAACATTAGTTATTCTAACTAATGCAAACAAAAAAGCTTAGAAAAAGAAAAAAAAAATGGACAAAGAGAAAGGCTGGCTGCAGCATATTCAGAGGCTGTCTTTCGTAAGGCTGAAAACTCAACTATTGATGCCAGCATGAACAGCAGGTTTAGAATAAAGTTTCATAATATTTCTTTAGGTTGCTGTTGTTGTTGGTGTTGTTTGCTAAGAGGCTTTTAAATGGCTGTTGTTTGCTGTGTGGATCAACCACTAATAAGATGATAACTGCTTGAGCACGAGCCTCACATAAATAAATTTATTTTTGTTTTTTTTTCATTCTTTTTCAACATTTTGTCTGCCACTAGAGTTTACTTTTACAAACTGCTTAGTAGTTAAAGAGGTTGTTTTTTAATTTTTGTTTAGTTGAAGGTAGACAAAACGCAAAAGAAAAAAAAACAGTTTTTAGTTGTAGTTTTGTTATTCGCAAGTTGTTTTGGTTTTGTTTAAATGTAACATCTGTTTATTTAAAATTTTAACAATAAAAACAGGATTTTTAATTTTTTTTTTTGCTTTCAAGTTTGAAGCTGAATTATAGACATGCAATGAACTTGAAATTTTTATTATAAAATGAAGAACAATAAAAAAGAAAAATAGAAGTAAAAAAAGCATTAACTAAATAGTTGAAATGATGTTTGCAAATTTTTTATTTTATTTCATTTACAATTTTTAATTATTTTTTTTTTTTAATTATTATTTTTCTAAATTATTCGAGTTCTGTAAGTTTATTTGCTGTAATTAAGAAGTAATTTCCATACCGCATCGCTTTTAAATGACTGACTAAGTCTGTCTGTTCATATGAATTTTAAAATATTATTTTCCTAGTTGCTGCGAGGTTTATATTTCAATTCAACCAAATTGGTCCCAAAAAAGCAGAATCATAAGCTTTAACACTTTAAGGACCATAGAGACACCGATGTCTTAAGGCAAAAATTTTGTAAAATTTTTTGGATTTTCGGTTTTTATATTGATTAAACAGTTCCTCTGCATCACGTGTCACGTGTGCTCAAAATTTTATTTTTAAGAGAAAAACATTTTTTTTTTATTTTACTTCAAAATCCTTTTTTTAGTATCCTACTCTAGCTCTCTATATAACTAAACTAACTGTTTTGTTAGTTTTTTTTTGATTCGCATTAAAAAAGCCCTAAAAACCTTCCTTTAGTTCTTTCCTTTTTTGTTACAATAACCTCAACTTACCTACCCTTCTCTTAAAAATTTTATTTTCTATACAGCTTTTTCTTATTTGTAATAAAGAACTTAAGCCAACTTAAGTGCTTATAATTATTTGAATTTATTCTTTTACCTAAGAGTAAAATTTATTTTTTTAGCTCCATAATTAATTATATTTTTTAAAGCTTAACACGACATCTCCAAAGCCAAATTTTTATTTTTTTAAAGAAGGGCCATAAAATCAAATTTCATTACCTGAAATATAATATTTACAAGCAAAGCTTTAACCTTGTTCAAATTATTAAACAAAAAAACAGACACACAAAAAAACCGCCACAAATCCATATGATGCCCCAGCATCCAAATCCTTTTTTTGTTGTAGCTGCAGAGTTAACAACTGACGCACGTGTGCTTGGCGCGCTTTAAGCGAATATAAAACCGAATTAAATTAAAAAAAAAAAAAGCTGTTGCATACTTTTTGCCAGCAACACATAAAAATCTCTGCAAGGGGATTTTGGGGGTCTGCAGGGGAGAAGCAAACATAATTGAAGTTGAAGAAAAAACAGAAAAAAATAGCATGTTAAACTCAAACATCAAACAATCAGTTTGTTTGTCATAAAGAAACCAGTTTTATTTTATGTCTTTTTCTTTTATTTTATTAACATGAAAGCTTTAATGCCAGAATACTAGCATATACATGGATGCTTGGCTGAATCTCTTACGAAGAGTGAAGGGATATGGTCAGCATAATGTTCAAAGTATGACAACCAACGTAGTGTGCTGATTGTAAAATACTCGTATTTCTTAGAATTTTATTTTCAAGTTTCTTTTAGTTGTTTTTATGTCAGCCACTCACTCAGCCGAGTGACTAAAATACTTGTACTCAAACAAAAAAGCAAAAAATTTTATAAATAAAGAAAACTCGCAGAAATTTTGCTACAACATAAAAAATTTATTTATTCATGTATTTCAGCAGTTCTATAATTTGTTTTTTTCGACAAAATTTGTTGTTTAAAATATTCCATTTACCAAAAATATGTTTCTTTTAAGCAAATTAGTCTTCCTTCAGTCATCGGTTTTCTGTGTAGAACAATGAAAAATTAAATAAATTTTAAAATAGCGAAGGAACTTGCAGAAAAAAGAGTCTAAAGCACAATGTGATTTACATATATGTCAGCCAACAGCCATTATTCCCTTTATAACTCCCCATGAGAGATGTTTGTGCAAGCACACTTTTTACATAAAGTTTCTGGCTTAAAAAAAATTATTTTCTTTATAAATTTTTTCTATTAAGAAATTAATTTTTCTTCAAAAATGTATTTTTAAAAAAGACCAAATTTTTTTCTAAAATTTTTCCAGCAGCAGGGTAAGAAATTGAGAAGAAAAAGTCGAGAAAAAGAAGAGATTAAAAGAAAAAGAGGACAAACAGTAGGGAAATAGAAGATGAAGAGAAAGAAAGTTAGAAGATGTAGAATTAAAAGTAGAAGTAGATGAGAAGAAGAATGAAGAAAGAAGAGAAGCATGAAGAAAAAAAAAGAAATTAAAGAAAAGAAGAAAAAAAAAAGAGAGGAAAGAAGATAAGAGAAGAGTAGAAGAATAAAGAAAGACTAGAAAAAGAGAAGAAGAATGAAGCAAGAAAAAGAAAGAATCAAAAAAAAAGCGTAAGGAAGTAAACAATAAAAAGAAGAAAGAAATAAGATTACAATAAGGGAAAAAGAAGAGAGAAAGAAGAGAAGAAAGAAGAAAGAAGAAAGGAAATAAGAGAGAAAGAAGAGAAGAAAAAATTAAAAAAAAGAGAGAAAGAAGAGAAGGATATGAGATAAAAAACAGAAGAGGAAGAGAGAAAAAAGAAGAGAAGAAGAAGAGAAAAGAAAACAGACAATTGAGAAAAAGAAGGGAGAAATAAAAGAATTAGAAAAGAGAAAGAAGGGAAAAGAAGAGATAAATAAGAAAGAAAAAAGAGAGATAGAAGAGAGATAGAAGAAAATCACAAAAGAGAAAAAAGAGAGATAGAAGAAAATTATAAAAGAGAAAAAAGAAGAAAAGAATAATAGAATAAGAAGGGAAGAAGCAGAGCAGACGTTTAACTAGAAATAGAATTAAAAAAGAAGCGAAGAAGAAGAAAATGAAAAGAAGAGAAAAATAAAAGAAGATGACGTTACGACTTCAATCAATTGCTGGGAAACAAGTAAAGAAAGCATGTAGAGCGCTGCTTCCTACAGTCGATTGAGTGCAAAATCCTTGAAGGTTGCGCTTACCAAGGCAGAGCTAAATTCCACAAGTCAGCCCAACAGGAAAAAACAGACGAGGACTCCCTGATGTATTCCTTTTATGATCCTTCTTTTAAGTAGAAAAAATAATTTTGAATTAAATTTTTTAAGACAGATCAGTAGATCATACCTTTGCCGAAAGAATATTTTTTAAATAAAATCAATTTCTTAAATAGAAAAATATTTTAGGCTTCAGTTATCCGTTTTGTAGGGTATAACTTGAGTTTTCTATTGGGCCTATTTTATTAGCACGCTTTGTTGCTGTTTCTTTAAGAAGAAGATCAAAAAAAAAGAGGAGTAAACATGTTCTTGAACTCCATAAAAAGGTTAAATTGAATACAACTGGAAAAATATGCACGTTTAAAAAGGGAAGGATTGCTTGTCTATAGACACATAAAGTTTTCTGTTTTTTTTATTTGCAATACTTTAAAGTAAGAGTGTGTAAGTGTGCGGTAAGTGTGTATAAGTGTGTGTTAAAGTTTATTTTATGTTTTCCTGATTGCCATTTTAACAGCAAGTTTCCTTATAATCGTTTATTCGTAAACACTTATTTGCGCGCTATTTTTCTAGATTTTCCAAAAATAGACGTCACATCATCAGCATCATCATAATAATTTTTCCTTTTAATTTTGTTGCTTTTCCTATGCCTACAGTTTGCGCGCAAAATCGTATACAAACAATTATTTATTCTGGTTTGCTGTGTGCTTGTGAGCCTTTTTTACAGCAGCCCACTCCTTGTTAACTTCTTGTCTTTTTTCTTGTTCCTCTTTTTGTTGATTTGATTTTCTGCTTTAACTATATTTGGTTTGTAACAAACATTTCTTTGTTTGGCTTTGGTGTTTGATGTGATTTGTGTGTGCATTTTAAAACTCTACTTATGGCGCGTGTGCTATTGCCTGATTTTTTTTTTTTTTTTTTTGTTATAATGAATTCAAACGCTTTTCTGTTGTTTATTTTACGGGCATGTAGTGCTTATTTGGCTGTAGATCAGTTGTTATTAATTTGTTGTTCAGTTATGAAACATTCATTTCAGCTCATTGGTGGCAAAAATTACTGTTTGTTATAGACTTGGTGACTATCACCGACACCACTACTTTCGAAAAAAAATTATATAAAATTCATTATTATTTTTTAAATAATGATTTCCCCTTTAGCTAATTTTTTTTCAGTATTTTGATTTTTGGCTTTTAATTGTAAAATCCCTCAAAAATCAAAATAAACTTCAATAAATGAGAGCTTCAAGAATAAAAGAGAGAGTAATTAAAATTAAAGCTGTACGATGCTTTAAAGTTCATAATTCTAAAAGCAAATGTTTTCTTAAATTAATGTAATTGACAGTGTTTTTCGCACTCGCTAAACACGCAGTGATTTTAAATTGGTTGTGCTATAAAATAGTCAGAAAACAAAACTAGTTTCACTTCTTTTTTGCTTCTTTTGAGCATAATGTTCCTTTAGTCTTTTATTTTATTATTTCTGTCATGGAGAAGCATTTTATGTTCACACACACACTTTTTAATTAATAGAGAAGGTAATACGTTAATAATAGTTTTTAAAAACAAATTTACTTGGCCAACAATTTTTATAAATAAAAGAAATATATTAAGGGTATTCGCAAACTTAATATATCTGTGCTATTAAGGACACCTAAGTTGGCTTAAGTAAAAATTGTTGTCATTGTAATTAGAAAGAGAGGGGGGGGGGGGGGGGGGAGGGAGCGATGCGTACGAAAATGACAAGGCAATGAGAACATTAATGAGAACTAGAAATTTTATAAGAAAAACTTTTAGAGCTTCTAAAGTTATAGTGCTTTAAAATGACTTAATAAGACTTAAGCAACTTTTCCCTATAGCCAATTGCCACTTTAAACACAAAATCTGGTCGCACAACCAATTTAATAATGTACTTAAAGACAAAACGTTATTGTATTACATATATTGCTTTAAAAGTCAACGTTATCAAAATTTTTTATGCAATTTTTTATATAAATTTTATTTTACGTAAATTTTTTTTCGCAATTTATTTAAGCGTAGGTGTTAAATTAATAGAAATTGAAATATTTCTCGTTTGTTCATATGAGTTTTAATTTAAGAAAAAATTAAGGAGTGATGAGAATTGTTTTTACTGTTTTTATTTTGTAGTAAGAATATTTTGAAAATGTTTAAGATTTTGTTGGAATGGTTTTTTTTTTGATTTTTAATAATAAAATGTTTAAAAACGAACAACTTAATGGCAGGCAAAGTCATGATATTTTTTAAAATTAAAAAAAAAAATGATATTATTTTAATTTATTTATGAAATAAAATAAAATAACTTAAATGAAAATAAAACAAAAAAATAAATTAATATAAAATTAAAATAAATTAAAATAAAATAACAAAAAATTTAAATGAAACTAAAATAAAATTAAAAACATTTAAATTAAATTACAATAAAATAAAAAAAAAATAAAAAAAATGAAAATTAAATACAAAAAAAAAATAAAAAAAAAAAAATTAAAAAATATTAAAATGAAATTAAAATAAAATAAATTTAAATGAAATAAAAAAAAATTATATTAAAATAAAATAAAAACATTACAATGAAATTAAAATAAAACAAAAAAATTAATATTAAATAAAAAACAATATTAAATTAAATGAAAATACAAAAATTAAAACGAAATTAGAACAGAATTTTAGTGAAAATAAAATAAAGAAAAAAAAAAATAAAATGAATTTAAAATAAAATAAAAAATTTAAAATGAAATTAAAATAAAATGAAAAAATTTAAATTAATTTAAAAAAGTAAAAAATTAAAACGAAATTTAAATAAAATAAAAAATTTTAATTAAAGTAAAATAAAATAAAAAAAATTAAATTAAAATAAAAGCAATTGAATGAAATTAAAATAAAAAATTTTAATGAAATAAAAAATTAAAAAAAAAAATTAGTTAAAGCAAAATCGAAGTTGCATCACTTACGCAGAACAATTTGTGAATTAATGTGCTGTTTTTGTAACACAAGCGATCAAATCGTCTAAAAAATTGGTGTGACAGACACTCAATATTTTGAATACTTTTCACATAAAATTTCCAGACGAGTTGTGATCACTTGTGTTATAAACACAGCACAAAAGTACATAAAAATTTGATATTTATGCTAGTTTTGTTTTTATTTAAAACCAGATGTTTTTGCCAGGTCTTGGTCCTTTATTACGTGGGTCCATATTTTTAAAGTATAGATTTTTAGACAAATCCGTTTATAAATAGCATTTTAATCGTTAAAAACCCCATCCAAATAAATAAAGTATTTTATTACTTTATAAAAATGCTTACGCCTTTGCTAACATTATTAGCAGAAGCGCCAACTAAATATGATATTTCAAAGTATAATTTCAGGCTTAAATTATCTCTCTGAACAGTGGTTAGTTAAAAATCATTAAAAGGTGCCCATAAAAATAGTCGTGTCTGATTCAAAAGTATATGGCGACCTTTTTTAGAGTATGGAGATTGTATACGTGAAATTTTAGATGAGTCCATTGGAAAACAAAAATTAGTATAGCGAAGAAATAAAGAAACAAACAGTAAATGAATTTTATTTATATACATAAGAGTAGATGCTGCTTAAAGCCGTTTACTAGGTACTTTACAAAATATGAAAATAAAAGTCAACTTATTAAAAAATTACTGAAGATTTTAAGAGTCTTGATTTTACTTTAAGTTCGTTGCAAACTTAGTGGTGTTGAAATTTTTAGCACCATTTTATTTTTTTTATTTTATGGTCTAACCTTGGCTACAAAAATTCTGTTTATCTTCAGCAAGTTTTGTTTTTAATTTTGAAATAAAAAAAAGAAGAAAAACAAACAAGAAAAATTCGTTGTATCTTATAAATCAGTTCAATAACAGACAAAAGAACAAATTGAGGCCTATAGCAAGAAAAAAAAACAACAAGCTAAAAAGAATTATATGAAAAACAGAAAAATAAAGCAAAAAAAATATGATAAAAAGAAACCAGCCAAAGATGCCACAAAAACAAACTGATATTGAAGATGCAGCAAAAATAAACTGCTGTTGAGTTTAAGAAAAAAAATTAAAAAAAGGCAAAAACATTATATCAAAACAATAAATCAACGAAGTAAAAAAAAAAAAACAAAAAAAATACAATAAACAAAATCCAGTCTAAAGAAAAATAACACAGAAAATAACTATTACACAGGCAAGTATTGAAAGAAAAATCAACAATAAAATAAAAAACAAAACATGAAGAAAAAAACACACAAATCAAAATAGAAAAAAAATTATAACAAGAAAACAGCAACTAGAAACAAAACTCATCTTCAAAGCAGATAGTTTGTCATTAGACAGACACAAAGATGTAAAACGTAAACACACATATACACACTCAAACTCACAGAAAAATTAAGTGTACGTGAACATACAGGCCTGAAGGTAGTAAAAAAGCCAGCACAAAACTACAAAAAAGCTAAGGCAGCAAAATTAACGAAAAGAAAAAGCACTTAGACAAAACAAAAAAAAAAGTAACCCCAGCTTTATCCGTAAAGTTAATGTTAGTTCTCCTGCTGGTGCAGCTTAAACTGTGTTGTGTGTTGAGTCCCCTCATTATAAAAAAAACACATACACAAGAAAATTGTTTTTTATACATTCTAACTGTACGAGTATGAGTTTCCATATTCGCCCGGTATCACAACCAAGTTCTATGCGGAGTAATAATAGTCAAACGTGTTTGTGTCTTAAACAAACCTTCTTTTTTCTTGCTAGATGTACTATTAGCTAAGCTGAAAAAAATCTTTTCAAATAAAAATTTTTTAATAAAAATACAAACAAATCTGGCTATAAGCCAGCCATACTTTTGCCAACAGATGACGGCCATTTTGTTGTAATAATTTTTTTATTTAGTCTTTCTTTTTGATTTTCTGTGTGTGCTTGTTATTTTGCTGGTTTTTAAGTAAGAGTTGGGTTTGGCAGCATAAAGTCAGCGTCTCAAGAGTTTTGATTTTAATTTCATTTCAGCGTTGTTTTTGGGGTGTTTGTTTGTTGTTTTTTTTTATTACTATTTAATGTGTCTGAATAAAGCTGATTGGGATAAATGATGTTTGGTTTATGGTCAGCATAAGAAAAAGAAATCGAGATCTTGGTTTTTTTTGAATTAAAAATAACGAACGATAGTGCAGTAAAATTATTGAGAAGTCATTTTAATAAAAATTTTAAGTTTTTAAAAACGCTTGAATTTTTAAAAGTAGAATTACATATTTATAAATAAGCGGTTTTATGAAAAAAAAAACTTTTAGAACAAAAAATTTAATTTAAAAATAAATTTTTATTATTAAAATTTTTTATTGGTTTAAATAAGGGATTTTATTTAAAATTAAATTTTTTATTCATCAAGAATTAATTATAAAATTAATTAGTCTTTTTTTATAAAATTATTTATTATTTTGAATATTTTGCTTTCCTGTGGAAAGCTTCGTCAGCAAAATTATAAATATTAATAATTTAATATTCAATAATTATTAATTATATATAAAAATAAAAGTCTTAAACAGATAATTTTATATAATTAAAAAAAAATTTTCTGGCAAAATTTCTTAAAAATTATTAAAAGTAAGCGCTAATTTTTTTGGATAAAGAGAAGACTTGAAGTAGTAATTATAAAAAATTTTTGTTTAAAAATGTGTCTTTACCAGCCTAAATAAATACACAAAAATTAAGCAAAATATATTTAATGAAAATTATTTTTAATAATTTTGAAGCCTCTGCAAGATTTTTAAATCTGTTTAACAAAATTTTTGTCAAAAGAAAATAGTTCTTCTATAACAATGTTGATACGAACTCTAGGCTTTCAAAATCTCTTTTAATGCCCTCTTCAATTAAAATTAATTCATTTAAAATTTTTGTTATTAAACCCTGACCATTGACCACTTTAATAATTCTTTTTCTATCCATGACGGTATATTCCAACCAGCATTTTTGTATGTTGTTCAATTTAAAAATAACGTTTCTTATTGTTGTGGTTTTATAAACAACATTAATGTAACTGTATGCTCGTTAATGTTTAAAATTTCCTAAAAATATTTAAAACTTCTCACTAAACTCTTCTTTTTTTTTGATACTCGTACACTTAAGGTTACAAGAAAAACAAAAAACTTAGGAAAAGAACTTCAAATAAATTTAAATAAAAGTAAAGCATACTTCTAGGTATGGAACACAAGTGTTGCCATATTAGTATAAAGCAAATTTTGGGTGTTACATAAATAAATTGAAAGCTTAACTAAAATAATCGTAAGTGTAACAGACAAACAATAATTTCAACGTCAAGTATTTTTCATCTCTCAAGAATTTTTAAAAGCAAATGAAATAACATGCTGAGCAATTGGAAAATCTGTCTTTAACATTTTTAATCAACATGGCAACCTCTTTCCTATCTTTACTCCTGACGGGACTAAAATTTTGTCTCAAAACTGGCTCTGATTTCCCTTAGGGTGATCGTACACAACTCAAATGTATGATGAACTCCCATTATTTTTTAATTCAATACTCAGCACATCGTTAGCTTATTTCAATAATTTTTTTATTTTCAATTTTTTTTTTTATAAAATTATAAAAGTCAATTAGTTGGTTGCCCTACTTCCGACAACGATTTGTAGCGCAACACTCAGATTTGTTAAGTAGATTGACAGACAGTGTACTAAGCTACCAATCTGAGGAATGATAGGTTCGATTTCTGCCTAGACGCTGGTCGTTTTCTGCAGACCAAGAAATAAAGCATCGCGGATTTGTGTGTTTAAAGAATTCTATAAAATAATCCTTATTTCATGTAGTTCACATTTTTTAAACAAATAAAGATTGAGCTAAAGGCATGACTTTTGTAACCGATTTGTGTTATTTTCATTTTTGAAAAAAAAAAGAAAATACTTTCACACGTTTTAAAATCCTATAAAAGATCTTATTGTCAAATTTGTTATCAAATACATTTTTTGTATAAAATTTTTTAAAAATTTTGATTGAAATTGTTTACATATCGTAAAGCCACGTTTTGTTTACAGGCCTTTCTGCTTCCCCATTTTGTAATAAAATTTATATGCGATACGGCAAGTGTAACTGTAAACACCTTAGCATATGCTTTAACTAATTTTAAAACAAATTTGTAGATTCTTTTAAGAGTTTTAAGAGTTTGTAAGACACTCTTACTTTTTTACTTACTCTTTGCACATCCAGCAACAGGTTTTAAAATAAAAATTTCCCAAACAATTGCTAAACATGGCTTTAATACTCGTTACTACAACACTAAACTCTAAAAAAAAAAAACTCAACAACACATGCAGCCAAAGAAATACCCCTCGTTTTGCTTAGAGGGAATTTTTACCTGTTGTTTAAACAGAGTAAAATAGTGTTTAACATCCTCTTAAGTTAAACAGACGTAGTGGCGCAATAATTTTATATTTTACTATAAAACATTAACACAACAGCAGCAACAACAAAAAATAACTTTAATTAGAGAGCAAGTGTGAGTGTTTTGTGGCAAATGTGTAGAAAATGAAAAATAAAAAGAAGCTGAAAGTAAGAAAAAAAAATATTTTTTCTTTAATTTTTACTTAAATTTGTTAAAGCATTAATTATCATTAAAATAAAAATGTATTTGATTGCCGGAATAAAAAATTGTACTGTAGCCCTGAAGCTGAAAAGGTTTTTTATTAAAACAAATACAACAACCACAGCTACAAATGACACAGAACATTTATTAAAAAAATCATTTTAGAAAAAAAAAAATTAAAACAAACACACAGAACGAAATTGAAATAAAAAAAAAAAAAATTAAATTTGAAAATAAATTATACTTTTGACATTTCAAGACACCTCTAAGCTTAAAAACAACAACAAGAGGTAAAATGCCTGTGAGTAAATAAGAGAAATAACGAAAAGTAGTTAAAAAAAATTTGCACCTTTTTTTTTAATCAATACTGATAAAAGTGAACCCATAAAAAACCCTTTCAAGTTTTTAAAAAAGACCAAAAAACAGGTGCATTTAAAATTTTATAAAATAAAATAAAAAATACTGAAGAGGAAGTTTTTATATCGGCACACATGTTAAAAGTTTTCAAAAGAAATTTATTACTAGCGAAAATAAACGCATAAAAATAAACCCCTTTTTTGTTAATAAAAACCGAAGAAGACTCAACCATTAAGCATTTACTCAAATGAGGGATGTTTCAGTTCAGACAAACATCTTTTTTTTTGTATGAAAACAAGTAAGCAAAAGCCCTTAATGTGCCCATAAAAAAAGTCACAAGACTGCTGAAGCATAAAACTAAATAATAATAATAAATAAAAATTATAATTTGCTTGAAATAAAAAAAAACTGCAATACAAACCACCCAGCCACCCACCTATTTACACTTTTAAAGTAGAAAATCAAAATGGATACCGTAGCCATAAAGACCGCACCACCTCATGCACCCCTTTCATCAACCGTGCAACAAAAGCATACAAAACATAACAATTCGAATCATTCAAATACTGCAGCCAACAATCATGCCACTAATACGACTGCTGCTGCTGCTGTTTCGAATGATTCTTTGAAATACAAAAAATCTGGTATTGGCGCATTTTTTCAAACCTGCAAGGTAAGAAAAAAAAACAATCGTTATTTAAATACATACATACATATGTGGCAATGCACAATAGCTAAATAGTGATACATGTTAGTTGTTCACTTAATTTATGTATTTGTTTGTTTGTGTGTTTGTTTCTATGCTAAAGAATTTAAGCTAATATGCTGGCAGTCAGGCATTGTGAATGCTTTAGCAGTTTAACATTAAATTGATTTAAAATTTACGTTTATTTAATTGAATTTTAATTTATTATAATTATTACAAAGCTGCAGGTGAAGTAACAAGGTTTCACAGATGTTTAATAAAAAAAAAAAAAAAAAAACTAGAAACAAAAATATGTCATACAACACAAATATTTTGTTTAACAAAAAATTTCTACATAAATTAAGTAATAGATGACTCAAATATATTTCGCTAAAAATCAACAAGTAACATTTTCTATCAAAAAACAGATAGAAATAAATCTAACCCTTAACAAGGCTAAATAAAAATAACGATAACTTTTTGATCGAAAATATTAAATTTTCTTTAAAATATATTTAATTTCCAAAAATTTTTCTATAAAAACAAAAACTAAAAATAATTTTTAATATCGATTATTATCGATTACTTTGTAGCAATTTTTATAGAAATGTAACTAAACGCTAATAGAAAAAAAATTAATTTTTAACAATATATATTTCAAAAAAGTATCGATTATTATCGATTACTTTGAGTAATTTTTATAGAAGTCTAACTAAACGTTAATATTTTTATACAAATTATATTAAAGCAAAGAAAAAATTATCGATTACTATAAAGTTATCGATAAATTTTTGTAGAAGTCTAATTAATCGTTTAACCATGCAAAAAAATAAATAAGAATAAAGAAAGAATTAATCGATTACCACGATAAGTTATCGAATAATAGAAAAATGTATATTGGAGTATAATTATCGATTACCACAAAGTTTTGAATAAATTTTTGTAGTAGCCTAACTTTAATAATTATCATAATAATTACATTAGAGTAAAAAAAAATATCGATAACTACAAAGTAATCGATAAATGTTTATAGAAATCGAAATAAACATTAATATTTTCATAAGACTCGTATTAGAAGAAAGAAAAAAAAAACTGTGGATTACTATACATTTTTTTTTTATAGAAGTCATAAAAATTCTTTTAAAGCAAACAACAAATTATCAATTGTTATTCATTAACCAAAAGTTATCAATACAATTTTATTTTATTTCTTTAAATAAATTTCTATTTGAGTAAAGAAAAAATAATCAATTACGGAAAAGTCATCCAAAAATATTCACAAAAATTATATTACAATAAATAAAGAATTATCGATTACTGAACTATTATCTGAAAATTTTTATGGAAGTATAATTAATCGTTAATATTTAAAAAAAAACCTTATAGAGTAAGTTATTAATTAACGAAAATTTATCGATAAAGGGCCCAAGTGTGACGACCACCTACAGTTTTTCTTGTTGGGAGCGCTGTGTGTAAAATATTGATTATTTAAAAATTATCGATAAATTTATGTAGAAACATATCTATAATTTTCTTAGAAATCTCCTTTTGAAAAAGGAAAAGTTATAGTTGATTATGATGAAAAAGTTCAACAATTTGATCGGCTTTTAATTCATGGTTTTATTACTAAATATCTGCGTGTGTGCTGGTATAACTGTCTGTTTTTTTCTGTTTCTAAGTATTTACACTTAATTAAAACCTTTTTTCTTGGTAATCCATATCAAAAAAATTACGCTATACGAGCTTATGTTAATACTAAAATTATTTAATTAAAATGTGTTTTTTTATAAACATTTTTTAAAGCACAATTAAATGGAAAAACGATACCAAAAAACTATTTTTTATAAAATATGTGTGTATGTACTAGAATGTAGTTACCATTGTAATGCCATGCAGATACATATGTATGCGTTAACTGACTTTTAACATATTTATCATGCTACTTATTTGGAAAACCATAACAAAATATTAATTTTAATAGTTTCTTGAAATTATTAAAATAATATAGAAAAAAGAATTTATAATTGGTTACCGGTAACTTAACTACCTGGGCCTGTTATAAAAACAACCCCTAAAAATAGAAAGTTAATGAAAATCTACAGAACTATTCCAACAACTAAAAAACTGCTTCTGTATTAATAAATAATAACATGGACAAGTGAAATGGAACCCAAAAAGCCGAATTTACTTGTTATTGTTATTGTGTATGTATTTAACAAACAACATTATTTTGTCAATAATGACATTCAAAAAATTTAACATGTAAAACAAAAACAAAACTATAAAAAATTATTATCATGTGTGCAACATATTCAAAGCATAACAACAAGTGTCAACCCACGTTTTAAATTAAATGATTGTCTGCTGTCTGTTTAACGAGACATGTAAAAAATGGCGGGAGACTAAAAGAAGTTACAATTTGAATTCGGATTTATACCTTGAAATCTATATGAAAATTAAATAAGATACTGTCGCATATACACATACTATGACTTGTAAGTAAAGGTGAATATAAACATCACGAGCAAGTGAGCTAGAGCGTATGCGTATCTAAAGAGTTTTCGACAAAGTTGGGAGGTTTTACAAATGGTTAAGATACAACAACTACTAGAAGATTTAAAAAGAAAATAAAAATATTTGTACTCGTACTTGCTTATATTTCAGGGTTAAAAAATCGTTTTTTTTTAAGTCAAGAGTAACATATCAGAAAATGTATTATTTGTTGCTTATATTTTGAGCATTAATCAATGAGTTGCTAATTCTTAAGTTAACTGACTTATAAAAGTTATTGATTTTGAATTAAAAAAGATATTTTATTACACATCAAGCTTAAAAAAATAGCCATTTTAATTAAAAAGAAAAAGGTCAAATAAACTAACAAATAAATATGTTATTGATTCTTCAAACGATAACTTGTAATATTTCTAAAAATCTGTCGATTACTTGACTTTAATAAAGAAAAAACTTGAAAAAGTTTAATTTAATTTTAAAGAAAATATTTTTTTAAATCGATAATTGATAACTTATTTAAAAAAATTTGTTAATTACTTGAGTATATAATTGATTACATGTGATTTTTTGAAAATCTCGATCAATAATTTTCTAATCGATAATTCGATAGCTTGACTGATCGATAACAACTTATCGCTTTTTTAATTTATATAATTTTAAAACCCATCAAGTGGTTTTGTAAAAATAAGATAACTAGAAATTTTGTAAAAATTAATCGATTATTTGAGTTTTCTAAGTAGAAATAATTGAAAATTATAAAGCTAAACGACTCTTATAAATAAAAATAGTCGTTATCTTTCAATTTGTATAGCAAAATTATCGATTACTAGAATTTTAGGAATTAAAATTATCAATTACTTTAAACTTGTATAAAATAAATATTGATTACTTAACTCTTATAAACAAAAGTAATAAACTACTTAAAACTTATAATTGTATATAATCGATTACTTGGTGCTTATTAAGAAAATGTTTTAAATATTGTAAAGAAAAATAATCGGTTTTTTATTTTTCTATATAAAAGTAATCCAGTTCTTGACTCTTATGCCGAAAATCTATAAATTACTTGCCATTTAAAAAATATATTTATTTTATTGCAGATTTATATAAAAACGCTTACATAACTTTTTTAAAGATCAATAATCGTTTTTAGAAATATGAAATACTAACGTCATAAAAACATTTTTTTAGTAAGGGCTTACTAGGTCTTTATTAAACAAAATCATTTTTTTTAATTCTTTCCTATTTTTTTTAAAGGCATTAATCAATAGTTGCTTATTATACAAGAATTTTTCGTATATTTTTTTAAACAATTTCTAAATTTCTAAAGAAAATTTTTGATTTTTGGTAATAAAATATTTTTTTTTTGTGTTTGGCACGTGAAGTTTTATTTGTTTTTCTAAATTATTGGACTTTCGACTAAATTTAAGTGAAGACAAGAAAAGAAAAAAAATTTCCAACGTGTTTTTAATATTGAAAAACAGTTGTCATTTTACCTACAAACCTTCACATAAAACACAGTCACATACAGCATAAAATTTTATGTGTTTAGTTTCGTTTTTAGAACACGTTCGTTTAGATAGGCAGATAGACACACAGACAGGCAGTTGAGCGTACAAAGGTTTTTTTTTTTTTTTAAATAAATAAAATAAAAATTATGTTGCCAGTTTTCTTTTGCTGTCAATTCTTTAAGTTTGTTTAGTAGCAATTGAGGGAACATGTACAAGTATAATTTAAAATTTGCAGCACACTGCCTGCCGCTTACTTTAATGAAGATTGAAAAGATTTTTTTTCCGTTGTGTGTTTTACTTAAAATTAAAAAATAACAAGGGTTTTGTGTATAGTGTGTGAAATATTCCCGGAATGATAATATTTTAATTTCTATTAAAAGAGTGCAAGTACTTAGTTGGCTCTGACTTGAAAACTATTGCGATTTTAGTGATAATGCATGCAAAAAAGAGGGTCATTTATGATTATAAATTAGTCTGCAAGCAATTTTAAATATTTTGTTTTCTTTTTTAATTGAAATTAATGTCATTTATAGTAAATTTACAATTAAGTAAAGACCACAAAATCTTAAAATATTATTTTAAATTAATTAATTAAAATTCTAAATCTAAGAAGTTTTAATTTAAGTAGCTTCTTCTCCTGTGGTGTTGCTCTTTTTGCCCTTATACTGTTTCACTAGTCAAGCCAACTGCTACCTAACCAAGCATACATGCGAGTAAGTAAATTGCTTTTTTTTGTTTTTGTGTACTTCCTTCTAAAAAATATTACCAACAACAAAAAAAAAAAAAAAATACTGTGGTTTCCTTTTTCATTAGCCCTTAATGTTCAACCTTTAATGGCCAGTTATTGTTTAACTTTGAATTTAGGATAAGAAAAAAAATGATCATAAAACAATTTTGTTTTTAACAAGCAAAAATGCTTAATGGCAGGTATTGATTATTACGTCAGGCATTCATTTTAAGTCATGCATTGACATTGTTTGGATAATGCTGGGGTTAAAATTTAAAATCTCATTAAATTATTTAAAATGGTTATTGTGTTTGTTTTTTCAAAAGGATTTAGAAGTTAAATTCTAATAAAACATAAAACGAAAAAAAAACGTGAGAATATTTGGGTATCCTTGAAATAAAACTATTTGGAAAAATCTATGACTCCAATAAAAAAATAAAATTTTAATGTGAGAGTTTACTACAGAGGAAAATTCAGTGAACGGAAAACAAAAGACTTAGACTGCAAATACATTTCACAGTGTGAGAACCTGTTCTTGAAAGTAAATACTGTTAAGGAAAACAAAAGACTTAGGCAACAAGCGTTTATCACAGAAAGAAGGAAAAATCAAAACACACAACAAAAACTATGAAGTTAAAAATACTTGTTTTTTTTACAAAAATAACGATATATTTTCACTTAACAAAATTTATCGATAACTTTATATACATATTTTTGAAAAAGTAGCATTAGCTTTAGTGTTTATTTTTTCTGAAAAGATTCTAATATATTTGAGTTATGTTATCGATAACTAGCATCACCGAAATGATTTTTGCTTAATGAGTTACAATTAAAATTAAAAAAAAAATAAATTGTAACAACAAAGTTATGTGCTGCTTACAGGAAAGAAATCGTGTAAATCATTTAAATTTTAAAAATATTTTTTAAGTGTGTTTAATAAAAACTTTTTAGAGGATTGATTGTTCGTTTCCAATAACCATTTTAGCAAAAAAAAAAAAAGAAAATTTAAGAAAGCATGTTTAACCATCCACCTACATAAAATATTACAAAATTAATTTCAAGTCATATTTTTTTTTTCATTTAACTTTTTTCCAACTGATTTTTATTAAAACGTTTAATCTTTGCTTAATTTAGCGTAACAAATGCATCATTATAAATTTACATGTCAACACTTTCTGTATTAAACAAAATTTATGTGGGGTTTTTTTATTATTAACGCTTTTAAATTTCATTAATCTGCATTTAAACGTGGGCTCTGATAAAACCAACACAAACGGCACACGCATTTCCGCCCCAAACATTACAAACAAATAAAAATCAACATCAAACCAAAAAATAACTAAATTTGGGGAGTATTTTTTTAGAGTTTTTTTGAGTAATTTTATATTAACGTTACTGGTCAGTACTGTAAGCTGAACATTAATGACTAACAAAACTGTAATACTAAATACAAATTAAATGTTAATGACCATTTTAATATTAAATTAAACAAAACAATAGTTTCCTTTAAAATAAACAAACATTTTGTTGACACTAACGGAAGGCAAATTAAAATTAAACAAAAAATATATTAATTATTAAAGAAGAGAAGCCAACAAAACTAACTCTAAATTAAATTATAATTAATTAAGTGCTTAAGTAGGTGCTGAATTTTATGCATTCAAAAATTAAACCTTTTTAATTAAATATTTAAATTATTAAAACAAAACTTAACAAATAAAAAAAACATTTAAAAAAATCTATTCAATTGAAAAGTAGTGGGCTTTCATTACATTTTTAAGGCCCGCTTTTGTTAAATATTCAAACTACAGCACGTGCTAAAGACAAACATTTTATTTTTTAACAAAAGTATTGTTACAACAAAAACAAGTTTTTATTTTGTTTTTTTTTTTTAGATTTCAATTACTACATTTTTTTCATTCTCTTTAAAATGCTAATTAATTTTCATTTCATGGAGACTTTGATTTTGAGGTGACTAAAGGATGTAAGGAAGTAAGCGATTTATGCATTTTTAATTGTAATTCTATGAGGATTAATGGTCATCTTTACAAGCATGTTAGGAAACCGGATATAGAGTTTATTTATTCCCATGCTAATGAAGATGGCTCCATGTTTAGTGTTTTAGTTCTTTAATCAAATTCAAACCATGTTTTATAGCAAATGGCTGTAGTGACAACAAACTTGTGTTTAGTGTTTTGAAACTATAAAAAAGGGAGAAATAAACCAAATATTCCTTAAGAAAGAAAAAGTGTTGTTGACAGTGAACCACAAAATGCACAGATGAAATAGTCAGTAAAAAAAATATAGAAAAACTCTTGCTCATGAAAAAATATAAACTTTTTTCAATTTTTAATGTATTTATTTAATTAAAAGTAATTTTAAAAAAATTTTTATATTTTATATAATATATTATAATTTTGATTCAAAATTAACTTGTAAGTTTTTGAAAATTTCATTTTAATTTCAACTCATGTTCATGCGCAACATCAAGTTTATAAAATAAAAATCATTTGCAAACAAACACAAATTGTGCATGCTTGTACTGATCACACACGCTTACATTCAAACATCATCTTTAATCAGCATAAACTAAATGGCCCATAATCATAGTCAAACTAAAGTCGATATTTTTTAGAAAATATTTTAAATTCAAGAAATTTTTATTAACAAAAGTCAGCTCTTAATAAAAGTGTACTTTTTTGTGACTATGATTATGACCCAATGTATTTTTATTTTTTTGAAGAATAGCTATCGATGACTTTTACTAAGAATTATTGTTAACTAAAATAAAATAAGTTAAAATTAGTATTTTAAAAATTTTAAGTCATTTATAATTTAAAGTTATCGATAATATAAATAAAGTTATTAATATTATAATATAACTGAAACTATCTATAACATAACCAGAGTTATCAATAACGTAATTAAAGTTATCGATAACAAAACTAAATTTATCGATAACAGAACTAAAGTCACATAAAAATAACTGAGTTATCGATAACATAACTAAAGTTATCGTTAGTAAAACTAACTATATCGATAACAAAACTTTAAGTTAGAGAAAACATAACTAAGTTATCGATAACAAAAATAAAGTTATTGAAAATATAACTGAACAAATCGATAACTTTTGTGTAAAAACGAAATAAAATAAAAAAAATTTAACAAACATTTGGTTTTAAATTTTGTTTTTTTTTTGTTTGTGACAATTTATTATATATATTGCATTAATATTTTAATTATTAAAAAATAAAAAAAAATTAAAATGTCAATGTTTTATACAAGCAGACAGTGAAAGTTTATCTTTCAATTATTTTTTTTCAATAACTTGCACTATAAATGTAACATGACAACAATAAATAGCAAAATGACTTAAGTGTAAAAGCAGTCACAGCCTAAGCCTAAGCTGCACTGTTAGCCTCACTTTCAACTTAAGCTAAGTTTATTTTACAAATCAAAGAAACATTTGCAATTTAGAAACACACACACTTTATCATTATAATAATCATCATAACCAACAGCATCATAATCATCATTGTCATAGTAAATACCAAATAATTTTCATTGGAATTCATAAAATGAAAAGCAGAAAAGAAAAAAAGCTTATGCCATTCAAAACAGTAAAACAAATAAATTGTGTTTGCACACTCTTGTGGTCAGTTTATTAATATACGACACCAACAACTTCTTAAATGACTACAGAAACAACCTGTTTCATTAAGTTTTACAAAAATTTATTGTTAATGTTCAGCATTAGATATTCAAAATACCTTGCCTGTGTGTGTGTTTTTGTGTGCATAAGCTTAGTTATTGTTTAAAATTATAGCTTTCAGTATTGAGTTTATGAAATATTTTATTTGTATTATAACTCAACTAAAAAAAAAATTAAATTATAAATTAAAATTTTTTTATTTAATGATAACAATTTGTTGACTCTGAATTAATTTTATGCAAACGGCTTTTAAAGAGAGAAAAAAATTAATTAATAAAATTTCAAAATTAAGTAAAATTGATGCTTTTATCAACACTAGAGCACTTAAATCAAAAGTGACAATAAGCAAACAGGAACTTGCATCAAATAAATAGGATTCACAGGCGAAAGTAAATTGCTATTTAAAAATTTTATTGAAAAAGATTTTCATAATGATTAAATTTTTATTGAAATAAATGAAATATTTAATCAATGTGATCAAATTTTCCTTTTAAATGAAAAAAAAAATAATAAAGAAATTTTCAATGAAATATGATAATGATAAAATTTTTAATTGTTTCAATTAAAAGTTTAATCAATATGAACATTTTTTTCATTCAAATTGTGAATTTGGTTTATGACCTTTTTATACTTTTTTGAATTTTTTTTAAATTTCTTTTTTTTTTTTTAATGCAAAGCGATTTAGCAGGCCTTATGACTTTTTTATACTTTTTTGAATTTATTTTTTTTTTTTTTTTGTATTTTTTTTTTAAATGCAAAGCGACTTAGCAGGCGAATTCAAGTGACCTACTTAAGTGCTGTTTCTGTCCATTGACAAAAAAAAATTATTTTGACACCATTTTCCTAAAATTAAGGCTGAATAATTTTTTTTAAAGTGGACTTACACTACTTTCGAAAATAACCGCTCATATCCTGCCTGACTGCGAACATAAATTAACTCACTAGCTTTTTTAGGTACAATTTAATTAAGAGTAACTTAAATCACATTTTATTTTTATATAAATCATTTTAAATAAATCATTTTAAAAATTTCTTAAGCATATTATGCAGCAGCTTTAAAATTTTGCAAAGTAATGGGCTGTTTCTGTAACACAACTTGTATGAAAACCACTCATTGTTTGTTAGCTTTTCATACAAACTTTCTTTATGAGTTGATGGCTTGTATAACAAACAGTACAAGTATTAAATTGAAGTTGAGCCAAGGCCTGTATAACATAAACAAGTAAAGGCATTAACCAACATAATCTTGGTAATTCGATAGTTTTATAATTTATTATGTAAAAATCATTTTCACTCATTATCCGAAATAATTTTTAAGTATTAAATCTTAAATTTTGTTTATTTCCCTTTTTTGTGTTTCTTTTTTTTTTATTCAATTACATTTTTGTACTTCAATTTCAAATTTTGTTGTTGTTTTTTTTATGATGCACATGAGTGATTTTTAAGTGATTTTTTTTTTGTTTGTTAGGTTTGAGCCATTAAAACCAAGTTTAAACTTGCAAATTGTCTTTATTTTAAAAGTCTATTGGGTACTTTTTTATTGGTGTTAAATTTTGGCTTGTAACAGTTGGCTTTTGTTATAAACTTGATGACAAATTCGTTGGTTATAATTTTTTTCTTTCTTTTTATTTGCCTTTTCTTTAGGTTTTGTAATAATAATTTTTCACTTTTCTTTTGGCAGTGAATTTCCGTTGAACCAAATCAATGATAAATGAATAAATTGTTTGTATGGGAACAAAAGAGGTGGGAAAAATAAATTCAAATAAGCAACTTAGGCTAAATAGACAATAAGATTAGATTAGATATTGATAAAGGAAACAACTTTAGCTAAATTGAAAAAAAAAAAAAGAAATCTAATACTCAGTGTGACTTGAAACAAACTTCAACACAACAAATTGTAATTGTAACAAATACGGGTCTCAGTACGAGTGCATACAGTGTGTGAATAAGTTTTAGTTATTTTTTGTGCTTTTTGTGCTGCTTTAGAAAAAGTGTTAAATTGAATTTTTTAATGTGAGCTTTTATATGTAATTAATGTTGTTGTTTTTATTACACAATATTTGAGTATGTAAGAGTATGTAATCAGTGGAAAAACGCATGATGTAAAAATGTTTTCTATTTTATTTCTTTTAATTTTTTTTATTAATTTCGCCTCTTACCCTCTTCTTCTTTGTTTTTTCTTGAGAATATATTTTAAGCAGTTCAATTGAGAATTAAATACCCTGTGATTACATATTCTTTCACACTTAAATATTGTGTAATAAAAACAAAAACAACAACATTAATTTAAGAAAAAAATTTTTAAATAAAAGATAATATAAAATAATTTAATAATAAATACAAATATATAAAAGAAAATTAGTTTTTTTATAAAAAAAAAAAATTAAAACAAATGTGTGCTTGAATGTGTGTCTGGACGTGTATGCTTAGAATAAAATCAATTGTTTTTTTTTTAAATTTCAAACTAGTTTTTACAATTTAAAATTTGGTAACTCTTTTGGGGGTTTTTTTTGTTTGCCATAAAACTGGATCAGTTCAGCTCATGTTGTATGACTGCATAAAACCTTAAAACTGGCTTACTTGCTTTGAATTGTTATAGATAGAGAAAACTACTTTGCAAACTTCCAAATGGTCATTTATGACCACAAAAACAAAGACAAAAAGTGAATACAGTGTTGACTGCTGTCTATATGTAAGTTCACAAACTTTATAGAAAATGGTTGACTAAACCTTTTTCCAGATATTTAAATAAAAAATTAAAGTTAAAAGAAAACTTTGTTAAGCACTTTATATAATTTTTTTTTTAAACTAAATTAAATTTTTTTCAATGAAGTCTTTAAAAAAGTTGTAAATAAAATAAAAAAACTTTTGAGATTTTGTTTTAAAAAAATAAGTAAAAATAAGAGAATGACCCATAATCATAACCACAATAAAATTCAGTTGGAGTTAAAGTAATTTTTAAAAAACTATCAATTGTAGAGTGACTATACTGATCAGCCCAAGCTTTGCTTTTAAATAAGACAACCTTTTCAGTAAAACATTACAGCTCTTCTAGCAGAAACTCTTTTATTAAAAAACCTATTACAACAAGAAAAAAAAAATGTTTTAGAAAAAACTTATGTGAAAGAAAAAAACTCCTACACTATTTGTAGTCTTAAAACAAAAGAGTTTTTAATTAGATTCAAATGCTGTACTTTTCCTATTTAATTTTTTTTTTTTTGCCATAAAATACCAGTAAGAATTGTATTTAGTTTCCTTTTATTTCTTTTCAAATTAATCTATTGTTTTGCATTATAGACAATAGAAACCACAATGTAACTGCTAACTTGCGTATCGCTTAAGTAATTTGCCATCTTAACTGATCTTGTTACATGACTTGTAATTTAAGGTCTTTTAATTTACAGGAATGTGTCAGTAAGAGCATGTTAATGTTATGGCATAAAAAACCTTTCACTTAATTCAAGAAATTTTTTAATATAAATTTTTTGATAGAAGAAATTCGTTAAACGAAAATGGGAAAAGCAAGAAATTTTTTTTCATTAATGTCTTTATAAAACATTAAAGGAAAGCATCATTTTATAGATAAAAAAATTCTTTAATGAACATGAATTTATTGAATGAATATAGTCAAATTATTCATTAATTTAATGAAACTCTTTCACTGCATGAGAAAAATGACAAAAAAAAACAGAAAGAACTGGAACTAACGTGCATCCGTTGCTATGATCTATTTGTAATATCTGCAGCAGATAAAGAAAACAAAAAGATAATGATAGCGATAGAAAGACATAAAAAAAATTGCGAAGAAGTATTAAAAAAGAAGAAGAAATCAAAAAAAAGAAGAAGAGGAGAAGAAGAAAACAAAAAAAGAAGAAGAGGAGAAGAGAAAACAAAAAAGAAGAAGAAGAGAAGAAGAAAAAAAGAAGAGAAGACGAAATTAAAGAGGAGAAGAAGAAGAAGGATAAAAGAAGCGAAAACAGGAAAAAATAAGAAGAATAATAAGAGAAGAAGAAGGCGAAAAAATGAAAACGAGAAGTAAAAGAGAAGACGAAGGGCAGAAAAAGAGAAAACGAAGAGAGTAAGAGAAAGCGAAAAAAGAAAAATAAGAAGAAATGTGAAAGAAGAAGTAGGAAAAAAAATAATAATAATAAGAAGAAGAGAAGAAAAGGGAAAAAGTTTAAAAAATAAGAAAGAAGAAGTAAAAGCGAAAAAAAGAAGAAGAAGTAGAAGTAGAGAAGGTGAAAAAGGAAAAAGAAGAAATATAAAAGAAGAAGAAGGATAGGAGGCGAAAAAAAGAAAAAGAAAAATAAATAAAAAAAAGAACAAGGAGAAATATAAGAGAAAGAGAAGAAGAAAAAAGGGGAAAAAGAAAAAGATGAGGAAATAAGAAAAAAAATGAAGAGAATAAGAAAAGAAACCTAAAAAAAGAGGAGAAGAAGAAGACAAAAACAAAAGAAGAAAAAGAGAAAAAGAAGAAGAAAATATTCCTTCTACATAAAATTTTGTTTTAGTTCAAAAAATGACCAGAGTTTCCATTCAAAAGTGCACTGTCATAGTCTAACTTCGATGCATTTTGCAAGAATTAAGATATCATTACCTACAACCGCCTCCCAAGGAAGTCTCTGAACTCTCAATCAATGCTAGACATAAGGAGTATATTGATGAGATTAGTATCTTCTGGACTAGTTCGCGCTGCTAATTCCTATTCTAGTTCCTAAATGGGCTCTAAATAATTAAAAACTCTAATAAAAGTGTTTGTTTCCTAAGTCTTTTGTTTTTTGAGGGCGTGCTTGTGATATTTTTTTTTCTATGCCTGAGTTAAAACACAATGTTGTAACAAAGACAAGTTTTCTGCTCAATAATGTAACATTATTAATTTCGGCTTGTTTCGTTTTGTTAAAAGAAAACCTTAAGGTGCCACATAAAACCGCCTTTGGGTTTTATTAAGCCACTCTCTAAGTAAAAGCATAATTAATAAAAAAAAACACATACGAGTACACATACAAAAATAACTAAAAATCATTTAGCAATTAAATGTTTGTTATAAAAACAGCAACTAGAACTTAACAAAAAGAAATTAAACTCTTTTCTTAAAGAAAATATTTTTTCTCTAACGCTTACTTGGGTGCTAAACGAAATTTTTGGCATAAAATAATAAACCTTTTTGTTTCTTTTTAGTTTTTTTTTAAGAAATACGGGATAAGAAAGAAATTGAAAAAAAATAATTACACAGCTGGCAGCTTTAATGCTTAAAAAAATAAAAAAAATATTTCATAAAATAGAAAAAAGAAGCCAAAAAAAAAAATACACACACAATAGCAAACATTTAAAAATCTTAAAACAAGAAAAACCACAAAAAAAAACTTTAGAGTTTGTTTGAATCAAACAACTCAACGTGACCTGAAACATAGAACAAAAATGTTTGTTGAGAGAGAAAAACGTTAAACAAAAACTTAAAATTAAAAAAAAAATCAAGATTTTGAGAAAACAATTAAAGCAAGAAAAAAAGTTTAATATTTAATTTTCTTTAAGCCCATTAAAATTACGCCTTTAAGCTGTAAAATTTTAAATGAAAATTAAATGCTACAACAAAAAGGCTTCTTCTACTATAAAGTTAGACTAGTTATAGGTAAAAAATAGAAGAAGAAAAATTCCAGCTTACTTAACTAAAGAATTTTTATTGGAAAAACTTTTACAAGTAAAGAAATTAATGTGATCGGCCGATCAAATAGTCAAAAAATTTTTTTGGCGTTTTCCCTAAATTTTTTTTAAACGACTGGATAAGTGATTAAGTCAGAAAACCAAGCTTTGTTGACAACACCAAGCTCTAAAGTATTTTTGAATAATTTTTGTATAAAATTTTTAAGCGATTTAAGGGCTCAAATAGCCAAAAAAATTTTAGTCTTTTTTTATATAAAAATGATTTTCTTTAAAAAAATATTTTCTTTATTTAAAAAAAAATCAATTTATCAAAAATTTGTTTAAAAGGAACTTAAAAAAATTTTATTTTGATTGAATCCAAAAAAATTAATTAACTAAATTGCTGTTAGATTTCGGAAAAAGCGGTCAGTTTTCAAAACTATAAACAAAAAATTTTTAAACTTTAAAGTATTTTTGAATAATTGATGTATAAATTTTAAAAAAAATTTGAGCTCTTTGACAGCAAAAAATATTTTTTTCTTTTTTTATAAAAAAAAATTGTCTTCTTTCAAAAAATCTTGTCTTTTGCTCTTATCCAAAAAAAAGTTGACGTAGACTTTAAAGTAAAACTTATGAAAAAATTATATGAAAAATTTCGATAACGCTGACTTTAAAGTCTACATTAATTTTTTGGGATAGCCCCCTTATCCAATTAATTAAAAAAAAAAAAAAAAAACAATTTTTTTAACAATCAATACCTAAAATCAAAATCATAAAATTAAAATTAAATTTTTTTTAATAAAATTTAAATTAAGGATTTACCTTGGGCTATTTAATGGTCAAGGAAAGAAAAATTCTTTTAAAGAAATTAAAAAAAATAATAATTTTAATTGAATGGGTGACTAAATTGCTGTTAGATTTGAGACTGACTGACTTTAAAACTCAAAAAAAAGAAGCTTTTTTGCTTTAGTGAAAACAGCAAACGGTATCAAACTTAGAAAGCAATCTGCTTTGACAACTAGTCTTAAGACCAGAGCTATTGAAAAAGTACTTTTTATGCAAAATCTTTGGCAAAATGGAGCAAAACCGCTTTGCCTTATTAAGTGATAATTTATTTGTAACTTTTTTTGAGCTTTTTCTTTTAAATAAAGACGGCTTGAGGTTGTATTACAAAAATTGTTTTTTTTTTATTGATATTTCGCTTTAACTTTGATATTTATATAATCTAGCCTTTTCAAATTATAAAAAAAAATATAAGGGTTTTCCTTATATGTCTGTCAAAATTTTCCTGGTCATGTAGCTTAAGTCTTGTTTATTGTGTGAAACTACTTTTGGTTTTGTTCAAGAATTATTTACATATTAAATATAAATTAAGCATTTCTGTAATAATCATTACAAAAAACCAGTTTAATAACAATTTTCTTCTTAAAACCTTTAAGAAAATAATAAAAACAAATTTTTTATTAAAAAAAATAGATTTAAACTTGTAAATCTTTAAAAGAAATACTTCTACTAGTACCTCTGACATAAAAGCATAAAACGAAATAAAATAAATTACCAGCAACAAGATATAAAACCATGAAAAAGTTAATAGGAAATTTGAAAATAAATAAACCAAAGCAACTATTAAAAGTGATACAAACTGAAAAAAAACCGAAAAGAAAAAGCAAAACAATGACTTCAAAACAAACATGGCTGTGTGAGTAGTGTGTGTCTCTGTGCACGTCTACATTTCTTGAAAGCTTTATTTTAGTTCATTATTTTAAAACACAGTCCGTTGCATTTTGACTGTTAGCCATACTCGGCTTAAAATAAGTACACACAGCCATTCAATTGTTTTGTACTCTTTTTTTTTTTTTTTGTCTTTTCTTCGTTTAAAAACTACAATTTCTGTTTGCTGTTTGTGGCCTGAGTTCATTTGGAACACACGATTTCCAGTTGCTGCCTGTAGTGTATTTGCATGAAACCAGTTTGTTTTGTGTAGTATTGCTCACAGGCCGGCCACCAAAGCAGCACACAGTCTCTTATTTTTTTTTTTTAGTTTTTTAGTTTTCTATACAAGTTGGCTTTATTGTTTTTTCATACTCTTGAGTTTCTTTTTTAAAATTTGTTTAACAGTCTTTGCTGGTAACGTTTGTTTGTATGGGTTAAATCAACATGGCCGCCTTTTCTGAAACAAAAGATAATACAAACCTGTTTGAGTTGGGTTTGAGTAGTAGAGTTTGTTTACATTTGGAGGTAAACAAAGTCCACAAATATGGATGATAAATAGTTAGTCTACAACAAAACCATTATCTAAATAATGCAGAGAGTATCTTTATTTGGAAGCTAAGATAAAATTTTAGTTACCTACGTAGAATACACAAGTTGGGTTAAAAATCTGTTTACCTTAATTTAGGTTACACAAAACACATTTATGTACATTTAAAAGCAATTTATTCCACATACCATCAGTTTTAAATAAATTTATTCATAAATATAAAAATAAAAATATAAAAGAAAATGGGCCATAATCATAGTCATAAAAAACTAGGCTGATTATGGCTCAATGTATTAAAAATTAATTTTACAAACGGAAATTTTCCAAAAATTTATTAATTTGTTTTCATGCCAATTTTTTTAAATTTTTTTCTCTCAATTGTTATCTAAATTATTGTAATAATTTATTGATTTTTCTTTCTTTTCTAGGTCTTATGGCATTTGGATGCCTTTCGTCGCTCTTTTCGTTCCCTAAATCAACATGTTTGCAGTGGGCAAGATTGTATTTTCTGCGCCTTAAAGGTAAGTCCACAAAATTTTTTCTATTTATGTTCATTTACAACCCACAATGCTAATGGCTTATGAGCTAAAAGCAGCCTGAAGTCAAGCAATAAAGTTTTATTTTTATTTAAAATAAACATTTTGTTGCCCACTTTTTTGCCAGCTCATATGCAATTTCAAGGGAATTTTTCATACAATATTTTTTTTAAAGCATTTTGACAAAATTTAAATGTGGATTTTAATTTTAAATATGGAAATTAAAACTTAAAAGGGATTAACAAAGTAGGCAATAGATTTTGTAAAAAATTTAAAAGTGTTTATTTGTTAATATGTGGAAGCAATGGAAAATGTTAAAGTATTTTACAGATAAGGGGTAGATAGTTTTTTGACTGCGCAAAGCATCTTTTGAGTTGCGCAAGCCATACATCACTACAAACGTGTGTATTATTTTACAATAGTAAGTATGTACTTGCATGCCATTTTCAGTATGATTTTGCAGCCCTTTACTGCATATGACTTAATGAAATTAAAAATATTCCTTAAAAAATGAAGTAAATACAATGTAATATTTTTTAAGCTGACACAGAGTTGTAATCGTTAATAATCAGAGTTCGCAAAGAAACGAAAGGAAACAAATGCAAATGTTTCGTTTTTTAGGTTTTCCGAGTATTATTTTGGAAAACTACAAAACGAAAGGTTTGCATTCGTTTCGTTTCTATACTTTGTGAGCTCTGGTGTTATTCACAACAAAATTATAACTAAAATAGAGTTGAATTGCCATATAAGAGAATTAAGAAGTTAAAAAAAATTTTTAAATTTAGAAGATTTAAAAGAAAATTAAAAAATTTTAAATATATTAGAAAACTAAAAAAAAAATTTTTTAAATTAAAATAAAATTTAAAAAAAATAGGAAAATAAAAATTTTCACTTAAAAAAATTCATTAGAAATTAAATAAGAAAATATAAAATGAAATAAGGAAAATTTAAAAAAAAAATTATTTATTTATTTAGTCTACCAGAATATGAGACTAAATTATTAACGATAGCTAGATCATCGAAAAAAAAAAAAAATTTAATTAAAAACACCATTAAATATTAAAAATTAAAACAAATGTGAAAAAAATTCAAAAATTTTAAATAAAATTAAAAATAATAAATATAAAAAAAAATTATTCTTTTTAATTAAAATGACTATTTTATTAAGCTTGAGATCTTATTTTATAAATTTATTTTTATATCGATATTTCGCTACAACTTGAGTAGTTTCTTCATTATATAATTATAAATTTATAATTATAATTTTCTTATTTCTTTTTAAGATTTTTTCTAAAAATTTTTTTTTTAAATTATTTCAAGCTCAATTATAAATTATTTGTTAATTATTTCCATGGTCATTGTGCTATGTGCCAGTAGTTTTTTTTTAGTTTATTTTCCCACCAAATAATTTAAAAATACGTTGGAATAGGAAATTAGAAAACACATACAATAAATTTAGTTTTCTTTTTGTTACATTTAATTTTTATTTAAATTTTCTAAATCATTTGATTACCCTTAATAACAGGAATGTATCGTTAGCACTTAATTTTTTTTTTTATATTTTCTACAAATGTCATTCTCACCCCTTTTGCTTAAAAAAACAAAGACTGAAAGCCTTCATTTATCATGTTAATTTAAAAATTGTGTTTAACACTACAATTATTTGGCTTAAATTTATTGCACAATTTGAGTGAAATTAAAATAATTACTAAGTAAACGCTAAGCATTATCATTGAATTTAAATTACTTTTATTTAGAAAATCCATATTTTTTTTTCTTATAGGAGGGTCCTGTGCAACCTTTAGAAAATTTTCACCAAAATCCCTTTTTGTAGGCAAAGCATAAAGAAAATTGTTGAAAAAAAAATTAATTCACAAACTCTCTTTTGTCTGTTAGCAGAAGTGGTAGTCAAGGCTTAACAACAACAAAAAAAAAAATAATAACGATAATTTTAGGGGTTTGCGTAGGTGTAACTGTGACAATTCTAATTTAATACGTATAAGGGTTTGAGATAAAGGGAGAGTAAGAAAGAACATTTAGTGAGTAGGAAATAAATCCTGCGAAAATTTTTAGATTAAAAAAAAGAACTCTGAAATTCCTTCAATTACATATGTGACTTTTGTCACACCAAGGCTGGCTAGCATCCAAATAAAATTAAAATAGTCACAAGCTTGTCGTAATTTAGACTTGAAGCTTTTTTTTATTATTAATTGGAAGAATTCATAAAAGGTATTTTTGTTTAATAAGGGATTATTAAGCAAATTTTCTATAGCAAATGTATTTAATAAGCACTTATTAAAAAAAATATTTTTTATGAATTTACAATTCAGAGATAAAAACAATTTTGTTTGGATATAATTTTTGTGGTCGATTGTTTCATTTTATTTTGCTTAATCAGTTTCTTAGTGAAATCCTCATTTAATGTTGCATTAAAGTACAACCGGTTCATTACTAAAAGGTTAAATTTATTTTACTTTGATGAGATTCACACTAAATGTAGAGACAAATAACCTTAAGACTTACAAGTCAGACAATTATAAATCGTGACTAGAAATGTTGTTTAAATTAAATAAATAAATTCAAATTTAGTTTTTGATATTTTAAGAAACAAACAAACGAAATGATAAGTTTTGAATAGAAAAAAAAAAATTAAAGAAATCCTGAACATAAAAAAGAAGCAAAAAAAAAAAAAAAAGATAAAAGCAAAAGCAAGAACCTTTGCTGCTACTCAGAGTCCTAAGCAAAAAATTCTCTGCTTCATTCAAAATAACAGAAAATTCTTTCAAAAATTGACCCTTGAGAAGAAAATGAGTTGTTGCTGCTACTAGTGTTTAGAGAACATAAACAACAACAATTTGGGTGTGGGAAATCTAGTAAAATAATACAGCATACTGTGACCATTAAACAATAAAATAGAAAACAAAACGCACACATGTTTTTAAAATTGTGCACAAAGAAACTCTATGAAATTTACTTTCTGGCCTGCCTGCTCACCTGGAGTAACAATTGCAAACTACCTGGCCTGGACCCTAGCCAAACGTTACTCAGTTATCACACATGTGTGTAATAGGGGAAAACAAATGTTTTTTATTTTGGTTTTTGTTAAAATCACGCACTTTGCTTTTACTTATTACAAATAATTATTTTGCAGTTGTTTTGTTATCTTAATAAAAAACAATAAATAAGTTGTTGTTGCTTTTAAAATAATACATTTTCTATAACAAATAATTATGAATAGTGAAAAGTGAGGGAAATTTTTTAATGTGAGAAAACTAACTTTTCCAAAGAATATTTTTTAATGTTAAGAAAGTTATAAGAAACAAGAAAAAGTGTTTTGCTTATGGGCATTTCCACAGCAAAGTTAATTTTAAAAAATGAACTAAACTTTCTGTAAAATAAATTTTAAATTAAAAAAAAATATTTTTTTAACCTTTCGGTTTTCCTTTTCTTATTTCATATGAAAATTGATAAAACTAAATCTTGACCCATAATCAGAGTCACAATAAAATCGGTTTTTTTTAAACAATTTTACATTCATGAAATTTTTATTAAGTAAAGTCAGCTTTTAATCAAAAATAATTTTAATTGGGGGAATTCCAAAATATAAAATTAAGTTTGATATAGACCTCCTTAATTGATTGATTAAATAAATAAAATTTATTAAATACAAAAATGAATTAAACCACAGACACATTTTGCTAAACCATCTAGAAAAGGCTTGAAGCCTACTTTTTTAAAACTAAGATTGACTATGACCCAATAACTTTATTATTGTTGATCAGGGGTGTTAGGACGAGATATATTTCTTAGCTAAAGAGAAGGCATAAAATGAACATTAATAATAAGAAACACTTTAATAGCTTTTAAAATTAAAAAAAGCCCTCTAAAATAAAATAATAAGACATAAGCTGTTTTTCCATATTGCCACAGATATTATAATATTTGGAAGCGTTTAGCTAATGTTAATTTAAGACTAGATACACACTTTTCTTAGACTCCTCGTTTTCATATTTAAATAAGAAAATCATCCCAAAGTACAAACAATACGACGTTCAAATGACTAGAAAAACATTTCAAGAAAAGAAAAATCAACTTCTTAGACTTAACTGCATTATCACCTTGAACATCATTATGAGCATAATAATTCAAAAGACTTGTATTGAAATAAAGCAGTTACTCGTATAACACAACGCGATCCAACACAACTGAACCCAATACAACTTAGCCCAACACAATACTTAATGGTGATCATGATTTGCTCTTTAAAAAACCAAAAAAAAAAAAATCAGCAACATGATGCCTGGAAGTTTTTTGTTGGCAGCAGCAACCAAGTCTCAGTTAACGAAGTCTGTAAGCTGATTGAAGAAACCAGCAGAACCACCACACTACGACTACGGCAACGACAACGAAACATTTTACTGTTTTGACTTTTATGGACAAGCGAGACTGTACTTTAAGTTTTTAAACCATTTTTTACTTTCTCGGTTTGTTTGTAGTTGTTGGGTAGTAGTAGTAGTAGGAATTGTGTAGCTCATATTACCTTTGTTTTTTGTTTTTTTTTTACTTTACTACCAAACTTAAAGCGGACCAAGTTTGTAAGCGAAACAATGACGACACGAATACAAATCTTAAAGCAGTAAGAAAAAAAGAATAGTAAAAACAAAAACAAACCAAACGAACGATAAGCAAAATAAAAACAAATATTCAACAAGAGAGGTACGAGTTACCAGTTCTTATAAAAGGTGTAACAGAAGAGTAAGCAAGTTTGAAATAATAACACAAAAAAGAGTTGTAACAGGGATGGAAAATGACAAAGTACAATGAGCCAAAAAAATAAATCTCATAAATTTATCCAATCAAATTTGCAATAATAAATGAATAAAAGTATGAATGAGAGCAACATTTTCTTCATTTCTAAAGAGAAATATCTGCTATCTGGAGAAAACAAAGCTTCATTTAGACTAGAATTAAAACTATTATCCACTGGGATAATAGTTAAAACTACTACTAACTGCACTGCGACTAATATCCCTTTGTGCTCTTCAAATAATATTAAGCATTAAGGTCAAAGACATTATATTCCCAAAAAAATTTTTATACGCAATAAATAGGGGTTTGCCAATTAGCCATTATGATTTTTTAAATGAAATTTTATTTATTAGCCCCAAATTTTTTCTATAGAACACTTTTTTGTGAGAAAAAATTATCAAAATCGTAGAATTTTCTATGATTCAAGAAAAAATTATGAAAAAATTCCCAGGAAATATCTATTTACAAATAATAAAAAAAAAATAATTTCTTTCCAAACAGTGTTGTTCCGCACAAAAGTTTTTGTCACACAAAATCTTTTTAGCAAAAAATATTTGTCAGAATGAAATTTTAGTCTGCACAAAAATTTTGTCCGTACAAAAATTTTTTTCGAAATGAAATTTTTGTAAACACAACAAAAATTTTGTCAACAAAAAATTTTAATTTTTGTATATAATTATGAAAAAAATATTGTACGGGTTAAACTTTTGTTCAGATAGACTGTGAATTCAGCCTAAGATACAGTTAAAATAATTTAAGCATTTAGGTTCAATTATATGCACTAAAAACTTAAAAAGTTCCCAGGCAATTTCTAATTATAAAATTCCAAAAAAAAATTTTTGTCTTTCCGAACAAAATTTTTTTGAACAAAAATTTTTGCTCACACAAAGTTTTCTTGGTACAAAATTTTTGTCGGAATGAAATATTTGTCCGCACAAAAATTTTTTCCGAACAAAATTTTTGTCAGAATTAAATTTTTGTGTGAAAAAAAAAATTTTTCAGCACAAAATCTTAGTCAACAAAAACTTAAAAATTAAATTTTTGTATGTACTTATGAAAAAAGTATTGTCAGTCTAAATTTTTGTTCAGAAGTACCGAAAGAATTCAGCCTAAGACACAATAAAAAAAACCTAACCATTTATTGCACTAAAATATGTAAAAAAATTAATTTGCTGTTTCCATAACACAAGCCATCAACTCATTTAATAAAAAAATTTAGTGTTTTTCACAGAAATATTCTAGATCGGTTAATTATAAAAACAAAACATCCATTGTTTATAATAAAAAAAAAAAAAATTTACCACAAAATTTTATCATTTCGTTTCTTTTTCTCTATGAAATTTTATACCTTTTGATGCCTTAAGTATTTTCTATTTTTTTAATTTTGTTTAAACAATTAATTGTCCATCTCTGCATTTTATATTATTTCAATTACCAGAATTATAAATAAAAAGTGATTCTGGCGAGCAGATGGAATAAAAAAAACAAATGATAAAACCAAGCTGTTTACTTAGTTTGCTTTATTTTTTTTTATTTGTTTGCTAAAAACTTAAAGCACAATTTTCCGGTAATCAAGTATGTTTTTTTTATAAAAAAAGCATCTCCAGCTCAAGAGTGGAAATAAAATAAGCAACCAAATAAAGAAATTAAGAAGAGAGATAAAAAAACCATGTTTGGTAGTAATTTCCATGGCTGTTTCTTTCACTGCAGCACGTTAAACTTTAAAGCTTCCTCCACACAAAACACTACCAACCCACTATCTCTCAGCTTTATAACACACAACTTGTTGATGATCATTAATAACTAGAAATTATTATCTCTCAAAATACGTTATTTTTTCTTTATATTTAATAATAACCCCTGTTTTACTAGCCACCATTTTTAAATTTTGAAAGCAAACGCAGCAAAGAACATCAACCAAAATTAACCACCTTTATGGTGTTAATTCTTTCCTTTTTTCTTTCTTTGACGGCTGTATTTTCTCAAACTTATCACGGCATAAATTAAATTTTAAAATATTGTTAATAACATGTCTCAAGCAAAGAACCTTATTTGTTTTTATTTTCTTAAGATTCTAATTCTAGTTTTTGTTTTTGTAGTCTAAAAACACTTTGTTTTTTTCCTGTCGTTTGTTCCTAATTTCAATTTAGAAAAAAGTTACTCTATTTTGTTGTTGTTGGAAAAGAACAAACTCTACAAAAAAAAGGTTTAAATTAATAAACTAAAAATTCTGTATCTTTTGTTTCTTTGAAAGTTTTATGTGTGAGAATCTCCCACGCATTCCCATTCTGTAAAATGAACTTTACAAGTTTGTTTCTTCGACTAGTATGAGTATACGGTGCATGAGTTTTAATTGTTGCATGCAAGTGGATTGTTAAAAAATTGGCTTGGAAAAAAATTAGTATCTTTAGAATCAAAATCACTGGTGCAAATAATAGTTTAGATTTTAAAACTGAAAAGCAATACGACCAAGAAAAAAAAATAAAAAAAAGTTCAACCTTAAACTTTATGCTTAAAAAATAATAATAACATTCAGCTTATTATTTTTTTTTTTTGTTAAGTTGACAATTTAATACATTTTTAATAATTAAAATTTGATTTGTGATCTGGTTTTAAGATCATAAATTCGGCTTGTAATATTACTTTCGGTATTGTTATTGAAAATATATTTTCTTGTGCTAAAAACCTTTAGTAGAGAATGGTGGCAAATAAAGAGGAAACAATTCAAAATTGTGGACTTTTTGTAGATATTCTGGAATTAAACACCTTTTATGGCCTAGAATTTTTAGTTTTTGGTATTAAAATGTTTTTAGTTCTGCTAAATAAATATTTTCACCATTAGCTATTATTAATTTTCATTTCTAAATTTTTAGTACTTTAAATTTTAGTTCAAAATTTTTAGTAGTAAAAATTTTTGTTGCCAATCTTACTCTAAAAAATTCTACTTTTCAATTTTTAAGTACCAAAATTTTTTATTCTAATATTTTAGTACCGAAAATTTTAATTCTTAACTTTAGAGCACCCAAAGAATTTTTAGTTTTTGTTATTGAAAAGTTTATTTTCTGTTAAATAAATATTTTAGCATTAGTTATTAATTATTTTTAGTTCTAAATTTTTAGTATTCAAAATTTTAGTTCTAAATTTTTAGTACTTAAAAATTTAGCTCTAACTTTTAGTACTAAAAATTTCTGTTACAAATCTTTTAGTACAAAAAATTTTGTTTCCTAATTTTTTAGTATTAACAATTTCTGTTACCAATCTTTTAGTACCAAAAATTTTAATTCTGAAATATAAGTTTCAATTTTTTTTTAATTTTAAAGGTTTTAGTTATACATTTTTTTAACTAAAATTTTTAGTTCCAAAAATTTTAAAAATTAGTTTTTTCTTTATTTTTATTCTTAATTTTTTTTTTTTCAAATTTTTAGTACTAGTTAAGATTTAAAAAATTGTTTTAAATTAAAAATTCTATTCTATTGCATTGATGAAAATGTTTGACTACAATTTTTAGCCCCCTAAAGTTAAGTAGCATAAACTTTGTTAAACTCCTTAAAGGTCAGTCATTTTCTACCTTTTTTTGTTTTGATTTTCTTTTCTTGATAACAAATGTTAGCAGGTCTTTAATGACTGTAATTATAAATAGAAATAAAGAAAAAGAAAAACCTTAAGATTTCAAGGGCTTCTGCTCTGAGGTGTATTAAATTTTTCATTGTCATATCTTGGCTACACTTTTCAAATTATAAAAATGACCATCATTTTTCTATTTTCCTGTTTTACTTTCTTTGCCTTCAGTTACTTTAATTATTATGCATCTGTCATCTAATGACATGACGTATAGATTTCATTTCAATTTGATTGCTTTCGTCTTTTGTTTTGGTCGGTTGATGAGCCAGACTGACACATACAAAATTCTGACTAGTTAAAAATGGTAAGAGTATAAGCAGGTACATATCTTTTAGACCAGACGTCTGTGTGCATGCACAAGTAATGCAGTATCTCTATGGGTTTTTTTATTTTTTAATTTTTTATTTAACAACCTTAAGATTGTTTTGTGTTTGCATTTTGTAAAATAACCCAATATTTGTTAGTAACGATTCGAATGTTCTTTTTTTATAAAATTAAACCTCTTAAAAATTGATTTAATTTTTTTTTTCAAGAAAACAAAATTATTACTTTTCGTGTTTTTGGTTGGTGCAACAAAATGAGGTCACAAAAGGTTTTTAATTTTTGTTTTTCTTGACACAAACTGTTATGTTTTAAGCCCTGTAGGGCGACTCACTTTTCAATTTTAAAGAAAAATATTTGGTTAAAATTAAAGAACTTGTGATTCAGTAAAATTGTTATCTGTCAGCTCTGTGTAAATAAAAGCCAGAATTTTGTGTGGCGTTTACTTAACCCCAAAATAAAAGTGACTGACTCTTAATATAAAAAAAAATATTAATAAATAAAACATTTTTGATATTTGTAGCCTTTTTGGTTGTTGTTCATGGTATTCATTTTAGTTTGAATTTTTAACTCCTAAAGTTAACCAATAATTACTGAATCACACATTCGTGGAACTCTTAAAAGTTACTGAATCACACTATTGATTTTGCAGAATACCGGTAATATACAAATTATCTCGGGAAAGCTTATGTAACAACTCTCAAGGATTTCCCTATTGGCATTTTCTTTCGTATTTATATAGCGGACAAGAAAGAAGCAAAATAGATTTAAAAATAAGAAAATAATTTTAAAGAAATAAAGATACAGAAATGGGTATTAGAAAAAAAAAAGAAATGACGGGCACATATCAAACACCTAACCAAACGACAATCGAAAATAATTGCTGCTGTTATAAAGTTGTCGATTTTGTAGGTAGTGCTATCGGTGGGATTTTGGGGTACGAACATGATCTCCTGCTAAGCTTTGCTTGGAAAAATTGTGTAGAAAAGTTTCACTCTTCTGGCAACCAAGTGAAAAAAATTAAAATATCTCAGTATGGCAACTCATGCAACACTTTTTTGCACAGCCAAAGCTGTACAGACTGTGCAAAATGTTTACGCAACGCGTTTTTCATTCGGGTTGCATATTTTGATACAAACACTGCAAACTAATAATTAATTTAATTGAATTAAACTACAAATGCAACCAGAAAGTATGAAAATATTTTGATATCTTTTATACCTCGAATGCAACACAACTACACAGTAAGCAATATGGCTGGGTGCTTGCAAAACTGCCAAGCAAAATAAAAATCAATTGCTTTACTTGATGTTTTGTTGTTAATTTCAACTTAAACCGCAATCAAATCCTTAAGGCATTTTAAAGTTGCCAATTCACCTTAACTTTGACACGAGTGAGCTGAAGTTTTAAGTACTTTAAATCGATTAATACTTTGTATGAGTGTATGATGGCAGATGGCAAAAATTTATTGCATGATGGTTTTTTTTATTATTTAATAGTGCCTGCAGTGAAGGGCATCTGTATGCAAAAAAGGCTTTTAGGAACAGATACTTTTTAAACATTTCAAAACTCTAAATGTGAATTGCCAAAATGTAAACTAATAAATGTGCTAGAATTCACAAAGTTCTCCTCTACTTTAAAGCAAATAATTTTGGGATTACTTTAAAATATATCAGAAAAATGCTTTTTTTTAATTGTTTACAATGAAAAATATTAATTAAAATTTTTTTTTAAGTTTCCTTGCCTTTTTTAAAGCTATTTTTTTAAATCTTAAATCTTTAATCTATGGCCAGCTTCCAAAGAAATATTTTTGAATTTTTAATTTGGGTAAGAAAATAGTTTTTTTTAGAATAAAAACCATTACACAGAAAAACACACTTACAATTTCAAATTGCGTGTTAATTTTTGGTTTAGGAATGCAGTTGCCAGCAAGTGCCATGTTAAAAATATTTTGTGTTAATTGAGTAATTGAAATTCCAAGCACGTGCTTCAGTTTAAAAGAAAATCTATTTCTTCTCTTTTTTTTATTCTGTTTTTTTTTTGTAACAACAAGTGTTTTTAGCACAATAAAAATTTCAAATTAAAACTTCTTAAAAAATAAAAAAAAAAACCTAAAATGCCAGATCAATGTGATGGCTTAACAGACATAAATTACAAACTGAACTGAAACTGTCTTATCGTCGTCACGAATGATTTTGTTAAAATAAAACTAACATGGATAAGGAAAGGTTAGTAATTTGACCTTTTACCAGGTACTGCTGGCTGGCTGGCTAAAAAAGATTTGAGAATTTTTTTTGTTTGTTGAAAAAGGACATGATAATCTTGATAAATTAACAAATAAAAAGTTGTACATGCAGCATAATTTTTAAAGGCTATTTGATAACACTGGTTGGTTGGTTTGCGTGATAGCCTGTCGGGCTTCAAGCAGAATCGCAACATTCCAAGACAACGGAGTTATAAGTGACTTAGACTTACACTATGGCATTGACATATCCGAGCAGATTCACTAACCGTATCGCCAACATCTCAGGTACTCCGTCTTGAAGCCAAGAAAGGCGGGCATTCGCAGAGAAGGTAAAAGATTGACAACAATTTTTATTATTTATTTTGTTTTCATACTTCTTCTGCCACTTACTTTTCAGACGTATAAAAGTAGCTGTCTAATTTGAATCTTTTTCCAAAAAAGGTGCGGGTTGAAAGTGTAGTTCAGTAGAATTTAAACAGAAATTTCTAATTTTTTAACTATGATCAGCGCTTGCTGTAAAAATAGCGCTGTAAAAACCTTGTCTTTATATTTCAAATTTTTACTAAAAATCATAATTTTAATAATCTTTTTTCTAGTTTACAAATTAATTAGTAATTATTTTTACCAAACAGTTTTCAAAAAAAGTTAATTTTCCTGATAGTGGCTTTAATAAGACAAAAAAATCAATATTTACTTGTTACAAAGAAGATAATATCAAAGAAAAATTAAATTTAGATCAACCAAATCTACAGCAAGAAACACTTAAAATAAATAGATAATATTCCACTTAATGCACTGAAAGAAAAATGTGTTATAAATTCAATAGCACGTTTTCTTTAATTTCGATTCATTTCTTTAATAAAATATTTCAAAAACTAAGAAAAATTAATTAAATATTTTCACTGAATTAATGTAATTATTTCATTGAATATATGAATGAAATATTTCATTAGTCTAATGAATTAGTCTAATGAATTTTTCATTAGATTAATGATAGAATTAACAAGATATTTATATATAAACAAAATTCTCTCAGTGTACTTTTTTCCCCCTTAGGTTTTTCTTTAATATAGCGGGATCTATTTTTTTATTTAAAAAAAATTTGTTTAATTTTTTTAAAGGTATTTGTATGAAAAACCTGTTAAAACCTAAAGCCCAAAACTCAATTTTTAATGACTCAGAAATTTAACACACGACAAATATAAAAAACAATAAATAAACTGATAAACCAAAAAAAAAAACAAAAAAAAAACAACAACAAATTGTTGACTGAATTAATGAAGGTTTCTTAAGAAACAGAAAAAATACACTCTCTCAGTGTAACTTAACAAAAGCAAATAATTTATTATCTCTTACTCGCACTTAATAAAATAATAAAATAAATAAATAAAATTAAAAAAATAAAATAAATAAACTCTAGATAGGTTTTTTTGTTTTCTTAAAATTTAATTTTTCTAAAAACAAAAAAAAAAAAAAAAATTAAAAACAAATTGTAGTTTTTTTTTTCTAAAACAAAAAAAAAATTCCACTAAAAAGAGGTCGCTCATAAATTGCATTAAGTCAACAACCACACATCTGCTTTGAGTGAAGTTAACTGCTCTGCTTAGCGTCTAGTCTAGCCATTACAACCCAGCACAATTTCATAATTATCTAACTATATATCTCTGTAGCAAATTAGAAACACAAAATAAATAAATAAAATTTTATAATCATGTAAATTACACTCTAGTGTCCCATTTATCTTCAATTTCTTGTTAGATTTTCAACGTGATTGATTATTTGATATGAAAATATGATGACTGATCTTCAGATTGGCCTGCTGATTACATTTCAAGTGTAAATTATTTTTAGTAATTTTTTTTAAAAGAAAATAAATATTTTGAAAGTTGAAACAGACAGCTCAATTATTTGAATCTTTTATTTTATTTTTGTTGTGTTAATTATTCCATAACTCCATATAATTTCTATAAAATCTAAACTCCCACCAACCAGCCAACAGGTGTTACGACTGATCAATTCGGGCAGCCAACCAGAACCATAAAACCTCAACTTATTTGCAGCATAAAATTTTTATGGTTTTTTTTTTCTTTTTTCTTTCTCTCCAGCCACATGGTAAATTGTAAAACCGATAAACAAAATTGGCTTAAAGATTAATTACCTCTTACATGACACTTTCATGCATGACTCACAAAATTAAATAAGAAAAAAAGAAACTCAAAAAATATTTTTTTTAGCTGTCAAGCTTACGAAGTTTTTTTTTCTTAAGAAACCTTCAATATTGCGGCTAACAATTGTTGGTTTTTTTTTTTTTTTTGAATAAGGCTTAAAGTTTATCAGTTTATTTATTGTTTTTGCCGTGTGTTAAATTTTTGAGTCATTAAAAGTTGATTTTAAGCTTCAGTTTGTAAAAAGCCTTTACATAAAAAATTAAAAAAAATTATATTGAAATAAAAACCCTTCAATCCAGCATAAGATTACCTAAGAGCGAGAAAAGCATACACATACTTCGTGTAGTTTTCTATTGATCTAAGGAAAAATTCATAACTTTTCAAGCAAATACATTTCATTAGACCAATAAATAATTTCATTAATTTAATTAAATATTTCAGTAGTTTTATTAAATAATTTCGTTAATTTAATATAAAAATTTCATTCATTTAATGAAAATATTCATTATTTCAGTGAAATTATATCATAATTATAATGAAAAAATTTCATTATTGTAATGAAATAATTTCATTAATTTAATGAAATAGTTTCATTATTTTAATGAAATAATTTCATCATTTTAATGAAATAATTTCATCATTTTAATGAAATAATTTCATTATTTTAATGAAATAATTTTATTAATTCAATGAAATTATATCATTATTTAAAATAAATGTCATTATTTTAATTAAATAATTTTATTAAATTAATAAAATAATTTCATTATTTTAATGAAAACAAAAAATTATTTCAATGAAATTACATCATTATTATAATGAAATAATGGCATTATTTTACTTAAATAATTTTATTAATTTAATGAAATAGTTTCATTATTTAAATGAAATAATTTCATTTTAATTATATAAGTTCATTAGTTTAATGAAAAAATTTGCTTACTTCACATAATTTGTGAAATATTCAACTGACTTAAGGAAACAATTTTAATAAAATAGTTTTCTTTCTCTTACTGTAGTCACTCACATTTAAAATCTGCCTTTTTATGCTGGTTGAGTCGTGAAAAAAGGCAAAGCAATTCAACCTCGCTTCTTATATGTTTTATATTGGTGCTGTCGGATATAGACTATAGTTTCGTTAACCCAATTAAATTTTTGCATTTTAAAACGCAAAACTTTTTTTTTCATACTCTGTAATCTGCCAACTTCTTCAACTTTAATCATCAAAAAATTTTTTATGAAAAGCACTCAAAAATATTTTAAAAATGTAGTGTTTATCATATAATTTTTTTTATATTCCATAAGACAATTATATCTTAAAAAAGCTACACTATAATAATTAAATTTTTATAATACGACCTCAAGCTTAATAAAATAGCCATTTTAATTTTGGAAATTATGCTTTAAAATGAGTGAAACAGTTCTTTGAAATATTTCAAATTAAATTGATTCAAGCCTTTAAATCGTCTAGAAAATTTGTATTAGAAACACTAACAGACGGGCTCCATAAAAGTCAGTGAGAGCCTCGTTCTTACACTTATATGAAAAATAAAACTTGAATGGCTGAGCTTAGTCACACATTTAATAGCGCTGCTATTAAAACTAAAAATTTTCTATTCTAGATATTTTCTCATCATTTGAAACGTCAGTTTCTTCAGCTAATAATATGGCTTTTTTACAAAAAAAATAAAAAATTAAAAATCAAGTTGTTATGCTTCAGTTTCTTCAAATATTTTTAAAACCATTTTTCTTTTTTTGCTTAGCCCAGCAGCATAAACGGAAATGCCTGCATAAACCAATCACGCGTAAAATTCATGAGAACCGTATAGATTAAGATAAAAAAAAAAGAAAAGAAGATGAAACAGGACTTGTATGAAACCAAAATCAATAGCTTGTGTGGTTGCTATGCTAGTGGCTTATAGAGAAAAAAAATCATCTTTTAAATGTTACACAATTAGTGAGTGACTATAAAAATTAAATCATATTGACCTGGTCAGTTAGCCACGAGACTTACTCACAGATCGTAAACATAAACAAACTGAATTTTAAGAATTTTAATTTTTTTTATTTTTATCAAAAATCTTTCACTGAAAAGCAATAAAATGCAAGACCCAGTGAGTGCATGAATGAATGAGTCATTGAAGTTTTACTTAAGTGCTTTAAGCACTCACACTCAACTATAAAATCCATTAAATCTGTATTTTAAGTATTAGAAATTTAATTATCTTTTATTAATTATTTTTTGTAATAATTTATTTCGTTGTTGTTTGTTTATTTTGTTACTTGTTATTGATAAACAGTAATTGATGGCGTTTTTAGAAAAGCCAATAAATTTACGTACCTTTTGTTGTAGGAATTTTAAATAAATTTTTAGACTTAAATTAAATTTAATCTGTCAATGACTACAATAAATGTCTTTTCATTCTTTAACCCCGGAATGCTAACGTACATAAAATTTACATAAAGCTAGACACGTGTATTGCAATAGTTTTTAAGTAAAAAAAGCAAAGTTTGTTATGGAAGGGAGCAATTAGCAGCATGTTCGTCACATGTTTATGGATAAAGTAAGGATTGTCTTAAAAAATCAGGCTATTTAAACCAATCTTCAGCTTTTACAAAACTTAATTTTTAAACTTGGATATTAATATCATTTTGAAAGAATTTTTAAAAAAAGGATTTGTTAATTTTTTTAATAACTTTTCTCTTTATGTTCTTTAGCAGTTTTATTTTGTTATTCTTTGAATATTCTCTAGTATCAAGATTCCGCTTTAATCATTAACTGATACGTATCTTTATGTACATACATTTTTTTTCCACATGCATACAACTTGTTTCTATGCCAAAATCAGCAAACTAAACACAAGCTAAAAAAATAAGCAAACCCGCGCAATTTTTTTTATTTATATTTTATAAGAAGTGACATTTCAATTTGCTTAAACTGCTCACGTTACAACGTTAAATAACAACAACAATAAAAAAAACGAAACGGACAAACAGTGAAATAAATACCCAGCCAGCAATTTTCAATAGCCAAGTTTTCAAATTCCAACTAAACACAAACTTTATACAAAGTAAAACAGCATCTAAACAACAAAATAATAATTTTGTTTTGTTTTTTATTTTTGAAAAGTGAATGGCCTGAATGTTTTCGCTACCGTCATTTTTACGGATTCTTCTGAAAACTATTTTTCGGAAAACCCTAATTTAATTTCTATTTACATTTTTTAATAGATGTCTAGATCTAGGTGTAGACCTAGAGCCTATAAAAAAAATTAAAATTAAAATTATTGCAATTTGAGATCGAAAATAATTTTAAATAATATAAAACTCTAAGTACCATAATCGTAGTCACAAAAAATTAGGCTTTTATTAAGAGCTGACTTTTCTTCAGAATTATATGTATTTAAAGTTATTTTTAAAAATGTACCGACTTTAGTGAGTCTATGATTATAGCCCAAAATTTTTTAAAGATTTTTTTTCGTTTGCTATAAACAACACAAAAGAATGGGTAACAATAAAGAATATCAGAGTAAAAAATACGTTCAGGCCGTTCAGTTTTGTGAAAAGAACAAATGATTTACTGGGCTTGAGCATGACAGAAATTCGCATTGTTATGGGTTGGATTTATGACAATTGGCAATTATGAGGATCAGTTTTGTAACGAGAACCAAGAGGCAAATATTCTAATTTGGATGATTTTCATTAGTAAGGGCATCACTACCTATCAGAGTTTGACATGGCAGGCAAATCTCCCAAGAAAGTCTTTGAATTCTTAATGCACACTTAACTAAAGGAGAATTGATCACATCAGAGTAGTTTAATCTAAATCCAGTGACCAACTGACTTGTTCCAGCCTCTGATTCTAATTGAAAAATCAATCAGAGTCGTATACTACTGAGTCCATACATCTTAAACTACATTAAAATAGGTAAATGATTGGGTTTATTCAACGTAATTTAAGCATCAGTCTTCATTATTTATTTATTTTTTTGAGTTCGCAAATATTTCTAATGAGCAATTTTCTGTTAATTGAGATTATTAAGGATTAACATTGAGCAATTTATTTATTAGTCTATTTAATATTATTAGCCCCACAGAATTAAATTTAATTAAGTTGCCTGCAGGGTATTCTGACACACACACACACACACAAATATTGTTGTAAAAAATTTATATTAAAAAAAAAATAATAATAAAAAATTCAAAGTAAGAAAAATAATAATAATAAAATACATAGAAGTTTAAAACACAATACAAAATTTATTTATAAAGAAACAAAAGTTTAGGCACACGGATTCAGATTTCAGTTAAGAAAAAAAAAAAAAAAGAAAAGAAAAGAAAGAAAATTTTAAATAAAAATGACTGTAGGTAAGAATTTGTTTGTTGCTGTTGATTTCAGAAGTTGAAATAAATAAACCAGTATTTTTTTATACTAAATAAATAAAAAATACAAAATAAACTAAAACTTGTAGAGAAATACATATTTTCTTTTTTTTTTGCTTTTGTGATAAATCAAAGTGATTGATTTTGATTGTGCGGTTAAAATTTTAAAACCATTTAAGCGGATTAATTAAGATTTGAAATTTACATAAAAAAATAAATTGCTCAGGTGTAAATAATCTGAGAGATTTTCCTTTTAATGTAATAAGAGAAGGAAAAAAACGATTTAAATAAAAGAAAATAAATTGAGAAATTAAATTAAATTAAAAACACAAAACAAATTTTGTGGCTTAAATGGCCAAGATTATTTAAAGAATCTTCTAATAAAATATTATTCCCTTTTAGTGTCAATTCCATTTACGTTGGGTTCACAAAATTCATTATTTTTCATGAAAAATTGTAGCCATTATTTACTCAGCACTATGAAATCTTTCTTAAACAAAAACATTTTGTTTTTTCAGACTAAAGTTTTTCAATTAAAGAAAAACCTTTAACTGCATTTACTTTGCTTCTATTTAATAGGATTAAAACTAAGATTTATAAAGCACAATTAATTACCAAGTAATAAGAAACCCATAACATTTTTAAAAAAATATTTTTTTTTTTTAATTTTTTCATTAATGAATTAATGCCTGAAAAAAATAATTTTTTTGTTTTTTATACAGAATTTCTTAAAAAAAATTCTTTAAAAAAATTTATACTAGAGATACTAAGGCAGGGCATTCCTGTCTCAGAAGAAAGCAAGTGTCATACAGGCCCTAAATTGGTCAGAAATTTGTATTAACAAAGGATTAATGACTGGAAATTGCAGAGTATTGATATACTTGGCAAATATTAGAGTCACTCCAAACCAGTCTTTAAATTTACTGTGAATACAGGCATACCTCGATTAGCTCTTTTACCTCTTGACTCGTTACCGACAATTCTTCTTCAAAAACTTTTAAAAATAAAATTTCTAAATATTTTTTGTTAATTGTTTTTAAAGAAACATTTGGCGGAGTCACTCATAAAGTCTTAAAATGATAAATTATTTTCTTACCAAAATACAAAAACTAGACAACAATAAATGAAAATCAACTAGAATTAATCATTTAACTGCCTCTAGCTGCACAGGAAACTGTAATCAAGAAAACACAAATGAAAACACTTACTGCTCACACGCTCATAATAAAGCGAAAGGATTGCTAAGACTCCCTCCATTTTTTTTTTTGAAAGAGAAAAAAACGAAACAAAGAAAAGAAAATCAAAATACTATTATACTTTTTTTTAAAATAGATTATGAGTAAATATGCTGAGTCATATATGCTCAGTTGTACAATAAATCCTTTAATATTTTCTAAGCATCTTTTTCCTCCTGTTTTTCTATTAGTCAGTGGAAAAATATTACTAAACTGAGCAAACAACTTTGGTAGTGAGAATCAAGACAAGATTAAGCCATGCGCATGATTTCCCGTTAGAAGACGAAGATTGTGCACTGTTTAAAAAAAAATAATACATTTCTCTCTCTCTCTCTCTCTCTCTTTCGTTTAGCCAATAGGAACATCATTTGTGCTACATGCGCAGAAAATTTAAATTTTATGTGCGAGATGGCGTCATTTTGTATTGCTATCGTTCTTGGTGAGAACTAAAGGCCTGATCAGCTAAATGCAAATGAACTCTTAGTTAGCATAATTGCATTCCAAGCAAAAACAATACACGAAAATTTTGTTTTTATTTTGAATGCAATTATGCGAACGATACTTTCATTCGCATTTAGTTGAACAGATCCTAAATTTGTTTAACAATCAAAAATTCGGAATCCGAATTACGGTACCCGACAGCTATAGAAAATTCAATATAATTTAAATGAATATTTCGATAGAATGCCGTAATTTGTCTTTTATTTAGATATTCACTGGTACGTCTTAAAATATTGTTGAGGAAACTAAAGTTTAAAATAAATTATGGAATCTTGGTCGTTGCAACTAAAAAATTTAAATTTTCACAGCTGTGTGTGTGTATGAATTTCTGTTTGGTAACATGTTCAGCTCCTTTAATTGAAGTTGTTTTCTGAAGTTACCAACAACTAGTTAGAACTTGAATTTATTTTTATTCAGTGCTAGAACTTGCCGTCTAAAACTCGGTCTTTGGCAAATAATGCAAAATTAAGCAAAAACAATTTTTTTAATTAAAAAAAAAGTGAGTAACATTCGCAAAATGCTTGCCAAAGACTTGCAAATGAATTTTCAATAAAATTTTTTTTTATAATTTTTAACAAAAAAAATTTTTTTTTTTTAATTTATTTAAAAATGAATTTTAATTCAGAAAAAAAAAATTAAAAAAATTTTAATTTGAAATGCTTTTTATTTTATTTTTAAAATCCTTAAATTTGTAGCTCCTTTAAGAACGAATTCTTTTTTCTTTCTGTGTATATAATAACCATACAAATTGTATTTCTATTCTATTTCCCTTCTCTACACAAATCAAAACATCTTTTAGATTTTTTTTTTTAGTTTTACCTGCCTGGAATAGCGACACAAAAACTGTTAGTCTCAGCATGATTCAGGAATACATCTTGTCGTGTTAAGAAGCTGACTTTGTTCTTGTTTTTCTAAATTCTTTTTTTTCTGTTTGTTCTTGCTGCAACATATGTATACTCCTCCACTTATACATAAAGTATGAGTACAAAAACACCAAACATGTACACACACACACACACACACACACACACACAATGATGTTTTCTTATTTTTATTTTGTTTGTTAGTTTACCAGTATTTCTTTTGGGCTTTATGCCTAAGAAATGCTTGCATTTACATATGAGAAATGTGTGTATGTGTGTGGTGTGTATGTTTTTATGCTGGCTTATGCTTTGTAGTTACGCTGTTGTTTGGTTTTGTTTATATTATCAGAGCCGAGTTAATATAATACTCGTGTCGGCTCGTCCAACAGAATATTTTCTTGTGTGTTAGTTCAGGTGAAGCATGCAAGTTGGTTTAGTCGATAGTGTTGCTATTGTTGTTGTTGCTGCCTTTTTTTTTTATTAATGTTGTTTGTTAAAGAGACGTCTGTTTTTTATTGTTATTAATAGTCTGTAGCTCTTACTAGTATGAGTATGAGTATCTGTGTTAAAAATAAAAATAATTTTATTTTTATTAAAAGTTACGGACTCAAAACAAATTTTTAAAAAAATTTTTTTATTATTCGCCAAAATTATAAAAAAAATTTTCATAGCCATATGGCAACAATGGTGATACAAGACACACAGATACTCATACTCATACTAGTAAGAGCTACAGACTGTTAATAACAATAAAAAAATAGACGTCTCTTTAACAAACAATATTAATAAAAAACAATATTAATAAATTTAACGATTTTCTATTGATTTTAGAGGCATCTGGCAGCTCATTAAGTTACTCTCTCAGTTCTTTGCAAAAGAAACGTGTTTTTTAAAGCATTTCGTATGCACTCGTACCTGTTAATAAACTCCAACACAAACTAAATTTCTATACGAGCAGCACTGGTGTGTGTGTTTTCTTGTGTGCTCAAGGGAGTTTCATTATAAGAAGAGAAATAGAAAATTTTTTTATGAAAATGTAAACTGAGAAAAAGGCGCTGAGTATAGTAAATCTTGTGTGTTGTTTTTGTTGGTGGGCAATAATGGTTTGTTTGATTTTAATAAACAAGTTTTAGTTAGAAGTTAAACTTACGGCCGTATAGACGTAGCAGATTTCATACTAAAGACGGGAAAAAGATTTCATAGAGTTCTTTAGGCATACACACTCGTTTTTATAGTTAAAATCTGAAACGTGTTTTTAGATGAATTAAAAAAAAAACACTCACACAAAAGTTGTAAAGAAAATTAATCAATTTCGCGCATATGAAAATTGTTTTATTTTTTTTTAATTAAGAAAAATTTATTAAATTACAAACAAAACGAAAAAAAAGTTGTTTGAAAGTTTTGTGCCTGTGTGACAAAGATCATGTATCTTATGGTAAAAACCTGTTTAAAAGAAAATTTGTGGCTGTAAACAAAATTTAAAAATCAAATTTGGATAATTTTTTTTCCTACCTGCATTTGGGATTATTTTACTTAACAAAATCTTAACAAGTAAGTTGAAATTGCTGATAAAATTTATTTTGTGTTTTTAACCCTTAAGAAAAAATGTTGATTTTTTTTTTGTTTTTGTTAAAAGGACACACCTGTTGTTTATAAGATTCCATACAAGTTTTATTTGTTTTGCTTTTTTTAAATTAATTTCTTATGCATGAATATTTAATTGGCTTAGAGAGGTTTTGTAATATTTTCATTTTTGTTTGATGTACTAGAACTATTTATTAATATAAAATCCAGTTATTTTTTATTTTTTAATTTTTGCGCTGTTTGTAGGAAACGAACAATTCAAGCCCATGAAAAATTTTTATGAAAAACACTCAAAAATATTTAAAAAAATTAAAGTGTTTTCCATACATATATTTTAGGCGATCTTGTTAATCAATAATTTTTAAAAAAAATTTCAAATTTTCAAATTTAAATGTTTTTTTTTTAATTTTATTGGGCCATAATCATAGTCACAAAAAGGTGGGCTTTTATTAAGAGCTGACTTTTGTTTATAATAATTTAATGAATTTAAAATCGATTTTATAAAGATATCTACTTTAGCCTGACTATGATTATAGGCCATTGTCTTTTAATTTTGCACATAGAAGTTGAAAAAAAAAATTAATTTTATAAAATCCTAAATCCTAAAATTGACTTCAATTGACAATTAACTCAATAATTTTATTGTTGTGCTCCAGTGGTTGGTATATACCAAAGTTAGTGAGAATGCCAACAAAAACAATACTAAAATAGAAATAATTTTTTAAGAAAAACTTTTAATGCTTTCCATTTTATAAATCCTCTGCAACGATAAGCGATTTTTCTTTACTGTCACAAAATAATTTTTTTTTTTTTTGTGAAGAACTCTTACAAACAATAACTTCAAAAGTGTATAAAAATAGCTATTTTATTAAGCTTGAGGTCTTATTTTATAAATTTATTTTTATATCGAGATTTCGCTCTAACTTGCGTAGCTTCTTCAGGATATAATTATAATTAAAATAGCCATTTTAATTAAAAAGAAAAAGGTCAAATAAACTAACAAATAAATTGAAAAATTTTCTCTAATAAATTTTAAAAGTCTGTATCTTATACTGCCAGTATTCAGAATTAATTTAAGAGGCAGCCACATCGATATTCTTCTTTGAACAGAATTGAGTTCAAATCTAACAAAGTTAAAAACTACAAAGAACAGTCGTTTAATTTTTTGGTTTCAACTAAAATTTTAAAATTTATCATTAATAAAATTCGGTTCCTTTATTTTTTTTTTTTTTTTTATTATCACAAAATTAATTTAGACTGTGAAGCTGCACCCTTATTTTCGTAACATTTTTTTGGTAGTTAAACAAAGAAAAAAAACTATAACAAGCAAGATGCTGTAAACGTTTTTAAACAACTTAACAATCAAATAAGAATACATACAGACAAAGTATACCAGCTAGCATTTGATTGCTTTTATTTTTTTTTATCATACACGAGGTTTCTTTGACTATTTTAGGGGTCCTAATTGTGGTCACAAAAATCAGACTTTTATTAAAAGCCTACTTTGGTTTATAAGAATTTAGGGATAAAAAAAAGTAGTTTTTAAAAAATAACGTCTTCAGTGTGACTACACCCAGATCAAAAATGATACCATCCGTTGTCAAAATGATTACAAACGGTGTATCAACCACGTTTGATCACAAACTTTTACATAACGCATGGTGTTATTTTAGCAATGCATTGTGTTGCAGAATACTGTCGAAATGACACCATATCGGTGATAAATCGACACCATACGCTTGTTGAAATGACAACATGCATTGCCAGTTTGACAACGTTTGTTAATAAATTAAAAATTTTACAACATATTGTTGTCAATTCCACTAAGTTCGTTAACAACTTGACAACGTACATTGTCAAAAAAGTAAAATCGTAGATTTTTCTCTAAGTTGACAATCAACCGTTGTCGATTTTTACACGCCTGCTAAAAAATTTAAAACGGGAAGGTGTCAAAATGACCACATACGTTGTTGATATTGCAACGCGATTTTTGGCTCAGTGTATGAATTTTACAAATCAAATTTTATTAATATAAAATTGTATGGTGTGCGTGGAGGCCTTCAATTAAAACTGTAAGATTCCGTTTTGAATTTTTTTAACTCGTATTTCTGACTCTTTTTGAAAGAGTTTGCATTAACGATTCGATGGAAATATTTTTCTTTTTTTGAAAATTTATTTGTTTTTTTTTTAATTTTTTTTCTTATATTAAAACAGACAAACAGTTTTTTGTCAAGCTTGATTAAACAAGCTGTTTTCATAGAATTTTAAAGTTATTTTTGAGCCTATTTTCGCTGGTAATTTTAGCAAAACCCACTCCTACAAATGTTTGCTGGGTTTATAACTTTTGTTGACCATTTTATAGGTCTTATAACCAGTATTAATAATTTCAAATTTGAGATCAATATTGGGACTTGGAAAGAGAACATTTGATTAAATTTTTTTTAGAGCAACAAAGAAATTTTTTTTAAGATTTTAAAAAGAATAATGAAATAGATGAAAAAACATAAAACTTTTGTAATCTAAGAAAATGCACACACACAAATATAAAAATACAAAATCTTTAGAAAAAGAAACAAAACAACAAAGAAAATCACAGAATATCATTAAAAAATGAGACAATGAACATAAAAATGACTTAAATCCAACAAACTGTACCAATTTTATCAAACGTTAGAAATAATTTTCTTTTATAGAACAAAAAAAAAGAAATTTGTTTTGTGAAGTCATACAATAAAACATTTTCTTAAAAAAAAATCAATTGATTGAAAAAGCAGGTGTTAAAGTCCATAAATTTTTTAATTAAAAAAAAAACAAATTGTGTAACTAATTTTCTAAATTTCTAAAATAGTTTTTTAATTTCTTAAGGTCTAAGAAATTTTAATAATTTTTTTTTCAAATAAACTTCATGTATTTTAATTAAACTTTCTTAAAGAAATCACAGTGAATAAATGTTGTATTTTTTTTTTAAATCAAAATTAATATTCTTGAAACGTAGTCAAGTGTTTATGGTAAAATCATTAAAATATTTATGGTATTGATCAGCTAAAGCCTACCTGCCCTACACGTTTGAAACAAGTAAATAAATTAATGTTTCTACTATAAAGCTGTGTAACACTGAGTTCAGTTATTAGTCGGTATGTACGCATTGTGCATTTGTGTCTGTGTGTGTGCGTAATGAAAAAATATGTTTATAAAAATACTTTATAAAATTAGCATAATAACTAAATATTTTATTAATGTTAAAATAAAATTAAAAAAAAAACAACAACAACGAAAAGTCTTTCTTTAACCTGTCAAACACATTGTCAGCAGCATAATAATTTGAAACACCGACCAAACTAGTTGGGCGTTGTATTTATGGTGATTGCGTTTGTTGTTTAAGTCTTTTGTTGGCTTTCTTGTAACTTAGAAAAAATGCTTGTTGCTTAAGTCTTTCAAATTCTAAGCGTCAAAGTCGCATCGTGTGCTGGCGATGCCTGTAAATTTAAACTTACGAAAAACATGTCTTTAGCATATTAATAACCCTTTTTGGTTAAATAAAACTAAATTTTCATTTTCCACTTAATTGTTTTATAAATATTATTTCTTCTCTCTCTCCCACTCCTAATTACTTTAAGTATTTATTTTCGATTGGCTGGCAAATTAACAGGCTAGTTGACAAAATGTTTTGTTTGCCTTTATTATTGTTTTTTTTAAATTAATTGAGTTTTAAAGTAACTAAAAAAAATTATTTTAAGATTAGAACCTGGGGAAAATTTTTTCTAATTGTAAGAAAAATATTATGTAGATAAATTTTTTGTTCAATGTTCCGCTTTTTTTCAGCCTGATGGTGAGTAACAAAATCATTGTTATCTCAAATCAAGAATCATTTTAAAATCATTTTTTTGATTTTTTGAGATATTTACTCTTCTAAATCACTAGCTAAAAGCTCTTATGTTTTATTTACCATTAAATTGCTCTTGTTTAATAAAGTGATTTATCGCAAAAAAAAATAGGTCCTCTTCAACTCAAAGTGAACGAAAGCTTCTTTCGCACAATTGTATTGAATATTTGTTTTTGTTTTGCATTTACAAATAGAACAGAAAAACGAACGGGGCCAATAAAGAATAATAACCAGTCTAGCTAGTGATCCCAAATTAAAGTAAAAATAATTTAAAAAAGGGGCGTGGCAAATATATGGCGATTTTTCTGCAAGAATATCTAACTATTCGGCAATCCAAAATTTTTCAAAAAATCTATTAGATTAATAAAATCATATTAAAGAACAAAACGTGTAAATATCATTAGCTTTACTTTTATGCGGTTATAGTAATATTTGTCAGACGAGTCTAATGTGTTTGTCTAATGTGAACGTATTTAAAAATAACAATAAAAACAATTTGCAAACCAAATTTTATAAAACGATTTAAGCCTTTTTTAAAATTAATTTTAGTTATAAAAAAATGGAATATTTCTCACTTAATGGCTCATAAATTACACGTTTGATTTCTTTTTTTTAATGTAATTAATTTCCAATGAAACATAAAGCTTTTTAGTCATTTATAGAAATTATTTTATTGGCCAAATACAATAAAAAAAATTTTTAAAACGCAGTTTAATAGAAAAAAAATTATGGCTTTAAAGAGCCGTTGCGAGGCTGTGAAACAATAGCAAAAATACACACCTTTAATTTTAATAAATTGAAAAAAAAAAAAAAAAAATAAATAAAAAACTTTAGAAATAAAATGACTGTAGAACTAAAAAAAGAAAGAGAAAAATTTGATTTAAATTCACGCATAAATAATTTTTAAAACAAACTGTCTTTTATCTGTATAAAAAAAAAATTATTTTTTTTTTTTTAATATTCTTGGACTATAAAAACGTACACAAGTTGTTGTGAAGTTTATTATTTATTCTCTAAGGAATACCGCCATATATACTTTAATAGTATCCAGGCCCCCCTCGGGTTTTCTTTACTAAGGGGGCGCTCTATGCAAGCTATACTTTCATATCTGCAAATCCATTTTTCTAGCTGATTTCCACTTTTAAATGGACGGTTTTCAAAATTTGGTATACCGAAAAAAATTGGCTATAAACAGATTTTGAGGATTTCCTTTTAGTGCACGAATTGACCCAAAAATGTTTTTAAATTAACTTAAGAAGAGTTTTCTCATGATCCTTCCTATTTTTGTAAAAACTTGCAAAATTTCTTTAAGAAAGATAAATTTCTTTAATAAAAATATTTTTTTTTTATAAATAAGGCCTTAAGTATTTACTTAGTTAATGTTTTGAAGCACTTGCCTAATAATAAGCAGTTAATTTATTTAGAAATAAATACGAAAGGCTTTATTTTGATTAGTCTGTCTAACATTTTGTGTTTTGTTTTTATGTTTAAAGGAAAAGTCTTTATTATAACTGACGCCTGATTTTCTATTTCCTTTAAACGTAATTTTATTAAAGTTTTTTTTTTTTTTTTTTTTTGTTATACAACAGACACACGACTTAAAGGAAATGTAATTATTATAACTACTCGTATGTTTGCCTTTAGAAAATGACTTTTCTTAACAAGTTTTCTCATGGGTGTTTTACACAGAAAAAAATAAAATTGTCATAACTTAAAACGGAAGTAGCGTAATATAAATTAAATATGTAGATGTATTTACTTCTTTCTATTAAAAAAGAATTTATGTAATAATTTTTTTAGGAAATGCAACCGCTTGTTTTGAAATTAAAAAAACCTGAGGCGGCTACCATTACATTTCACTTAGTTTTATTACTTAATTTACTTTAGTGTTGGAATTGAAAGTAAACAGCTTTTTTTTAAGATTTGAGTTGAAAAACTATAAGAGTTTTACTTTGCAACAAATTTTATATTTACTAAAGAAGAAAACAAAAAAAAAAGGAAGATTCCAGGAATAAGTTTTAGTTGTCAAATCAATATTAAATAATATTTCATAATTTCTATTTCAAATCGATTTCCAGCCAGAATCCCTATGAAGAAAACCGTTGTTCGCTTTTACTTCAGGCGACAAACAGCTGAACTACGGCTCACTAAAAAATTTTTATATGACAATCCTTATGAATAGAAATTAGAAATATATCGTAAGCATTTCTAAATGAAATTGCGGTTCACTAAACAATATTTTTTGTCTTTGTAAGAATGCAAATGTCAAAATCACTCACTTGGATATTTTTTTTTTATAAAATTAATGCACAGAAACCAGTAAAATTAGAAATATAAATTTTTTTTCTATCTTTCATAATTGATTTTTTAATAAAAAAAAATAAAATTCTGCACAATAGAGCTCTTATCCAAAAAAAATTAACATAGACTTTAAAGAAAATTTTTTTAAAAATTATATGAAAAATTTCGTTAACGTTGACATTAAAGCCTACTTTAATTTTTTTGGAAAATGTACCCCCTATCTTTTAAGGTCGCGGTGTGATTATAGCCCTTGATGAATAAAAATAAATAAAATTTGAAGCTTTTTTGTTTACAATTTGTTTTTTGTGAATGTGTGTGTTTTATATTTTTCTTTTTTGAGAGTTTAAATAGCGTATCATGTTGTTGTTTTTTTTTTTTTTGTAAGCTTACAGCGGGTTGTTTTTGAAACTGGCTTTTAATTTATGAACCTGTTGTGGTGACAACATGGTATATTGAGACGGTTTACGTAAAGCCAAGTGAGCCAAAAGTTAGTGAGGCCTGTCTTCAGTCGAAAATAAGTGACTGGTTTTCCTTCGATTTCGCCTCGTATCGAAATAAAGAGCTTAACAGCTTATTTCCCTAAGAAAACAATCTTTTTTTTCCAAAAAAAACTTAAACTAAGAGATTTTTGAAGAGGTTGCTTAACTTTTTTAAGCATACACTGTAACAATTCTGTTCATTAATGCAATGCAAAACTTCATTATTTTTCAGCCCATAGCACGTTTCATTACACTAATGAAATCTCATGAAATGTTTATTCAATTAATGAAATATTTTAATTAATGAAGCGTTGAAAAATTATGTCTGGTGTGGTGTGTCTACTACAGTAGAGGGTGTAAAAAAATCGCTACAGCCATTTTTAATTTGTTTTAATTGATTTATTAAATTCATGAGTGACCTCTTTTAAATTTTAATGAAAAAATACTTAACTAAACAGCAGAAAATAAAAAACAAGAATAAAAAAAAGATTTAAAAAAAATTAAAAATGTCACAGAAAAACCCTTTTTTTCGTTTTTTTTTTTTTGTTAAATAAATAAAAAAAATATTTTTTGCTGATTAAAAAAAAAAAACCTTAAAATTGTAACAGAATAGTTAAATAAATAAAAAAAATATGACTCATTTTGTGAAAACTAAGAAAGCAGAAAGAAACCAAGAAACCAACTTAATTCTAAGGCCACAAGACATAATTTAACTCAATTTATGCTGTTTGATTAAATGAAACCCAGTACCAGCATAAAATAAAAGTTCACAAGCAAAGATCAACTTCATTATCGCGGCTGCTACATCTTCATTATGAAGACACAAAACGGAAGTTGTAAATAAAAGAGTATAAACAAACACACAAGCTCCTAAGCCTTAAAGGAAGTTTTTATAAATTTTTTTTAATGAAATGTAAAAGTATGGTAACTAGAAATGTTATACCTACAAAAGATCCATTTAAGGAGACAAAAGGTGATGTTTAAAATGTTTCATTTTACCAAAAACAATTTACTTCCTTAGGTAAAAAAAAAAGGAAAAAAAACTTAACAAAAGAAGTAAAAGTTAAAGAAATGATAAGGGTTAAAAAATTACCTCAAATTACTTGTTACTATAAACAAGCAACATTTTACAACAGTTGGCGGTAATTTAGCAGACGAGCTTAAAAAACACAAGGGACAAGTGCTTTACTTGTATTTTGTTTAAAATTAAAATGACAAAAGAACCAACACAAAAAATTAAAGAAATTATGTAGCAGGATAGATAGCACGCGCTGCAAATTATAGCCAAATAGCACATCATTGCAGTTGTGTGAGTACAAAATTTAGAAAACTTACAACACATGTTGTAGTCCAAGACAAAGTTTTGTTTTACTTAAAAAAATTTAATTTTTTTTTTCATACATTTTAATAGCGTGTGCTGTGTGCTGTGTGCAGCTTCAAGCTAAAACATTTTTCTTGGTGGCATGTGCTTTTTCAAGAAAATAATTTCAGTTCAATTTCAGCTACAAAAATGCCATAAAATAAAATAAAAGCAAACGATTTTGCTATTCGGTTACACTTTTTTTTTTCTTTTTACTAACACTGTGCTACACTAAAAATATTCATTGGTTCTCTTGTATCAATTCTGTCTGGCTGCAGTCCATAGAGAACGAAAATATCTTTAGTTTTTTAGCTCACTTCCTAAAGTTATGGTTTCAAATCATAACCTCTTTGTTCTATTAATTATTTCTGCTATTTGAAGGATCTGATTTCATTTTGCTTTTCGAAAATCTTAATATATAAAATTCTACTGTACTTGTGTTTGAGATTTTACTCCTACCAAACGGCTAGACCGATTTAATTGACTTTCTTTTGGGTTACGCCTTGGAAGGTTTAGCGTTACAAATCCGCCCAGCAGGTGCTGCTGCAGTCAGTTTCTGTTTTTACCCGGTCCAGCACGGTCTTTTACTCTAAGAGTACGATTTCTTAAAGTAAGAAGATCGAATATACAAAAATTTTAATTCAAAACAACGTTTTTTCATTTAAAACAAAAAAATTTTTTTTTGTTTTGTTTTACTCTCTTTTTGTTTTTTACTCTTTTTTACATTTTTTTTTTTGCAACTGAACTTTTAAAGTAGATCAATTAAATTTAACATAAAAAATTTAAAAATTTTAACTGTTATCGTTGAAAGTGGTATAAGTCCAGTTTTAAAAAAAAATTGTTGCCTGTATTGTTTGTAAGAAGTAGACACCATTTTACTAAAATTACTGCTAACAATTTTTTTTTTTTAAATGGACTTATATCACTCTCAAAAATAATAGCTCATTAAAATTGTCAAAAATTGAAGTCAATTCAAATTAATATAAGACTTCTTGGGGAAAAAAATAACATATGCCCTAAAAAGACATCGAACCCTTGATCTTTAATGGAATAACTTAGTGCACTACCCACCACATTGAAAAAATAATTAATTATTTTTCAACTTATAACAAGATTTCACTAGACTAATGACAGCATTTCATAGATTTAAAGAAATGTTTCATTGTAGTAATAAAATATTTCATTAATTGAAAAATAATGAAATTTTTCATTAAATCCCTTAATTTACACTACTTTCAGAGTGACATTAAAATTTTACAGCTGCCAAGATTTAGTTCAAATTTTTCATTAATAATAAAGTCCCCTGAAAGTTATTTATTGTGTGAACCTTATGCCACTAATTAACCAAACCAAAATCATAGAAGTTGTTTCATTGAATTTAAACTGTGGACAGCTTTACGTTACAAAGTTTATAAAACTAGTTGTTAATGTAACCCTGACCGACATAAAGCTCATGTCAGCTAAAAAATAAATCATGTAAATTATTTTTAATAGTTTAAAAAAAAAACAACTTTAGAATTTATAACTAAAATTTTTCCCATGAAAATACCAGCATTCGAATGCAGCATTTACTTTTTTTAATTGAAATTAAAAAAAAATATTAAATGCTGATGGAAAAAACTAAAACCCAAATAATTTGCTGTGTTGATGGTTTTGCTTGTCAAAAACGCATTATAATTAGTTGTGATACAAAAAAAGAATTAAAAATTTCTTTTTATGCATATTCGGAATACAGATTTAAAAAAAGAGTAAAAGAGTGGTAGAGAAAAAAGCTTATAAATAATGTAAAGTTGAGTCATGTAAATAAAAAAAAAACGATTGACAGATATCATGTTTGTTTTTTAAAAGATTATTTTTTTTTTTTCGGTTATATGCAAACAAACTGTGCGTTTTTCTTTGGAAACTATTTATGATGACATGAGTGTAAGAAAATTATGGTCAGTTAAATTGGCCACATAATGTACTGTACCGCTCACTCAGCTTTAAAAAATGAGTAAGACAAGATTAAGTTTTTTTTTTTTTGCGAAAAATAAAAACATGTTCGCACACTCAGTTTTATTACTTAAATTCTGTGGTCAAGCATCTTTAAAAAAAAGTCATAAACAAAATCTAGAACACATTAACCAAGAATATTTTACTATTAAAAAAAATTAAAGAAAAATAATTTTAATAACCAGAATTTTGATTTGTTTTCAACACGATTAAATAAAATAAAATTGTAATTTTTTTTTTTTTGCAAAATTTAAAGTACTTAAAAAAATTATAGATCTTTTATGTAACCAGATTTCTTAAGCAGGTTTTGGCTTTAAAAATAAAAATAAAAAATACAAAGTTACAGTTTCTCTGTACTAAAAAATTATCAATATAAAAATTATTTAGTTCGCTTTTCAACTGCTAGTAAAAATCAAAAATTTGCATATTTCAGGAAATTTTAATTTAATTTAAATTTTTTTTGCACATGCTTTTTTTAATATCACAGGTTCGCCTTGTTTAGAGTTCACATGCTTTAAAAATTTTTAAGTACCCTTTCTACTTAAGTAGTTACCACTACTTAAGCCCAAGAATACTGGAAATGGCTTACAAGCATTTTTTTATTATAAGCTTTTAAACATGTTTGTAGTGATGTGTGGATTACAAGTATGCTTGTGCAGCCCTTTAGTATGCCCACCTTTATTTTCATTTAATATTAGTACCAAAACACCTGTTTAAATTTAATAAATTGTTAAATGAATAAACATTTGTCTCTTTACTTACTCTACATAATAAATTTTGAAAAGAAAGAAAAAAAAATTGTTTTGTTTATACGATGACTAAATAAGTTCAATTTTGTTTTATTTAAAAGAAAATTTTTTTAATTTAATTTATGTTAATTACTGCATTTATGCTGCAAGCAAAAATTAAAAACTTTTTTCCGCTGGTTTACACATTTTTTAAATTCATGTTTAATAGTTCACCTTTATAGTTTAGTTAAAACAAAAAAAAAAAAAAATAAAAAATAAAAAATAACCGTAATATGATATAGCTTCGTTGTTGTTGTTATTTTTTTTTTTTTTAAAGATCTTAATTTAGTTGTTGCTTCTTTTGCCATCATGTGCTACTTTTATTCGAAACAGTAGTTTTTTTTTTGCTCTTTGCTTCTTTTTTTTTTTTTTTTTTTTGTTGTATTAAAAACTTGTTTACCATCTATATTTTTTTTTTTTTTTTGAAAATTGAAAGTTTTTATGCTGCCTCTTTAAAATGAAACAAAAAATTAAGCTAAAGTCTTGGAAAACGCTACTAAAAAGGATGGATTAAAAAATTTAAAAGCATACGATTTGTAAACTTTAAAAATATTCGCTAAAATATTTTTGATTTATTAATTTAAGAAATAGAAAGTTTGTGGTAAAAAAAACAAAAAAACAACTACAAAAAATTTTATTATCACAACAAAAGTTTTGAGCTCGATACCCACCAACTAAGTTGTTTCTTCAAATAAATGGAAAATAAGTATTAAATGATATAACAATTAAGCCTAAGTAATGTTTGTCCGTACGATTTTTATACGTAATTTTAGCTCTTTCTTTGTAAAAAACACATCAAATTACACATTAATAAATTTGTGGTAAAAAAAATTTTTTTTTTGCCTAAACAAATTTTCTGCAAAAAAATTGTACGAATAAAAATTTTGTGTCCAGAAAAATTTTCTACAGACAAATAGTTTGTAATGACAAAAATTTTTGGATGGATAAAAATTTTGTGTGGACAAATATTTTGTACGGACAAAAGTTTGTGCAGACAGACATAAATTGTGTGCGGACAAATATTTTGTATAAATAAAAATTTTGTGCCGAGAAAAATCTATTATAGACAAATATTTTGTACAGGCAAAAATTTTTTACAACCAAATATTCTGTACGAATAAATATTTCGTGTGGAAAAAACGTTACACAAACAAAAATTTTACATTAAAACATTTTATATGGATAAAAATTTTGTGCTGAGAAAAATTTTGTATAGACAAATAGTTTGTAAAGACAAAAATTTTATACGGACAAGTATTTTGTACATAAAAAAACTAGTACGAATAAAAATTTTGTGTAGAGAAAAATTTTGTAGACAACTAGTTTGTGAAGACTAAAAATGTTGTGCGAACAAATATTTTGTACGGAAAAAATTTTGTAGATAAAAATTTTTTTGCAGAAAAAATTTTGTAGACAATAAATTTTATAAAGACAAAAATGTTTGGACCGATAAAAATTTTGTTTGTGCAAATATTTTTTCCAAAAAAATTTTTTACGAATTTTGAATGAATAAAAATTTTGTTTGGAAAAAAATTTCATTGTGCGGAAAAAAATTTTGTTCGAAACAAGTTGGTGAATTCAGCTTTTTATTACATATATACCTTGAATTAGTATCACAGTTAGTGTGTCTTGCAAAACTATTTTTTTAAATCAACATTTTTTAAAGAGGTTTCCGTTTAGGACTAAAAAAAGAGTTAATGCTAATGATTATTGTTAAACCAACTTTTTCAGATAATTAATGCTATAAAAATAAAAAATACATTTTTTGCTCTAAAAATGTTATAACGAAAACTTAGAAGAAGAAGAACCAATCGATTTCATAAAATATTTTTCTCAAACTGCCTTTAGTAGCCATAAAACAAAAAATGATTAAGTTTCGTTATAAACGCAAAGAACCAACAAATATTGTTGGTTCCGCAAACAACAACACTAACAGCAGCCTTAGTAAATCAACTAATGCAACAAAAGCTACAGTAACTAAGAGTGGTTGTACAACAAATAAAGATGCCACCCAAAATGAAACAAAAGAGAATTGTAAACCACAACTACAACAGCAACAGTTAAAACAACTCTTACCAATAAAAGTGAATAACAAAAACAATAATTCTACAACATTAGCTGGAGTCGCATCTAAAAACACACAATCATCATTGTCAGCATCAACAACAACAACCACAACATTAAAAACCTCAATACCAACACAATTAATAACAAGTGCACCCATTAATATTGTCAGCTCGACAATACAGCATTTACAACATCCCCAGCATTGTCAAATGGTGTTAACAGCCGGTACAGGTGGCACATTGCCTCGTAGTACACCAAAGAAAGTTATGGATCCACGAGATGGCCATAAATCAGCCACATTAACGCGACAATCGAATACATTACAAAACAATCGCAAAATATTGTCATCAATGGCAAAAGTGGCTTCTACAGCTGAATTGGCTGGAATGGGTTACACGAACAAACCAAACATGAATACAACAACTACAACAACAAGCATAGCAAGTGGCATAATATTGAGTCCAGAATTAATACAAGACAGAGATCGCTGCATAAATGCGGTCATTGTAAGTTAATTTTATAAAAACAAAAGCAGAAAATATTTATTAAGACATTTTTTTAACTGGCTATGGCCTGTTTATAAATAGCGAACGTTATCGTTTGCTTACATTCTACAAAAGAAAAACAATAAAACTCTGCACTGTCATTCGATGTCGAATACATTCGATCAAAGTTTTGATTCTTTTATACGAAAGCGATTTCGAATACGGTAATTTGACTTCAGGCTTTTGTTGTTTGAACCAAAAGCAAATGATAACGTTCGAGATTAACCGCTAATGAGAGAGAGTCTGTTGAATAAACTTTTTATAAATAATTTTTTTTTTTAATTTTAATTTTATTTATCAAAATGCATTTTAGCAAAAATATTGTATGAAAAAGTAATTAATTTTATTTAGATTTAAAATATTATTGAAAGAAATTTTTAATTAATTTTCTTGATTTGTTTTTAATTTACAAAAGGAACTTTTCCAACAACTGCAAACCAGCTCTGAGCCAGCCTTATGCCCTGAACCTTTACGCCGTGCTTTGGCTTCTGGTCCTTTGGCAGGACGTCGTTTCCCTTTGGGTTGCTTGGGTGATGCAGCCGAATGTTTTGAACTGCTGCTGCATCGTGTGCACTCTCACATTTCAGCGGATGATGGTGATGCCTGTGAATCACAAGCCTGCATTGCTCATCGTCGTTTTGCTATGCGTGTTATTGAACAGAGTGTTTGCAAGTGCGGTGCCAACTCAGAACAGTTGCCATTTACTCAGGTAAGTGCTTATTTTTTCTTCTTAAAAATAACTTTTATTTTGTGGTAATTATGAGGCTGAATTAGAGATGCATTTTTTTTTTGTTTGGCTACAATAAATTTTCTTGTAAGAATTTTAATGAACTCGTGCTTAGCAAAGAAGAAAGGTAGAAAAATCAAAACAATTCCTTAATTAGTTTAAGGCTAACAGTTTTCTCTTAATTTCTAACTTTAAAAACCCTGCTACTTTGGGCTAAGCAGGCAGAAAGATGAAAATAGCACTCAACAAGACACTTCTATTACCCGGGCTTTTGTATGGCTCAGCTCATGGGTACTAGCGCAAACAGGTTAAACTGTACTTGGCGTATTCGAGAGAAAAATTCTTCGTCAAATATGTGGACCAATTTGTGTTAGCAGGGACTATCGGCATCGTATAAACTACGAACTGTATGAGCTGTATGCCGACATTGATGACTAGCCTCGCTAAGTAATTAATTAAGGCCACCATGATACCACAATTACAATAATCATCTAGAATAGTTTGTGAGTGAATACTTGTCACACAATAGATTACGGAATTCAAGGGGAATTGGGATAAATATCGAGAGCCGTAATTTGGCCCCAGTGCTGGATATAATAACAATTAGAAAGAACTTGTAAAAGACTCTTTAAACATTCTACAAGCAAAATGTTGCATAAATTCATTAAAAACATTTCATTAACACTTTTCATTGATTCAATGAAATGTTTCATAAATTATATGAATTAATGAAATATTTTTCTTAAATTAAAGAAATTATTTCATTAAATTACTGAAACTATTTCATTAAATTAATGAACATTTCATTGCCTTAATTAAAATATTTTATTAGTCTAATTTGTGAAATACAAAGAATTTTTCATTCGAGTAAAAAAAAATTTCTTTCAATGTAAAATAAAAATTTTAAAAATATTTTTTAATTTTTGTTTTTAAACCACAAACCTTGCCTTGGATTTTGTTAAACAAAAATTATTTGTTTTTTTCTTAAGAGAACAAAAACGAATTAAATTAATTTTTTTTTGAAATCTCAGAACAAAGTGCAATTAAAAACTGCAGTTCTTAAGTTAAAAATTATTATTAAGACGATTTATTATTTAGAAAATCTAAAAAACCAGTTTTCCTAATACACATACTCTATCTGCTTTTATGTTATTGAATAAAAAATTTAATTTTAAAAGAAAAACAATTAAAAAAACATAATTGTTTTCAAGTTGTGTACAGAACTACTAGAACTACGTCAGTCTGGCTTACAATTCGCTACCAACTGCTTCATGATAAAAACTTTTTTACACGTTTCTTTTGATTTTGTATTTATTTTTTTTAAATCTAGTTTTGTTTCAACATACTACATACAACAACAACAACATACTCGTATTTCTTTCATTAACTAATTTACATACTTGAACTTTATTTATTTCAAATGTTAAAATCAATGTTCACTCAGATTGTCATTGACTGCTTGTTGGTTGGTTGTTTGGTTGCTTGTGAACTTGTTGGTAACTTTGATTTAAAGCTACCCAAGCAATGAAGGTGTTAAAGTTGGCCATTTACCTTGTATGACTACAATTTGTTTATTTATTTCTTTAAAAAAAAACTTTAATAAATTTTGGTGTCTTAATGTAGGAGTGCTTTTTCTTCTTAATTAATAGAATCACCAAACAATTAACAAAACCATAAGTTGGTTAGTTAATTACTGCTACAAAAAAAAAAAAAAAACATTTACAGTAAGTTGGCTTTTAAAAAGAAAAGAAAAAAGTTAAATTATGTCACAGAGTACGAGAGCTTGAGGGAAAGATTTTTACTTGACTCATAATCACTATAAGTTTGATGCTAAAGTCCGGCAACGTGAAAAATTAAAACAATAACAAAATAATATTAAGGGCGTCCACAATGCTTTTAGTGTGAATTTAACATTTTGCAAATTTGATGAACATATTTCAATATGTACATGTGTTTGTTGTGTTTGATGTTTTTTGTTTTTAAAACAACACAAAAGCTTTTTGACTTATCTGGAGAAAACACCAAACGTCTAGGCAGGCATCAAACCTGTGACCTTTTTATTGCTAGGTTAAGCTAGCCATACACATGTAATTTGTTTTCAAGAAATTTTTGGGCATATAAAACCACTAACATCGAACAAATAGGAATTAAAAAAAAAATTGTGTTTGAGGGGTCTTAGGTGCCACCACTAAATTGTGAATAAATTTGGATCCTACAAAATGGCCTTATTTTATTTGTAACATATGTAGGTATCAAGGTTAAGATTTTTTTAATTAAATTTTTATTAATTTTTTTTAAAGAAATTTCTATAAATTTTTATGAAAAAATTTGTTTTTTTTTTTTTTTTGGCAAAACTTTGTGAATATCTTGTAAACTATAAGACTTTTAAAAAATTTATAAGGATATAATTTAAAGCTTATTGTGCTATCGATTTTTTGATGTTTTTGTAAATTTAATGAGAAAGGTAGTTCTCGAATTATTGCAAATCATATGACGCAACCTCTTCGTTTTTAGGTATAACTGTAAATCTCAAGAATCTCAAGAAAAATTCAGTTGTGATAATAAATTTCTAGTCTTGACAGTAGAAATTTGGTCTTACAGCTCGAAATATTTTAATTTTATCAAAATCCAATTCTAGTTCTACTAACTGAAAAATTTGATTATCACAAATGAATTTTTGATTGGAAACAAATTCTCACAACTGAAGCTATTTTCTGTGTGTGGTCATGAAACCTCCAGCACCACAAGAAAAATTTCATTTTGTAGGCTTGTGTAAAGTTTTTGCCACCTCCTGTTAAGTCTTTGTCAAATGAAAAACCATTTAAATGGCAAAATGCTTAGAAGTTTTTAAAAATTTCAAGGCTTTAAATATAAAAATTTCTTTAGAATCGAAGCTGAGTTTTAAGCTGTTTGTTTTCGAATAAAAAAAATTATTAATTTTATAGCAATTTAGTTTTTTTAGAAATAAATTTTTTTTAATAACTAAATTGTTAATAATCTAGTTTTGAAAAAATTTTGGTTTAAAAGAAATTTTTTGTTTCATTAACTTTAATAAGATGTTGTCTACATCTAAAATTACTAAAGTTACAGTTAATTAATATTTTTCAATTTTTTTTTTTTTTTGAAAATAGACTTGTACCACTTTCAAACACAACCGCTCAATTAAATATAAGTACAATTTGAGAGCATTTTATGCAAATTTTTAATATGAAAAAGAACCAAATCCAAGCACCACAAAGAACTCACTACATGACGTCAGTTGAACGCCTCTTTTGTTCTGCATAAAATTAAAAAAAAAAAACACACACACACACACAAAACTCTACAATAATGACCATTTAAGTGACAACATAGTGATTAATAAAATTGTTTAAATAATAAATAATTAAGGCAATAACAAAAAGCCTACGTAAAATTACAAAATAAAAAAAAAATTATTTTTTTTTGTCTAATAAAACACGTGCTAAAACTTTTTTTTAAATATAAAAAATTGTTTTTAACAACAACAAAAAAAGTCACTAATAGTTACGCTTTAACTATTTTAAGTGGGTGCTAAATATCCGGCGTCTAAATTATTAAAAAATTAATTTTCTTTTTGGAGTTTGCAGGTGATCTATTTAAGCTTCAATAAAATTTTTGTTGGTATCAAAAAACACATGATGACAGTCAATATTTTAAAACTTGTCGCCAACATGATCGTTTACCTTTTGTAGTAGAATTTTTGTCAATGAACCCACTCAGTTAGTTTTTGCTATCACAACATCAACTCAATATTGAAATTTGATTATAAAAAAAATAATTTTTTTTTCTAATTTTAGATGGTTCATTATGTTTCGGCCTCCGCTTTAACATCACAAAACTCACTGGCTTTACAAAATCATCAGCAATTGACTTTTGGCCAGCTATTAAGAGCAGCTGGCAATATGGGTGACATAAGAGACTGTCCGGTAAGTTTAATTTTAGATTCAAATAACAAACAAAAATTATTAATAAAATTCAAAAAATCATATTCTTTATTAGAACTCCTGTGGGGCCAAGATTGGCATTTGTCGTGCTCTTCTAAATCGACCTGATGTTGTTTCTATTGGCATAGTTTGGGACTCAGAGAGACCAGCTGCCGAGCAAGTGCATTCAGTTTTAAAGGCTATAGGCACTAATTTAAGGTTATCAGATGTTTTTCATCAAGTACCAGAACAAAGATGGGCTCAAAACGTACAACATGAGTTGGTGGGAATTGTTTCCTATTATGGCAAACACTACACCACCTTCTTTTTTCACACCAAACTCAAGGTGTGGGTCTATTTTGATGATGCCAACGTTAAGGAGGTTTGTTTTACCCTAAATACTATCCCGGCAAGCACTTAACCTAAACAAAACCTTCTTTTTAATTTTAATTTTAGGTTGGCCCTCATTGGGAAGGTGTTGTTGATAAATGCAGTCGCGGCCGTTATCAGCCTTTACTTTTGTTGTATGCTGTGCCCCAGCCTCCAGTAAATCCTTCTACAAATTCCAATTCACAAATGTCCTCAGCCCAATATATGCAAGAATTGGCTCAGAATTCTCAATCGCCTGCTGTCAGACGCGCTATTACACCGAGTCCAGAGAAACCGCAATTGGGCAATACCAGACGTGCCATTACACCCACTCCTTTAAGGGCGCCCAATGATTATCAAAATCTTAGTGTCATACAAAAGAATATATTTCCTCAAAATCCCACCGATACCAGTGTGGCTCAGATGAATGCCTTGAATACAGATGAAACTGATGCGTATATCAGCCGCAAAACAGTAGAGCATGTGCTAAGTGCTCAATATCAGAATTTGAGCATCATACAAGATAAAATATTCCCACAAGATGAAAAGGAAATTTGTGCTATGACCAGCTATCATCAGCGCAAGTCTTTGGAGGCTGTTTTGAATGCCCAATTGGCACGCAAACATCAGCAACATCTGCAGCTACAAAGAAGCCACAGTGCCGAATCAGGGCATGTTTCGGGCTCCTCAGCCTCTTCGACCACATCATCAACTAACTCGTCTTCACCACCCAGTGATGGTCTTACCATACCAGAGCATTTGAATCAACCTAGACGTCGTGATTCAGGCAATTGGTCGGGTGATCGCAATTCAGCCAGTTCAGCTTCATCTACAACCTTGGATAATCCATACTTGTATATGGTGGGAAAACGTTCAGCTTCTGCTGTACCTCAAAGTCCTACGCGCAATGGCTTGCCTTATGATCCAGGTTATGACTCATTCTCATTAAGTTCCACGGATTCGTACCCTCCCAAGCATCCTTTAAATCCTCAATTGGCTAAAATACCAGAAGCTTCTCCCTCAGTGGTATTGACCGGAGATTGTGAGAAATTGTGCCATGAGGCTGATCAATTACTAGAGAAATCAAGAATCTTGGAAGAATCTCATGACTTAGAAACAGCTTTGGTTTTGTGTAATGCCGCTGCTGGTAGAGCGAGGGCTGCTATGGACGCCCCTTACAGTAATCCCCACACCATGACTTTTGCTCGCATGAAGCACAACACATGTGTGATGAGAGCCCGCTCTTTACATCGTCGGATTTTAATTGAGAAAGGAGCTGAAATGGATGCCACCCCTGAAATAAAACACATGCGTGAGGGCAGTACAAGCAGTGTCATAAGGCATGTAAGACAAAACAGTAAAGATAAAACTCTGGAAAAAAGCTCTTCACAAACGGCCATGAATAACAACAGTGTCAACTCACCTACAGCGAATAGTAATAAATCCATCGAGATTTACGCCACCTTACCCAAAAAGAAAAGTCCTCTCAAGGCCTTAATTACGGCTGCAGTAGCCAATGAGGCTGCAGATAATATAGAGCTTGAACCCTCTCCGGCAAAACAGGAAAGAGAAGGGCGATCTTTGTTTGGCCGCAATAGCACCAAACAGGATAAAGACAAAAGAAGTCGTAGTGAAGATCGTAATAAAATCACACGAGAGTTTTCCCTTACGGAGACTTTGCTGGTTAATGCCAAGGACACCTTAAAGAAACACAAGGAAGATAAGGATGAAAAGAAGGAAAAGGAAAAGAATGGCAAGAAGCAACACAAAATAAGACGTAAGTTATTAATGGGTGGTCTAATCAGACGCAAAAATAGATCTATGCCAGATCTTACTGAGGCTGGTGATGAAGCTGCCAATAATGCCCAGAATGCCAGCGTTGCCGCTCCACTTACAGCCTCCGTGGATGATTCGGTGGTGGGCTTGCAGCATAAAAACTCCATGAGCGGTTATATTTCTGAGGGCCATTTCGATTCTCGTGATCCTGCTGCTAATAATGGTTCTAATGCCAATCCTAATCTTGAGAGAAGCAAGCTAATGCGCAAAAGCTTCCATGGTAGTGGCAGGCAGCTGACTGTAGTGGCTAAGGTGGCTCCACCATCACCACCAATGAGAACTTCTTCCACTTTAACACAACAACAGCTGCAGCAACAATTGGCCTTGCAACAGCAACAAGATGCAGCACTCATGCAACATTTCCATCATGAAGCCAATTTATCTAATATTTCAGCCATGAGCTCAAACACCTCCATCAGTGAAGACTCCTGTCAAACAATTATAACAACCTGTGCCCAAGTACATTCCGAGCAAAGTCCTTTAAAGGAGCAACTTTATCAACAGCAGCAACAACAACAAATGAAAATAAACAATTTGGCTGAACAAGGCCACGATGAAATAGATGGCTTTTGTGGTGCACAAGGGCAGCATGTAAGACAAGATTCACAAGATTTTCCACCACCGCCACCACCTTTAGAATTGCCCCCATACCCCAGCCCACCACATTCCGTTTCTCATTCACGTCAAGCCAGCGAAGATTTTCCACCTCCACCACCCGAAATTGATATGGAACCCTTAAACCAGCAAATCAATCAAATTCAAGCCTTAGAAGCTGCCAATAAGCAACAGAAAACTTTAGAGTCTATGGAAGGTACCACCTCCATATTAGCCCAACTACAACAGCGCAAGCATTTAATGAACATGCGCAAAGAACATGCCAATACACCCACCTTTGCACATATGAATGCAAATGAAAACACCTGGCTAAGGGAACTGCAAACAAAACAACTGCAAAGACAGCAAGAACTCACGAATGTCCAGAGAATGGCTCAAGGTTACGAACAGCAACAGTCACCCAGTCCAATGCGGGCGTTTGGATCTCAAGAGATATTGAATGCCAAACCTGTGACAGCACGCAATCAAATGAATGGCTTGGCAATGAAAACTGATAGCGATGAGGTTGACTGTTTGCCACAAAGGCCACCACCTCCCGTTCTGCAACAGCGACAGCAGGCAATAAATGCTATTTTGCCCAAACCAAAATATGACATTTCGCAAACACAAATTGCAGAGGAAATCAGAGAAGTCGAGTTGCTAAACAACATCGTGCAACAGACATTGAACAGCGCCCAGACATCAGCAAATCCTGCAGGTCCTGTTAAAAGGGTGAAAAAGAAAAGTGTTTCCTTTTGCGATCAAGTTATTTTGGTGGCCACAGCCGACAATGAAGAGGATGATGATTTCATACCCAACCCGATCTTGGAGCGAGTGCTTAGGACCGCACAAAATCCAAACGATAAGGTCACAGCTCAAATGATACAGCAATCACAACAAAATGTTATGAGGCTGCAAACAGAGGCTCCCACTAGAAATATACAACACCAGCCACCACCAGCAGTGCCAGCACCACAAAACGCTGCTACACAGGCTCAAATGGTTCAGCAATCACCCATGTTGGGAGTAGACAGAAGAGCCTCGTTGACAAGCCAACAGGATGTGCAGCGTTATGTACAATTACAGAGGCCGCAAATGGAGGCTTTGAGATTGCAACAGCAGCAAATACAACAGCAACAACAAATGTTGCAACAACAACAACTGCACAAGCCTACACAACAGCAACTAGCCACGGGACAGGTTTACACACCCATCACCGACATTTATCGCATGCAGCAGCAACAACAGCAACAAATTGCTGCAAGCAATAACATGTCACATCATAATGAAGCACAAATTTCACATCATCAACAACAGCAACAACAACCTGGTCCCCACAATGTGCAATTAGTGCCACGCACAAGTATGAGCGGCATCGCTAGTGTTGCCACGCAGCAACACATGCAGATGCTAGCGGTACATACACTACAACAACAACACCAGCAATCAACACAAAATCACAATTTGCCCAGGCAGCCAACTACACAACAGACTCCCAATTATTATCCAGGCATAGCTGGCCTCGATCAACCCTCCCAGCCCACCCCACATTTACCATCACCTTATCAAAGGGTACCATTGCCCCATGGCTATCCCACCAATGAACCCTATCAAAGACCTCCCCAACATTTGAACTCCCTGCAGTCCAACAGTCCATATTTAATCCTTCCGCAAACAAATGCCACTCAATTACAGAATCTACCCAGCAAAATGAAGAAGGTTAGTTTCGAGCCTGGAACCAAGGGCGAATCAATGGAATCCATTAACAATATCAATGGCCTACCGCCGAAACCCAGCCTACAGCAGCAACATGGACTTCCGCCCCAGCAAATGTTACAAAATGCCAACCTGCCCAACGATACCAACAGCAATGTCAATGTCACTGCCATACCCACCCGCATCTATAACAATGCAATCGTCAAAGCTTCCGCTAAAGCTGCCGAATGCAACCTTTGCCGCAAACGTCATGTCATAGCCCCACAACAATATTGCACAAATTGCGAATACTATTTAAAAATGCTAAATAATCGTAGATAAGGCCTTTTTTAAAATATTTTTTTTTCTACTTTTAAGATTTTATTTTATTTTTATTTTTGCTAAGTAAAAATTAAGACGTAAAAAAGGAATCTCATATGAAGCTAGTGTCAACAAGTTGTAAAGAAACAAACATTTTAATTAATTAAAAAAAACACACACACACATATATATAAAATTTCTAGGTAGGCCAGCACTCACGCCCGCTGTACATATTTAACGGTAAGTAAGCCAGCACACACATAATTAATTTTGCATAAATATTTAATTGTAAAAGAGAAAAACTCCAAAAGTGATAGAAAAATGTTTTCAAAAAAGGCCTTACTTCCTACATCAAAAGGTAATTTAATTTGTAATTTATAAAGTGTACTTAATCTACTTATTTAAAAGAAGCCTGCTATGCATGCTTTCCTAATGCCTTTAAGCTTTAACCTGTATTTACTAAAAAAATAAAAAGTTTTAATTTACATGCTCCTACTAAATTCACTTACTTAAGAGCTTCCGGTTGTTCTTTAAGCCTCCAAATTGTCTCAATTGGTTGGAGAATACTGTGTAACAGTATTTAAATTTTTTTAAATGTCAATTTTAATTTTTAATATTAAAAATCTTTATTTTTTTTAATATAAAATCGTTTATCTTAATCTCATTTTAAATTTATTAATAGGATTTATTAAGTATTAATTTTAATCTAAGTTTTATATTTTTACTATTATTAGTTTTAAGCCATTTTTTTTTTTTAATTATTTTTATACACTTTTTTCATATTATAACGTTTTTGTCGTATGCTTACAGAGCCTTGCAGCAAAAAAAGAATTTAAGAAAAAAGAAAAACAAAAAAACAACAGACAACTACAAGTGAGAGTATACAAGATAAAAAAGAGCAAGTAAATATGAATAAAATAATTTAAAAATAAATAAAATAATTTTTTACAGTAAAAAAAAACAAAAACTGTGTTTTTATTTGTTAAACAACCCCTGCAAGGTATTTGAGCACCTTCGTTTAAGAAATTGAGCACCTAGTCCGTTTGCCTCTCACTTATTTTTGTTATTCATTCCAAAGCTACAGCTATAAAATGAAAGTGTATTAAGAAGCCACTGTTTCCAAGTATATCCGGTAGCTATTTCCTTCCGGTGCAGAATGAAATTAAATTTATATAAAATATTACTCATACGCGTCAGCAGCGTATAACTTCTGAATGGGTTAATAAATCTTAATGAAACTTTCAGCATGTGACAGAGCGGGAAATGGGCTACATTTCATTGAAACATTTTTTCAAAATCGCTCTAACGCAAAAAAAATTATAAACGTTTTTGAAATAAAACCGCTTTTTACTTCAAGTGAATGTGGCATGTGGCAGCATAAGTGGCATGTGGCAGATAGATAATTTCCCACTCTACCATCTGGTGAAAGTTTCATTAAAAAATACGAATCCATTCAAAAGTTATTGAGGAAAAACTAAATTGTTAACAAAATCCATCTGTCGCAGTGTCCGGAAATTCAATTGAAAAAACTTGAGCGAAAAAAGTGAAACACCAGGCTAACAGAACCAACAGTAGGTGGATTTTTGAGAAATAATTTTTGTTATTTTGTTACAACTTTTGAACGGATAAATATTTGAAAATGAAACTTGCACCATGTGGCAGAGTGGAAAATGGCCTATCTGCCACATGCCCCATATGTTGCCACATGCCACACCTAAGTTGTATAAAACGTGTTTTAATTAGAAGAACGCTTATAGCTTAGTAAGCGTTGGGCGAATTTGAAAAACATGTTCAAGGCAGCGATAGCCCATTTCCCGCTCTATCACCTAGTGAAAGTTTTATTTAAAAATATTAAGCCGTTCAAGAGTTATAGCAAAATAACAAAAATTTGAGCGATTCCATACAATTAGAACAGGAAATGAAATCTAACAAATCATAAGAGCAGGTACTTGTGTCTCAGATAATGTGCTTGTAGACTTCAACCATTATGCTCTGTTAGTGAAGACTCAAGTAATTTTAGATTTTTGTTGTGAACTGGAATAATATTAGCTAAGAGAGAGTAGTTTTTGTAATCTTAGTCTAGACAAAAATTATAATTCGCTCTAATATTCGCCTTAATTACGGGTAGGTAGAAATCTTAGTACGATTCGCTTAGAAACACATTACAATACAACCAACTGGTGTGACTTATATTAATGCTGGCAAAAATGATATGCTGCTGGTGATTTCCGGTACATTTTTGTTTTTTAGTTTTAACTTTTGATTGCAATAGGCGCTCTATTAGAAAAACAACTTTTGATTTATATTAATATAAATTATTTAATTCCATTAAATTATAAAAAAAAAAAATTATTAAGAATATTATACATAGAGTGATATTTTAATTGACTAAAATAAAATACAATATAAACAGAAGACAAAATTGACACAAACACAGTTGTAGATAACGCCATAAATATTTGTGTTAAAGAAAAAAATTGTGTTTTTTCTGATACAGTTGTGTCTGGTATGAACGAGAAAGTCCATTAATAAAAAACTTTGTTTATAAATGACACAAGGCTGATTTTAAATTTTACAATATTTTCTTTGGGCATTTTCTTTAAATAAAATAATTTTGCAACAACTGTGAGTGGTGGCTTTTTATGTACAAATAATTTACAAAAAATTTACATTTGAGCGACTTACAACTAAAAATAAAAATAATTTAAGAATTGTTATAACAAATTAAAACAAATTATTTTTTTCTATTCTTTTTTTACGTAATATTAAATAGACAATATGAATAAAATTATGAAATTGTATCGATTGTATTATGAAATTAAATTTACTATTTATAACAAGTAGCTTAATAATACAAAATTTAGTTTTGAATATGAACATACAAAATCAAGCTTTCTAAAAGCTTTCTGTAAATCAATTTAAAAAAAAAAAACTGTGGGAGACAGAAACTCAAACAAAAATATAATGAAACATTTTTTTTCTTCAAATTTTCAAATATTGTAAAAAAAAAATAGGTACATCACAGAGAATATTTTGTTTGTTTCTAAAATTACAACTAATTAACTTACAACACCTTAATTACTTTTCGTCCATATAGACATAAGCCTCGTTGGCAATACCATTTGCTATAGATTCTCTAGCAATCTTAGATCTCGGTTCCTTATAATTATGTTCATCAGAAAATGAGGGTGGGTCACTGTACTGACATTCTATGGTGGTGGTGGATGATGATGCGGTTGGTGGTGGAGGAGTTTCAATATCATTTGCATGTTCAACATACTTGTAGCGCATGGCCAATAGCACAAAAATGAACATGTCAATTACCATAAGGGTGGCAAATAAAGCAAATTCAGCAGCCTGTAGAAAAGAGAAAAAGTGAATTCAAATGTCAGTCACTTTGGGACACAATTGCCCAAATTTATAAGCAGTGCAATGGGCGTGTATTTTAAATTTTGATTAATTTTTTTTTATTTTTTTTTAATTTCCTAGAATTTTTTTTTTTTTTTTAATTTGTGCACTAGTGTAAATTACTATGAGATCATACCTGGGATTCGAAGAATTTTAGCTCAGCAATTACCACCACCAACATATTTCCTAAGGCTACAGAAAGCAACCAACAGGCCTGCAACACTGATTTCATGGACTGCGGCGCTTGTGTGAATGAAAACTCCAAGCCAGTAATTGAGAACATAATTTCAGCTGCTGTTATAACAATAATTTGAGGCAATTGCCACAGCATGTGCACGGAATTGGGCTCAGTCACAACATGAGTTTGAAATTTCTAAAATAAAGTAAAATTAACGGGATGCAAATGTTTAACAAAATTGAATTTCTACTCACAAAGCCTTCTCTCAGATTTCCATTCACCAACAGCACATACACACCCCCAGCTCTGGCTGTTATATTGGTTAATGGCAAATCGTTTAAGTTCAATATCACATTTCCTCTGGCCACTGTTATGGCCTGAGAGGTGTTGTAAGAAGACAGTGCAGTTGTGTGGTAAGTGGAATCCATCAAACTGAAATTACCCTCGCTGGGATCTACATTAAGCAGCACTCTCACCAAAGGATTACCCAAATTGGGTTTCTCTGGTTTATCTATAAACTCGTGCATGCGATGGTTGGCTATAAAATAGCTGACAGCTTTGCCGGGCATAACAGTTATGTTGCCGAATATGCTGGGACACATGACATCCATAGCAGAAGCCTCAAACTTATAGGGCATTAACATGGGAGCCACTATTTCTGTTTCTTGCCACATGCCCATTGAAGGGAAACGTTTATCTTTATCGAAGTCACTTAAAGGCAATTCGGTGCTAAAGTTGTAGTCGCAAGGCATGCCATTATAGATTCTTAGCTGAGATGTCATGCTGGTGGGCAGAGTAGGTTCCAAGGCTTCCAACTTCAGTTCCACAAAAGCAGACAATATAAAAGATACAGCTGCCAGCAGACCTCCTAAAGTTAATTTTTGCAAGGGCCTTCTGAGACCAATCAGCGATAGTAGTGGGTAAATGATGTAATCAAAAATGGGTATGAAACCCAAAATCAATAACGGATTAACGACCTGCATTTGATCGGGTTTTATGGTGAAACCATACAATTCACCGTCCATGCGAGTGGCCTGGAAAGTCCAACGAGAACCTTGCTGATCGAATAAAGCCCAGAACACGGGGAAGGGTAAAAACAGCACAAGAATTTTTAACAAAGTTTTGGTATCCGAAACCATTTTATAGCCAACAATTGGCTCAGCATAGTCCAACCAGTGCTTACGTGGACTAGTTTTCCGTTCTCTTCTCCAACCACCAATGGCCGTTGATATGCATTGACCTACCCCGAATATCATGTTACCGGCAGGAGGTTTCATTACATACAACTTTTTGCCAGCTATAAAAATGACAACAGAAAGCAGCATCAATATGGCCGGCACGCCAAAAGCTAATGAGAAACAATCCTTATCGCCAAAACAATAAACATCCTCTCTTAGAATGGGTGTAACTGAGGTAGAGATCATGGAACCAGCATTAATGGCAAAATAGAAAAGAGAAAAGAAAGTGGCCAATTGTTTCGCTTGTTCTGGCAATTTGAATTGGTCACCACCAAAAGCTGAAACACAAGGTTTTATACCACCCGTACCAATTGCTATCAGCACTAGACCCACTATAGTGGCAGGCCTAAAAGAAATTAAAGTAAAAATTTTTTTGTTTGTTTGTTTGTTTTAACAACAAAAAATATTGATGGGAAAAAGGCTTTTCTATTGTTACGTTAGCTAAATAAATTTCGCACAAAAATTTTAATTTTTTTTACTAAAATTTTTAATTTGAAAGCAAAATAGAAAGAAAAGTTTTTAGTACTTACTTGACTGGCAGATCAAGTGTAGGTACTGCTCCCAAGGCCACAATAACACCACCAAGTGCATAAACTATAGACAAGTATAAAATCGTTCGAAATTTACCCAACCAACTGTCGGCGATAATGGCACCCACCAGGGGGCACAAATACACCAACATGGTGAAAATGTGAAACAAAACAGTTGAAGTATCCTTGTCATAATGCAATTTGCTGGTGAGATAGAGAACCAAAATGGCTGCAAGAAAGAAAAACAAATTAAATTAAATTTAAATAAAATAAAATTAAATAGAATTAAAAAAAAACTAAATAAAATTAAATAAAATTAAAATTAATTATAATCAAACAAAATTAAATAGAATTAAATAAAAAAATTAAGTAAAATTAAATGAAATTAAATAAAATTAAAAAAATTAATTAAAATTAAATAACATTTAATTGAATTAAAAAAAAATTAAATAAAATTCCCACCTACCCAACCAAAAAAATTAAATATAATTTAATTAAATAGAATTAAATAAAATTTTTTATTTTTAAAATAAAATATATTTTGAGCTCAAGACTTTTTTCATGAAACGTTTGATATTTCGTGTTTTGAAGAAAGACCTCAAACTCTAAATTTTTTTTATTATAAATGAAATAATAATTTATTTTTAAATTGTACAATAACTTACTTCGCATGCCATAGTAATTGAAACGTTCACAAAATTCATTGCTAATGATAAAACCCACAGCTTTTGGATATTTGACCGGCTAAAAGTAAACGAAATTTGAAAAAAAAGTTAAATTAACAATTGAAAACACAAGTTAAATAAATTAACTTTTTTTTAACTTTTTGTTACTGCTGTTTTTCGTATTTTGTATAAACATTCTGTCACGTATTTGCATTGAGCACAAAATAAAATATTTTTTTTTCTGCTTATGCAGAGTGTTCTCGATTAAATTATTTTACATGACGTTCATTTTACTTTTTATGGTTATTTTAATAACATTTAAAAGGTTTGAAATATTAATTTTATTGCGCATTTGGTAGGAACACTGGGCTACAATAAAAAAAAAAAGAAATATTCAAAATAATAAATTTTTTGAGTTGAATGAAGGTCATGTTAGCAACTAGGGAGTGCTAGCGATTATTTGGCAAACAAAGAGGCTCATCCTAAGTTGATAGGGCCAGAATGGAACCTTGATATTTCTTTTTTCTACGAGTATATTAGCCAGAGCGAAAATGATTTTTGCTGACTGAATTTTGATTTCTGGACTCAGATTACTAAAAAGTTTTATTAGGCTTTCGCGGAGTGGCTCTCAACGAGAGTGACCTCATGCTGCTAATGGCATGGTTTACCAGACACTGTGATCTTAGATGTAATTAGTATATAATCAAGAATTAGACAACAAATCACCTGGTCACTAAGGCCTAAATAGACCTATTGTGCTACAAATACTCCTTAACTCTAGTATTAATGAAGAATTCAAAGATTTCCTTGGGTGGTTTGTCCACCATGTCAAACTGTTGTAGGTAGTAATACCCCCGCTGGCTCTTCATCTTGATTACATAGCCTGCAGAGGTCATTTCGACTGATCCTCATGTTTGCCAAGTACTGCAGTGCTTCTGCCCGAGTCAGACCCATCAGTGTACATTAGGAAATGTTGGTAATAGTGAATTAAGGTTCTGTGGTGTGCAAGACAAAACCTCAGAATATGTACTTTCTGACTGTATGGCCATACAGCAAGATGTCTGGTAAGCTTTCTCACTATTAAATTCCTATTGAAATCAGCTTAAGCGGAAATTAATTACAGTTTAAGCTTCAACTCAAAAACCAACCCTTACACGCTAGATTCTTCTACAACACGACTTTAAGTTTGCTTAGTTTCATTTAAACTTTTTTAAAATTCGGTTTTTGTTTTTGGTTAAATAATTTTGTTGCTCAGCCACTTAAACATTTTGTTTTTATTTCATTTCAAATTATTGGCAATTAACCATAAATAAAATTTTTTCCAAAATGTTTAATTAAACACGTTCAGAGAAAACATAAAGCGTACACGGGTACATTGTATGAGCACATTAGAAAAACATTTAAAAAAAATTTGGTGTCAATGATATCAACTAACGGCCACTAACTAACTGACTCTGACTAACAAATTTTTTACGTAAATGGAAAGTTTTCAGCAAAAAATTCTAGAAAAATAATCAAGGATAATTAAGTTAATTAAGCAAGAATGAAACTAGCAAATTAAAAACAAAAATTGAGGTGCTATATTTGAAAGTGGTACAAGTCCATTATTTTTTTAAATGAGTCAGATTCAATTCTAGTTATAAAAAAGTCCTTATCTTACTAAAATTATCGCTAAGTCATTATTTTTTTAAAGTGGACTTGTACCACTTTCAAATATAACAGCTCAGTTATTGATAGAATTTGAATAGAACTTTTTTTTTTTTTTTAAAATCTTAAAGAGATTAAAAATGTTTAACAAAATATTAATCTTTATTTGTGCTTAATTCCAGAAATTATGTTGATTTTAAAATTTATTCTTTTACTCATGATATTTTCATGAGTTATTTATTCAGTACAATAATATATATGGACCATTTCGTCAGACGCTACTCTGATTCCTCAGTAGAACCTTTATATTGTAAAAGAAATTGACTAAATAAGAACTATTAATCAATAGTTACAAAAAAAAAATCAAATATTCAAACAAAAAACTCAGTAAGCATTGAACTGAATAAATAAATAAATTGCCCAACCAACATTTTAATATTGAATATCATGAGTAAAAGAATAAATTTTAAAACCAACACAATTTCTGGAATTAAGCGCAAATAGAGATTAAAAATGTTTTCTTTTTTTAAATTTAGCTTTTATTAAATAAAAAAAAATGGCATAAGATTTTGTTGTCTGGATGATCTGGGCTTAGCTAGAATGCATCGCAGAAGAGATTTACTGGAACTCCAGAGAGCTTAGTTGAGAAATGTGGTAGTAATATTCCACTGCTAGGAGAATGGCTTTGCCATTGGACAACGAAAAGGAGAAGGGAACTGTAAAACACCTTCCAGCAGAGATTTGCTGGGACTCCAGAGAGTCCAGTTGATTTTCTACTGCTAAGAGAATGAGTTTGCCATCAAACGACAACTGTAACAGTTGTAAAGATGAGGAGGAGAAGAAAACTGTAGAGCAGCTTCTCTGTCGGTCTCCTGACCTAGAGTAGTAGAGCAAGCTACATTTTGGAGAGCTTTACCTGTACAGTCTCACAGCGTTGTCGACTATAAGGGTCGAATAGGAATAGGAATAGGAATAGCAATTGTTTTAAGTGATGGACTTAGCTTCTTCTATTTGTTTTCCTTTTTAAATCATTTCACTTTTCTATATTTCATTCTTCACAAAGCACAAAGGTACCACATCAGAAAACCCAGTGAACTCAGCTTATGATTTTCTTATTTTAGGAACTGGAATTTGTTTTTAGAAAATTTAAAAAAGGAGCCATAAATATTTCATGAAAATTGATGCACAACTTTTTTGATTTATTTCTTATTTCGCATTTTCGTTTTTCTTTTTATTCATATAAATCAAACAGTTTTCAAGGAACTCCCTGTACGTGATAATGGCTTTTAATGAAACAACAAATTGCAGATTTCAAATTAGCACCAGAAAAATACTTGTTTTCATTCCAATTGCTGTTGCTTTTTTTAAACTAAAGTAATGCTTGCAGGGATTAAATATGCAGGCGTGTTTTATTTTATTGAGGGTGTTTCTAGTTTACATTTTACACCCTTTCTATTAAACAATGGACCTTAAAATTGTTTGTGCAGCTGCCTACTGAGTATCATTTTAAGTCCCAAAAAAGGCCCTTGTGCAAAATGGTAGAATTGTATGTTGTTCTTTAGAGGCTTCGTAAGGGTAGCAAATGTAAGGGTGGCTTTGTCATAATTTTAATTAAAATATACACAAAGAGAAAAGTGAAATGAGTGTTTTCAAGCAGTGCCTACTGTAACACTCTTAATTCGCCCCGCTGCTGTGTTCTCTAATAGGAATAAATAAAAGCGAGCCAAGTGAGTTAGAGAACATGCTTTTATAATACTATTTCTACTTCTATTTCTATTATTTTTTTTTTTTTTTTTTGTAACAAGTGCGCAACCCTTTTTATTATGACATTTTTTTTACAATTAAAAAAACAGTTTACTTTAATGTATTTTTAATTATTCATTTTATATTTCGTTAACAAAAAAAAAAAAAAAATATTTCACACATGCAGGTATTTTTCAACACACTTAAAATTCATTTAAATATTTCTTAGTTGAGGGCTTATGAGTGTGTTTCGAAAAAAAAAATTAAATAAAAACAGATCGGCCTTATTATTAGTGACGTTATTGCAATGAAAACACTAAAATATGACAATGAATGCCGGGCTGCTTTTTTATAGGCGCTTGCAAAACTAATTACAACAGCCACAGTGACAACCACAACGACACTTTTAATAAAACTAAATATTATCATCATTATTTGAACATAAAAAACGATTTAAAATAAAGTGAAGCAACAATAATTTTTTATTTAAAAATGATTATAAATTTCCTTAAAGAAAACATCTAAAGGAAGGTCGAAATATTGGAAAATAATTATAAAAAAAAATTATGAAAAATCAAAGGCTACGGTCACATTAAACAAATATTTGTCGAAATAAGCATGACCACTATGTCAGCTACATATACGAGTATGAGTACGTTAATATATTTTGACGAAATATTCACTTGGATTAGTTTAGTTTTTGATTAAAATGCAACATACTTGAGTTATATTAGTTGAATTAATTTTATGTAATACGAGTCAGGTTAGACTATCAAATTATTTGCCAAAAATGTAGTGGTTACGCCTATTTCGACAAATATTTGTGTAATGTGAACTTAAGCTTGAAAAATATATTTTTTTTTATGAAACAAAGGGCCATAATCATAGTCACACTAAAGTATCTTTCTAGAAACGACTTTAACTTTATATAATTTTTATGAACAAAAGTCAGCTTTTAATAAAAGCCTACTTATGGCCCAAAATAATTAAAAAAGCAAAAAAATTAACGCTATTACGTAAATAGTCAATTTCAAATTAATAAATTAAAAAAAAAAAGTTTTCTTAAAAATGTATAAAGCAAAATTAATTAACATTTTTTTTTAATTTGTTTGCTTTTGCTTCTTTGGTTTTATTATCCAAAACAATTAATTCGTTATTGCAAAACAGTCGCTCTCATTAAACTTGCGCTGGTTTAAGTCACACTTAAACAAACATTTGCTAAAAATTGTTGTTGCTTGCTGACTCCGCCGCTGCTACTAAGACTGTTTTCATAACAATTTTTTTTTGTTTTGTAAAATTTATTCCACTGACCATCCTTGACTTGGACTTGATAGCTTTTAAGAGTTACTTGAGTGTTTTTTTTTTCTTGCTTTCATTTCTGTGCTTACAGTTTTTTTGTTTGTTTTAGAGTTAGCGTTTTAGCGCTTCAAGCCACGTCTGGTTGCAACTGGTTTGGCTTAAGTATTTTTTTTTTCTTTCTTTTAAACGTTTTATTGTCTGATTGCTTTTCTTCTTTCTATTAATTATTCTGTTATTTGAAAAAAATATTTGTTTAGAATATTTTAAAAATTTATGTTCTATAAATTAGCAGCTTATGGATTTAGTTTACCAGTCTGAACATTCTGAATAGTCGTTAATAAAAAAATGACAAAGATTAATTTTATTTTGCTAAATGATATGCAAAAATTAAAAGTACTTTTAAATATTTTAGTTTTTTATATTCACTACCTATTTCTAATACAACAATAACAACAGTAACAACATTTGAAAACAAGTTAGAAAGTATGAATGGCTAGCCAAGCCGTCTGATGCCCTACAGCATTTTATATTGGTACGTTTTTATTAGCAGAAGTTTTGTTGGCATAAAGCAAAAAGTTCCAGCACAGGCATTAGCATGCATAGAAAACCACCTCTATTTTACTACCCAGTAGTTTCCTCAAACATGTGTGATCATTGATTTCATGCTTTTTGTTTTTAAATTCAATCATTCAAACAGCATAAAAACAATCAGTTTTCTATCGAGCTTCGAACACGATGTAATCAAATGTTGTGTAAGAATAAATCACACACAGCATTTTCAGCTCTCTGCTACTAATTTGTGTTACTGATACTATTGAAAGTAAAATGAAACCCACATCGATTACATGATTCCTGTAGTACGATTCAGTAACTTTTATTACGAACCTTCGTATCGAAAAAACAAGTATAGCGATATTTTATCGAATTCGGTATTCAGTAACTTTCCGAAGTTTGCCACGAAGTTAACAGCAAAAAAATAATCATCGCAAATAAAGATTTTTACGTAGCGAATATTTTTGTTGGAAAGTTACTGAATCCTAGACTAGATTAGATTAGTCTAGGATTATTTTTGTTTGGTCTGCACAATAGATTTTATTTACCGCGAGGCTATTAAGGCCCATACAGGTTAATTACAAAGAGAAGTTAATCGTTTTAGCATTAAAAGCAATTTCACGGTAGAATTCTTTAATTAATTATCAATTCCTTTTCATTTTTTATACCGAACATGACAACAAAGCTTGTCTAAATGTCGCTTTGTTTTAACTAAGTGAATTAGAAAAAAATTAAATAAATCGTGAATAGATTTTACTGTTGCCTTAATTCTTTCCTGTTTGATGATGACTGGCTAGAATCTTATCTAAGTCGAAGATTATGAGACAGAGCGGTTTTTTTTCTTAAGAAGTATAAAGAACACAAGGTAAACTGCATGCGTAGTGTCAATGTGGACCACCTTGAGCATTACTTTCTTGTCATGCTGTGACTGTGGCTGCATTAAAAACCAGCTGAGTAGTTTTTTTGTTTTTTTTTTTTTTTAAATCAGTCCCACGTGAATTATGAGAAAAAAGAATTAGTAAAAGTAACTCAACTATTAAAGCTTGTAATGCTTTTTAAAAACACAAAATGTTAAAAAAAAAACAAATCAAGCGGTATGAGAAAAAAACGTGTTAGTCAAGTGCGTCTCTGTATCAGTTGTAAAGAACTTAATGAAAATTATTATAAAATTAAATCAATTTCATAAGACTTGTAAAGAAGCAGCTACTTTTTTTCATTTTTCAAATGTATTGCTTAGGTTTCTATGTGGGATCGCGAGCGAAACTCAAAAATTATTCAATTTAATAAATTTAATAGTGACAAGCTCAAGATCTTAATAAAAATTGTTCAGGGAAGAAGAGAATCAAAAGAAAATCAAAATATTGCAAAATTATTAAGATCTTAAGCTTGAGAAATATTTATTAATATTAAAATGATTTCTTTATCGCACTTATCTGTGCTCTTTAGCAATTCTTACTAGATTTGTGTTTCAGGCTTGTTAAGAAGATAATTTAATTTCAGATGGTGGGCTGGTAGGCTGGGTAAGCTGAATTCTATTATAAAACGATAAGGAAAGGCCAGATGTTAGGCAACCCAAAAAATATTAAAATGTGACATCACGGAAACATTTCATAATTCACATAAGCCAGTACGAGCAAGCACAAAAATAGCCCATTAATAAATTTTAAGCTTTAATTATTATCATATTTCCTTAATTTCAATTTATTTTCATCTGCATTTCAAAAACAAAACAAAAAGAAATTCACAATCAAATAATTAAATTAATAAATCGTAATCTTATTCTTAAATTTAATTAAACAGACAAAGCAAAGCACAACTGGTTAAATGTTAAGCCAAAAAAATTAACGACTCGAATGCATAATACACGGCTCGTGCCTTAAAGAAGCAATAAAAAAAACTAATCTAGTTGCAGTTTAGCAGAACCATCTGCATCATAAAGTGGTTTGCTTGTCTGTCTGTCTAGCCAACAAGTTTACTTACAAATTGACTCTATATACCGCTTGTATTAATTGAATGCGGTGGTGACATTTGCGCGAAATTGTCAAAAGATATTTAAACTTGTTTGTGCGTATTAAAAGTGCAAGTGGCCCACTTTTAAGCCAAGTAAACTGCCGAGTCGTGTAATAAAAAATAAATTAAAAATTAATACCCAATAGAAGTGTTTCTTAAATGACTTTTCTTATCTTTATACTGCTTTTTAAGCACTTCACATACAAATTTCATTTTATTTACGTTCATGAGTTTTAATTTTTTTCATTTTATTTATTTATTTAGTTAAAAGTGTTAAATTAAATTACCAAGAAATTTTATTTAAGTTTACCAATCAAATAAACAATTTATGTGCAGGTTTTAACACAAAGAATTGTTAAGCAAATGATAAATAGCAAGTGATGAAATAGTTATGAAAGAAAAGATGGTGAACATTTGAGTTTCCCAGAATTATTTTGGAGTACAAAAGTAGGCAGTTAGCAGAGTACAAATCTCTCAAGAAAGTCTCTGAATTGTTAATGAATGCTAGACTTAGGGAGTATGTGTAACACAATAAATTTTAGCTGTTCTCAGTTCTAATTCGAATTCTAACTCTAGCAGTTTAGAGAATGAGGTAAAAAATTCTCACAAAAGAAGTGTATGTTTCAACCATAAAATGCAGGGGGAGGAAAGCAAATATTTTTGTTCCAAAAACCGTACCTTACTTATCTTAGAGTCAGTCAATATGTAACATTATAATATAAGACAGTCACTCACTCATTAAAGAGCAAAATTTTTGTACGCACAAAAATTCCTTATACATCAAATAAGCTTTCACCTTGTGAAAGTAACTTTAAACTTCGCACAAAACAAAACTTTGTTCGAAAAAAAATTTTTTATAAAAATTTTTTCTTAAAAAAATTGTTTTCTTCGGAAAAAAAATTTTTTTTTATATAAATTTGCTCGGAAAAAATTTTTTTTTTAATTTGTTAGAAAAAAATATAGTAGAAAACAAATTTTGTTCGGAAAAAATTTTTTTCTTAAAATAATTTTCTTAAAAAGTTTGTTCGGAAAAAAATTTTTTTTAAAAATTTTGTTCGAAAAAAATATATTAAAAAACAAATTTTTTCGGAAAAATATATTTTCTTAAAAAAAGTTTGATTAAAAAATATTTTTCTTAAAAGAAATGTATTCGGAAAAATTTTTTTAAATTGTTTGGAAAAAAATGTTAGAATAAAAATTTTTTTCGGAATAAAAAATTTTCCTAAAAAATATTTTTCTTAAAAAAAATTTGTTAGGAAAAAAATTTTTTCTTAAAAAAATTGTTCGGAAAACATGTTAGAAACCAAATTTTGTTCGGAAAAAATTTGTTTTCTTGAAATATAATAATTTTCTTAAAAAAAATTTGTGTGGAAAAAAATTTGTTTAAAAAAATTTTTCAGAAAAAATATGTTAGAAAACAAATTTTGGTCGAAAATAAATTTTTTTGTTAAAAAAATTTTCCTAAAAAAATATTTTTCTTAAATTTGGTCCGGAAAACAACTTGGTTCTTAAAATAATTTTCTTAAAAAAATTTTTCTAATAAAAAGTTTGTTCGGAAGCTTTTTAGTATACTGCTCAAGATTTCAGCATCGACTGAAGTCAAATATCTCATTCAGTCTAGTCCATCTAGACAGTGGCAAAGAAGATGTTGTGGGGTTTAGTCATGAAAACCACATAATCCGTATTGACTGATTCTCATGCTTTCTAACTTACACTGATGACATCCAAAGGCTGTAATGCACTATCCTATTTGGTTGTTGGAAGCAATTTTTTAATGTTGGAAAAAAATCTTGCTACAAAACTGTACGATTGTGTAGGAAGTGAATTACAGCCTTAAGATCACAGCATTCGGTAAACTGAGTCTTTAGCGATGTTAGGTTACTATTGCTGAGTGCAAGTGTTTTTTGGTATATGCTACCACTATAGTCAGCAATTTCTCATATTTTGAGAATTGTGATTCGACCCAGAAAACAGAAGAAAAATAGTGGCATACGATAGCAAATAACTGTTACCAAAATTTTTACATTTTTTTATAAAAAAAAAGATTAAAATTGCAGTCGCTTACATTAGACTTCGAAGATGAAGATTTCGAGGCCAATGATGGACAGTTTTTCTATTCAAGCAACACTGATTATTGCTATTTACTTAATACAATTAAATATGAAAATTAATTTAAATAAAATTTAAGCAAAATTTTTTCTGTGCAAGTTCATGCCTGTTTTTGACCGAACAAAAGTAATGGGCTTACATTCATTTAAAAAGAAGCGATATTGTTATTTAATATTTTATTTTTAGTAAGACTATTTTTTGGGGTTTTAATTGTAAGACGAAATTTTATGATTAGAATACAATTAGTGTTAGTTTTATTAAATTTGAAAACATTTTATTTAAAAAAATATGAAAAACAAAATAAACAATAAATAGACATTGTTTCAAGTCGTGCTCAAAGTATTTTTTTTTTATTAATTTTATTAAAAACTCATTTTATTGTTTAATAATCATAAAATGTTGTGCTAATTAAATAATTTTACAATATTTAATCGAAGGTAAATTACGTTAAATATTTTAAAATTTTTGAGTTTTAATATTTTAGCAGGTTGCTTTTTTATTATTATTTTTTAAGAGCCATGATTTTTCTAAAGTTTTGGGGAATTTTTTTAATTTAAGAAGAAAGTGATTGAAATTACGAGTATTTCTTTGTGAAATTGTGGAAGTTTTCATAATTCTTAGAGATCATAGAGAGTAGGAAGGCAAAAAGAAAGAAAATGTGAGAGAGGGAGGGATTATTAACTTATAAATTTATTTGATTTAAAATTTTTTTTTAATATACATTAATTTGATTAAAATTAACAAGCAAAGTGAATGTTGTTAAATAACAAGTTTATTTTATTTGCTGTTAACATGATGTACACACACTTACGCACATGCACTGTATTATGTGAAAAACTAATTCAATAGTTGGAAAAATGTCACACAAAATACTATAAATTATTAATTAGCTTGAAGGTTAATTGTTTATTTAATTATAGACTCTAGCTTATTAACAATAAAAAAAATATTTTCACAATTTACAGCTGGTACCAAGATAATGAACAACCATAAGTTTTGCTTTAACACCAAAAAAATATATATTTTCATCAAAAGCAGCGCTAGTAAAAGATATTTGTTTTGTTTAACATATAAGAAAGCAAAAAGTCTGCATTAAAAAGATCGCTTACACTATGCAACAAATGGAAACAATTTTTTCTGACATTAAACAACCACTATTTTTTTCTGATTCTCTTTGCTCGCCTAACTGTAAAAATCATTAGTATTTCAAATTCTATGAATCAGTTTTTTCTTAAGAATTTTTTTTTTTCGTAAAATAGGAGATTTTGGAAGAAGCTGCTTCACACATTTTATCATAACTTTGAAACGACTTAAGAGACTTTGTTAAAAAAATATTTCAAAAGTTCATAAATTACATTGGCTTTAATTTATTTTTACTTCAGTGTAATTACTACTTTTTGAGTTATTGAAAAAAATATAAAAAAAATATTTTTTTAAATTTATTTGTTAGTTTTTTTTTTATTAAAATTGTTATTTTATTAAACTTGAGGTCGTATTGTATAAATTAATTTATTTATAATTCTATCCTGAGGAAGCTATGCAAGTGGAAGCGAAATATTAATATAAAAATAAATTTATACAATACGACCTCAAACTTAATAAAATAGCCATTTTTTTTAATTATGAAAATTTAAAAATTCACAAAAAATAGAAATCGCATAATACTAACCAGTTTTATTACTTAGTCTTAAAATTGAATGTAATAGAAATCATTTAAATCATAAATCATCACAAGCGATGGCTAAAAACTGATTTCATTCCCGCTAAAAAGCAAGTATCCAGTTTTGAAAAACAATTTTTGTTTTGCTGTTGCATAGTGTTATAAAAATTGCTTTTATTGTATTTTGTTGTTGCTTAAAATTTAAGCGAATGATATAGTTTTCTATGGTGGTGGTCTTTGTTGATTTTTTTCATACACTTCCAATTACTGTTACCTGCCGTCTAATTTTAATAATAATTTTTTGTTTTCAAAATCAACCAGTTTGACTTTTTTATTTAATTTTTATTTAAAACAACATGTTTTCCAAAAAAACTTATTTGATTTTATTTATCAAACAGCAACAAAAAAAACGCCAACAGCAAAACAACATTGTTTTGAGATTTTAATTCTTGGAATTTTGTTTTTATAATTCTATTCAAATTGCAATTAAATAATTGTACAATTAGTTATTATTAAGCATTATTATTTAGTATTATGTTAATAAAAAGTAAATAAATAAATTTATTTATTTGCTTAAAATTATTAAAAAAAACCTACTCATACCCTTCATGGTTGGTGGCGTAAGCATGACACAAATAAATTCATGTTGGCCTTTTTTTTTGCTTTAAGCCTTTTTTTTGTTTATGTGTATATTTTGCTTAAAAACATGTTTATGCGATTAACTACTGCAGCACCATGTTGCTGCATTAAATGGTTATTGAACTTTGGCCTAAAACTAAATAAAATAATTATTTTCTTAAAAATTTATTAAAAATATTTAATAAATTTGATAAGCAGTTCTGAAAAAAGTTTCTATAGCAAATATGTTTAATAAGCAAAAATGTTTTTAATGAATTTGACTATTTTTTATATTTAGCAAAATAAAATACAAAAAAAAAAAACATTTTTTTAAATTTCATCTTCAAACGTTTAAAAATATTTTTGTTTTCAGAGATCGTTTGCGTGTTTATTTTCTGAAAAAAAAAAATTCATATAGAATAAAAAAAAATGTAAAACGATAGCTTAAATCTGTTTTTAAAATTAAAACTATTTTGTTTTCTTAACAGTTGGAGCTCACTGATCGAAAACAAATTAACCGAAAAAGCCAAAACCAAATTTATTTAAAAAAAATCAAAATTTGAAAAAAAAATTGTCTTTACATCGCATTCACCAAAATTTAAAAAAAATTTTAAAATTAATAAAAATAGATGAATGTCGCCAATTTAGTGTTTAAAATTTGAAGTCATTAAAGTAGAAAATAAATGCTGCAGCCATAAAAATTGAACTTAATAAAAACAAAACATATGAGCAGGGTAAGCAATTTCATGCACGTAAAACACGAAAATATGCATATAAAATATGCGCTTAAAACTACAAAATATGCTTTAAAATATGCACTAATGCTTTTATGGAAATTAAAAAAAAGCCATAGTTTCAAGAAATATTTATTAAAAGCTTAAATTCAGATACACAAATAATTGGAAAACCACTTTTCCAAAAATTGAGTAAACAATTCAAACGGTAAGCTGTGAAAGTTAAATTTCATGTCATACGCAAATAAGTTGCTATATGTTGCCTCACATTGCTTGCATTTACAATATCATCTAGTACTTATTTCGTACAATGACCAAAGTGTCAAATTGCCTAAAAAATTTATGTTGAAATAAGTAAGAAAACCCGTGCTTGTCATAAAAATTTTCTAAACAGTTTGATCGTTTTCAACATTAAAACAATCACAAAAGTAATGGGTCGTATTATTGATTCCGCACGGAAAGGAAAATTTATCGGAAAGATATATCGATCGCCATGGAAATTGCTATTATTAAAATGATATGTGTAACATCTCGTAATCTATTATGGTTTGTCCGGAAGTCACTAAAGTCCCTGAAAGCAACACCACTGGCGTATAGTCCAAAGTAACATGAGTATTTGGGCGGTAGATTACAAATCTAGATAGTGCCTTTAAAATGATATGTGTCCCATCTCGCAATCTTTAATGGTTCATTGGGAAGTTGATAAAATCACTTAGAGCATCAGCACTGGGGTATATGGAAATTTCAAAATAATCCAAAGTAACTTCCGAATGAACCATATGAGATTACGAGATAGGACGTATATCATTTTAAAGGGGAGGTCGTCTAAATTTGTAATCTATCGACCAAATACTCAGAAGTTATTTTGGACTATTTTTAAAAAAATTTTGAAATTGGGGTATATGGAAATTTCAAAAATATTTATAAATATGTCATAATTACTAAAAAAGATATTCACAAATACTAAAAAACGTAACGGGCTACGTCAAAATATATTTAACTCGGCATATTTATCTTCACTCACTTGTTACATGGTGTAGAAACGCTTTTTTGTTTACAAAAATTCCAATCGGCTTTAAAAAAAACCAAAAGATAATAATTATGATAAAAGCTGTTAAGAGCGTTAGAGTGTTTGAATTAGTCTGCTAATGGATTGTAACACGAATAAAATCTGACCCTGAAAATTCATGTAAATTCTAAATGTATTCATTCACAAATTTTTGTTTATCTAATGAAGCACTTCTTTTGTTGTTTGTTTTTTTTTTTTTTATTCAACATTACATAATTGTATGTGTGTTAAGTTTAACATTCATTTCTTAATTTTAAAAACTAATCAGTTGCGCAGGAGAATTATTTACTAAGGGCCATTATAACAAACAAGCTACCGATAGTTAAAGTTCAAATATTAAGTCAAAAATAAAAAACTAAAGCTGAATTCAGGCACTCATTCTGGACAAACATTTTATAAGAAAATATTTAATTTTTTTAAACAGTAGTTGGAGGGAGCTCTCTTCTTGTAGGAGATACTTCAAACTACATATAAAACAAATTTTGTTCGGACAAATAATTTGTTCGGAACAAGTCAGGGAATTTAGCCTTAAAAATTAAAGTTAAGATTAAGTCAAATATCAAGCTTTTGGTTGGACACTAAGTTAAATATTTGGATCCAAAGGTTTAGCCAAAAACCGGTTATTTGTCCCTACAAAATACTAACTTTAACTAACGAAAGTTGTAATAACGAGCCTAAGTTTATTTCTACTTGATTTGATTTGTTATCATAAACATGATTAGCGGAACTGAAAATTTGAATTTGTAAATTTTAATTTGACAATAGAAAATCGCTGTTACAGCTGGAAATCTTTTTAAATAAAAAAAGAAATTCGATTTAAAAACAAATAATCATAACTTGCCAGGATTTCAATATATCGACTTGCTTTCTTTAGCGTTGGATAGCTAAATGTATTGGCTTTCATTATAAATTTTTTTCTTGTGGGTAGTGGAAAAAAATACTTTTATAATTTTTTCAAAAAAATCTAGTCCTTTTAATTTTTAAAAGAACTTAATTTTCCACTGTATTATTGAATTCTGCTTGCCACAACTACAAATTTATTTTAAATAATAAAAAAACATAACAATAGATTTGTTATTACTCAATTTGTGTTTTGTTTTTTTTTTCTTTTCGTCTAGATTAAGGTGGTTCACTTAAGCTCAATTAAAGTTTTAATTGAAGTGTGTAAACAAACACATGTGCTGGTCTCTTTAGTATAACAATTTGCTTGAAATCAAAAATAAAAAACATCATTTTAATTTTAAAGCCATAAATTATAAAATTAAACTTTTTCAAGTTCAGGGTATTGCAATCACAATTTCAAGTAAAGAAAATAAAAGCAAACAACTGATTTTTATTAACATGTTAAGAATTTTTTAAATAAATTTGTTTTTTTTTTTTTTTGGAAGCCAAAATTAATTATAAATTCAACAAATGACACAAGCAATTTAAAGCAAGCGCAAATCGAGTTTGCAAAAATGAAAAGAAAAAATTATTTTTTGCAAAAAAAAAATTTAATTTAATGTTGTTGTTTTGGATACCCACCCAAGATTGCTGAGTTATCTTTGTAGTAATAAAAAAACACAATAATAATATCATAAAATTAAAAAAAATATTTCAAGTCCCCACCCCTTCCAGACAAAAAATGTTTGTGTACTCGTATATCAGACTATATAAATCGTTTGATTTCTATAAATTAATAAAATCAAATAAAAACAAAACTAAATTAAGTAAATTACTAGATTTATTAAGGTGAGGAATTACAAGTGCAACACGCCCAGAAAATGTCTATGTGCGATGAAGGGATCTAGAGCCATTCCGAAAATTATATTATATAAAAAAATTTTTTTTGTTTAATCTAAAAATAATTATAATTTATTTTTTTAAAACAAATGCAATCATTTAAAATTGCATGCGGTTTGTAAAATAAAAAAAAGATTAAATAAATAAAAAAAAAACAAGCAAACAATAGGCCATTTAGTAAAAATAAAAAAATTTGTTGTAATTACTTGCTTGAATTTTTAATTAAACTAATGGCTAACTAACTGTAATAAAATTAAACTGAAACTTCAGAGATGAAAAATTAAAATTTTTCTGTAGCACATTGAAGACATCTTTCACTCTTATTTAAACAAAATGGATGTCTACTTTAAAGCAAAATTTATAAAAAAAAAAATTATATGATAAATTTCAATAACTTTAGAGTCAATCTAAAGTCTATGTTAATTTTTTGGCATAAAAGGTTTTGTGCTTATTTTTTACATATCACTTTTTCAGTACAAAGCTACGGTCACATTCCACAAATATTTGTCGAAATAAGCGAAGCCACTACTTTTTGGCAAATATTTTTGTAGTCTAACATGACTTTTATTACATAAAATTAATTAAAATAGTAAAAAAATTGAAGTAAATTAATTGTATTTTAATAAAATATTTTTAAAAAAAATAAAATTTTTTATTAAAAAAAATTATAAATCTTAATTATTTGACCTTTTCTTTTTGAAAATAAATAAATAAATATTTTTTAAGCTTTTAGGTCTTTTTATATATTTTAATTATTATTAAATAAAAAATTTAATTTTAAAAAAAATATTTAATTTTTTTAATAAAAAAAAATTTTGTTTAAAAATATTTAATTTATTAAAAATCTAATTTTTTTATTAAAAAAATTTAATTTTTTGTTAAACAATGTTATTTAAATTTCTTATTAAATTTTGAACTAAATTTTTTATTTAAAAAATTTTGAACTAAATTTTTTATTAAAAAAATTAAATTTTTCATTCAAAAAAACTTAAAAAATTTTTTTAATAATTTTATTAAATTATTCGATCCTATAAATTTATTATAAAAATAAATTTCCCTGAAGAAGACCTTCAAAAGAAAGTCGAAATATCGGAAAATTTAAATAAAGTCAATTTTCTAAGATCTTAAGCTTGATTAATATTAAATAATACTTAAAAAATTTTTTTTTATTAAAAAATTTGAATAAAATTTCTTATTAATTTTTTATCAAAAAAAAATTTTTTTAAAACTTCAAATGGTTTTTTATAATAAAAAAATTTTAAATAAAATTTAAATTAAAAAATGTAATCAAAAAAAAATTCTTTCTTATTTAAAAAATCTAATGGAAGTCTTACCACTAACGTCTCTTCCGACATCTTGGTATTTTGTGATTGGCAGCTGGACTTATTTGTTCAATTGTCACAGTTATTAGCAATCAAACAGCTTTTAACAAGAGTTTTCTGTTTCTACTTTTGCTGTTTTTAATGCGTTCAAAATTAAAAACAACCAAATAAATTCAAATTTTTGGTAATTTCTTTAGTAGTGAAATCTAAATCAGTTAGTAAATGCCGGCTTAAAAAATGTCTTTGAATTTTTATTTTGTTTTTCTTTCTCTTTTTGTTGTTTTTTTTAGTAATTTCTTGAATACACTGTTATAATAAATTCGTAATGTTTTTATTTATTTAATTTTTTTTTTATATTTTTTCTAACAAGCAAATTCTGTGCTTAAGACGAACAACTTGGAAGGCAACACAAAACCGTTCAACGTTTAAATATAAACTGAAACTTTGAATAGACCATTCAAAACATCAACGGTTAGTAAAGGTTGGTTTTTAACTAAAATTTTCTCTGGTTTGTTTGGTATTTTTAATGTTTTTATTCGAATTTTTTTATCATTTTTTATATTCATCATTAATCGCAGTTGATATAAATACAAGCAAAAGCACACATTAACACAGAGTCTGTGTTAATGTGGCTGTGGCTGTGGCTGTGGCTGTGCCTCTGTGTGAGAGTAACAAAAATAAAACAAAAAATAAGAGACACAGGAAATAAAACAACCAAGAATTTTAAAATTATCTTAATTGTTACAATTTTAGCTTAAACACACTCTTGATTTAATTAAAAGGGAAAACAAATAATTGATTAATTTTGTTTATTTAAATATGCAAAACATTTTTGTGTTTTTAATCTTATTTATGTCTTTTGATATCAAATAAAAAGCAACAAAAACAGCAACAAAAGTGTGTTTGAGGCAGTCGCTGATTTACAGTAAAAAAAATTTTTTTTTTAATTAAATCAAAAAGTATTAAATTGTTTGCTAATAAAGATAATAAACAATTTTGTTTTGTTGGTTGCTGTTATTTTTTTTTAAGGAAATTAAAGTTTTTTTGCTCTCCCTCTAGTAAAGATCGCTGTTAGTTTATAGCCAGTTTTACTTGCCCACAAATTTCTAGCACAAAATTAAAAAAATTTAAACTGATTGAATAATTAAAAATCACACATACAGAATAACTATTTTAATGTTTTAATTATTTAAAAAAAAATTTTATCAAGTCATTTATCAAGTCATTTACTTGCCTCAGGCAAGTAAATTGACACTACCAGTGAGCATTTTGTTATCGATGTGCGGCTGAGTGAAAGGGTTGTAACCCCATAAGAAAGGGAGAAAGCACAAAAAACACGTGGCTAAAAAAAATTTAATAAACGTTCATGCCTTTTAAAAAGGTTCAGTGTGATTTTTTTGTTAATATTTAATCTATAAGAAAGCAATTATTATTTATTACATAAACACGAGTATCTCAAAGGCCTGCAGCTATCAAAGCAGATCATGTGCGTATATTTTGCTAAAAGCAAGACTTGTGTTGAAGCTTGTGAAAAAAATATCTCTTACTTAGTTTGGTGGGACTCTGTTAGGCGACAGGCTGAAGTAAATAAATTCTTCTTAATTGAATATAATAACTTTAGTTAATCGCTTGCACACTGCAGAGGGTCAAGTAGGATATGATAGGATAGCCTTATTCAGTCGGAGATACTGTCCATCAACGAACTTAATAGATTGTCAGTTAAGAGGTTCTCCTGGCACTTCAAGCGAATGTTACACTTTCTGTTTTAGTTGGTCAATGCAGAGTTGTGTTGTTTAATCTGGGTTGTCAGGCTGACATATTCTTCTTAAAGGATTCCTTCACTCAGTGGCTTCATTGTTAGTAAACAGAATTGGCCAAGATCGGATCTAACATGGAGACTTCTATGTCAGTGACGTTTGCTATACCTTTAGTAGCTACACAAGAGGCGGAAGTCGCATACCAGATGGCAGGATCTCAAGACAGACAAGATTGAGCGTCAAATATGCCCGATCTATGACAGTAAACGCTTCCTTCACCTGATGAGCACGAATAGAAAGGATATTTCTAGACTGGTGGATATGATAACTGATTACATATGCCGACAGGCTGGGATTGACCTTCAACGTAAACTGACTTAAGGTTAACATCATTTGGCGAAGAGTAAGGCATAAACAAAATCATGTTTACCCTATTTATTGAGCCTCTATGCTCGTTATAGGATCAAATACAAAATAAATTTGATTATTATTTTTACTTTTATAAAATTCAAACAGATTAAAGAAATTTAAATGATTTAAATTTCTTGAGACCCCCATTATTCTACGGGTAATTTATTCCCTACCGTAAAACTGCCAAATATTTCACACCTTAAATTTTTTCTAAAACATTTTTTAAAATTTATTTTTAATAAAAATGTCACGTCACTTAGATAAGATTTACAATACTCGTGTGTAAATAAAATTTTTATCTTAAAAGAGAAAAAAAATTTTTCAAATATTTTCCGAGACATAAAAAAGAGATAAAAATTAAATTACAAATAATAGATACCGACACTTTATTACTGATAAAATTTTGCAACACATATTAAAAATAGAAATAAAGATAATAACTGATAACAAAGCTAATCATCATCATCATCATAATTGAATCACTTGAGTCAACTTACTTAAGTGAAAGTTAATTCTTTCTTTTTGCGTCTAACGGAATAAATTTAAGATTTTAATTTTTAGAACAATTAAGGCAACACATTCAGCAATTAAAAAAAGGTCTGTCGTAAGTTATACTTCGCCTTAGTGGCTGTCTGTGGCCGGACATTCTTAAATAGGATGGCGGAACATTCGGTGGTCACAATCATCTGGGTGCGTAGACATGGAACTACCATAGTGAGCTTTAGAGCGAATAAACTGGCAAGGGAAAGGTGAAGGCTGTTACTGACACGCCCTGTGGCATACTTCTTTCAATCTTTAAACAGCAGATGGAGAGTACAGTCCAGACAGAAAGACGAACGGATGTGTACTACAGCGAGGAGGATCTGGCCTATGCTGGACCATAAACGAAGCAAGGGCCACTGCAGAGAGTACAATTGAGAAACTGGTGGCGGCAATAACAAGCCACTGCAATTTTGGTAACCATTCAAGGAGATGATATTAATGAAATTTTTTTATTAATTTAAGTAAATAATTTCATTAATTCACCGAAACTTTTTCATTAATTCAATTAAATAATTGCATTATTTCAATGAAATAATTTCATTAATTCAATGAAACTTTTTCATTAATTTAATTAAATAAATAGTTTCACTAACTCAATTAAATAATTTCACTAACTCAATTAAATAATTTCATTAATTCAATTAAAAAATTTAATTAATTCCATGAAATAATTCCATTAATTCAATGAAATAATTTAATTAATTCAATGAAATAATTTAATTAATTCCATGATATAATTTCATTAGTTCAATTAAATAATTTAATTAATTCAATGAAATAATTTAATTAATTCAATGAAATAATTTAATTAATTCAATGAAATAATTTCATTAATTCAATGAAAGTTTTTCATTACTTAAATTAAATAATTTCATTAATTCATATAATTTATGAAATAATTCTATGAATCAATGAAATCATTTCATTGTATTTAGGCCACATTTTTCTTTAAGTGTAAGTTCTCACAGTAGAAATTGTTTTCTCAGTTTTTTCTTTATCCACAAATCATTTATCTATTAAAATATTTCGTTAACTAATACAGTTAAGATATTTATTTTAATATGCATAACTTTTTAAAAATTATACAACACATACACACACACACGAACATATAAAGAAAAAAGTTATGATGCTTATCAGAGCACAATAAAATAGAATGACAATGGAGAAAGTGCATAATAACACATGGAATTGTTGACTTTTTTTAAAAAAAAATTATATAAAATAAAATAAATAATTAATTAGCAAAACAAATTTCTTAAAAAAAAGTTTTTTAAATTTAAATTTATCTTGTAGGTGTGTTTAATTTATTAAATCCAAGTGTAATAAGAATTTATATGAAAAGTAATAAGACAATCAAATTTTATTGGAGCACACATATCACAAGAGTTTATTATTTAAACTAAGTAAATGAGAATTTGTGTTTTTTGATGTGATCAAATCGCAAAAGTGATGACCGTTTACGTCACACACTCTCGTTTATTTTTCTAAAATTGAGATTGTCTGCTGTTTGTTTAATTTATGTAAGCAATTAGCTAAATTTAGAAGTAAAGCAGAGTGATACTTTACACTGGATATATTACAAAATGCCACAACACGAGCCACAGCACTCAATGTATTTAATAGTTTTTTTGTTTGGGGGATAAAAAAAAAAAATTTTCTTTTGTCAATTTTCAAGTGCAACCACTAACCACAAGCAACCAACCAACCAACTAAAACTAACTATAAATGAGTTTATAAGTCTGTTAGTGGGTGAGTGGGTAATTACTTTGAGTGGGTCACGGCTTGTGAATAAAATACGGAAGATGTATCGTACTGCATTGACAATATTGTGTTGTATTTCAATATTTTTATCTGCAGTTTACGAGTATAAAAAAGTATTCACGCCATATCTAAATGATTTTAGCAACGTAATAAAATAAGGTCATGTATAGGGTTATACATTTCGTGGTATGATTTTTTTAAGTACAAAAAATTTTAAATAAAACCAAAGAATATTTTAAACGGAGAAATTTTGTAGAAAAGAAAATAAAAAAAAAAACGCAACACGAGTTGATCCCTGTTGCGATTCACATCCACCCTAACACACTGACCTAAGGAGCATTATAAAAGGAAACTACAACCTAAATTTAGACTGGCATTTAATATCTAATAAAATCAGCCAATGTGTTATAAAATAAGTCAACATTGGTGACTTTTGGAGTGTAAAAATTTAGCCTTAAGGGGTAAAATGTTTTTTTGTTAAAAGCCTACAGCAGCACTTATTAATTTTTAATAAAACTTTCCCTAATTTTGTTACATTCATTTTTGCCTTTATTAAATTTTACTTTTCTTTCCAATAAATACAACAAATATTTGCAAACTACAACGGATAACCCTTTAAAATTTAAAACAAATCACATTAAATTGCTGATGTCGCATGTGATTAGCTTAATTTGAGACAGTGTTTAACTGATAATTTCAAAAAATAATTTGAAATAGTAAAAATAAACGTAATTAAGAGACGAAAACTATGTAAAATCTAAAACAGTGTTGATTGCTTATTTAAAGAACATTTGAGATATTTAATATTCATTAAAATCAAAAAATTCTTACAAGGATCGCAGCATATTTAAAGCACAATAGATCTTAATGCTCGAGGTACAATTTTGCCCCATGATGATATTTCAAGTAAAATATTTCTAAAATCTTCAGAATTAAAATCAGGAACGGGAATAAGTCAACTGTTCACTCCAGACAGATAGACCGATAATGACACTTTTATCAAGTTAGAAATATTCACTAAGACAGTAGTCTTAGACAGAAGTAAGAGCTCAAAAACTTCTTTGGAAGATTTGTATGCCATGTCTAATGGTTGTAGGTTGTGATGGCCTAAGTAATGAAAACGGATCCCAATTAGAAATACTTTAGCGAAGCATAGGACAAATATTTTGTTCAGAACAAAAATATTTCTAACAAGTAGTTCAATTCAGTCTTTTATGAGAGACACTTTAAACTGCTTTTGAAAAATTATTTTTTGCAGACGAAAATTTTGTTCATAACAATTTTTTTATTTTAAGCAAGTGGGTGAATTCAGCCTTCTGCTAGAGAAATTTTAAACTGATTAAGAAAAAATATTTTGTGCAGACAGAACTTTTGTTCAGGACAAAAATTTTTATTTCAACCAAATAGGTATTATTTCAACCAAATATTTTAAGCTCTCTAGCAAAAACAATTTTGTGCAAAAAAAATTTTGTTCAGAACAAAATTTTTTGTGCAAAAAAAATTTTGTTCAGAACAAAATTTTTTATTTGGTTGAAGTAGTTAAATTCATCCTTTTTTACAAAAGGAGAAACTTCAAACTGCTTAAGAAACAAAATTTGTGCAGACAAAAATTTTGTTCCCAACAAAAATTTTTATGCTCAACAATTTTATTTAATTTAATTTAGCCTAAAATTTCTTTAAATTAATGGACGTTATGGACAACTAAAATATCAGTGATCAAAGTAATGATCCAAAGAATGCTGATGACGTTTAGAGATTAACTGAAAATGTTCGTTTGATTTCTAATAAAATTTGAAAATTTGACAAAGAAAAACCTAAGCATGTTGAACATAATATAACAAAATATAAGCACTGGTGCTTACATTTCAAACATCACTGTGTTTTAGAAAAGTTTTTGTTAAAAAAATCATTTTGTTGATTTAACTGCTCACATGTAAGTAAATGTTTGATAGGGTTTAATTAAACTTCCCATATTTTGAGTTAAAACAAAAGGCAAAATAAAATTAATAGAAGTAAAACACACGACCATAAGCACCGAAAACTTACAAAATGATACACTCGCACAAACACGTTATCAGATCATTAGATTTTGTTGAGCACAGTAAAATCACACTTTAATTAAAGCAAAAATAACAACTTTGATAACCGATAAGAATTCAAAATTTATTTAAAAAAAATAGTTTTCTTTTATTTGCTTTAAGTACACACGTCCTTAATTGTATCCTATTGTGTGCCTTGGAAAAAGAAGAAATTAAGTGCACTCACCGTGTGCCAATAATATTTTCATTTACTTTATGTTTTTGCTTTTTGACTTTTATTTTGTTTTTAACACAAATTTGCATATTAGTTTATTTTTGTCAAACTCTCATTAAAATTTTAAAAATCGTATAAATTTCTGTCGGTTTTTTTACTAATTGAAAATCGTGTTGCTTGTTGTGGTTTTTTTTTTTTTTATAATAAACTTGAAATTTGTTTGCTTTTATTTATATTTTGTTTGAAGCGTTTTTTGCTTTTGTTGTGTTTTCAATTTTTTTTTTTTTTTTTTGAATTTAGAAGAAACGTGACGGGTTTATTTAATGAACTGGCTAACTATGTTTTAGTTAATTTGAATTTAAACAGATGAATAAGAATGAAGAGCCAAATATAAATTCATTGTATACAAAATTATGTTTATTTTGTTGTAGAACAAATAATTAAATTTGAAATTTGCATATGGCCTAGATTAAGTCATGTACATCAAGTTGAAAGACCCTGCAGGTTTTATAAGGCAACGAATCTATTCTTAAAGTAAAAAGTGTTTTTTTTTTACTACTGATTTTAGCTACACAAAAAATCCTATGGGTTGAGGTACACCTGGTCTTGTAATATTAATAAGAGTGATACTTTACAGTATCTTTTTAAAATATACCGAAAATTACTTGCGAGTATTTGGCAAACGTCTGTAGATACCCCTGAGTTTTTTCATAATATTTTAGAGTTTTTAGCAAATACCTATGGCTATTTAAAAAATACTCAGAAATGTTCAGCAAATAGTTGTGGAATTCAAAAATGTCAGTGGATATTTTTAAAACACTTGCGGTTATTCTAAAAATACCTTCAGAATTTTTTAGCTAGTAGCTCGAAAATACTAATAGGTTTTCACACACGTCACCTGAATTATGCTTTGAAATATTTTATTTACCACTTTAGCTGCCGCCTCTGATAATAATGCTAGAAAGGCCTTTCACAAAATTTTCACTCTCTACCTGAATGAAGACTGAAAGTATGTTTCGAAATATTTGTTAACTACTTTGCTTAATGCCTCTGATAATAATGCTAGCAAAGGCATGAGATACTTTATAAAGTAGCGAATGGTTGTATTTGATTCGATGGGTTTTTTAACGATTAAAATTCTAGTTGTTAACGTTTTCTGTAAAATTTGCTACATACGTTCTCTAAGGATACCGACTCACGTAACAAACTATCAGGCCGGGCGAGACCGGGTAAAAACATTTAGTTATTTATAAAACTGAAATTGTAAATTTAAATTAAACAGTGATTAACTTACAAAAGGCTGTTAACACAGAGACCTTGTGGAGTTTCGTGCGAAAATATCAGTTTAAATGAACTTAATTTAAACACACATTTCTTTCAATTTATTTTATTTTATTCTATTTCGATTTCTATTTTTATAAAATGTTTGTATCTCCTTTTAAGATGATACAAAAATTAATGACAAGAATATTGATTTTAAATTGGAATTGAATTTGTTTTGTTAATTCTTTGCGGAAACTTAACAGTTTAGACTTTTTTTGTTTCTCTTTTGTTTTGTTTTACTGCTACACATCCGCCTTTAAAACAAATAATGGAAAAAAAGAGACAACTTAAAAAATATTGTTAATTTTTAATTAAAAAAAATTTATTTGGTATTCGAATGCCACTAACATGCGTACGCTGATTGGTCGCTCGGAGTTTCATTTTATACGGCAAACTTTCTTTCTGGTTAAAGGACGTTAAACCTTAAACGTGTGTTAAAATAAAATATTTACAACTTTAAATTAAACAGTGCAGTGCATTTTTATTTGAGTGAAAATTATTGAAAATTATAAAATTCAATGAGTATTAAAGGTAACAAAAAAATTAAAAAAAAAGAATTAAATTATTTATCATTTAAATAATAAACACATAGACTACAGCAAGCGAAAGAAAATAAAAATATTTTTTTAAATGCAGCACTAAATCTGTTTGGTTTGCGTGGCGGCCTGTGATTTTATTGTTGCGTATGCAAATAAAAATTAGCTTAACTTGGCTATGGCGGCAATGTTAGACGCGTAGCCATGTAGTTAATTTTTACAGTTTGTAGCCTGTAGCCTGCTGTTTTCTATGTATTTAATGTTTAACTAGTATTGTTTTTTTTTTTTGAATTTATACTAATTAAATGTTAATTAATGCAAAAGTAATGTTTTTAAACAACATCTCTGCTTTAATATAAAAAAAATCTGGTTCAAAGCGAATAAAATACTAATTGAAGTAAAAAAAAAATATTTTTTTTGGTTCTTGATAAACTTGTTTTTTATTAAAGCAGTTTTAGCAATTTTTTTACTACCAATAAAATTGATTTTATTGCATTTACATTTTATTAGTTTTGTTTCTTAAGGTAAAGCAAAACAAATTTCTCAACTGGAATTTTTTAAGTCTTTAAAAAGTGTTTTTAAAATAAAAAAATAACAAAAAAAATTTTGTTGGCAACCTGTTTGACAAAAGCAATACGGAAAAAATTACCGCTAACTGCTTCTTTTAAAAAGTGGACTTACGACACTTTCAAAAATAACCGCTCAAATAACTAAAATTGTTTTCTAAGGGAGCAAAAATTAAAAAAAGTTTTTTTTTTAAATTAATTTGGCCATTATTATGGTCACAAAAAAGTAGGATTTTATTAAGAGCTGACTTTTGTTCATAATAATTTAATGAATTTAAAATCGATTTTAAAAAGATACCAACTTTAGTCTGCTTATGCCATTGTCCCTTGTTTTTAAATGGTTTGAGTCTTTTTTCTTTAATTTTGTTTAGTTGTTTATTTGTTTTATTTTCTAATTAAATAAATTCTATGAAAAATTTCTTTTATTTATTTGCTTTATGAAATTAATTTTGTATATTTTGCATTGCTCTTACCTCCAATTCCCGCTGCTTGTTTTCCGATATTTTTATAGAGCTGTTAACCATTTTAGTTTAATTATATTTGCTTTGTTTTTTTTTTAATATTTTTGTTTCAGCTCTCTTTAAATAGCTTCCACTACTTTTTATTCACACTTTATTTTAATTGGCTTTAACTGTATTTTTTTTTTATTTTAAAATTATAATTTTTGTATTATTTTTTGTTGTTGTATTTTATTTATTTGAAAAATAAGTTACGAATGTTGGTGATATGAAACACTAAAATAGAACGCAAAAAATAGTATGTACGATCCACCGTATAAGTAAATTTAGAAAATTCTAGTTATTTAACAAAACAAATACTCAAAACAACAACAACAACTAGCCATTTATTAATTTAATTTAACCATATTTTGTTAAGATGATTACACAGTGCAACATTTTTAAAGTCATTGAGTACGAAATAAAGCGCTGCCTGCACAAGCATATTTGAAATGGTTTACAAGTATTTTTTAGTATAAAATATTACACATGTTTGTAGTGCTGTGTAAAGCCCTTTAGTGTGAACTCTTTTTCGTGGGGAATTTTTTTAAAGTAATGGGGTTTTGCTAATTAGTAGAAGAAACTAACAAGAAAAAAAATGCATTTATTGGCTTAAAAAATGCTAAAACTTTTATTAAAATTTTTTTTTTTAATTAAAAAAAAATTAAAAATTGATTAAGCTAAGATTCGTTCCTAACAGAACGACCCAAACTTGAAAACGAATCATAACTTTTGATTTTAGTCCCAATAAAAAGAAAAAATAAAAGTAAGAAAAATCTTGTCGAGTCTGATACTGCTGCACGCATGTGGTAATTTTTGTCATCTTCTTAATATATAAAAATTCGTTTGTACGTGTGTATGGCATTGTACTCTTCCTAAACGGCTTGATCGATTTAATTGAATTTCTGTGTATGCGTTTGGGCTACGGCTTGGAAGGTTTAGCGTTACAAAACCAGTATCTGGCTTATATACCTACTACTTGTTTTTTACCGGTCTTGCACGGTCTTTTACTCTATAAGTACGATTTTTTTGAAGAAGAAGATCGAGTATACAAAAATTTTAAGGCAAAACAACGTTTGCGGGTCAGCTAGTATTCTATATAAATAAAATTAATCTTCTGTTTGCTTCTTCGCTATACAACTTTTGGTTTTCCAACGGATTCGTCTGAAATTTTTTAAATATTCCAAGGAAGGTCGCCATATATCTCTGAAATAGACACGCCTATTTTTACGGCCACTTTTCAATGATTTTCACTCAACACTATTAATAAAGGTGTAGGCCCCTACTTAATAAAGGGTATCCGAACAAGAACGCAAAATTTAAATTTGGCGCCATTCGAAGTGTCATTGTTTGACATTTGAACAATTGTTATTGTTTTCTAGTAGAAGGTACGAGGTTAGTAAAAAATGACCATGGACAACGATTGGAGTTCGTTAATTGGGTGTTGGAGAGACAACATGAAAATGCTGATTTTGCCGATAAAATCATCTTCAGTGACGAGGCCCATTTCCATCTTGATGGCTTCGTCAATAGGCAGAATTGTCGCATTTGGGTTGAAGAAAATTATCGAGTGATTCACGAGAAGCAAATGCATCCTCAACGTGTCACTGTGTGGTGTGGTTTTTGGGCTGGAGGAATCATTGGACCTTTTTTTATGAAAATGAGGCAGGTCAAGCGCAAACAATCAATGGTGTTCGGTATCGTGAAATGATAACCAGTTTTTCTTGCCTAGAATTGAAGAAATGAATGTGGAGGGCTTGTGGTCTCAACAAGACGGCGCCACATGTCATACAGCCAGAGAAACAATTCAATTGCTGCATCACTCATTTATTTAAAATTTAAATCTTGCATTCTTGTTGGGACATCCTTTATAAGCCTGAAATTATGCTTTGAACAATTTTATTTAGCACTTTAGTTGGCGCCTCTGCTAATAATGCTAGCAAGACCATGAATGGGAATGGCTATATTTATTTGCATGGGTTTTTTAACAATTAAAATTCTATTTGTAAGCGGATTTCTCTAAAAATTTGTACATACGCTTGTTAAGGATACCAACTGACAGACGAGACCGGGAAAAACATCTATTTATGAATAAGCATCACTGAATTGTAAACAAAATCAAAAGTTGTATATCGATTTCATTAATTTATGCCTCGTTAGGTTAAGAACTCACGAGTCTATAAACCTATATGAAATACTGATAGATTTTTAGCGTTTTTAAGTTTTTAAAATTTTTTTAATTTTTCTTAAAAATAATTTGTTTTCGCCACATTTAAAAACAATGGCCCATAATAACTAAATTCATGAAATTTTAATAAAAGCATACTTTTTTTTCACTATGATTATGGCCCAATGTATACATACGACTTAAAGAAAATTTTGTTGCGGAATTTCGTATTTTTATTATATATTTTTTATCCAATTAAACAAAGCGTTTATATATCCTGTTCCTCACCCATTTAGTAAATAACAGTGTATTTTGGAAACTGGATGGATTTTTTTCATAATTTTTAAATCAGTGTACTTTACTTGTTAAGGAAAAGTATTTAAGTGAAAAAAATGTTGCATAGTGTAATCGCAGAAATTACAAAGGAAATGCTAAACTCAATACACCTGCAATGAATACGTAAATATAAGAACTAAATTATATAATTTGTTATATCAAACCGTTACAAATCTACACACACACACACATACTCATATTCAATACATATTTAATTACTCAATATGTAGATTTATAATACTTGTTGTATTAAATTCTTGGAAAATTATAGAAAACTATAGAGTGATTTTTTGTTGGTTATTTAAATTTCTATAGGCCTATTTTTTTCATGAAGGCAGCAAAACTTAGACAAAATTTAAGCCTCAAAGTATATTTAGCTCTCATTCACTCATTCTCTTTGTCTCTCCCTCTCTCTCTCTTTCTTTTTTTCTTTATAAAGAAAAAGAAAGTAGACCAGTAGTGCGATTCAGTAACTTTTATTACGAATATTCGTATCGAAAAAACAAGTATAACGATATCGTATCTTCCGGTGACATGGAAGAGGCCTAGTGAATGCTGCGTGATTGAAGCCAATCCTGTCAGAAGAAAAGAAACATTAAGAAGAGATCGATAGCAGAGAAAGTTTTTTTGATATAACTTTCGACAAGAGGAGCCTCAAAAGCAATAATAATATATGGAGTTTTTATGATGTTGCTATTTTTCTTTTCTTGAAGTCACCCGATTTATTTACACCATGTATAGACTATAGTATAGACAACAATTGCAGAATTTTCTTATTAAAATTAAGATCAATTTGCCCCAGGGAACATTTTGCTTTTGAGTAAAACTTAATTAACATGACAATAAAGAGAGAAATTTTATTCAGAAAGGGAAAATTGAAAAAAACTAGCGATAAACTTTGTCAAGGCAAATTTATACAAGATGACTGCAATAGCGAAATCGCTCAATATATGTTTTGTTCAAAATTTGCAAAAAAAATTTTTAATTTACAATTGGATTTAAAAAAATTTTTGTGTTTAAAAAAATTGACATTTACAATATTTTAAGTTAAGAGACATTTTCTAAAAACTTTTGTTAAAGAATGGAAAGATTTTAGTTAGAACAGAAAACCTCAAGCAAGAGGCTAAAGTGGCTACTATAATGTATTTCCTTATGATTAATGGCTTAGGAAATTTTATTAAGAACATTTCTGACAATCCTTTTATAAGGTTTTGTTTACACGTGTTGAAATTAAAGAGGTTTTTATTTTTGTGAAAAAAAACCCCGAATTTTAAAAGAAAATCACTCATTTTAATTTACAACTAGAAAATGATAGCCTTTGAAAATAGATACTCATGTTGTTAATAAAGTTGATCTTTTTTATTACCAAATTTTAAACTAAAATTGCACAAAACCACTGAATGGGACTCTGCTCTTTATAAAAAATAAAAATAAAAAAACACTAAAACAAGAAAAAAATATTTTTTTTGTTTAAATTAAATACAATTGCCCGTCATATTATATGATTTAACATTCATTTTTTCTTATTATAAGTTTGTTTTATTTAATTTAAAAAATTGTTTACTGAAGGTCGTAGTTTTTTTTTGAAACAAAACCCACACGCACACAACTTAAACAAAAACAAAAAATAAACTTAATATCATTTTTATTTTATTTTATTTTACTTTTTTTTTACCAGAATTAACAACAACAAATTAAATAATTAAAAATGAACACTTTTTGTCATGAATATTAAAACAAAATTTATTTAAAGAAAAAAATTAAAAAACACCAAACACCGTCTTTTTAACCGAATTTTTTTAATTGCGAAATAAATTTAAAAAAACTTTTAAGAAAACGTCTATTCTAAGCAACAGTTGTTGCACAAATACTGCATCTTTGGTTGGTTACAACTGTTTATTATTAGTTTGTTTTGTTGTTAACATTGTTGGTTGTTGTTTTATTAATCCCTCTTTTTTTAATTTTTTTTTATATTTTTTTTTTTGTAAAGAGACTCCGTTTAAAGTAGGTAGAGTGTGTTTAAAACAGAGTTACTTTCAAGTTCTCATTTTTATTTACATTTTATCTCAATTACATGACAACTAACTGTTTTATTAACCCATTAAGGTTTTTATCAAACTAATTAAATCCATATAAATAATGCACCTGATAGCGACACAACAACAACAATAATTTACAATTCTGTTAAGGGCTAATAATGGTATTTGGGCTAGACTTAAAAACTAAAATTGAGTGGTAAGTTAAGGTCGTGATTAACGATCAAAAGTAATAGAAAACAACAAATTATTTATTTGTCTACAAGAATACTTGGTCCCATCTAGACCAAGAACAATAGAAAGAATTTTTTCTACATACGCTTATACACAAGTCTGGTAGTGATATGCAGCTAGACAGCTGAAATTTGTAAACGGAGAAATAAATTTGCTGAAGTTGTAGTCTGGTTTTCTATCATTCTTGCGAAATTATCGAGGTTCTTCTTTAGCTAAAAATTTGTTTTCCTTAGAATAGGACGACACACAGCAATTTTAGTTAGGCAATTCTTGATTTTGTAGGAGAGAGAGGAAAGAGGTACAAACTTGCTCGTACTAGGCAATTTCCTTTTGTACTTTTATAATGATATAAGAAAAGAAGTAAGGTAGCTTGAAGGATGAATGATTGAATAAGAATGCAAAAATTGTTGCAATTTTAAAAGAGAATCAATAAAGAATTACTTAACTCAAATTGGTATGTGTGGTCCTGGTCTTAGCTGACTATAAAATTACTTACACGATAGTAAAGCTACTATTACATTACACAAAAATTTGGCGAAATTAGCGTGACCACTAGTTTTAGGACAACATTTTTACAGCCTAGCATGACGTGTATTAAATAATATTAATTAAAATCATATAATAATTGAAATATGTTGTAAACATTGTTTGCACAAAAACTAAAACAAGAACGTAATTAATAAAAGAAGAAAAAACATTACAAAGCAAGGAATGGTGAATTGAAATGCAACGCTGTGTTTCCAACTCACGAACTTTCCAACAGACAGATTTGACTATTAATTTTTTGGCTTCACTCGAAGCCTAAGTGAAAATTTATATGCAGCTCATTTCGCCAATTAAATTATTTAATGTGACCGTAGCTTAAACAAACTATTACACTGGTATTGAAATTGCCATCTCTGGTATAAAAAAATTTCATGTGAAGTACACGCACATAAATTTTTATTTCTTTTTTGGTATTTTGGAATGCCAGATTATTGGTTTAAAGAAAAAGCAGCAATAACACGTGCTTAAGAATTTATAAGGTTGTGTTCTTGTATTTTTTTTTTTCTTTTTATTAAAAAATAGAACTTTCTTCACGTTAAGCAAAACTCTTTGATTAGAAAAACTTGAAAAAAAAATATAAAAAATTCTTTAAAGAGAAAAAGTGTATTAAAATGTCTGTGATAATAAAGAAAAATCGCTTAAAACGACTTGTTTTCGATATTAAGGCAATAATTGTATAACGCTGATTCAGGAATGAAAAGCGATATATTCCACAATTAACCCTTTTCAGAATCGCAAAACTTTTATGACTTCTAAAGTTGTAGTTCTTTAAAATTACTTAATGAAACATAAACGATTTTTCCATATTGCTAAAGGGTTATGGAAGGTTTCATGTAAATTTCTTACTCCCCAATTCAGCTAAAGTCGGCGACATTTGTCGTAAAAAAAACACAAAACTCTTCTTCCTAGAGAATGATAGATAAGTTTATGATTTTTTTAAAAAGACAAAATGTAAATTGGAAAAGTTCTTTAGATTTCAAGTTAAGGTAGATAAGCCCATTTTGAGAATTAGCATTAAAAATTTTTGCTTTTAAAAAATAGGCCACAATCGACTTTTGGAGGGTCTCTTATGTGCTCTTTATAGGAAATGAACAATCAAACCGTCTAAAAAGTTTGCATAAAAAACAATCAAAAATATTGAAGTAACTGAATGTCTTCCATAAAAACTTTTTAATCCTGGCATCATTAGTTTCCTGTAAATAGCAGATAGCAGAGTGAAACGAAGTAGGAATATAGCAGAAGAAAGAATAAGAGGAAGAAAAAAACGAATCTGTCACCTAAACCAGTTGCTATTCCAACCTCTAAAGTGCACAGTGCAGTAAGACCCTGCAGGTAGCGCTGATCCGCCAGAGCAGGGTAGAGGCGGAGAAGGCGTTCCACAGTTTCCTTCTCTCCCCGTCTTGACAACTTCTACAGTAGACATTCGATGGTAAACCCCTTCACCTTGCATGGTTACCAAAACTGAAGGGGCCTGTTATTACCGAAAAGACATTTCTCAGCTGGGCTGTGATTAGCAGACCAGATCATTCTTGCTGTATTCCTCGTCCGTTCGTCTCTTCAGCTGGACTATGCCTTACACAAAATCATATTCTATATCTGCTGTCTACAGACCGAGAGAGATATGCTGCAGTGAGTGTCGGTATTCTGCATTAGCAGGCTCAACCCCATGAGCTGCTTAGGCAGTGGGACATTGCTTCCAGAAGATCCAGGCATGACTAATCCTACAGCAATTACGAGATTCATAAGGAGTCTCGAATTGTAGTTGGAAGTAATAAATCTTAAATGTTGTAGTGCGATTATATCTCATGATGATAATTAAAATAGCCTTGCCTGGTTGTAATTCAACATTTTAATTAAAATAATTAAAAAATGAAAGCCTTCAATGGTATTTAATATTAAAGGATGAGCCTTAAATCATTAAAAAAATTAAATCTACATTTTATTGTTTGAAAGAAAAGCGTTCCATGATGTTCAATATCGATTGACATCGTGGGACATGGCTGTAATTTAGGAAAAACAAAAATTTGTATTCCTAGCGAACATTATAAGATTGAAAAGCATTAATTTGCCTAGTGAACACAAAAAATTAAAAAAAATTACTGTTCTTTCCCAGCTGGCTCTAAGTCAGTATTAAGAAAACATCAAGCAGATCGGGTACATTTTATAAATGCAAGAAGCAGTTGATATTTTGAAAGGCTGCCTGGTACATCTTGTTTTTGTTTTGCTATCGCAGAAGAAGGAAATAAAAATTGTTTCTTTTTTTTTATTACATCACATTTTTTTTTAAATACTAGACATAATCTTAAAGCTTAATCTGGTAACTGCGCAATTCAAATTTATTTTACATAACAAAATATCAATTTATTTTTTTATTTCTTTTAATTAATTTTATTTATAACTCAGGAAGCAAAAAAGAAAGAATCAGCTGCTTCAAAAATTTGGAACAAATTGTGCCTATTGAACAAACACTCAGGCACACAAACACATATTTAATCATTCTATAACACACACACATATAAAAATATAGGAAATTTTTTGTATGGAAAGTTTTTTATAGAAACAAATTTTAAGATTATGTGATAATGAACCTTGATACTTAACTGGCACTAAATAAAATGGTGAAAGTCTGCCTCTTAATAGCTTTTCCATATTAAAGTCTTTGTTTTTAAGCACAGTAACGTACATTTATAACGAACAACAAAATAATATTAAAAATTATTTTGTTTAAATCTATATATGAACTGTTATTCTTGAAAGTGGTATAAGTTCACTTAAAAAATATTCTCAGCGGTAATTTTACAGTCCAACCTAAATTGAAGCGGGTAGCGCTAAGTTTTTAACGCCTTCTATTTTAAAGCATTGTAACTTTGAAAGATAAATGGGTTGAAAAACGTACCAACATTAATGTTTTACCCTTTTTATTTCGCAAATGTACGAATATGACAAATACCAAATACCCATCCGCTTATTTTTTTTAGTAGAATATTTTCTGTTTGAATTTAGGCTCTATCTGCAGTAGTTCTAGCGATATAAGTAGTTCAATTTTACCCCTTTTTGCCCATTTTTACCCCCATTATATTCGAATTTTTAAAAATTACTTCTTATTCGTCTTACACATTGTGAGAAGATCCTGCTAATCGAATTTCAAGTCAGCCTTAACGGTTTGGCCAGAGCGATGATAAAAAGTCAGACAGTCAGTCGGACAGTCAGTTACGTTACTCTTTTATATGTATAGATTACCAAACTTATAAGCCGATAGTTTTTTTTTATTTTAATTTTTTCTATTCTTGCCTCTTTAAAGTCTATATAAATCCCTTCGTGATGAATAGTAAAACTGTGTTGGCATGATACCAGAGTTGTTAAAAAATTTTGTTACAACAGTGGCAAAAATCACAAAAATCCACGAAGCAAAATTCTTTGCTTAGTGTCAACTAAATTATTTATGTATGTGTCTCACAAAACCCTTTTTAATACTGGCCCAAATTTCAAATCCACCAAAAGAGTAAAAACTGAGTCACTATCACAAATGTCTTTCACGAGCTTGTGTGCCAAAACAGGTTATTAAAAAATAAAATAGAATTAAAAATTATTTGCTTTTATTTAAATCTATCATTCATTGGCTATAATAATTTAACCTGTTTATTTCTTCTTTAAACTAGAAAAAACTAAATCCAAAAAAAAAAAAACAGTTTGTTAAGGGTTACTTAGCAACCAGCTGGTGCTTGTGCTATTGCTTCTGATATTTTAATTAAAATTATTTATTGAGTATAAAATACCGCATTACTGATTTAATTGTAACAATATTGATTTGTGACTATAAACATTGTATGAACGTGACGTGACGCGACGTGACGTCAAAACATTGCTTACATATTAATGAATATTTATAAAAAAAAGTAAAGTTGATTCTGTATTGGATTACATTCACTCATAGCGATAAATTATTTAAATTTAATTCAATTGCTAATAATATTTATTAATCAGAGGTGTAGTTATACAGTTCTAAATCAAAGGAAAGGGGGCTAAGCTTCATTAGTCGCTCTTGCTTACAACTTTCTAAAAATATTTTAAAGTTTTTAGGTGTCTAGTAAAGAGATTAAAAGCCCCTCCCAACATCCCCTATTACTTGTTACATCTACGATACTGATTAAAGAAATCATTACTTAATGTTTACTACGGGTATTTTTGCTATTTATAAAAAAAGTATTGAAAACATTTTAAAAATAAAGGTAAAATGTGAGTAAAATTAAAATGTTGCAAAATGAACTTGTAATTGATGCTTTAGAAGTAGAAATAGAATCAGCAGCAGTCTGAAGCAGACCTCTTAAAACACTACTCATTTATTAAAAGTTTAGAGACTTTCTTGGCTGGTTTGTTCGAAATGTCAGATGGCGGTAGGTAGTGATGACTAAGTAACGAAAATATTGAAACAATAAAGTGGCGCAATATACGTTATGCTGTCGCTTCGTTCTCTCGATATGGCCTTCAATTTTATCCATTTAAATTAACCCTTTCACAACTAATGGAATACAGATGTCCCATAATTTTTCTCTTAAGAGTGAAAATTTTAAAATTTTGATCAAATTTTGGTTGGGAAATATTGACTTTTCTGTGGAAGAATTTTAAAAAAAATATAAAAATTTCCAGCGAAAGACTTTTCATGGGTAAAGGGCTAAAAATAGTCTTTCATTCAGGGAAAAAAGTAATAAGAAATTTTAGAAAATGTGAACTGCGTTTACAGACATGATCCTGAGAATCAATTTGCCTTCTACAAACTCTGGCTTTACTTGACCAACCTCTGAAGTAAAAATCCTTAATTCTACAACCTTGTTAAAACAATCAAATACTTTTCACTGCACTACTGAAAAGCAGGAGACGACTTAACAAAAGGTTATAAGCTGCTATTCTTTTGAGGTCACCTGATAAAACAATGTTTGTAGTTCCAATTTATTATTGTTTTAAAATTTACTTTTTGTGACTTTTTTTTCTATTTATTTCTCTCTACTTCTTATGAAATTTTAGGGAAGTATTTTTAGTTTTAAAACAATTCAATTCAGTGATGAATTTTAATAAGAATGATAAGAGACTTTCAATGCCTAAAAATATTAAATCAAATTAATTGGCATCAATTCAATAAACTACGTTTAACAACAAAAGGATAAAAATCTTTTTAACAAAATACACTAACAGCATTTAATTCATTAAAGCATTATTTTTCATTGGACTAATAAAATATTTTATTAATTCAAAAAAAATACTCATTTATTTAATGAAATATTTCATAGAATCAATGAAACATTGGCATTACTTAAAAAATAATGAATTATTTTTTCAGTGTACAAATTCTAGTTTCTTATTTTTACACTGAAAGAACAATTCATTATGAAATATTTCGTTGCATTAATGAAATACTTCACTATTGTAATGAAATATTGTCACTGGTTGAAATACATATAATTCATTGTTATAATAAATAACATTTTTTCAGTGTATTTAAGTATTTCGATCTACATGAAGTAATTTAAAAAATATAAAGTTTTTTAAGACAAGCTACCGCTTAAAAATATTAAAAATTTTATAAGAAGATACAGAAAGAGATAATAAATTAATTTCTCCTCTGAAAATACACACCTAAAATTTACAGCACCATTAGGCATTCGTGGCTTAAAATGAAACGTTTGCGATTGATAAACCATCTCATTTCTTTAATCTTTAAATTACCCCTTCAACAAAAACTGGAAATGGACTCAATTTAAGGAATTATTTGGCCTGGAATATCCATAACGCCATGACTAATAATAATTAATATTAAATCAACAAAATAATTATTGATCATATAAAAAACGAATTGAATGATGAAAATAATATTGATTGAAGAGTGAATCAAATAAATGTTGATGAACCGCCTAATTACACGTTTAATTAAATACCAAACGTTCTTTACTATAGCATTTCTTTCTCAGGAGCTTCTTATCCTAATTAAAAAGGCTAGTTTTTCTACAGGTTTGTATTCTTAATAGCCACACTATCATAAAAAAAAGATAATAAAACTTATGGTTTGCTAATGAAAACGAAAAGTCCTCAAAGTGGACTAACATTTAATTAAAATTAAAAAAAAATTAACAAAAAAAAAAAAATTGTGACGCACTATATTTAAGCTAGACGATTATTATTCTCTTAAAGTGCAGGTTACAGGAAACGAACCAATTTTCAATCGTCTAAAATGTTTGTATGGAAAACACTCAATTTTTGAAATATTTTTGAGTGTTTTGCATACAAATTTCTTACACAATTGGATTGCTCGTTTCCCATAAACAGCTTAATGAACCGACAGATTAATGAACTGCCTACTAATTGTTTGAAATAAGTTTTTTTAAACGATTTTGAATAACACTGTGAATTACTCTTAATAGACAAGAGAGAAAATCACATCACGTGAGATTATCAAAACAAATATTGCCCCTACTAAAAATCGTAGTTAGTTAGTTCATGGTGATTCATTGCACCCTCTTGAACTCATTAATCAAGTATACTACTTATAACCGTCCACACACACTCAAGCACATGCACACAACAACATTTCTGTAAAGTTTAATTTTTGTATAAGAAAAGCTTTAATCAATCTCAAGTTAAATAAATAATTTAAGCTTTGTTTAAAGCTTTTTTTTTATTACTAATGTAAACAACAAAGTTTTTGTTGATGGTGGTCATGTCGCAGAGAGTTGCCAGATCTCTTTTTATTAAAAAAACAAAAAAACCGCCAACAAAAAATATCGTCAAGCTGATGAATATCTAAGCTTTATTGCAATTTTTGGTAGAAACTAATGTGCTGTTTTTATAACACCAGCGATCAAGTCGTCTGAAAATTTTATATAAAAAGTTTGTGTTATAAAATCAGCACATAAATTGTTGAGAATAAAAAATTTTTTTCGCATTATTTTTTATAACCTTCACTGTAAGTAAGAAGGGTACATGGGACACCCTATAAAGTATATATATTCTGGATCACTACGAATAACGGAGTCGATTTAGCGATATCCGTCTGTCCGTCAAATAGTTGAAATCAACTTTCTGAAAAATAGCGTAGCAATCTATCAGTTGTTTCTCTTAATTTCTTGCTATTGAAATTCAGCATGATCTGTTTATAAATAGAGGAGCTATGAGTCGAAAGCCGCGACTACCTCTATTTTTGACCATTTTCTTAGTGAGTTGTTTGCTCATTTTGCCTAAACTACGAAACGCCAATTTGTGTTGGCCACGTGAGACCAGATAAAAACAGATTTCATCTATACAATCGCTTAGTCTAAAAATTCCTACATACGGATAGAAGTAGTAAGAGCGAAAAAGCCTGGCTAAAAACAACTAGTAATAAGGTGCCCCCATAGATTAGTAAATAGCGTACTAATCTACCAATCTGGAGGTCACAGGTTCGATTACTGTCTAGACCCTGGGTGTTTTTTGCAAACAAACCAAGAAGCTTCTCGAATTTGTGTTGCTTAAAAAAATGATAATTTAAGAAAATAAGTAAATCTTTCGATTGAGGCTTTCCTAATTTACTAAATATTCAAATAAAATAAAAAAAAAATTATAAAAGAAATATGCAATCAAATCTCATTTCAATTTTAAAATCGCTTTAGTTTTACTATGCTTGACACTGATTTTGAAATGCTGCAAGATCAGCTAAGTTATTTTAACCTAAGCCTAGCAGGCAGTGCCTTACATGAGTGATTCGCAAAACTGTATACTCGCATTTAATTTCTATGTAAGCAAAAATAATCTTGAACTTGGTGTTTAATTCAAAAATAATAATAGAAAGAAATTTTTCAAAAAAAAAAAAAAAAAATCAAAATACCACAAGAAAATGTAAAAAAAATTAAGCAATAAATTAAATTGACAAAATGAATGGATGGGATGGCTCAGCAATTTTATTAAATATGGATCCTGTTTTCGTTAAAAAAAGAATGAAAGCAACACAAAACATGTGAGTACAACTTTATGTTTCATGTTTCTGCTGGTGAAGAACCAGCTAAAACTTGAAATTTCCAAACGAGATTTTAGTTCTCGTTTTGTAACAACAACAAATTGTTTATAAACAATAAGATTTGCTGGCTTACAAATAACAAATTATGGGGGAGGTATACAGATTTCAAAATTAATTGATTCGGTCTACATTTAATGTTTTTACGATTTTAAATTTAAAGTTTTTTCTTACACACACATCCATACACATGCTCACACATAAGCATTTTCAAGATTTAGCAATTTTAGTGGGAATAGACATAAATGAAACGCATAAAGAAAAAATATATCGAATGCAGCTTAAATAAAAGGCGCGAAAATATTTTAAATGCAAAAGAGCAGCGGCAACAACGTTTTAGCACTTAATGCTGGACGTACATGTGCAACGTTGCAGTTGCTTACAAACATTTCAATTGTAACAAAATGTATTCAATTGAGTTGTTTCAATCAACTGAATTAATAAGTTAATAAATCTGTTGCACATTTCCGCTTTAATAAAGTGAAACTTTTTATTTTGATTTTCACAATAAAACATTCAATTTCTTTGGCATTGATCTTGTTTTTGTTTACAGTAGACTAAATACTAGTAAACAGACTTAGCACCTTTTCATGCCTTAAATACATCAACTATGAAATTCAATCAAACAAATAACTTTTCTTTGTTAGCAATACCAAATCTTGCCTTGTTCGCCGAAAACCTTACTAGCTTAGGCATCCCCGCATCTATAAGTTAATATACCAGCCACCAACCTAAAAGGCCCCTTTTTACGAATAATGTAGAGAAGAACATCTTTAGGTTTATTTTAAGTCTAAGAAACTTGTTTTGTGTACAACTAAACTTATGCGAAAGATGATGACGCGTTCAATTTGTTTCCAACGAAATTCCGTTCAATGCTAAATTTTAAATTAATAGAAATCGTACTTACCACTTTTGGTTCAATGTGTGGCTTGTGTGCGCTTTGTGTTGCAGCATTTTTACGATGCTCCTGTTTTAATGTTTCTTTCTCGGTCGCTTGCTTGAATTTAGGATACGCAATTCTGCGTCTTTGCCTTCGTTTTGCATGTGTTGTTTGTGTAAGAGGAGTTGCTGAAATGAACAAGAGATTTAAATATTTTTTTCTGCACAACCACCACTATTTTGAATTAATTTTTCAGTTTCTTTAATTTACTTTCACTATCGCTTTCAATTGTTAATTCTCTTTTAGGTTTTTGAGATTTTTTGAACGATTTCATATTCAATATTTTAAAATATCAATTTTTAATTAAAATTTTTTATATGACTTTTGTTTAGTGTTGATAGGAAAATGTATGCCAGTGACAACGTTTCATTAGACTAATGAAAACATTTTATTCATGCAATGAAATAATTCACAAATCATTGAATTAATCATATGAAATATATACAATATATGTTGAAAAATAATGATTTTTTTCATTAAATTAATGAACAAAATTGTTTCAATGCCTTGTTTAACAAAAATGACGTTCGCCTTCAACAAACACTGAAAGGAAATATTTCATTAAATTAATTAATTCAGATTTTATTAAATGAATGAAATGTTTAATTAAATCAATGAAATATTTCATTAAATTAATTAATTCAGATTTTATTAAATCAATGAAATATTTAATTAAATCAATGAAATATTTCACTATAATAATTAGTTCAGATATTATGAATTTAATCAAATATTTCATTAAATTAATTAATTCAGATATTATTAAATGAATGAAATATTTAATTAAATTAATTAATTCAGATTTTATTAAATTAATGAAATGTTTAATTAAATTAATGAAATATTTCATTAATAAATTCACACGTTGTTTTAATAATTTTTTTAATATTTTAAAAATATTTCATTAATTTACATAATTTATTAAATATTGCATTAAATCAATGAAAGTTATTTGTATGCAATCTTGAAGGAATTATAGTTTTGCAGAAAAATCGTTCTTTTACTAAGAAAAATTTTAACAATTCACCATTTTAAGACTTTCTATTAAAAGCCTGAGTAATTATTATTTCCTTGAAATGGGAGTGGACCTCAAAAATGTATCATCGACCTTCGGCTTGTTAAAACATTTTTTTAAGAGTTCAACAACAATTTGATAAGAGAAATATAAAATGATAAGCATTCGATAAGCGTAAATTTATCAATTGAAACAATTTACTTTTCACTATATCAGCTGCAACATAAATTCTATTTTATACAGAAACAAAGCTTATAAATAACCGTACAGAAATGTACGAAGTATTGTATTATGTGTGTGGTTGTGCTTCAGGAATTTTTTTATGTTGCTGATTTGTTGTATTTAAAAAATTTAGAATTTTTAGCAAAAGAAAAAGTAAATTTTTTTACTGTTCACAGTTCAAGAGAAAAAATAAAAAACCTACTTGCGCAAGTCACTTGGCAAGCCTTCTAAGAAACTACTAGATCAAGCTACTTGAAAATTTATTTAAAGTTCTGCAGCCTGCATTTAGACCATTTAAATAAATAATAAATTTCAGAGTTGAAGTTTCGTTCTTCACACACACCACTAGGAAACACGGTTATAGACTCATTAAATTTTAAGTAATTAACTTAATTTAAAAATTTTTTTGTTCTAATGCATTGTTGCTCCTTTTAAAACAAAATAACAAATAAAAAACACAAACAAACACATTTAATAAAGTTCGTTTACAGCAAAATAAACTTGAAATCATTTTGTAAATAATACGATTTGTGTAAGTTTGTAATAAAATTTTTATTGTGGGCAAATTATAATTGAACTTTACACTCACAAACAGTTTAGGTTTTAAATTTTATGAAGTTCAAGTTTGACTGTTTTTTTTTTTTTGATTTTTGGTTTTGTTTTATTGATCATAAATTAATCAAAACCTGATAAGGTTATACTTCCAATGCCTGATTTCGATAAAGATTTCTTGTTGTTGTTAATGTTAAGGTGCTGCTCGATATTTTTTTTTTTTTTTTTTTGTGAAGCAGAATTCACACAAGTGTTTATAAATATGCCCGAGTATGTATAAGAATACACAGGCAAATAAATCAAATATTGAATATTACGATGTTTCAGCCAATAATAAATAGATTTGTGGATGTTATGTCTGTGTGTGTGGTTAATTGTGTGGCTTTATGCCGGCTATAATCGGGAAAATATAGTTTATTTTCTACTGGCAATCAGTCAGTTTGCTAAACACCGTTACTAGATATAGACGCGTTTCCATATTCAATTAAAAAAAGGACTTTGTTTTTATTTGTTTTGGTGAATTAACTAACTGAAGCGAAACAGCATTTTAATCCTTTAGATCGCGAGGGGTATTATAATGCCCTCATAAAAAAAATTGATTTTATTTTGAATTTTACACTGCATTTGCAACTTTTAGTAATTAAAAATTAAAAAAAAAACACTAATAAGTGAGAGTTTTGATAAAATTATGGCTGATATAAACGGTACGAAATTTTAATTTTGTTTAACATTTTCTTTTTTTTTAATTTGTTTTTAGTTTAACGTGTTACGAGTACGTTATCAAGTTGTTGTAACAAAACCATTATTAATTAAAGCGAGTAATTGTGTCAAGGAAAGAAAAAGCATGTTCCCTCTAATTAATTAAAAAAAAATATATAAAATTTTTTCTATAGACATGGGGGGGTGAGAAAATTCAAAATGATTTGTGTAAAGCAGGAACATTTATAAGAAATTAATTACAATAAAAAAAATTAACTGTAACATAACTTTTTGCAGCTAACTTCACTGACTTTTTGCCTGTTCAGCTAAACGCGAACGAAAGCTGCTTTCGCGTAAATTTTTTTTGTTTTCAATACAATTATGCGAAAAAGCTTTCATTCACGTTTAGCTGATTTTTTATTTATTTATTTTTCTTGCGATATTCGCTTTAACTTGAGTAAATTCTTCAGGATATAATTATAAATTAAATTAAGTGAAATATCGCTATAAAAATAAATAATTAAAGAACGACCTAAAGAAAATCTGAAAAAAATTGCCGTTTTAATAATATTTAGAAAAAAGTCTCTTACAAATAATTAAAAAAAATGAAAAAAATCATAGCCTGATTATGAGTGCCGTCGTCTTGATAAAAATAGAGGTATAGTTAAAGCCAACCTATAGAAAATTCGACTAGTAGAAATAAACACTTATTACAGAAGACAAGGCTTCATATACATTATGTTAAAGGATATACAGAAGCAAACTACTGGTACCTTTTCGATTTTCACTCGTTTCTCAAAAATTCGTCATAAAACATTGATAATCTCACTCTCTTTGCCCTTTTCGATTTGCCATGAGCCATGGTAATCAACCTATCATCATTTATTTTACTCTATTTTCCCTTTAAGTTTTTCAAAGATTCATGATATTCAACCCTAACTAATATTTGTCCTACCTTCTCTCCACGATTTATAACATTTCATCTCAACGTTGATCTATTCAAGCCCTTTTAAGTTTTGCGCTACCACTAGCTTTTTTACTAGACTTCAATGAATTAGGGTATTCGTAGAGTATGTGATTCAAAATGAAATCTTGTGATTCTAATTGACGCTCTAAACTATTAACAGAATACCCTGTAAACTTACTAATCGTATAAATAGCCGATATGTAGGTGAAATTAACCATGATTCTTGCCAACCCTGTCAAAAGGGCTAGGTACTTAAAATGTTAACTTTCTCAAGTATGATTTTGTTGTAAAGAGGTTTTTAAAAGAATACTTTGCTATATAGGGCTTTTTTTTATAAAAAACTTTGCAAAAAAGAGATTTTTTCAAATTCAGTAAAAAAATTTGCTATAACGAAGTTTCACTGTAATAGGATTTTTCTTTTGAAAAGTCTAGAAATGTTTTAGTTTTGCCATGGCCATTATCCAATGCAGGGTGGGTCTTATTCACGCTAGATACTACAACCTACTACAGAGAATGGGAACCATCAAAGGAAATACAGTGTTTGAATTAAGCACTTTTTATTATAAAATATTAAACATGTTTGATGTTATAAGTGGCTTTCAAGTATGCTTATGCAGCCCTTTAGTGTATATTTTGTAGTGGTTGCAGTGTAACGTATTGATTGTTTAATAGGACATGCGTTATTAATAATTAATTGCTTGTTAATCATTGCGATAGTAGCCATTGATAATATTACAAAACAAAAAACAAAAGAGAAAGAGAAAGAAGAAAACAAACCGGGCAAAAGAAGAAGAATTAAGAATGCGCTTCTACGTATGCAAAAGAATTAATTCTTCAAAATGAAGTTAGCCAAGTCCTGTTTGTATTACGAGTCGAAAAATAAAATTCCCTTTCGTGTGGAAAAATAAATTTTATTTCAAATTTTTTTTATAGAAAATATTAAATGTTAAAAAGTGGGCATCATTCTCAGATGTTGGGTATTTTTTTACTCAAGTTGATTTAAAAAGCTGTGAGACTGTTAGGTAGTCAGAACTTTGAAATGCATTCATTATGTATATTAAAGTGAAGTTTGACGAGGCCAAAACCTTATCAGCGATTAGTCTGATTGTTGTTTATCTGGACGTAGTGATAAAATACAAGTGTGCGATTAAACACCTGTAGAAGCAACGTGAAAAGAATAAAACATTTAATGATTGTGTTTAATTTATTATAGAGTTGATAAAACTAAAAGTCTCTCAAGTGTTATTTTGTGTGTTTGCCATAAAATGCTTTATAGAATTTATTAAAATTTCTAGGAATGAACGTAGTAAAATTGTGGGGATTTTTTTAAGCTTAATAAAGTGTCTAGAAAAATTCAAAAATACAGGTTGAGTCTTAGGCAACCCAGTAAACCATAAAGATAAAATATATTTTATTGCTTAACATAAAATGTAATTATTTGTTCTAAAAACGAGTGTCTTCTTAACAAATAAAAAAACACATTTTCACATCTTGGTAAAACAAATATAATAAAATAATTTATTTCAAGCTAAACCGACGCCTGATTAATGTAAACACAAAATTCTGTCAGACATTATATACGATTTAAACTTATTGTTGTAAACTGTTGTTTTAAAGTCCAGTGAACTATAAAACAATAAAGTTAAAATATTTCAAAATTATATGGCCTAATCAAAAATGATAGAACTACAAGATTACTCCAGGCACATGATTCAGATTGTTCACTGTTTGAAGAAGAAAAAAATACATTTCTCTCTCTCTCCCTCTCTCTTATTTAGGTGTAAATTGTTAGCCAATAGAAACATATGGCGTTATATCATTTGTGGTACATGCACAGAAAATGTCAATTTTATGTGCGGTAGGGCTAAATCTTTTATTTCTATCATTCTGGTGGGCTAATGATATCCACAATAATAAACGGTTTTTATTTTTTTTTAGACAAATCCACTTTAAAATGTTTTATTAATCTGCTTTCCAAATAGAAACTAAACTAAATTGTAAACATGCTGTTGCCAGTTGTTCAACTGGCAATCAATGGAATTGCGATTATTAATATCTTATCTGATATGGTTAGCTTAAGGCTTTAGAATAGCCTGTACAAATTGTAATCTAATCAATATTAGGCTTAGGGCTTTACAATTTAGCACAAACTTCTTTAAAGAAAACTAAAAAAAATATATTTTCTTCTTAATTTTAGGATTTAAGCCTGAAAATGGCATAACTACTGCCGCTGTATACGAGCCTGAAGTGAGCATAGCTCCAACAGAAGTGGCAACAACTAATACTATTGACAAACCAAACAGTGTTGCCGAAGCTGAAGGTCAAATAAAGGTAAATAATAGCTAAGTTTCCATTATCATACGTTTTCACATGAAAAAGCACTACAAAAAAATTACCAAAAAACAAGAAGGGGTCTATCTCTTTCCGTCCCCGGCTACACAAACGTGTAGGTAAATTTTATGTACTTTGAATAGAGAAATTTTTATATATTTATATTTTGTCCAAGTGAAATCCCAAGGCACACATTTGTGTCTATCCTGTTTCTACGACGTTTGTATGGACATAAAAAATACATTTTTAAGTTATTTTAGGACGAATTATCATATACAACTTTGAAATTCCTAGGGAGTGAAATGCTATGGTCCTCATGAAAAAAGCAAAACGCTTACATTTTTCGATTACGATTTTATTTCGCAAAATACCTCAACTCTGGAATTTTGGCGCTTTCAAATTGGAAACATATATTCAAGAGGGAACTGATGAATTTTGTGTAAACTAAGCGTTAAAGAGAAAATAAATTACATATCGTCTTATGTTTACAAAATATTTTTGAATAAAAGTTTGAAATCATTTGCCATCGGCTGAACGAGTTGTACTCAAGTCAAGTTGCAAACAATTCAAGCTTTCTGCCTTTTTAATATTTTTGCAATGTTATGTTTTAGAGCGTATTTGAGATTGTTTGATAAGCTGACATAGTTGACTACAAGTCTACTACAAAATACCACATATTTTTAATTATGAAGATAAGATATTATAGTAACAAATACCATACATACCTGTCATTTACCTTCATAACTAATTATGTATTTCATTTGCTTACAGAAATTACCTTACCCTAAATCAGTATTCTTTATCATCAGTAATGAATTTTGTGAACGTTTCAATTATTATGGCATGAGAAGTAAGTCTTTTTTTTTTTTTTGTATCGAACTTGCTCACAACTTCAAACTTAAAATGTTTGAGCTGTCATTTTTTAAAGTGATAAAGTTCACTTTAAAAAAAAATAATTTTTCAATATTGGCTGCCAGTACGTCAACCGTTGCGGGGTTGTCCTTATAGACATGAGCCTTAACATAACCTAACAAAAAATATTCTAAATCGCACGATCTAAACGGCCTCAAATGTAAAATAACCTGTTTGCCAAATTAGCTTCTCAATTGGGCTATTTTTTCCTGTTCTGTCTGGCATGTGGCCACATGTCAGGCAAGTCCACCTCCTACATTATTGTTTAAAAAAATTTGTAATCATAGCACGATAGCGCTCACTATTCACTGTAAGTTCCTGCCTTCTTCGTTTTTGAAAAAGTACAGTTCAATGATGCCACCGGCTAATAATCCACACCGAATAGTGCATGTTTCAGGCAGTTTTTGCAATATTTCTGGCTACTTTTCACACCAAATATCCCTGCAACCAGAAATGAGCCGAATGGAAGAGGTGCACGATGCACTTTCTTAGCCGAGCATGAATTTTGATATTAAAATTCAAAAAATCTGCAAGCGTTTTTCGTTCATTATTAAATTATAGACCAAATTGAACATATTTAAGAACAACATGTTACACGAAAGCAGTTGAGCTGCCAAAAATAGTTTTAGAAGACTTTTGCTATATTCAACAGCCAGTTTGCAAGTTCCATCAAGTTCGATACAACCTCTAACCTGCCTGTTCTTTATTGTACTAAAAATTTCTTTTGTTATACTTGTCTACTCGACTTTAGCTATCCTGGTTTTATATCTTAGTCGACAACTGCATTACAGCGATGATACAGCCACCGTTATATTTCACGTATTTACCATGTTTGTATATTTCTTATGTATTTTTGGAGCCATCATTTCGGACAGTTGGTTGGGTAAATTTAAAACGATATTATATCTTTCATTGGTGTATGTTTGCGGTTCGATTTTGATTACTTTGGGTGCCATTGAGCCACTAAATTTGCCAACAACTGTGTTTACTATGACTGGTCTAGCACTTATAGCGCTGGGTTCTGGGGGCATAAAGCCATGTGTTTCGGCCTTTGGTGGTGATCAATTTAAATTGCCCGATCAGCTTAAGCAAATGACTACATTTTTTTCGTTATTTTATTTTTCTATTAATTCGGGTTCAATGGCGTCTACATTAATTACACCCATTTTACGTGAGGATGTTCACTGTTTCCACCAAAAGGAATGTTATCCATTGGCTTTTGGTGTGCCCGCTGTGCTGATGGCTGTTTCTATTAGTAAGTTTTTTTGTTTTATTTTAATTTATTTTTTTTTTAAACAAAAATTAATAATTTCTTGCAGTCGTTTTTGTGTTGGGTAAACCTTTGTACCACAGCAAACCTCCTGCCGGCAATATGGTGGTTTTAGTCAGCAAAACTATTGGTGTAGGTCAAGAGAAATTCTTATAAGTAACTCCCTTTTTAAATAATTTTATTAAATTTTTTCACAGAACGCCATAGCCACAAAGTGGCATGAAAAGAAAACGAATCCCCGGGATCACTGGCTGGATTACGCTGATAAGAAATATGACAAAAATTTAATTGAAGACGTTAAGGTTTTGATGCGTGTTTTAGTTTTGTATTTACCTTTACCCATTTTTTGGGCTTTATTCGATCAACAAGCTTCTCGTTGGACTTTCCAAGCAACTCGCATGAATGGCGATATGGGCTCATGGGACATTAAGCCCGACCAATTGCAAGTGTTGAATCCACTTCTAATTTTGATCTTCATTCCTTTGTATGATGTGGTTTTCTATCCTGCTTTGAGTTTGATCGGTATACGCCGTCCTTTACAAAAATTAACTTTGGGTGGCATTCTTGCTGGTATAGCTTTCATCATTTCAGGTGTTGTTGAATTAAATTTGGAGGTAAATGTATATAAAAAAACAGCTTTGACACACACACACACACACACACGCACACAAACTTAAATTCAGCACTTTTAAAAGTGAAAGTGTTGGAAGAAAGAGTTTGTGTATGACTTCATATTGCAGAGTGTGTTAGAAGTTGCATTCAAACAAATGCTTAACACAAAGAATTTACTTTCATTAAAAATTTTTTAATTTGTTTTTCTTAATTTTTTTTTAGAAAACCTATCCTATCTTACCCACACCCTACACAGCCCAACTACGTATTTTCAATGGCGAAAAATGTGCCTACACTTTCAGCTCAAATTTACAAAATTTTAATCACATCAATGTCGATGCATATGGTTATTATGAGAACAAATATATTTCCTTGCCTACGGGTAACTTTAATATGGAATATAATTTGCACACAAATGAGTCCGACTGTCCTAACTTTACGGCTCGTTCATATCAATTGAGTGATAATAAAGCTCATTCTTTGTTTTTGAGTTCTAAAAATGTAGAGCAACCTTTAAGCTGGTATATAGATTACGTAAATAAGCCCTCGAGAGACAAACCGTTGGCGCGAACATTGAGTAATGTTAAGCCAGGAAGCACAATAACATGGAAATTGGCTAAAAATGGTGTCGTTGAGCATAAAGAAGCCGCTTTTTTGCACAGTTTAACAGAATTATCTGCCTCTAAATATAAGATTTTTGTTAATGATGTGGAGGTGGTACAAACCAACCTAAAAACTGGTGGAGTTTACTCCATACTGATTAGTGAAACAAGTGCTAACAGTATGTACTCGTATGATGGTAAAGTTATTGAAATTACTGCACCCAACTCTATGAATATTCTATGGCTTGTACCCCAATATGTGGTAATGACTTTGGGTGAAGTTATGTTTTCGGTTACCGGTTTAGAATTTTCATACTCTCAAGCTCCTCTTACTATGAAATCTGTACTACAGGCTTGTTGGTTACTAACAGTAGCCTTTGGAAATGTCATTGTAGTTATTGTAGCCGAGTCGGCCTTGTTTGATTCTCAGGCTAGTGAGTTCTTTTTATTTGCCGGTCTCATGTTTGCTGATATGTTACTGTTTATGTATATGGCTTATCGCTATAAGCCCAATAATCCAGTAAACGATTCTGAAGCAGCACCTTTAACAGAGAATAGTGAGCTTGATCCCAAATATGAAATTAAAAAATTGGAGGGATTCGACAATAAGGCAGCTACAATCAATGAATAAGTTTTAAATAAAATTAAAATTTTAGAATAAAAATGATAAATTCATTGAGTGAAGTATTAACGAGTTTCATGGTAAATGGTTTTACTATTTGCAATTTTTGCAGACAATTTGTGCATGCAAAACTTAATTCATTTTTTAAACTTAATTTAGTATTTAAGTGTAATTTAAGAGCCTAATGATTGAACAGTTATTAGTTAAATTTTTTATTATATAAAACCAAATACATATTTTATGTCCCTGATGATAACAAAACAAAATAAAATAATTATATCAAAACAAAATTGGATTTATGACAAAAAATGTTTTATTCAATTTCAGTAAAAAATTATATTACACTGTTATATAGAACATGAATACAGGAATCATGGTATCGATTGGAATTTCAATACAATTCAAATGGAAATTTCGATCAACATCGATAAGCGCGTTTCGAACCCTATTTCTCTTATTTATTTTTAAAATTAAACTGTTATGTAGTTATGAAGCTGTAGGGTTTACCTTAGGCTATTACGTGGTGAAGAAAGTTCAATAAAATAAAATATGTTTCATTAGCATTTAACTCGCTACTTCAGCGAAGTACCATACTGTCGCTAATATTTATAATTTAAGTGAGTGAAGATAAGTCTGCCGAGTTAAATATGTTTTAACGTAATCACTTACGTTTTTTAGTATTTGTAAATATCTTTTAAGTACTTATGGCATATTTATCACAGATCTCTTACGCCATTAAATATTTATAAATATGCTTAAGAGAAATATAAATAAATACCTTGACTTCTCAAGAAGATTACGGGATAGGACATATATCATTTTAAAGAGAAGGTCATCTAGATTTGTAATCTATAGCCCAAGTACTCAGCAGTTACTTTGGACTATTCTTAAAAAAAATTTTGAAATTTCCATATACCCCAGTACTGTTGTTCTCAAGGATTTTGGCAGTTTCCGTTTTGAATCATAAAACAAAAACTACGTATTTTTCTTAAAATGTTAAAACACTTCTAGAAAGTTTAAAGCCTACAGATTAAATAAATTTTTGATTTTGGTAATTTTCCTGGGAAAAATCGGGAATGGCACAAGGGCAAAGTGGATAATGGAAAAAAAATCTTAAAGCAACAGCTTTTGGGGTATATGGAAATTTCAAAAATACTCCAAAATAACTTCTGAATATTTGGGCAATAGATTACAAATCTAGACGAGGTTCCGTTCAAAATAATATAAATGTGCAAATATCAAATATTTTTTTTGGTATAATATTTTGAAGTTTGAACTGTATCTGTAGTAGTTCCGGAGATATAAGAACTTAGATTTTACCCGTTTTTACTCTTTTTTACCCCCTTAATATTCAAATTTCCAAAAATCCCTACACATTGACATGAACCTGCTCGCCAAATTTCAAGCCCATAGCTTTTGCCGTTTGGGCTGGGCGATGATGATAATTCAGTCAGTCAATAAGTAACGTTATTCTTTTATATGTATAAATACTTTCTTTATTATGTTGCGCTCTACATTTTGTTGATTTTTTTCCAACTAATAAACTCAGTCATGAAGGTAGTTTATATTGTAAACACAGACAAATGTAGCATCAAATACAAATAAATATTTTTTTTAAATCGTTAACGAACTCGGTTATGTGCCATTTTAAAACCGTAACCGCTACCCACTTTCATATTCTGTATAAAAATATATAAAAAACCATAACAAAACAAACACTTACCTCTTTTCAAATTGCTTAATCATCATACCACTTTGTTACCTTTATTCTCTCTCTCAACACTTATTAAATTTTATACATAAACAAAAAAAAAAATAAACACCCAAACACATTTCATAACTAAAATAAAAACAATTGTGTTTGCCTGCTTGGAGTAAAAAAAAATATAAAATTAAATAAGCACAATTGCTCCCACTCACTCTCTTTACTTTTTTATTTTTTCTTTTTACCAACACCACATGTGTGTATTTTATTTTCTTTTCTTTGCTTTTACTATGGTATACACACATATATTTTTCTAGAAATTTAGCAAATTTTCACATACTTTTTTTCATGATTTTTAATTAATTTTCTTGAAATATTTTTACATAAATTTTTAGTAGAAAATCTTAGCTGCATTTTGTTATAACTTTTAAAGCGGGGGACCAATTATTTCTAGCAAATTTTTTACTTTAAACATGAGCACTTTTTCACTACATTTTCTGCAGTCTTTTAGCATTGAAATTAAAACGTGGACTAAATGAGAGATTTATTTGATGAATGGAAATGAGACCAAAAGTAAATAAAACTTAGGTAATGATTAAAATTACAAATGAAATTTTGTATATACCCTGCAGGCAACTCGGCTAACTTAAGTAGAGGTCTTTAAGGTTTATAAATATCACGCCAAATGGAGACCTTATAAAAAAAGAAAAAATTCACAATAAAGTATTTATATTATAAAAAGAAATTTTTAGTAAAAAAAAAAAAAACATTTGAACTGTTATATTTGAAAGTGTTATAAGTCCTCTTAAAAAAAATAATGAGTTAGCGGTAATTTAAGTAAGATAAGGACAGCATCTAACTAAAAAGTGAACTTAAATCACTTTTAAATATAACAGCTGATTTATTGAACAAAAAAATTTTTATTGCTTTTCGCATAATATTTCAAGACAAATTGTAATTGGCGTTGCTTGTGATATGCCAACCTATCACTTAAAATTTTTAATTCAAATTTTCCTAAATATATTATTTAAAAATTATAAATTTCAGGATTTCGAAAAATTTTTGAATTCTTTTATTTATTTCATACTAGAGTAGGTATATTTTTTTAAGCTTTTTTAATAGGTATGTTCATTAGAAAATAAACTAAAAAAATCGTATTTGAAAATATTTAAGCAATTAAGTTTACATAGTAAATAGATGTGTAGGAATATTAAAAAAAAAAATTTTATTAAAAAGAAAAATTAATTACCTTACAAAAATATATATTTTTCTTAAGTGCCCCAAAAATCACAATCATAAATTAAGTACGAGAGAAGCTCAACTTCTCTTAATTATTTATACTATTATACAATTTTAATTCTACTTTAATTTATTTTAATAAAACCTAACCAAAGAAAATGTATTTAAAAATTTAAATAAAATTTTATTTAAAACTTAATGACATTTACATCAAGAAAATATAAAACATATGATGGGCGTTGCCACATCTGTGGGAATTCATAAAAATTTCCAAAGAAGAAAAATTTGCTTAAGGAATAATAAAATAAATTTATAATAATGTATAATAAAAAGAAAACTGAAAGGAATACTTTATATACCTTTTTTTTAACAGAAAGTAGGTATTCATCATATAAAAATAATATAATATTTTAAAACTCGCATGAAAAAAAAATTAATATTTTAGTATGTATGTATTTAGTTCTAATGCACCCGCTTGTTTCAAACTAAATTTTTATGTGATAAAAATTTTTTCTTTTTTGCAAAGAGACAGTTCAAACTATACAACAATATTGTACTGACAATATTGTTGTATAGTTAGGTTTTAAATTTTAATTATAAAGCTGTACATATAGTAAATGTATTTGAAAAAAAAAAAATAATACTAAAGAATATGGCTGGTATTCAAAGAGACTAATAACGACTTCAAGTACAAATTATGACAAATTTTTCATACAAATTTGTCACAATATCGATTTCAAGTCTACTTTAATTTTCTTTGAATACAAGCATATATTCTTAAGATACTTTCTACAATTAATATTAATAAATATTTACTCATAAAAGCGAAAGTATACCCAAGTGCCTGTTTCCATATGCCAAGCACAATAACTAACGAATAAATATTTAAAGAAAGTACTAACTCAAACCAATTGAGAAATTTTAAATACAAATTTTCGTAAAGAAAATACAAAAACAAGCACTTAGTGTCTAAGATAATTTTAAAACGGCACAGCCTGATTTTAGCGCTTTTAATTCCCTCTCTTATTAAATAAAATATGAACCAAAAAAATAAAAATCTGTGTGATTATCACGTTACAGTTTCAGTTTCAACATAACCATTGTGTACATAACCCTGGAAGGCAGGGGCATCTACAGCAACAATTTGTTGTCTATAACCGTTGGCTTTTATTTGCGCCTCACTACTATCAAGAACTCTTTCGAATACAGCATCTAGCTTACAGTTATTCACTGCGTAACGTATTGTACCCGATATTTGTTGTGATAAATCATGCAGTTCATGAAAGAGTTCAGAAAGTGTGGAAACTTTTGTTATTGAGGTAGTTAAAGGGACTGTTATTAATTCATTATGGCTTGTCAAATCTTCGCAAGTGTCAGCGCTATTCTGTAAATAAAAAGAAATAAAAAACGCAAGACAAGTTAAATTTAATATTTGAGCTATTATTTTTGAAAAGAAATTAGTAGATATAGAAACAAAATCTCACTAAAAGTAAGGCTGCTTCATTATTTTTAAAAAGTGGTCTTATACCATTTAAAATATTTCAAATAATAAAAAAAAAATTCTTACCTTCTTAGGTTTTTGGTAATAGCTTGGCTTATCAATTTTTACACTAAATTTAACGGAATGGGCATAAATTTGCAAATCTTGACAATTTAAAAACTTGCGGCGTATTTCCTGGAATTAAAAAAAAATACACAAACACTCAGTAAAAAAAATTTTAAATAAAATGGAGCGTTTACCTTCTCCAAATTATTAGTTTTATTTTGATCACAATATATCGTAACATTGTAATAGCCGCCATATTGTGATTTCAGGTTTTCAGGACTATTGCAGGTTAGCATTTGTCCCTCTTTTAACACAGCAATTTGATGGCATATTTTATCAATTTCTGATATTGAGTGTGAAGTTAAAATAATGGCTCTTTTCTCCGCCAACAAATCATCAATAGTTCGATAGACCAGGGCTCTAGTAACGGGATCCATATCACTGGTGGGCTCATCCATTAAAACAACTGAAGTACGCCCGCAGCAGGAAGTGGCCACGGTTAATTTACGACGATTGCCACCGCTAAGATTCTTAACCAAAACATCACGATATGGTTCCAAATGGAAGGACTCAAGTATGTTGGCAACCAACTAATGCAAAAAAAAGAAATATAAAAATCAAGGCGAATTCAAAATTAAAAATTGTTTATAAAAAATTTGTCTACATTATTTTTAATTTTTATTAAAGAAAAATTTAAATTGTGCTGGAAGTTTATTAAGTAGAAAGCAAAAGCAACATTTACCACAATTGCCCAGATTTTGAAAACTAAATCTTCCAACAGAACACCCGAAAGATCTAAAGATAAGTCGTCGCATTCGATATCGAGCAACTCGCAGCGAAATTCCTAAATTTTTTCATACAAAAACATTAAAATTACGATAGTTATTGATTTGAACCCTGCTTTTCTACAGCCCACTAAAGAAGAAAGGAGACCTTGAATAGTAAGTCATATAAACTCAAAGAAGCACTTTAAAAATTCAATACAGACTTTACAAATTTAAATTAAAAGCGTGAGGAGATGCACTCAAATTTGAGATGCACTCAAATTTCATCAGCAATTGAAAAGTTAAATTTATCAGCAGCAGAGGTGTAATGGAGGCTGCACACCAATTTAATGCCGTTGCACAGTTGGTGTTACTTTTCTATTGTCATTTTAGTGTGCCTTTAAGGAGACTTATGCCGATAAACGTTTCATTTTAACGTTTTCGATTAGCCACTTGTTCCGAACCAGCTACTAGCCTTTCGTTTACAAATCAACTGGAGCTATTGACTTACCTGGTCTATGTTTCTAATACGCCTAAGACGTGCATAAAACTCTATGCATTCTTTCACCGTCAATAATGAATCCAAAGTATTGGTTTGTGGACAATAGGAAATTTCCCGCTGAAGAAAGAAAAATTAATAAAAAATATAATTTTTGCAAATTTATTTCTGCATGCCCTAGACTTACATTTTCATAGACAATATGACCATTAGTTGGCTGCAGTTGTCCAGATAACATTTTGAAAATGGTCGATTTACCAGCACCATTTTTACCCAATAAACCAAAGCATTCTCCAGTTTTCACGGTAAATGTTATATTATTTACAGCGTATTGCTGTTTGCCATATGATTTACTTAAATTTTCTACTTTCAAGGCGGGTTGACAGTCCACTTTAGCACAGTCTTTAAGAGAATTTTGTATGGACACAATTTTTAATTCTTCAATGGGTTTATTGTCCCTATCTGGGAAAATATTTAAAAATCTGGCAATATAATCCTTAAACTGATACCACAAGCCAGATTCGATAAGAATATTTATGAATAAAAATAATAAACCCAAAATTGTTAGGGCAATAAAGTGGGGTTTCAACAAATCACTGTTTAGGGGATTTTTATAAGAGTCTACGTCATAACGTTTAAAGACTAAAGCCACCATATAATTTTTACAGATCTCCAATAAACCATCGCCCAAGGCGTGTTGTGGAAAGATAAGGAATAAACGATGATTAAGAAAATAACGCCATTCATCCCAGGTAGCTGAATCACCCACCACTCCAAGTATCACTATCACGGACATGGTAAAGAGCGGTATGATGACATTTAAAATGAAAATTGTCACAATGGCCACACTCGAATCGGAGAAACATTTTTCAAACACATGCACCGCTGGTATGCAAGCGAATCTGTAAGACAAGAAATTTAAAAAAAATCAAAGCTGAAATCACGGCATTGGATAGCGATTAAAATTAATGAATTTTTTTTTTTTTTAATTATAATGTTTAATTGCAAACGCTTCTACAGCAAATTCTGCACACAAACTATGCAACGTTTTGTACAACTTTATATAATATGTTAAAAATCCATTTTAAGAAAAAATTCCATTGAATTGGAGTGATAACTTTGGCTGAAAGCCTTAAATTCTTTAAACGGCCTTAAAAATATATTGAATTTTAAGTTTAATAGTTTGGGGTCCACCTAGTTCACCTGATTTCTAACAATCTCTAACTCAATCTCAAGCATGCTAAAACTGTTTTAAGCTTGAAGTGTGTATGCGTAAACTTAAAACTCGAAAAAAAAATTAAAAAAAATTTTTTACTTAAAAACTCACGCAAAAAATAAGCCCAACACAATAAGACCCCACAGCTGTTGACGATCTGTGAATACCGGCATACCAAAAGCCAAAATAATGATGCTGCATACCAAAATGGCTAAAATCATAATCTGAAAAGGTTAATAAACAACAAAAAAAACAAATTAATATTTAAAACCTAAACTGAGCAAACAACATCGGCTGTGAGAACCAAATTAGTTACCAAACAAAAATTTTGTTGTGATAGCCGAACTTTAAATATTTTCAATTAATAAAATTTAATTATCTCAACTGAATTTTTGATTGATAAAAAATTTAGTTCTAACAACCGTGTGCAAGATAATTTTTGTTTTAGTTTTAAAACCCACCAAAAAATCCCACGCAAAAGCTACTCCCCAATAGGTAAGAGCATCGACACCGCACAATTTCTGTTGCAATTTTTCACCTTTAACTCTTTCATTAACCAAATACACTGAGGCTACAGCCACCACCAAAGAAAAGGCTATAAGTAAAATGAAAGCCATGCAAGAATCGCCAGCCTGTCTCAAGCTAAAATAAAAATAATAATTTAGTTTTTTAAGCAATCTTTTTGGAAAACAGTAAGTCACTTACATGGAGGTTGTGCTCAATTCCATATAACCCAATTCCCAAGGCTCATTATAGGCTGTTATTTTATAGTTTGTGTTATTTGTTTCAATTTGCAGCAAATACGAATTCATATCGTTTAGCCATGAGACCATGGCATGATAGCCCTTATTGTTATACCAAACAATTGATTTTGTATCATTGAAACTATAGCCACCATAACGTTTCTCTTGATAATCATTTAGAGTTTCCAAAATCCAATAAAATGCTGTTTCAGAATTGTGAAACTCTTTACAAGGCCTTGCAGTTGAGCAATCTTCTATCATGTTGTCATACGTTTTTTGGGTAAATGCTAAAGGTTCTTGCATGCTCAGCATTTGTGTGGACTTGGGGTATAAAGCGCGTGACAGCTTTAAGGTTTTATCATAATCATCTTCCAGTCTTTGAGCCACAAACCACATGGCACAAATTTCAAACAGAGCTGGCAAGACTATAACACACAGCAGCATGCGATAGTTGCGACTAAAGTGCACCAAACGCTTCCAGAAAAGTTGATGTATGGCCTCCCATCTGGTTAAAGGAGCTTCACGCACCATATTCCAACCATAATCCTTCTTCGATTTAACATTGTTCAGCATATCAATGCTATAGCCATTTGGAGGCACTGTGCCATTAGCATTTTTATCCAAATTCTTAAAAACATGTTCCAAGTTTTCACTTTCTAAGCTGAGATCCTCAATTTTACCCTCCAATTGTAGATTTTCCAAATATTTCAAATACTCAGTGGAGCTTTCATTTTGCTGGTCATACGAAATTCTAAGCTTTAAATCGGTATTAGAACTCTTGTCCATTTCTTTAAAGTTGGTTAATAATTTCTTTGCTTTTTCCATGATCTCAGTGGAGGTGTGCGTATCACAACAGTTCATTTGAACCTCATAATAGGCCGTACAATGATTTTTCAATGTCTCTGGATTATGTTTGGCTATAATTTTACCCTGTAAAAAAAAAATTAAGACTTATGTGCGTTCAGAGTGTGTGTTTTTGGGTGTGGAGTTTACATTTTTCATGATCACTATGACATCACTTAGATGCTCGGCTTCATCCAGAAAATGAGTAGCGAAAATTACAGCTCTTCCTTTACGTAAACGTTCTATAAGCTCCCAAATATCTTTACGTGCCTTGTTATCTACACCATTGCAAGGTTCATCTAAAATCACCACATTGGGAGATCCTGTACCATAGAAAAATTATATTATTAGCATCAAAATAATTAATTTATATTTACTCACCTATAAAAGCTATTGCCACACACAATCGTCTTTGATAGCCACCCGAAAGTTGGGAAGCCTGATAGCTTTCATGCTTACCAAAGTTTAAATTCTTTAAGGTTTTATTCACCTCTGATTCATAGCCATGTTTTAACTTTATTTTGGCATACAACTCCAAATGTTCACGAGCCGTAAGATTTGGTATTAAAATATTATCCTGACCACAAACTCCTATTTTATCATATTCACTGCAATTGGACATGGCCTGGGATAAAATAACACGACCAGTAGTTTGTACAACTTGTCCGGTAAGCATTTTTCTAACAATAAATTAATCATAAATGATAATTTTGTTCATACAGACTTGACATAAACAACTCACATAATTGTACTTTTGCCAGCACCATTACGACCCAACAGACAAGTGACTTGATTTTTAGGGAATGAAAGCGATATATCACTAACCGCAATTTTATTGCCATTATAAGTTTTGGTAACGTTTGTTAATGTGGCTCCAATACTAGAGTCTAAATCTTCTCTTTGTACTTCCGTAAAACGAAACTCATCTGGAAAAAAAATGTTATTCAAATAATAATTTTATTTGAAATGAAAGTGCTAAGCCCACTTGCCATCCTTAAATCTTTGATGAATATAACCAATGAAGCTGTAAAGGCATAAATCGAACACAATCATAAACAAAGCAAAGCCATATTCTCCTCTTAAGCCTTCCTCAAACCCTCTTTCGAAACTCAGTCCAATTTCTTGTAATTCCAAACGCATTATATGACTCCAGCCGTGAGCAAATGCCGTGGTAAAGGATAAATTAATGATAAAGTTTTGCAATGAATTCAATTGAGCATCAAATAGCAAAACAATAATGTAGGGACAGAAGGATATGAAAAATAAAACTGCTGTAGCTACTGCACCTATTGTGGCTGAAGTAAAGAATGTCGAACACATAAAACTGCAAATGATCAATAAAACTAAAACTAAATATGTTTTTCTTTCAATATTAATTAAAGTCTTACCAGAATGATATTAAGCACGCTCCAAATATGCCTAAATAGATCATGGTGAACAACCATTTGGCATAGACCACCATACCACCGGTATAAAGAATAATGCTACAGCCAATAAATATTACCAATAGTTCCAAAAATGTTATTAAACACCAGGAAGTAAGCTCAGAACAAGGCTTCAAGCCCATAGAGCGCATGATCTAAAATTTCATTTAATCATTATTTCCCATGATTTCTTTTTATCTCTATATCCAAATTACTCTCTTCTTAAAGCGAAAATTTTTCACTTTAAGTATAAAATTTATAATTTTCTACTGCTAATGGTATTTTTAAATTTAAGTAGCATTAACAAGAAAGTAATTTCAACTTAAGTAGCAAGTAGTAATTTAAAAAGATGGATAATATATATAGTGTTACATTAAAATAGCAAAAAAAAAAAAACATATTAAAAAAGCAATGAAAGTTTGATTTCATAATGTTTTAATATTTTGCTATTACAATAACTACCTTCGTATAGCTCAACTGCTACTATCATGTTGTTTTAATAATTTTAGTTTTTAATTTGTTTTAATAAAACGGTTAAAAATTCTAAAAATAAAAACATAATTTCAAGCTGATATTAAATCAAATGCTACTTAAATTGCTACTAAATATTTAAAGTACCAATAGCAAAAAAAAAACTTAATCTTGAAAAACTGGGATAGAATTTTGCTTTGCAGCTATTATTTCATTTTATGTTGCTTTCAAATTATTGCTACTGCTACTTATTGTTATAATAATTAATACAGTTCTGCTACTAAGTAGTAGCAATATTAAGCTTAGCTTTTAATAATTGTTTTTTTTTTAGTTTTTCTCTTATTTATCTTTATAAATAAAATGCTACTTAGTACAAACCATATATTCTTTAAATTTAAAATATGATATCACTATTACTGCTAATTAAAAAAAAAAATTTTGGTTAATTTCATTACTAGTTCCTACGATACATTATTTGCTACTTTTATTGCTAATAATGTTAAAAAGTAGCAGTAGCAAAAATATACTAAAACCTTAAATACAATTAAAATATTTTTTGTTTTAGCTGTTTCTTACTTTGTATTTAATACTTTATTGCTACTGTAGAGTAAATATGTAAATATACATTCAAAATGGTAGTAGCAGTAGTTTTATGTAGTAGCAATAGCTTAATATGTATCACTGAACTTTTTAAGTGCTGTTTAGTTGGTTGATATTAAGTGCTACTAGAAAGTATAAATACAGAGAGAAAGTTGCAGTGTTAAAAGCTGCAGTATGTTATTTACTAAAATATTGCTTTCTTTAAATATTTGTTTTTATTGCTACAGTGTTTTTTTATATTTTTTATGTAGCAAACAATACTGGTAAGCAAGACAAATATTATGCTATTGCTACAATTAAGTTTTTGGAGTAGCAGTTTAAACTAAATTTAATAAAAATAAATTCAAACTTACCATGGAATTTTTTGATTCTCTCATCCATATCAAATGTCTAACACAAGAAGCAATTTCAGCCACTAAGCCCAAAAAGAAGGCACATTGTATGGCTTGAGCCAAATAAATGCCCGTTTTAAAACTGCAACAAGATTTTATTACTTTCGTTGAATAAAAACACAAAAAAAATTCAAAATAAAAAATAAAACTTACTCATCCTGAGTGTAAGCGGGATATGGAAACTGTTTTGTATAAAATTCCAAATCATCGACAGCATATTTCATAGAACCATCTGAATTATCAGTAAAACCCATTAAAAAATCTAAAAAGTTTTGGCGTTTTGATCTTTTTAAAACACTTGAACTCAAATCATCAGGCTCTATTGAACTATCATTTAAATATGGATAAAAAGTAATAGATTCTACTGTTTCTACATCTTGTGGAAAGGGGCTAGTAGAATCATTAAAGGCATTATCATCTGCGGATGTAGCTAGTAAATCAGTTATGTTATATAAATTTGAAAAACCACTACCCATTCGTGTTATCAAAGTTGGTTTAGTTATGGATGCATTATAATTCTCATCATCGGTAAACCAATCATCGTCATCTTCATCATTTTCTAGTGCGTTATTCCCAGTTGCATCCTCATCATCATCGGTAACAACTTTTATGGAAAATGAACTCCTGGGCGTAGTTGGAACTGTTTCTTCTATTAGTAAACCTTGTTTTCTTAGTTTCTCTTTCTTATGCTTAATGATGCCCATGTCCAAAGAGTGTTTTATTTGTACAAAACCTCTGTGATACTTCATATCCAATAGCATACTACCGGCTGGACCGGGAAACCAAAAACGATTCTTATTCTCAATAGTGGGTTGTGTATTTTGTGTGTCCATGTGAAATTTATAGGAAACATTTTCAGTTTTGGTTTCATTGAAATAAGCGGCAGCATAAAAAATTCTCTTCTGATTGAGTTCAAATGCTTTACGTCTCAATTCTGATTCGGTGTCAAAGGCCTGAAAACGATCCACGGATAAGCATTCCAAAATATTTTTGACAGTAGTTACGACATCATAAATAATGGGATCGGTGCGTATACGCTGCATGACAGACTCAATTTCATCCACATCAAATTCATCACCAATTATGGAGCGCACAAACGGTGATTGTGCCAAACGTATCAGCCTATCAAAACCATCTTGAAATACTTCATCGTGACGCAATTTCGTAAGAATTTGCTCTAAAGCTACTGAGATCAGTTTTAGGCGATTGAGTTCCTCAAATGTTGAATTGGCCTAAAACATAAATTGAGCTTAAAATATTGAAATTTTCTATTTTTAATTGAACTTACAAATTTAATAATGGACTTGGTGTCCAAAGTATCGGGAGCATATAAAATTTTACCCTGAATAATGGGTTTAATTGTTTCCCAAGTTATTTTGCCATAATTTGTACTAGTCACATCCAAATACAAACGTTTGCAATAATCGGCTAAAAGGCAAAGAAGCAAACTTATACTTACGAGCGCAAAGAATTAGCTAGAAATGCAACTCTAGACCCGATAGCCAAAGTAGCAACAATTTTATATCAGAAGCTTCTTTAGAGTAGTAGGTTTTTGTGTTATTGCCAAGCTTAGAAGCAAATGGCTCTGAGCAAAATCATTGAAAGGACAATGTGGTACTTTTTATGTACTTTAAATGTTTTAAAACTGAAAAGGGACAAAATGACTTTTTTTATATATTTTAACGATAGTTTTTCATTTTTTAATAATTGTTAAACTAGTTCACATTAACGAAATTTTTCATATAATTTTTTCACAAATTTTACTTTAAATTATAAATTTTTTTTTGCTTGGATAAGAAATCTAAAAAAAATTAAAATGGTACTTTTTTATTGCCTCAATGGTGGGTACTTTTTTATGCTAAAAGAAAAAGTGGGACTGTTGCATGTAATTCTTTGGACTTTTAAATTTTGCAAAGAAAATTATAAAACTTACTGGGCATGGCATTTAGCTCATCCTGATTGGCTTCACTAAAATCCTTAGTATACAAAATATCTTCCACTAAAGGAATAGTCTCCGTATTGGGAAATGGAAAGCCACATAATAAATTGCCAGCCTTGACAAAAGTTTGGCGATCTTTAAAAATAAAATCATTAAAATTAATATGGAATTTATACAAGTAATGGCATTTCAAACTCACCCGAAAATAATTTCTTAATATCAAAACTGCCATTTAAAGATTTTTCCACTTCCGGCACTAAAGCTATAACTTTTTCAATATTTTCTACAAAACAAAATTTAATTTTTCTTAACAAAATTATAAATTGCAAAGTATTTAATTACGTTTTGCTGTAAATAATTATAGAAAATTTAATTAATTAATGCCCCCTGCAAGGGCTGCACTTACTTCTTATCTCATCAAAGTGACTGTTTGTAACTAAAGTTGTGACGGCACTTACAAAGTTTGCTTTTTCCGGCAGTTCGACTAGAGCGGTAAACATGCGATCCTCATTAATGATTATTTGCACGATATCAATAATCGGTTTCATGCTGTTGAGAACAAAAAAAAATTAAGAAAATTTAAAAATTGATTTAAGGCAAGAGAAAACTAAAATAATTATTTTATTTTTAAACAGATGAGGAGAAGTAACTAATATTGAAAGGAAAAAAATTAACTTTTATTATAAAAAATTTAAAAACACTTAAAAAAAATTCCAGAAAAAAATTTTTTTACAGTAAAATTTATTTGTTAGTTTATTTGAAATTTTGCTTTTTAATTAAAATGGCTATTTTATTAAGATTGAGGTCTTATTTTATAAATTTATTTTTATATCGATATTTCGCTCCAAATAAATATTTTATTAGTTCAATTATTGTACTTAAAAACTTACGGTGCCTGTTCCAATGCCGTATATTCTTCATAATTCTCGGTGTTACTGCATTTATTTTCGATGCTGCAAATGTTGGATAAAAATCCTGGCAAAGTATTTCTTGTGGTGGGCAATTGGCGTGTGGGAAATTGGCAGGCCTCATGATGAACCGGCATATACTTTAAACGTATCAAATACGGTAAGAGAAATATAATGCAAGGCCACAAAATCTGTACTGCAGTCAGCCACTAACATTGATAAACATAATTTTGGTTTATTAAATCAAGTCTAGACTTTTTTTAAAAATAATAAAAATTTTATAAAATTTTGTATAACAAACCTTTTGACGCCATCGTACTAAGAAATCTTTGCGCAGCAAAGCTTTAATTTGACTGCAGCTTAAAGATGATTTTAGAAATTGCATGCTGAAAGGTTAGCTGACTTGACTGAATGGTTTATTGTTGTTGTTGTTAGTTAATGTTTGTTATTGAACTTGCTGTTTTAAACATATTTTAAGCGGCAACACCCCTCCCTCTAAATGAATTTTAAATTTCGTTGTTTCTCTGTGAATAAAAAAAAAATTAAAAAATATTTTAAACTTGTTTTTATGTATTTTAAATAATTCTAATTAATTTTAAAAATTAAATCTATTAGTAAGTCATGCAAAGTCATTCAGAAAATTTTATTGGAAATTCAAGGCGAGTGAAGGAAACAAAAAAAAAAATTAAACGATGAGAAATAATATTTTGCTTTTGCTTTGAAATTTTATTTTCTGCAAGACCAAGGAAATGAAAGGAAAATTACAAACAAGTTCCTTTTAGTTTCCTATTTTCTTTAAAAAATATTACAAAAAAAATACAAAAAAATCACAAAGGGTTTTGCACTAGATTAAGGAAAGAAAGAAGTATAAACTATAACTCGCAGAGTGCCTTAGACTAGTGCAAGGCATATTTACTTATAGTGTGTAGTCAAAATCTGGTCTCGCAGGCATTGAGTGTTTGGCTATACAGAAAATGCTTTAAGTCACGTTACATATGACCTTTTTTAATAAAAAAAAAAACCAAAGTCAGTAGTTAGTTAACTAAAGTTAGTTTCCGCGGTACATATGGCCTTAACGAAACTTCAGTAAATGGGTATTTGCTGGTGTTGTAGACTCGTTTATAAATAAATTCAAATTAAAACATTTTTCACATTCAAATAACCAACTATAATCCAATTTAGTGCAACATATTTGCTTTAACACTAAATAACTGCGAATTAACTCTCCAACACCGTCTAAGTTTTGATTTATTTCAGCCTTGAATGTTAAATTTTTATTATTAACGTCGTCAGAGAATCGTAGTAGAATTTCGTGAGCAATATTTTTGTAGAACATTCGAAAGCTCTAACTCTTTTGCTTCTTTTTTTAATAAAAATCAAAAAAGTGCTCTTAATTGAAGAGTTAGAGGGTTAAAATCATGGCAGAACTATACAAGCTAAAGCACTCCCTACAACAAATACTGAACTCTAAGAATAGAGCTTTGGTTTGTCTTACATAAAAAGGAATGAAATTCAAAGTAGATCTGTGCTCGTATCGTTACATCCGTACGCGTACAACTCGTCACGTAAAAATGTGATTTTGAAATTATAACATACGAAAACCTACAACAATTCAAATTATAACACACGCGATCGTAAGATTGAATGTATTTTTTTTACGAACTATCATCCGTTAACTAAATTGCTTTCGAAAGCATATAAAAATTGTTTTAATATTAAAAAAAAAATTAAGTTTTTTGCAATTTTCTTGAACAAAAAATTGTTTTCTAATGCTGTAGTTATTTAGGACTAACTACAATAAACTTAATCCTAAACAAAAGGATGTAATGGCAGAGCTTATGAATGAATACCAAAACTTGCCAACAAAAACTTGATGCCAAATTGCGCTCAATCATGCCTGTGGCATGATCTTGCAAAGCGTCTTAATTCATAACACTCACCATAATTTCATTTATTTTTCTTGAAAATTCACTTATCGATGCTTCTGTGGTGCAGGCCTATGCTGACCAAAAAATAACATTCAAAAAACTCTCATTTAATGAATTTGTCAAAAAAACAAACTGGTGGAGGTCTTTGTGAGGAAAAGTTGTTCACGCTTAATAAGGAGCAGTCGGACTCGAAGCAACTGTTGAAAGCAACAAATCAATTCCGGCATTTGTAATAATTAAAATTTAGATATTCAACATGAACCTGAAATGTCTAGCGACAGAAGTTTAGATACTGAAATGCTCACCTGTAGTAAAACTGCGATAAAAAATTTAAGAAAACCAAATATATTCATATTCATATATGTATGTAACTGAAGTACCTATTAATTAATATAAATGTGATATACATACATAAGAATGTACCTTTTAAAAAAAACCTATTTAAATTGTTAATGATTAAAAAAATATAATTAATTCATTGATTTATATTTCAATAATTTTATATTTTTTAAAGATTTACAATTATTGTTAATTAAATGAATTCGCCTTGCTGTGAATAAAGAAAATAATTCCGTTAAGTTTATAATCGTATGTGGTAATACCATTCAGTTCATACAATTATCGTAGCACGTAATTTATTTTCGTACGATTGCTAATACGTTCACCGATGTAACGATTCGAGCCCTGGTTTTACTCTTACACTTCTTTATGTACGTATTTTGAGCATAAAAACAAGGGCTACACAGGAAGTAAACAAATTTTGACAGCTTTGGCAGCCAAAACGAGTAGAGCCAAAAATTTACTTCTGAGTTAAATTCTTTAACGTGTATATTTCTGCCATGGTTAAAATGTTATGCTTTACATAAGTTTGCTGAACACTTTATAAGCTTAAAATGGAGAATTGGCATGACGCGTCACGATTAAAATTTAAATAAAAGGATGGAGAAAACTTTAGCTAAAAGTCTTTTCATTTGACATTTTAGCTTTTTTTTTAAAATAATTCAATTTTTTTTTAAGATACTCGGTGTTGAGTGCCATGATTTGGCCTATGCTAAATGATTGCAGCATAATCAAAAGCAAATAACAAACTTAATTACAAATTGCTAAAGCTTTTTGATTTTACAAATAAAAGTTTTTTATTTATTGGAAATTGTTTAAAAGTACTCGTGCATTGCGTGTCCATTTACTGGTTTTGCTAACATGTGTTTTGTAAAGCCTCTTTTTTTATTTGTCTTTCTTAATTTGCGTGTGTTATTTTTTATTTTTTTCCTTAACGGTAAAAAAAATATCAGCCAGGTTTTATTCATTTGAACAAACATTTCATTCATTCATTAGAATGTTTGAAAATAATATTTTTTAAGCAAATTTTTTTTAAAAGAAAATCTGCTTAAGAAGCCTTTATTTACAAAAATAAATATTTGTCATGAAGAATGCCCCAAAATTATATTTAAACCAAATTAATTTAAAAAAAAAAAAAACCTGCTAGAGTTAATACTTTTTTTACCCTTCACTGAAAGTAAAGCGTTTGCGTATTTAAAATACATTTTAATACTTTGTCCAGTTAATTATTATTTCTTTGTTGTTAATTTTTAATTAAAGACTAAAATTTGTTTATTTTTATTAAAAAAAAAACCACAAATTTGTATAAAAGTAACAATTAAAATTTAATTTTTTTTGTTTCAACTGCAAATTAATTACTGAAATTCATTTATTGTTTTGAAAGTAATTTTTCTTTTTTTTTTAGATTTAAAATTAATAACACTGAATTAATAATTAATTTTTAACCCTTCTATTAACCTGTTTTAAATAAATTCATTAAAAAATTATTTTTATTAAAAAAAAACAGGCAACCAACATTTTAATTAAATAATTAAAATGTTCTTTATGCATGTAATTGCTTTCGCAAAATTATTTTTATGCCAACTTTCAAACACAAAACAAAAAATATTTTTAAAGCGTAATGCTACACACTCCTGTTCTAGGTGAATGTCAAAATTAGTGCTGCTCCTGTGTACTTGATAAAAAAACTAGAACTACTACTACTAACATCTTAAGCGGCAAATAAAAGGTGTCCGAACAAGAACGCAAGGTTTAAGTTTGGTGCCATTCGAAGTGTCATTGTTTGACATTTGAACAATTGTTATTGTTTGCTAGTAGAAACTACGAGGTTAGTAAAAAATGACCATGGACAACGATTGGAGTTCGTTAATTGGGTATTGGAGAGACGAGGCCCATTTCCATCTTGATGCCTTCGTCAATAGGCAGAATTGTCGCATTTGGGTTGAGGAAAATCCTCGAGTGATTCACGAGAAGCAAATGCATCCTCAACGTGTCACTGTGTGGTGTGGTTTTTGGGCTGGAGGAATCATTGGACCTTTTTTTTTATGAAAATGAGGCAGGTCAAGCGAAAACAGTCAATGGTGTTCGGTATCATGAAATGGTAACCAGTTTGTTCTTGCCTAGAATTGAAGAAATTAATGTGGAGGACTTGTGGTTTCAACAAGACGGCGCCACATGTCATACAGCCAGAGAAACAATTCAATTGCTGCATCAGTCATTTATTTAAAATGTAAATTTGCGTTCTTCTTGGGACACCCTTTATATGGCAACAGCAGGCACGCTCGAACCGCATAGCATACTATCAAACTTTTACAATATTCACTTCATTAAAAATCAAGCTAAGTTCGGCTGTGCCGAGTCTTATTTTTGTACGTTCCACAGCCCATGAAAATTTCCAAAATCAAAAATTAATTTAATCTGCAGGCTCTTATCTTTCTGGAAGTGTTTTAAGATTTTCTGAAAACTTCGTAGTTTTTATTTTATGATGCAAAACTGAAACTGCCAAAATCCTTGAGAAATTTCAAAAAAAAAATTTTAAATAGTTCAGAGAAACTTCTGAGTACTTCGGCGGTAGATTACCAATCTAAACGACCTCTTATTTAAAATGATATCTGCCCCATCCCACAATCTTTAATGGTTCGTTGGGAATATTTCATTAAATTAATGAATATTTCATTGAATTAATGAAATATTTATTTACTCATTAGTTGTAATTCCTTGAAAAATAACGAATTTTCGATTGAATTGATGAACAAAATTCTTTCTGTGCTGAAACTGTCTTTAACGCTACTGAGTTGGTGCAGTTGTTAAGCTACGGTCACATTAAACAAATATCTGTCGAAATAAGCATAATCACTATGTTATCTATATAAACGTTTAAAAAATTATGCACTTAAATTAATTTAATTTGTTATTAAAATACAAAATACATGTAAAAAAAATCATGTTAGACTATAAAAATACTTGCCAAAACGTAGTGGTAATGCTTATTTCGACAAATATTTGTGTAATGTGACCGTAGCTTAAAGCTTACTGAGATCACAAATCAGTTATTCAATCTGCATGATTTTTTTAACTTTAGTATAAATCTAAAAGAATTCCCTTGGGCTGGATAAATGATGAGATATTAGGTCTATCGTATAAAGATAACCCAGAACAAAACAAAAAGGCAGCTAGAAAGCTTCTCTGTTTTCTAGCTCTCAAGAAACTTTAATATTTTTTAGCTCAAGAAACACGAGCTTGTGATAAATTTATTTAACTGGCCTTGGGAATGCTTTGTGTTTTCTGAACTAGAGCATAATTGCTTTTATTTATTTACTTAATTTTTTATTTTTTTTTTTTTTGGTAAATATTTTCACTTGCTAATTTGCTGTATTTGACACTTGTCATCATCATTTATTAGCATTTCAAGCGATACAAGGAAACAATAAACCAAATTGCTAATAGCAAATATACCCGTACCAACAATATAACTTTTTTTTCAATAAGAACACCTATAAAATCTAATAATAAATTATAATTTCGTTATTGTTAACAATAAATAATAATTAAAATTGTGTAACAATACGAGTAACAATCACTCACTCATATATTTTTAAATGTAGAACAAAAATGTTTTCTTTTTTTTTTTTTTTTTATTTGTTCTATTAAGAATAAAACAAATTACTGTATTTTGTTATACACAAAAAAACACGATAAATTATATATAAATTTAGATGCGTTTTCAGATAAAACAGGAAAATAATAAATATTTTTAGTCATTTTTCGAGAAGACCCAGGCAAACTGGATAGATGAGTTAAATTAAATAATAAATTGAAATCTTATCTAATATATAAAAATGAATTCTAGTGGCTTTTTAAGAACCCGCACAACATCATAGGCAGGCCTCTTTATATTACATTCACACCAACCACATTTTAGGCTGCATTAATTTCGTTAATTCTTTTTTTTTTGTGTTTGCTAGGGTCAAGAAAAGTTTTCTAAAGCAGAAAATATAATAAGAAAGTTGATATGAAATTGAGAAAAATATCAGGCCTCAATTATGCCATGAGATATGAATCGAAATTTAAATAAATATAAATTGAAATCTCGTTTTATATCGAAGGCCAAAATTTTGCACTTTTTAAGTAAGGGAACGTATGAGTGTTAAATAAATTAAATTAAATAATAATCATACGTCAGTTATCACTACATAGTATAGGGTCCGCCATCGAACGTTTTTTTTTCAACTAGTGCTTATTTCGTGAATGGTAACACTTAGCTCTTGTCTGATTTGACAGATAATTAGTTTTATCCTTACGCTGAAAGAATATGGTTGTGTTTTCGCTTCGCTAAGTGGGCCTGCGATCGACTTACAGAAGATGCCGATTTTGCCAAAAAAATCATCTTTTCAGATGAAGCTCATTTTGATCTTGGCGGGTATGTAAACAAGCAAAATTATCGCATTTGGGGTAGAGAAAACCCGCACGCATACATTGAAAAGCCGACGCACCCAAAACGAGTCACTGTTTGGTGCGGATTTTGGTCCAAAGGCATAATTGGGCCATTTTTCTTCGAAAATGAGCAAGGAGTGGCCGTTAGTCAATGGCGATCGTTATCGGGCCATGTTGAAAAAATTTTTGTTCACAAAAATTGAAGAGGAGGATATTGGCAACATTTGATTTCAACAGGACGGCGCTACGTGCCACATAGCCGAAGCTACACTCGGTGTTTTTATAGCATTTCAAAAAAAAAAAGTTATTTGGCGGACCCTATATAAAACAAAGTCGCTTTCTCTGTCCCTATATCCCTATGTATGCTTAAATCTTTAAAACTACGCAACGGATTTTGATGCGGTTTTTTTTTAAAAGATAGAGTGATTCAAAAGGAAGGTTTATATGTATAATCCGCCCGGCAGGTAGCACTATAGTCGGTATCTGGCTTATTTGCCTACTACCTGTTTTTACCCGCTCTCGCACGGTTCTTTACTCTATGAGTACGATTTCTTAGTGTAAGAAGATCGAATATATAAAAATATTAAGGCAAAACAACGTTTGCCGAGTCAACTAGTACTTGCATAAAATGAAATTTGTTTGTGGTGCCTAAGGTTTAATCGTCAATTTGAAACGCCAATCGCTAAAAATTACAAATTTCATGTTTCGTGTAGTTCTTAAGACTTAAAGTTATATATTAGACTAGCTGACCCGGCAAACCTTTTTTTGCCTTCAAATTTTATTTATATCGAAAAATTATTAAAAAGAGAAGAAAAATATAAGCTGGGTTATGCCAAACATATACGATAATAAAAAATTAGCCAAATCGGTCTAGAAATTCTCCGATTTGAGAAAAATATAAAAAGTAATGGGCATCGTCTATTTTAATTTTCATAAAAATGTAAGTTGGGTTTCGATGAAAATATAAAATTTTTTTATATTCGATTTTTTTACTCTAAAAAATTGTAGTCCGGGTAAAACCATGTAGTAGATAAATAAGCCAGATACCTACTTCAGCGCCACCTTCCAAGGCGTAACCCAAAGTCATACACAGAAATTCAATTTCTGTCAAATCAGTCCACCCGTCTAGGGGGAGTACAATGTCAAACACACGTACAGTCGAATTTTATATCTTAAGATAAAAGAGGAGGTTGCAACATATGAGTCGCTATTCAAATAAAATAGGCCGCTTTAAAATTAAAGCTTTCTAGTAAGACTGTAGAGTTACTTTTTGTAAGATTATTTCTTCCTTCAAGAAATTAAGATTGATAACCAATCAAAATTTAAAAGCTCATCTTGCTAGATTGTTTTACAAAAGGTCATTTAGGTATTCAAGCTTCTTTGAAAGTCATTAAGTGACAAAAGCAAATTAATTTTAGCAGACACAAATATTTTTATGTCAAGAGTTGTAACAAAATATTAAGCGAAAAAAAAGCAATAAGAATTTATGAATTTATTAAGTTTTTTTTACAACTTAATGACGGTGTAAGTAATAAAAGCTTTAGTAGGTTGTAATTACAAAAAAAAAAAAACAATCCATTATGGAAAACTAGTATCAAGATGAATCACTGGTCCAACTTGAACTAAATTATCTAGATTAAATAAAATAAACAAACAGACACACACACAAAATGCGTTGCATGATTTAAATAATAAATTAAAAATTTTTGTATAATCAAATTAAAATCTCATTAAAGTTTCAGAAAAAAAAAATTATTCCTGTAGACAAAAAAGATTACTTGAATGATTTATTGACTTTGAAAGCAAAAATAAATATTTACAAGTCACACAAATTGAAATATTACAAATCTCATCACTTGGTTAATCATTTACTTACACTGAGTAGCTTAAGTAGCCTTTTTTTTTAAATAAATATTAAATTTCTACTTGTAAATAGTTAATTGAAAACAAAACCAAATAGTTGCTTATCAATTGAAATCGATTTAATTAATTTTTTTTTTAGTTCTTTTCAGTTTGAATTTAAATATTTCAAAACATTTCCGGCTACAGGGAAAATGTTTATGAGAGAATTAAAAATTTTAATTTTAAAAAAATTGTACGCTTGATTAAATTTTTATTTAAAAAAAATAAATCTATTTAATTAATATAATAATTTTTTTAGTTCAGTTGAAAAACTTTAGTATTTGATTGATTTAATTTTAAAATTTTTAAAGTTTTAATTATTTAAAATTTTAAAGGGGAGGTCGTCTAGATTTATAATCTACCACCCAAATACTCATAAATTACTTTGGACTATTTTTAAAAAATTTTTTTAAATTTCCATATACCCCAGTGCTGGGGCTTTAAGAGATTTTTGCCATTCCCCACTTTGCCGAGGTATTATTTCCGATTTTTCCAATGAAAACTACCAAAATCAAAGGGCAGGTCGTCTAGATTTGTAATCTATCGTCCAAGTACTAGAAAAATATTTGGATTATTTTTAAAAAATTTTTGAAATTCTCTCATACCCCAGTACTTTTCTTCTGAGGGATTTTTACCATTCCTCACTTTGTCGAGGTACCATTCCCGATTTTGTCCAAGAAAATTATCCAAATCAAAAAGAAATTTAATCTGTAGGCTCTAAAGTGTTTTAACATTTTCTGAAAACTTCATAGTTTTTAGTTTATGATGCAAAACGGAAAGTGCCAAAATCTTTGAGAACAACAGTACTGGAGTGTATGGAAATTAAAAAAAAAAATCTAAAAATAGTCCAAAGTAACTTCCGAGTATTTTAGCAATAGATTACAAGTCTACACGACCTCCTCTTTAAAATGATATATGTCTCATCTCTCAATCTTTTATGGTTCGTCCGAAAGTTACTTTGGATTATTTTGAAATTAGTCGACCTTCGCTAAACTCCTGCAAAACATATATATAGAAGTATTTAGTGACGTAAGACGTATTTGATAAATATACTATTAATAATGAAAACATATTTAGAAATACTAAAAAACGTAAGGAGTTACGTTAAAACATATTTAACTCGGCATATTTATCTTCACTCCCTTAATTTTTTTCTATGTTTTTGTTATTTAAAAAAAACTGAAAAGTGAAAAATATTAATATTTTGCTGACACAATGAAGGATATATAAGACTCGGCACAGCCGAATTTAACTTGATTTTCTTAATATTAAATTACTATTTCTGTTTAGCAGTTAAAAAAAAATTTTATTTAAACTTTGCAAGTCTGTGCTGGCGACTTATTTTGTTTCCACAAAACATTTCATATACTTTGCACACAATAACTTGATTGATACTTAAGCTTCTTATTGAACAAATACAGTTGAAAAAAAAAAAAAACAAAACAAATAATTATAGCTAGAAAGAAACATTTCGCAATTGCGAAATTAGTTTGACCTTTAGAATCGTGAACAAAAAATTGTTGCTTAAGAAATTTTAAAGTGAATGAACAATTTTGTTGTCTTAATAGTAAACAAAAAAAAATAACAACTGACTGATATTAAGATCATAGACTTTATTTGCAGTTTAGTTTAGTACTTTTACTAGTGGAATTCAGTTGCTTACAAAAATTTAATGGAAACAGTTTTCAATTGCTCTTGTGGTCATGAGGTTTTTGTTATTAATTAATTTAAAAAATTGTTTAATTAATTGAATTAAATAATTAAATTGTTGTTTTAATTAAATGTTGTATTGATTTAATAAAAAAAATTTTTCATATTGATTAAATATTTAATTAAATAAACTCATAATTTTTTATCAAATAATTTTTTGTCAGAAAACACTATTCTAAATAAGACAATTAAATGTTTAATTGAATTAATTAAACAAATTATTACATTAATTAAATTTTTAATTAAATTAAATCATAAATTATTTTTTTTTTTGAAAAAAAATTTATCTAAATAAAAAAAATTGTTTTATTAATTAAAATATTAAATTAAACATATTAATAAATTGATTAAAAGTTTAATTGATTCAATCAAAAAAATTTATTCATATTGATTAAATATTTAATTAATTTAAATCACATTTTTTTTTAATTAAACAGTTGAACTCGATAAATCTAACCTATCACTGATCTCACGTTATTGTTATTGGCCGATTTACATCAACTACTTTGTTTATTGTGGGCTTCAAACGGTCTTCTAGAACGTGGTGCCTTTCCGACATGGAAATTGCCTAATCGAAATTTGTAGCAGTTGTAGTACTGGCGTGCTGTCAACTTATCGTTAGTTAAGTTTTTTTTGGCATGAAGAGCAATTTTATCTTTTCCTGCAGTAAAAAAATAAAATATGACAAAGATAAGGAGCATTTTATTGCTTTCCATATTTAGGAGGGCGCCCACCAAAGACTACTGCTTAGAATTAACTGAACTTTTTCACACATACGAGTAAGTCTTTTCAGCTTTGAAAACATACAGTGATTACGTGGCTTAAGTGTGAAGTTGAGCTAAATCCCCTATCGGGAAAAATCGAAATTACTTCCCCAACAATCCAATAGCTTCAAAATTGAAAGAAATTTTATGAGAAATTTTTTAAGACCATTCCCCCTGGAGCAAACATTTTCTTTACGTTCACCAAAAAAAATTGAAAAATTTTTTTCTAAAAAAAAAAAAATATAAAAAAAATTATTTGATTTAAAAATTTCTCATTGTTTTCAAATCTCTTATACTTTACAGGTAAAACAACCTATAGAATGTTAAATGTATTAACTGGTATTCCAAATACTCACATACAAACAAACACATGGTAACAATTATTTGTTTTTTCTATTTCAATACGATTTATTTCTAGTTGACTGATTTTCTGAAGGTTTTTGCTGTTTGTTTGATTTTTCTGCAGGCTTTTTTTTAGGTAAATAAATTTATAATTGTTAATAAATGACTGATAAAACATAATTTTATGTCAACATCATTAACAACAAATGACCGGTTTGGTATTTGGTCATTTCAAAAATTGTCATTGTTATTAAAAGTCATTAAGATCGAAGAACAAATTAATGAAATGAGTACCTCCCTTCATTTTAAAATCGATAAAAAAAATAATTGACAGTTCCCGTGGCATTTATACGTTTTTTTACGAGTATTACTGCTGGTGTAGATTTAGCCTTAGAAATTCATGTAAAACGTAGTGTTATTGAAGAATTTCCCAGCAAAAAAAATTATGCAAGTGATTATCTTCGAAGTGCATTCTAAATTTTTGTAGGTGCTAAAGCAGTCACTTTTATTTACATGCGACAAGCGACTTCAAATCACTACATTTGCTTCAACAATTTCATTAATATTTTGGCACCACAATTAAGCAAAATGAATCATAACCTATACATCACCAAGTGCTGCATTTTATAGTTTCTTGGATGGACATTTTATTCAGTGAAAAGTTTTTAAAACTTCCTTCTAAGGACAAGCCAATAAACTTTGAATTTTTTTTATTTTATTTTATACTGAGCAGTAGTTGCAGCAAGTTTTTCATTTCTTTATCTCACTTTTTTTGGTTGAGTTGTGATAAATGAAAGTTTTTAATGTCGATAATAGAAAATCGGTTTTAAAGCTCGAAATACTTTTAACACTAAACTAAATGTTCGACTGTATTACTATAACTGCTATAACTGAAATAATTCGATTATCACAAATGATTTTTTGATTGGAAAGAAATTTAGTTCTCACAACCTAATGCCCTAATATACGAAAATGGGTATAAACTGGACCATTAGAGAAATATAGGCTCTGCTGTTTCTTCATCTTACCTGCAGAGGTCATTTCGACTGATCCTTATGTTTGCCAAGTGTTTCAATACTCTGCAATCACTAGCCCAGCATATTTTTTTGCTCGAATAACACAACTTTTTTATTGTCATCTTAATAAAATTTATTTTCAATTTAAATAATTGTTTACTACGACTTATTTAATTATAAATTAAAACATTTTATTTCATTTTATGAACAAAATATCAGTCAACTTGAACGACTTGAAAACATATTTTTTCTACTTGTGCAAATACAAGTGCTTTAATATTTATTTTAAATTTATAAATAGACAATTTATAAATATATTTAAACTCTCAAAATTAGTGTAGCAAAATTTAAAAATATTAAGAACACTTTTTGCTGAATATTATTATAAGAAGAAGAAGATAGTAGGAGGGGTGGGGCGTGGTTTCGACGTTCTCTGCTGTGTTCACTTTGTGATATTGAACTCAATTTTAACAGAACTGCATTTCATAAAGAATATTTTTAAAAACTACGTGATTACACTTAATATCCGGCTAATTTAAAGGAAGCAACATAATTTCTACTGACTTATAGTGAATTTCAATGGATATATATGTAAGCTATACTGCATTTTCCATGCGAAATTTACCACAACAACATTTTTCTCTTCATTAATGTATAACAACTAAATAAATAAAAACAAAATAAAAACTCGCCTATTATTACTGCATTGAGTTGTTGTTATTTCTATTGTTATGTTTGTTTATTTTTTATTTTTTATTATTTTATTGAGTGTTTTTACACACTTTCGTAAGTGTACGTGTGAATTTTTAAATAATAAAGAAAAAATACAACAACAAACAAAACAATTGAAAAAATTTGTTAACAAATTTTGAATACATGTGAAAACTGCAATTTAGCATATTGTGAATGAATAAATTTAAAATATCTTCCTCTTATTTGAATTGTGGGAGTTTACAATTCAAAACGAGACACTTCACTAACATTTGCTGGTAATTTTTTTTCAATAAAAATCATGCATAATTTTAGACAAAATTTCATAATCAATTAAAATTTTGTTAAGAAGTAGTAAAAGCTTTGCAAACAAAGGAAGCTTAAAATAAATTCTCAAAGGCCAAATTCACAATCTTTAATTTTCTATATAGCGAACTTGCGGCCCCCATATTGCGAGGCTAGCACCCACTAATCTAAAAGGGAAGCCTTATGGTTAAAGCTTGATAACAGTGGTAAAACAAAATTTTGTAATTAATAAGGACATAAAAGCATTGGCTAAATCAGTGACACAGTTCGTCGCACATCTCACTCAGCCAAATGATTATTCAGTTCATAAGAATCACAAAGTTGCACAAATCGTGGGCTGATGTTTCAAGTGAATCTGAATAATTCACTCAAATCAAAATGATTTGAAAGACTATACTGAATTTAAATATCAAAAAGTTAATTCTATTGAGCTTAAGAACACCCTCTACCTTATTCCCAGAACAAAAATTATCACTTACAAAATTTGTTTTTTTTTCCTTTAAATAAAAACTCAAGCCCAAAAAAATTTTATAAAAATTTATTGTAAAACACAGCCGCTTCTTTTTATTTATTTACTTATTTCATAATATTTACTATTTCAACTATCACTGTTTTGCTTTTGTTTTGCGGAAGCTTTTTTTTAACAATTTTAATTTGTCTTGGTTTTTTTGATAAGTACGTGTTAATTTTTTTTATATTTTTTTTTTTGGCAGACGTTTAAATGAAATTGAAACGTTTGGAGTGGCGGGTGAAAGAGGCAGGGAAAGCAGACTATAAATTAGCATGAGAAAACATAAAAAATAAAATAGTTAAGGCAAGTTTACTTTCAATTTTAAATATTTTATTAAAAAAAAATAATTTAATTCAAATCAAGTACAACAAAACCTTATTATTATCATTAGGGTGGTAACTAATCATTCCTTTACATAATTGATTTTTATTTTAAAGAAAAAAATTTTAAAAATAGTCAGACAGTTTGCTGAGGTCACCCTGTATGCAAATTAAAAACTACAAACAAATATAAAAATTGTACAGTAGCCGCTCTAATACTTCTACGTTTTGACTTTCAGCGTTACAAAAAAATTTTTATTAACAAAATTTTTTTCATTTACAGACAAACCTAAAAGAGCGCGGCAAGCGTTTTTTATCTTCCAAAAATGGTCACGCCCACACACAATTTATGCAACAAACTAAAGTAACATAATGCCAATGCTAAGCAATTGTAAAAACCATACTTTACAGCGCGCAATGTAATGAAGTTGGCTGTAAGATAATAGTATATATATGTAGGATTGGTCCCACAACAGCTAAGAAGGTCAGACAAACAAGCTCAGCAACGAAACAAGACGTAACTAAAAGACAAAGTTAGCAACACTCAACAGATACAGAAAAGCGATAACGGACGATAAGACAAAAAAGAGAGGGGAGTTCTATTTTAACAGGCAAAGAAATAAGACGTAGAGAAAAGTGACTAACACAAAATATCAAACAAACATGTATTAAACAAAGTACATATATATCTTTAATTAAAACACTGAACAATTACAAAATTAACATAAACATTTAATGAAATTTTAACAAAATATTAATCTTTATTTGTGCTTAATTCCAGAAATTGTGTTGGTTTTAAAATTTATTCTTTTACTCATGATATTCTCATTTATTCAGTACAATAAGTGCTGAAGGGGATAGCATATCTATATGGACCATTTCGTCAGACGCTACTCTGATTCCTCAGTAGATTACTCCCAACGTTTCTTGCAAACATTAGAACCTTTATATTGTAAAAGCTATTGACTAAATAAGAATTACAAATAGATTCAAATATTCAAACAAAAAACTCAGTAAGCATTGAACTGAATAAATATACAAATAAATTTTAAAACCAACACAATTTCTGGAATTAAGCACAAATAAAGATTAATGTTTTGGGAAACTTTTAAATTCCAAATAGAAATTATTACATATACATTTAATGAAATAATAAACTGAACATTTATAATGAATTTAAACATAAACAAATGTTCTTTTATTTAACTAAGTCTAAATGTCGATCTCCAAATCGCAATTAGCGAATACGTAGGTATCTAATACCACATATGGGGGCTCAACCGGGATTTGAACCCGGGACCTCTCGCATAATATATATATTTTTTTAATTTTTTTCTGTTTTTATTTTTTTTAATTAATTTAAAAAAAAATTTTTATTTTGTTTCTATTTTTTAATTTTTTTTAATTGTTTTTTTTTTAATTTTTTAATTTTTTTTTTTTTTTTTTTAATTTTTTTGTTAATTTTATTAATTTTTTTTTTAATTTTATTAATTTTTTTTATTTTATTAATTTTTATTCAAATATTTTTTTTTAATTTTTTAACCATTTAATGCTCTTTATGCATTAGGGCTCGGTTAAATCAAATAAAGTAAACAAATAAAAATAAAAAATAAAATATTACTGCTTGTCATTTTAATATAAACGTTGGCGCTAAAAAACTTTACGTTTGCCGTACTTATTCAGGTTAGACTGTTAAGAAGCGTTAAAAAAAACTAATTTTAAATGCAACTAATTGCTTTCATCTCAGCAACGCTGCTTATAATTACATTCTCCACACTTGTTTCTTTTTTTTATTTAAACAGAAAAAATAGACAAATTAAAAATTCTTCCACCTCATTTTAATTTTATTTAAATTTTTGTTAGTACTACAACTAACTTATCAGTTATTAAATTTAACTAAACTTAATTAAAATCGTGTTTTAACAAAGAATTGGAAAATTTTTTTCAAATAACAAAAAAAAAACTTAAGCTCATCACATAAAAACACAAAACATTAATTTTTATTCCATGAAAATAAAAAAACCGAAATAAAAAGCAAAACAATAAGAAATGCAAATAAAAAAGAAATAAATAACTTGTTTAGAGCAAACAATTCAATAAAAACACTTGATACAGTAGCATTTGGTTAAGCGAAAAAAAAAGAAAAATGACGAACTTTTAATAAATCGTGGCATTTTAATGAAAATTCTAGCACTTAAAAAAACAAGTACAGGGTATTATTCAATCTTCGTAAAAGAGTAAACTGGCAAACAATCTAAATACGTATTAAACATTTATAATCAGTTCACTGAGAGAATTTTCTAATTAATACAATGAATAATTTATTATTTTTCATCAATTAGACTAATTTATTAGGGTTAAAATATATTTAATTAATGAAATAATTTTATTCTCTTAATGCAATACTTTCATTAATTCAATTAAAAAATTTCATTAATTCAATTAAATAATTTTAATAATTTAAGAAATTAATTTTGTTTCATTAATAAAATATTTTTATTCATTTAATTCAATAATTTTGTTAAATTAATGCAATAATTTTATTAATTCAATGAAATAATTTCATTAGTTCAGTTAAATAATTTCAATAATTTAATTAAATATTTTCATTAATTTAATTAAATAATTTTAATAATTCAATAAAATAATTTTGTTAAATCAATTAAATAATTTAATTAATAAAATATTTTTATTCATTTAATGAAATAATTTCATTAATTCAGTTAAATAATTTCATTAATTCAATGAAATAATTTCATTAATTCAATTAAATAATTTCATTAATAAAATAATTTTATTCGCTTAATGCAATACTTTCATTAATCCAATTAAACAATTTCATTAATTCAATTAAATAATTTTATTCATTTAATGAAATAATTTCATTAAATAATTTTAATAATTTAAGAAACTAATTTTATTCATTTAATAATATTTCATAATTTTACATAAATTATGAAATATTTCACTAAATCAACTAAAAATTTTAATAAAATCATTGGTTTTATGAACCATATTTCTTTTCGGTGTACACTCTGTCAAATCATTGTGAATAGATCGAGGCTTGTTGATTTATGCCATCAAATTATTCCAAATCAGTCAGTCAATGCACGTCTCTTATAGACAAACAACTTCGTGATTTTTATTACGTACGCACATTGCCCAACTGATCAAGCCAATCATTCACTCCGTCCGGAGAAAAGTTTTGTCTGCAAAACAAAGTTATTTCAATGTAATTTAAACTTTGTGCGTATAAAAATTATGCTCTAAACAAATTGCCGAATTCAGCCTGATTCGACTGTAATATTTTAAATTGCAAAAAGTTTAAATTTATATTTTTCTCAGTCGTAACACAAACTTACTAAATTCTAGATAATGATTGTTAAGTAGACATTAATTTAATGCGGTAATCTGTACAGAAATGACACAAAAAAGTTTCCCTTTTTTAGTCATTAAAAGATTTGAGTTTAGCTGGAGGTTAGTAAGACTTTGATAAGATTAGTTTGGAATATTTTAAATCGAAGTAAAATAATTTATTATTACAACTACATCTAAAACAAAAAAAAAATAATTTAAGAAACCAACTTGTATCTTTTCAAGTGTAGGGGTTTTGAACAGCATTTTATGGTAATTTTTAGTTATGAATTATGTAAACTTTAATATACTCTCTTATTTATTTATATAAATCTAACAAACAAACAAACAAATTTAAAAAAATATAATAAATAAAAATATTTTTAAATAAAATGTAACCTTGTCCTACAAAAAAAAATTTGTTTCGTTAAAAAAAATACAAAGTTTCTGATTAAACCATTTTTAGTGTGAAACAAAAGTGTTGATACAAGTGCATTAGATATTGATAAGTTCCAATTTCAGCTTTAGTTTGTTTCGTTGTTTTTTGTCTTATTAGAATTGCTATGTTTATTATGATGCTTTTCTTATTGAAAATAAAAATAACTTCAATTTGTAAATACAGAGACATAGAGCAAAAATATCACCATAATGCGGTCAATACACGATAGCAGTATGAACGTGCAACCAAGTTATTGAGCTAATAAGCTCGAACCACATCAAATCCCATCAAACTGCTACAATATTGATTTCATTAAAGAAAAATTATCTATTCATATGATTAGGGCAAAGTGACTTTTGTTAAAATTTATTACATTTAATTTAAATTTTTTTATAAAAAATCAATTTGAAAAAAATTTCCTAGTTCAATTTAACTAGACGCAAAATACTTGCTAAAAACCTAAATACTGACTTGACTGGCTATACGATTATTATGCTAATGACCAGACCTTGACATTTAGATCTTGTGCCTTATATAAAATCAAAACATTTTTGCTATAGGTAGATTATAACTAGATTATATCTAGATATGCAGTTAAATAATGAATTCATCGATGCGAGTTGTTTGCCAAGTTAAATAAATAAATAAATTTTTATTTAAATATTTGTTTAAAAATTAATTTAAAAAAAGAACCGGTACATATAGCATTTAATCATGGTTTATATGAAAGGTTTGAAACTGGTACAAGTCCTCTTTTTACAAAAAATTAAGATAGCGGTTGTTTTAGTAGACTTCATCTTACGAAAATTAAAAGCAATTTTGTTTTTTTTAAAGTGCCACTTTAAAAAATAACAGCTGATATCGCGTTTTTTTTTTTTTGTTCTAACAAATATTTTTTATTTGTACTTGTTTTTCGTTCTAACAATTTTTTGTGCGCACAAGAAAAATTTTTTTTGTTCTAACAAATATATTTTATTTGTACATTTTTAGGTTGCCAGAAATTTTTTTTGTTATAAAAAATATTTTTTTTTCTAACAAATTTTTGTGCGCACCAATTTTTTTTTTTTTTTTTTATATTCGCAGAAAATTTTTTTTTGTTCTAACAAATACTTTTTTATTCTAACAAAACTTTTTTTTTTGTGCGGACAAGAAAAAAAAATTTTTTTTCTAATAAATATTTTTTATTTTTTACTTTTTTATGTTCACACATTTTTTTTTTTTTTTTTTGCGAACAAAATTATTTTTTGTTCTAACAAATTTTTTTTGTTCTCGCTCACAAAGCAAAAGCTCGAAAAAATATAGTACAGACAAAAAATTTTCTTTAGCCAAAATCGCCACTTTCGATATCCAGTATATTCTATGGAAATTTTTAAATTATTATATTTAATACAAAAAGACTAGAATTTTCGTTGATTTAATTCCATAAGTATTAGAGTCTTGAGTGAAAATAGATAGACAAAAGCCTTTTTTTCACGGCATTTTTTTTTTTTTTTTCAAAATTCAATTGCCTTTGACTATTAATTTATTACAATTAATTGTTTTTTTTTTTTTTACTTTACAATAATAATTATCACTGAGAGCATCTAAATGATGTCAAAAGAAACCAAAACACGTAAAGCTAATTTGGCAAAATCACAACAGAAGCAACAACAAATGAATTCAAAATGATGCACATACATAGTAAAAAAACAAACAAACAAACAACAACATAAACTAGAAAAAAGCCACAGAAAAAAATTACTAAAATCCAGTTTCACTTTCCGTTTACGAGTTTTGTTGTTAGAGTTGTTGTTTTACATTTGTTTTTGTGTGGTGTGTTTCTCCAGGTACAAATATGCATGTAAATGTTGATTTAGTTTTTTTTTATGCTGCAGTTGTTGCTGTTTTTGCTAGTGATCGTTATTTTTTATTTTTGCTCTCTGGCTGTTTTCAACAAATTTGATATTTCAGAAATATATCAAAATAACACTGACTTACATTTGATATTGAGTGTTTCTGTTTTTTATTTTTTTTAATGCAGTTGCTGTTTATTAATTTCACACTTTTTTCACACAAATTCATAAAATTTTAACTAAATTTTTTTATGTTTTTTTTATTAAAATTATGCATAAAACTTGCAATTCTGTTTTAAATTTTTTTCAAGTTTTTTTTCACGCTTTTCGCACTTATTTAGTTATTCTTTTTGTTTTTTTTTTAACTTTCTTTTAACCGCTTAATACAACTGCCAACACCGATTGCCGCTTTAAAACTGAACTTTAAGTTAATAAAGAATTTGTAAAAATATTAACAAAAAACACTCGTTTTAACTGTCAATCCTCTCTCACTGTGTGAACCAGCGCAACAACCAATCAACAGAAAATTAAGCATAGAATTTTTTTACTTACAAATTAAATCGATGGTCTGTCTATCGAGCGAACTATGCGCAAATCTAATTAAAAATTAACACTTAGAAATTTACAATAAACAAACTTTAGATTTTGTTTTGCTTTGTTAATGTTGTAAAATGCTTGGCAACATGTTGCTACGCTTAAGCTAATGTTAAGCAAGTAGCAATAAGGTGACCAGTTTTGCATAGTTTGACATTTGCTTTTACTTTACTTCGCATTACATTAAAAAAAAACTAGTGGTTGAACAAACATTTTGTTCTTAGCATTTAGGTGAATTTGGCTTAAGTAAGTACATATTTACTACTTTGTATTAATAAATATAAGATTACTTTATCGACTTGTGTAAACAAAAGTTTTGGCAGTTGGGATTTTTTTTCTTTATAAAAAAATTTAATTAAAAAAAAAGTGTGAAGTTAGCAACAGAATTATTTTTTTTTTAATTTCTGGAATGTGTTTTTGTGCATCAAGAATTCATTTACTAGCTACAAAAAAAATTTTTTTGTCCGGACAAAAGTTTTCATATGTAGTTACAGGTTTCTTTTCATGAGAGACACTTCAAACTATGTACGTATAATTAAAAAAAATTGTGTGGACAAAAATTATGTGGGCAATAAGTGGACATCAGCCTCCCTGAAATTTGTTTTGAAAAAAATGCTTCAATTTTTCTGCTTAAAAATGAAGACATTATTTTTTTTTTTTTCATTGAAAAACACATAAAAATTACATCCAAGTTTGAAGCCGAAAATAATTACAAATTTCTTTAATACAATCGATTTCTAAATAATTTTAATAATTTTTTTTAATATGTAATTGAAAGCTACTTAAAAAAATTATTTCTTTCCGTACAAAATTTGTATTAGCAGAAAGATTTTGTACGAACATAAATTTTTTGTAACCAAAAAATTTTTGTGAGTGCAAAATTTTTGTCAGCACAAAATTTGTTTAATTTCACAAAGCTACTTGAAAAAAATTTTTTTTCTGTACAAAATGTTTCTGATAACAAAAATTTTATGCGGACAAAAATTTTGTTTTTGTGAAATATTTGTATTCACAAAATTTTTGTCAGTACAAAATTTGTTTAATCTCATAAAAAAAGGGTTAAGCTACTTTGAAAAAATTTTTTTGGCCGTACAAAATTTTTGTTAGTATAAATATTTTCTACGGACATATATTTTGTATGGACAAACATTTTTTTGTTACAAAATATTTTTCCGTACAAAATTTTTGTCAATACAAAATTTGTTGAATTTCACTTTGAAGTGTCCTCTCACAAAAAAAGGTTTCAGCTACTTTGAAAAAATTTTTTTGTCCGTACAAAATTATTGATAGTGTAAATATTATCTACGAACAAATATTTTTTTTTTGCACAAAAATTTTTTTGTTACAAAATATTTGTCCGTACAAAAATTTTGTCAAGACAAAATTTGTTTAATTTTTTTTAAGTATCTATAACAAAAAAATACATTAATAGATTCAAAAAAATGTGTGTGAGTAAAAATTTTGTTCATAAAAGCCGGGTGAATTTTGCCTAGAAAGCATTTAAACATATAGTATATCAACAAAATTATTTTGTTTAATTTATTCACTATTTTTCACACTATTTCAAGCAGATGTCAATTATCAAATTTAATTTAAAGTGATTTTTCACATTTCGAAAAGCATTACAACCAAGAAAAATATTGACAATGATGCCTTAGTTGCCAATAGGTGGCTAGCAATGCACAGTTTAGGAAACTCTGATATTAAATATTATGATTATCATAAAAACTTAAGTATAATTTCCACTTAATAAATAATGCGATATTCTACAACGAGTCTTTTATAAATGTGCTGTTTGTGATAGAATAATAATATCAATATGTCTAGAACATTTTTTTTATAACAATTACTCAGAAAACTGAGTGTTTTATTATTATTATTTCTTTTCTTTTTTTATTAATTATAAAAAAGAATATTTTGTTGCAGTTGGTGATAGCAGAAGGTTTGCTTGAAAAAAATTAAGAATAAATTGTCTAGCAACATCTAATCCACAATTCATTTAAAAAAAACATTCAATATCTAATTATTTACTCTTTCTGAGTTTCTTAGTTTGTAATTTTAAATATGCATTTCAAGCAATAAATATTTATTTATTTGTTTAATTTCTAAATAATTAAAAGTTCACACTGAATACTTGTTTTGAAAATACAAATAAATAAATTTCAAAAAAAAAAAACAAATAGTGACTTTTTTTGTTTTAAATCACACCAAAGAATATGCAAATTTATTTAGATAATAATTTATTAAATATTTTTTGCATTAATTAACATTATTAAAAAAAGGTTTCCATTAACAGATAAATACGTAAAAAAGGTAATTAATCTTGAACAGGTTTCTTGAAAGTTGTCATGACAATTCAATTTTCTTTTCAAGTATCATAAATTTTTTTATTTGTATCCATAATTGGGATAGAAAAAAGAATATTTTCTTCATAATTCTTAAGTAAATATAATTTTCTTTCATAGTGTTCCAGAAACTTTTTTTATTTTTAATTTTTTTTTTTTCATTATCAAGCAATTGTTATATTTAATTGAACCCATGATGACATTCATCATGATAAAGGCAAGGAATTTCATGCACTTAAAAAAGGAAAATATGCCCTTAAAACATGCCCTTAAAAATACAAAATATGCCCCCATGGAAAAGAAAGAAACATTAATTATTTTTCTTATCATAGATATTTTTAAGATTTATTTGTTAATATATATAAAATTATTTCAGACTAAGTAAGTGATTCACACAGTAAATCTGAAAATTAATGCTTTTAAATGTGTGTTTTTTTTATTTGTGAAATATTTTACAGGTTTTCAGTAACTGAATACTTTTGAATTTTAAAAATGTAAAAATTGATGCAAATAATGCTAAAAAAATATGCATTGATACCAAAATATGTATTTATAAGAAAATATGCAAAAATATGCATTAACAAATTGATGGCATTTTTTAATAAATTCGGGAATTCTGAAAAGTGCTTGATCAGAATCGATTAATGAGTAAAAATATATACAAGGGGGGCCAAAACAAGCCATCCGATGTTATGTGGCTCTCATTTTTTTTTTTAAATGAAAATGAAATGTGTGCGGTTGCTCCGTTTTGTTGGAACCACATGTTAATCGGCAGAAAAAACTCGATTAATATGGCCCTATAGCGCGCACCGTCCAATGTGGTCGTTTGACCAGCCCCATGACTCCTCCAGCGTGAACAGCGCACCATGCAGTCACTTTGAGCAGGTGTAATGGCTTCTTGTACATCACTCGTGGATTTTCGGTGCCCCAGAAGCGATAATTTTGCTTGTTCACGTGCCCACTGAGGTGGAAATGAGCCTCGTCCTCATTATGATTTTGGTCGAAAAATCGTCCACTTCGATTATTCCGCGTTCTTGGGGAGTGTATCGCTCCATGGCTTGTTCACTTGTATTCTACATCTGTCTAGAAATAAAAGCATCTTCCAATAGGGTGATTTGTTTTAGCCCACCTTGTATTTGCATGAAACTCCTTGCCCTGGTAACTAGCATTTCCACAAGCTAACAAATTCCATACTTTAAATTGATGTCTTGTAAAATCATGATTTTTGGATTATGACACTATAGAAGCAAGTGAACGATTTAATCACTATAAATAATTTTTTTAATTTAATGTGCTGTTTATAGAATCTTAAAAAAATTCTAAAAAATTTGTATGGAAAAAAAACGAATTTTTAAAATATTTTCAAGTCTTTGGCATATAAAATTTATTTTTGACGATTTAATTGTTGGAGCCTAAATATGCCTCCTTAGGCAAGTGGGTGGTGTGTACTAACCTATTGATCTAGATATCGCAGGTTCGATTTCTGCCCTGTTTTCTGCAAAAAAATCTATGTTGTTACAAGAAATGTAATGACTTTCTTTAGGGTTCAAGCTTGAATATTAGCTCAACCAGTTGATTAGGCATGCATGCTGCTATCGTGTATTGGCCGCTTATTGCAGATAATTATATTTTTAGACTTGCTTCAACACACATGTCGTAAATTAATAATAAGAAAAAATTTAATAAAATTACTTGGCCCCCATTCCCTTTTCTGTGGCCACTTCAGCATCAGTGTACTTGTATTTATTGAAATTTTATTTATATTTAAGAGGTATTACAGTTTATACTTTAAGTTAATTACTTGGCCATTTAAATAATTACAGAATTGTGTGACTTTTTTTTTGTCTGTTTAAACGACTAGCAATTTGCTGATTTCTAACACCGATCACGTAGATCTTGTTTGATCTCAGACAACATTTTTAGTTTATTCTGTAGGTAGTTACACATACATTACCGTCTTTAACATACACAGAGCAAACAGGTTCGTTGAAGAGAAGCGATTTGGCTGGTAAAGAAAAGAAAATTCGGTGAACTTTTAATGTTATTTTAGCCACGCACAGCGAATTAAAACAAAAAATATCACTGGTGATAGAAAATTGTATCTATCACTCTTAAGTGTAGGGCATAAAATTGTCATTTGCCAACAGCGTTCTTGCTACTTTCTTACATTTTAAATATCTGGGTAATTAAAAAAAATTTACTTATGGCTCGTTGACTTCAAAAGTATCATAAATCGAAAATGCTGTTTTTTTTTTTTTTTTTGATAAGTAAATTTTTTTTTTTCCTCAATAGCTTACATTTTATTCTGTTAAAATATTAGAAAAAAATAAGTTTTAAATAATCGGCTTTATAAAATAAAATATTTAAAATGTTTTTTATTCAATTTAGGCTTCCATGTATAATAAAATCAGGTTTTTTGCATTAATACACTATTGCGGCTAATGAGCGGTCATGTATGCACATACATGATTTGTTTTTTATATATAAATTGATATTACTCACAAAAAACGTTAAAAGTTAATTTATTTTGTTGTTAAGTTTTGTAAGAACTCTTAAATTTTTTTTCTTTTTTTGTTTTTTAAATTATAAACCATAAAATGAAATAAAAAAAATCAACATTGTCCTGTTTAAAATTCTGAAAGCAAGTTGCTATTTCTTCCTCTCTTTCTTTATTCTAAATACATTCATTTTTTTACTGCCCTGCTCTTACTTAAGTTTTAATTAAAATTGAATTAAATTTTAATTTAATATTTTAATTCAGGCAATTAAAACAGTAAAACAAGTTAGACAGGTTGTGCTTTTAAAATAATTTTTTTTTATAAAATTATTTATGGATTTTCATTTTTAATTTAAACGTGTTTTCTATAAGAAATAATATTTAAAAAAATAAATGTAGACACTAGACTAGATTCACCAACAAAAGAGAGAAAAAAAATTTTAAAAGCATCCTGAACGAGTTTAAATTATTTTTAATATTTTTTTTTTTAGTTTAACCTTTACGGATTCTTTAAAGTGAAAAAATACAATGTTTCACACTTCAGATTACAGCAAGCCTCTACACCACGTCATGGTGACTACTGGTAGAAGAGAATTGTAGAAATTGATTTTATAAGAAAAAATTTTAAGGCCTTTAAAGTTGTAGTTTTCTAAAATAACTTAATAAGACAAAAGCCACAAATTTATAGACTGCTAACTAAAGCATGCATGCTTAATCAATTTGGTGAGCTACTAAGCTCGCACCACTTAACATGCCATCAAACTGGTATTAAAGAAAATTTATAATTTCATTAAACAAAAATTACTCTCTCTCTAGCAGGCTCGTTGGGAATACCGGCAAACTTTTCACTTTTAAGGTTTTAAAATGGGTTGCTGTAACATATGACCCGGAATTGAATTCGGTTCTATTTTTTAATTCATATTTATGTTTTTTGCAATGATTTTGCTGAAAAATACGGAAACATTAAGTAATAAAAACTTTAATTTTTTTTTTTTTTTTTTTTTTTTGTAAATTAATAGTAGAAGTTAGTTAGTTAAACAAATCAATCAACCGTTAATTCGTGTTTACTCTTTTTTTTCTATTTAATAATAGATTTCATTACAATCAGTTAGTTTAGGTTTAGTAACAAGAACAATTTTGTTATATCATGTTCAAAGGGCATATAATACAGCTTTTTTTTTTATTCCATGTAAACAATTGGATTATGAATTTGCACATTGGGTTGAAGAAAGCAAATATTTGGGCAAAAATTATCTCTTTTTAATGTATAGTCATATGTGATTAGATTAGTTTAGGTTGCACAGGGCACAGTCCAGTAAGAAAAAAAAACCAGAATAGTGTTCACTTGGGGTCTCTAATATGGTGCTTGTGTGATGCGTAAGGTATTATAATGTATTTCGATTCTAATCGAAATAGCTTTCGAAAAGAACTTTCAATAATGCAGCATTCAGCTGGCGCCTCAGTGTCAGCTAGTCTACTTCTTACACCATGATGCTGCCAGAATTACAATTGTTGCTGTACGTTTGCTTTATAATTCCCATTTTTCTCTATTAATTATCACATTTTCTTCAACTCCTGCCAAGACCCTGGAAGTCAGGGCTCGTTAACAAATTTAATCTTGGAATTAATTTATAATATAAAATATAATTATTTTATTGTAAGTTTGTGTTACAATTATAAAAAAATTACAGTTATTTCTTTTGTACTACATCGATTCTTGATAAAATTTATTTTGGCAATAAACTCAATTATATATATAATAGAAAATCAAGTCAAATTACAAAAAAAAAAAATCTTTTCTCACACTGGACTATGCAAAGATAACATTAAGATGCAAATAAAAATTTTTAACTGAATTATTTTTTTAAATTATTCGATCTTATAAATTTAATATTATTCCAGCTTAAAATCTCACTATTAAATTTTTTTATTAAGATCTTAAGCTTCAATATTTTTTATCTGAATTATAAGCAAAAAGATTCTTTGAAATAACCGAGTCACTGAAATATTATACCGGCTTATATGGGTACAGTTAATTTATACAGACAATATTTATTCAAAATTATGTTTTGAGTGTTGCAACAATTAAAAATATAATTAATTTAATTACATATAATCCAAAAATTATACTTAATTAAAAGCAAGTATTAAAGAATTTTTACGTAGTGTGTAAAAAAATAAAGCTTTACTGCTCTAGTAAATGTTTATATTCGGCGAGAATTTGTTCCTCTTGTGCTAAAGGCAAATCTAAATAGTCCTGTTCATTGTCAGCTATTCCTTCAGTAAAACGATTATAAGCATTAATAGATTCTAACTCCTTTTGAGCTTTATTCATTGCTGTCTTTAATAAAGAACTAGCACCAGCGGATGTAGATGGCCCTTCAAAATTTTCATTAGCAGTAGCCACCGTCATGCGATCTATAACAGCCAATAAATCTGTTTCACTGTCATACGTTTTCACCATAAAATCCATGGCTCTGTCTAATATGTTACCTGATGACTCAAGAGCTATGCGAGCCATGTTTTCTTTGAAACCTAATTGTTTTAACTGAGTCAACATGTCAGGATTGGCTTTAGAGGCGGGCGTTGCATTAGTTCTTAGTTCTTCTGGCTTGCTTTGTAAAAGATCCAACTAAAATAGCGGTAGGTTGTACTCATTATAAAAATAAATTCTCTTTTTAATAAAAATTTATTTATTTCTTACTTACCGCTTTGGGCACATCGTTTTGGCAACGTTTTAAAGCTTCGCTCACAATGTCACTATCAAAACCCATTTCCAAAAGCGTGCACACACTACGTGGATTTACCCAATCTTCATCTTTACCTTGTGCAGACATATGTTTATGAAGTTTTCTCTCTTTTTTAGAGTTTTTACGTGACTCTTTTAGTTTATCTCTTCTTTCATGTATAAAATTAATTGATTGTTCCACATTGCCACTGCAAGTACGTAACGCTAAGCGAGCTTCAAAGGGTTCATAGCCCATTTCCACTAAAGTTGTCACTAAATTTTCATCTACTTTAAGCATCTCCAGCTCATGTTCAGCTGTCACAAACTTTTCGTATGCTTCATTGCGGCAATTTTGATGAAAGAGAATTACACCTTGCAGCAGATGTAAACGCATTAATAATGCCTTTTCGGGAGCATCACTGCCTTTAAGTGCTTTTAAACGTTGCAAATTATCACCATAAGAGCGGCGAAAACTTTTCTCACACAATTCTAATCGTCGTTGGGCATCAGGTAACTGGGTAACGTTCTGTTCATTTAAAACAAAAATCATTTATTTTTTCAACTTGTACCATTATTGTATATTCAAATTTATAAATTTGAAAGCCTAATTTATATATAAAGTATTTTTGCAGAAATACGTGTAGCCAATTTAAAATAAAAATAATAATGTCATAGCATACCTTTAGGCACAAATAACACCAAACAATATCTAAATTTACTAAAGCGTAATTGTCCACTGACTCTAGAAACTTTGAATTACAGGTAATAAATTTCTCATCAGCTTCTAGTAATAAAACCAAGGCTTCATCATAACGCTCAACTTTCATGGCCGCACGTGCCTTTTCATAAAACCCTAATGCCATCAAAATTGCACGATTTTCCGCGGGTGGTAAAAACACAGGATTACCATCCTGATCTTCCATCTAAAATTCAAAGAAAAAACTTTTTGTTAAACAAACAATTCAAAAAAATATTATGTGAATTAAATTAACCTCAAACAATTGCCGACTTGAGTTTACTATAGATTCTACATCCATTTTTATTTTGCGTATGCGATCATGCAAGGCGTCTTCTTTATTTTGTGCAACTTCATCATCCACTTCGCTAACGATTACCATAAATTGTTGAAGGTTTTTCACATTTTGTAACTCAAGTGATCTATCAGGATTTATTATTTTACCACCTGATATGCATTTAATTCGATTATGATCAACTATATCTAACGATTTTGCCACTATAGACTGCAATTCGCTGCCCAGTGCTTTTAGAGAACATTTTACTTCTGTTATATTTTGTGTGCCTTTTTTATTGTTTATACGCCTTACACTAAAAGTGGCTAAACCTGAAAAGATGTTTAAAAAACATTATGTATCCAAAAACAAAATAATAATAATAATAATAATAAAATTGTGCACTTAATTCTACCCATTTACATATGTGAATTATTGTACATGAAAAATTGATTTGTAGTGCACATAATGCAGAATTAGATTCGTTTTGTTAGCTTAAAAATTAACATATAAAAATGTATCGAAATTCTTGCGAATAAATTTTTTTCTGAGAAAAGCAAAAGCATTGCTATACAAAGGAAGGTTTTATGTTAGCTAATTACTGCATTTTACATAATAAACGTTTCCACTAACCTGTATTTTCAAATTCTTTACGGGCAGCCAATTTTCGTAGAGCACCTTCTTGTAGCTCTGTTAATGCCAATTTACAAGATGATTTGGTCATACCCAAGTCATGACTAAAGTTGTCAGCCAATCTCTATAATAAAAAGAACACCTTTTATTACACATTAAAATAAATTTTATCAATTGCCTTAACGTACCTCAATTTCGGACTCCACACATCCAATTTCTTCATAGTAATATGGTTCCAGCCACAATTTAATACCCATTGATTGCAAACGGGCTCTCACTTGTATAATTATGTTGTCTATTTGTGACATCTTTTGATGTATTTTAAACTGTTCTAAATTAAAACCGGCAGGTTTATGTTCCAAACAAAGAATGACAAAAATTTTTACAAATTTCACAATTTCATTGTATTTTTATTTTTGACCAATACTTTTTTACGTGTCATTGTCTTTTATTTCTTTGTGTTAATATTCGCTAAGTTGTTTCTTCTATTCTATTTTGTATACATTTTCTACACAAAGTTTCTAAAAAAAAGCCTGCTACAAACTAAAACTATCGCCGTTAAAAATGTCAACTGTAGTATATCGAATGTTGGCAATCGTGTAGGCAAAGTATTTTTCATGCCCTAAATTTTGATAGCTTTTTTTTTGCTATAAAAACGGCACAATGAAAAAAAATTTTAATCATCTGTTGCTAACAATAAGCACTACAGTCGGTTCCAGCTGCTTTACAATAATATTCTACCGCCCTTGAACTCTGCTTATATATTATTATCTTTGCTTGGCACTGTTATTACTTTTCCCCTCTCTCTTATACATAGTGTAGATATATATAATTACACTGCTCTAACATACATTTTTTTTATGTTCTCTTCGGAATTTTCCTTGTGTCCTAGTAGGCAATTTAAAATGAATTTAAGGATTTTATAAATGTCCCTAGAAAACCTAAAGATTCTATTTTAAATCTTTCTTACGTCTTCTTGTCTGATCAATAACTTGTTATATGAAGTGGAACAAATAACATGACAAGATGTAAATACATAAATAAAATATGCAAAACAAAAAAGTACCGGCATCTTCAAGAATAACAATGAAAACAAAAACGAATAACAGCTGTTAAGCAAAAATTTTTTTATTTACTACAATTGCCATTTCTCTCTGCAGAAAAAGTTATCACAACAAAAATAAGAAAACAGCAACAAAACACATATGTTGGCAGATTTTGTTGTTGCTGTGTTTTCTTTGGGGCTATAAACTTGCTGCTCTAATCAGTTGTTTTAAAACATTTGAGAAAAGTGACGTGTGAAATCGTGAAATTACGGGCAGTTCAAAGAATTCACATTTTTTGTTTGTTAATTTAAGCACAAAATAGAAAATTAATGCGCAGTGCTAAATAAATTTGTAATTACATAATATTAAAGCCTGAAAAATTGTTTAAAGTAAATGGTGAACGTTTTTAATAATAAGTGAAGTGTTATAAAAAAAGGTGGATGTAAAAAATTGAAGGTTATGATTGGCTGGCTTCAATTGTAAATTTTTCTTGCCTTGATGGCTAGTGGGAAAAATCAATGAAGTTTTTATAGAAAAACTTATTTTTTAGCCAAAAAGTCTTGTATATCATTTTTGTGTTTTGAACGTGAATGTGAAGTTAATTTAATTAAATGTATACACTACAAAATTTTTCCAATAAAACTCTACTAAACACTCGATTTACTAACAATCAGAAACAGCACACAACAGAAACTATTAATAAAAAGGAGGGTCTGCTGCTGCAACAGTCACACCTTAGTTCAGAAACCTTCAAAGTAGCCGTGACACATTTGCAAGAGATTGACAAATAATGTCTTATACCGAATTGGAATCAGGTTATCAGGATTTGCGTCAGCAATCTTCCCAACAGGCGGCAGCCGTTTCATCACAAACGCATGCCTCTGTAGGAAACACCAGCGGCAGCATTGACAGATCTCATCAGCGACCTGGATTTTTTGTTGGTCATGATGGCAATGTAATTTTCATTTCAACTAATTGTAGACATTAATTTATTGCTAATTCTATGTGTGTATGTATGTATGTATATAGTACCGTTGTTTGTGGTTTTTCGTTAACATATTACAAATTAGACAAGTGTGTATGTACATACGTATGAATGCATGTAAGTAAATATGTACTTGTTTATGTATAATTATATTTAGATCCAGTTTTTTTTTTAAATTTGCATGAATAATTTTTGTGTGTACATAGACAAATCAATAGGGTGTTTGGCCCCCACAAAAATGGCCTTGAGCACAACGTTTTTTAAATGCTGCTGCTGCTGCTGTAAGTTATATGAAAATTTCAATGTCAAGTTTGGAACAAGATATAAAAAGTTGTGCTACACCCAATACATTTGTTTGTATGTATGTAAAAAAGTTTTTAAAAGATTGTGTATTCTTATAGCACTGATTTATTTTATTTTAGAAAAGTTTGTAACTTAGTACACTCATACAGTAAAATATTTATTTTCTTAACTTTCATAATCACATCCATATATGTATATTTACACTGACTTATCATAGATTACTTTCTAAACGTAAATGCCTACATATTCGTCACAACAGCCAAAAGAAGATGCACTGCTCTATATAAAGTTTAAACAATAATAGAAAATATATTATAGAGACGTGTATCTTTATACAAACCGTTATCTCAATATGCAGAAGTTGACAGGAAAAGCTAAGTGTTTGCACCTCTACCTACCAAAAGAAGATGTCCTTTTGAGATTTGATTCCAACTGCAATTAAAAGTAGATCATTAAGGTTCTTAAAATATTCCCAAATTTTACATTTAAACAGAAAAAGGTATATAGAAAAATTACCCACAAAATATTGGGTTCTGGAAAATAAATTCGTTATTCCCCAGCAAAAAATAATGGAAGTGATTTTCTTCGAAGTGCATCGTACATCATTTCAAAAAGAAAGAGTAATTTTTAAATACATTCGATTTTATATCACTAACTTTTTTCAGTAATTCCATTATTAATTTAGCACCACAATTATACAAACCTGTACGAAGTTAACAAAAACTGTACTGAACATTGTATTTTAATCTTATACGCCCATTATCTTTAGCAGAATTTTTCAGAACAGAACAATTTCCTTCTAATAATACTCGTACGCTAATGTTAAATTTATTGGTTTTTCCTTAGAATCAGAAGAACTCCTAAGATGCAGTTGTAGTGATTTTTCTATTTCTTTTTTTGCTGGGCTCAACAATATTATTAAAGTATGATTACATCCAAGTTCTTTATGTAAATATAAGTTTTTTCAATTGACATTTTGATTTCTAAAATTTTACATTCTGCAGTAATTGTATAGCTCCCATTCTTCTTCAGCTCAATCTTCTAATATCCACAGCAGCATATATTACTACAAAATAGCTTCTTTCAAACTTAAAAAAATTACTGCTTTGTAAAATTTTGTTTTTCTTCCTTGAAAGCTAAATAAAAATTGACTACACATTTAAATTTTACATATTAAGATAACGATATAAATAAACAATTCATAATTTAAATTTTTTTAAATAAATTTCATCATCGTCACTACGAATTGATTTTCATTGGATTTTGTATAATATTTTTTTTAATAAACATAGAAAATCATTAACCGATTTTGGCAAATTATAAAAAATGGGTAAATCTTAATTTTCCCATCCTTATAAAAACAGCCATTTTTTATTATCAAATTATATATTTTTGGACCCATTTAAATTTTACAGCTGTTGATTTTTGAAAGACATTCACATACCTACTTATAGCTAAAATTGTAATTAAAATCTCTATAATGGCTACGTAGTCCTCTAATAACATAAAAATAAAAAACAAGTATTTGATAAATTGCCAAATATAATTATAATTAAACGGAACACTAGTTTTCAAGTACTGAAAAGGTTGAACGTCTACAACATCATTGGACGATAACAATGGGAAATCGTTTAGAAAAGTTGATGTCTGGTGACGCAGCAAATTCTGAAAATATTAAAGGCAGTTCTCATAAATACTGTCATCTGAATCACAACCAGTGCCAAAAATGTAAAAAGTATCATCGACAGTGTCAAACATGTAATTCATTTGATGCTGCTGAAAATGCTTTGGCTTTAATACATGTCAGCTCGACACCCAATTTAGGGGGTGGGTATAATGATGATGTTAGAAAGATCATTTCTATCTAATCATGTGCTTTTTTCTTTTCTTTTCTTTATTTACCTAAATTTTTGTTCTTCAACTTTTTTTAATTGTTGTGAAAACTATTATAGAAACATCTATGCCCCCAACACCCCCTTTGGATTTACGTTCCTCCTCTTTTTCTTATGGGGTGGGTGATTTTAATTTATTGTTTTTTTTTTTAAATTCTACTTTAACTTTTGCTTTCATTTAAATTTATTTATTTTTATTATTTGTAGTGTGTAGCACTGTAGTTGTTTTAGTTGTCTATTACCTATTGTTTTTGTTGCTTGCTCTTGCCGGCTTTTGCCGTTTAGAATTTTATTTATTTGCACATTAAACTAACAGTAGTAAACTTTTAATTTGTTCTATTTTTCTGCTTGTAGTTTTTTATATTTTTTTTTTTTTTTTTTTTTTTTTTTTTTTGACACCATGTGGTTTGAAAAGCTTGTGAACTATTTAGATATACAGGGAGCAGAGATCTTGTTAAAAACCCTTAACAAGCAAATCTAGTAAAATTTTTAGAATTATTTATTAAGTACCAACTGTTTTTACATGGATCTTTATTTCACAACTTGCAACTCTTAAATACGCTAAGTGAGCATAAAATTTGAATCGTTAAGCCATTGAAAAGCAGGCGGGAAAGGAGCCTTGATCTTATGTTATATAACTCAAGAATAATAGAAATACAAGATTACGTCATGCGCATGATTTCCCCTTAGATAACGTAGTTTGTCCACTGGTTGAAGGAAAAAATAATAAATTTTCTCTCTCTCTTATTTAGCTGTAAATTATTAGCCAATAGAAACATATCGCGTGACGTCATTTGTGCTCCATACGCAGAAAATTTAAATTTTATGTGTGGGATGCTATAATCTTGTCTTTCTATCATTCTTAATATAGCTTATGTTACTAACTAACGGATGTAATAGATGTGAAAAAATTTTAAAATCGGTAGAGTTTACATTAAAGTCTGCGTTTTTTTTCTTTTGAATACGAAGGTTAGAGTTCATCGATTTCAAGCATGCAACGACTTAGCCTCTAGTTTTCTTAATAATTAATTGATTTAAAGAATTACAAAATTATAGAATAAGAACTTCTAATTCATGAATTGGGTCAAGTTAAATTCGTCGAGCTAAATTTGCAAAAACGTAAATCCTTGTGGAATGACCACTGTACAAATTTCTCCTCTAGGAACCGTGTATGGGGGTCTTAATTAGTTTGTGTGCTGAAGAAAATTTATTCCACATAAAAAATTTTGTGTCAGATACCGAAAGGGGAGTTCATTACCTTTAGTTTGAGGTATGCTGGGTCTCTGCACTTCTTCTAGTGTAGCCACTGTACAAAATTTCTCGTCCAAGAACCGTGTATGAGGGACTTAATTAATTTTTTTTTTGGTAAAAAAAAACATTGCACATAAAATTTTGTTGCAAATGCGCAAAGGGAAGTTCATTACCCCGTCCCCTTATATTTTTTGGTGTGGCCACTGTACAAATTTTCAAGTTTACTCAAAAAGTCGCACGATTTTTAATAAAAACTAATTTATAACACAAATAATTTAATAAATAGTGTAGCTTTTGTGTAATTGATGTTATGATGCCGACGTATTTTGTAAGCAAACATTGTGATTGTTCATGTAATTTTTTTTTTTTTATCCTTTTGTCTTTTTAAAAATGTTTTTATCTAGTTCTGGATGTGGTTATGACTTTTTTCTGCTAGTTCATTCATTTTATTAATTAATCAGTGCAGCATGTAGTTAACCAAATCAACTTGTGTTATAAAGAATCCAATCAATCAGTCACTCTGTTGCTTTTGGTGTCAACAGGTGTTTTTCGTATTTTAATTAATTTTTATATGTAAATATAAGAAAAAACATATTAATTTCAAATTAATTAAACTTGAACACATATCGCACAACTGTTTTATTAAATGAAGCACCGTATTAATAAATAAATATACATTTTGGAAAAGTTTTTTAATGCATAATTCAATTATTATGTGCAATTACATACAAAGCTTAAAAAACTAATTAAAAATTATGTATTTTCTTAACAAAAAGCAGAAAACTTTTTTTTTTTAAATAATAATTTATAGCTGCAACTGTTTTTGGTTGAGTGGAAATGACGTGTGCTATTATCGGCGTGATAACTCAATTAATATTTATATTTAACATTTCACAACAATTTAACGAAATTCTCACAATGTAAATACAACAATAAAATTGGTTAATAATTAATTGTTAAATAGAAAAAATGTCTCGATTTTTAGTATACTGTTCTCTATTAACAAATTTTATTTAGCCAGATAATATTTGTTTTTTCCTGTTATAAACAAATTATAAAACGATTTTCACTAGAAAATACTAAATTGAAACTATAGCTTAAGGTGTTTAATTTTTAATCTACTTTTAAAAAATCCAGTGAAGCTTAGCTCCGTTTTTTAATGCTGTCACATGTTAAGTTAACATCGTTTAAGTATTTTCAATAATTTCGTAAACAATTACGAAAAAGAGAAACTATTTTATTGACAACAAGAATTTTCAATTTCAAAGGTTGCCTGGTTGTCAACTTAGGAAAAAAACTACTATTTTACATTTTTGGTAACGCAAATCGTCAACTTGCTAACGCACGTTTAGGAATTGACAAGAATATGTTGTCGAATTTCCAAGGTTGTCAAATTGACAACGCATATTGTCATTTCAAAAACCTTATGTTATCATTACGGCACTAAATAGTGTTATTTTGACACCAGATGCTGTCGATTTATCACCGGTATGGTTTCAATTTGACCGTTGTCAATTCTGCAACACTATGTTGTCATTAATGCGTTGTTAAAAGCGAGCATAAATGAGCTGACACCGTTTGTGGTCATTTTGACAACGGATGGTGTCATTTTTTCTCTGAGTGTATTTACTGGAATGTAGATTTCGGAAATTTCACTCAGAATATTTTACAGTGAACATTTTTGGTCGTTCATGAACTAGTGGGGTTTAAAGCTACTTAAAAATAGATTTCAGAACTATATAGTTTAAATGCCGGCAGTGCATAGATTTTGAGGAATTTCATTCATTTTTTTTAAAGCAAGAATTTGGCCTTAAACGATTACCCCATTTCGGGATTAAAGCGTAAAATCTGGCATCGCGCTGCAGAGATTATTTCACTAGCAACATTCTCTTTTTGCTCTCTTTAAAATATTAGCTTTATAAAAATTATTAAATATTTATAATATATAAGGTTTTGTTTTGTTTTATATTTTTTTTAGACAAAGAGTAGCAATAAATATTTTCTTTTCATACAGTGTCTACTTTTCACTTGCGTATCAGTTGTACTTTGAAAGTGAACTTGGAATACGGTGCAAAAAAAACGAATAAATCGACCGGAATTTAATTTTTTATTTTAGTTACAATTAAAATTATCTATAAAAAATAGCTTTCGAGTTTTTTTTTTGTGAATTATATAATTTATATAATATAGTTAAATCAATAATATTTATAATAATGGAATGGATGTGGTTAAGAAATTGGTGGCGCTTAAAAAAATATCGTTGTGAACATCGAAGGCGAAAATTAAAGTGTTTAAACTTATCGCATCCCAATGACTGCAGTGATGACAATCAAACATCAACAAGTCATCAACAACAGCAACAACATCCATATCAGCATCATCATCATAATCGCAATTATGTGAATAATCAGAGTTGTAGTGATTTCGATGAAGAAGATATTGAAAAGTTTATCAGTGATGATGATGATTTGCAACAAAAGCGCATCAAACGTCATCAAAGACATGTAAAACTTAAATGTGTCACAAAAGGTGAAAGTGATGAAGATAAATGTGCAAGTAAGCAAAATGAAGATGTTGAAGATGCTAGTAAGGATGTTAAACGTGATAATAACACTGATTACTTTTATGACGACAACCAACATGACAATGATGTGCATGATTATTATGATGATGATGATGAGGACGATAATGATGTCAATGACTTTTGTTTTTGCGATGAATGTTTAAATGTAGGTCTTTATCAAAGTGTTTCACATAAATACTTAAACGTCATTGCATTTATGTATATATTTTTGTTGGCAAAAGTTATTACAATTGTTTTCTTTACCTAATTAATCTACAGCATTGACATTTTCCGTTCTTTTGTCAATAAACGACTACATTGCATTTTTGCTAGATAGTATTTATAATTGGTAATTGAGCAAAAAGATAAACAAAAAAATTTATTTGATTAAAATATAATTTTGTTGTTGTTCCTATTGTACAAGTATGCATTTCATTTAGAGCTTCATATTTATTTTAAAGAATTTTCTTGACATATTTGCCGCCAACAAAATTTTTAATTACTCGTATAAATAGAGAATGTAGAGATGCAAGTGTTACAATATAAATTTTTAATATTTTATCTTGCGTAAATGGTTTTGCAATTTAAATAAATATTATGTTGGACTCTATATGTATGTACCTAAATGTAAATATGAATTAAAAGCTTACATTTATGTAATGCGAAAATGTTAGTGAATTTTTGTAGCTTGACTTTGTTTTTTAACAAATTAAAATTTTATCTGTAACCAAACAGCCAGTCCGCCGCCAGGATATCAAGCATTATTGTTTGCTTTTATTTATACAATAAAAAAAAACACCAGCGTGTGATTACGTTATATACCTAAAACAATAACAACAAAAATTAATCTAAACAATTTTTATAGATATTTTAACAATAAAAATCCGTGCCCTGTTTATTAGCGATAAAATTATTTTGAATTCAGATTAAAGGTATTGAGCTAAAATCAACAACAAATACAAATTATTTTGTCTGTATGTATTCTTTTATTTATAAAGAGTATGCATAATTGTCTATAACGCCAAGAAAAATATTATCTTTCGAATTACCTACACACTAGCAAACAATAAACAAATTAACATTTATTTTTATTAGATTAATGATAAGTAACTGTAGGTGATAAGTGTGAATTGTATTATCAAAGCAACTGAAAATTGTTTTCAAGCTCTGATTTCAAATTCTATTTCGCTTTTTTTTCTTTTCTTAATTGGCGCTAAATTCCGAGAAATACCGTTATTTCTTAAATTCAAAAGGTTACAATTTTACTTTGAAATGGTTTGTTTTAAATTTTATTATTAAGAACATCCGACATTCTGCATTAAAATTTCCCTTAGTTTGTATCCAAAAATGATATCGTATCTTGTATTTCTATCTTTCTTGAGTTATACCTACATCGTTTTTAAATTGGCTCGTTAGTCTCAAAAGATATTGTAGAATTTGTGACGAAAAAAATTATTTTCAATAAAGCTAGATACAAATCCCATAGCTTTACAAACTTTCATACATAATGAGCCATATTTTATTTAAATTGATTTACAACTTTTGAATGTACTGTCAATTAACTGATGCTACTTTATTGTGAAATGCGGAAAGGTAAAATTCCCTCAAAGCAAAAGTACTGGCGAATGAGGGAATTTCAAAAAAATTTTCAAAATAATCAAAACTACTTTCTGAGTATTTAGGTGGTAGATTACAAATCTAAACGGCCTTCCCTATAAAATGATATGTTTCCCATCCCGTAATCTTTGGTTCGTCTGGAGGTTGCTAAAATCTCTCAGAGCAACAGCACAGAGGTATATGGAAATTTAAAATTTTTTTTTTAAAATAGTCCAAAGTAACTACTGAGTATTTTCGCAATAGATTACAAATCTAAACAGCCTCCCCTTTAAAATGATATACGTTCCATCTCGTAATTTTCTATGGTTCGTTAGGAAGTTACTTTGGATTTTTTGAAATTTCCATACACCCCAGTACTGTCGTTCTCAAGGATTTTGGTAGTTTTCGTTTTGCATCATAAAATAAAAACTACGAAATTTTCTAAAAATGTTAAAACAATTCCAGAAAGCTTAGAGCCTACAGATTAAATTCCTTTTTGAATGGTAAAAACCTCTCACAACAATAGCAAAATTTAAAAATAGTTCAAAGTAACTTTTGAATATTTGGGCGGTAGATTACAAATCTACCCATCTCGCAATCTTCTATGGTTCCTCCGGAAGTTATTTTGAAATTTTTTTAAAATTTCCATATAGCCCAGTGCTGTTGCTCTGAGGGTTTTTAGCAACTTCCGGACAGACCATAAAAGATTACGGGATAAGACATATATCATTTTAAAGGGGAGGTCGTCTAGATATGTAATCTACCGCCTAAATATTCAGAAATTACTTTCGATTACTTAAAAAAATTTTTTAGATTTGCATACACTGTTGGTCTTATAGTTTTATATCGATATTTCCCTTTAACTTTGTTTAGTCTCTGCAGATTATAATTTTAAAATATTATAGACTTGTTGGCAGTGTGCTAAACTATTAATCTGAGGATCGCAGGTTCGACTCCTTCCGTGACACTGGGTGTTTTCTGCAGACAAGAAAAAAAACTTCGTGGATTTGTGTTGTTATAAAAAAAAAATAATCAAAATTCATACCTATAAATTCGCCTTGTTCTATAAGGAGCTAATCGATATGTAAACAAAGCCCAATATTTATGAGTACTCGAAAATTTTTTGATTTCGAAATTATATTTTGATATTTTGATTTATTTATTTTTTATTTTTTTTTTATTGTAAAATAAAACAAAATTATTTTTGTGATGTGCTATTATTTAAAAATTAAAAATATAAATTACTTAATAAATAATTAAATACATACGTAACTACTTACCTTTATGCTCTATAGGGCGATACAGATTTCTGTGAGAGTAATGACGGCATGGACTCTGATGCCAGCACATCCTCAAATTCTGGCAAACAAGTGGTTGTGGGCATTTGTGCAATGGCCAAGAAGACCCAATCGAAACCAATGAAAGAAATTCTAACACGTTTGCAGGAATTCGAATTCATTAAAATGGTTATATTTGAAGAGGATGTAATATTAAAGGCAAATAATTATTTATAGTTATTCCCTTGTATACCTAAAAATAATAAGGATTATTTTCACTTATTTTATGTTAAAAGGAACCTGTTGAAAACTGGCCTGTTTGTGATTGTTTGGTGTCCTTTCATTCTAAAGGCTTTCCCCTTGAAAAGGCCATACAATATGCTCAGCTGCGCAAGCCTTATGTTTTAAATAATCTGCACATGCAATATGATATTCAAGATCGTCGTAGAGTTTATGCAATTTTAGAAAAGGAAGGTATAGAAATACCACGTTATGCAGTATTAGATCGTGATTCACCAGATCCAAAACGTAAGTTTAAAAGGATCGAATATAATCTAAATGTATTTTATATATTTGTTTTTAATATTTTTAGAACATGAACTTATAGAATCAGAGGATCATGTAGAGGTCAATGGCATTATATTTAATAAACCTTTTGTGGAGAAACCGGTATCGGCTGAAGATCACAATATTTATATTTATTATCCCACATCGGCGGGCGGTGGTAGTCAGCGTTTATTTAGAAAGGTATTTTAGCAAATTAACAAATTTAATTAAATTTAAATTTAAATATTTTTACCTTTCATTTGCAGATTGGCAGCCGCAGTAGTGTCTATTCACCAGAATCTCGTGTGCGTAAGACGGGTTCATTTATTTACGAAGATTTTATGCCAACTGATGGTATGTATATTTTCTTGCCTTACACACAATTATTTTTGTGTTTTTATTTCTTTTACCAGCCACTTTGATATGAAAAAAGCAAAAAAAATCTTTGTAAAAATGTTATTTTGGTAAAAGCCTCTTATTTTTATATATTTTTTCGATTTTTTTACGTTTTTTTTTAATTTAGTTTTCTTTTAGCATTTATGAAAGGCTATTTATTAGATTGCTTTTAACTATTTTTGTTTTTGCTACGAACGTGCTTATTCTAAATGTTTGCTGAATTTAAGTTTTTATTTGTTTTTCTTAATAGAAAATCGTTTCTCCTGCATTCACACATGTGACAGTCGAATTCACATGAGTTGTTAGAAAAAAAATATCATTAAAATAAACATCGTTAAAATCACATATTCTCATTAAAATAAATTTCGTTTTATTACTCATTCAGTCTATATTCATTTTGTTTTAAACAAATTGCTGGCAAATGATAAATGTGCGGAATTCTTGACAAAATAAACGTGTTGTCTGCATCGTTGAATATTATAAATTGAGTGGACGTACACAAGTTTTGCTGAAGTACTCATAAGGCTGAATTCACCCACTTGTACCCAACAACAATTTTTATACCTGCTTTGAACTCTCTTTTTCGCAATAATTTAGTGAATTCATCCTTAAGCCAAGGATAAACACATGAAATTTCAACATCAATCAATGCATTTGTGTGTGTATCACAAAAATCAAGCTAGTTTTGATTTTCGTCAAATTTACACACAAAATATACATGTGACTTTAATTTAAGAAAAAAAAACATTTTTGTGCGTTTGATTAATGTTGACATTTGAAGTGTTTATCACTTTAGAGATACAATAAAAAATGCTAAAACCATTGCTGTCAATACACATTCACATCAGACCGAACTTTCTACGCTTATCTAACTTTAATGGGCTATAAATTTAAGTGTTTTTTTTTTTCAAATAATTAAAATGACTCATTAAGCTTGATTTTACTTTTTCCCCTTTCAGTTTTTGTTTAAGGGGTAATTTAAAGATCAAAAAAAAGCTTGATTTCTTATTTTATAAATTTATTTTTATATGGATATTTCGCTCCAACTTGCGTAGCTTCTTCAGGATATAATTTTTTTTTTCAAATTTTCAAAATAAAAAAACTGGTAAATTAATACACAGTGTTGTTCTCTGTTCCCAATAGAATGAAAATATATTGAAATGAAATTTTGTTTTCATATGAAATACTCTTTTTTTTTATTATTTAATTCACCATCTTCTACCCACCCAAAAAAGAAACAAAAAATAAGTTTAAAAAATTTGCAAATGAAGCTCCGTGTAGTTACCAGCTGCTAAATTTTTCACTTTCGTATAAAATATTAGGATTCGTAATACAGAGCAGTGCGGATAATTTCAATTAACCCATTAGAAGTCTACAGCCGTTTAAGATGCGTTAACTTGTACACATAGTTATTCCGTTATTTTGTTGACTAATGATAATCACATAGACCCAGGTAATGTTTCGTTGTCACATCGCTCAATATTATTTACACTAAGGTGAACAAAGGAAATCACCTCAATCGGCATCAGTATTTGAAGGTATGTCTCAAAATGGAAGTAGACACTTGCCTGTCAAATTAGAAAAACCTAGAGTACGTTGCCAATGTTAAAAAAATGCCTTAAAAAAATGTTAAAAAAATGCCTTAAATCGAAAAGTTTTACTAGAAAGCGGTCAGTGTACTCAATTGAGTATACCATCTTTACTCCTCGAAAAACAACTTTTTTTCAAAATTTTTCTTAAATTTTTTTTACTAATTATTTTTTTATTATAATAAATCAAGTTGAATTAAAAAAACTACAAGCGCTTTTCATTTGACCTCTAAAGATTTAAAAAAAATTTAATTTTCTACATTTTTCTGTTCTCGTTTCTTTCATCGTTATTTAAAATTGATTCTCAAACCATTTTTCGTTTATTTCTGTTGTTAATGCATGCAAATTGTTTTTTTAATATTCTTTTTGCCTTTTTTTTTAGAAATTTTAAATACTTGTTTGTGTTTAAATCCTTAAACAAAAATGTTTTATTCAATATAAAATTTTTGAGTTAAAAGAGAATACAATTCCATTTGATATCTTAAAATTTGGTATTAATTAAAACTGAATTATTTCTCTTCACCTTAGCAGCTGAAAAAAAAAAAAAATTCGAAATGAAAACATAAAAAAACTCATTCACTGTCATTGCGTTAACTGCCTGCAACGTTTCTGAGTCCGTTATACTAGTTGTTGAGATAACAGTTTGTACACGTTTGTGCTGTTAATAGTTTGTTATTTAAAAATACTCTTATTTTTATTTTTATACCGTAAAACAAGAAAAAAAACAAATATTGAATGAATACAAAGTTAATAATAATATTTACACACCTTAAAAAAACTATACCTACTCTCGTACATGCATATAATAAATAGTATAAAAATTAAAGTCGAAAACCTAAAACAAAAAAATCTTATGATGAACTAAAATGAGATTTGTATAACAACCCAGTATTACTTTTAAAACGTAGTATATTTTCCAGGTACCGATGTCAAAGTGTATACTGTGGGTCCGGACTATGCTCACGCTGAAGCACGCAAAAGTCCGGCTTTGGATGGCAAAGTTGAGCGCGATAGTGAGGGCAAAGAGATACGGTATCCGGTCATATTAAATCATGCGGAAAAACTAATATCACGTAAAGTTTGTTTAGCCTTCAAACAAACCGTTTGCGGTTTTGATTTGCTAAGGTAGGAAACGAGAATTTTTTTTTTTAATTAATTTACTTAAAATAATTTGATACTTTTGTGATTTATTTTAGAGCCAACGGTAAATCGTATGTATGTGATGTAAATGGTTTTAGTTTTGTTAAAAATTCCAATAAGTATTATGATGATTGTGCTAAAATACTGGGCAATATGATTTTAAGAGAATTAACTCCCACTTTGCATATACCCTGGTCAGTGCCATTTCAATTAGATGATCCACCCATAGTGCCCACGACATTTGGTAAAATGATGGAACTGCGTTGTGTAGTGGCTGTTATAAGGCATGGTGATCGTACGCCTAAACAAAAAATGAAAGTTGAAGTTAGACATCCCAAGTGAGTTGTTAATGCTGTAGGTTTTTTAAATTAGGCAATAATTTCTTTCTATTTGTAATTTCAGATTTTTTGAAATCTTTGAAAAATATGATGGTTTTAAACATGGTCATGTAAAATTGAAGCGTCCCAAACAATTGCAGGAAATTTTAGATATTGCCCGTTTTCTGTTGGCCGAAATTGAAACTAAAGATAATGCCGAAATTGAGGAGAAAAAGAGTAAATTAGAACAATTGAAAAGTGTCTTGGAAATGTAAGTTATAACAGCCCCATTATGAATATTCCCCGGGAATTTTTTTCTCAGAAAAAAATTTAAAGAGTAAATGGAAAAATTTTTCGGGGAATTTTCATAATTCATAATTGGCTTTATAAACACCTTGATATTTTGTAGCTAATGTTTTGATTTTCTGTTTTAAGGTATGGTCACTTTTCTGGCATCAATCGCAAAGTACAAATGAAGTATCAGCCTAAAGGTCGTCCACGCGGTTCAAGCTCTGATGATGGTAATAATGTTAAGCCTTGTATGTATTTATTTTCTTATATATTTTTTGCAACCACAGACACATAGACAATGATACAACACTTTCGATTTGGAAATTCAAATAAAAAGTTATGATAGATGCTCGAATTTTCAAAGTTGCAATATTTCCTGTTATTGTTTACCTTAAAATTTTGTATACTTTTGAAATCCGCTTATCATTTTCTAAAAAGTCATATAAAATGTTAAGTCTTATTACGAGTGTCGTTGTTGTAGTCGCATTCACGCCCAGCCAATATTAAACACCGTTTTCGTCACCACAAAGACACTCATAATCACTCGTAACGTTCGAGAAAGATTACGAAAACTAAAAAATTTACAAATTAAAAAAAAAAAAATTTTTTCGTTCTCCGTTTTAATTAATTTATTTCACATATGCCCAGTCTGTAGGAAACCATAATACACAAGAAAATATACACCACAAACTAGCTTATTTAAATTAAAAAAAAAAAAAAATATTCGTATATAGAAGTATTTCTAAACGAAATAATGCCTTAATTATTTTATTCTGAAGTAGATGCCCCAACCGAACCATCTTTGGTACTTATTTTAAAATGGGGTGGAGAATTAACACCAGCTGGCCGTATACAAGCCGAAGAACTAGGCAGGATATTCAGGTGTATGTATCCAGGTGGACAAGGACGTCAAGATTATTCAGGCACTCAGGGTTTGGGTTTGTTAAGGTAACTTATACCTAAAACAAAATACAAACATTTCTTAAATTATGTTTTTTGTTTTTAAATTAATAATTTAGATTACATTCTACATTTCGGCATGATTTAAAAATTTATGCTTCGGATGAGGGTAGAGTACAAATGACAGCAGCGGCATTTGCCAAGGGTCTATTGGCTCTAGAGGGTGAACTAACACCCATATTAGTGCAAATGGTAAAAAGTGCTAATACAAACGGTCTCTTAGACAATGATTGCGATTCCAGTAAATATCAAAATATGTAATTATCAATTGAGTATTTAGTTAAATTGTTTGAATTTACTTAGTGCTATATTTTTTTTCAAGGGCGAAAAATCGCTTGCATGAGTTAATGCAAGTTGATCGTGAATTTACCGCTGATGATCGTCTGGCTATTAATCCTAACAATAGTATTTCCATTAATCAGGCCTTAGATTTTGTTAAAAATCCCGTGGAATGTTGTAATCATGTGCACAGTCTCATTAAAGAGCTATTGCTTATTATTAGTGTTAAAAAAGATGATCCTAAAACAAAAGATGCCATATTGTATCACGGTGAAACATGGGATTTAATGCGTTGCCGTTGGGAAAAAATTGAAAAAGATTTTAGCACAAAATCAAAATTATATGACATTTCCAAAATACCTGATATTTATGATTGCATTAAATATGATTTACAACATAATCAACATACGCTGCAATACGATCAGGCTGAGGAATTGTATATTTATGCTAAATATTTGGCTGACATTGTTATACCCCAAGAATATGGTTTAACAATGCAAGAGAAACTCACAATTGGTCAGGGTATATGCACGCCACTTTTGAAAAAGATAAAATCTGACTTGCAACGTAATATCGAAGAAACGGAAGATGAATCGGTGAATCGTTTGAATCCCCAATACAGTCATGGAGTTGCTAGCCCTGGTAGGCATGTGCGCACACGTCTGTATTTCACCAGTGAAAGCCATGTTCATTCTCTGTTAACGGTTTTGCGTTATGGTGGCCTTTTAAATGTTCTAACCGATGAACAGTGGCGTCGTGCTATGGACTATATTTCTATGGTATCTGAACTCAATTATATGTCACAAATTGTTATAATGCTTTATGAAGATCCTACCAAGGATCCAACTTCAGAGGAAAGATTTCATGTTGAGTTGCATTTTAGTCCGGGTGTTAATTGTTGTGTGCAAAAGAATTTACCACCAGGGCCAGGCTTTAGACCACATTCTCGCAATGATTCAGGACAACTAAGAACGGTGGTAAGTGTAAAACCTTCCAAGAAGGGGGAATCATTTTTCAAATAAAGCTGATTATCTAACACTAACTTACTTCAAAAGTGTTATAATTAAAAAACAAATAATTTTTGTATTCCAAATTGTCAAAATTTATTTAAAGTTTTAAGTTTTTAAATGTAAAAATTGGTCCATTGACAAATTTAATTTTTATGTGCTATTTTTATAACACCAGCGATCAACTCGTCTAAAAAAATTGTATAAAAAACTCTCTGTGCTATAAAAACAGCACATTAGAATCACAAATCCTGCACCAATAAATAAAAAATTTACTTATTTCGTGTATCAAAAAATTTAAAAAAAATTACTTTTAAATTTTTGATATTTTTATTAAAATAAAATTTTTTTAATTAAAAAAAAATATTTTTTTGAATTATGACACTTATAAAGTATATGAGCGATATGTACCTGCATATATTATCTTTTCCCCACTCTCTCTCTCTCTCAGAATCATGAAGACTGTAACAGTAACCCCTCCCGCATTGACGAGGAAAATGATGAAGAAAGTCCTGTCAAAACCCATTCGGTATACATGCTTCTTAAATACTTTCAACATAACAAAATTTCAAACAGTTTTTAAATTTAATTTTCTTAAAAAGCTTTCGCCAGAATGTGAAATACGGCCATTAAAATCCAAACCAATACCTATAGGAGCCCATCATACAGTATCTGGCCATGAAGCTTTGGATTTGGCAAAACGTCTTAATGAAGAATTGGCTTCTCAACAGCAACAAACTAAACAAACCGGTTCACTAGAAGCCACTCGAGCCATTAGTCCTGATGGTGAACCACGTTCAAGGAGTTTTGAGCAGAGGCCCAAAAATACTAAAGGTATGTTGTGTTTCCTATGCTCATTTCTTAATTATTATAAATATCAAAATAGTTTTTGCTTTTATTTATTAACTTTTATGTTCTACTTACATTATAATGGGCTTTTTATTTATGGTTTAAATAATAATTTTGTATAATTTGCATGATAACTTATATGTGGTTTTTGAAAACACCAAGTTTGTGTTTTAAACGTTTATACTCTGCTGAAGGAGATTTACAAATCAACATACCAAACAAGAAAGAAATTAAATTTACAAAAATTTTCATAACATAAATATCATACTTGTCAGCTATAAAATTGTTATACAGCTTTTATAATTTTTGTAAAAAAAAAGAAATTGGAATTTAATTTTTTTTTTTTTTTTAGAAAAAGTACCAACTGTACATAGATTATTAAATTTTTAAATTTTCTTTTAGCTGGCTGTTTTTATAAAATCAAATTAAAACTTTCGCTTGTATTTTTTATATTAAAAACAATAATTCGCCTGATTATGAGTGTTGTGGTCGTGACGAAAACAAGGATGGGCCATATGTCTATATTAAATTGTTGTAAATTGGCTACGAGAACAACACTCGTAATAAATTTTGTTTTTTTGAAATTTTTGTTTTATAAAAAACAGGCAATAAGTTTTGCTTTTAATTTTTTTTTTTTTTTGGTATTTATTTTCATATAATTATTTGGTTATTTAATTTTATGTCTTATTTTCTAATCAATTTTTCTTTGTTTTTGTATCATAAATGATTTTATCTGCAAACAAACAATCGACCAACAAATTACCTCCGCAACAACATCTTTATAAACTATAAATTTTTTTCTTCTTCATGTTAATTAAAAAAAAAATTAATTAATAATCAAAAATCATGAATTATAAAATTTATATAAGCATCTGGCCGGAAAATTCCGTGTATTTGGCTGAAGTTCGCTGTCTTTAAATATTCTTTTTTACTCTTCCCCCCTGTATACTGTGTTAAATTAACTACAGACAATATAAAGTCTTATTTGAGACAGAGTTTTGTAATAATTATTAAATCTCATGTGAAATAAAAAGTTTTTGTAATAACAGAGAAAAACAAAAACTTTTTCTGCATTCCACTGTTATTGTCAGCAGTTAAATTAATACGTTTTATTTTATCTACATATTTACACAGTATTTATTTGGTCTTTATTTGAAATGAATAACATTTCAAATTGCAAAATATTTTTTCAAATATATTTTTTTATAGAGACAATTTTTTACCCTCTTATCAAAGTAAACAGAAAATTAGTATTTTCATAACAATTACTTTAAAGTGTGTATAAGAAAATTTTAATTCTTCTATGCAGAGATCAGAAGTTCACTATTCTTATGCTCTTGTTTAGGCTTCCTGTTCCATGAGACAAAAATTTTTCTAGTTTGTTTTTTTTTTTTTTAAAAAAAAGATTAAAAAAATTTTCCCTACATTATTGATTTTTACCCGGTCCTTTACATTATGAGTTGTTATTCTGATGTATGAAATTTAAGAGAAGTCCGTTGAAAAATATAATTTTATTTATTTAAAAAATCCGTCTAGTTTGTAAGGGGGTGGCCAATTCAAAAGTACATGACGACTATCCTTGAAGTATAGAAGTTATATGAACTGTACTTGTGATAAAATCTTGTAGGAAAATAAAATTTTGTATAGTTTACAAACAAACATACAAAAACTTAATTTTATTTATATAGAAGCTGTTCATTTTCTATCAGATATATACATAAATCAATTCATAAATAATTATACAGGTACGAGTAGCTTTCTTTGGCGAGTAGGCGGTTCAAAACGAATTCTTGCGACACTAATTGAGGGCCGTTAGGCCGTCACTCAAACCAACGAGTAGCTCTATAGCGTATGATTATTATTTAATTTAATTTATCTGACACTCATACGCTACCATATAAAAAAAGTGTTTTTTTTACTATTTTACTCGCATGTTACTGTGATCAAGGCATTAAAATAGGTTTTCATAGATTCATAAGAAATAAAGAAAAATGCAAACGCCAAATTGAATGATTAGTAACTAGGTATTTCTACTCGGTCTCAACCGGTCCTTTTTTGTATGAGTGGGAATGCTTATACTAAAGAGCTCGTAAGCAATCTGTTTAAAATCTAGTTTTTAATTAACAGTTTTTACCAGGTCAGGTGGGCGTGGTCAACCCATGTAATATAGTGATTTTATGTACCAAACTCGTTAGAAAATAAAATTCTAATTGTTAAATTATTGAATAATGGACTTAAAAGTGGGTATAGCCTATGTTACTCCCTGATAAGGTAACTCTCTATTGGTTAAAACAATTTTAAATCGGTTCGATAGTTTTAGAATTGAAAAAATTTTAAATTTGAATTACAACTTATTCTAATGCAGAAAATATTATAAAAAACATTTTTGTTTAATAAGCGCTTATTAAACAAATTTCCCATAGAAAAATATTTTTTTATGGATTTAGACGGTGATGATTATGCTTTAGAAACTTCTTTTGCGTAAAAAGTCATTAATAAAGTTTTGAGATCTTCTCGGGATAAAAAAATTATAAAAATATTTTGTTGCTTTGCAATTTATGCAGCTTGATTAACGTAAATTGTTGTATGTACTCGTATATTATTTGTTATTGAAATACCCCGTCTATGCAATTAACAAATGCTTGTGCTTTTTCCATATAATAAGATCTTAAAACTGTGTAAAATTCCTGTTAATTACATGCACACATGCCAAGTCCTGTGTTTTCTTTTTGAATACAATTCATCAAGTTTTTTAACAATTACAAATTAATTTTAAAACTATAGTTTATACGCTCTCCCATAGACTGACTGTTGTTTTTATTGCATGCTTGTAACGTATTGTAAAAAAATGTGGACTTAAAAGGAAGAAATGTAACAGCAAATCTTTAAATCTCAACCAGTTTGCTAAATTTTGGCATAAGACTGCTAAGAAAAAAAAAACAGAAATGCACATGTAGTTGTAAATAAGACTTACAAATTGGCTTAAAATTTCTGTATTACTTCCTTTAAAAGCCTTTTCCTTTAGACTTCCTTGACAACAAAAAAAAGCTTACTTGCCTGAAAATGCGTGTGTGTATGTGTGAATTTTGTCAATACTTATTCATGCCTAATTCCCTGTTTATGTGTGTTTGATAACCTTTTAAAAGTTAAGTTTTATAAATTCTTTTTTTTTTATACTTACTTTGTGATCTTATTAAACAACAAAATATACAACCAACTTTTTTTTTTATTTTCCAAACAAAACAAACCAACAAACAAAAATATGTTTACACACGACAAACTTTTAATCCCTTTACTTTGTTTTAACATTTTTCTTCTAATTCCTTGGTAAATATTCTCAAATTTGCTTTTGTTATGGCTTTCCGTAATTAACTACTCTCAAACATAATTAATGAAATAACTTTTCACGCTTAACTAAAACCAAAATAATAATAATAAAATTAATAAATAAAAGCAATAGATTCCAAAACAACTCATCATGACAAAGAGTTTCAAGAGATTCTAACCTCACGTGTGACTAATCTTAATCGCTCAGTTTTTCAAATACGAGTTACCGACAGTTTAACACTTTTCAAAATTGATTCATCCACAAATGAGTTGCCCTTATCGGAAATTGATTTTTCCATTAATCCCAGCACACCGGAAACTCAAGACATGTGCACTGCTCATCAGAAATCCACTTCGCCAGGTGATCGTTTGCAAAAGCGCCATGTTCAATTATTAACCATGCGTCGCATGGAAAGTGGCGATGAGCCAGATTTTGTACAGAAACTAAGAGATTGTCGAAAAATCTCACCTTTGGCCACCAATGAGCGTCCTTTGACATGTAATTGTTCGTATCATTTGTCTAGTCTTAATGAGGATGTTGCTTATCCGCATGCTCATTCGAAAAGTGAGGCAGATATTACGGATGTGTTACCTTATGCGGGCAAAGTTGCTAGTCCGCCCATACTCATTGCTTCGCCACGTATTTCTTTTGAGGAAGAATATCAATTATCCTCCTCGGCTCCTGCAGTCATAATGAGTGGAGAATTTCGTACAAGGCGACAAACGAACAAAAACAACACACTTAAACCTTCTTCGGCTTCAAATTCTCCCACAGCTTCCACATTGCAATTGTGCCAGGCTTTAGATGAACCTGTTAGGACTTCCTCTTTTGCATCAGATTTGAAACGTAACAAGCATGCTTCTTCTATTAGCAGAGATTTTAAACCCATGAAACAATGTTTACCTTCAGCGCAATCGGCACCGGTTATAGTAGATTTAGCAAACCCTTTTAGATTTCCTTCTTTGTATAGTTTTACACAATTTGCGCCCATTGCTGAAAACGCTTCAACTAATACATTTTCTTCTACCTCATCTGTCATGCCCACAACAACACCAACCAATAACAATGAACTTGACACCCCTACTGCCAATGTTGCCATTTCTAAATTATCAACACCTCACAACCATTACCTACATCATAATCCAAATCATCATCCTTTGCATCATCATCATCATATGCATCATGATCATTCATATTATCATCCCCATTTGCGTCTTCATCATGGTAACAACAATAACAATACGCAATGTCACCATAATTCTAATACCATTAATATACCAAATGTTGTTGTTACTTCTGATAATTCTCCCTCAATGTCCTCCACAAATTTACTAAATGATTTGACTTTTAAAACCAATAATTTTGATGAATTTAATACAAATATCACTTCTGCAACTGGCGATATTTCTACTTGCCAACACCAATACCATCCCCACCACAATCCCTCTAACACTACATCTTACACACGTTCATCTCGCTCGCAAACCCCTATTGATTCCTTCGATAAACCTGTTAACAACACTTCCTCCATTATCAAACCTGCTATTGCTGATACCACTACAGATAATACGGTCACTTCGACATCATCGTCGTCATCGGTATCGTCCAGACGTCAAAGACACAGTATTGCCGGCCAGATGTCTTATATGAAAATGTTGGGATTCGGTGGTTTTAGCAAAAAGATGACCACCAGCTCCAATAGTCTATTTAGTACAGCGGTAATAACTGGAAGTTCCTCAGCACCCAATTTAAGAGACATGATACCAGTATCATCATCAGGTAAGTTTATTTTAAAACTTAAAGAAACTATTTATTATAAAAAAAATTGTTTCCTTTTTTTAAATATATTAAATAATAAAGTAAATGTTGGATGAGTATTATAGACTGTTCATCAATCTCTCACGTTATTGTTCGCTTTCATTTTATACAAGACAAAAAGCAAGCAAAATCCACAGCACCTACAGAGTTTTGTTACTCAAACCAGAAGCTAACGAGATTGATAAACCGCCTAGTAATTCTTTTAAAGTCAGTCTAACAGTGAACAAACAAAGCACATGCAAGTAGTAACATTCTTGTTGCATTAAATTTTTTAGTTTAAAGATGGCAAAAAAAAAAAATCAACACACAAATCTGGAGTGCAGTTTTATTTGTTATAAGTTTACAGTCAGGATTACTGTAGCACAATTTTTTTTATTTTGTGAAGCTTAACGAAATCAATTTTTGACTTATTCAGAAGAACCGAAGTCCTTCCATTAAACATTTTTTAATTTAATTTAAAAAAGAAAAAAATCCCTCATCCCTTAATCTTTCAAAAAAAAATTTTAATTTTCTTTATTATTTTAACTCGGCTTAACCACAGCTACATGCAAACATGTTACAAAAAAAACATTTTATTCATTTGAAAAGTCTTTTCATTAACAGTTCTGGATGGCTTTGGTGGTGTGCCGCCAATTCGTCCTTTGGAAACTTTGCACAATGCATTATCGCTTAAGCAATTGGATACTTTCCTAGAGAAAATGACATCGGCACCGCTCTTTAAAACGCCTACATGTACGCCACCCAAAAATCCATCAACGCCATTGTCAATGATGACTGCAACAGCTCTTGAAGAAGAGCCCTTGGCCAGTACACCTACAAATCATGTGTGTCGTTGCAACGAAAACAGTGTGACCGATGAACTTAATCCTGATAAATGTAGCATATGTGGTCATAAGTTACGTCCCCTAATCCCAGATGCGGACGAATTAACCCCAATTCCAATAGCTGTAGAGCCACAGCCAATGGCAAAATCAAGGCCGGATAGTGGAGCACCACTTTGTAAGTGATTTACCCAATTTCAGTTGAAATTTTGTTAAATGGATACTCATAATTGTTCATTGATTAAATATTTGGCTGCAAAGGATAAACACCTAAAATAAACTCTCCTACACAAATAATTTTTTTTCTTTTATATTTTTATTGGTGTTTTTAATTATAATTATGTATTTTATTTAATTCATGCTTTTAATCATTTTATTTCATTTAAATTTATTAAATTGTATGATTGATTATTTTGAAACAAAACAAAAAATAAAATAAAATCACTGGTATGTTTAAGATAATTATGCATTTTTTTACTTAATTTTCTTTTGCATTTTATAAATTTTGCACTTTTGTTTAAAAAAAATAAAATTTTTTTTAATATGATTTGTTAGGGAAAAATTAATGTGAAATGATTTTTCATAAAATTCTTTGTTTAGCAAAAGTTTTATTTACACATTTTTGTGGATAATAATTTCTATGTATTTATTATTTTTAATCACTTTGCACTGAGGTTCACTAGAAGGACATCATAAAAACGAATACATATTGAATTTTCTTGCCCACTTGACTAGTCACGAAATATGCTTTTTAATTTTTTGAAAACTTTTCTGGTACAAAATAAACACTTAAAGGTCGGTTTAACATTTTTTCGATTTTTTATAACCTTTGAAAATAACAGGCCTACAAAATAATTTTTTTTCATAGTAACTTTTAATATAGCTGGTACATAGTGAGCTCTAATCCCCATATATTACGTGTAGTTCTGTAGCCATATACATATATTGCAATAACTCGACAGCTAGCTCTCCGATTAAATTTACAAACACACCTAATGATCGGGAATGAAATAGAAGTTTAAAAAAAAAAAATCATTAAAAATCTAAAGAGAAACAAATCTTAATTTTTGTTCTTGATGTTAATACGAGTGTGATACAAATAAAATGTGTTATATTTCATTGAAGTGCTTTCATAAGTTCTAAATTTATTTCCAATTTAGTGATAGCACCTAAAACCCTTGCACCATACAAATTTTTTATATTTTGATAAGATGCAGGACGCTTAATATTTTATTTTTAAAAGTATTTGTTTGATATTTTTATACAGTCAGCAATATTCATAAAAAATAGTCTTGTTTACTTTTAATTAGAATTTATTTAGGAAATGTACCACGACAGATCTGATTAATATGCCCTTGTTAAATAAACATATTTTTCATGAATTATATCAATAGAATATAGAGTAATACATTGAGAAAAAAAAAATTAGTTTATTAACGTAGGCGAATTTACTACTTTAATTTTAAACAAATTTTGTATTATAATTTCTATTATATTTCTATTGTATTTATTGTATTATCTTTTAAAAAGAAAAAAGTTCATTTATTTTCTTAAGAGATTTAAAATTTTTTTTTTGTATAATAAAACATTATTTCTGATTTTTTTGTTACTCTTCTAAACTGCTGCTCGCTTTTTTTTTAAATATCATCCTTTTATTCAATAAAAGAGAGAGCGATTAAGTAACTTTCATTCAAATATTACTTGTATTTCTTTGTTCCCCGTTCCCCAAAATTATATTCGAGTCTCAAAGGGCAGCAAGCCATTGAAAAAAATAGTTATCAATGCAAATTAAATTAAAAGTGGTGTGGTTTTTGTGATATTAAATTAAAAAGCCTTAAATGCCACCTACGTACAATACATACACATGTATGTACATCAGTAATGATATCATTTCGTTTTCAATATTGGTTGCATTAGGTATTAAAAACTCCTATAATAATTTAATACAAAATAAAATATTTAAAAAAATGGTAATTGAGTCTTGTACATTTTGCATATTTCAAAATAAAAAAAATCTGACAATAATAAAAACAAATATCCTCAAGTATGGAGCAAACAATCAAGTATTGCTAGCAGCATTACAGAACCATCGTCACCAGCTATATCGGATACCTGCTCGCAAGAGACCCCCAGCTGTGATATGTCTATAAGTCTAACTAGTACAGAAGGCTGTAATATGCCATCAACGGCTGCTCAACGATTGGCAAAATTTTTTCCACGTCTAGATGATGATCTTAATTCAGTAAGTGTTTATGCGCCCATCAATTTGGACAGTTTGGATGGAGCCGAAACAGAACTAAACTATGCGGGGGCAGTGTGTGGTTATGATGTCAAAAGTGCCTGTTTAACTCCAGTTAGTTTTAATATGGATTTAAGCATTGTGGCTAACAAGGGTTCCTTAACATTGTCAGTGGATGTAAGTAGAGAAGTGTCATGAAAATGGTTGGAAAATTTACAATAAAAATTGTATTTTTATTCAAGGGTTTCGAAGATGATGACGATGCTACACCATCAGCTGCTACTACACCGTCTTTGCCACGCGATGAGCCCAATTTGGAATTTTGTTATTGTTGTGAAACACATAGTTCTCAAGGTCATCCTCCCGATGATACACAAAAATCCAACGAACTGTTCAACATAATGAGGAATAAACGTTTGGCCGCCAATGAAAACAAGCAACAATGCTATTGTCATGATGCTCCCCTCAATGCTGGTCTACTTACTACAGAAACACCTACAGTAAACATACGCAAGGCTTCCGATACCATATCTCCCAAAATACAGAAGCAAATAAGTCTCTTTGAAAGTGGTGAATTGGAAAGACAAAAAGATTATTCAGCTTTACATGCTTCAATAAATATACCACAACCTAGTAGTTTACAATTGAAACAAGATGCACGTTTAAGAAAATTCGAAAATCTAACCCAATCCACATCTAACTCGAATTTTCCTTTTGAAAGCAATACCTTGAAAAGGGCGCCAAATAATGTGGAAGATTTTGTTGATGTGAATTTAACACAATCTTGCATTAATCTGAAAACTTCTGGAGTAGGTGCATCCAGCACATCGTCGAGTTGCAGTTCACCACAACATAAAGCTACTTCTGTATTTCGTCAAGTAGGATATCCCTGCTCAACTATGCCGCCTGAAGAGTTGGACACAGCCAGCAGTCCAGCAAGTCCTCGACCTGGGGCTTTAATTGTCAAGGAAAAATTTATAGAGCCACCAAAACGTATAACTCGTAGTTTTCACGGTAAAACGCAATCTATGGATTCGGATTTTTTGTTTAATGAATTTTTACTTGTGCCAACTCACTCATTGGCTGCTCAAAACTCTTCTAGCAGTGATACAGGCAGTGCTGCCACTTCACCTTCTGCTCGCTCAAACAAACGTTTTACCACTACTAAAGTCTTGGATGAGGATTTGGAAAATTAAGTTGAAAGAATATATGATTGTAAGTATATTTGAAAATGAAACAAATTATGAGAATATTTTATATATACGAGTATATATAAAAGAATTTATCAAAAGTTGTATTGAATAAAGAGAATATATATTTTTGCGTGTGTAAAATTTTTTTATTTTAGTCAAGCTTAAATTGCATTACCTTTAGCTTAATCTTTTGGCGGACTATAATTCAAAGTTATCATCATAATTATCCTTAAACAGTAAAAGATTTTCCAAAGCCTCTGAGTAGGCATCATCTTCTAAGCCACTTTCTTTAAAGCGATGCAATTTTGCTATTTTTATTCTTTTTGCTTCCCGATGTAAAGTTTCTATGGTATCCCCAAGCTCACTGGACGACTGTATAGCAGCCACACATGGCACCGTGTTTACTTTGCACTTTTCATCACGTTTCTCGTAGGGATTCACAAATCCTGAAGTAGTTAAGTTGCTGGCAAACATTTCACAGGGATAAGGAATACGCGTTCGCATGCCAGTTCTTAGTGAAGTAACATGAGTCATACTGTTATGGTAGTTACATTGCATATATAATTGAAACATTTGTGAAACAGATTCGCATCGATAAGCCGCCATACGCATTTGTGCTTGCGTAGCTTGCTCTCGAGGCCGCTTTAAGCGATCGGAAGGTATGCCACGAACACACAGTGACTGTATGACGTAGTTGGTACCTATTCGGCAATTTGGTGTTAATTGAGTAAACAGTGAACCTTCAAATTTATCCAAACAATCAATTAGATCCATTTTTTGTTCCATATTGAACGGTAACGACAAAGCTGCTGCTGCCAATTTGCGACCATAGTTATTCAGGTCACCACAAAATCCAGATAATGTGTTTGATAATGGAGCATTTCTCAAACGGTAATGTAAAGAAATAGTATCCAGATACGAGGCTAAAATGCCTGATGTCTGATACAGATTATCGTGCTGATACTGAAGAGAAGGAAACTCTCTAGTAGAGCCTAATTGCCGCCATACACGATCTTGTGTACTAAGGGGTATGAATAAAGAAGCCTGTTCAACAAGTTGGTTGAAAGTTAGCAAACTATTGACAACCCTTATAGAATCTGACATGGGTTCATCTGAAAAATAAAATTAATTTTAATTAGAATAACCCTAAAAATAAATTTAATTCTATAGACAGTCTTGAAAAAATAAGTATTAATAGTAAATCTACTTAATTGTCAATTTATGACCTCTGAATGGATGTAATATGTGTACATCAAACAACACATAGAAATTACTATTTTATCGATCTGATTCTGTTAAGAGTGCAATAAATAATTATCAAAACTCACCTGCATTCTCAAATAAAACATTTGTTGGTGAATAAACAGGAATCGCCAAATTAGCTTTACCATATTCGTCATTCATATGTTCCAAACATTTTGTAGCCAAACCAGAAAAACCATTGAAAGAATCAAATATTGTTTGGAAGCCTTGCAAAAAATCACATTCCTCAACATATTGGCGTATGCGATCACAAAAATCATTCTCAAATTCTTCCGTTTGCCATAGTTCGACACCACGGGAATATGTGTCTAATGTTTGTTTCTCACTATTGTAACGATATTGTTTAATAGTATTGACAGTGCGAGAATGGAAGCGGGCATAAAGAAAATCAGTCCACGAATCGACATTTTCCATTAGATTGTAATCTTGTTCTTCAATATTTATGTTAGGTTTATCGAGATCAGATAGAAATTCATTTTTAGAAGATTCTGGTTGAGCCACAACTTCCAGATTGGATGGCTGCCAAACTAAATCTTCTTTAATTTTTTTAATAGAGTCATGTTGTGCAATATTTTCGGAATTTGTAATATCATCTTCACCGCCTCTTTTTAATTTATTTCCATAAAGTTCACCTTCGCGAGGCAAATGTTTAAGGGAACCCTCCAAGTCAACTAATAGTAAACGAGGTGTATAAGTAGTTTGTCTCTGAAAAATTAATGTTGATTTCAAAAAAACTGCTTTCATTTAAATTAGAATTAAACTTACATTGTGATTTAAGCCTTGCCGATATAACACATCATGACATATTTCTGTTGGTTCAGAGGTTTGGTCATATGTAAATGATGATTCCTGTGTAACATTTTTTTTATTAGGTATATATGTACTGTGGCAATATTTTTATAAATTATTATTAACCTGTATGTTCCACCAATGCGCTCCCACATTATTTGAATAATTTCCAAACTGTAGACTTAAAATTTCACGTGTATTTGACATTGTTTTATTCAATATTAACTAAAATCTAATGTTTCCATAAAAAATACAATTGTTTATATTAGCTACGGCGAATTTCTTTCCGGCTTGAAATCATATTTACGTAAGTACTGCCAAGTTAAACTTTTAAAATGTAATTAAAAACAGATGGTAAAGTTATGACAAATGTGCAATTTCTTTTAAATAAATTTCTGTTGCAACAGGATTTTTGTTAATAATCATTATTTCTGTATTTAATATTAAGGATCCTACCGCATTCTGCTGGAGACTTTAAGATAGCCTGTGAACAAATTCCGATTAGCTTAAAATTTGTAACACAGCGGTAGTTCCATTAAATATTTTTTACCTAACTCAACGCCTTAATGTTTGGTAATCCGCACTTTTACAACTACTTATATTAAAATTAAACCACATACTCTGAGCACTAAGCTCGGTGGTCCGAGAATCTGCACAGTGAGTAATACCTTACCAACTCTAATTTACAACCAAACCTTATTTTTGCAACTTAATTGGTCAGTTATATACAAAATACATACGTATAATTAAAAAAAATAACAAAAACTCAATGATTGGATGCTATTAGAGAGTACAATCTCAAAAAATTACTGGTTAACTCGACTCTTATCATTTAATAATTGCGAAACAAAACAATTCCAAGCTACCGCAATCACTTGCACAAAGGTAACTTGATATTTTAAAGGAACGATGCTAAAGTTGATCATTTGTACTGCTGGCCATATGAGGTAATTGTTTTTCATAATATCAGGATACTGGACTCTTATTCGTTCTTTAATAGTTTCACTACTTTCCTCGTTTATCAAGCCTACGAGCGCAGTGATGGATAAATTTAATGCCGGTGCCATAATCGATTGATCCACCAACATTTTTTTCACAGTACGGTGCAATCGGGTTTGTTTTGTCGTTATACTGCGATCCAAAAGACCAAACCAGTATTTTAGGAGCGGTCCCACAAACACAAAACCCAAGCAGCTGTATTTAACGGTGCGTATGTAATCAATGTCTTTGATATCTTTTTTTTCAATAACAGTTTGTGCTAAAACGTCTCCGGAAGCCATTATTCCACCAGCGCGGTAGCCTTCAATCAAATATGGGTTAAGACGGGATGCAAATTTTGCGAACATGGTGAATGCAGGAACAGTTTATGATTTCAGTTTCTTTTCAATACAGTGTATATAATATTTACATGGCTTTTGCCATGATGCAAGTCCTCTTGGTTTTTGCAGAGAGAACACAAAACTTGACTGCACTATTCAGCACATTTTGAGATTTGTCAGCGATTTTCTGTATGCGGTACTGCCAAGTCAGAAAAATATATATATTTAAAAACCAGCCAAATCCGTTAATTTTTAAAATTATCATAGGAAAAAGCTGAAATTCGACTTATTTATATGTATATTTCGGATATTCATCGTTTATCATTGCTGATGAAATCGAAATTAACATAAAACTTCAACAAAACTAAAAAACTGACTACTCATTCAAAATTTTAGATATAAAATTACAACAAATAAAATTTTTTCGCACCACAATTGATTAAAAATTATCCTGGTTTTCCTCAACTCTAAATTTCTTGTGTTATGGGAATGTTTTCTAGTACCGTAAAGACTACCTTACGCACAATTGTTCACTATACCGGTGGAAGTTTACGGGTTGCATTGTTAATGGCAGCTGGAGATGTTTTAATGCAACAATATATTAATTACAAAGATGACAAAGAAATTAATTGGCAGCGTACAATTAAGTTTGCTGCAATTGGCATATGTTTTATGGGTCCCGTTTTAATTTATTGGAAAAGGAATATTAATGCTATTGTCAGAGCTAGTCGAAGCCATACTACGCGGGCTTTAAAACAACTATTTTGGGATCAGATTTATTTGGCACCTTCCATTAATTTGGGTATTATTTCAATGTCCGGAGCTTTAGAAAAGGAATCGATACAGGATATTGAAAACCGGATAAGTTTATATTTTCCTTATATCATTAAACGTCACTATATGTTATGGCCTGGCGTGCAATTTTTAGGCAGTTTTTGTAAACAGCCGACACCGCGAGTATATTTTGCTAATATCATAGCTATATTTTGGTATGCCTACATATCGGGCATTTTACATAGAGATGAAATATTTGATAAACCAACAACAAATATCAAAAATTAACTGTAAATACAAACAGACAATTGAGTTTTCTGTTAATTTTTAATTACAAACATACAAATATTTATTTTATTTGTAAAAAAATTTTTTTTTTAAAGATTAAATAAAAATTTTTCGTTGTATATTCATATCAAAATTCGCAATGTCTGGTTTTAGTGCTTTCAAATTAAATTGTGTCAAGTCATATATTATAAAAAGCCTTAGTAGTGGGTTGGTAATGTGTGCAGCAGATGTATTATCTCAAATTTATGTAAACCATCAAGATTGGAAAGAGATTAACCAAGAACGTACTGCAAAATTTTCTTCAATAGGAGTTTTCTTTACGGGACCTTTATTGGCTCACTGGTCTTTGATAATGCAAAAGTCTGTTGCTAAGACTACGTTACCGTTGTCGATAGCATTACAAAAAACTTTATGTACTCAAATTTACTTAGCTCCAGCATTAAATTTTGGAATTATTACTATTGCCGGTACGCTTAACGGAACACTACCAACAAAATCTATTATTCGTGATACTTTGCGAGAGGACTTTTTCACGGTTATGGAGAAGAACTTTTTGATTTGGCTACCTGTGCAATTTACAGGTTGCATAATACGATTTCCCGTGGTAAAGTATGTTGTAACAAATTTGGTGTCTGTTATTTGGTTTGCTTACCTTTCGTCAATTTTAATGGATTAAAGAAATTGTGTTTTTAAAAGTTAAATTTTTATATAAGTATTGTATGAATAAATGAAAATAATGCCTAAATATATTGAATTTTGTTTGCAAAGTATTTTGCGATAAATATTATCATTTATATTTTCAAAACTTTATCAGTTTATTACTTTATATAACAAAAGATTTAATGATGATAAGTACTGCCAGCATTAGATTTAATTACTTATTATAATAAGGGATATCAATATACTGTGGATATTACTTTTACAAGAATGAAGTACTAACAAAGTACAATTACGCGTTTTTTGCTTCATCTGTATGAAATATTTTTCAATTACTTTTTATTTACACTCTGTTTTTGCTTGAATAAATTAAAGTATATAAATTTGTTAAAATAAGTTGCATTAATAATATATTCGTAATTTTATTGAAATTTTTTTAAATAGTTGTATTAAAAAATTATTAATAAATTAACGCTGTTGAGTTGAAAGGAGTTAGCATCACTAACACAAAACGTGCATTTTATTTTATTTATATTTTGGAAGAAATAATTATTGTGGAAAACATTAGATTCAAACACAACGCAATGGCAACCAAACGGCAAATCAAACAGTTCCATGAAATGGAACTGGACGATCGAATTCTTAAGGTAATCATATTAAAAAAAAGTACATATTAAATAAGTGACGAATATATTTTTACATAAAGGCTATATCAAAATTAGGCTGGACAGAGCCCACATTGATACAAGAAGCCGCAATACCTTTGCTACTAGAAGGTAAAGATGTGATAGTGAAGGCTAGAACTGGTTCAGGCAAAACAGCTGCATTTGCTTTGCCTTTAATACAGAAAATCCTAAATTCCAAAATGAACGCGGATGAGCAGTGTACAAGTGCTTTAGTCTTAGCACCAAGTAAAGAACTTTGTCAGCAAACTCGCAATGCTATGGACAAAATGAGTGAAAAGTGTGGCAAAGTATTGCGTATAGTTGATCTATCCTCGAATGATGTAGTGGCTCAACGTCATTTTTTATCAGAAAGACCTGATATTGTAGTCAGCACACCAGCAAAGATATTACCCCATTTGGAGTCTGGAGCAACGAATTTAAAACGATTGGAAACTTTGGTGGTAGATGAAGCAGACTTAATATTTTCATTTGGCTTTGAAAAAGATATTAAGAAGTTGGTGGATTATTTGCCTGCAATATATCAGGCAATATTAGTCTCAGCCACTATGACCGAGGACATTAAAAATATGAAAAATGTTATATTAAATAATCCGGTGATATTAAAATTAGAAGAGCCAGAATTAGTACCAGAAAGTCAACTATCCCATCAGCGTATATTGGCTGAGGAGAATGATAAACCAGCAATTTTGTATGCATTGCTCAAATTACGTTTGATACGTGGTAAAAATGTGATTTTTGTTAACACTGTGGATCGTTGTTATAAGTAAGTACCTTTAAAAGTGTGTGTATTCGGAAAACTTTTATTCGAAAGTGATGAAAAATTAGCTATCCATATTCAAAGAAGGGGCATCTGTTTTAACAGTTGGCTTCAAAATGATTTACATTACTAATCTTCTCTCTGATTATTTAATAACAGACAACCTTTAAATCATTTAAAAATGGTAACTAATGTTCAAAAACCTGTTTTTTTTTTTGTTTTTCTTAAAGAATAAAACTGTTTTTGGAACAATTCAGTATAAAATCTTGTGTGTTAAACTCGCAACTGCCAGCAAAAATTCGCATACACACAATAAATCAATTTAACCAGGGTATTTATGATTTCATAATAGCCTCAGACGAACGCATGCTAGAGAATCCTGGTCGTAATAAATCTGATCGTGAATCTGGGGCTTCAAGAGGTATTGATTTTCACTGTGTTACGAATGTCATCAACTTTGATTTTCCACAAGATGTTAGTTCGTACATACATCGTGCAGGTCGTACTGCTAGAGGCAACAACAAGGGTACTGTCTTATCGTTTGTTAGTATGAAAGATGCTAAAATTAATGACGCCGTAGAGGAGCGCTTAAAGGAGGGTTATATGAGCGAGGAACAAGTTATAAAGTATGTATTTTAAAGTTCTGGAAAAATTTTTCGTAATTGTTATAAATTGCAGAAACTACCAATTTAAATTGGAGGAAGTGGAACCATTCCGTTATCGTGCTAAAGATGCATGGCGAGCCGTTACTCGCATTGCTATTCATGAGGCCCGTGTAAAGGAAATCAAAACGGAAATATTCAATAGCGAAAAATTAAAAAGCTTCTTTAATGAAAATACTCGGGATTTGCAGGTTTTGCGTCATGATAAACCTTTAAAGACGGTAAAAGTACAACCGCATTTATCGCAAGTTCCTGAATATATTGTGCCTGAAGCTTTAAAGCGTATAGCAACCACTACAATCGCCTCTAGACCTAACAAAACTCCGCGTTATTTTCAATCGTCTGCTAAGGCAGCCTATGAAAGACAAGCTAATAATCCCTTATTGGTTAGTGATGTAGATTTTGGCAAAAAGTCAGGCGGCAGAGGCGGCAAACGTCAAAGGAAGAAATAGTATGGACTTATTGCTATATATTATTTTGATTAAAAAAGTTTGTAGAATAAGTTTAAAGATTCAAGTTTTATAAAATATATCGTACGTACTAAAATTATTTGTTGTCCTATTTCTGCATATTTAATTTTTAGAACAGTTTGCTGTCGGAAACAAAATTTTATAAATTTTGTCTACGAAAGATTTTTTGGGAACATAAACTACATATATGAATAAATTTTACAAGCATTTTATTTTAGCTTAAATTAAAACTAAACTAACGACGAAGTTTCGGTTTTCAGTGTTATTTCACTTATTCAATTTTTCTGCTTATTCACATTTTCTTTTTATTTTATTGTAGTCAACTCAAATGCAATTTTTTATTTATATAATAGTTGCGTTCTAATAGCGAAATTTTTTTTATACAGGCTGAATATATACAAAAATTTATTAAACGTTTTAATATTTAAGTTTTAGATTCTCTAAATATATTTCATAAATATACTTTTTTATTGATTTAGGTGTATCACTTAATAATTATATTTATATTTTTAGTATGTCTTCAAAATTTAGATTACATAAGACAATTTAGTGAAAAATTTTTATTTGTACGATAGGTTTTGATTCAAAATATAAAAAAAAGTTGCTAAAATAACAAACCCCGACCAAGTTTGAAAATAGTATAAAAAATGATTTATACCTAAAATTGTCAAAAGCAAAAGGATTACATAATTTGTTTAAAAAATATACAAATTTATAGAAACCTTTCATTCTTCTTAGTTGAACTTTTTCAAGAAGGCAAAGTTTGAAAAGCCTTTTTTAAAGTAATACATATGTATAAGGAAAAATGGTTTAAATATTAAGTTTAGAAAAATGCAAAAAAAAAAAAACGTTACATGTTTTTCGAATAATTTTTAAACGAAAGTGACTTGTAATAGTTTTTATTCAATGTTCGCTAAAAGTTTATTAGGTGCACAGACTATACGACACACACAGAAAATGCAATCTGTTAATTGCAAATAAAGAAATCAAAATTACAACAGTAACTGGAGGCAATGCCTGTAATTACACTAATTAGATAAAGTTAGATTACCGATGATAATTGTTGATAAAAAAAATATAAATTTCGGAAAAACTTTCAATAATAATATTGAAATGTTTGTTCACACAATGTAAAAGAACAGAAGACAGAAATAATTTTGAACTTAGATATACTTATTGCTGTATAAAATTTTTACATTAGTTCCAGATTTAGCGCAAGTTTGTAAAAAAAATTATATGGAAATTTAAGATAAGTTTTAGCTTAAAAAAAGAGGAATGAATAATAGCATAATGGAGGGGTTTCGTGTTAGGAAGGGACGTATGTAGTTTTAAATGACTCGAATAATTATACTTAACCCAATTTAAGCTTTCTAGGTTCGGTAACGTGATTACTGTTTGAAGCTACGGGCGGTACCGGTGCTATCGACACATTAACAGGTAACTTTTGTAAAAATGCAGGACTAAGTATATCCTCATTGTGACAATTTCCTTGCCGTTCATCGTCTTCATCATCTGAGATCAATGAAATACTTAAGTCGCTAGATAATTTTAAAGATATGGGTGCTTGGGGAGGTGAAACTAATGGTAGTTGCTGTATTAAACCTTTACGCCTTTGCGGTGAAATTTTTTGTTGACCATCCGCAAACTCAGGAATGCCGCAAGAAGCTAAACCTTCTCTTAGTTTAGTTAAAGACAATTCATAAATGCGATTGGCTATCACGGTATGAACTGTCGTTTCATCGGGTAACATAGGAAATACTTCCTGTTGTACTGTTGAACAGTTAGAACTATTAAGCGAAGAACGACTGGCACAGGGCGTGGCATTTAACGAACGAGGTACAAGTGATATAGTTACCTCTTCATCGACTTGTATAGAATTTTGTTGAGGCAGGCAGGGTATTTGAGAGGAGGTAGGGCATGTCACATACAATTCTGGAGGGTGTGTAACACCCGTAAATGTATGCCGTGCTGGTGGAGGTGCCATTGTCAAGGGCACATCGTTACTGTCATCGCTTAAGACTATAGATTCACTATTAAATACAATTGGTGTTTTGGGGAGAATAGGCAGAGAACTTCGCTTATGAGGTTTTGATTTTCGTTTGCGAGGTTGTTGCTGCTGTTGTGACTGGTTTGCTATCGGCACTGTCAACATAGGCTGCTGAAGATGCTGCAATTTCTGTTGGTCATTCTTTATCTGCGGCTGATTCTTTATTACTTGAAATTGTGTAGAAATCTGAGGTAATTGCCGTTGATTAGTTGAGATTGGTACTAGGGGCGGTGGTATCAATGATCTATTTACCGGCATTAGTCCTAATATTGCCGCTCTTTCTACACACATACTTTCCGGATAAACAATCACAGTTTGGTTTTCTGCACCTTTCTTTTCACTACTTTTATCCTCATCATCCGAAAGGAGATTAATGGTGACATCTGCCTGAAGTAAACTTAATTTACGTCTACGCACCTCAGTCTTGTGGGAGTTTTTCAATGATGTGGATCGTTTATTTCGATTAGCATTACGCAAATACTCCCCATATTTGGAACGTTTCAACTTTAAACGTTTGTTGTGGCATAATGTTGTAGCTGAGATATGAAATGGATTGGAATGTTTAATAACAACTGAATTATTTTGTAGAAGCTTCTGGTGATGCTGCTGCTGTTGATTAAATTGTTTCTCTGGAACTTTGGGTGCCATCTCTGTGTTTAATGAAACATAACTAATAAAGTTCATTACACCTCATTCTACACTTTTTGCCATGCTTGTTTGCCTAACCCCCAACAATACTTTACAGCGTAATAAAAAAATATTTTTAAGTCGGTTTTATCTTTTCTTGTTTGCAGATATTGTGTAATTTCATTTGCCAAGTTTAACAAAAGTGGTGTTGCTGCCTTGATCCTTTGAATAACCTTTTTTTTTTGTTTTAATGCAACCACCAAGTACAGTTGGTTTTTATTTTTTCATTGCGTTTTAACTTGCATAATGTTCTTATCAATTTTCCTATACTTTATTTACACGTATTTTAGAATTTTGTATTTATTATGCAAAATATATAATGATTATTTAATAGTATTTGCTTTTTTAAACAAATTTTTATAAAAAATAAGTAAAGTTTTAAGAAATTATGCACTTTTCTGTAACATCTGCTTTGCACTTTCTTCGGTGTTTGTTACGAAAATGTACAATGTGAACAGATAACGAGTACTTAGCGAACGAGAGTACTCGTTGAGCAGTAAATATGAACGGCGTTGCCATAACAAATAAGCACATGCATTTTGCCAACGCATAAAGAATAGTAGTTTTAGTATGGGTAACATCTAATGTTGTCGTTATTTATTTAAGAGTTTTTCTTTAATGTAAAATAATTTTTATTTTATTCTTAAAAAAATTAAATTTGAGGGCGGAACATTCTAAGTTTTGCTTTATAGTTGGTTTATTTGTATTTCTTGTTTAAAAAAGTGAAAAAGAAACATAGAAACTTTCAAATTTATATACATACTCGTACATATAAATTATTATACTGAATTTCAATAATTTATTAGTTAGTTTTATTTGATCTATTTCTTTTAAATAATATGACTATTTTATTAAGCTTGAGGTCTTATTTTTCAAAAATTGTATTTTTATATCGATATTTCGCTCCAATTTGTGTAGCTTCTTCAGGATTTATAATTATAACCTGGAGAAATATCGATATAAAAATAAAATTTTTGAAAAATAAGACCTCAAGCTTAATAGAATTTCTATAATTTTTTCAAGAGATGATTTTTTATATGAAATGTGCTAAGTTTATAATACGCTGAAAAATCAATTAAAATATCAGTTAAGCTCATATGATATTTTTTCTAATTCTAATCGATCAGAGATTTTTCACTAACTGCACTAACAGTGTTCTTCTTGTCATCTCTATCTATCAACTTAAGCTGTCAATTAGTGCGCCTTTTAATTTCTCTAAATCAAGTTTACTGAAAATTATATGAAGAAGTGCTCTAGTTTAATTAAAAAATTTCTATAGAAATAAATAAGCTCCTGATATAAAAATTATATTAAAATGTAGTTAACATCATTTGCTAAAAGCTTATATAAAAATATTGTAAGAAAATCTGCGAAAATATTAAAAAAATGTGTGTGAAAATTTGTTAAAAATGTTAAAAATCCTATGAAAAAAATGCCGTAGTAGAAGCAAAGAAAAAAAGAAACAATTTTATTTGATTTTACTTAAAATTAAAAAAAAAAAATTCATTCCTTGCGAAAACTAAAACAGGGATTTTCATGTCATACTTTCACGAGTTACTTTAGTTTGTTTTCGATTAAATTAATTAAAACAAACACATTTAATAAATAAAATGTATTTTATTTTAATTTAATTTTATATGTTACTAGCATTTAACGCTCTACTTCGTCAGCGAAGTACCATATTGTCGCTAATATAATTTAAGTGAGTGAATATAAATCTGCCGAGTTAAAAATCTTTTCACGTAACCCATTACGTTTTGTAATATTTGTAAATGTCTTTTTAGTATTTCTGACATATTAATAAACATGTTTAGGAGAAATATAAGTGCATGGGTACAAATATACATAAATGCGTTGACTTCTCACAAAGATTACGGGATGGGATACCTATAATTTTAAAGGGTAGGTCGTCTAGATTTGTAATCTACCGCCGAAATACTCAGAAGTTATTTTGGACTATTTTAAAAATTTTTTTGAAATTTCCATATGCCCCAGTACTCCTGTTCTAAAAGGATTTTGGCAGCTTCCGTTTTGCATCATAAAATAAAAACTACGAAAGTTTTCGAAAATATTAAAACACTTCCAGAAAGCTTAGAACTCCTTTTTGATTTCGATAATTTTCATGGGCAGAATCGAGAACGGTACCTCGGCAAAGTGGGGAATGATAAAAATACCTCAAAGCAACGGTACTGGGGTATATGGAAATTAAAATTTTTTTTAAAAATATTCCAAAGTAACTTCCGTGTTTTTGGGCAGTATATTACAAATTTAGATGATCTCCCTTTTAGTATGATATGTGTCTCATCCCGTAAACTTCTATGGTTCGTTCGGAAGTTACTTTGGATTATTTCAAATTTTTTTTTTTTTTTTTTGAAATTTCCCTATTCCTCAATGCTATTGCTTTCAGGTGTCACTAAGACTATGATTGTGGCCCATTATATTTTGAGACACAAATAACTGGATTAAAATAAAATAAAGTTCATAGAAAATATGTAACTCTTAATAAATAGGTTAAAGCATTATTATAGCTGTTCAAGATTAATTGATTTTAGACAATTAATTAAAATAAATTTCAACAAGTTGTTTCTTCCTTCTTGCCGTTTGTCTTCAAATATTATTAAGTAAAAGTATTCTTGTTTAAATTAGTGAAGTGATTAAATTAAAAAGGTAGAATATTAATTTTTGTTTGAGGATTTATTACGACAAGCTGATGTAAAAAAAAGACCGGCCCTGCCCAAGTAATCATGTTGTCGTCAGGCCTATTGTCTGCTAAAAAGAAGAACAATTAAGTAGTTTAATTGAAATTGCTGCCATTAAAAAGCGTTGTGTAATTCACTTGCCAGTTTTGATTTTCAAAATAAATTTTTCCTTTTTAGTTTTTGTTGAAGGGATAATTTAAAGATAAAAAAAAGATTTAAATTTATCTTGCTGTCGAAAATTATTAGTAAAAAAAATCCATTTAAAAAAAAAAAAAACTTTATTTCTAAAGGGTGTTTTTTTATAGACGTATAGAACTTTAAATTGCAATAAAACAACGATGGATTATTCGATTGACACGAATTGTATTTATCCGAAAGATAATCTTGTGGCATTATATTTTAAATATGATTTCTGGCATATGACCGCCACGGCTGGCTCGGATGTAGTCCAATCTGGACGTCCAATTTTCGATGACTTTTTCCAGCATTTGTGGCCGTATATCGGCAATAACACGGCGAATGTTGTCTTCCAAATGGGCAAGCGTTTGTGGCTTATCCGCATAGACCAATGAATTTACATGGTTCCCAGAAATCACAAGATCTTTTAGGCCAATTCAAAGGTCCAAAACGTGAAATTAGGCGGTCACCAAAGGTGTCTTTCAATAAATCGATTATGGCACGAGCTGTTGGAACCACAGCTCGTGGACATCATGGTTGTTCAATTCAGGAATGAAAAAGTTAATAATCATGGCTCTATACCGATCACCATTGACTGTAATGTTTTGGCCATCATCATTTTTGAAGAAGTACGGACCAATGATTCCACCAGCCCATAAAGCGCACCAAACAGTCAGTTTTTCTGGATGTAACGGTGTTTCGACATACACTTGAGGATTAGCTTCACTCCAAATGCGGCAATTTTGTGTGTTGACGTAGCCATTCAACCAGAAGTGCGTTTCATCGCTAAACAAAATTCGTTTATGAAAATCGGGAACAACGGCAATCTCGTTTTCGAAATAAAATTGCACTATTTGCAAGCGTTGTTCAGGCTTGAGTCTATTTATGATGAATTGCCAAACCAAACTGAGAATAAATCATTTGACAGCTGTTAAATCGGTCGCAAGCCTGAACAACGAGTCTATTTATGATGAATTGCCAAATCAAACTGAGAATAAATCATTTGACAGATGTTAAATCGGTCGCCATCTTGAACAGTAATGCCAACTTAAAGTTCTATACGTCTATAAAAAACACCCTTTATATGTGTGCAATTATTCCATTTTTAATAAAAATAAAAAAATAAATAAACTGTTCTGTTTGCTCAAGTTCAATGTACGATCTATGTGACCTTAGTAAATGATAAAAAAATTATCATTATCACAGTCATTACTAGCTAAGTAGTACCGAAAAAAATCCCAGTAGATATTTAAACACCAACATGGTACCTACTAGTATATAATACACAAAGCATTTATGCAAACATGTTTATGCGTACTTTTTATTACACACATACATTCATCCATCCATATGCAGTAAAGTTTTATTTAATTTATTCCAATCCAGTTAGAGTAACTCAAAGATTTGCTAATACATAATATACTTTTAGGAGTCTTATTTGCTGGAAAAATTGATAAATACTAAAGGAATAGGTAATGAAGAGAAACAAAAAAAAAGGGGAGAGCAGTACAAGAACAACACAAAAAAAGTAAAACATGGCTAGGAGTCATGCTCATAAAATATATTCATTTTATACTGTTGGCAATTGACAACTACATACAGACACACTGATATGTAGGTGATATAAGAAACTGAACTACTACTACTAACAATGAAAGCAGTCAACAGAAGTACTCATTTGTATGCAGAAACAAAAAAAAAAAAAAAAGAATTTCAACCACAACTAAAACAACAAAACATGTACAAGCATACTCGTATAAACGCGCATAGTTGCACACACACACACACAGACTCACATTTTACAAAACAAAGAATCTATTTTGTGTTTTTTTTTGGTTTCTTTTATTTTTTTGGTATGTTTGTTTGTTTATTTTGTTTTGATTCTCTTTAAGTGCTGTATGCATGTGTGAGCATGTGAGTGTGTGTTGTTTTTGGCACCACCCACAAATGTTTGTGAAGCGTTGTGTTTATTCTTCCTTTACTTAGGATGTCTCTAAACAGGAGTTGGAGACGCAGTCCAGGGGCAAGAAAACAAATTGTAGTATAAGTCAAATGGTATTGTTAACAAAAAAGTGCTTGCAATGCCGGTTACCGGTTAAATGTAATACTCACAATAAAACATCAGAGTGATGATGAGAGATAGAGAGAAAGTGAGAGCAAAAGAAAAAAATCCTGCAAGAGCATGAACAAATTGTAGAGAGAAAAAGAAGCTTTAACTTTGTAAAAGCCTTACAGATGTGGAACTTATTTGTGTAGGTGATTTAAATAGGTTTTTGCTTAGCGTTTTATTCTCATTTACCATAGTTCTTATAAGGTAAGAATGCTCAACGAATCGTCGGGTTGATAAACAAAATGAATAGCATTTTTTATTAAAGCCATGTTTTAGAGGAAAAACGTAAATTGATTGAATTCTATAAATAGAAATTTTTCTATAAAATTTGAATAACTCAAAATAAATTTTTTCTAAAATCTTAAAACAAATTTCAGAAGAAAATTTTCTTAATAAGTAATTAATAAAAATAAAAAGTTTTTTATGAATTATGGCCGTTAATAATTATTTATTTACTTAAAGTCTTTTAATTCAAAATAAACTCATTGGCCCGTAATCATAGTCACACTATCTTTTTAAAAATCATTTTAAATTCACAAAAGCCTTATGAACAAAAGTTAGCTCTTAATAAAAGCCTACTTTTTTTGTCTCTAAGAGTATGGGCCCTTGCTATTTTTCAATACGTTGTCTAGCTTCTTCATTAATTAAATTTAATTAATTAATAATTAAATAAATAATTAATTAAACAAATAATTATTAATTAAATAAATAATTAATAAATAAATATATAATTAAATGAAAAATTAATAATTAAACAAAAAAATTAATAATTAAATAAATAATTAAATAATAAAATTAAATAAATTAATAAATAAATTTATAGTTAATTAAAAAATAAAAGTTAATTAAACAAATAATTAAAAAAAATTAATTAGCGATTAAATAAATAATAGACATTAAATAAATAGCTTAATGAATTAGTTAGTAACTAATTAAACAAATAAAAAAAAATGGTTAATAATTAAATAAATAAATTTAAAAAAAAAATTAATAATTAAAGAAAGAATTAAATAAGTAATTAAATAAATTAATTAAAACCTAAATAAATAATTAATTTTTAAATAAATAATTAATAATTAAATAAAAAATTTAATAAATAAATATATTTATATATAATAATTAATTGCATTTTAACAGCTAAATAAAAATTATTAATTAAATAAATTAATTAAAAATTAAATAAATCATAAACTTTAAATAAATAATTAAATTAATTAATTAATAACTAAATAAATAATTAAATTAATTAGTTAATAACTCAATAAATAATTAAATTAATTAATTAAAAATTACATAAATAAATTAAAAGAATAAATAATTAATAATTAAATAACATTTGAAATACATAAATAAATGTATAATTAATTAATTCAAAATTAAAAGTTAAATAAAAAATTATTAATTAAATAAATAATTTAAAAATTAAATAAATAAAATGGTAAAAATCCTTCAAAGCAACAGCACTGAGGTATAATGAAATTTAAAAAATTTTTAAAAAAAGTCGAAAGTAATTTCTGAGTATTTGCGCAATAGATTACAAATCTAGTCAGCCTCCCCTTTAAAATAATATGTGTCCCATCCCACAATCTTTAAGGATTCGTTGGATAGCACTGGGGTATATGGAATATAAAAATTTTTTTTTGCAAAATAATCAAAAGTAACTTCTGAGTATTTGGGCAGTAGGTTACGAATCTAGTGACGTAAAACGTATTTAGAAATACTAAAAAACTTCAGGAGTTACGTTGAAACATATTTAATTCCGCATATTTATCTTCACTCACTTATTTTTTGGATGGTTTTGATATTTTAGAAGGCTGTGGAAAGTGAAAAATATTAATATTTCGCTAACACAGTGAAGGGTATTTAAGACTCGACACAGTCGAACTTAACTTGTATTTATAAAAAATAAATAAGGTATGCCTGTGTGTGTGTCTTTAGCTACTTGATTAATAATGAATATAAAATTAATGGATTAAGTTAAAGCTGAATTGATGATAAAAATACACTATGGATCTACTCGAATAAATGAACTAGATGATTTAATTATAACAAACACCTTCAGTTACAGAAAAAAATTCTGAAAACACACACGTGCACACATAACAAATACATTTCGAACTACTGCTTACCCTTTTAAAACATTGCAGAGAAAACAAAAAAGTATTTTACCATAATATTACAACATAATTGGAAATTCAACCAAACCCATCATACAAGGGATACATGTTTTACATACCGATGACATTCTGTGCGCAACGATGATGACTAAAAATGCTTTTTTTTTCTTTTTAATGGGAGCAAAATGTTGAGTGACAACACAATGTTAAGTATACGCCACAGAGGTAATCAAGCATGCAGCAACAATTACATCAAACACATTCATTCAGACAAAATTTTGTGATTTTATGTGTCACATAATTGTACAGACACTTCAATGTGTTTAAACAAATAAATAAATATGTATAAGGCTGTGTGTAAGACTGGGCATTACTCTCAAGCCTAGTATGTTTATATGTATGTGTGAAAATGAGGCAAATATTTAATGCATGTTGCAACTACGGTAGGCATATATAAAAAGTAGAAAAAACAAACCACAAATTATATATCCTTTAAATGTTGTACTTGTTGTTGATGCACGTCGCGATATACGAGTGTGTGTGTGTGTGTGTGTGTGTAGTGGTGTGAAAACTGTACAGTTAGGCTGAAAAGCATAATTCTATTCATTGGTTGCATATTCTATTTGAAACTATGTATCAGAGAACTGCAGATAAAGACTGCTTCTAAAACTATATTTCTTGAGGTTAAATTACCGTGCTCGATGTCGAACAACTTCTATTGAAACTTTAGAATTATAATTTTAGTTTATAATATCATTAACAAAGAAGAAAGATGGTGGAATATGGTCACCGCAAACATAGTTTGTTCTCCACAAAAATATTATTGTTAATTTGAAGCAGCTTAACATTAATATGATCACGATAAACATGTTTCTAGTTGTTTTTAACCATACTATGTTTACCTTCATAGATATGATTGAATTTATCATATTATTTTTGACGAAACTTTAACTGTAACCATAAATCTGTAATGAAAAAAATATGTTTTTTTTTTTTTTTTTTTTTTTTTTTTTTTTTTTTTTTTTTTAACAACACAAATCCGCGAAGCTTTTTTGCTTGTCTGCAGAAAACACCCAGGGTAAGAGTAGGAATCGAACCTGCGACCCCCAGATTGATAGCACTCTACCCACCAGTAAATTTTTTTCTATTTTGTCTCTTTCAGCACCGTACAAATAAAGTGAGTATAAATCAAAAAGTTAATCATTCAACCTCAATTGAGCCTTGTGGCTGAAGTGGTTAGTTAAGTGGCAAGTTAATGCTTCTTAGATAAATATTGGAATACTTAGTTCTAATGCTGGTAGAGTGAAATAAAATTGAAAAAATAAAATCAAACCTGGTGTAATAAATAAATATAAATTAATAGAATAAAAAAAATTTAATGTAAATAAAAAATTAATGTAAAATATTAAAAAAAAAAAAAATTTTTTTTTTAAAAATTATTTAAAAAAATTTATTTAAAAAAATTATTTAAAAAAAATTATATAAAATATGTATGTACGAGTATGTAAAAAATAAAAAAAACATTTATACAATTGCCCTGACCGGGAGGTGAACCGCAACATCTGTAGTTCAGAGGTATTTTTAATATGTTTGATATAAAAATATATTTGCTTAGATGTAATCATTAATCCAACTCTACTATGTTGCCACCAAAATATGGTTGCGTTTACCATTTGCAGGAATTTTTATCTGATTCTTTTTTATTTTAGTTAGATTAGTTTCATATTCGACATTGAATATGATCCCTGTTTCTTTTTTTTAAGCTCTACTGTAAGTTATTAAAAAAATACCAGTGCCATCACTAACAACAAAAACAACAAAGATAATGATTTTTATCCAATACTAACAATATAAAGTCAAAAGGTTAATACAATTAATACAGAAATAATAATAAATGCATAAAGAGAAAGTAGAGTCGATTTAACATCGCAAAAAAAAAAAAATAATAATTCAACTCAAAGTCACAAGTGTGTGTGCATGAGTGTGAGGATTTATGTTTATATTATAAAATTGTACAAGTGCTTAAGTTAATATTTGAGTATATGTGTGTGTGTGTGTGTTTGTGAAAGATTTAAATGTAAAATAAAACTAAAAAAACCGAGAATATAAATCCAGCACATTAAAAATATTAACAATTGATTAACAGCAATTAGCCTCTGGTTGAATTACAACAACAATATTCACTAGAATAAAAATATGTTTTTAATATTTTTTTTTTATTTTTTCATATTCACATTAAAGCAGAGTTGTGCCTGCAACTATGGCTCAAAAAGGGATCAGAGTTAAATTAATTATTTAAAGCAATTTCGTTATTATAGTCATCAATTTTATTTATTTATTTATTTTTGTTCAAAAGCTTTATAACCCTTAACACTGTGCTACAGAATTAATTACAAAGTTATGATTACTAAAGAATAATTGATTAAAAATAAAAATAATATATTGTGTTAATTAAAAGGCATTAAATTAATAATACAAGAAAAACTATTAATTAATACTAAAATTAATCAATCAAAAAACACCTAATATGAAAACTGATGGGTATAGCCCGTAGATTACTAAAAGACTGAGGAAGCATACTTGAAATGGCTTACAAGCACTTTTTATTATAAGATATTACACATGGTTGTAGAGATGTGTGGCTTTCAAGTATGCTTGTGCAGCCCTTTAGTACTGCCCTATGGATTTGGAAGTCGTAAATTCCATTCCAATCATGTTTACATCACCGCTGAGCACTAAAGTGTGAAAGAACAATTAAATTTATGGATTCATGCAGTCCATTAGCACTGCGGATAAATTTCATACATTAAACTCTCTAGCTGATGCCATAACACCAACACATCAAAGTAATATTAGTTTTAAAGCGCATATCGCCACTGTAGATGAAAGTTGGCCACATATCCTCATTGAAGCTTTGGCTTTTAAAACTATTCATGTTATTAGTGACATACGCTTAAACAAGGCTTAAAAATATGTCTTAAAATTAAACGTCCAGAAATCTCTTCGTTAACATTGGAGCATGGTAGGTCAGTTGGTTGTTTGATGCTCATGGGTAGTGATTTGGAATAACAAAGTTTAATTTTGAGCCACACAGTCGGCAAGACAACATTGTGGAAAGGTGAAGACTCAGCTCGTAGTGGCGGTCATACTTCTGAAATAATTTGCTTACCTACTCATTCTACAGCTTGCCAGGTCTGCATGTATTTTGGCTAGAAAATTTTACTCATGCAGCCATTGAATTTGCAATACCCTGTTAACAGTTTAAAATAACATTTAATGCATTAAAATAATAATTAAATATTTTTCAACAAACAACAATGTTTCATTAGATTAATGACAACATTTCGTCGATTCAATGAAATATTTCATTATATTAATGAATATGTCATGGAGTTAATTTCATTAAATTAAGGAAAATTTCGTTATGTTAATAAAATATTTCATTAGTTTAATGAAACGCTGTCATTGTTTGAAAAATAATGAAAGTTTTCATTGGATTAATGAACAAAATTTTTTCAGGTTAAGATTTTTGAAAAGTTTCGGAGTTGTATTACAAGCTAATGGGTCATTTTGACTGTCGCATTAGTCCTAAATTTGATTTTTTCTCCTAAAGCAGTAAGTTGCGAATGAAGTCGTTATTTACCCCTTCGAAGGGCTCTGGAATTGTATGTTTTTTTTTATTTTTAAATAAATAAATTAAGACTATTAACAATATTGATATAAATAGTCTTTTATAATGCATGAACACAAGTTAAACGTCAAAAACCATGTTTTAAATTTTGCTTTTTAATGTTTCTTTTGAGTCCACTTAATGTGTGTTTGTTTGTTTTTTTTTATTGTTTTTTTTTTTTTTGTTTTGGTTCAGCCAACAGCACCACATACTCCTGAAAGCTACACTTTATTCAACAATTATTTACGCATTGTGCGTAAATGTATTTTAAATTTTCACATACTCATGCCAATAAATAAATGCAAACACACACTTATTTAAACAATTGGTTAAGCAAACATTAAAAAAAACACATACAAACACAAGCAAACATGTAGAAAACTTCACACCGTTTTAATAATGTCTATAATTGTAGAGAAATTCATAAAAAAAAGATAAAAAAAGTAGTGCTGATTCAAATACCGGAAGTGCAATTTAATACAAACACAATATTTAACAAACGGATGTGGCAGCGCCATAACAATGTTGCCAATTAATAACAAAATAAACAGCACATACATAAAACGCACTTACTCTGGCACTTACACATACCTTAACACTAGCACACACACACACAAGCAATAATAAATATAAATTTAATGGTCTCTTAATACACATTTAACAATGTGTGTGTATTTTGAAAAAAAAGCACAGAAAAAAAATTTTAAATGCACAATTTGCTGAAATCAAAAACAATTTATTTAAAAAATTTTTCTTTTCACACAATTAAAAACGAGACTCATAATAATTTTGTATAATTTCGTTAGAATTGAATGCATCAACTAAATAATTTAATATTTTTTTTTTTGCATTTATGTAACTGGAAATATAATTCAGCCAATAACAAATTATGTGGTTTAGAGCAGCAACTACAACAATCAATAAAAAGGCCAGGGTACTGCTGTTTGTTTACAAAAAGCTTAAAAGGTTAACAGTGAAATTTATAAAAAATATATTTTTAATTAATTAAAGGTTTGTTAAACAAATTTACTGTGAATTTAATTAAACAAAAATATTTATTTTTAGGAATTTATTTCTATTACTGAATCTGTTTTACCTTTTTACTTAAAATAACTATTTTATTAAGCTTGAGGTCTTATTTTATAAATTTATTTTTATATCGATATTTCGCTCCAGCTTGCGCAGCTTCTTCAGCATATAATTTGACTAATTTATAATTATTTCCCGAAGAATTAAGCTCAAGCTTAATAAAATAGCCATTTTAAGTAAAAAGAAAAGCTCAAACAAACTAATAAATTTAACTTTTTACATGAAAATTGTTAATATTTTGTTTAATTGATTAGTTTACGATAAAAATATTTCTGTTAAACCTGGCGGTGATGCACTGAAATATTTTTTTTTATCAATCCAATGAAAAATTTCATTATTTTTCAACCAATGACAATGTTTCATTAGGCTAAATATATATTTCATTAATTGAATTATCTTAAAGTTCGCGGTGTGCTTATGGTCCATGACAACGATAATTCTTTTAGCTTAAAATTAATTAGAGTCACCAAATACTATTTAGAATTTTATTTATTTTTATCTATTTTTAATAAAGTTTAAGCTTTATTTCCCTAAAATTTTTTCCCCTCTTTTAAATTTTATTATAAAATAATTAATTTCACAACGAAATAAAAAAATATAATAGAAATCGTTATAATTTGTTAATAATTATGCTTATACACAGTCACTTACCACACAAACAAAAGTATTTATTTGTTAGTTTTCATGAGTTTTAATTTATGTTGGAGATTTTTATTCAAAGCACAAAAATATTCTACATAAATTATAATATTCACATTTACAAGCAGTGTTTTTCAAAAAAAAAGTGGTTTCAGGTTTAAAATAAAAAAAAAAAAATATTTTCCCCATAATTAAACAAACATATTTATGTGAATGTTGACACTGTCTAAATTTTTGTAATCATAATATTATTACACTCTTGGCAGTCTTGCTTACTCATTCGTTTCCTCGCTCTCTCTCTCTAACTCATGTTCTCTAAATACATATTTACTTGTATAACTACACACCCTAGAGACAACTCAGCTTTTAAAAGTATTTTTAAGTTCCTTCCCGTATTTAGGCCCGTTATTACAAACGAATTTGAGTGGTATTGAATTTATCAATATTTTTAATTTAATGTTCGACCAAAAGCTTGAAATCTTTACTTTAACTAGCGGTAACTTCCATAGGAATAGAAAAGATATTTCTAAGCTTGTGACTTGATTATTTGTCTTTATAAAGGGTGGGCCAAAAGAAACCAAGGGGTGTACAAGTTTAATAACTTTTTTGTTTATTAATTTTTTTTTATTTTTTCTTTCAGATTATATAATATACAAAATGGAAATTTTTTTACACTAAGTATAAAAAATGATGTCTCTTAAATGACCACCGTTTTCAGCTTCGCACTGATGGGCTCTTTTTAGAGCATTTTCCATAACATCTTTCAAAACTTGTGGCTGTAGCGTTCGAATTTCTGCAACAATGTTTGCCTTGAGTTCAAGGATTGTCTCTGACTTGTTCACATACACTCGCTCCTTCAAAAAACCCCAAAGAAAATGGTCGGGTGCTGTCAAATCTGGCGATCGCGCTGGCCAAATAATTTCCGAATTTCGAGAAATTATTCGCTCTCCAAAAATTTGACTTAAAAGTTCCATTGTGTCTCGGGCAGTATGGGCAGTAGCTCCGTCCTGCTGAAACCACATACCAGGTCTGTTTTCAAGAGCAGGACGTAAAAAATTTTCTATCATAAAACGATACCGCTCTCCATTTACGGTTACAGCACTTCCATCTTCATTCTCGAAGAAGTAGGGCCCAATGACGTTTTCAGATGTGATCCCACACCATACTGTACACCTGATGGGGTGCAATTGGCGTTGATGAATGGCTCTTGGATTTTGAGAACCCCAGAACCTACAGTTCTGCTTGTTAACAAAGCCATTCAAATGAAAATGAGCTTCATCACTCATAATCAAATATATATATTTTTAAAAAATAATAAAATTCTATTGTTCTGGTTCTCTGTTCAGTTGTGAACCTCTCCATTATAAATTCTCCAAGTGCTGTCTATATAATCTGAAAGAAAAAATAAAAAAAAATTAATAAACAAAAAAGTTATTAAACTTTTACACCCCTTGGTTTCTTTTGGCCCACCCTGTACATGCTAACTTGTATTTTTCATTTATTTTATTAAAATAGGTCTATTCTGGTAACAGTGACCAAGTGACTTGTTGCTGTTTCTGCAACATAATTCATCCACCAACCTATATATGTAAAAGCATGTTCAGCTTTAATGTGAAAGCGTCGTTTTAATTCAATCTGGATTCTAACAACCGCATTCGACAGCGCATAATATTTCGATATCTATCGAATCGGTATTTTGTTTAAATTGTAATAGATTTATACTTAAATGCTTTTGAAATGCAAGTAATTAAAAAACTTAGTCAACAATTGTTCCAAAAGAAAGTAGACTTCTTCTGACATCTTTTTCTTCATATGCAAAACATAAAAATTTATGAAAAATTTAGCAAAATGCTTAATTCCAATTACGGAAATATTTAAAATTTTTAAAAAATTATTTACTTAGCACAATAAGTACACGCAAAGAAAAAGAGGGTTGAATATGGTCACCGCAAACATAGTTTGTTCTTCACAAAAATATTATTATTAATTTGAAGCATCTAAACATTATTCTGATCGCGATAAACATGTTTCTAGTTATTTTTAACCATATTATGTTTAGTGTCTTAGATCAACCATATAATTATCATATTATGTTTAATAAAATTTTACTTGAAATCATAAATATGTTCATAGCAAACATAATAATGATAAAAATATGGTTGAATGTAAATTGCTTCCTATTTTGTCTCTTCCGCAACCATATAAATAAAGTGAGTATAAAACAAAAACTTAATCGTTCAAACTCAACTGAGCTTTGTGACTGAAGTGGTTGAGTGGCGAGTTAATGCTTCGAGCCCTGGTAGAGTCAACTAAAATTTAAGCCCGATGTATTATGTAATATGTAAATAATGTAAATAAATACAAATTGATAGAAAATAAAAATCAATGGATTAAAAAAAATTGATTTACACAAAAAAATTTAAATAAAAATGTTTTTTTAAATCATATTAAAATATGTATGCATTAAAAAAATTTTTTTTTTAATTTCTTGCCTTGACCGGGGGTTGAACCGCAACATCTGAAGTTGAAAGCTATTTTTAATATCTTTGATTTAAAAATATATATGGTTAGAAGCAATCATAAATCTAACCATACTATGTTTCCACCAGAATATGGTTGCCTCAACCATATTTTTTCTTTGCGTGTACTAAGAGGGAAAACATATCTCTACAGCTGTTTCATTAAACGCTACTCTGAATCTTCAGTAGATTACTACCAAGTCTTGTTAAATTTTTTAAAAAATTTTCCAACATAATTGTCATTAAGCATGAATAAAAATTACATTTTGTTAAGCTTTATAATTCTAAATAATTTAATATGTTGTATAGTTATTAAATATTGTTTTAACCTGAAACCAAATAAAACTTAAATTTTTTTAAACATTTTGTTGATGGTGCTCGTTAAAAAAGTAATTTGTTTTGGTTACAATAGCTAGTTTGCTATCGAATGATATTTAACGAGACTCAAAGACTCGCTATCAAAACTTCGCTCAATTTGACTCGATATCGAAGACGTTGATTAGACTTCTGCATTGTTTTGTAGTCCAATTAGCTGTCCAACTTGTTACCTTCTAATAAATAAATCACTATAATATTGCTTGTAGGGTATTACTCGCTCAAAGCACAGAGTTTCATTTTATTTATTGTATCTTAAATATGCACAAACACATTTAAGCCTAATTTTTAATAAGCATATGTAGGTCTGTCTGTTTTAGGGTATTTTTGTTTTTTTTTTTTATAAAATTAACATTAAAAATTTAGGTCTAAGTTTATAATTGTCTGTCTGTCTGGCTTCAGCTACCTACCCTTACCTTAAACACACACCTACAAATATATGTTTGCTATAATTTGTATTAAAATGTGTTTGTGCTTAATAAATAGATTTTATAATAATAAATATTTGTTTGAATTTGTGTGTGTGCGTTTGTGCACGCGTGAATGCTTGTGTATATGCGCATTTAATTTACTTAATTTGCTAAAATGTTTGTACGTGCTTTGGTTTATTTTACTTTTATCACTTTTAATTTATTAATGAATTTTAAATTCATACTTTTGTATTTAAATGTTTTTTTTTCCCGTTTTCAAAATTAATGATTTAATTTAGAAACTGATATAAATACATTTAAATGCATATTGTTTGTGTGTTAAAACTATTTTCTCAATATAATTTTATTGTTTTGTAAGCAAATGAGCAAAATTTAATTAATGATCTTTCAAATTGCTTCTACGTCTAAAATGGGTTTTTTTTTTTGAGTAACTTGCATGTTTGAGTATATTTTTTATAGCTGCACACAATAGGCAACTTTGGTTGTGAGAACTAAATTTGTTTTCCATCAAAAATTCATTTGTGCTAATAAAATTTTTAAGTTAAAGCCACCAGAATTCTATAATACAGCTTAAAATTTAGTTCTGCAAAAATATTTTATTATTATTTAGTTTAAATTAGAAAATCTTACAGTTTAATTAAAACAGCTTTATCTATAAAAATTAATCTTTATATACTTTGAATGCTCTAAGTGATTAATTTAGCAACTTTCCAACGAACCTATAAAGATTGAAGGATAGGACATATATCATTTTAAAGAGGAGGTCGTCTAGATTTGTAATCTACTGGCCAAATACTCAGAAGTTATTTTGGACTATTTAAAAATTTTTTTTGGAAATTTCCATATACCCCAGCGCCGTTGGTCTCAAGGATTTTGGCAGGTTCATTGGGAAGTTGCTTACTTTGACTACATTTAAATCACTCGTTGTAGGCACAGGGTGCTTCATATTATAGAAGTTTAAAGACCTCTAAAAGCTTGAACTGCAATAGATATTATCAATATCTTGCAGTAAATCTTAAAAGTTTTATATTTTTTTACCACCAAATTAACCTTGAAAAAGCTCATTCCATTTATTGATTTATTTCTTACAAAACCCTTAAACTCTTTAAATATAAATTTTTTATTTAACACTTTATAACTTAAGCCTTTAATAAATAAAATAAAAGCCAAATGAAAAAAGAAAAAAAAAAAAAATGATACAAAATTTGTGTATGTAAAGGAAATGCAATATTGTTAGAATTGCTGACATAGAAAATCAGGGTCACATAGTTTCAGCATTGTTGAACATAAGTTAACGATACTTTTTTGGTCAATTAAATCTTATTTGGACATTTTGCCCCATACACTTGCTGTTGCTGTGAATTTGTAGGCATATAAATATTTATAATGTTTTTAAGGATGTCATGACGACTATAGCGTAGAGTGAGGAGGGTGGTTGGCTTAAGTTACAGCCTGTTACTTACAGCTGCTGCTACGGCTACGGTTTCTGTTTCTGTTTTTGCTTAAATTGCTACTGATGTTTTTAGTGGTGGTCGGTTTTTGTTGAATATTAGCGTTGATATGAAGTAGCATGACTGTCTTTGGGGTCATGGTTGTTGATGTTGTCAGCCACATTTTGCACACCATTACTGATAACCGACCTGCAGGCTATAAACTTTATAAAAGACACAAAATAGTTACGACTAGAGAGATAGACAAACCTGAAAATTTAGAGGGTGTTAGTAAGGCGAGTAATGCTTTGATAGAGATTTAGATAAAATAGAAAACACAAGCAAACAAAGTGTTGTAGGCAATGTCAACGACACACTTAAAAACACTTTCTCTTTGCAGAAGAAAAAGGCTACAGCAAATTGTATGCATATTGGATTTCCAAAGAATGTGTGTGTGTGTGTGTGTGTGTGTGTGTATGCATGTGTTGGTTTACATGCTGTTGAGTGCTTATGTCTGTGTTTTGGTCAGTTTAAAGGGGTTTTCTGGTAAATTTTAAACAAAAATTCATTTATTCTTGCTAATGTGCTCACTTAACACTCACAACACACTAACTCATTTTCTTGTTTGTTATATTTGTTACTTCTTCTTCTAATATGCAGGGATATATGTACAGTAAGCCATGAAGGATATGCTGCTACTATATCTAACTTTTACTGTCTTAAAGGATGTTCATATGAAAAAAAAAACAGAAATAAAAAAAAAAAAATTAAATTCATTAAAAAATCGTTAAACAATTGTTAAATTTATCAATATAATAAAAATCATAAATAATCAAATATCAAAAATATTCATTCTTTAACAACTGGGTTATGGAAAAAGAATTAAGTGCCCTGATGACTTAAAAATTTTAACTGTGACTCTTGACGATTTTGTCTATTAAATAAACCAAAACGTTTTAAAAAGTCGACAAAATGTTAATGACAATCTTGGATATGCTAGTCTTTACATATAAAATGCAGAAGATAAAAACAGATTAAAGAAAAAATTAAAAAAAAAAAAAAATTATTTGTGGCTTAACTATTAGAGAGTAAGCATGTCCCTAGAAGCGTGTTATATTATTTCTGCTAATTTTTAAAGCCTAAGATGTTGGCTAACATAGTTGTCTCTGCAACTGGTTAAGCTTGACTAAAAATTCTGTGGCTTATTCATAACACAGGCCTACATAATGAAATTTTTTTTGTGGTGTCGAAGGTTTTATAATCGCATTAAATACCTGCAATGCAATTCAGTAACTTTTATTACGAAAAATTCCTAAAGTCCAAAAAATAAGTATACGATATTTTATCGAATTCGGTATTCAGTAACTTTTCGACACAAAGACAACATTGAATTATTTTAAAAAACCCTGATTTTATTGTGGTTTGCGTGACGACCAATGGCTATTAAAAGGCGGTTTATACTGTTATACAGAGTAAAAAGACTTGTCAAAAATTGCAATCAAATGAAAAAGTATAACAGTGTGAAAACAATACATCGAAGAATACGAATAGAACTTTTTTTATTTTTAAACAACATAAATTCGCAAAGCTTCTTGGCTTGTCTGCAGGAAACACCCAAGGTCTACGCAAGGATCAAACCGGCGACCCCCAGATTGATAGGTCAGTACTAAAGGGCTGCACAAGCATGCTTGAAATGACTTACAAACATTTTTTATTATAAGATATTACACATGTTTGTAGTGATGTGTGGCTTTCAAGTGTGCTTGTGCAGCCCTTTAGTTAGTACGTTACCTACTAATCTACGGGGCTCGTATGGTCGTCACCATTTTTAAAAAATTTTCTAAACTTCTATACTTTTCATTGTATCAAGACTGCATTTTTTTGCATACGAACAAAGAAATAACAAAACCAGCTGACAAAATCCAATGAAAATCTTAACACTTGTATTATATAATTGTATAAAACCCCCGTATGATTTTTTACCACAGTCGCATCAAACACCGTTTGATTTTATTCTTTCCAAATCCAATTAAAATCATCACTTTTGTATTACATTTTCGAACTCGCATAATTATTAACGTTTTGAGCTCTAATTTCTAATTGATTTAAATTTTTATTTTTCATTCAAATAATTTTCTTTAGAGTCTACTGTTGTTTGGTTTTTAAAAAAAAATATATATGAATGTGTGTTTGTGTGTATATAGTTTTGTAAACAAAATAAATTACCTCTCTTGACAAGTATGTCCTGCAAGTAAACCTAGTTACACTATAAACAACAACAACAAGCACTAACAAATTCACTCTACTCACACCCAGACTTCTGACAAACAAGCTAAAGCAACAACAAAACTAAAAAAAATAGAAAAATAAAATTTTGTTAAGGAATAAGTTAAAAACGAAAAAAAAAAATTTACGAAATTTTGACATTTGCTATTAAAACCATAAATGTCATACCAAGTTAAGCTTCATAAGGCAACCAAAACAAACACCATGAACTATAACTTTAAACAGATTTGTTGAATATAAAACTAAGTAGTTGTAAGTGTGTGTGTGTGTTGCGATTGTGTGCTTAAGTTGTGAAGTGTTTGAGTATGTTTGAGCATAAGAACTGGATAACTTAAGTAAAAGTTTAAATACCTTTGGACAACTTAAAAGTTTAAAAATAGTAGTTTAAGACCACTTTGCTAAAATAACAATAATAATAACAGCAACAACAACAACAACAATATATAGTTTTTAAGACTATAATTAAAATGAAATATTTAAAATAGATTTTGTTTTATTAAAGCATCAACATCATGATATTTTTAATTGAATTACTCGTATTGTATGAGTGAGAAAGAACTACAGTGAACTTGTGATAATAGGAATACGGAGGTCACATTGTAGCTTTCGTGATAGTAATAGAAATTTTTCCAAAATATTGTTCGGACAAAAATTTTGTTCTTCAGCAGTAGATAAATGAATTTAAACTTACTAATTAATTTACAAGTTTAATAACAAAGAAAAGAAAACTTTCGTACGTTTTTATTCAAAACCGAATGCCCCTGCTCTTTTTAATACGGTAAATTTTTCTACATTCTGCTATACGCTTTAAGCATCCTTGTGGCATAATGAGGTTCTTCATAGAAACTATTAGAGTTTAACTTAGAAGAAAAAGCTGAAAGTTTTCAGCAGAATTACTAAACGTATCACTTGACATCAACCACAAGGTATACAGTGTCAGTCAGTGACAAAAATTTTTTTTAAAAATAATCCAAAGTAATTTCGGAGTAATTAAGTGACAGTTTAAAAATCTAGAGGAGCTCCCCTTCAAAATGATATATGTCCCAGTTCATAATCTTTTATGATTCCTCCAACAATTAAAAATCCTTCAAAGCATCAGTACTGGGATATGAGGGAGTTTTATAAATTTTTTAAAAATACTCCAAAGTAAGTTCTAAATAATTAAGTGGCAGATTACAAATTTATAAGAAGTCCTCTTTAAAACGGTGTATGTTTCAATCAGATATTGAGAAGATCCTAAGTTATGAGGAAATTTCAAAATTATTTTTTAAATACTAAAAAGTAACTGCTCACCAAGTGGATGGCAGATTACAAATTTAGAGGACCTCTCTTTTAAAATAGTATATATTCTATTCCATAATCTCGTTCTTTCGGAAATTGAGAATATATGTTACGAATTTGTGTCCTTAGTTACTTGCCAGGTGGACGTCGTTAGCTATCCAGGGGAGGAATTACTAGGTTTAACAATTCAATTTACGGGTGGCCGTTAACACGCTTCAGTTAAATTAAATAAACCAACCACGTCTCTGCAATGGCACTCGACTTGCGGTAAAAAAAAGCTGATGAACAACATTATCGAAGCAACGTTTTGATACCAATCGTTCCAACTAATATGACTTTCCATATTAAACACTAGCATTTCCCGATGGGACTTGCATTCTTAATAATAATTAACACATTTCAAAGTCAGGCATTGCGTGTTTGAGGCATTTAGCTTAAAAATCAATGCTTCATCCATGGTAAATTTCTGAACACAATCAGAGTTATATGCTTACGAGTCAGCCAAAACAAAAAAAAAAAAAAAATAATGAACGAAATTCTGATATCACAGTAAAGCAATAAAAAAAATATTTATTGATTTCAGTTGGTTATTTGAATATCTAGTAAATAAAATGCCTAACGATTCACTATAATTGGAAATGTGAATAACGCAAATAATCATGCAGAAATACGTTCTTTTCTTCTCTTTTTAACTATTTTTCAATAAAAATAATAAAATTTTGCCGGGTAGGCTACTCTGTAATATTAATTTCTGAATCGTAAACATTTTTCTAGTTTAAGTTTTTAAGAGTTTACTGTAAATTTTTTTTTTTTTTTGAGTTATAAATATAATTTTCTATGACATTTGTGCTTAAAAAATCTAACATTTTCTCTTAAATGTTGTAATTGCTACAACACATCATACGTGGAATACGTAGATAAAAGATAGATTTTACTTTGCTGAAATAAGGCTTTGGATTTTCAACAAAGTTTATTTGTCTCCAACGTTTATTACTGGACATTTAGTAAGGTGGCATCAGTTTCGGTTAAATGGAATTAAAAGAAAATGCTTGTACAGGAAAGTGTGGGGTCTGTTGAAGCAAACGTGGATCGAGTGATGGCAACTTATACGAAATAAATGAATTGTTTTTGATTTAATTGAATTTCTTTCTTTTTTTTTTTTGGCAATAACATTCTTTTAAACAGAAAAATTAGATATGGATCTGGGGCTGATCCTTATGTATGCCACTAAATTTGTAGGCTTTAAGTCACTACTCTCGAATTGTTAAGCAAAATAGGGTTTTTGAGGAAAATGGAATCGGTTAACATGGTTTCTGAAATGAATAACAATAAATCGCTACTGGTCTAATATGATAGAAATAGTTTTCTCTTTAAATAAGTAGTAGAATAAATTGTCAAAAATGGTTCACTTTGCAATTTGAAAAATTGCTGTCATTAAGCTGCAGGGTCACTTTTAATTACTTTTAAGAAGGTCAGTGTGAATTAGTCACAAATAAGTGGTTTCTTATTGTTGTTTGTTGTTACATTCACATCATACACAGAATTTACAGATTTCAACTGATGCAATTATAAGCACACACACACACACATGTAAATAGTGGATTCGTGAAACAAAAAAGGATTTTTGTGTGTTTTTGTTTGCGTACAAGAAGTAATTGTGTAAAAAACTACTAAAAAAGGTCATGCAAAATTTATTTGTTGTTGCTTTTTTTTTTAGTTCTAGTTTTTGTTATAGTATTTTGTTAGTTGAACAAAAAAAAAAATAAAACTAACGGACTTTTGTAACAATTCTCTTGGGGTAATTTGCTTGCTATCGATTTTTATAACTTCCTTTCAAAATGTTTTGTGTGCGTTACTGGGTGTGTGTATGTGTGTGTGAGTGCATGATTGTTGAAAAGTTTATGCGCAAGAGTGTGTTTATTTAAACAATGTGTTTGTTATCTAGATGATGCTGTAATTAAAGTAAAACTTTTTGCATTTGTGTCGGTAATTTTGTGGTTTTATTTGTAATGAGTGTTAAGACTACCATCCATAAAGTAAATTTGTTACAAAAAAAAAAAAAACAACAACAACAAAAATGTATATAAAATTGAATTAAATATTATTTTAAGCATTGCCTGCCTGTCTGCCCGGCTAGTTGGCATAAAGGAAATCATTTTATTACACAAAACATATTTAAATTAAATAATTAAATTATACAACTCATTAAGTTGCTTTTTTCATTAAAATACATATTTTTTTAAACAAATACATTTAAAAATTAAATGGCTAATGGCTGTATGAAATAAAAATTTTTGGTTTTAATATATAAAATTAAATAAAATAAATAAAATTTATTTTAGAGTAGAGGAGCAGGCTCTTTCTTATGTTCCCTCAACGCAAACTTAATGACAAACACTGTATTGAGACTTAACGTAAGCTGTAATAAATAAAATATATTCAAGACAGCAGGCCACCGACTACACGCCTGCAAATATCGTTGGCTACAATTGTCGCCGTATAGTTAGTTAATTAATTATTTAGGAAGCGGTAGCTGAACTATAATTTAGACGTTTTGCTATACAATAAAATAATTGAGTGAAGATAAATATGTGGAGTTAAATTTAATTTAACGTAAGAGGTTACGTGTTCTAGTATTTGTAAATATCTTTTCAGTATTTATAACGTTTTGCTATACAATAAAATAATTGAGTGAAGATAAATATGCCGAGTCATATTTCATTTAACGTAAGCCGTTACGTTTTTTACTATTTGTAAATATCTTTTCAATATTTATGGCATATTTATCAAATTTCTGAAAATTTACAGGTCTGCAGACTACAAATTTACTCATAAATCTTTTTATAATTTCTATTAAGTTGGGTGAAAAGCTTAAAAGTTTAGCTTGAAATTAAAATAAAAAAATTTTTACACTTAAAAACAATTCATGACTTTTTCAAAAATCTTAAAAAAATAAATAACGTCGACTTTAAAGTCTATGTTAGCGGAATGTTTCATATAATTTTTTAATAAATTTTACTTTAAAGTCTGCGTCAATTTTTTAAAGAAAGTAAAATTTGACTCAATAAACAGCCAGTATATTAACACAAGAAGTTGTTCGTTTGTTTATGTAAAGAGAGTTTGTCCCATTTTCTTAATGGCTGTCATAAATTTTCAAGCTAAAATTGAAACTTGTAATTTCTTATGGGCTGTTTTATTTTTATTTTCTTGTTTTAATCGTTTTCAACTTGAAATAACATTTCGTTTATTTATTTATTTTTTTTTTTTTTGGTTTAAAACTGGGTGCGTATTTAAGTGATACATTTTATACTTTCTTGAGAATGCCTGTGAGAACCGAATTGGTATCTAACAATAAAAATTGGATAATGCAGTACAAATTTTAATTCCCTCAATATTATTTTAAGCTAAATTACTGAAATTCTATTGCTACAACTAAAACATTTAATTATCATTTAATTTAGTGCTCACAACCGAAGTTGTTTTCTCAATACAGTGCAATTTTTGTGTTAGAAAAATCGGATGGAAAAGCAATAAACAATTTAACAAAAGAGGTTTCCTTTTAGCTATAAACAAAATTATATCACAATGGAATATATCAAAAAGTGGGGCTTTCATTTAACATTTCTGAGACTTTGAAGCAGATTTTTCATGCACTAAAGTTTTTTAAGACAAAATATCCATTTTTTAAATAAAAATCAGGAGGTAATTAAGCTGTTATATGTGAAAGTGGTATAAGCCCACTTAAAAAAAAACTGAGTTATCGGTAATTCTAGTAAAATGATATCTGTCAGCTGTAGACACTTTAGATAAAATGATTCAATTAAAAATTAATCAATATGATAATTTAAATAATGATTTAAAAATAGATTGTTTTGATTAAGTACTTAATTGATTTAATTAAATAATGAAACAATTAATTGATTTAATTAAAAATTTAATCAATAATATAATTTAAAAAGTGATTTAAAAAATAAATTGCTTTGTGATCAAATATTTAATTGATTTCATTAAATATGTTAGCAAATTAATAAAACTTTTAATTGATTTAATTAAAAAATTTATTCAATATATTAATTTAAAAAGTGATTTAAGGAATAAATTGCTTTTATTAAATATTTAATTGATTTAATTAAATATGTTAGAATATTAATGAAACTTTTAATTGGTTTAATTAAAATATTTAATCAATATGACAATTTAAAAAGTGATTTAAAGAATGAATTGCTTTGTGATTAAATATTTAATTGATTTAATTAAACTTCTTTTATTTAATTACATTTTTAATTGATTTAATTAAAATATTTAAACAATACGACAATTTTTTTTTAATTATTGTGATTAAATCTGTTTATTGAAAACAACCATTTAAAAAATTACCACTTTCACTAACATAAGCATACAAACACTTACAAGCAAACGTACTACTTTATTTATAAATAGAAAACCACTTGCTGGCAATAAAAACAAAGAAAGAAAACAAAACACCGAAAGAAAAGAAAAACGAGTCTTTTAAAGATTGTGACTTTGTTGTCATCTTAGGTTTGGCCTGCTTGTTAGCTAACGTTTCTCAACAAACAGCAACACAAACAACACCAACAAAAGTCCTTGACTTTTTGTTTTATTTTGTTTAACAAAAAAAAGTTATTTTGCTGTTCACCACTGAGATTTAAAATGCATCTTTAACAACTTAAGAACCCAGTACTTATAGTTACAACAATTGCAGTTTTGTCTTGCTAGAAATTATAAAAAAAAGACTCCTTTTAAAACAAACTCATATAAACTAAACTTCAACTAAATAAGTGTAAGAAAAAAAGTGCTACACATACACACCAACTAATTGTAATTATTTAAAGTTCTTTTCAGTTTTTGTTTTGGCAAACAACTACACAAATGTAAAAGACATCAACTGCAGTGTAGAGTATCGTTTTGTGAGTGAGTGGTGTGAGGTTGTGTATGAGGGTAAATTCAAGTCTTAACAAAAGTTATGTTTGTCTTAATTTTACTGTTATTTTTGTCGTTGCCATTACTATAATTGTAGGCTCATAATTTGTGTTGGTATTTAAAAGTTTTTGCTGTTAAGTTTTACAAAGAAAGTATGTTTAGTTTGTCGCAAGGTTTGCATCAAGTCAATTCGTTGCTGGGTATTACAGTTGCGCTAATTAATTAGGTCGACGACTTAAGTAAAAAAAAATTGCTTATTGAAATTGCCTGGGTCATATACTGCGAAAGCTACAAGAAGATTTGACATGAGTAGCACTTGATTAAAAGCGGCAAGGTAGCCGAAGAAAAGAATTTGAGAATAAAGAACGTTCTGGCGCTTAAGCACGAAAAGTCGGAGGACGATATCAGAGGCTAGTAGAACTTGGAAAAACATTACAAGTAAATGAGTAAACTGTAATTTAAAAAAAAACTTTTATTTTGTAAAAAAAAGGGAGAACTTATTCAAGATCCTAATAGAATTTTTAAATCGATATCTAATGGCGTAATTTGGTCCCTGAGATGACCTAAAATTGTTAGCTTCTACACTGAGAAAACAACTTTGGTTGTGAGCACTTAAATTCAGTTATGATAATTGAATTTTTGATTCTGATAATAGAAAGTCGTTGCTACAGCTTGAAATACTTTTAAAATACCTAAAGTTTGCTCTATATTATCCAATGCTAGTTAATTTAACTAAAACTTCTAACTTCTTTTTATAAAAAAAAAAAACAAAATTTATTTTTTTTTAAATCTACGGCCGAGCCAGCTTTAGAGCCATGACACTTAGGTGTCCCCATAGATTAATAGGTAGCGTACTAAGCCACTAATTTGGGGGTCACATATATGAGCGTTTTCTGCAGACAAGCCAAGAAGCTTCGCGGATTTGTGTTGTTTAAAAGGAAAAAAATAAATTTTCTGGCCTTTTATTTTAATTTAAGAATTTAAAAATTATATTTTTAACCTCCTTTTACTTTAATGTAGCACATTCATTTATTTCTTTTGTTGTTGTACTTTTGAAGACGAGTATGTCTATTTAAGTTGTGTGGAATATTAGACTATCACTTCCTGTAAGCTGTCATCATAAATCTAGGATTTTTTACTTGATGTTTAATTTTATTTTTATCATATTGTGTAAACTCATATAAAATGTGAGGAGCTTCCACATTATTTAAGACAGAAAGAAGTTTACGGTTTAATTTTACTATCAAGCCACTATACAGGCAATCATCCCTACTCCCGGTGGCTTGTTAACCTGCCAACAACAAGCCAAAAAGGCAAGACGACTAATAAAAAAAAGCACAAAAAACCCAAAGATGGATCGTTAACGTTTAAGATAAGTATTTTAAAATGTTTCTAGCATTTCTTGAGTTGGTTCGTTAAATTATGTAGGCAAATTGTATTTTACTAGCAACCAACAAGGTTTTTGTTTTGGTATTTGTGTTTGCTCATAAATAAATGTTGTAATTTGATTATGGCTGTTCTTAGTCAGGACCCCTCATGAATATTCCACTAAGTGTATGACTTTTTCATACTGTTTTGTCTGTCGGTATGTGTTAGTAATTTAGTGTTAAGTCTCACATTAGTTTTTTTGTTTTTGCTATGTATGTGTGCATGTGTTTTATAAAACCTTGTGTAAAGGTGAACATATATTTTTCAAGTGTGCAAGTTTCTTTATGCTTTTGTAAATTATATAATTTGTATGAAAGCATTTGGGAATTTGTAACAAAATTAGACAAAATAAATATTTGGTGGGTGGTACACACAACTGTTTACTGCGCTTTTGTTTTTAATAAAAATTTTAAATCAAATTTAAAGTTTAGCCAACAAAAACAACTAATTTATAAGTGCTGTTTTTAAAACTTTATGTGATAAAAATTAATATTTTCAACGGAAAATTTAAATGAAAAATTTTGCTGACGTTAATTATTTTGCAGTGAATATTTGCTATCTAAAAAAGTCATGGGTATCAAAATTGTTTGTCTCTTTGTGACAATAAACAGTTAAGAAAATCTACTGTTAAATTCGCTACACCCATGATATGATAAAAGAGGCTCATAATCATTCGCATAAGGTGGACATAAACTCTGCAAGCCGAAATAACTAATCATATCTTTTGATAAGAGGCCTGTTACACTCTCTGATCATGAAACAGTTGGATTAGTTTGTCTGGGGACAAAACCTCCAATTTAATATTGCATGAGAACGATTGAAGTTTTGTGGGCTGTTCAGCAATGTCACAAGAAAACCCAAACGTTAGCAAAGCAAATTTGTTTTAAAAGCAAAGGCAATGTACGAAAATTTGTTTTTGTTTTCAAAACCTAATATAAACAAGTTTCATTTGGCTTAGTTACAGAATTTTGCACACATTTTTGTAACTGAAACAAAAAAAAATAATAATTTACACCATCATAAATGCTTAACAATACACACATATGAATTCACGTACTTGCTGTGCATTTTCTGTAGATTGCATGTATTTGACACCCAGGGATTTTGCATTTTCAAAACAAATTTCGCTTTTACAAATTGTGTGCATGCACGTTTTCATAATTATATAAAAGCGCATCAAAAAAATTCAAATTTTAATATGGAGTTGATAAAAATCAACTGATTTAATCTCTTGAGTTTTATTTAATTAAACAATTTTTAAAAATGTAATCAATTTGCATGAAATTATTTTGTTGTGTTTTAAAAATAGAAGGAAATGAAAATAAAATACAACAAATTTAAAGTGTTTAACATGTTACTTGAATGTTAAAAAACAAGCAAGTATGACAATATTTTTTTAAAACTTTTTCCTTTTCTAATCAAAAGCTTTTCAACAGCAATATTTTAAAATATTCGTTTAGTTTAAAATCGTCATAACTCAATAAACATGATTTTACAAAAAAACTTTTTTTTAATAAAAATAAAATATAAATAAAAAAATATTAAAAAAAAATTTTTTTTTAAATAAAAAAATTAAATTTTTTTTTAAATAAAAAAATTAAAAAAAAAATTTTTTAAAATAAAAAAAAAAAAAATTATTAGTAAATATTCTTCAAGCTTAAGATCTCAATGAAGCAATTAATTTTATTTTAATTTTCCAAAAAAAAAAAAAAAAAAAACAAAAATTTAAAAACAAATAAAAAAAAAATTACAATAAAAATAAAAAAAATAAAAAGATAATAAAAAAATCAAAAAATAAAAAAAAAAAATAAAAAAGTTATATTAAAATAAAATAAATGTTTGAGCTTCCTGTTCTGAAAAAAATTGTTTTCTAGAATTTTCTTTTGATCACATGATTTTACAAAAATTTTTTTATATTAAAATAAAAGAAATTTGAAACTTTCTGTTCCAGACCCCTGATACGACATTTAGTACAGTGACTTAAAAGGGAATTTTGAAATAATATCGAATGCCGTAATTTACATTAAATAATAAAATTTAAAAAATTATTTTTATAAAAAATTTCTTTCATTAAATTTTCCAAATTTGTTTTTCCCCAAATTTTCTTAATTCACAATTTTTAATTTATGCCTTTTGTTTTATGTAATAATTATTCTGTTGTTTGTTGCTTGAAATTTCAGTGAACTTTCTCAATACCTTGAAAATAAATGAATCTTCTTTTAATCACCCATTTCAACTTACAAAAAAAAAAATAAAAAAATTTTTAGCAAAATTCTCAACAACAAAGGTGTTTGTTTGCATTTGTGTACACTTCACTTCAATCTTAAACAGGTTAAGAAGTCATAATACTTGTACCAGTGCCATTGCTAAACGTAGTTGTCATTAAATTCTTCAAACACAACAGGGTGATTTTTTTTGAATAAATAAAATTTATATTTATTTAAAAATACTTCATAAATTAAAATTTTTGAAACTTCTATTAATTTAATGGCTTCTGGACTTCGACCCTAGTTGCTAAAAACCTTGTCATCATTTTTGTTATAGAGAAAAAGCAATAAAATTTTTTTAAAAATTTTATATCAAAGTCTGTTTGTAAATATTTGCTGTAACACTTGTTTTCAAAATACCCTGTTGTAATTTTTTCTAATAAAAGAAAAAAAAGCACCAGGATTGCATATTTTGTGTGATTTGCATATGCACATGCTTTTCTGTTTTTTACTTTCGTTTTTTTTTTATTAAAAGAAGATGAAGCATTTTTCATTTATTTTTTTCTCTTCTATTTTTTTTTTGTTTTAGAAATTTAAAATTGAAATCGGAATATGCAAATTTGTAAAGTTCTTAAGGGGTATAATAAGACACGCACTCACACAAACACACACTCTAGCACGCGTTTCCCTAAGCAACTTTGATGTGATTAAATATACATGAGCATTAAGAATTACGCGTTTGTGTGTGCGTGCTACAATAAAATATGTTACCATTTTATATATCTTGATGCTTTAGCGATGACAATAAAATATATTTATAATTTAAAATGAGAAATTAAATTAATTTTTATTAAACATTTTTTAAATAAAACTTTAATTAATTTTATTTAGAAGGGTGCATCATACACTTACGTATGAGTAATAAATAATTCTACACTAAGCTAAAATGATAATATTACTCATACGTACTATTTCCTTACAATCATTTGCAAACAAAACTAATGATAGAGAATAAATAAATAAAAAAGTTACAAGAAATAAAAAATAATGTTAAGGAAAGACAAAAAGCTTAGGCAAATTTTTATAGTTTAGCTATTTTAGGTAATAAGTAAATGATATTCACGGCTTGCTAAATTGCAGAAAAATCTTAAATTTAAACAAAAAAATTAATTAAAAAGTCTACATTATTTTAAAGATTAATTCTTTTTTAATTGCAAAAACTACCTGATAGAAAATAGTGTTTGCCTGGAAGCAATTTTATAATGGTCAGCTAACCCGGCAAACGCTGTTTTGTGTTAAAATTTTCATGGAACTATGCCATGGGTCTTTTAATAATTAAAATTAATTTTTTTTTAAAGATTTCTGTGAAATACTTTTTAATTAATATAAAGGCTTAATGTAAATGTGTATGAATAAGAAAAAAAATTGGCAACTTGTCAATTTACAAAAATCGTCTAACAATAAAAAAACACTAATTCCTCAAAATTAAGCTATTTTGGCAAAAACAAAAATTTATTTAAAAACATGGCCAACAAAAAATATAAAAAATGAGACAAAAAATCACTAACTATCAAACAAAATTTTAATTAAAAAAAAAATGGCCACTTGGACTAAATTCATTCATTTTCATTTAAATTTAGATTTCAAATTTGAGTTTAAATTTTGCTAAAAACCTAAAAGTTAAATACTTAAAATTCATTTCCTGTGGCACTGCTACCTTTTCCAGCCACATCCTTTACGCAAAACAGGAAAAAGAATAGAAAAACACAAACCAAATTTTCTTAAAAAAAACCGAAACATTTTGAACATGGTCACGTACATTTAACGTCATTCAAATACACTTAATCTTACAATCACACACGACTGCTTTATAACACACAGACAGACACTTGTATTACCTGGCCTCATAGACATACTACACAGCGACCCCCCCATTTAAGAAAATATTAACAAAAAATAGTCTTGTCTTTAAGATTTAAAAGCTGTTTTTAAATGATTTTTGTTTATTTATTTGCACATGAATAAGCTCAACCACCAAGCTGCCAGCCTTCCAGACAGACACACTTAAACTGACTGACTTTAGTAAAAAGTCTGAAATAAATATTTACTTTAAAATATCAACATAATTTTTTAACAGGTTTTTAAATTTAACAAAAATAAAAAAAGTTTTTATTCAGTAAAGTATTTTTAAATCTTAAAATAATACGCGGCCTTTGAACTTTCCAACAGAATAACGTCTCAGGAAATATTCTTTGCATAAGAAAAGAAAATATTTTAAATAAAGTTTTATGATGAACCTAAATAAATATTTTATGCAAACTTATTTACTCACTTAGAGCGAAAGTGTTTGACAAGAGCATGAGCTAATGTTCAATATGACGCCACTTTATAAATTACTGTTGTTGTTTTTGCTTGCTGTGAATAACATTTGAAGGGTAATCACCCTTTTACAGATTTTTCTTTTATTTTTTTTTGAAAACTATTAAAGTTTGTCTATTTATATTTCAGACATAATATTTTCCATTGTTGCAGTAGAGAAAGCGAGAGAGGTGACAGTTAATAATCTGCTCGTATACAAATAGAGACTCACATTTGTTTCCGTATTTTAGTTACATTTTGAAAACGTGCTGCTGAATCAAATGTGATGCTCAAGCGTGTGAAAATACCAAAAAGACGTGTTACAACCATCAAATAAAATGATGTTTAAAGTATCATGTTGCTGTGTTGCTTGCCAAAGATATGCATTTCAAAAAATCTTTTTTGTTTCTTTGAAATGTCTTGTTATTGCCTTTAGTGTTTATGCCAATGTGTGCCGCTTGCTAGAAAAGGGTTGTTTGTATCTTTTGTAAAAGCACTATGTTTAATACAAAAACATCTTTCTACTCGTATATTTACTTTGTAAGAAGCTGGAAGTAAGATTTTCAACAAGAGCTGGTTTCGTAAAAAAATTATATTATGATGGAATGGATGTTTCTATGTGCTGCTCTATGTTTTCGTTAAATATTTTGATTTTTCAGGCTACACTGAAATCCAATGAAAAAATAATGATTTTTCAACTAATGGCAAAATTTCATTAGACTAATGAAATACTTCATTACCTATCTGGGGGTCACAGGTACGGTTCCTGCTGTTATAAGCCTAATGAAACGTTTTTATTAATCATTTGTTTAGCGCAACAAATTTAATTGCCATTTTAGCGTAGCTGAGTAAGAGTAGTTGCACTACACTGCATTTTTTCATTAACCCAAAGAATTTCCATATTTTTAACCAGGTATAATAGATTAATTCATAAAACTCATAATTTATTGAAACATTTCACTAATGCAATGAACCATTTCACAAATTAAATGAAACATTTCACTAGTTCAATGAAACATTTCACTAGTTCAATGAAACATTTCACTAATTCAGTGAAATATTAATTAACTTAATGAATTAGTTTCATTAATTCAATTAAAATGTATTATTAGTTCCCATAATTAAAGAAATATTCAACGAAAAAATTTTAATAAAATCGTTTCATTGAATTTATTAAATATTTTTCTTTCAGTGTAAGTGAAATTTTAAGAAACTTAAATAAACTTTATTATGTCTCTTATGCCGCAGCAAGTCACTTAGACTTTTATGTGCTCTATAGCTAAAAAAGGTATGAACACGCCTTTTATTGGTCTAGAACTCTTCTGCGCGCTAAATAATAATTTCTTGTATTTCTACTCAGCGTAAAGGTAACCTCAAGGCCTATTACATTGAATACTAGAAAGCCTAATCAAAGACATAAAATAGCTCGGCAAGCGTATTTAGCATTTTTTAGTACCCAGGGTTTACGTTAAAATGGCAAATCTAAATTAGAGAGCTGACAAAGCTTATTGTTTAATAAAACCAACTAAAGAAAAATAAAGTTAAAAATGCTAGATTACAAAAAAAAAAAAAAAAAAAAAATATTAAAAAAGAAATTTTAAACGAAATTTAAAAGAAAATAAAAAAATAAATAAAATTTCATTGCTTTTCAAAAATAACATTTATAAAAAAAATTGTTTAGCAGCCAATTTCGGTATGTAACGCGCTGGCAAAATTGGATTTTGCAACGGCTTAGCTTTGCCCCTTTGCATTATTTCATTCATTTTTTTATACATTTTGTATGAACATAAGCATTTTTGACATATTATTTTGCTGCCGTAATTTATCTTTGGCATGAGGGAAGCAAAAAGGTCTTTAACCCTAAAAGTTTAAAGATAGAATCTAAACAAAACAGCTGACAGCAAAATGTAGCCTTAATGTATTTAAGAAAACTGTGTAATCTAAGGCCCAACCAAGCTAAAATAAAACTTATGGCCGGCGTTGTCACATATTACTGTTTTGGTCACGACAACGACACTCATAATCAGGCCTAATAGCTTAGAGAATTAAGAACAGATGGGCACATTAAAAAAAAAATATGAAAAATTATCTTGCTCAGTAATTGAAGAAAAGGTACAGATGCCAAATTATGGCAGTCGATATGCTTAACTTCAATGGAAATTTCTATCGATATTGAATGCCTTGATTTGAACTCAGTTGCTAAATATTATAGTGCTTTTGCTAAACAGTTTTTTAATATTAAATTAAATTTTTTTTCTGTCTCTATTTAAATTTCTCTAACTAAAATTTTTTATTATTTATGTGCTCTCATATTTGGGATATTAAAAGTAATTTAGCATACCCTTGCTTAATTATTAACAATTATGACACTTAATTACCTCACATTTAAGAATGCAAAAAAAATTAAAATTAAAAATTGTATTTTATTTCAAGATAATATCATTCGATTAACTCTAAAGCATGTGGTTATAAATTAACGATTGAATAAAAAAAAAAAATAAGAAAGAAAGCAAATACTTTCCGGTGTTTTCCATTCTTGCCTCTGTTTTACAGTCTACAGCTACACACACTTGCACATACAGCTGAAGCGACAGCTACCTTGCTTTTACCCTGAAAATACCTGAGTATGCATAAACAGTGTTTAAGCTTTTTATGGTTCGTTACTTCTTAAAGAAGTGTGAAAAATTGAAATTATTTGTCCTGCGGGATTTTTCACACAATTTTTTTTGTTTCAACTTATTGTGTTAATGTTAGTGTTCCTGCTTGTTTTTTAGTGAAAAAAAGCTATTGTTATACTTTTTCGTTATTAAAAATGTACAGGCAAGTGTGAGAGCCAGTCACCTGGCCACAATGGTATTTTAAGTTTTCATTTATCTACTCACACTTTTAATTTAAAAGCCACTACTGCTACTACTACTCATTCAAAGTGCACAGTTACTTTAAGAGTTATTGTGTTTTCCTATTTTGTTGCGAGTGTGTGTAAGCTTACTCTGCTCGCACACCTTTTTTTTATTTTTTATTAGTATAAGAGTCTATGTATTTCATTTTACCTTTTTGTTATTGTTTCCATTATTTCCGATGTTTTTGTGTATTTACACGGTTGGCTTTTTAAATATTTGAATGTAGTTTTTTTCACGTTATAAATATTGCGGTTATTTGGTCTATTTGTTTTGTTGAAAGGCTGGCTAGATGGTTGGCTGCTTGTTTTTGTTGAGACACTTGGGATTAAAATAATAAAAAATATGAGAGACTCTTTATATTTTATTTGTTTTTAAAATTGCTAAAAGAGATTGAGGGCATTATTTGTATGTTTGTGTTGACAGAGCACAACAACAACAAAACTGTATTAACATTATGAGATGACAGGTTAATATAAAAATCAGATTTTGTTTAACTGTATGAATTTAAATTTTATATATATATATTGATTTTTATTTTAATTTGTTGTGTGTTTATTTTTTTTTCTTTTGGTTTTTAATTTTTATTTAAACTTTTTTGTTTTTATCTTTTTTTTTTAATTTTAATTTTTTTGGTTTTAATTTAAATTTTTTTTGTTTTTATTTTTCTTTTTGAATTCTATAATTTTCTTTTCGGTTTTATTTTTATTTTAATTTTTTATGATTTTTATTTCTATATTTTTTTTTTTGGTTTTTATTTACATTTTTTCCGTTAAAATTTTTTTAATTTTTTTTTTTATTTTTTGGTTTTTATTTTATATTATTTTGTATTTTTTTGTTTTTTATAATTTTTTGGTTTTTATTTATATCTATATTTTTATTTTTATTTTTATTTTTCTTTTTTGGTTTTTATTTTTATAATTCTTTTTCTAAATTTTGAAGTTTATTTTTAGTTTTTTTGGTTCTTATTTAATTTTTTTTTATTTTTCTTTTTTGGTTTTTATTTTTATTGTTTTTGGTTATTATTTTTATTTGTGTTTGTTTGTTTTTTTTGTTATTTAATTACATGCAGATTAAAAAAACACTGAAACTACTAAGTCCCTAAAGTAGATACCCCAAAATGTTTTTTGTTTTTTAAATTTTCTAAAGAAAAATCATAAATTCTCGTGCAAATGTTTTATTTGAATTTTTTTTTTCATGGCTTTTTTTCTGTTTCTTGTATTGTTTTATTTGGCAGATGTTAACAAAAAAAAAAAAAAAAAAAAAAAAAAAAAAAAAAAAACAGAACAAAACAAACAACTTTTATGATAAAAGTTTTTTTGTGCTTTTAATTTTTAACAACTTTTTATTACAATCTCTTACAATATCACAGCCAACGTTTATTACTATTTCACGGAAGGTCACCATTTGTTTTCTTTGGGTTATGAAATTAAAAAAAAATAATAAAAGTAAACAAACAAGCAAAAATATTAATCAATATTTTCAATGCTTTAATAAAAATAAAATATTTGCATGTATTTTTTTCCTGTTTTCAATGACGTAAAATCATGCTGGATGAACTCTATTGTAAAAATCTCTTAGAGCTACAGTACTGACAGAGAATTTCAAAAACTGTTTTAAAAATACTCCAAAGTAATTTCTGATTAATTAGAAAACAGATAAGAAATCTAGAGAACCTTCCCTTTAAAAAAGTGTGCGTCCCATCAAGTAATCTTTCATAGTTCCTTCGAAAATTGTAGAAATCCCTCAGAGCAACAGTACTAAACTATGAGGGAATTTAAAAATTTTTCACTCTTAAATTAAGTACAGACACACATCTTTTTGAACAGTGGTTTTTTAAAAAGTGAATGTCAAAATAGGCGTGGCCATTCCAAAAGTATATGGGACCTCCTTGAAATATAGAAACCAAATTTCAGACAAATCCGTTTTAAAACAAAAGTTTGTATAACGAACAAATAAACAACAAATTAATTTTATTTATATAAATTAAGGACTATAAATCTTGATTATTTGACCTTTTTTTATTTGAAAATAAATAAATAAATTATTTTTTAACCTTTTAGGCCTTTTTTATATATTTTAATTATTATTAAAATAATTTCCAATATTTCGACACGCCTTCGTGTGTCTTTCTCAAGGAAAATAATTTTATAAAACTTTATAAAAAAAATTTTTTATTTTTAAATTAGTATCTCTTTTGTACAGCCTTATGCTGAATTAAATTTTTCCTAAAGAAGCTACGCAAGTTGGAGCGAAATATCGATATAAAAATAAATTTATAAAATAAGACCTCAAGCTTAATAAAATAGCCATTTTAATTAAAAAGAAAAAGGTCAAATAAACTAACAAATAAATTTTTCTGTAATTTTTAAATCATTGTGGGACTTCGGTTAAATATGAGGCTTATTCTCCTTGATAGCTTTCTTTTACTGGGGCTAGCTAGCCTCATGTTATCTAGAGAGCCAAGTCTGCTTGTTTTTAGCACTGGTCTTCTAAAAACATAAATAGCAAAACTCTCACTGAATGAGATAATTGTCTTCGTGGTAGGCCTAGAACAGAAGAAGTTAACCTATCGGCTGTACAAAACATTCTCTGGGTTGTAGCTTAATAAGGTTAATTCGTAATAATAAAAAAATATTAATAGCCAATCATAAATCACAATAAGTGAAATTATTGCTTGTTCACAATACGTCTATTCCGGCTGCAGTGATTAAGAAACTTGCTCTTGCTCGTGATTTCGTGAGGCAGTTTTTTTTTCTAATTTTGATGGTAGTCTAGACTTCAGTGTCCTGGCAATAGTTTAGTATATAATTTATAAACCTTTTTGTGGAGTTGAAATAGGCTTCACCTTTCAATTTTTTTTTTCAGCCTCTCTGTGATACTCACACTCATAATGTAGTAGAGTCTAGTCCAGTAACCTTTTACATTTTTACGAGTATATGATTGAATCTCATCTATTTACTACTACATGATCAATTAATTGGGATCGTTTTTCCCCTTTGCATAATGTATCACAAATGAAGTTACTGTTTACCCAGTAAAAGGGTTTGTGGCCTACGATTATTTATGAAACTATAGTTTTAACACAAAGCTCTTTTTAAAAAGCAAAATAAATTAATTCGTTAATAAAAATAGTCTGGGTAAACAAAACCGTTTTAAATTAATTCCTATGCGGGCATTTGGCTAGAAAAGTTTCATGTCCACATGGAAGCGTGGTGGTGATGTGTGTGGGTAAAAAAGTCATAATAAAATTTTTTTTTAATAAATTAACAAACAATAACAATTTTAATGAAAAAAAGAAAACAAAATTATTATTTAAATTGATTAAATACTTAACACAATTGACTTATGGGCGGGTGTATGATTGCAGATAGACTGCTGATGATGATGATGCTAATGACGACGATGCTGATTTACCACTTTACCATTTAAATGATTATGATGAAAGCATTTGGTAAAATTGGCTGCCTATTAAGTTTATCTGTGCGTGTGTGTGTGTATGTGTGTGCGTGTGGTTGCAATTGATTGAAAGCATTTGGTTGGTAGATGATAAATGTTTTATATGATTTAATATGTTTTTTTTTGTATCTCTTTTTTCTTCTTTATTTTTTTAATTTTCTGTTTTTATTTTAATATTTTTGTGCTTATTATGGTGATGATAAGTTGTCTGTGTTGCATTTAAATCCTATTTGTATTGTAGAAATAATTATTTATGGAAAATGCGTTTAATTAAATAAATTAAAATAATTTTCATAATGCAATTCATACATTGTTTATTTATGCATTTAAACTTGAAAGGGCTGAGGGGGAAGGAAACAAGAGCGAAAAATTTTTTATTTATTTTAAAATATTTTTGTTTATTTTATAAAAATAAATCGGTTATTTGGCTCATATAAACGATTGCTTGAATTATGTGAAGGTGGATTTTATATTAAAATACGTAGAGTCCAAACAAGCATCTTTGGGAAGTGCGCAAAATTTTATGTCCTTCCAAAAATTTTTATTATTAAATGTAGTTTCATGTGCCCTTCAAAAACAAAAGTGTGAGAAAAATTTTGTCCGTACAAAAATTTTTTTGTCCGAAAAATTTTTCATGTGTTTTTCAAAAAGAGAAACAGGAAATATATTTTTCCCGTAAAAAAAATTTTTTATTCTGAAAAAAAAAATTATTTTCTGTCAAAAATCAAAACCCCAATTTTTTTTGTGCGAATAGCATTTTTTTTCTGAAAAGAATTTTTTTTGTCTGAAAAAATTTTTCATGTGTCTTTCAAAAAGAGCAACAGGAAAAATATTTTTCCCGTAAAAAATATTTTTTTATTATGAAAAAAAAAAATTTTTTTTGAATGTAGTTTTATGTTTCTGTCAAAAATCAAAACCTCAAACTATATTACAATTTTTTTTGTACGAATAACAATTTTTTTTCTGAAAAGAATTTTTTTTGTCTGAAAAGAATTTTTTTAATGTAGCTTTATGTCTCTTAAAAATGGTAAATTTTGGTGTGTCTTTCAAAAAGAGGGACAGAAAAAAATTTTTGTCTGTAAAAATATTTTTTTTGTCTGAAAAAAAAAATTTTTTTTAATGTAGTTTTATATTTATATTTTTGTAGTTCTTAAAAAAGAAAATTTTTTAGAATTTAATTGAGTTGCTTTGTGACTAACAACTTGTATAATCAAAGACAAACCCAAATCAAAGCAAATACTATAAACGTTTATATCCTATAAAAGTCACTTGTTTGCAATTACATATTTACAAAATTTTTTCAAGCTGTTTTTTTAAACATTTTTTAACAAGATTTTCTTGACTACCACCTATAAGTTCCAGCCTGTTAGGGAAAGATAAGACAGCCAGCATAGGCCAAAATGTTTAGCAAAGCAATAGAAAGAAACTTCATAAAGAAATATAATTTTTTTCCAACTTTTTATGAAAACATGGCACCAAAATAAAGTCAAGCAATAAGTTATAAAAATAAAAAAAAAAACTTTCTTGTACTTAAATAGAAAAAAAGGAACTGATAACATTTAATAAGTTGAATTCACTCAACAACAAGCTAGAAGAAAAATTACTCAACTACTTACAAATAGGCAGTTCTTTTTTATTTTTTTTTTACAAGAAAAGAAAAAAATGGATGCAACAACGTTTAAGAAATTGTGATATTTCTTTGCTTTTTTACTTATTTGTTTTTGGTATGAACAAATATCTTCTACTGGCAGCTGTAATAGTCTTAAAAGAGACAATGCAAAAGAATAAACTTGTAGACCAACTGCTATACTGAAAGAAGACTTGCTTACATACAGACAGGAAATAAAATTAAGTATCACACACGCCAACTAATGCTGCTAAATAGTGTGGAATATTCTTGTATGCTTGCATAACATAAATAGAAATGTAGCTAAACACCCTGTAAGCAATTTGGTAGTTGACAAGCAAAATATCACATATTTAGCGAACTTGTATGATCTCAACTATAGTCTAACCCCCAGAAAATTTTAAATTGAAACTAGGCTGGCTGTTTACTAACTGATAAATAGATAATTTTAAGTTAGTTTGGCTTAGAATTAGAATTAAAATGACGAACGGGAATAAGTCATCTGGCCACTGTGGCCAAAATAGACCTATTGTGACTCTACTCTCAAGTTACAAATGCTCCTTGAGTCTAGTATTAAGAGCCAGGTTAAGAGGATATTAAGAGTCATTTGCCTCTTGCATTAAACACTTGTAATACAGCAAGTTACAGTCGTGTCGACTGCCCAAATATTTTGAAAACGACAGGAACGTCGCAGGCAGCTGATTTTATTTCCTTAGGGCCTTTTTAAAATATTTTACGTTTACAAACAAAAAATTTCTTATTCAAAAACTAAAAATGTAAAAAGAAATTAAACTTAAAAAGTCTTAATTTTTAATTTTAGTTTTCTGATATTTTTTGCTAGAAAACAAAATAAAAATATTTTTTCAAAAGCTTATTTATCCACATTTGTTGTTATATGGGCAGCACCAAGAATGATAGAAATACAAGATTACGCCATGCATAATCTGTTTAAAGACAAAAGTAATACATTTCTCTCTCTCTCTCTTTCTCTCTCTTATTTATCTGTAAATAATTAGCCAATAGAAATACATCACGTTATGTAATGTGTGCTATTTGGGCAGAAAATTTAAATTTTATATGGGGGATGGCGTAATCTTATATTTCTATCATCCTTAGATAGCACTAAATCATTATATTGTCGTTTACGAAACTAAAAATTAGTCTGACTTGGTTACGGTGGCAATGGTAAACATGTCGTCTAAATTCATGCCGTCCAGTTGAGGCCAAAAGAACACATTGCTGTCATTTTAAATAAAGTAAGGCCTGACCAAAATTCACACCAGGCAGTTGTGTGTGTGAAAATGCGCTTTATGGGAGAAGATGACTTTTTGTAAAAAAATTGGTTTTGACTTCACTTTGTTCCATTACCCATTGAACAAATTGCCGACTGAAATATTTAATTTCATATTTAATCGGAACATGTTTTCTTCACAATTCCCTAAAAAAATCACAACTCTCTCATAAATGGAAAAATGCACTTTTAATGAGACTTCCCTAATTCCATTCCAAATTTAGAATAGAGAATTTAAGCCAAACTAAGTTGCTTGCTGGCTATTTATATTCGTTAATGTGTATGTTATTTGTTATAAATAATGTAATAAGACCTTCTTTTGCTGTAGGCACGCACATACATACATACTTATGTATGTAACTTTAGTTTAGTTGGTTTGGTGTGCATGTGTGAGAACAAACTATAAGGAAGTGTGCACATTATTTATGACCAAAACTTTTTCACAGCTTATCTGATCAAGCTGCAGGAATGTAAAATAAAATATATGTAAACATTCACATATACATACAAACTTTTCTAAATTAGCTTAGACATGGTCGACTTTAGATTAACAAACTTTAAATATGACCAAACAGCACATCAAAAAATGATACTTTTTGGTAATTTTATGTTTTAGTTACAAAATAATAGAATTTCATTTAGCAATTTAGAACCTCAAATATCTCGAAAGCTAAAATTTTCCAGCAATTAAGCAAATAAAACGTAACTGTAACGACTTCCCTAAAACACCTGCTTTTCTGTAGGGAATTTAGAACTAAAAAAAAACATAAAATTTTCATATATGAAACCTAAGCCAAACACAAAATGGCTTTGTTTACAACAATTTGTAAATAAAGTGATTGTGGAAGGTGTGAAAAACTACAGAAAATAAAAATAATTGCGAATAATTTACTCGTACTAAAATTTATTAAATTGTTGAAATTATTCTATTTAATAGGTTTTCTAAAACTGACTCTTATCTAGTTGTATTTTCTTTGTTATTGTTGTTGAAATATTTTTATTTAAAAAAATTATGTTTTCTTATGCTTTAATATGCATTTCAAATCTTTTTTTTTTCTTTTAGTAATTTTTTTTTGAACAAAAGCTGGGTCATGTGTTTATTTTCACACATTTTGCCATAACTGTTGGTCTCAATCATTTGCTTTTTTTTTATTGTTTTGAATAGAAAAAGAAACAAAATTATATCTGCATAAATTTTCTTATCAACAGCAGACACTTTGTTGCCAAATGTTATGTGTTTGTGTTTGTATTTGTGATTATAATATGCAGTTTAACAAGGGAAGTATGCAATTTCAGGAAATGTATGTAAATGTGTTTGTTACGTTTTCAGGAATTAATAAAAAAATATTAAAAATTTATGAAAGTGAATATGAGGGTATACGACGTGATATAACTAAAGCTAGTTTACAAATACAAGTCAAGTTTTGAATCAAATTAACTGAAAGCTGTTTTAAAAGCTTTTAAAATGCTCTATTACCTCCTAAATGAAAGAGGTTTTGCGCCATCTATGATTATAACTAGAAAACGATTGATTCTTTTTATTAAAAAAGAAAATTGGAAATTCCAAAACAAAATTTTCTTTAATTTCTACTGTTAATAATTTAAGTTCTGCTCAATAGTTTTAAAAATATCGTAAAATTTGCTGCAAAAAAAAATAAATTTTTTATATACAAAATAGTAAAAAGTATATAAAAAGTACCATTTTATTTTGCCCCGGAGCGTTTGAGTTGAATCTCATAGTTCTAGGTTCATTAATATTCAAAAACCAAAAAGTATAATTAAAATCAAAAAAAAGTACCATAATGTCCCTTTTGCGATTTCTTATTTCGTTTTTTGTTTTATTAATTTTATCCCCTAATGATTTTTTACCTTGATCAGGATCGTTTAAGCTCATTCTTGTCATAGTTCTAGGATTATTAGCATGAAAACTTCAGAAAGTACCATAGAAATCAATAAAAAGTACCATTATTCAGAACCATTTGTGCCAAATCTCATACTTTTAGAATAGCTTATATTAAAAAATCAAAAAGTACCATAAAAATTAATAAAAGGCACATTTTTTTACTTCGCTTAGGACTGTTTGAGTTCAATCCTATAGTTTTCAAAAACCGAAAAGTACCATTATGTCCTTTTTACGATTTCTTATTTCATTTAGTACCATTTAATTCTACTCTAACAATTCTAGGTTTGCACATAACATAAAAAATAGTATTAAAATTAATTAAATGTAAAGTCCAATGTTATTTCCCCTTTTTGGTACTTTTTCTCTCTTGAAATTTATTTTTTAAATAGAGTTTTATTGGGTGCTAGCAATTAGTAATAAAATGTTTATGTGCTGCGTCAATTTATGTAAAAGTAAATTTTTAGAAATAGTAGTAAAAAATAAGTACCTATATTTTACCCCTTATTTTCTCGAATTTTAAAAAAGTGCCAATATACATTGGAAACCTTTTCAAGAAGAGAAAAATACAATTTAGTTTTTGTTGCTGTGATTGTTACTTTGAAAGATAAATGGGGTTAGGAACAAAACTAACATTAGTGTCTTACTTTTTGTGTCCCACAACTGTACAAATATTAAAAAGTACCAAATGCCCATCCTATTTTTTTTTAGTAGAATATATTTCTAGTTTGAATTTGGAGTAGTTCTGGAGATATAAGAAGTCCGGTTTTATCCTTTTTTACGCTCTTAATATTCAAATTTCCAAAAATCGCTTCCTATTCGTCTTACACCTGCATCAAATTTCAAGTCTGTAGCTTTAACCGTTTAAGCTGGGTGATGATGATAAGTCAGTGAGTCTGTCAGTAAATCAGTCAGTGAGTTAGTCAGTCAGTCAGCTAGTTAGTCAGTTACGTTACTCAGTAAAGATAACACTTTTTAGTCGTTAACTAAAATGGTGACAACAAAATCATAGTCGTTGCAATAAAATATCGCAGTCGCATTTTCTTATATTAATGATTAAGACAACTAAAATACTAACAAAAAGCCGTCGATAGTAAAAGACGTTGTTATCTATTAATTGCGACAACTGGAATAGGGGTGGTTAACAGTTTTCAGTTATTGTTATTCAAAACCTTGTGTACTTGTGTAATTTTCTACATAAAAAAGAGCTTAGCTGGCTGGCTGGGTTTATTTCTTGAGTGCCTACAGTAAATACTATTATTTTATTTATTGGGGAACCTTCCCCTCTTGCATTAGTTACTATTATCGTAAAGGTGTTTGAAATGGTAAACAATCTATTGCAGTTAAAGTTTACAATTGTTAAGGATAATATTTGCTTTTGCTTCTCCCCTATTTATCGTCTGTAAATTATGTTTTGCCAAATTAATTGGCAAAAATGTCTCTTATCAAAGATTTTACATTTAATTTTTAAATTGTTTACAAACTAAAAGTTAATTTAAAGTAATAAATAATGGAGGGCTAATACAATTGAAAGCAAACTAATAAAATTTCAGTTCGTTTAGATGAATTTAATGAAAAGTAAATGAAAAACAACCAAATAGAAAATTTAATACTAAAAAAAAAATTAATTAAACAAAAGGAATTTTAAATTTAACAAAATATGAAATTAGGAAAGACTGGTTTTAATATATTTTATTTAAAATAAAAAATTATTTCACTAAAATTACACTTTTATTTCGTATAAACATTTATTACACATTCACTTTACAATTTCCACTGTTCAATCTAAAGTTTAAATGTTTTATTTTTAATAAAAAGGCTTTTCTCTCTCTTGTCTTTTTCTGAAATGTGTCCAAAACATTTGAACCAAATGCATAAATACCGCAATATTAAAAACCATAAAATGATACAGAAAAAAAAAATAATTTAAACGAAAAATATTAAACCACATGCCACCAAAATGTACAAGAACATTTTGTGTATGTATAGTTTTCAGCAGCCAAAAGAAATCTAGTTGTTTGTGTTACTACCAAATGGTTTATATATGGTTGCAGGGGCTATGGATGAGTTAATTTTTGGAGAAATTATGTTCTCTTTCTTTTTTGTGTGTTGCTTTTGCAAGAGAAAACGTAAAGTAAATTAAATTTGGTTTCAATTTAATGATGGCTTTAAAGTTATGCCACACAATGTGGCAGAGCTTAGTGCAGGATTAAGTGAGTGATGTGAAAATTTGTAAAATTTTGTATAAAAATAGTGCGGTGTAGGGTTTAAATGAAATTTTTTTATTATAATAATTTTATTAGTAAGAGCAAGCTTAAGGCTTTTAAAATGTGCTGTTAAAGTAGAGACATGAAAATCACAAAAATTGTAAAGTTTGTGTTAAGGCTAGTGGATAAGGTGTTACTCGGCTATTTGCTCAAGAGGTTGAGGATTCGATTTTTAACTTAACTCTAGGTGTTTCATAAATATTAATAAGCTAAATAGCTGTCAACTATCTTAAAGTATAAAGAGTTTTAAGTATAAAGAGGCCGGCTTAGCATGCTAGCTTATCATTTCTAGCCTAATGCTATATCTTTTCTGCTAATAAGCCCAGTTGCTTAAGAAATCTAAAGAGCTTGTTTAGCCTAGTTTTTAATTTGTTAGATTGTCTTTTGGTTAGCAGTTGTAGGTACGATTTCTAGGAAAATTCTGAACTTTTTCTGTTCAGAAGCCTAGCTTGATTATGAAATACCAAACGCCTTTTTAAACCAATTTTATATTAGTGCTAGATGATATATCTTTCAGCCCGTTCCGGCACGTCTAGCCCCTTTATTACATGATTCAGTGTCCTTAGAGCACAGTCGGCGTATATAGCAATTGTATAAAAATCCCTTTACAAAGAGAATAAAATCGTTAAAAACTCCTTCTAAAGTAATACAGAAATTCACTACTTTATAAAGTGGCTCCAGCATTATTAACAGAGGCACCAACTAAAGTAATGAATACTTCAAAGCATAATTTCAGGCTTAAATTAAGTATGGACACACATAGTTATGAACAATTGTAAGAGAAAATCATTGGAAAGGGGGCGTAAAAATAGGCGTAGGTTATTCAAAAAAAATATGGCAACCTTCTTTGGAGTATAGAGAGTGTTAAATTTTATTAAAATCTATTGGAAAAATAAAATTTTTATAGCAAACAATTAAACAAATATTTTTTTTACATCGATTACGGGCTATAAAAGCATTTTTCATATTAAGAAATTTTATTTATTTCTTTAACCTTTAAGACTGTTTCTTTTAAACTTTTTCCTCAATAAAACCATATTTCAAGCTCATTTAATTTTAATCTTAAATTCAAGTTACTTAACCCTTTTGCAAAACAAACAGATGGCAGCAATGACAAACAAACAATTAGCCAAGAATGTGACATGTTTATTTAGAATTTCATTTAAAAAAAAATAATGGAAATTTTAAACATTTTCCATACATAAACACAGGCCTACACGTACTTTATTATCTCAATTTAATATTTTTAATTCTACACATAGCAAAGCATGAATAAATAAAGACACAATTAAATACTAATGCACACCCATGCATTTACACCATGACATACATAAATAATTACATACAAACATTTAAAAAAATAAAAGTTTTTATTTTGCAAAATCATTTGAAAGGAAAAACCGTAGTGATTTACAATTTTCATTATAAATGGAAATGAACAAAACAATAATAGACTTTAAAATATCTTAAACAAACATATAAATAAATACGTTTTCACACAGAGTGCTGTTTGCAATGTATACACAACCCAGCAAACATAATTGTAAGTGAGAGTTGTAATGAACATGTTATTGTACAACATGCCCTGATGGAAATAATTTTTATTAAGGGATTTTGGCATTGAAAGAATTTTTAATTCAAAATAATTTTTATAGAACCCAAAATCTGTAGGTTGAGCTAAAGCGGGTCATACACGACAGTAGCAATAAAGTCTTTATAAATTTTGTGAGATTGTTTAGCTTTGCTGCTTTGCTATTAAACATAATTTGATATTTTGCGAATGTTAGCAGTTTGCTGTAGTAGTGTATGGCGAAATTAGCTTAGTAGAGCAAAGTTGTGAAATAATAAACATCGAGTTATTTCTGCGTTCAAACATGCTTTTTTCTTTACATATTTTCTCTCTTTATTTTTTTCATTATTTTTTAATATTTTTTTTTTTTAAATTATTGATTTAGAATTTTAATTACTTCTTATTCATAGCAAAAAATTTTTACGCTATTCACAACGACCCTTCCAGCAAATTTTCTATAATGAAATGACTATTAAACCAGTTTGAAGTCAGAAGTTACTTTGGATTATTTTGAAATTCCCATATACACCAGTGTTGTTCCTCTAAGGAATTTTAGCAACTTCTGGATGAACCATAAAAGAATACGGGATGGGACACATTTCATTTTAAAGAGCAGACTGTCTAGATTAGTCATCTTTCCCCTAAATACCCAGAAAGTATTTTGCATTATTTAAAATTTTTTTTTTTTTAATTTCCTAGTACCTTTTTTATAAAGGGATTTTGGCAATTTCCGTTTTGCATCATAAAATAAAAACTACGAAGTTATCAGAAAATGTTAAAACACTTCCAGAAAGTTTAGAGTTTACAGATTAAATTCCTTTTTTGATTTTGGTAATTTTCCTGGGCAAAATCGGGAATGGTTCTTTGGCAAAGTGGGGAATTGTAAAAACCCCTCAAAGCAACAGCACTGGGATATATGGAAATTTATAATCCGAAATTCTTTCTGAGTATTTAGGGGGTAGATTACAAATCTAGACAGCCTCTTCTTAAAAATGATATATTTGCCATACCGTAATATTCTATGGTCCATCCGGAAGTTGGTAAAAAACCTCAGAGCGACAGCATTGGAGTATATGGAAATGTAAAAAATTTTTTTAAAAGTAATTCAAAATACTTTCAGAGTATTTGCGCAATGGATTAAAAACTAAGACAGCCTCCCCTTTAAAATTATATATGTCCGATCCCGCAATCTTCTATGATTCACAAATAGCAGAGAAATATCAAAAATACAAGCGAAATTTAGATTTTTTACAATGTTTGCTTTGCTTTTGCTTTTTTTTCTTGTATGGACATTTTTAAGCTGCCATGTGCGTATTGCTTAACCTTAAAAACTGTATGCATGTGTATGTGCGTGTGGTTTTTAATGCTTTGAGTGTCATTGTATTACGAATGCAGAAAGAAAATTTTTTCGATTTTACTTTTAATATGAAAATGTTTAATTGATTAGGTTTGGCTTAAAAAATGTTTGCAAATGTTTTCAAAATTAAATTAAATTATATATAATTTATAAATTTTTTAAATACGACCTTAAGCTTAATAAGCTAGCCGTATAATTTTTTTTTTTTGATATTTAAGAAGAATATCGAAAGTGAAAAATATGAATATTTCGCTAGCACAGTGAAGGGTATATAAGACTCAGCACAGCCGCATTTAACTTGTTATTTTATAAATTTCCTAGCTGGTGTTTAAGCAACCTCTTGATTTCAAATCCTTCTTAAAACGTTTGCTGATTAAATGTAAATATATTAAATTGTGTAACTGAGTGTGTGTGTGTGTGTATTGGTGTGTGTATTAAGTAGATGTAATGTGTAGTATTAGTTTTCTTAAACTCTTGCTAAGTATTTGTACATTACGAGTATTAAACCTACCGGAAGTTGTTATTTACTACAACAAAACACCACAAGCGACAGTATATTGTGTCAAGTTTTTGTTATTGTCATTATTATTGTTGTCTTTATTATTGTTTTTGCTGTTGTTGTTTTAAAGCAAAAGGCGTTATTTGTTGTCACAAACAAATATCACTTTATATTATTTTGCTTTAAATATACTTAGAAATACGAAGGTGGTGCAAAAAACTATTTTTGTTTTGTTATAAATTGTTTATTGTTTAAAAAAATATTTTCTGTGCTGCCAGATCTGAATAATAATAGCCTTAAAAAAGTTGGGATTAACCAACGAAACGTCGGGAAATTATTGGATGAATTTTTATTGTTTTATTTAAAAAATTTCCATATGATCTTGAAAGTCCATGCAGAAGGTGACATTTGGAAAATAAACTTCAAGAAACTAAAACTATTTTTTTATTAAACAAAAATTTCTCTAAAATAAATTTTTTGAAGAAAAAATTAAAAACAATACTTTTAGGCAAGCAGCTGTGGGTTGGTCTTAAATAAAATATTGTGAACTGAATAACTCCGGGTGGGACAAGAAACGTCGGAACATATTCTCTGCTAGGGGGCAGCAGTGGCAAGACCCAGAATAAGTAGTGGGGCATTGGTCCCAGAAGATCCTACAACGATTACGAGATTCGTAAGGAGCTGGGCTGCACAACAGATCTTAAAGGTCGCGATGTCGTTATAGCCCATAATGATGATAATAATAACAACTCCGTTAAAACTTTTTTTTTCTAGTTTTCATAAGCCACTAAACACAGCAGCTCTGTAAAGCAACCCAGCTTAGACCATTGAACAAATTTAGACTGATAAAAGAAGTCAGAAGCAGAGAATATTTACTAGATTTTAAATTCCATATGTTATTAGGCCTTTTACACACTTACACTTCCTCAACTGACGTTATGAAATATCACTTTTCTAGCTTATAAAAGATTTAAAATTTCATATCAAACGTATTCTAACTGTTTTACAATTAAAAATATTTAAAAATTAATTTTTTTCTATTTCTATTTTATACACGAATTTTTTTAATGTTTTTTTCCAAAATTTTTTTAAACACCTTTTAGTACCTGCCTCGTAAAATATAAATTTTCTGATATCTTTAAATGTCTGTTTCAATTTAGTTTTCCTGCATGTACAATGTTGTGTATAAATTGTAAAAGGACTTTTTGTTCATACCTAAAATTATTGTGTAAAACTGTAGGTAAGTGAGTGTGTAAACTATGAGTGCGTATGTGTCTGTGTGTGTCTGTGCTTTATACACATGTGTGATTTTGTAAACTCCTTGGAAGTAATTCAAGTGTTCTTAATGAACTTAATCGCGTATGTTTATTGCTTTAAATTTTAAATTGTCATCACTTTGTCATTTTGTCACACTTTTGCTTTATAATTGTCATTATATGTCTTTTGTGTATGTGACTTTAGCTTGATGGTTTCATTGTGTGTTTAGAAATAACTGATTGCTATTGATTTATAAGTATCCTTTTAAAGACTTTTATAAAAAGAAAAAGCATTTCATTAATTTATTCCATGAACGCTGGCTGGTGTTATTTCTGAAATTTAGTTCTTGAATTTTAATTTGATTGTAATCGCAGTCATGTGAAATGACTTTTAAATAAAGAAAATAATTTGTTTTTAAACAAAAGAATATTAGAAAAGAAAATCTTCTCAGAATAATTTAGTCATGATTTATTTTCGACAAATAATGTTGGAAGTAGATTAACTGAGTTTAAAACTGTGTGGCAATTTTTTAGATCAGTGTTTCAGTCATAAGTGGAAGGCAGAGTCTGTAAATAAAATTTCTAAAAAAAACCTTTTTATAAAATGATGTAGCCAGTAGCAAAAAAGTTCCACACCCCATGTCAGCTCATGTGTATGATACACAGATGACTCGAAGATGGCGTTGGATCAGGAGTATTTAATCAACATTTTAGTAAAAGCTAATTTGCAAGTATGGGTAGAACTTAGTTTTTTAGGCTGAATTACATGATAGCAAGTCCTGCCTAAGAGAAGAACTTACAAGAAAAACCAACGGTAGTCCCCCTAAGAGATTTTAACAATTTCCAAACGAGTGAGACACACATCACTTTAAAGGGCAGGTTGTCGAAATTTCATCACAAAACGCTAATTTTATTCCCTGAAAAATCTATCCTGCAACCATTTCTCTCTTAGTACGAATATTAATGGTCTTCCCAATCAAATAATAATTACGAAAATTTCATTAAAGGTTTTCATTTCATTTTCAAGTCTTACAGAAAACCACAAACCAAATGCTGTTGTTGATGCTGTTGTGTGTTTTTTTTAGAAGAAACAAAAAATTGACATCAAAATGAACTTGTCACACAACACAACAACAAGTAAAAATCTGTTATACTAAACGATGACAACTTGAAATTGCTAAAAAAAAAGAAAAGAAAACGATAGACAGACAAACAGAATGAACAAACAAATAAATACTCATAAAACAAAGAAACAGTCGAAAAAGGTTTTCCAAAAAGTTACTGAAAAAAATTTTTTTTTTTAAATTTTAGTAGCAAATTACAGCAAAAAAAAAAAATAAATGGAGATTTTTTTTGGAAAATGGAAGAAAAGAATCAGAGAAGTAGAAGAAGAATAACAGAGAAGAAAAGAGAGAAAAGCGTAGCAGTAGAAGAGCAAAAAGTTAAAACAGAAGAAGAAGAAAAAAAGTAGAGAAGAAAAGAGAGAAAAGCATAGAAGAAGAATAGAAAAATTAGGGAAAGGTAAAAAAGAAGCAGAGAAATAGAAGAAGAGGAACAAAGAAGAAGATGAGGAAAAGAGTAGAGATAAAAAGAAGTTCAAAAATGTGAAAAGGAAAAAATCAGATTAATAGCAGGGGAAGATGAAGAAGAAGAGCAGAGAAGAAGAAGAAGAGAAGACCATTGAAAAAGAAGATTAAGAGCAGAGCAGACGAATATCAAAGAAAATGAAAAGCAAAATAAGAAGACCAGAGAAGAAAAAGAAAACGAGAGAAAATTAAGACGAAAAAGAAGAAGAAGAGAGAAAAACAACGGAGTTCATCACTACCTCGACCATTGATTTTAACATCTAAAAGTAATATTTTCCTTAAAATGTTTTTGAAACTAAAATTTTTAATGGGTTTGCAGATACACCGTTAATGCATGAGGCGATTAATGCTGTATCTGCAAACCGATTTAATGAATAATTTATTTTTGAATTATTTCCTTCACCTATAAGACTGTGGCACTTTGTTATTCAATAATTCTTCTGGTAATTTGCTACTTGTGCTCCATTAAAAATTTAAAATTTTACTTGTTTTGCTATAAGAAAATTGTCATAATCTTACTGAAATACCCGCTATATAAATAGTAGACACAATTAGAAATACAAACTGAAAAGAAACATAAAACAAGGCCATTTACCACAACATGTGCCAACTTTAAAGTTCCACTATGAAAAGAAAATGTACTCGTATACCAACAATATTCAGCATAAAACATTTAAGCCAAAGGACAGTGAGGATCTAATATTTATTTTTTTGAGAGACAAAAGCACACATATACACACATACGCACACAATAAGGAAACAGGACATAAATACACTTAAACACAGATGGATGACTATGAAAAACTTGAGCAGAACAAAAAACAAAAAAAAAAATTGTCTAAATGGTTTTGAGAATATTATTTTGATTTTTTTTAAAATCTTATTTGTTTTATTATGGCTTAAAAATAGAAATGACAACAGAAAATGAAATTAAATATTGCTTTTTCGTACAACCAACAAACAACAACCAACGAGTTGTTTGCTGTTCTCCCACAAGTAAACTTTCTTTTCCCATGACCGAATTGTAATGGTAACAGCTGTACAAGTATTTTCCTGTTACGACTATTTTTTTTTATTTATTTTTTGTTTTACTATTATCAAACGTGTATAAAAAGATTTTAGTCAGTTTGTTTTCTAAAAATTATTTAACAAAATAGATGCAGTTCTGCTTCTGAGAGCATATGAAGGTGCATTAATGCTTGTATTTCTTGTATTTTAATAATAAGTAAAAAAGAAATTGATGTCAATAAAATTTTTCTCTAAATTCATTTAAAAAAAAATAGGGAGGAAGAAAAGAAATGAAAGAGATTCTAAACATGTTTTTCAAAAGGGTATCAAAAACCAATTCTATCCAAGTGTGGTTTGCTGTTATTTTTAATACATTTTTGTAAGCAATTTATAAAGCTTGAGTTCAATATTGAACTTTTTAAATAGGAGATCAGGAAATCATTTTTAATTTTAAAAAATCAGTTTCAATAAATCAACACACTTTGATTTATACAAGATTTTTTTTAACAAAAAAAAGTTAGGCCTCCTGTGACTATTAATACATGCTGATGAATGCAAGAAATATTAAAGGGAATTATTTCTATATTAAAAAAAGTAAAAGAAAGATTTTAAAAATAAAATCTAAAAATATTTTTTTTTATAAAAAAAGTAAAGGAAAGCAGCAAATCTATTTATATTAAAGTCTTGTGCCAGGTTTTGCTAATGCAGTTTTCATTTCAAATGCAATAGATGTTTTCCCAAATGTTCATCTTGTTAAAATATGGCAGCTTAGTAATGAACACTAAAACCACTCATAAAATTGCGTTTAGCACAAAGGAAGCCCATCAGAAGACCTACTTAGCCCCACCACTGTTAGTTTTTCTTGGGGAGAATGCTCAACCTAACCCATCCCTGTAGAGGAGGCCCTAAGAAAAGCTTTAAAAGAGGGCTCACTTGGGTGCTCTCTTGTGATGTCTTTGGGTTTGATGTGGTGCAAAAAAAAGAAGAAGGAAACGATAAAAAGATATCAAAGAAAGAAGATATAGAGGAAAGATAAAAAAGATGCATAAAAGGTAGAAAGAAGAAGCAGACGAAGTAAGGAAAAAGTCCAGCATCACCTTAATCAATTGCCGATTTCAATTTAACTCCTTTTGGTTTTAGTTTGGAATCTCATGCTAATTTAGCATGATCAATTTTGTCTTTAAAAATTTCATTCTTTATTCGGCCACTCTTTTTATGTTTCAGCTGTTTGAATTAGAGTCATGTCTTTATCGTACCACATGCCTACATAAGACTAAATAAATGATAAAGCTGTCACCATTGCAGCCTTTAGTTTTATGATCAACTGGGTGTATAATAAAATGTTTTTAATGGACATTTACTAAGCATGTACTAAGAGCATAAGTTTATTACTTTATTTTTTGTTTGTTGTTGTTTTATTTGACAATGATAAGTGTCCCCAAAAGAAATGTTGAAACGTAATTAGTTTTTAATTTGTAAAAATTTTATCTTGAAATTGAAACGAGTAACTTATGTGGTAACTATTTTCTAAAAATAACAGAAAAAAAAAACACAAACCAAATGCAATGCACACAGATTGAATTTAAATTGCTTGTCAGTATCAGTGATTTAATTAATTTTGTGCATAAAATAAATCAGTAAGATTTTTTACTTGATAGCCATAATGATATTTTTACAGTAAAACCAATATTTAAATTCTTAAATGACCCTCATAAAGTATATTTTCTTAATTTCTACAGGAAAAAACAAAAAAAAAAGTTCAAATGAATTGTAATTAATTATTTTCTGTGTAAACATCTTAAACTACATTAAATTTTAACAACAAACACTTGTTTTATAACCGCAAATAAAGTGAGAGAGCAGAAAGAGGACATGGAAAAAAAGGAAACGGAAACCAGCTTAACATGCAAGTAAATGAAATCATAAAAAAACGAAAACAAAAAAAAACTTTCTTAAATTATTTTTCTTATTAACTTAAGCAGCTCAACTTCCTTTACGTACACAATCTGACACAAAATACTCTAATTTATGAGCTCTTATTAAGATAATAGAAAAAAAGAAAAGAGAACATTAAAAGAAATTAAGAAGTTGAAGTAGGGTGGAAAGAAAACAAGACGAGTATTTTCACATGATATGGGTCATTTGGGTTGTAAAAAGAAAAAACTTCATAAAGTTTTTTTTTATAAAGAATGAGGACAATTATGTTGACGAAGTGTTGTTTAAGTTTATGTGTGTTTGTTGTGGTAGAATTATAGGTTTACAGGAGTCTCTGATGGGCAGCCAAACTGTCTTCGATTCCCAGAAGCTGTTTAATTGCTGAGGCTGCTTCTAGATTTTATTTTTGTTCAGTGGTTTTGTATTTCCTTTATCCTTAAAGACGAATTAATGCTGAAAAAATGTTGGAAGTGGCAGAGTTTGGGTATGAATAAAAATATGGGTGAGCAAGTAATAAGAATGAGAATGACTATGCGTTTGAATGTGAGTACGGTATGAGTATGAGTATGTGTAGGAGTATGAGTATGAGTATGAGTATGAGTATGAGTATGAGTATGAGTATGAGTATGAGTATGAGTATGAGTATGAGTATGAGTATGAGTATGAGTATGAGTATGAGTATGAGTATGAGTATGAGTATGAGTATGAGTATGAGTATGAGTATGAGTATGAGTATGAGTATGAGTATGAGTATGAGTATGAGTATGAGTATGAGTATGAGTATGAGTATGAGTATGAGTATGAGTATGAGTATGAGTATGAGTATGAGTATGAGTATGAGTATGAGTATGAGTATGAGTATGAGTATGAGTATGAGTATGAGTATGAGTATGAGTATGAGTATGAGTATGAGTATGAGTATGAGTATGAGTATGAGTATGAGTATGAGTATGAGTATGAGTATGAGTATGAGTATGAGTATGAGTATGAGTATGAGTATGAGTATGAGTATGAGTATGAGTATGAGTATGAGTATGAGTATGAGTATGAGTATGAGTATGAGTATGAGTATGAGTATGAGTATGAGTATGAGTATGAGTATGAGTATGAGTATGAGTATGAGTATGAGTATGAGTATGAGTATGAGTATGAGTATGAGTATGAGTATTAGTATGAGTATGAGTATGAGTATGAGTATGAGTATGAGTATGAGTATGAGTATGAGTATGAGTATGAGTATGAGTATAATAGTGATCATGAGTATGGGTATGAGTATAAGTATAATAGTGATCATGAGTATGGGTATGAGTATATGTATGATCATGAGTATGGGTATGAGTATTACATGAGTTTTCTTTTAAATAAGTTTGAGGGCATAAATATCGTGCAATACTCATACTCATAATCACATTTATACTTATACTCATACTCATACTCATACTCATGATCACTGTCATACTCATGCTCATACTCATATTCATACTCATATTAATGATCACTGTCATACTCATACTGATACCCATACTAATGCTCACTGTCATACTCATTCTTATACCCTTACTCATGTTCATACTCTTACTCATGGTCTGCACAAGATATTGTGTTACTGCGCTATCAAATTAATTTATAATTTGAATACAGATTTATTTAAAGTACTAAAAATGACGAATTATTAAACGTTTTTTTTTTGTTTTATCCTAAGGTACAGGCCATTTTTCTCTTCAAATATGTTTTATTCTAATTTTAGTAGCTCCATTAAAGTTCGTCTTGACTTGATAAATTCTTTATTGTTCGTATTTAACTAGACAGTCAACTTAATAAATTAAAGTTTGTATCTTTAAGGAAACAGGACGTTGTATTTTTTTCTTCATAGAAGCAAAAGACGAAAAAACTAAATAAAAATAACAAAAAAAGTTAAAATGAAAATGTATTCTTTGAATTTTATTGAGTGTTTGAGTTGGTTGGGTGATAGCGTGATTTAATTGAAATCAATTAACAGTAATGAGTTGGTCATTAAAAGGGGATTATGTTTTCTTAAACATTTTTCTTTTATTTATTAAACAAATCTAAATGAGAAAATGTTCGTGGGTATTTGTAATTGTAATTGTAAATGAATATTTACAAAAATTCTTCAAGCTGCTATTTTTATTATTAATAAAATTTTTTTTATAATTTTATTATGAAACAAAAAGAAAAAAAAAGAAACTCAAAGCTTCTTGAGGCGCCCTGTTTAACTTGAGCTAACCCAGTAGGTGTCCATCATATTTTATTTTTTAGTTCTGAGACTAATATGTATTTTTACTTTACTTCTTTTTTCACGCAAAATAGCTTTCTGTATTAAGGACCCTTTTAACCCTCACACTGATGAGCTATTGAATCGAACAGAAAAAAACTACTATCGATACCTGATGATAGTTTTCTTTTATGTTTTTTTAAATAAACAATATAAAAAGAGAATTCTAAATTTAAATGGAATTGTAAACAATTGCTGCTGCCAATACTTCAATACATAATCCTTTAAAATGTTATCAAAATTATTCAAACGACCATAACAAAATGCTACAAGCAACTGTAAATTGCCACACATACTCATGCTCATACTCACTAGTAGAAGAACAGTAACCACACAGCCATTTTGGCACAACTGATAAATGACTTTGTTTAAACAACATTGACTGGCAATTAGAAACAACAAATTAACGAATGTTAACAACATTCATGAAAATCTAAAATCCTTTTCAATATATCGCACCAACCAAACAGAAAATAAACAACAATATCATGGTGATATTGAAGAATATGTGCACTCGTACACAACATAAATTTAACAACAGTGCAGGCGACAATACCATCATCATCATCAACATCCCCCAGATATTTCATGAGTAAATTAACTAACACCATACCACGGCATTGATACTTTAGTGTACAACCATCTCATACAAATTTTATATTCATGTACTCCAGCCAACTTATAATGTATGGTGCCATACGAGTAACTACGTTAAAAGCCTTGTTAATACTAGATTTGACTTTTATAAAAAATTAGTAAAAAAAATAAAAAAAAAATTCAGAAAAAGTGGAATTGAAAGAGAGAAAAAATATCAACTGGTATCTAAAACAAATGTTGCAGCTTGTAATTTAAGTACTTAACATGACTGCATGTTGTTGTTGTTTGAATAAAGCTGTGTTGTTTAATTGAAGATGAAGGGAAAGTAAACCACTGAAGACGACTGCCTTACAAATTGATCTTAATTAGAACAGCAAACGTTTTTTATTAGTCAAAAATAATCATGATCGTACAAATTGTATGAACCAAAACCGAAATAACGAACAATTGAAAATTCCGATTTTGTCAGCGCATTGGCCGCAAAACAATTGTTTTGATATTATTTAATTAAACTTGGAACAAAAAGGGAAAGGAGCAGAGATAAGAAAATAATGGACCATAATTATAGTCAAAAAAAGAGTTAATAAAAATTTGTTTATGTAAAATTGTTTTTCAAAAGATATTAGCTTTAGTGTGGCTTTGGATATGGACGAATATTTTTGATAAAAAAAAAGCCAAGAGAAACTAAAAATAATGAAATTTAAAAAAAAAAAAGGATTAAGGTTAGAATTCCTACTAACTTCGGTAGCTCGTGAACGATATTAAAAAGATATAGAGAGAGGAAGTTCACAGTGAAATTATCGATCATGCTGGCTTGTACTTCCATTTAGGAGACACTTTATTATCTAAAAAAAAGGAGGTCAGATAACTACATGATTTTCCTTTGTTGTTGCTACAGTCGTCAACACTTCTATACGTGTGTGTTGTGTAAAAATTCCTTCCCCAAGTACATGTGTATAAAAACAGGCTACAAATTTAACGCTACTGTTTTGTTTATTCAACTTCCGTTTTTGCAATGATGCTGTTGATGATGAAATATTTTGTTATTTTGTGAGCTGTTAACTGATGCCTGGCTATCATGTTGTCGAACACTAACTGAATGACAACACGCAACATTTTTTTTTGTTTTCACTTCACTAAAAACTTTACTTCCATTTAGAAGTTTTAGTGGCTGTTGAATGATTTAGTTGCCTGAAATTCTGTTAAAATATTTGTTTGCTAAAGATTTAAATCTTTTTTAGGCACAACAGTAACATAAAAAAAACAAATGCTGAGTTTTTATTAAAGTTTTTAATTTAAAAATTAAAAAAAAAATTCTGGTTTTTCTTTGTATTTGCTACAACTTAACTTTATATTTGTTGTCTAATTAATACAAATGGTCTACATTAAAAACAACAAAGATTGCAATTTTTGTTGTAAAAAAAAAACTTTTACTAAACAACAGCCATCCAAGCAACTAAACAACAAGAGGCAAGCAAACAACTTACAAACAATTGTTTGCAACATTCGCAAAACTTTTCCCATTTAAAGTGAAAAAAAAAATTGGAAAACACAACACAAAATAAAACAAATTTTTTTATTTCGTTTAAAAGAGTATTAATGATTTTTTTTTTGCTTTGCTCTGCCAATTTTGCCAGAAACAGCTAAAAGAGTACAAAGTTTAGTTGTCTTTTATATTCTTTTATTTTTATTTATTTTTTATTAAAACTTAAATTTGTTTTTGCTTTAGTGTTACAGTTTCCCATAAACACTGTTACAAGTAATTTATTTTTTTTATTTTCAAAGTCTGTTTTACTACAAATATGTAAATATGTTGGCCATGGTTGTTAAGAAGTTTTCTTTGTGCAGTTTCTGTTGTGCTATTTAGAGAATGCGGTTAATTTGTTATTGTTAATCAGTTAATTGAAATATATGATGAAAACTTTTTAACAATTTTGCTTTTTTTTGCTTTTACGTTTGTCATATATTAAAAAAATTTTAATTTGCAGTAAAAGCGAAAGAAAATAATTATTTACAAAAAAGTTTTTAAATTAAAAAAATAAAATGAGAGAAAAACATTGAAGTAAGAGTAAATAGAATATTTTGATTACTTTGTAAAAACTTTATAAAAAAGTACAAGGTGTGTCATTAAGAAAATAAAATTAATAAAATTTTCTAAAAACAATTTTTTAACATTTTTAATTTTTCGCAAAACATAAGCATCTTTAAGTCGTCACAAATCATACTCTCGGCCGGCATTGAAAAAGTAATGGAAAACTTTTGAGATATTGGTATAAATTAGTATTGTGAAAAACCAAATTTTGTAATTTTTCCATTAGGGTTAGCCGAAATAAGCCGCTACTGGCATCGGGTAACTGTTGTGGAGGTGTTTTAACTCCTTAGGGGAATCATACTCATACTCATACTCATACTCATACTCATACTCATACTCATACTCATACTCATACTCATACTCATACTCATACTCATACTCATACTCATACTCATACTCATACTCATACTCATACTCATACTCATACTCATACTCATAGTCATACTCATACTCATACTCATACTCATACTCATACTCATACTCATACTCATACTCATACTCATACTCATACTCATACTCATACTCATACTCATACTCATACTCATACTCATACTCATACTCATACTCATACTCATACTCATACTCATACTCATACTCATACTCATACTCATACTCATACTCATACTCATACTCATACTCATACTCATACTCATACTCATACTCTTTTTTCTACCCAAACTTTTGCATTTCTATTTACATAGAGTGGCTGGTTGTAAGTCTAGGTTTGTGTGTGTATAAATAATATGTACCAAATAAAATTACATAGCACGTAACATTTGCCGTTTGGAATCTCAAAATTTTAATTTTAGTATTCAAACTATCCCTTAAATATTGGAAAAAAAAAGAAAATATATATAAAAATGGTTAAAAATGTTGTAGAAAAAAAATAAAACGGCTACAACAAAGGCATTAATCGATAAATGATTCAATTAAAACATTACTGAGGTCAAGTATAAAAACGCTTTGTGAAAATAAGGCATGCTATGCAGATAATTGAATTGACTGATGTGCAATTAATTAAATTTGTTAAATGCCATACAGAGTATTTAAGTCAGCTTTAAAAAAATAATTCTTTAGAAATTGCATTTTTTATTAAATTTTTTGTAGACATTTTACTTTAATAAAAAAGGTGTTTAAAATTTAATTTTTTCTTTACTATTTATTCTATTTGTTTTATTCCCTTTTATTAGGGGAGTTTATATCTTCTCTCTTTATCAAAAGAGACATACAAAAAAAAAATATTGAATTTTGGCTTGGTTAGTTCTTTCGTTTTAGTTAAAAAAAAAAAAAGATTCTTAAAGATTTGGACAAAAACAAATTAATACAAATAGTCTGGCTGGCTGGTTGGCTGGTTGGCTGACTGCTGTGGCTTGCTGGTTTTTTGTAAATTCTTAATAAAGTATGAGAAAACAAAATAATGGAATCTAAAAGTTTCCTTTCTTTTGTACATTTTTAAGAGTTAAATCTTTTGTAATTTTTTTCTATTAAACATCATTGATGATTTTTTTTTTTCATTTCTCTCTTGTTTCTTTTTTTTTTTTGTAAATTGTTATTGAGATTGTAGAATCACTTGCCTTATAGTCGTAATGCTGTTTAAGTCGTTGCTGAAGTGTTATAAATTATTTATTGATATTTTTTCTTTTTTCAGTCAAAAAAACTTTGGTGAGAATTATACCAAAGAATGTTGGGGTTTTTCTTTCTTAAAGAAAATTAGAAAAAAAATATGTTTTCCAAATAGAAAAAGTTTTAAATAGCTTATGGAGTTTTTCTTTTTGTGGCTGGTATTTTTTTGTTGGTTAGTGTAAATGCAATGATATTTTTTTAATAAAAAAAATTTTTTTTTGTTAAAAATAAAATTTAATTTTTTTTTGTAAAATAGCAATTTCTATATAAATTTCCTGATGATCAGATGTGAAAGCCTGTGTAATTTTCTATAAAAGTCTTTGATGTTTTTTTTATAAGTAAATTCATTTAATTGTGGTAAAATAAATTTAAATAAAAGAAATTTTATTTTAAAAATATCCTTTTATCCTTAAAAATTGTGGAATTTTTTAACCTTCCGGTTTCTGTGCTTTTTGTTCTTGTTGCGTGTCCAAAGTAGCATAAGGTTTTTAGAAAAGTAATTTACATTAACCCTTTATTTAAAATATTTGTTTTTTATTTTAATTCCGCATACACCAACACTAATTGAAATTGTTTGTCCTTGGGATATTTGTTGCCTGTTTTTTTCCTCTGCTATTACGCACTAATTTCAAATGATTTTCATGTAAAAGTAATGTTAACATTTCATTAAAAATGTGTACAAAACAATTTTCCAAAATCCGCTAAAATAAATAAATAATTTTAAGCAATTAAATCATTTTCTGGCTTTTGTATGATAAAAATAATTTCAAAGCACATACACACACTCACTCGTATACAGGCTAATGCATTTAATAAGCATTACAACAGTGGTAAAGTCCTTTTAAAATCATTCATTGAAATGATATTCTTGTGAATGCAAAATTATGCTGCATTTAAATTTACACACACTGACAAGGGAAAAATAATGAATATTTAAGCTAATAAATAGTCTACCCCCTCTATACACAAGCAAACGAGTACTTAATTTAATATATTTCTCTATGCGTTCAATAATTTTCCTTTTTTTTTTTTTTGTTTAGACAATTTTATACTTTAAACATAATAAATATGGCAAGTAAATGTAAATTTAAGGAAAAAAAAGCATTTAACAAAAATGAATTCACTTTGATGTTTTTCACACAGTGATGAGCAAAATTATTGAAATTTATAATGTTTTCAAAAGGACATGCTAATGAAAACGCAACGCTTGTTTTTGTGTTATTTTTTTACTTTTTAGGGATAAAAAAATAAAAAAATTCAAGAATTTTGTGTCAATTAATTTTGTATTTAATTCCCAGAAAAAAAAACTTGATTGGGAGGCACTAGAGACGATAGGAAACAATGCAGTAGCGTAAAGCATTTTCTCCTAGGCTAAAAAAAGAACAATGTAAATTTATTGCTTCCAAGCAGCACTAACGTAAGGCAACGCTCAAAATGTGTACATATGCCGAGTGCCTGGTTTCATATGTGTGTGTGTGAACACACATAGGCACTCGTTTTATATATAAAACTGAATTTGTTACACTCAAAGTACTACAAGCGGAATTGAGGGCAATAAGCCAGCATTAGACTGGCTGTGGTACCTTGGAATATTGGGCAAAAATATTTGCACTTATACTGACTGGGGTGCTCCATAGATTAGTAAATAGGGTCGCAGGTTCAATTGCTGTCTAGACCCTGGGTGTTTTCTGCAGACAAGCCAAAGAAGCTGTGCGGACTTGTGTTGTTTACAAAAAAAAAAAAAAAAAAAACACTCGATCTGGCTCGAGTATATCGGTCTTAATTTAACACAATGATGAGAAATACGGTGGTTACCCTCATCTGGGTGAGTGCACATGAGATCACTATACTGCAGGGTGTATAATTTTGCAAGTGAAAGGTCTAGGATGTCAGAGACATGCCTTGTCTCAATCTACAAACAGCAGATCTAGAGTATGTTTCTATCAAGAACACAGTCCAGATGAAGAGAAAAACGGATGTGCAATATATAGAGGATAATCTGACAGTACGCTACCTGCCCTTATAATCTCATCTAATACAGCAGCACCCACTTCTTTTCCTTACAAAATGGCTGTTAATTTAATTTGTTAGCAAATTCGAGTATTGATTTGATCATTTGTGTTACAGAAACCTAACAAAAAATTTTATATAATTTAATTTCTTCAATTGCAAATACGAGTACTTTCACCATCACTGTTGCGTTTTAGTAACAAATCAGTGAATTACATTTCGTAATGAAACAGTGGCGATATTTCATGCCCAACGAAATAGATACAATAAACTAAATTGAAAACCACTAAAATCAAATAAACACTTTTAGATATGAAACAGAAACTCGCAATAACAATGAAAGCAACAACAACAACAGTAATAGAATATAGACAAAAAAATACATTTTAGAATATTAAATCATGTTTGTAAATAAAATCACGCACACCACAGACATAAGCACACGCCCACATAAACATAAACACTGATACACACACAGGCTTACCCATAAATATTTATACTCGTAATGTGTTTCGATATAAATACTCTTGCACACACACTTATCAAACCGAACGCAGCAATAATTGCAATAACAACAACAATAACAAGAAAACCTCATAAAACAATAATAAACAATGATTTTTAATTGATACCATTGAATAAGACCAAGTGTATGTGTGTGTGTGAATGTGTAAATCTATAGCATGTTTGGTATGTAAATGTGTGTTGGTTTATTGTGTGATAGAGGAAGTTATTTTATTTTATTCTATTTTAGTATTGGAGCCGCTTATGCTATAAACAGGGTAACGCATATTAATTGAAACACATTTTAATTCTAGACAGGAGTGTTGGCGTTATAGAAGAGTCACTTTCAGAAATTATTTGCAAGAGATTTGAACGATTTTAAATATGAAAGACTAAATTTTTATTATTATTTATTAGGGGCCATACTTTCACTGCTTCTTGATCTATTGTGCAGCCCAATTCCCAACTAAAACAATCAAAGACTCCTCATTAAGCTCATAATTGATGTGGTGAATATTTTATCTAACTTTTCTGAGACCAGTATCACATTGTCTATAGGTAAATAATTCTGCTTCTAGCCTCCGTTAGGCTAATGCAAGAATATGTTTTAATGTTTTCTCTCTGGCGACAGGAATTATCTAGTCCCTATCACAACATCTCCATTCATGTGGCAAATGATTTCACTTACAATGTCTGATGGCAATTTTTTTAAGGATTAGAATAACCTCTGCGTTAATACTTCCGTGGTTAGAGAGTCTTTTTAACTGCCTTATGCTTACTTGAGCTCTCCAGCGATCCAGTAGACCTTCTTTTTTCCGCTTTGCTTAGTAAGGCCGGAATAAAGCTATTATTTCCTAAAGAGCTGCCCAAGGGCTTCTAAGCCCTTTTTTTAAAATAAGATATTACACATGACAGAACTCTGGAACTAAGCCAATGAAGAAAAATTTATTCTTTTATGTGTAACTACTTTGAAGAAATAGTTTGCTCCTTAAGGGAAAATAACCTCTTAAAGTTTTTTCAAAACCTGCTGTTTTATTTTCAAAATTAAAATTTGAAATTTAATTTAATTTTAATATTATCTTTTAACTTAAAAAATTTATTCATTAACACACTGAAAGAACATTTTGGCATACAAATTTCATTAAAATTTTTCAAAAATGTTATAAAATATTTCATAAATTATGTGAAAAAATGAAATATTTTCATTAAATTAAATGAAATAATAAAATATTTATGAATGAAATTATTTTATTAAAAAAAAATTAATATTTCATTAAATTAATGAAACGATAAATCATGTGAAATAGCAAAATATTTTCCTTGCAATAATGAAATAATATTTCATTGAATTAATGAAATATTTCTTTAACTTAATGAAACATTTCATTAGTCTAATTAATTATTCGAATTACTGAAAGATAATGAATTTTTCATTAAATTAATGACAAAAATTTTAAATATTAAAAAAAAAAAAATTCTCTCAGTGCAACTTGCCTGGTCTACCGCTATTTATTTCACTCTATAAAAATATTTTTCTTTTATTTTTGGTAGATTTAAAATTTATTAATTTTTGGCACCTTCATAAATTATACACCATAAACAATTCACGGTAACAAATTATGGTTAAATGTCTATATATTTTGTTGTTGTTTTAGGCGAAAATCAATTAAAAATATTTTATGTTTTTTTGTTTTCTATTCTAAATAATTTTTACATTAAAATTTTAATCAATTTTCTATGCTGTGAGAGTGTTTAGGGAATAGCTTTAGGGTAAAATCTATTATTAGTATTAACTTTTGTTGTATCTGTATGCAGACATACATAATTAATTTGCAACAATAACAAAAAAAGAAATTGTATTAAAAAAAAAAAAAAAAAAACACAAAAAAGAGTTTTGAGTTTTTGAGTTTTATTGTTGTTTTTATAAAACAATGAAATTTGTATTATTGTTGTTGGTGTTGTAATGGAAAACAAATTTTTGTGTATCGAAAGTAAAAGACCAATTTTGTGTTAAATATTTACTTTACGTGACAAATTTGCATGCAAATCACTTTAACAAACAGCCAAGCAGGAAATAGAGAAAGTATTAAGGAAATTATGGAATGAGAGCAAACGTTAGAGAGAGAGAGAGAGAGAGAGAGAGAGAGTTAAATAAAGATATTTTTCCTGCTTTCTATTACACCAAATTCCAAAAATTTTTTTTGTTTTGTTTTGTTTACATTTATGATTTAAAATGTTGAAGTGGATGGCTCTGCAGCTGATTTTCTATAGTAAAAAGAGTTTTATCATGCTTTATTGGTTTTGTTTCTCATCTCTTTTACTTTAATGCGAAATTGATTTTTTGCTTTGCCAACTAATTAAAGAGTTAAAGATTTTTGTGGGAGAATAAAGAAAGAAAGAAGTTTAGGAAATTTAAGCTTTTATGTTGTGCACTTTATTAGAGATTTAAAAAAGTTGACACACTAAAATCAATTTAAAAACAGAGTAGGAAAACAAACAAAACAAAACATTCAATACTAGAATCTTTAAGGCATTATTGCGACGAGTCTCTATCGTGAGTAAAACAAATATTTGTGGTGTTTTGCTCATAATAACTATTAATTTAAATGTATGCAGCCAGAAAAAAACTGGATGAAAATAAAATCAAGTTAAATTTGGCAGTGCCGGGCCACATATACAAACGTACATGTGCATAGCTTAAAAATTTCCTTAAAAAAAGAAAGCAGAAATTAATGAAAATCTAAAATTTCAGTTGTATTTTTGAGTTTTCTCTGACATCGTTTTAATTTTTTGCACAGATTTTACAACTGAGAAAACTTTGTATGAAAATCTAAAATTTTGCTTGTATTTTTGTTATTTTTTGATGATTTGTCCACCGATTGCTTTAATTTTTTGCTTAGCTTATCACTTCTAATAAAACTTTACAGCAAGATTTTTTGTCTGTTTTGTATTTATTTTGCATAAAATACGCAAAAAAACACACTCAAAAAATAATCAAAAATAGAGGTAGTCATGGTTTTTCACTTATAGATCTGACATTTATAAGCCGCTCTGATTGAATTTCAATAGAAACTGAAACACAAAAGCAACTGACAGATTGATATAATAAAATTTTCTGTACGTTGTCTAGGTACTTCAGAAAGTTGATTTCAACAGCTAGACGGACAGACAGAAAGATGGTCATACAGAAGACAGGTGAATATGACTAAATCCACTCCGCTTTTTATAAGGATCCAGAATATATATATTTTTTAAGATGTCCCATGTACGGTGTGAGGATTACGAACGGTGGGACAAAAGTCATGCATGCGTGAGAAATTTTATAAATTTTTTTTTTGGTTTTTTTTTGTTAAATTTTAATTGCTCGTGGTGTAATACGATCCAAAGAAGAAAATTTATTAATAAAATAAAAAAAAAATAACAATAAATAAAAAATTTATTAAATTTTTACATTCAGGAGTGACTTCTGGCCTACCCTGTATATTAACAGTGAAGGGTTTAAAAACTGATTTCTTAATTGATCAGCGTTATCCTAACGTTATTTCTGCTTAATTTATATATGAACATGTGGTTTTTCGGCAGCTAAAAAACGCTTGCCGCGTTATTTGATGTTTGTGTGTTAAGCTTAAGTTTAACTTAAAAAAAAAAATTGATGTAGACTTTAAAGTAAAGTTGATGAGAAAATTATGTGAAACATTTCAATAACGTTGACTTTAAAGTGTATGTTAATTTTTTTTCTTTGGATAAAGGGGTTACCCCCTTAATTTTTGTTTAAGTAAAAATAGATTTTGGACTTTAATGTGTCGCAAGTAGTAGCAGAATTTCATGAAAAATATTTTTCTACAACATTTTAATGCTGTTACCATTTAATTGAGGTATTAGAAGGTTAAAATGTTACACAAAATTATTTCTCGCAAGGTCTTACTTATTTATTTTATTTTATTAGTTTCAGTAGCAACTATTCACTGGTTGAATTGTTTTTATTTTACTCGTATTAAATAGTAATTTTTTTTTATTAATTTTTTTTTTGAAGTATTTAAGTGCTGCAAATTTAAAGCTTGAATAAAAATTTTTTTTTTGTTTTAAATGTAAAACTTCAATCCTAAATTATTCAAAAATACAAGTATTTCTTTTGGTTTTGTTAAATTTAGCATATTTAACCAGTCACATGAAAGGTAAAATTAGAGAGGATTTTCTTAAGGTTTTTCTTTATTTCTGGCTTTCCAAGCTTTTTGTTTTATTTTCTATTTTAACATTTATTATAGTTACAAGACTTTGGCAAAAAGCCAAAAAAGTCAAAGCCCACAAAATAAGAAAATAAAAAATTAAAATAAAAATGCACCTTTACAAAAGATGTATGCACTTACAATAGGAGAGCTTGAAAAAAAAAAACAAAAAACACCTAGAGTATTCATATACCCAAGTGTAGTCTTTCTACAATAAAAAAAACAAGCAAACTGCTTTTCTAAGGCTGCAAATTGAGGGATAAACGTGAGAACAGCCGGCTATTATAGTGCAGTGCAGGGAAGCTCGTTTTTATTGTCTTTTTCTTTGTAAGCTTTTGGTTAAATTTACTTTATAATCTATTGTTGTTTTTTGGCCATAACCTTAAGAGTTTGTTTGTCTAGCAAAACCGTCATTGTAGTCATCGTAGTCGCCGCCATCATCATCAGCAACATCTTTGCATGTTTCTACGATAGTAAAATTCCAAGACGTAAAAACACTTACATCTATTCCTTGCATTTATCCTTTCTTTCCAAGTGCCTTGTTTAGTGTTTGGGCTTTTGTCTGCCAGTTAAAGTATGCAGGGAGCAGCAACGCTTAATTTAATGTTGCCAGGTGAAATATGGTTTTAGCATTTAGTTGTGGTAGCTTAGGAAAATTATAGACTACAACTTCCACTTTCGCTATGCAAGTACTGGCACCATTTTGCAAAATAAATTTTATACTCACAGTAAAGGGTATTAAAACAAAATATTAAATCACAAACAAAAAATTCAAGATTAGTAAAAGACAAATAAAGTATAGGAAAACGATATCAGGATCCAAATCACTATTAAATCGCTATCAAAATTTAAAAATTTTTTAATACAAAAACACCAAAATAGTTTTCATTCCATATTAAAAGTGTTGATTTGGGCCAAGACAGGATTTGTTTGTCAATAATTAATTAATAAATTAAATTTTCATTCCCCTTTTGCAATTTGTAATTTTTTTTGTTGCAATCGTGGTGCGCTTAAAGCCCATAGTGATAATAGTTGTTGCCGCCGTCAACAAAGGGTTAATTCCAGCAGTCATTTCTCTTTAATATTTTTCAATTTCGTATAACATACATATATTATTATATACGTACATACATACGTACATCGTATGTTTTTACAGCTTTAGTTTTTTGCCTCAGCCAAGTACATAAATAAATATGTGCATAAGCTAACGGTCACTTACCGTTTGACAAAAAATAAGTAGACAAGAAGAAATCTTAATATTGAAATTTAGTTGAGTTTCAAAAGCGAGGCAAATAACTAATAAATTCTAAAGCTCTACCTCTACCTCTAATTTACCTTTTATAATTTATTAATTGTGAAATACATTATTATAATAAAAAATAAAAATAAATAAAAAGAAAGGTTTTAATTAAAGGTATTAGTGCTATTAAAAATTAGTTTCCTTGATCTCAACAAGTCTTTAAAATTTATTAATCTTTAAAGTAAAAACATAAAGTTGTTAACCATATTAAAATATGGAAATGGAGAAAACCATCATAGGCCACAGCTGCAATAAGTGTGTCCAGTTGGATAATGACCAAATGGTAATGTGTGACACATGTGATAAATGGTATCACTACACCTGTGTAGGAGTGGATAATAATGTGGCTAATTATAGTTGGAACTGCGATTTATGCGAACCCATAACAGCCACCACTACCACTTCAAACAATACTGTAGGTCAGACTCTTCCGAGCTCATCTTCATCACCCGTCATAATTCCAACAGTCACTACAGCGTTTGCTATAAGTGCCACAAGCAGTCTATCCCCAGGCATGTCACAGCCGACACAAAATATGGTAAACGTCACAGGTATACATCCTCATGATGCCTTTACAACAAGTGCGATCACATCTGTAAATGCACCGCTGTTCACATATACGGCATCGCCGTCAACGAATTTATTCAACACTTTACAGCAACAAACGCGAATGAGTACCTACGTCCAAAGTACGATGAATAAAATTGACGCTTTACAAAGGCAACAAATGCATACAGCTCCAGCATCAATAGCTCAATATGCACGTGTAAGACAGCCAGTTACATTGCCTATTACTTCACAGCAAGAACAAGTGATGGTGAACAATCACGCACAAAGTTCAATAAGCACGAAGGATAACTCTGACTATTCACAACTGCAAAAAATGCTACAACTACAGCGCTTAGAAGAAGAAAGGAAAATCCAACAACAGTTTTTGGAACGTAAGTACGAAATATTAGCTAAAAATATCGACTCGCCTATGGAGCAAATTAGCCCCTATGGTTTTGGTGTTAATCATCAAACGAGTGCACAAGTACACTCTGCAAGTGGTTCGACAAGTACTGCACAAATACTGCCGGCAAGTGGCGTGGTAAATAATACGCATATACTATATCCAGGTGGGATGATAAATAATACACCAATAATGCCCACAAGTCGCTTTGTAAATAGTGAGCCATCATACAGTATGCAAGAGTTTAACCCTACACCTTCACAACTAGCAGCTAGAGGCTCAATACCACGCGAACTCCCTATTTTCAATGGCGACCCAGATGACTGGCCAATTTTTATTAATAGTTTCCAGAATAGCACAGCTATTGCCGGGTTTTCTAATGCTGAAAATTTGGTACGCCTTCAGAACGCTTTAAGAGGAAAAGCGAGAGAGATGGTCAAAAGTAAATTGCTTTTACCAGCACTTGTCCCGAATATAATTGAGACGCTTCGTATGTGTTTTGGCCGCCCAGAATATATTTTGGAGCGTGTAATAAACAAAGCAAGAGCTATGCCACGTCCCCGAGAAAGACTCGAATCAATAATTGAGTTCGCTCTGAGCGTCCAAAATATATGCGCGACAATGGAATCATGTGGACTACAATCTCACCTCAACAATCCTTTACTAGTAAAGGAACTCGTGGATAAACTACCAAATCAGCATAAGCTAAATTGGGCCATGCAGCAGATAGATGAAAAAGTTCCAGTTATAAAAGGATTTAGTGACTGGCTTTATCAAATTGCGGAAGCAGCCAGCAAAGTCGTAACACCAAGCTTTGGTAAAAGCAACGCCACCGTGTATACTCACGCAAAAGTCAAAACTCACGACAATAAAATGTGCATCGTTTGCAAAATTAACTCACATAAAGTCCAGCATTGTGACCACTTTAAAAGCTTGCAGTTAAATAGAAAATGGGACATCGTAAAGATCAACAATTTGTGCCGTCAGTGTCTAAACACACATAAAGGTAAATGCCATAAAAACAAAGAATGTGGCATATTGGGATGCAAGTATAAACACCATCCACTGCTACATAGAGAGTGCAACGACCAGTCAGCCTCACAAACTGTAAGTACAAACCGAATTTATGATATACAGCGGAACGTACAAATTAACACGCACCAATATGATGCTAATGATAATCCATTTTTTCGTATATTGCCAATCCGCATTCACCTAAAGGAAAACATTATTAATACCTTTGCCTTTTTAGACGAAGGTTCCTCCGTCACTTTAGTGGACCGTAGCATATTTAATAACATGTCTCTCGAAGGAACATCTGACCCTCTTTGTCTGCAATGGACAGGTGGCACCACCCGTGTAGAAAATGATTCGATCAGAATATCTTTAAAAGTATCCAATATTTACAACAACGCTAAGTTTACGCTTTCAAATGTACACACCGTCAACCGTTTAGAGCTACCAACTCAATCTGTAAATATGTCCGAAATGGCGAAGAAATTTCCGTATTTAAGAAATATTCCTATACAATCTTATAATAATGCAAAGCCCATGATTTTAATTGGTGTAAATAATTGGAAATTGGCCGTCCCAATAAAAATACGCGAAGGTAGTGGACAACAGCCAATAGCCACTAAGACAAGGCTCGGATGGGCAATACAAGGCGGCGAAGTGAGTACTCCAATGCAACATATTTTGAATATACACACGTGTACCTGTCAAAAACGCTATGAAGAGTTACACGATGTTGTAAAAGATTACTTTAAATTGGAGACGCCTACTTCAGCAAGTCCACATGACATTGCTAATTCTGGTGCACTTGATACACTTAAATCTTCATGCCAGTACATAGATGGACAATACGAAGTTGGCTTAATATGGAAAAATAACGACGTGCAACTACCCGAAAGCTACGACACCGCACTGAGTCGGCTAATGTGCCTCCGCAGAAAATTCGGTACAAATTCATCACTTCAACAAAAAATGCAAACTCAAATAGACAATTTGTTACAAAAAGGCTATGCTAAAAAGCTAAGCCCTGCAGAAATAGCGCTTCCTAGGAAAAAGGTATGGTACTTACCGATCTTTATCACCTTAAATCCTAATAAGCCCAATAAAATACGCCTCGTGTGGGATGCTGCCGCTAAGACAAATGGCACCTCACTGAACGATTTTATGTACACTGGTCCAGATTTACTCAAGCCTCTAGTCGATATTCTCCTCGCATTCCGCATAGGAAAAGTTGCAATTTGTGGGGATATCAGCGAAATGTTCCACAGAATCAATGTCCGGGAAAGCGATATGCACGCCCAGCGGTTTCTATGGTGGGACAAAGACGACGACTTATATCAGCCAAGCACATACGTTATGCGCGCGTTAACCTTTGGCATAAATTGTGCTCCCTGCATCGCTCATTATATTCGTGACGTTAATGCAGAAAAGTTTAAAACACAATTTCCTCGAGCTGTAGAAGCAATTCAAAACTACCACTACGTCGATGACTTCATTGACAGTGAAGATACCGAAGAAAGTGCCGCCTATCTCGCAAAAGAAGTAGCAGCAATTCACGCAGCTGCGGGCTTTAACATACGCAATTGGGCTTCTAATTCAAGTTACGTTTTAAGCCAGTTGTCCAACATATCTAAAGAATCTCAAGATGCCAAACAATGGGGAGCCACAGAAAAGGTTTTGGGTATGTATTGGGACCCAGTTAATGATGTTTTCAAATATCTATGCAGATTTGCACGCCTAAGACGAAATGTAATTGCCGAAGATATTGTACCAACCAAACGAGAGTGCCTTCAAGTCTTGATGTCCATCTTTGACCCATTAGGCTTCCTGTCGTGTTACACTATTGGTCTTAAAATCCTGCTCCAAGAAGTTTGGCGTTCAAGTATTGGGTGGGACGAGCAATTAAGCGAAGTCCTGGGCACAAGGTGGCGTCAATGGAAAGCCACAATACCTCTCATCATGGATGCTGCAATCCCACGTTGCTATTCTCCATTACTGCACAATGCTGAAAGTGTCGAACTGCATACATTTGTCGACGCCAGTGAATATGCTTACTCCGCCGTAAGCTATCTGCTCGTAAAAAGGGATGGCGTTGCAACAGTCACCCTCATAGCCGCTAAATCCAAAGTAGCTCCCCTTAAACCTCTGTCAATACCGAGGATGGAATTACAAGCAGCACTACTTGGCGTCCGACTGGCAAGTAAAATAAAACAAATCCGTCGTCTACCCATAAGTTCAAATCTGTGGTGGTCAGACTCTAAGACCGTGTTACAGTGGCTCCACATGGATCCAAGAAAATTGCAACAATTCGTTATGTACCGCGTAGGCGAGATTTTGGAGCATTCAAACGTTGACGAATGGAGGTGGATACCTACAAAAATAAACCCGGCTGATATTGCCACGAAAACGACCGCAAAAAAAGATATTGATTTATGGCTTAGTGGCCCTGAGTTTCTGCGTAACGACAAATGTGAATGGCCTAAATGTGATGACCTAGGTCCGCCTGACACTACTGAAGTAAGACGCCACGTACTAATAGTTGACGCAAGAAACAAACATTACGATTGTTTGAATGTAGAATACTTTTCAAAATGGAAACGACTTTATAGAGCAGTGGCAACGTTCATTTTATATATAACTAAACTAAGATGCGCAAAGCAACAAGTAGTAGCTCCATGCAGCATCAATTATGAGATGATTCAACAAGCACAGCGCTTCGTTATCACAATAACACAGCAAAGCGAGTTTCATCAAGAAATCATCACTCTGAGGCATCGTCAAAACGTCGAAAAGACAAGTAAGTTGCACCCATTAAATGTATATTTAGACGAATACGGAATTATAAGGTGTCGCAATCGAATTACACGCCTCAACAATCACGAAAATGAAATAGTTTTGCCAACTGACCACCACGTCACCTTTCTTATAGTGCGTTCATTTCACGAAGAATTTCACCATCAATTTCACGAAGCTATAATAAACAAAATAAAATGTCAATATTACATATTTCGTTTACGCGTATTATACAAGAAAGTACGTGCATCATGCCATATATGCAAAAATAATTCGGCTATTCCGCAACCGCCACAAATGGCCCCACTTCCTGCAGCTCGCTTAGGGGCATTTCAACGCCCTTTTACGTTCGTCGGCATTGATTATTTCGGTCCTTTACTGGTATCTGTTGGAAGAAGGCGCGAAAAAAGGTGGGGCGTGGTATTCACTTGCCTTACTGTGCGTGCCATCCATATAGAAGTATCACACAGTTTGGACACAAGCTCGTGTATTTTGTGCATACGAAACTTTGTCGCCAGGCGTGGAACGCCTCGAGAAATATACACGGACAACGGCACGAACTTTAAAGCAGCTGCAAAGATCCTAAATGAAAATATAAATCATATAAAATATTCAAACATATCCTCAGCTTTCGACGAAATAAAATGGATATTTAACCCACCTAGTGCCCCCCATATGGGCGGAGCCTGGGAAAGACTCATAAGATCAGTAAAAAACGTTTTGTACAGCTTGTACCCCAGTCTTAAATTTAATGACGAAACCCTAAAAAGTGCACTGTGCGAGATAGAATCGATAATTAATTCTCGGCCGTTAACATTTGTCTCAGTAGACCACGAAGATGATGATGCCATAACTCCTAACCACTTGTTACTCGGCTCCTGCGATGGCTACAAACCCTTTTTCAATGAATATGATAATCTACGTCAGCGATGGCATCAGACGCAATCATTTGCAGATCTCTTTTGGCAACGCTGGTTGAAGGAATACATCCCTATAATTTCTCGCAGAACTAAGTGGTTCGAAAAGGTACCACCCGTATCGATTGGCGCCATAGTAATTATCGCCGATGAAAATTTACCTCGAAGATGCTGGCCTAAGGGTAAAGTTATTGACGTCATGATGGCAAAAGATGGTCAAGCGCGAAGTGCCACAGTCAAGACACAGTTTGGTGTAATGCAAAGGCCAATAACAAAAATAGCTGTTCTAAACGTCGGCAATGAATAAGTGCAAGCTCTAATACAACTCGCTTACGGGTCGGGGAATGTTGCCGCCGTCAACAAAGGGTTAATTCCAGCAGTCATTTCTCTTTAATATTTTTCAATTTCGTATAACATACATATATTATTATATACGTACATACATACGTACATCGTATGTTTTTACAGCTTTAGTTTTTTGCCTCAGCCAAGTACATAAATAAATATGTGCATAAGCTAACGGTCACTTACCGTTTGACAAAAAATAAGTAGACAAGAAGAAATCTTAATATTGAAATTTAGTTGAGTTTCAAAAGCGAGGCAAATAACTAATAAATTCTAAAGCTCTACCTCTACCTCTAATTTACCTTTTATAATTTATTAATTGTGAAATACATTATTATAATAAAAAATAAAAATAAATAAAAAGAAAGGTTTTAATTAAAGGTATTAGTGCTATTAAAAATTAGTTTCCTTGATCTCAACAATAGTGATTTTTGTTTTATAACACTCTTCATATTTAGGCTAAATAAATTGGCTATTGCTTACATAACAAATTTAAAAAGCGAGAGGCCTACGTGTATCAAACAGGAAATTAATTTAAAAGTGAAATTTAATATTTCTCGGTTCACTTTTCTTTATATTTTCCTTTAAAGAGAATTTAAATAAACAGGCTTTATACACAGTAAAACACACATTTATTTATGCAACCATGATGATGCAAGTGATTTTCACTTCATCTTAAAATAATAAAACAAACCAAATATGAATATGATATCAACTAGCAGCATCTCTCTGCAATAACAACGAACAACGGCTTTTTAATAAAATAAAAAAAAAAAAAAAAAAAAAAATGAAAAAAAAGAGGCAAATACTTGCCACATGAAGGAAGTAATTTTAATGTGAAGCTGAAATGCTATACAAGACCCACTAGGAAAATTTGCTGCTCACAAAAAAAAAAAAAAAATAAATATGAAACCTAACTTATGCGATTGAACTAAAGTCTGCTCAAATATTATTCGAATTATAAATATAAAGATTTGCCAAAAATGATGCCTCTCCCATATACTTTTCCAATTGTGCCTTCATTTGTATACTAGTATATCTTTTGCCATTTATCTGTTTATTTGCTCCGCTAAGTAGCTTAAAACTTTATATCACCATCTGACTACATGAGCTTATAATATTCATATACAAAATCTTTCCTTTTTTATGTTTATATTATCCTGCATGCTCAAGAAGACAAACAGGAAGAAAAAAAAAATGCATAAAACGGCATCCCAACACAAGACTATAAAACTATTTCATGTTTGTTCTCATTCTGACTGAGAATAATATTGTTTATGAATTCACAATTACATGTAAAATAGTCGAAATCCTTGTAATCATGTCTCCCATGCGAAGACTTTTAAAAGAAAAAGAGGTTGTTAGTTTTGCAAAAAAAAAAAAAAAAAAAAAAACCTTATAAAGCTGTTGATATCCTTTGTAAAAATATCTCTTAAAATATGGATAATAAATATATTTATTGCTTTCATAACATTGAATTTAATAAACAGTTTTGCTGCTGCTTGCTTATTTCTTCATTTTTATTTCTTTAATGAAATTCATATTTCCTTTTAGAAAAACTTGATATCCTGTATTGGATGTTGCTGTCTGTATTTGGGTGTAGTTTTATTATTGCAATTTATGCGAATAAATGAGACGACTTTGTTTTTTGGTTTCTTTAAGTAAATTTGATTTATAGAAGACAAAGTTGCTTTTAAGGGGTTTTCTGTCGTATTACTTGTTTCAGTAAATAATAAAGGGCTGCACAAAAATACTTAAAACTGCTTACAAAAACTTTTTTGTGTAGCTCTTTAATAAGCAAGTCCTTAGTCAGGAACTGTGCCTTATTCAGTTGTAGCTTAATAGATTATTAATATACTAACTAGGCAATGGTGCCATTATTATTTATGAAATTTCCATATACTTCAGTACTCTTGTTCTAAAATGATTTTGGCAATTTCCGTTTTGCATCATAAAATAAAATCTACGAAATTTCCCCTTAAAACTTACAAATTTCATTCCAGTTTGGTTTGAATAATTTCCTTTGCCAAATCGGGATTGGTAGCTCGCCAAAATGGGGAATGATAAAAAAATTTTTTTTAAATAATCCAAAGTAACTTCGGAAAATTTTGCGCAATATATTACAAATCTAGACAGCCTCTACTTTGAAAAGGATATGTGTCCCATCCCACAATCTTTCTAGTTTATTTGAGAGGTCGCTAAAACTACTCAGAGCAACAGCACCGGAAATTTTAAAATAATCCAAAATAACTTCCGAACGCACCATAGAAAATTACGAGATGGAACATATATCATTTTAAAGGGCAGGTCGTCTAGATTTGTAATCTACCGCCTAAATATACAAAAGTTACTTTGAACTATTTTTAAAATTTTTTTGAAATTTCCATATACCCCCGTGCTGTTGCTTTGAGGATTTTTACAATTCCCCACTTTGCCGAGGTACCATTCGTGATTTTGCCCCTGAAAATTTTCAAAACCAAAAATTAATTTAATCTGTAGGTTCAAAACTTTTTGGAAGTGTTTTAACATTTTCTAAAAACTTTGTACTTTTTATTTTATGATGCAAAACGGAAACTGCCATAATCTTTGAGAAGAACAGTACTGGGATATATGGGAATTTCCAAAAATTTTTAAAAATAGTCCAAAGCAATAGATTACAAATCTAGACAGCCTCCTTTTTAAAATGATGTGTGTCCTATTTTACAATCTTTAATGGTTCTTTGGGAAGTTGCTAAAATCACTCCGAGCAACAGCACTGGGGTATATGGAAATTTCAGAATAATCCAAAGTAACTTCCGAACGAACCATAGAAGCTTCATTTTAAAGCGAATGTTTTCTTCATTTGCAATCTACCGCTTAAATATACAGAAATTACCTTGAACTATTTTTAAATTTTTTTTTTGAAATTTCCATATACCTCAGTGCTGTTGGTTTGAGGGATTTTTGCAGGGTACCACTACCGATTTTGCACATGCAAATTAATGAAACCAAATCACTAAACTCTGTTTTTTATTTACAATATTGCAATAGCCCTATTGAAAAAAGAAACAAAAGTACAATGTGTTGAATTGAAACGTTGCTACACAATTTAATTCTCAGACAATTTCAATTATTTAATTGCTGATATTGTAATTATAAATTTATAACAATTAAAAATTAATAGTCACATTGTATTGTGTTTCCCCAATTATACGCTCAGGTGGCTTACAAATTTTACAATCTGATAATTAAGTTAATTATACAACAACACCAATACAAAGGCACTTAAACAAATACAATGAGAAACAAGAAGTAGAAAAAAGAAACGAAACAATAAACTAAAATCAATTAAGAAAAAGCTCATCAATTTGTCAAGAAAATGTATTTTTAACTACAATTGCAATACAATCACACAAATACGCACATATGCACACAAACTTTATTTCTGTTGTATAAAACAGGAAATGGGCACAATTACAACAGAGAGAAAAAAAAAACAAAATTTGAGTTAAAGTCTCCCATAACTGCCAAAGCAAAGCAGAAAAAATGATAAAGGAATAACAGAGAGACTAACCAAAGCCACTTTAATGTTTGCTTTTGGTTCTTTTTTTTGGTTTTTGTCGATGTACAACCATGTTTTACTGCTTTACTGTTTTGTTTCCCTTTCCTATTTTCGTTTTTTTTTCTTATTTCATTGAGGTACAGTTTGATGTTTGCTTTTGCTGCAGTGTTACTGTTATGTTAGGTTGTATTGTTAAAGGTGTTTGTGTTTGTGTGTGTGTGTATGAGTGTAAAGGATAATACTCTAAAAACAAAGCATAAAAAAGCAAAACCTGAATGGTGTGTTTAAAGTAAAGCCAACAGCAAACTTTGTTTGGTGGTATTAGAGACTAGTCGCACCACAAATACACACACATACATATAAATTCAAACACTATGGTATCCTGTGTCACCTTAACTTGTGTTTGCCGTTTAATTAGCAAACGACAGACAAAGCCATAAATGCAAAATGATGATGACGATGGTGATGGTTGGACAATAATGGAAAATAAAAGCTGAGATGTTGTTGATGAGAACAATAATAACAACAAATAAGATCATAAAAAAAAGAAATAAAAAATAAAAAAAAAACAGTGCATGTTAAATTTAAACGTGAACCTTGAAAGTTTCACTTGAAAACAAAAAAAATTAAAAAGGTGATGCTGCAACTTTTTTTTGTTACCTTTTAGTAAAGTGAGGTCTCAGTGGATAAGGTAATTAATTGGCTTCATTGGAAAGCTGTACAAAAGGCTTGGTGGATTACGCCACAAAAGGCCTAATTCAGACTTATTTAAGGGGAAACATATTTTGTAAAGCCATGAGAAAGCTATCACTAAGGAACCCCAAGTGGGCCCACTACTTTTGTTTTTTTTTGGCAGCCATTCTTTGACCAAAAAAGTGATTCATTTATGCTAAAACGTAGTGCAAAGCCCACAGAGGGGGGGGGGGGGGATGGGAAAGTAGCAAGAGAAAAAAGAAAAATTTTATTTCTCGTAGTTATTTATTAAATATATTAAATAATTTTAGCGAATGTTTTTTTTTTTAATAAGAAAAAAATTTTTCATCAAGAAATTTCTTACTCCAAAATCCGCTCCTGATTTTCTTGCAAAGTATTTCCAATAAAATAGCCAGCAACTTCATTTGTATTTGTATTGTTTACTGTTTGTTTTTTTTTGTTTTTTTGAATGGGTGATAATGATGGTAACAAATGGTGACTGTGATGGTTGTGGGGATGCTGCCGGTACTTGGTCATGTAACTAGGCAAGCATTGGTAATCAGAAACTGTTTTAATTATTCAAGGTTTCAGGTTGATGAATGGCAATACTAGCAACAACCGAAACAACTACAACAATAACAACAACACAAATCTCAAGTTGCATGGCCACTATGAAATGTGTACATTGTCATCCGTATGCTGTTGCAGTTACGGGTAACAATGAGTTTTTTAATGCAAAATAGTGACAACGGAAAGTATGAAAACAGAAAAAGAAGGGAATAAAAATATATTCGTAAGCAGTTGTTGTTGTTGCTATTGCTTTTAAAAATATATTTACAGGAAAGTGCATGAGACTTGCTGGAGAGGCCAATAAAGTTTTAAAATAAGCAGGCTAGAATGAAAATATTTTAAATAAATATTCTTTTAATAAAAAAAAAACATAAAAATTTATGGTGTAGTGCAGTCCATTAACCAACTGAAACTATCTTTGACTTCTTATGAATCGCGCATTTATTAAGCGTTTCAATGAACGATTCAGGGAATTGAAAGAACGATAAACTAGAAAAATTTCATTTGAATGCTTAAGTCTGACTGTTGCTTAAGGAACTAAAAAATTTTTTTAAATATTTTTGTTGTTGTTTTTTGTTTAATATTTAAAATTTTATATTAAGCGATAATTTGCGAAAAAATTTTCCTAGTCCATTCATATTTTTTTTAATATTTTTTTCTGTTCTGTTTTCATGTCCTTAATATGTCATGTCAGTAAATACAAAAATCTTTCAAGAAAGTTAAATTAATTTCTGCAAGAAACGTAGGAAAAAATCCATTTTTTAATAAATTATTTAAAAAAAAGTCTATAAAACAATTTAGCCCGAACAAAAATTGTAGAGCACAAAAAAAAAAAAAGAATTTAAGTGAAAGTTAAAATTGATTGGAAAATATTTCAATAAATTTTAAGTAAAACAAATTGAGCGAGAGCAGTTAAGAAAATTAAAATAAACAAAAGAATAATCTTTTGAAAAATACGTTATGTATTTTGTTAAGCAGCCCATACACGACAACAGCAGCCATAAGAAATCAGATATTCGATGATGTACATATAAGCTTTTTGTGTGACTGCTGGGCTTGCTGTAGCAATGTCAAAGAGATTTTGATATTTTATTGATGGCAGCAGTTTGCTGGTGTTGTGTATGGCATTTTATGCATTAAAAAAATTATTTATTGAGTTTTAAAACATTTATTCAATCAAACACGCTTTATGCTAAAATTTTCGTTTGTTTCCTTTTTTTAAATTTTTTTATTTATTAATTTCATATAGCCTGTTCACCGATGTCACAAGAAACAAAGCATATTTGCATTAGAAGTAAAAACAATATATGAAAATTTGTTTTTGTTTTCAGTACAAATGTGTTTCCTTTCGTTCGCTTAGCCTTTCGTGTGACATCGGTGAACAGCCAATTAGTATTTTATATACTTTTATAGTTGAATTATTAGTATATGAAAGTGGTAGAAGTCCACTTAGAAAAATAAACGAGTTATTAATGATTTCATAGCATAAAATTTCTGCTTTTCATAAACATCCTGCCAGTAATTTTACTTTAATAAAATAAATATGAATACCAGTTTGATAGCGTGTTATTAGCTCAAGCGGTTGATTAAGCGTGAATACTGGTGTCGTGTATTGATCGCTTTAGAAATTTATTTCAGTTTCAGATTTAGTTTCCAATGATTTTCAGAGTCGACTGACAATATTTTAATTTTTAATATTTTTGTGTGAAATTTTCAAATTTTGTTAGAAGTTTGCTGGCTTTTGCATGTTAGTCATTCATGAGTACTTTATTTGTAGTTAATTTAACAAAAATAATTTCTAGAGATTTGATAGAGCTTAAATAATTGTAAAGCCACCCTCGTTAAAGTATGAAAATTTTAATGCATTTTCCTTATAACAATATGAATACAGTTGATATAAAAGTTTTATTTATATTCGTCCTTGTCTACGTTTACACTTGTATTAACGAATATTTGCTGGCCTTAAATATCCTGTAAATTCTTGGTGGACATTTTTTGCACACCATGATAAAGTTATTAAAGTTAATATGCATCCTTTTCTATCATCAGCTGTATAATGTTCATGGTCTGCCTGTAGTTACTTTTTAATATATTTTTTTGTGAAAGTATGTAAGGGTAAATATAAGTGTGTGTGTATGTGTGTGTGTGTAACATCAAGTAGTTAATGTTATTGCATAAAACACAAAAAAGAGCACTGCACAATTTTCAAGGTGACAATACTTCATGGCATCAGTATTGCCGAGCCATGTCAGCTGTGTACTGTCAGTGTGTAAGTGTTTTAACAGATTCCAGTCATTTGCATTGCATGGCTGTTATTAAGATAATAATTTTTAACGATTTCCGTTTTAAACTACAGTATAATTATTATCATCCTGTTTCACTAAAAGCATGTCTGATTAAGAAACGCTCTCACCAAAGTGAGATTTTTTTTTAATTCTAGCGAATTCTTGAAATTCTTTGGGGATATTATTTCCACAAGTGCATAAAGACAGCAAAAAAGTAATTGCCATTATTGATATAGAAAACTGAAAGGAAAAATTAACAAATAAATAAATAAAATAACAACTCGTGTATTTAAAATTTGCACAATATTTTAAAGTCAACGGTTGAGCTTCTGCTTTTTTTTTTTGATTCTGAAATATTAAAAAGTGAAAAATTATAAAATCTTATAAATTACCAGTAAAACATTAAATACATTGATGTCAACAAGCTGCTGACTACCAATTTAAAAAATTAATAAAAGTCCTTTAGAAAAATGAATTTGTTAATATTTGAAAATTAAGTTGTATTAAATTAATTTTTTAAGTTGTGACTACAGAAATTAGGTAATGCAATCAAAAATATTATAAAAAGAAAAAGAACTAAATTTGTACTCTATTATCAGATTTTGGTTGTTATAACCAAAAGAACAAAAAAAAATTTATGACCACAACCGAATTTTCGAATGGTAGGAAATGCTTTTCCTATAACCAAATTTGTTTTAACGAAATTCTGAACCAATTTTTAGTTCTGAAGTTAAAAATTCGGTGACGTATTTAAAAAAAAATTATTTTGAACTCCATTATAGAGTTTTGATTATAGCAAACAAAAAAATTTGTTTAAAGTCTATCTATTCCTACAGCTGAAGTTATTTTTATAGTCTATTAAATAACTATCAATTGAACAAATCAAATTTCTTAACCTTTTTTTTATACAAATTTGGTTGTGGTAATCAAAGTTTTTACCAGTGCTTTAAATTTTTTTTAATCTAAAGTGAAAACTGCATTGATCAAAAACAATAAAAAAAACCAAATTTTGAACTTTGGTTATCATAACCAAAAAAAAAAAAATTGATTACCACAACCGAATTTCGAAAGGTAAGAAATTTTATTCTTACTACTGAAGTTATGACTTAGTGTATGAATTAACTAACATTTGAACGAATTAAAGAAACAAAACAGAAGAGTTAAGCAAAAAACTTTGGTTGCAAGAACCGATTTTTATTGAAATTTAAAATTCAGTGCTGAAAAGTCAAGAGAATTATTTTTTTTTTAATATTTTATAAAATCTTATTGGTTACATTTAAAAAAATTCTGTTATAACAACTGAATTTATTAAAGAAAAGTTTTTTTGTGCTTTCAAATCAGCTTAAATATGTTTGTTAATTAAGCTAATCCGTATAATCGTATAAATAAGTTAAGTATGTAAAGCATAAATGTGTGTTTAATGTGTTTTTTTATAACTTTATCAATGACAAAAAATATATACTTAGAAAATTTCTTTTGCTTGAACACAAGTAAAAATTCAGGTGCTTGTCTAGGTTATGGTTGCACCTACACATTTGTAAAGCACAATTATGGTATCAGTTTATTAAATAATATGATTAGAACTAAAGTTATTGCTACCGTTGTATTGACGAATGAAGTACTGATGGTGTCACTTGTGCTAGTGAAATTGTAAGGTAAAATTGTGTTATTAAAGAGGCTTAAATCAAATTTGAAAAACTTCCAAATCAATGAACTGTATATTAACTGGCATACGCAACCACAACCAAACACAAATTTTTTAAAATAAAAGAAAATAAAAACCAAAAAATACTTTTGCACAAAAACGTAAAGGAAAGAATAAAATGAAATAGAGTTAAACAATTTCTATGATATTAAACTACTTATAACAAAAATAAATATAAAAAAATTTATAATGAAGAAGCTACGCAAGTTGGAGTGAAATATCGATATAAAAATATATTTATACAATACGACCTCAAGCTTAATAAAATAGTAATTTTAATTTAAAATAAAAATGTCAAACAAACTAACAAATAAAAAATTTGAAAACTTTTAGTTGTTGAAGTTAAGAGAAAAAACTAAAACATGTGGCAAGGCTGGTCTGTAACTTATTATTTTTAATTATAATTGAGCGTTAGTATAAGTGCTTTTGTTGTGATGGAAGCAAAACAATATGGCAACGCTTTTTATATATGTTGTATTGATATTCTATACATATTGTAAATAGTGGGCTTTTCTTTGAAAAACTTTATTTCAGTCTTACAAAAATTTTATTTTATATACGATGAAGGGGTTTCCTTACATTCGTCTTAGCCCCAAAGTCCTGTGCTTTTTTTCTTCTTTTTTTGTTACTATAAATTATTTAAGATGTCCAAGCACATCAATAACATACGGTCTTCTTTAGTTTCATATTTTTATTATAAATATTATTTTTCTTATTCCTTCTTCATTTAGTTTTTGCTTGTGTGGGTGTTTTACAAATCTATTATCTTGAGTATTTTGCTCATATATTTTTATTTGCCAGTTATGTGTTAGTAAACTCAATTTATTTGTGTATAAGCGAGTAGGTTTGTTATTATAAAATATTTTATTTTGTTTTTTATGTTTGTGTGCATTAAAAAAAAATTATAAAAAATAAAATCAGTTTATTAAATTTTATATTCTGTGCAATTTATAAAAATTTTTGAGTTGAAGTAAAATAAAAATTATGCAAAAAATTTTACATAGACCTTAAAGTCAACTTTAACGAAATTTTTTTTTTTTAATTTTTTTTTTATAAATTTTACTCTAAAGTTTATGTCAATTTTAATTATTTTTTTTGGATAAAAGCATTTATTTAAAGTAGGCTTAAAGTATGTATTAAGTAAAAATATACTTTAGTATGCATGATTCTTTGTATAAGTTTGAAGTTTTTGAAAAACTAATTTGAAATTTGAACTTTCGGTTTTGAAATTAAAATTTATTTGTATTTTTCAAAATTATTTTTTTTACTAAAAAAAAGGAAAAAATTTTTTTTCTGTTACAAAATCTCCAAAAAAAAAATATTAATTTCAATTAGGCCATAACTTGAAAAACAAATATTACATAAGTGTTTTCATAACCAAAAACACAAAAACTTTTTTAGAAGTCCTTTCTACGTGAAATGCTTTAAAACTGAGTGTTTCACTATCTTTTAACTTTAACACCAGCTTATCTCTGCTGCTTTGTTGGAGTGGAGTTGCTATTATAAAATAAGAAGAAAAAAAAACTGTCGTTCCACGAAATTAAACCTTCATCATTTACATACGGTTTTTTTCAGTTTCATTTAAACCGACTTAAGCAAACATGGTGTTTGCACTATCAGAGGTCAAATCTTTACACATAAAAAAATGTGTTGACAAGAGAGGTAAAATATCATGACAAAATAAAAAATTAAAATAAAAGGTAGATTTCTTACAAATGCTAAACGTGAGTATGATCAACACACACACCCACATAAATACTTGTAAAAGGGGCAACCGCAGGTGTCAAACGCCAACTTATCCTTTACATATTTTTACATTTTGCAGTGTTAAGCTGTTTTTTCTTTTTGTGACAAAAGCTTATCACAAAACGAACATCAGGTGTTTAGCCCACTTCTATTCTTTTTTTTTTACTTTTAATAGCTAAACTGAAAATGTGTTATTTTTTTTTAATGAAAATGTTATAAAACACTTGACAGTTAATTGGATTTTTGTAAGCTTTTTAAAATAAGTTTTAAAATAAAAACCGGTGAAAGATTTAAAGGGCTTTTGAAGTTGAGCAACAAGCCCAAAAAAGGCTTGTGCCATTTAAAATGTTTGTTGCTTTACAACAAATTACCTGTTAAGGTTACTTTGATGAAAAAAAATTAAATAAAATTATTATTTTTTTTTTGTGTAAACAGCATGACAAGTAAATTCTTTTAAAATCAATTTAGTTTCTAAGAACTTATAGCTTTAAAATAATTTTTTGTGGCTTAAGATTTAAGTTGGAGGAGATGAATTTCACAGTACAACAGCCAATCTGGGGGGTGAGAAATTCCAAGTCAGGGTGATGGTACTAGGTCAGTATAGTAAAACCCTCAAAGGGTTTGGCGTTCGTATGTGTCAGTTTTTTTTATGACCTTTTAAATTTTTTCCTTATCTTGATGTTTTTTCGCTTAGTTGTAACATTTTGGCAAAAAAAAAATTTTTTTGCCAAATCCCAAAAATGTTCCATAGTGTTTTCAGCTGTAGAAAAGGAATTTTGAAAAAGCTGATTTTACAGTCGACGATATTAAAGTCTTTATGCTCCATAGTATATGCGGTAGTGATGAACGGAGATAAATAGAATTTTGAGAAAAACAAACACAGCAACAACTTAGTCGCTACAGCTAAGCATGCAGTGCGGTACAGGCAACCAACTGCTTTCATTTAACGAAATAACTTGATATCTTGCAAGTTCAAGTTAATTGGGAAATTTAACTTCAGTGGAACACTAACTAACTATGATTTTTTAACACTGAAAAATATTATATTCAAACCAGTTACTTCTAGCAAAATATTAGAATTTCGATCTTTTTACAAAAAAAGAAAAAAAAAACTCATTTCAAAAACTACCAGCTTTAAAAAAAAAAATAAAATTAAATTAAAAGAAAAACATATAAAAATTTGCTTAAAATTTATGCAAATACTGAGGACTTAAGTAAATGTTCAAAATATGTAAATTCCTTTTTTTGGTTTTATTATGCTCACAGAGCAGGCTCTACTCCATTGAATTGTAGAGGCAGCAGAGCTGATTTCATTATGCCAAATTAAGTGAAAATTAAAATTTTTGAATGTAGAATTAATGGTCAGATATACAAGTTGCAGAAGCGACTTAGTTTAATGCATTAAATGGCTGGCTGAATACATTAAAATTAAAATCCCTTCCATTCCGTAAGTGTTAAACTGGCTCCAGCTAAATAGAAGAAAAAAAAAATAGCAGCAAATATAAAGAAACCTCTCAATTGAGTTTTAAGTGCTTATTTAAATTTTAAATTAACATAAACAATATGATAACAGCCGAAGATAGGTACAGTGGGCCTGTACATGAATTAAACTTTATAAAAAGTGAAAATTTTATTTTTTTTAAAGGAAATTTAATTCCAAACGTGATACTTTATTTTAATTTTATCACAAAAGTCTTTGGAGCGAAGGCCAGAGGGAGGACGAAAGCCTTAATAAACTCAGTAGAGCGATTTAGTAAAATTTAACGTTATTTTTTTATGAAATTGTTTTTATTAGCCTGTTGCTAGTTGCAAAAATATATCGCTTTTAAATAAGCATTGAGCTGGGGAGAGCAGTGAAAGACAATAGAGTTTGAAGTTGAAAAGCAAATACAGGCCGAAAAAGACTTTTTGCACTTAAATTGTTTTTCTCGTTATGTTGGTTGAGTTTACTTTGATTTAAAATATAAAAGAAAAATTAAATACATTTTGGTGTCATTTTATTTTATTTTATTTTTTTTTTTAGTTAACAAAATGACCCATAATTTTTTTTTTAAATCAATTACGTTCCTAAGAACTTATAACTTTAAAATTCAAAATGTATTTCTTTTGGAGTTACTTTGATTTTAAAAATAAATGAAATTTTTATGTAATTTTTTGTTTGGGAAACAGAATGAAGAAAGAATTTTTTTTAAAATTAGTTTAAAGAACATATAGATTTAAAATGTATTGCTCCTCATGTTGCTTTAATTTGTTAGTGTTAATTTGATTAAAAAAAAAATGCAATTTTACAAAAAAAATTTTTTTATTTTCCCAAAAAATTTTTTTTTTTTAAAGAGTATGACCCACAACTGTATTAATTTTTTGTTACAAAACTTGAGCTTAAGCAATTTTCACTAAAGCCGACTTAAGCGGTTTTTTCACATAATTTTTGTTTTACTTTTTTTTTAATCTTCTCAACTCTGTTTTTTATTATAAATAATTTTTTTTAACAAAATTTTGTTAACATAATCCACTGTGCAGTATAAAGTGCTGGTAATAAAAAGAAAATTGTTTATGGTTTATGCTGATCCAACAAGATTTATATCAAACAGATTTTATTTAAATATTAATACCATTTTGCGTTGTTTTATCATTTAGTTCTTTGTCTGTTTGTGTTTTAATTTAATTAAATTAATTTACTTTAAGTGATAATACTTTTGGTAGTAAAAATATTTACCACAACAACAGAAAACTTAATCAATTTTAATTAAAATGCAGCAAATTTACAAAAAAATATGAAAATTATTTACCATAAAAAAGTAAAGGAAAGACAAAAGCATGAAATGAAGATGTCATGTGGAAATGACAGGAACTTTTAAATGAACTAGAATAAGGACTAGAATCTGGAACGGGAATAAATCAACTTACTGTGAAACTACTCTCCTGCTATAAATGCTGTCTAAGTCTGGTAATCATTAAGAATTCAAAGACTTCCTTGAGAGATTGTAGGTAGTGCTGCCCTAAGTAACGAAAAGTGGTCTAGTGACATGTTCTGCTATCTCTTCGTCTACTTCACATAACCTGCACAGATCTTTTCAACTAATCAAATATGAGGATTTGTTTAGTGGTTATGTTCGCATTAATACAAAAATAATAGTTATCATGATGACTATGAGGCTCCCATAAAATAATGGATGTACTGAACTTAAGAGCAGATATTTTTCCATTGCAAAGCAGCTATATTGCAATTAACTATGAAATAAAATATAAATCTAAAGGCTGTCAACGCTCTGATGACAGACCATTATTCTCTTCATAAAATTTTCAATGACTTTTTCCCAGCAATTTGTGTTAATTGAGCTTAGAGATTACAAACCATCTCTTAATTGCATAAGCCCGAGACTTTACAAAACTTCAAAGAAAATTTTTTTTTTTAAATTGTGAAGAAATTTAGCAATTTCCGAATGAGCCATAGAAGATTACGAGATGGCAAATATATCATTTTAAACAAGAGATCGTCTAAATTTGTAATCTGTTGCCCAAATAATCAAAAATTATTTTGGAATATTTTTAAATTTTTTTTTAAATTCCTTTCTATTCTAGTATACTTGCTTTGAGGGGTTTTTACCATTCCCAATTTTGCCAAGGAAAATTACCAAAATCAAAAATTAATTTAATCCGTAGGCTCTAAACTTTCTGAAAGCGTTTTAACATTTTCTGTAAATTTCGAACTTTTTATTTTATGATGCAAAACGAAAACTGCCAAATTCCTTGAGAATAAGAGTACTGGGGTGTATGGAAAGCTCAAAAAAATTTTAAAAATAGTCCAAAGTAATTTCTCAATATTTTGGCGATAGATTAAAAATCTAGACAGTCTCCTCTTTATAATGATGTATGTCCCATCCCACAATATTTACTGGTTCATTGGGAAGTTGCTAAAATCACTTAGAGCAACAGCACTAGAGTATATGGAAATTCCAATATAATCCAAAGTAACTTCCGAACGAACCATAAAAGATTGCGTGATGGGACATATATCATTTTAAAGGAGAATCTGTCTCGATTTGTAATCTATCGCATAAATACTCAGAAGTTACTTTAAACCTCCATAATCATATGATTTGAGACTGTTGGACTTCTTTCCTTGAGGATATTTAAAAGGAAAATTGTACGTCAATAAGCCAAGAACGACTCAAGAGCTAAAGGAAGAGATAATTCGGCACATTAACGACATTGAAGCGCAATTAAGTCGCAGAGCTGTGGCGAGCATTTTGCCGATATATTATTTAACACATAATTGTTATAGATCCCGAACTTTTTGTTTTATTTACAGTTCACATTGTGCGTTTTTAATTAATTTATTTAAGTGAGAAAAATATTTTTTTAATTTATTTTAATATTTAAATTTCAAAATATTCTGCTACTTCTTTATTTTAAATTTAAATTTATAATTTGCTAATACGAAATGTTTCTTAATATGAAACGTTTTGTTAAGACACAGCAACAGCAGCATTAACAGAAAATATTTTTTGAAAAGATTATTTTATTGAGAAAATTAAAAGCTTAAATTCTATTTAAATTGAGTTAAGTAAGACAAACAATTTAAACACTTTAAAATTAAAAGAAAGAAAGATTTAAATAAAATCTTAAAAGAAAATCAAGCATAATCTGTTGCTGTTTAAATAAATTTCAGAAACAATTTACACAAACACAAACACACACACAAAATGACAGACAGTAAGTAAAAGAAAAAAAAATAGAAAAAAATTATTAAATTCCTTTTAATGTGTTTTCATATACAAACTGAAAGAAGGAAACTAAACAATTTAAGACATTTTGCCACATCTAGCAGCAGTCCTGTTTGCTTTACAAAATACACAAAAACAACAACCACAATAATAGAGTTTTTAGAAGTGGGCTGTTTTGGGTTGTGTTTATTAGAAACGAATTGTATCAAAATCAAAATATACAGACAGAGTAATAATAATAATAATCCATAAAGTAATACCACTAATAGGATTCATAATAAAGGATAACATGCCATAAATAATGGGTAACAAATTTTCTTTATTGAAAATCCAGGCACGTACAGATTCAATTACTTGTTGAATTTTTTTCGTTTCGTTTACTTATTCCTTATGAATGCTGTTTGGTTGCTAGTCTCAGGCTTGTCATTTCAAGTGGCGCTGGGAAATGGCAGTTGAAAAAAAAGTTATACACACACAAACATATTTGTTTTGTTTGCATTAGAAGTAGAAGAGAAACATTTTCAATTGAAATGAAAACAAGTGGAAACATAATTTTGAAAGTATGTTGTTGTATTATTCGCTTCCAAATATCAACAATAAATATTTTAAAGAATCAAGAAATTTATTTGAAAGGGTGATTTCTTTCTTTTTAAGAATTTGGTTTGTTATTGAAAGAAACTAAAAGTAGTTTTTTGTAACTCAAATTCGAATATTTTATTTGAAATTAAAAAAAAAGTCATAAACTGGAATAACAAGATTCCGTTTTTAACCAAATAGTCTTTAAGAAAACGGGGTAAAGAAGTAGGCGATCTCCACTCTGTAGCATTAAGCTATCTGAGAAAATTCCCTAACTCCTATTAAGGTAGACATCACAACTGAATTATTGACTGGGGAAAAATTCAGTTCTCACAACTGATTTTTTTTCTCACTGTATTTATGAAAACCTTTGGAATGTCTGTGCAAGAGATAATCTTTGTAGGTCTTGACCTTTACTTAAAATGGCTAGAGTTTGCCAAAAAATGAAACAAATGCAAACGTTTCGTTTTGTAGTTTTTCATAATGAAATTCTAAAAAACTACAAAATGAAACCTTCACAAAGAAGCGAAACGAAACAAATGCAAACGTTTCATTTATTATGAAAAGCTACAAAACGAACGTTTGCCAAATGCAAACTCTGATTCTAACTGTAAACATTTCAAAAAAAGCACTTAAGCAAAAAATAAAAAACCAAATGCCCTTAAAAAACATCACCCTTTTTGTGTTTCCTACAGTTTCAATTCATAAGAAAACATGTCTCTGCTGTAACATTTAGTGTTTGAAAGTTGTTCATTTTATACCTTTACTTGCTTACAAATTTTTATTTTTTGGCAATGATAACCGGCAAGCTGTTGGAAATTGCTTTAACAGAGCAAAAGACAAGACAGGGAAAAGGACACAAATAAAAAATTCATATTGAATGTCAAATTCTTAGTAAGTTTACATGAAGTCTTTTAAATTTATTAAATTAAGTCTTAAAATGAATTGATTATTAATTATTAAAGGTTAGAAATTATTTGTTATTAATTAAAAAAAAATTTTTTTAAGAAATTTTTTTAAGAAAAAAAATTTTTAATGGATTTTTATTATTAAAAAAATTTAGGAACTTACGAGTTAGGTGGGCTTAATCTAAAATTTGCTACATAGAGACTGTATACTTAAAAGAAGGTCGCCATATATTTTTGGAACGGCCACGCCCATTTTTAAAACCACTTTTCAACTATTTTTTTTTCACAACTATTCAAAAACATGTGAGCCCGTACTTAATTTAAACTTGAAATTATGCTTTGAACTATTTTATTTACCACTTTGGCGGGCGCCATGCTAGGAAAGGCAGTAGCCACTTTTTATTTATTTGTATGGCTATTTTTAACAATTAATAATCTATTTGTAAACATATTTTTTTCAAAATTTTTACATACGTTTATGTAATAAAGGAACGGAGCGAGTGAGACCGGGCAAAAACATTTAGTAAAATAATAAAAATAAAACTACCATTAATTTTTATATTAAAAAATAGTTTAAATAAGAAAAAAAATTCCACAGGTATTTTTATTTAATAGTCCACTGATTAATGCAGGCAACTTTAACAAAAAACCTGCTACACTAATTGAGCAAAAAAATAAAATATTCAACGTATGCAAATCATTTTTAAATGCAGAAAAAAAAAGTATTTTAATTTACAGTGTGCATATTTTGTTTATTGTTTTTTTTTGTTATTGTTGGCGATATTTAATTAATTGTTTGTTTATTACTTGAGATCAAACACATTTACATTGACCCAACAAAACACTCATCTACAAACACATTGTTTTATGGTTGCTCTTTATTGGCTGTTAATGTAATTTATTGTTAATAATACGTTTAACAAAAAAAAAAAATATGTAAACAAATTAAATTAAAATAAAATGCAACAAGCAACAATAACAACAACGAAAAAATTCAACCGTGTTAAATAAACAATCATCAATATGAGTGAATAACTAAAAAAAAATAGACTCACATACAGGCAAAGAAAAAATATGGTTGAATATGGTTACCGCAAACATAGTTTGTTCTCCTCAAAAATATTATTATGAATTTAAAGCAGCTAAACATTATTATGATCACGATAAAAATGTTTCTAGTTGTTTTTAACAATATTATGTTTACCGTCATAGATATGATTGAATTTATCATATTATTTTTGACAAAACTTTAACTGTAACCATAAATCTGTTTATAGTAAACATAGTAATGAGAAAAATATGGTTGAAAGTAAATTTTTTTCTATTTTGTCTCTTTCAGCACCGTACAAATAAAGTGAGTATAAAAGTAAATTTTAATCGTTCAAAATTAACTGAGTTTTGTGACTGAAGTGGTTGAGTGGCGAGTTAATGCTTTTTAACTAAATATTCCAAAATTCGAATCCTGATAGAGTCAAATAAAATTAAAAAAAAAATTTAAGCTTCCGCTGTGTAATGCAATAAATAAATATAAATTAATAAAAAAAATCTATAGAAAAAAAAAATTTATTTAATAAAAAAAAAATTTAAATAAAATATTTAAAAAAAAATTTATTTAAAAAAAGTTTGTTTAAAAAAAATTATATAAAAAATGCATCTATTTAAAAACTAAAAAAAATTGTATAAAAAATTTTCTTAGCCCTGACCGGGGGTGGAACCACAATATCTGTATTCTTAATATTTTTTTTTTAGATGCAGTCATAAATCTAACCATACTATGTTTATACCAGAATATGGTTGACTCAACCATATTTTTTCTTTGCGTGACAAGTTCATGTAGAGAGGATGTGAGGCAAAGGCCTTACATATAAAGAGTCAAGTATAATAAACAGTGGGCCTTAGTTTGTAACTATAATTTGTTCAAGCCCCATTCTCAGGGCCAAAATTTTTTTAATTATATTTAATAGGCATTTTGATATAACTTTTTTTTAGATAAAATTTTTATATAAATAATATTAAATTTCTAATGGCTATTAGTAGTATCTTTGTAGCTCTTGTTTTACTTCTTGTGCTTTTAAAAACTGCAGCAATTTATAAAACTAAATTTTTATTTTAAATTCAAAAGTGTTTAATTCAACATACCACCACATGTAGAGTACAAAATGATAGACGAAAGGAAAAAAAAAATAGAAGAACCACCAACATTATTGTTTTTGTATACATATTGATTGCAAATTGTTTAAATACATAAAATAACAAGAGAATGGATTTTGTTTTAATTGTAGTTGATTTAACAAAAAGTACAAAATAGAAAAAAAAAATTAAAATCATTTTTACATCTAGCTGTTTTGTAGTAACGTGTGGCAAAATGGCAACTGAAAGTGATGAGAGTAAAACTGATTTATAAGCTTTGATTGGTAAAAACAGCAAAGTAATAAAATGTCAAAAATGTAACAAGAGAATTTAAAATAAAAAAAACAAAAAATTTTAAAAACGTAAAACATGTAATTAAAAAAGAGAAGAAAAATAAATAATGTTACAAAATTGGACTGATGAAAAAGCAATTGAATATTTGTAAAGCAAGATTTCGTAAACATTTCTTTTAATTAACTTTTGAGTAAAAAAGGCCTAAACTGCAGAAGGAAAAGGGAATCTAACTTCCTCAATAGATTATTAAAAATTTTTTAGTTCTTTTTAAAGCTTTTCCAAGATAAGTCACAGTAATTTTTTTAAACAACACAAATCCGCGAAGCTTTTTTGCTTGTCTGCAGAAAACACGCAGGGTAAGAGCAGAAATTGAACCTGCGACCCCCAGATTGAAAGGTTAGCACTCTACATACCAGTATATAGTGCCCTTAATATATTTACGTATATGTTAATGACCTTTAGTCAAAATATGAGTCAGGAAAATTTAAATGATTCAGTTAAGTATTCAATTGCTTTAATAAAAAATTAAATTCTTTTATTTAAAAGTTTAATAGATTCATTTAAAAATTTATTTAGCGCAATTAAAAATTTAAATGATTCCGTAAAGCACACAGCTGCTTTAGTTAGGAATTTAATTACTTCAATTATAAATTTAATTCTTTTCATTAAAAGTTTACTTGATTCAATTCAAAGCTTAATTGTTTCAACTAAGAATTTTTATATAACTCAATTAAGATTTTGTTTAATTCGATTAAGAATTTATTTAACTCAGTTGAGATTTGATTTGTTTTAATTAAAAATTTAATTGATTAAATTAAGAATTTATTTGACAATTGATTTATTTGCCTCAATAACTTAATTTAATTATTTTAATTAAAAATCTAACTGATTCAATTAAGAATTTATTAAATTCAATTAAGATTTTGCTTAATTCAATTAAGAATTTGTTTAATTTAATTGTAATTCAATTTAGAATTAAATTTATTCAATGAAAAATTTATTTCACTGAATTCAAAAATTAAATGATTCAGTAAAGTGTTCAATTACTTCAATTAAAAATTTAATTGTTTTAATTAAAAATTTAATTGATTCAATTCAATTATTAACTTATTTAACTCAATTAAGAATTTCATTGATTTAATGGCTTCAATTAAAAATTTAATTATATTAAATAAAAATTTAATTGATTCAATTATTAACTTATTTAACTCAATTACGAATTACAAATTTAATTATTTTAATTAAAAATTTAATTGATTCAATTAATAATTTATTAAAATCAATTAAAAATTTAATTAATACAACAATTTTTTTTATTAAAATATATAATTTTTACTTAATTTTTCTCTGTGTAAAAGTATGAAATTTTGAAATTTTTTTTTAAACCAAAATTATATTTTTTAGAAGAATTTGAGGGCAAATATTTTATTGTTATTGAGTATTTTCTTTAAGAAAAAGTAAACTGGCCAATAGATCAATTGTTTTCTTTTCCTGTTTTTGATTACAATTAGTTGTTTGCAGGAATTCTATGTTTTTTAGTTTCTTGAGTCCATGCCTCACTCTGTCTTAAATTTTTTTTTTAAATTTGTTTGTTTACTGGAGAGTAAATCGTGTTTGATAAAGTCAAATGAATTGTTGTGATGAGAAAAAAAAAAAGAAAATAAAGAAATAAAACACGATTGCATTAACAAAAATTTTGCAATAAAAAGCGGAATATAATCAACAACAATCAATCAAACAGCTGGAGTTAAAAATACTTCTTTATTCGCTAGTGAGGTGTATATGAGTAGTTTATTTTATATGGTTTGTTATCTGTGTGTGTGCATATGTGTGTAGATGGGTGTGTGGTGCTGTTATGTTGTGTTTCGCTTCTCTGTGCTGAGTATGAGTGAGTGAAGCTTTTATTTGTTTATTTGTAAGTAACAGTGCAAAATGTGATTGCTTTATCTTTTGTATTGAAGAGTGTTTTTAGTGGAATTCGTTTTTAATGCAGGAGTATGTGCAAAATGTATGTATTTTTATTGCTACTACCCATACATAGCTGGCATGCAGCAACATGGTATTTTGAATTGATTTTTCCCGTTTGATTTCAATTTGTATGTTTCATTGGAACTTACAAATGAATAAAAACAAAAAAAAACCTATAAAAGTCAAAATTTGCCAATTCAATCAAAAATTGACTGACATGAACACAAAAAAACACCAGCAACAAAACGTAAAGAGAGAAGAGAAAAAAGAATTGGCTTTCAAATTGAATGAATCATATCAAAGTGTTGTTCAATATATCGAAATCAATTAGAGAGTGCGGTATTTTTTAAAATAAGCCGCAGCCTTTTATTAAACAAAATAAGACAAAAAAAAAATCAATGAAATTTAAATGAAAAATGTTTCCTGCTCTATTCCATTCTCCATTAACTAGACAAAGTGTCAATACTTGTATTTGAAACAGAGTTTTGTTAGTGTTTCCCTTTACTGTCGTTCAGTTACAATGCTTGGCTTTTTTTTATTGGCAAAATGTTAAAAGAGTTTTAATTGATTTTTATGTTAAAAAAAAATAATTTTTAGCAAAAAAAAAAAAAAAATTAAATAAACGTTTGCTTTTCTGCATTTATCGAATTTGCGGTTAAATATTTTTTTATTTTTTTTTATTGCTTAAATGAAACTGAAATTATTAAAAAGCTAAAGTAGCGAGACGTTTTGTGTTTTGTACTGAAAAAATATTTATAGTAAAAAACCATTAACGGAATTTTTAAAATTTTTGCAAATAAGACTTTAAACTTTGCTTTACTCATAGTATTTGCTAAGCACAAAGGCTTACAAATTCAAGTCAACATTTGAATCAGAGCAAGTGCAAAGTGTTTTCAAATTAGTTTGGAGCGCTGCTCCAAAGCAGTGTATTCTTGTAATATTATTTAACTTGACTTTTTTCCCCTCTTTGGCTTATAATTTCACTAACCTTTTTTCCTTAACTTATTGACTTGTTAAATCAATTGACAGCTAATAAATGTGTCAAAATGCATGTCATACGCACATAAACAATTTAATCTAATACTAGCATCTAAATGTAACTAAAGAGGGAAGGTTTTAGCAAATAAACTAACAGTAAAACCACAGTATTTGAACATTAACAACGTAAAGTTATAAGGCAAAAAAATTAACCCAAATACAAACCACCCGATAAGCAATTTGCCAGTTGACTACAAAAATAGAAAAATGAAATTTTCACTAAAAAAAGGTTTAATAAATTTTAAAAACACAACAGATTTTTAAAACGAATTTTGAGTGTGGCAATGATCAAAAGACTTAAGATTAACACTTTTATTTTATAAAAAAGTAAAAGATTTGAAAAACGAATTATACAAACTTTTATCTTGTAAAGAAGTAAAACACTTGGAACACGAATTTTTATTTTTGGGGCATACTAAAGATTTAAGACACAAACTTTTATCTGGTAAAAGACTTGGAACACGAATTTTCAGCTTTGCAACGTATAAAAGACTTAAGACACAATTTTTTGTTCAATAAAAAATTAAAAGACTTGGAAAACAAATTTTATAAAAGACTTAAGATACAAACTTTTGTTTTGTAAAGAAGTAAATGATTTAAATCAAATTTAAAAATATTAATACGTATTTGGCTACAACAGTGAAGTGTATTTAAGACTTGTTACAGACGAATTTAATATATAAAAATTTTATTAAAAAAAATCTATAAAATTGTTTATGTATTTCTGAATAAATTCAGAACGGATTTTAATGAAATACGATTATGAACAGAAGTTAATTAATTAATTTAAAATTTTTAATAATTTTTTTAAAGAAAAAAAATTTTTTATTACAAAAAAATATGATTCTAACAAAATTGTCTGATAAAATATTTAATTGATTTAATTAAAAATTTCATAAGAAAACATTTAATTCAGCTTAGTTGTCAGTTGAAAAAATCGAAGTAGAACGAAGTATAACGTGACCCGGCCTCAACAAATTGCTTCCGTTATTGTTGAAAAGTAAAGAAATTTAGTTATTTTTATTGAGACAATTTTTTTTTCTTTTCAGTGGATTACTGTTCAGGGTAAACTTCATAATCTACTCAATGTCAAAGTCTGTGCTTTTTAAACTTGATTGAATTGCTTATTGGGTAATTAGAAATACAAATATAAACCCGTTTGTTTATATAAAAGGCTGCCTTAAATAAACATTTGTTAAGCCAAAAAAAATCAATCTACACTTAAGAAAACACAGAGATAAAAAAAAATAAAAATTGGGGTTGTTAGCAGTTCTTAACCGACTTTATATTATCTCTGTTTACCCGTAATTCACATTTGACAATAAATATAAAAAAATATTTCCTGCTGATCCCCAATAGATTTAACAAAAATAAAAATAGAAAAACACAAGGGTTTGTTACTTGTTAAATAGCTCTGTAGTGTTTGCTTTATTTTTTTTTTTGCTGTGTTTGTATAAAGTGTAGATTTTAACTGACTTAACAATTTTTTTTACCAACAATTCGATTTCCGTCAAACGCTTGAATAGTTATTTGTAATGAAAAGAGGGTTCATTTATAGTTTCAGTTTTAGTTTTAGTTTTATTTTAAAACAACAGAAGCGTGGTAGCCACAAAAAAGCTTAAATGATGCCTAAAGTGGGAACAAAATTTGGGAAATAAACTAAAATGAACAAGAAGTATTTGAATATTAAAATTTGTTTAACAAAAAAAAATTAATTGACTAAAAATTATTGAGAACGAAGGAATTTGTTAAAAAAATTTATTTAATTTCTAGCTGCTGAGTGTTTCTTTTTTAGACCCCTTTGAAAGTTCATGAACTTCAAAATTTTTCTTTTCCAATTTTCACTACGCCCTTTTGTAATTTAATAATTCAGCAAAATAGTAACACGCTGGTTATTGCAATTGAGTTTTACTTTTAATATTGAGAAACTATGAAAACAGAAAATTTTTTTCTGGCAGACACACAGTGCCAACATGAAATATGGTTGTTATTTAATACAGACGATAACATACTTATGACTTTCTGAATGTTGTTTCTTATTTTTCGACTTGCAAAGTTTTTTTTTTTTTTTTTCTATTTTCCCGAGAGATAATATACCAGAACACACACACGTGCACATATGAGTAACACATACAGAATCAGTATTGGAATAATTGCTGGCTTGCGCTTTTATTTTCTAAGCAATTGTTAATATACCCTGCAAGCAATTTGGTAGGTGTGTACAATTTGGTGTTACTGTATGACAAAATCAATATTTTATACAAAATTAGATGCTTTTGCCTGGTCTCGGCCTGCATTTACTATGGTATTCTTATAGAGCTTACGTACCAATTTTTAGAGAAGTCTGTTTATAATTTTATTCATTACTTTACTGGATCATATTTTCGCTAGCATTATTAGTAGAGGCGTAAACCAAAGTGCTAAATAAAATATTTCAAAGCATAATTTCAGGCTTGCATGAAGTACGGGTACACATCTTTTTGAACAGTTGGCTAGTTAAAGCCATTGACAAGTGGGTGTAAAAATGGGCGTGGCAAGTACAGAAGTATATAGTGATCTTCCTTGGGGTACAGAGACTATTTATACTAAATTTCAGTTACACCTGTTTTAAAACAAAAATTCGTATAGCAAACAAATAAACAAACAAAACAGAAAATGAATTTTATTTATAAAGATAAGAAGGTTTTGAAATGCAATTATAACAAAAGGATTAAAATGAATGTGTACCTGTAGCGGTATTATTAAAAGTTTACAGGAAATTGGAGTTCAAAGTAGAAATTTTTTTTAGGCCAACCCTAAATAAGAGTGCATGAACCTTTAAAGATATTTTAGGTTTTTCTGGTGTTTAAGTTAAATTTTTATCCTTGGCGTGTTTAAAGACTCATAGTAGAATTTTATCAGAAATAATTTTTTAGAACATTTTAACCTTCTAACTCCTCAACTTATGGGGCTTTTTTCTCTTTTTTTCCATAGGAGTCAAAAATGCTATTAAATGCAGACCTAGATATTTCTTATAAATTTTTATACAAGATTTAATCTAAAAAACTTCTAGTAAAGTTAAACTTTTGCCTTTAATGTGTTCAAAACCCAATTGTAGGATTTTATGAGGCTTATTTTTGTAAAACATTTAACCTTCTAACTCTTGATTTTATTTGTCTTTTTGCCTTTTTTTAAATAGAAGTAAAAACGTCATATTAACTGAAGAGTTAGAAAAGAAGCCCAAAAAGTATCATTATTTAAAGAGTTAGAGGGTTAAAATGTTCCACAAAAATAAAGTTTTATATAAGTTTGTTAAGCAAATCATAAATCTGAAAATAAAGGCTGCTGACTTATAATTAAAATTTGAGAAATTAAAAAATCCCTATATGTAAAAGGTTCAGATATACAATTTCAAAATACGTAATTTTTTGGTTTTCTTCTACCTTAATCACAGATGAGATCTTTGTTATTTTTTGGTGTAATTAAATCAAAAAAATATATTAATTTCAACAAACTATTTTTTTTTAATTTGATATAAAGTTAATGAGATTCCCTGTAGGGAAACCTTGTGTGTTTGTATTTTGGACTGCTTATTTATTTCTTAAAGTCAATGTGCTTGCGTGTTTCTTGCTAGAATTCTTTAGGGGTTTTGTTATGTTTTACTTGTTAAACTCATAAATGTCTTTTAAATCATAAATGTTTCAATTTCAAGTCAAAAATCGATTATGAACTCATATAAAATTTATTGGTTTTAAGTAAATATGACATTGAATTGTTATATAAACAGATACAAATCGCCATTCATCACGTCCACAGTATAACGGTGGATAAATGCTGCTCAATGCTAGAGTAGTGTTGGTGAGGAGATGGAAGTAATTTCGTTATGGAAAATTCACTAAAAAAAACTAATTAAATATTAATATCACTATTTTATTAAGCTTAAGGTCTTATTTTATAAATTTATTTTTATAGCGATATTTCGCTCCAACTTGCGTAGCTTCTTCAGGATATATTATAATTATAAATTTATAATAGAGTGAAATATCGATATAAAAATAAATTTATAAAATAACACCTCAAGCTTAATAAAATAGCCATTTTAATTAAAAAGAAAAAGGTCAAATAAACTAACAAATACATTTTTTAATAGTTGTGTGACTTCGCTTATATAGGAGGCTTATTCTCCTTGATGGCTTTCTTTTACAGGGGCTAGCTAGCCTCATGCTATCTAGAGAGCCTAGTCTACTTGTTTTTAGCACTGGTCTTCTAAAAACATAAATAGCAAAACTCTCACTGAATGAGATAATTGTCTTCGTGGTAGGCCTAGAACAGAAGCAGTTAACCTATCGGCTGTACAAAACATTCTCTGGGTTGTAGCTTAATAAGGTTAATTCGTAATAATAAAAAAATATTAATAGCCAATCATAAATCACAATAAGTGAAATTATTGCTTGTTCACAATACGTCTATTCTGGCTGCAGTGATCAAGAAACTTGCTCTTGCTCGTGATTTCTTGAGGCAGTCTTTTGGAGTTTTTTTTGCTAATTTTGATGGTAGTCTAGACTTCAGTATCCTGGCAATAGTTAAGTATAAAATGTATAAACCTTTTTGTGGAGCTTGAAATAGGCTTCACCTTTCAATTTTTTTTGAGCCTCTCTGTGACACTCACACTCATAATGTAGTAGAGTCTAGTCCAGTAACCTTTTAAATTTTTATGTGATTGAATCTCATCTATTTACTAGTACATGATCAAGTAATTGGGATCGTTTTTCCCCTTGGCATAAAAAATTACTGAGGTGAAAGTAAGCCTCCTTTTGACCAAAAAAATCACAAAGTGCATGAAATGCAGTTTGATTTAAATGCCCATTTTCCCAAAAATGCTGCAACAATCTTAAAGAGCTGCTCATTTGGGCACCTCTTGATGGTTGAATTTTTTAAAGACTCAAACAATCAATTTTAAAATGTCGCTAACATCGTTGGATTATGGTTGGATCACCCTTTAAAAGTTTGATTCAATATTTCTCCCCACCAATAATGAATATTTCCTTTCAGTTTTAGTTTGTTATAAAAACTTTTTACCACTACCAGCACAGGTTGATATAAACTGGGAACCCAAATAAATAATATGCCCACCCTCACACACATACACACTATAACAGCTCTGGCTACATACGCACATAAACTCTTTCCTATTTAAAAGCCACAAAAAAAGCAGCGAGTAAACTTTATCTTTAGCAAATGAATATTTGTTTTTAACCTTCACTTTTTGCGGTATGAATGTGTGTGAGTGTGTGCTTAAGTATCAATATGGTTTGTGTGTGTGTGTGTATTAAATTTTTATTAAATACATATTGACTTAGTTATTATGTGCATTATTAGTCTTGCTGATATTCAAAAGCTGATTTATTGACCTCCAAATAAAATATTTATAAAGTGTGGTTACTCCTTCTCCTTTGCTCTCTCTTTTACTTTTATTTATTTTTTTTAATTATCATGGTTCATATATTTTTCATTTTCATTTTCATTTAGTTAAATATTTATTTTAATTTTGTTATTTATGACCTTTCATCAGAGTGTATTAAATCATTAAAGTATTTTAAGTGCAAAAAATTTTTTTTTCGTTTTTGATTTTCCAGCAAAATTTAAATAAGGATTCCAGCCATGTAGGATTATATTTATTTGTGTGTATTAATAAATTTGTGACTTTTATTTTATTATATATTTTTTATTTATAAAAAAAATTTTTTTTTTAGTTTTTTTTTTGTGAATTGCAAATATTTTTGTTTGTAGACTTTTATAGCTCAATTGACACTTAAAAAAATGGTGCTTCAAAACAATTCATTTGAAATAAACAGCAGTTAACAAAACAATTAATACTAAAATTGTTGGATAAGAGCTGTTATTTTTTAAAGTAGTATAAGTCCACTTAAAAAAACAAATTAAATTGGACTCTATTTAGTCTTAGATACTCTTTAAATTGGCCAAATATTCATATTTTTCACTGTCCAAATTTTTCTTAAATATTAAAAAAATAAAAAAAATTTATAAAAAATAATAAAATGGCAAATATTGATTGAAATATTTTTTAAATACCTATTGCTTGGTAACTATAAATTAAATAATTAACTTACCTTGAGAGAAAATCCATTTTGAAATTTTTATTTTTAAAATCAATAAAATTTCTAAAGAAATAAGAAACAAATTCCAAGAAAGCTGCTCAATAGGTATTCAAAACAAATTAATTTTAATTAATTTAAAATAAATTTCATTTTATTTAATTCAAATAAACAAATTAAAATACCCAAAAAACCTCTCTGGCATCTGTCTTGCTTTTTGTAGTTCTTTTACTAAAAAGCACACTTACATATACACGTACTTGTATGTATAAGACCGACAACTTGGCTTCGTGCTTATATGCACAACATTACGCACATGTACAGCTTAAAAACTTCCATAAGAAAACAAAACAATTTAATGAAAATCCAAAATTTTGTTTGTATTTCTGTTATTTCTAGGCCATTTATTGCATTTGGTCTTTTTTTTTTTAACAGATTTTATGATAAGGATTTCTTATGAAACAGCAAAGCACAATTTTTTGTACGTTTTGTATTTTGGATAAAACAGGCAAAAAGTCACTACAAAAAATGGTTAAAAAATAGAGGTAGTCGAGGTTTTTGACTTAAAGCTAAGCTATTTATTAACTGATCAGGATGAATTTTAATAACAACTAGAACGCAAAAGCTGCTGACAGATTGATAAGCTAAACTTTTCTTTAGGTCTTCTAGGAACTTCAAAAACTTGATTTCAACGACTACACCGACAGACACACAAAAAGACAGACAGCGATAAATCGCCTCCCCAATTGATAACAGTTTAGAATACAATAATTTATATAGTGTGCCATATACGATATAAAAATTACAAACGGCATGACACTTACAGTGAAGGGTATAAATATGAGTCAGCGTTAATTTTAGGAAAATTCTAGTAACATTCTTACTAAAATTACCTCTGCTGCAATTTTATTTGTTTTTTTCTTAATTTTTTTTTTTTTAATTTATTGAAAATACTTTCATAATGTTAACTTAACAGAGCCCTGTTAACATGATACAGAATAAAAAATCGTAACTAACTTCACTGAATAAAATTTACTAAATAAAAAAATACAGAGAAATTTAAATTTTTCTATCAATTTGAGCGCAACTGTAACTTGTATGCAATTGCAATTATATTCACAATTACATTTATACTCTATTGTAGGCATAGACAGACATGTGTTTCTCTGTGTGTTTAAATATTTCTATATCATCACCATCATCATCATCAAAAGAATTTGTATCTATTTGAATTTACACATCCATTTATTTATTTATTTATTAAGTGCAAATGGTTTTTATTTATGACATGCCATGTTAACATGACATGTCATCTGTGTTCATTTTGTTCAACTTGTGTTGACTATTGTTTCATATTGTTTTTCTGTTCAAATTTAAACAGTTTTTGTTAACTTGTTTTGTTTTAATTTTATTTATTTATTTATTTTATTATAAATATTTGTTGTCTTTATTTAATTTTAAAATTGAAAAAGTGAAAAACTGAAATGTAAAATTTGATTGATATTCGTTTCTATGATTAGTTAACAAATTTTAGTTTTAAATGCAGATGTAGACACCTACTTGTATGTACGTAAGTGTGTGTAGCTTAGCACATGCGTCTTGTAAATACTTTTATTAAATTAATTATTTTTTTTCTTTAAGATTTATGAGTTTCTTTTTTTTTTTAATGCAGCCTTTGGCTCATGACTATGACTAGTTCGAAACAAATTAAAAAAAAATTACTTTAATTAAATATGCTCTAAAGCGACTCTTACACGACAACAGAATGCAGCTAATTAAGCTACTAAACCCAAATCATATAACTGGTACAATATTTATTTCATTACAGACACATCACTGAACGATCGCTATGTAAAGCGACTTAAATTCAGCTCAAAAACTTGATTAATGAAATGAGGTTTTTCTGATTTAAAGTTAAATATAGAATTCAGATAAGCCTCAAAAGTTATCAATAAAACGAGAAATATTTTACTAATATCCTTGCACAACTTTTGATTTTATTCATAACAAGAGCCTTTAAAAGCACTAGGGCTGTTTGAAAGCCCTTTTAAATAAAAAGGGTTCTTTCTAACACATAAAAGTTTTATTTCCCAACATGATTTTCTTTTTAGATCAATAGTCCAGCGTTTTAAAAATTTTTTTATTTCTTACCAAATAATATGTTTTCTAAAAAACTAAACAAAATGGGCCCTAATCATAGTAAAAAAAACAGGCTTTTATTAAAATATCATTCATAAGAATGATATGAAGTTAAAAAGATACCGACTTTAGTGTGACTATGATTATGGCCCAATGTGTTCAAAGGCGTTTTGTAGAATTTTTAAAAACGAAAATTTTTTAAAAATTCGGTTAGAAAAACAGGGCTTGCTTTTGTAAGTTGACTTATAATTAAATTTAATTCACAATATTTCTGTTATATAAACAATTAGTTGAAATCCAGTTTTGTTAAACTGGAATAAAAAGTTAAACACATTTTAAAACCAAATTTATATTAAAGTTGTGTTCAGTGATTGATAGTAGAATTTCAAGAGGATTATTTTTGTAGAACATTTTAACCCTTTAACTCTTTGTCTTATAAGTCTTTTTTACACTTTTTTAAATAGAAGTAAAAAAATCCCATTAATTGAAAAGTTAGAAAAGGAGTGCAAAAATTTTTATTATTTGAAGAGTTAAAGGGTTAAAATATGCGACAAAAATATTCCGCCTAAAGTTTTACACGAGTTTAATTTAAATAAAATATCTGTAGTAAGATTTAGTAGCTTTTATTACGAACATTCGTAACTAAAAATCCATATTTTATCGAATTCGGTATTCAGTAACTTTCCGACAAAAATATTCGAAGTTTGCGACGAAGTTACCAGCACATAAATAATCAAAGCAAATAACGATTTCTATTGTACCGAATATTTTTGTTGGAAAGTTACTGAGTACCGCAATCGATAAAATATCGTTACACGAATGTTCGTAATAAAAGTTACTGAATCGCTCTCCCGAAATACTAATGACGTTTGGAATCCATATATTCCATTATATTTCTTTATAGATTTTTATCTATAAAGAAAGAAAGGAGCTAGAAAAAATCTTAAAAAAAGCTACAAGAAGCTAGAGATTAAAATACAGAATTTGTATGATTTTTTAAACCTAAAATGATAGATTTACATGATGACCTATAACGAATGCAAAATTTTCTAAAAAAGGCCAGCAGCCTTAAACTCTTTTATGACCGAAAACCAGACTTGAATTTTCAAAACTGCCAAAACTGTCAATTTTTTGTTAAGTCTTCTTCACTGGTCAGAATTTAGAGGCTTTAAAAAGATAGATTTTGTTGAACAGTGTAATTTAAAAAAATTTTATTTCAGAAAATTTTGCTTTTTTTTTGGAAAATAAATTAAGTGGATTAATTTTTAATAACTAGTAAATGTGTGTTCACTTCCTGCTTAAAATTTCTTTAATTAATTTTTTTTATTTTTTTTTATAATAAAAATACTTGCAAACATTCCTGCTGTCTTAGCGATTATGAAATTTTGTTTTTTACTTTTCTTTTCTTTCTTCCTTTGCAAATCATTACAATAAATTTCCGGTTTTTAATTAATCGCATCCATGTCACTCAGTTTTAACTTTTATTTTTAATTATTTTTACTTTACTTTTCTTACAAAAAAAAAAAGGAATGGAAAAAAAAAATAAATAAAATTTCTTTGCTTGCGCTCATTTGCTTTTAATGGTAGTGTAATTAAAGACTCATTAAGTCAGTACATTGTCATCATCATGACACATTCAAGTGCAATGTTTTTCTAAAGGAATTTTAAAATTGTAATAAAGAATTTTCTTAAGCACTTCCAACACTTTTTTTTTTTTTTGCTGTTTGTCTGATTTGAGTTTATTAAATTTTGAAGACAATTTGAAATGAAGGCACGCGGGAATATAAAATAGAAAAAAATATTTTTGTGTTTGACATTTAAATGTCTAACAGATTTTTAAATTAAAAAAAAAAATAAAAAAAGTTTTAGTAAAGAAAAAGACCAATTAAGTCCAAAATAACGAACGTTATTGTTCGCTTTAATTTTAAGCAAAAAAAAAAAAAGAAAAAAAATCACAAGCTTTTTTTGTTTTATAAATACATTTACATTTCAAGCATTAAATATAACGCTCATTGGCTTGAATAGAGCCTTAACAGAAAGACATTTAAAATTTTGAAAAATTTTAAATTAAATAAATAATACATTTTTCTCCTCAACTTACTTTTTATAGTGTAAAAATACTAAAAAAAATATTTTTAATTTCTTTTCTTTTCAGTGTAAAATATTAACACTTTATTAGGTAAGTGTAAACTTTAAATGGCTGTGTTTACTATTCAAATAAATAAGCGATATAATGGTTAGTCGGTTTAAGTGGTGACCTGTAGAGTGATTCAATAATTTTTATTACAAACATTCGTATCGAAAAATGATATTTGATCGAATTTGGTATTCAGTAACTTTGCGACAAACAAACATAAAATGAATTTTATTTACAGGATTGATTAAATTGTTTATTAAATAATTAAAATATTTAGTAATTTAAAATTCGATATGTTGGCAGCAGATGTTCATTTTTAATAAAAAAAAAAAAATTTTTAAAAGCTTTTTCTCTAGAGTTCGTCAGTAAATTTTTTTTAAGAAAATTTAGTTTAGTTCTTCAAAAGTGTTTTAAACCTTTATTAAATGTGTGTTACCATTTCATTTTTAATTAATAAACAAAATGTTTATTCAATTACGTTTCAAAAACCATTATGAAAACCTAAACTTAATGCAAAAGTATTCAAGTAAACAATTTATGCAATCAATAAATAAACTCTTTCTTAACAATGACCATCTACATCATCATCATCATCATTATCATCATCAGGCAACAGATGCACTTTATGTGGCAATAGAACTTTCATTTTACTCTTCTTTTTGGTTAACCGCAGGACAAATACTATTGTGTAGCTCGAAGAGGGCAAATACAGACTAAATGTCTAAAAGACACACACACACACAAAGAAAAAAGCATTTATTAAATCAATTTTAAGAAGCCTAAAACCAAAACAAGATTGTAACAGAGTGCACAGTTTAACTAAAAATTGTGCACTCTGCTGCTTGCCAACGAATAAAATTTAAATATTTTTACTCTTCAGCATCTAAAATAAAAAACTTTTTTTTTTTGCATTGATTTACAGCTCATGAGCATACGAGTAACAAGTATGGGAAACAGGGCCCAAAGTACAAACTATTCAATAAAAATTTCTAACACAAAACAACCAACCAACTACGGCTGTGTTATGTCATTGGGAATTTCAAGAAAAACTTTATCTTTTGCCCTGTGCACTCCTAAACATGTGTGCTCTGCTTTATAAGAAACTAACAACAACAACAACAACAAAAAAGGAAAGAAAATTATTCTAAGCAAATGTTGGTTGTTGTTTGGTTGGTTGCTCTCTCTTGTTGTTTAGATTTTGTGGTTTTTTATGATGACACAAGAACTTTGGTTTTGTTTAGAGTTTTTCTTTTCTTTGTGTGTAAGAAAAGAAAAAGAGTTTCGACGCACAGGTGTTGTGTGTTTTTATTTAGATTTTTTTTTGAATCTTGCAACGTTTTTACTGTTTTACACACACACACACAGACAACTATTTTATTTTGCCAAATGTTTCCAAAATGTAATTTTATTATTACAAGTGCACTATTCGTATTTACCAAATATTTGCTTTTTAATTTGCATAAATGCTTTTTTTTTCTCAAAAATCAGCTTTGCATTTTTATTTCAATGATTTTTGGCAGCCATTGCTAAGAAACAATAAAAGAAAATTAAAAAAAAGAAAATCAAAAGTGAAAGAAAATTTATTTTTTGAGAAAAGCCTACACACTCACATCTTCGATTTAAAATAAAAATAAAAATTTATAAAGATTTTTTGGATCAACTCACTGTTTCTTCGAGAATCAAAACCCTAGAAACACATTTCAGGGACAATCTATTGGATTGAACGAGTCATAGGTTAAAGGTTACCACTTTAGGAAATTTCATAATAGAGTCATGGCTCACATGTGCTTTAAAAATGGAGCCTTTGTAAACTATATAAAAAAACCTTCTCACAAAGCAGGTGGCCATTGTCTTCTAGGTGATCTGGAAGTTGGGCTGCAACTAAGGCAGAGAGAAATAAACCTCTTTAAGCAGAAGAACACCCTAACCTATAATAGAACCAGAAAAAAGCTTTTTTCTGGGTAGAATTGCATTCTTACAATAAGCGGATTTGCTGATTGGACCTGCACAAGCAAAGCTCTTTAGCACACTATTGCAGAGTACATCCCTGAGGGTACTGTTACTCAATAAGAGCGACCTTAGACTCTTAACAAGATGGTCTACTGGGAATTGTATTCTTAAAAAGCACCAATTTAAGAATAGGAAATATTAGAATCAGCTAATGCAGGTTCTGTGGTTTGCATGATGAATTCTCAAAAGACTTCTGAGCAGACTTTTTGTTTACTCCCAGAAAGGTAGGCAAGCTGATACGTCCATTTAAGAGGCATAGCGGGCTATACAAAAGCTTTTTTAGGGTTGCGATAGATAATAAAGCCATAACAAAGGACTCTTTCATGAGCTCTCTTTAGTCTTCTGCGGTCTGTTAAACTTACACTGCAAGAATAAATAACAAATTTTCCAATTAATGACAATTTTTCATCTGATTAATGACAATATTTCATTGATTCAATCAAATATTCTATTAAATGAATGCAAGGGCAACAAAGCGGCTCACTCACAGTTGAAAACCTTATCCAGACTATGAGGACACAAGAAGATATTTAGAATCTAGTATCCCACTACATAGAGAAAAAATGACAGAAGAAAAAAGGAGATCTTGATGCGGAACAAAGCATCACAGAATGCAATATTTGAAGGATGGGAAATGCAGAGGCATGGAAATAGATAAGAGCAAAATGAAGCCAAAGTGAACCACCCTAAAGCAATGCGATAAGTAGTCCCGTAATGGTTAATAATATTTCCTCTCAGAAGACGGTTTGTGGACTTAGTTGGCAGGTGTTTTGCCGAGACCAACACAACCTGTTGATGAGCAACAGCATTCCCAGCTTTCCACCAAAAAAAATAATGAAAAATTTCATTGCATTAAATGAAATATTTCATTAAATGAATGAATAAATTACTGAAAAAATTTATATTTTTATTTTATTTTATTTTTAATTTTATTTAATTTTTAGTTTATTTTTATTTTAATTTTTATTTTTATTTTATTTTTATTTTTATTTTATTTTTATTTTTATTTTTATTTTTATTTTACTTTTAGTTTATTTTTATTTTATTTTTATTTTTATTTTAATTTTATTTAATTTTTAGTTTATTTTTATTTTAATTTTTATATATATTTTTATTTTTATTTTTATTTTTATTTTTAGTTTATTTTTATTTTATTTTTATTTTTATTTTTATTTTAATTTTTTTTAATTTTTAGTTTATTTTTATTTTAATTCTTATATTTATTTTTATTTTTATTTTTATTTTTATTTTTATTTTATTTTTATTTTCATTTTCATTTTTATTTTTATTTTTATTTTTATTTTTATTTTTATTTTTATTTTTATTTTTATTTTTAGTTTTATTTCTATTTTTATTTTTATTTTTATTTTTATTTTTATTTTTATTTTATTTTATTTTTATTTTATTTTATTTTTATTTTATTTTTATTTTAATTTTTATTTTTATTTTATTTTATTTTATTTTTATTTTTATTTTTATTTTTATTTTAATTTTTATTTTTATTTTTATATTTATATTTATTTTTATTTTTATTTTTATTTTTATATTTATTTTTATTTTATTTTAATTTTAGTTTATTTTTATTTTAATTTTTATTTTTATTTTTATTTTATTTTTATTTTTATTTTATTTTTATTTTTATTTTTATTTTTATTTTTATTTTTATTTTTATTTTTATTTTTATTTTTATTTTTATTTTTATTTTTATATTTATTTTTATTTTATTTTTATTTTATTCTTATTTTTATTTTTGTTTTATTTTAATGAGAAGCTGGCAAAATTTTTGCCTACAAAATTTCTTTATAAAATAAAAAAAATTAAAAAAAATACATTGCAAGCCTTCCGAACAATTTTAATAAACCACAAAATCTCTTAAGGATTACTTTCACTTCATTAAAATTCACTAAATTCTGACGAACACACGAACCGTAGCAAAACAAAGCTAAACAGAAAACTCATTGTATTAGCAGCATTGGTTGGTGAAAGGATGTAAATAAAACAATAAACCAGTACAATGAGCCAAAATGGCAGTGTAGCAAAACGAAAAAATTTCACATAAAGCAAAGATAACGAAATCACAATGAAACTTAGGCAAACACACATACACATACATTAACAATATAAAATCTAGAACTCAGCTACAGCCCCCAGCAATAAGTTGCTAATAATGTTAATTACACAATAGCAAAAGGATGTCATTATAGTTTATCCTGCGGCCATAAACTATAGTTAATAGAGAATAGAAAATCATAACAAATCGTGGAGTGAAATGATTAACAGCAAGAAACAAAAAAAAAGAAAAGTGGAAAACAAAAAGCAGAAAAGCATTAGCAAAGCAAAGCTGGCTTGTCCATTTATAGATATAAACCGTAAATATTTCTAGGCGGCTCAGTGGGTAACAAATGTTAGACGGCTTAGTGTGCATTTGGAAAACAGCAGGAAAGTTAACTTGAAACAAAGCAAACCCTTGGAGCTGTTTAAGCTAAATTTTATTAAAAAACAAAAACGCCTTTCACTTTTTGCTTAAAAAATTTTTTTTTGGAAGCTCTTTTGTTATTAGGACTTTTCAAAGTTATTTTAAGCTAGAAAATTTCAGTTAAAAAAAAAAAAATATTAAGAATTCTTTTGTCACACACTCATTAGTTGCAAACAGCGGGGTTGCTGTGCTTGCTGCTCAGTTCAGTTGTTCGTTATACTTTTGCTTCATATTTTTTTTTATTTTTGTGTTGTTGCTTTAAGCACCTGAGCTTTAGTTGCAGGTTTATTTTAGGCCTTCGTTTAATGAGCACAAGATTTAAATAATAAATTTTTTTTCTTGCTTTTCACAAGTTTTATTTATTAATTTTTTGTTTTTTCTTATTTGTTTGTAATTCATAGCGGCTTTTATTATTTTCATAAATTTTTGCTTTAGTTTTGTAGCTGGAATTGTGAGCCCTACAATTGATAGTTAGACTTTAGTGGTTGGTGATTTCATTTATTTTTGTTTTTTTACCTGGGCTTTGCTTATTTAAAAGTGAATTAAAATTAGAATGAGCAGCGGCAACTACTCTCAATGTACAAATCCTTGTTAAGTCTAGTATTCATTTAGAATTCAAAAACTTGCTTGAGTGATTTGTCCTTTCAGTCAGACGGTTGTACACACAGGCAAAAAATTCGGTTGTGAAAATCAAATTTGTTTCCAATCAAAACTTCAGTTGTGATAAATGAATTTTTAATGTCGACAATAGAAAATCGGTCTTACAGCTCGAAATACTTTTAACAGAACTAAATTTTCGGCTGTGTTATCGATTTCTGGTTGCTAAAGCTGAAAAATTTGATTATCACAAATGAGTTTTTGATTGGAAAGAAATTTAATTCTTACAATCCAATGCCCTAAGTAACGAAAATGGGTACAAATTAGATCATTAGAGAGACGCAATATGTCGCTTCATCTTACCTGCAGAGGTAATTTTGACTGATCCTCATATTCGCTAATTGTTTCAATGCTCTGTGTGACAATGCGAATTCCTGAACAGGTCAAGCTAAGTAATTCCTTTGTTATCTTTTAAGATCGCACTGGCTTAGATGTTTTTGCTAACCGAATACCTTTTGTTTGCAGCCAGTATTGTTGCGTTTCTCTTGCCAACCACTCAATAAAACTGAGCTAAATAGAGCTCCAAGAGAGTCCGCAAAATGGTTTTGGATCAATGAATCTATTAACCGTCCCTTTTTTTGTGACTACATCTGTTATCTCGTTGCCTACATGATCTGGTACTCTGTTATTAGATGCTAGTCCTTTTTGGAAATATTAATCAATTCTAGAGCAGTTTTCATGCTATTTTAAAGGCCGCTCTGCTGTACAGGTGATTATAAAAGTAACTTTCTCTCTTAGGCAGAATTTTAAGGCATGTATTTCGGCCTATGAGCTAATTATTGCAGAAGCTGTTGAAGGTTTTAGAAAATTAAGTGTTAAAACAAATTTTCTTAACCAAAATTTTTAGTTTAAAAATTATATGCAGAGACAAACTCTTTAAAGGAATAGGGGCATTTAGCATGAGTTTAGAAAAACACAATACTGACCTTAAAGAGCCATTAATTGCTAGAAAAATATTTGTTTTAATTTTTAAAATTTCAATTCAAACCATTTAGCCTGCAAATAATTCCATTTTGCTTATTGAAAAATGTATTCTATTGTTTGCTTGTTTACACAAGGCTTTTATTAACATATGAGAAACGGAAAGGCGTTCAAACGTGTATGTGTGAGTGTGAAAAATATTTCAAATGCAGGAGGCTAAAGAAATAAATGAAAATTTCCTGCCGGGTTTTTATAGAAGCAGATTTACCATGCGTGCGATTTTGATTAAGTTGAGCTTCTTTTGTTCTATTCTCATTTGCAAATATTCCATTTTTTCTAGGGAAAACAAAGTAAATAACGTGTTCATAGAAAATAATGAAAAAGTAAATAAAATTATGGAAACTTTTTTATTTTAATGAACTTTTAGTTTCATTATAAATAATGGCAGTAAATGAGCATGAAAAAAAATCAATTTATCAACTAGAGAAAAAGGATAATAATCATTTTCAAACAAAAGTGTGCTTTTATTAAAAGTTTGCTTTTCTCCTTTCAGCCCTTCAACTGTTCTAGAAATTTTGAATAAAAGTTATTAAAAAATACATATTAAGTGTTTTTTATACAAATTTTCTAGATCACTTGTGTTACTGAGAAATAGCATATCGTCGGCTTAAAGTGTAAACCTGCTAAGTCACTTTTAGAAAATTTTACATAAAATTTTTGTTATTTTCAGCTAAAAAATATAAAATGATTATATAGTTGGTTTACTTTGTAATAATTTACATAAAATACAAATATATTATAATAATTTTGTTTTTTTTAGGTGCAAATAACAAAAATTTTCTGAAAGTGACTTAGCAGGTTTACACTCTAAGCCGACGATATTATATCTTTTTCTATCTATATAAATAAAATTAATTTTTATTTATTGAAATTTGGTACATATAGTCTCTACACTCCAAAGAAACTCGGCATATACTTTTTTAAGGGCCACGCCCATTTTTAAGCCCACTTTTTAACGATTTTATCTAGTCTTGTTTTTTTATCTTTTAAATTTTATCAATAATCCAAAGAAAAATTTATTGTTTTTTAAAAAATTGGACTAATTCATTCATTTAAAGGAAATAATTTCATTAATTAAATTTTTTTTAGGGTTAGTTAGTGGCCGGCTGTCACTCATCGACAAGTTATGTTGGTTTACGCAAAACTCCTACCAATTAAGCCCATCAGCCGTCTTTTGCCAGATAGAGATTCCTGACCATTCCATTGATTTAATAAAATCTTTAAAAAATTTTCATTTAAATAATGAAATTATTTGATTGAAAAAATGTGTAAATATTTCATAAAATTAATGAAAGATTTCATAAATCTAAAGAAAACTAGTTAAACAAGATTTTTGATTCTGTTTTAGAAGGTTTTTTTTTTAATAAATTATTTTACAAGCCAAAAGACCACTGCAAGGACAGGTTTGGTAGTAACTGCTGTGAATGAAAAGTATTTTTTTTTTGGTAATAATTTTGGCAAAATGAAATTTTAATTTAATTTCATTTAAAAGAAAATAAAAAACTAGTCATCGCATTACTGTGGAATGAACCCCTTCTTTGGCCCATCCTTTTATTTTTTGCTGTGCTGGTCTGTTCTCTTATCAAGGTCCCTCTTTAATTTAATTAGGAATGAATGACACAGTATTTTGTGTCACTTTATTTATGTTTCTTCCAGTGTAGTGGACCTCACTATGGGTGCATTTACTTTCTATTAATCTACGATGCTCTATAAGTACCAAGACTCTCTACCGAAATTTATATATTTTAAAAATCTACTAATTCTTTAATTAATTTATTAATTAAATAAAATTAATTGTTTTGCTAATGATTTCCAAGGCTACAAATCTATTTAATGCCCTCACAAAAAATGCTCTCATAAAATATTTGTGGCTTATCACTTCACTAAAAGACTAACCCTGCTTTCTAAACAATAACAACAACAAACCAATTAGTAATTGATAACAAAAAAACAATTTATAACTTTTTCTTTACTATAAAACAGTTAACGAAATTATTTTTATTATCACTTTAGAGCAGGTTCATTGAACAATAAAAGAAAGAAAAAAAAAAAAATAAAACCTGCACCCCATTTTTGACAACATCAGGAGGAAACAGTTAATATTAACTAGCTCGCCTAAAACTTTGAGTTTCTTTTCTTATCAATTTGGCTAAAATCTCTAAAACAAAAAAACATAAAAATTCTTGCTTGTTTTCTTTTGTTTTTTTTGTACTCTAGCTTTTTCTGTTTAAAGCCATAAATCGACATTTGACAGCAATTAAAAAATTATCACTAATTACCACGTGCGCATTCACATTCACTTAACTTAACTTCACTCGCAATATTTTACAAGTTGGTCTTGGGGGCCAGCAAATACATTTTTAAGCGCTCGAACAGACATACAAACAGTTAAATAGTAAAATAATGGCATTTCCTTAAAGGCAGAGCAGAGGGTTGATAAGGAGTTTGAAAAGTAGCAAAAAAAAAATATAAAATTTCACACGCCAACACATTTGTAAGAAAGAAGGCTACAGCAACGAATTCCGAGACACTCTATCAGGTGACTTAACTTTTAAATCTTACACATTTTGTACAGCCGCCTTTTTAAAAGTGTGGTGTTGAATTTCGTTCTCACAACCAAAGTTGTTTTCTGTAGGTACGTGGGTTCTATAAGCAGCGTTGCCAGGCTATATTTCCCAAAAAAAAAAAAAAAAAAGCTAGAAAAGGCTAAATCATGCCGAAAAAAATAAACTAGAAAAAAGTTGAAAAGTTAAAATTCAAAATTTCCTTAATTCTTTATTACGTTAGGAATCTTAATTATAATTTCTATAAAAAAAATTAAATATCAGAAACTAAAGAAAATAACGTTGTTTTCCCTATGGCTTGAAAATTACCAAAATCAAAAAGGAATTTAATCTCTAGGTTCTAAACTTTAACATTTTCGGAAATGATGCAAAACGAAATTTCAAAAAGATTTTAAAAATAGTCCAAAGTAACTTCTGAGGAGTAGATTACAAAACTAAACAGCCTTCCCTCAAAAATGGTATATGTGTTATTCTTTAATTTTATTTCTTTTCACTCGCATTTATTTTCTGTTCCAAATGAATGAGTTAAACTCATAATGCCAGTTTTGAGTTTTATTACTTTAACAAACTCAACAAAAATACCAAAGCATTTGACTTTTTACTTTTTAAACAAGTTAAGACAAGCACACCTGCAGTTTAAGCAATGAGCAGCACAAGTATTTTAACAAAAAAAAAAAAAAAAAAAAAAAAAAACATTCAGCAATAGCAACATTATGCTACTGTTTTTTGTAATAAGTATTTAATTGCTTGTTAACACGCACATAAGTAAAACAACAAAAAAAAAAAAAATTGGAGTAGCAAAAGAAAAGGGTTACAAAAGAGCAAAACCTGTATAACAGCTACATAAACAACAACAAATAAAAAGCGTGCTAAAAGCCAAAGAGCTTAAAAAAGAGGAATAAAATGGCAACATTTCTTTTCTTTATTTTTTTGTTTTTTACATTCATTCACACGCTCAAAATTGTTAAATGGGCCCATTAAGAATAACTCATCTACAATTACTTTTTGTGTTTATGTTGTTCTGCCTGTTCAAATTTATTTCAAAATGTTGTTGTTGTTGTTGCTACTGTTTTAAAAAACAACTCTCAAACGTTTTTATTTTTAAAGGATTAACTTTAATGCAATAAACAACAAGAACAATAATAATTCCAACAAGCTTACAGTACAAAACAAATTTCTTAAAAATTTTTTTCTTTCAGTAAGAAAGTCGAGTTACAATAAATAAAATTTATATTTAAGCCCGGCATGGTATACTGAATTCATCAGGGCCTTTGTATGATTTTTAAAATCTGATTAAGTTATTTATCAGGCAACAACGGCAAGAAGAATAATCTGAATAATTTTAACAAAAGACTACAAGAACTCGTCTTTTCTCGATGGTTACCTTTGCAGCCACAAAAATAAAAGAAAAAGAAGAAGTGCAAATTTAGGTCGTCAACTGCTTCAAATTCAATATATATTTTTTTTTTAATTAACACGATTTTTCTGTTATGCTTATTTAAATTTCCCAACACTTGAACCTCAGTCATTTTAACAACAAAAACTCACACACAAATCAAGTGCTAAACACCAACAACTTCCGTTTAAATAATACTTTACACTTCCGGTGCCACTAAAAGATTTATTAACTTAATAAAGTTTATAAATACACGTGAGTGCAGGAGTATGTTTTGTAAACTACTGCGGGTGAGTGAATACAACTAAACTTTACACAAAAAAAAAGCTGAAAAAAATACTTATTTTTTAAAAAAAACTTTTTTTACTTGTGTTTATAAAGAACCAAAAAAAAGAAAAGAAAACAGTAGCTAGAAGCAATTTCTGCTAACCCCTTGCTGTGATGAAATTTGTCTGCTTAATTTCTGCCTCAATTTTAATGTGTTAAAGGGATACAAAACAGAGGAGCCTTTTAGCACAATAAAATAAATAAAAAGTACATTTTTATTGTAAATAAAACGGGAAAGAGATCTGGATTCTTTAAAAGTGAAACTGTGACCGATTTTCTAGAGCATAACAGATCTAAAGAATGTGTTTTATAGTCTCTTCATTTTCTTGCCATTTCACGGCAGACCCCAACTTTCATTAACATTTTAAGCCCAATAATTTTCACTTTCATTATCTTTAATTATATTCTTTGAAGTTGCAGCTCCTTATTGAAAAAAAATTATGCATCAATTTAATTATTTTCATTAAAAAACATTTTCATTCATACCAAGTAGATTTTTAATTTTTTCAACTAAATATTTACTCAATATGACAAATTTTAATTGCACTTTTAATTGATTTAAAAGAAAATATTTAATTAACTCAATTAAAAATTTAATCAATTTAATAAAAAAGTTAATTGATTCAATTAAAAATTTAATTAATTCAATGAAAAGTAATTGATTCAATTAAACATTTAATTGATTTAATTAAAAAAATAATTGATTAAATTAAAAAATTAATTGATTGAATTAAAAAAAAACTTAATTGATGCAATTAAAAATTAACTTAGACTTTAATGTCAACGTTATCGAAATTGTTCTTGTAAATTTTTTCATAAATTTTACTTCAGTTTTTTGGATAAGAGCATAAATCTATAATCAATTTAAAGTTAAAATTTTTATTGATTCAATTAAAAATTTCATTAATTTAATCAAAAAATTAATTGATTCAGTTAAACATTAAATTGATTTAAAAAAATTAATTGATTTATTAAAAAAAATTAATTGCTTCAATTAAAAAATTAATTAAGCCAATTAAAAAATTAATGGATTGAATTTAAATATTAATTTATTCAACTCAAAAATTATTTTATTCAATAAAAAAGTTAATTTTAATTTAAAAATTAATTGAATCAATTAAAAACACTAATTGATTCAATAAAAAATTATATAATTCAATTAAAAAATTTATTTATTTCAATTAAAAATTTTATTTAACATCAGTTGAAGGTTAAAAATTTTTTGATTGAACTAAAAATTTTTTTATTTCATTCAAAATTTAATTGATTTTCTTGAAAATTTAATTACTTCAATTAAAAATTTAATTGATTTTATTAAAAAGTTAATTGGTTAAATTAAAAATTTTATTAAAAAGGAATTGATTCAATTAAAAATGTAATTTATTAACTTAAAAATTTAATTGACTCAATTTAAATTTGAATCAATATGAAAATCTATAACCGATGCTTAAATTGTGTCGTCGAATAAAGCTTTGATGCAAACTAGTCTTAGTTTAACCCAGTTGAATTTCACAACTCTGATAATTTCAGCTTGTTCTGTATTATAAGAAAAAAATTCTTAGTGAGTCGTTCAGAAGACGAGAGAGTTATATACTTTGTTACTCTGGTAAAATATTCCTCATACTTTAGTGCAGGTCTAGCACAAATAATTTTTTTCAAAGCCGTTCTTGGCTAATATGAGCCTTAAAGTCTCATGAGAATATATGCAGTTGATAACTAAAACTGACTATTTTCATACTCAGTAAAAGTTAGGCTTGAGCTGATGCAGGGATTATATTTTTTTTTAAATAAATTCTATGATTTTCAAATGCAAATAAGCGGTGTAAATCTCAACCCAAGGAAACGTGTTTGAATAGAAAAAACTGTCCGTAAAAAGTTTCAGTTGTATTGGAAACAAGTAAAGCTGCTCTTCATTGGGTTTTTTCATTTATTTGTTTTTAAATAGAAAGAAAAAAGGTTTTTTTTTTAGTGAAAAGCAAAGCAACTCCTTTGAAATAAATATTTTGGGCCTTTTGTTGTTAAACTATTTAGTTTTTATTATGACTACTTTTGGTAAAAATAACTTTTGGTTTGTTTTTTGTTGTTGTTAAAAATTCCAATTGTTACCGGCATAATGATGTTATTTCGGTAAAATGTTTTTCTAGTTTTTTGGTTTTTGTTGTTTTCTTTTTCGTTTTATTTGTATTTACAGCAAAAACTTCAACTGCTGTTGCTGATGTTGCTGATGTTGCTGTTAGTGTTGATAGCAAACCAAGCACCAAAACAAGCAGAAATGAAACCACAATAGACGCTAAAGTTTAAACAATGACTAAAAAGGTTTTGTGTAGCAAAAAAAAAAAAAAAAAAATTGGGAAAACACAACAAAAGGGCTGCATATGGCAGTTACAGAAAATGTGTGTAATTGAAATAAATAAAAAAGTTTAAAAAAAGAAGAAAGAAAGTGTAAGAGAAAGAGAAAGGGTTAGAGAGAGCGAGAGCTTAAGCCCCACATTAGTAAACAAACAATAGTGTCACCAAAAGGCAAACTGAACTGCTTACATGAGCCATTGTTTCAAATGTTCTATGAATTTGTTGCGGCAACGCATACAAGAGGTTTTTAGAATTTCTTTTGATTGTAAAAATATTTTTTTTTTATTTTTTTACTCATTGAAAACTAAACGACTTAAGTAGGCAACAATACAATTTTATGTGCCACAATTTATTTAAATTGGAATGCGAATACGAATGCAAATAATGAGTTTTAAAAGCACAGTGTAACGCTTGGTCTAAAATTTTTTTTAATATTATTTGGTAGCAATTTTAAAATTAAAAAAAATTTATTTGAGACTTTTTCTTCATAATTGATGTGACTTAAATTTTTTTAAGATTAAAAATAGCTAGAAACAAATCAAGCTTAAGTTCGGATTATAATTATTAATTTTAATATCTTTACCAGATGTTTTTATAGTGGCGCTGGTATTTTACTTTATGAATAGACATATTTGACCTAAATGGAAGAGTGGGTAAAAGAAATTCCCAGAAATCCGTTGCAAGTTCAGGTTATTTAATAAAAATTGGCGTGGTTTGTACGAATGAGAGCTTAAAATTAAAAGAGCCAGGGTTTGAATCATCCTTTTCTGTAATTTTTCTTAAGTAACAAAAGAAGATCCAAATGGAAGTTTTTCTAACTTTTGAAATCTTCTTTTGATTTTTACCAAGATTTCAAAATCAAAACTAGTTAAATCTCTTTAGCCGTGCTTAGGTGTTTATGCTACAAGCAAACGTTATTTGTTTTTTCGTAGCTTTGTGTAGCTTTTCTATAGTAAATTTATAAAAAAAAACAATATTAAAGAGCAAACTAATTGTTATTATTAAAATTTTCCAGACAAAAGCTTTTTGAGACGGAAAAATAATTTCTTTTTCAAAAATGGTATGAAAAAGCTCGGTTTTTTAGTTTGGGAAATTAAAAAAGGATACTCACGAACTAGTTCAATATGCTCAGTATATTTGTGAAATGCATATTTTTGCCATGAATAGCATCGTGAATTACCTATTTTTTAGTTTGTTTGACCTTTTTGATTTTAACTAATATAACTATTTTATTAAGCTTGAGGTCTTATTTTATAAATTTATTTTTATATCGATATTTCGCTCGAAGAAGAAGCTACGTAAGTTGGAGCAAAATATTGATATAAAAATAAATTTATAAAATAAGACCTGAAGCTTAATAAAATAGCCATTTTATTTATCGTGAATTGCCCTAATATTTCAAAGGACTCGGCCAAACGAATTTATTTTTGAAAAATTTTCTTTTAGTAATTTTTTCTAATTTAAATTTAGCTGAATCCTTCAATTAATTTCTTTCTTGAAAATAATATTTAGTTAACCAATCGTATCCTACATACTGTCACCTAAACAACCTAATTTGAAATCGCTTCATTTCACTCTTAAACCTCCTTTCTCATTCAATGACTATTTATTTATATTTAAATTTTTATTATTTTGTTTTTCTATTGCATTAAATCTTTTGGTATTTTTTTTTTTTTACCACAAAACTTCCACCAGCAACAAGCAAAAATTTTAGCCAAGACCAAAAAAACAAAAACTTTATTCAGCTGTCATTATCAGTGGCACAAGCAAGCTTTAAGTTTTAGTAGTTTTTGCTTTTTACATGCTGCTGCTGCTGCTAGTTATTTTTTTATTTTATTTTATTGGTTCTTTTATATTAATTTAATTAACACAACTTTTGTTGAATGTTTTTCTTTTCTGTTGGTCCCATTAAAATAAGCTGCTGTATGATGCTCATAAATACTATTAATTGTTTTTAATAAATTTTATCTTTAATAATATTTTAGTTGTCTTAACATTTTTATGCTAAATAATAGAAAATTTTATTTTTAGTTAATTAACAGATTTTACTATCTCGCACATAAATTCAATTAATGCATGGAAAAGGGTGTGTGTCATTGTGTTTTTGCTTTCATTGCATTTCTTGTTATCATTAACCATCAGTAAGTAATAGTTTTAGTGATGCTTTTAATTTAATAAATAAATATATTATTTTTCTTACAAACTTATATTTGTTTCTTCATTGGCAACTAAATTACCTAATGGGTCTAGTTAAAGGAAGATATTGCTCTTATAGCTACCTTGCAAGCAATATTGTAAGTATTTCGGTTAGCTAAAGTTTGCACCAATTTGCAAATGAACCCTAGAAGACTACGGGATGGGACACATACTGTTTTAAAGGGGAGGTTGTCTAAATAAGCAGAAGTTGTTTTGGATTATTTAAAAAATTTTTTTGTGTTGTTTCTCTGAGCGATCTTAGCAACTTTTGGATGAACCATAGAATATTACATGATGGCAAAAATATATCATTTTAAATTGTAGGCTGTTTAGATTTGTTATCTATTACTTAAATACTTAAAAGTTGCTTTGGATTATTTTAAGAAAATTTTTGAAATTTTCTCTTACAATAGTACTGTTGTTTTGGCAATTTCCGTTTTACATTATAAAATAAAAACTAAGGAAATTTTAGAAAATGTAAAAACACTTCCAGAAAGATTAAATTCCCTTTTGGTTTTGGTAATACTTATACGCAAAATCGGGAATGGTACCTTCGCAAAATGGGAAAAGGTAAAAATCAATCAGAGCAGTAGTACTGGGGTATAAGGGAATTTCAAAAAAAATTTTAAAATAATCCAAAGTAACTTCTGAGTATTTGGGTGATAGATTACAAATGTAGACCAACTCCCCTTTAAAGTGATATATGTTTCATCTCGCAATCTATGGTTCGTTTGGAAGTTACTTTTGGTTATTTTGAAATTTCCATATAGCCAGTGCTGTTGCTCTAAGTGATTTTAGCAATTTCCCAACGAACCTATAAAGATTGTGGGATCAGACCCACATCATGTTAGAGGGGAGACTGTCTAGATTGTTTCATCCATCGGGTATCCTTTTTAACAAAAAAATTAAATTAAATTAAATAAAGAAAATCGGAATTTTTGAATCGTTTTGAAAATTCACTTGCAGCTCCATGTTATATGTATTGCGATTTAAATGGCTTTTTTAATAAGCTTGAGGTCTTATTTTATAATTTTTTTTTATATAGATATTTCGCTCCAACTTGCATAGCTTCTTCAGGATATAATTTTTTTAATTCTCATTGTGAATTATTGCATTTTGCTTTTTAAGTTTATAAAATGTTCAGCAAACTTATGTAAAACCGCACGTTTTACCGCTCTATCTCTGCATGGAATAAAACTTTTTTGACTGCTATTTTAAAAATGAACAAAAAGGCCCACAATTTAAACGATTAAAAATATTTTTAATTTCTCGAACAATTTTTCGTTCTTCTTTGCATTAAGTGACCACCCATTCATATAAAGACTCTTGCGTGCAACACCGGGTAGCATTAAATTTGTAGTGCAAACTAAAATAACTTGTCTTATTAACTAACTAGAGCAGTTATTCCAATGTTTATAATTTTTGCTTCACTTAACAATTTCATAATTTTCTTCTTCATGATTTTCTTTTTTTTTCTAATGTGGTTTATTATATGACTTTGTAATGCAAAGGGTGTGCCAAATTGTGTGCATTTATGGTGTGTGTTTGAGTTTCAATTTTATTTACGCTGGATTGCTAATTTTTTTAACATCATGGTGAGACGTAAAGCAACACGGCTGGCAAGCTTTATTGTGCAAACAATGTCTGCCTTAAATAGAGCAAGAATCTTCAAAAGTCTTCTAATTATTAAGGGACTTATTTTACCTAAATCTTTTGATACCTTTAATAAGCCCTCTGGCAATTTCTTCTTGTTGAAAATCAAGCATAATCGTTTATTATTTTTTTTTTAATTTAAATTAATTTTAAATGTGGTGGGAATTTTTGCAAAAACTCCTGTATTCCCTTCTGAAATAATCGGCTGCTTAAATAATTTTAATTTCCAGAAATTCAGGGTATCTTATTGTGGTGACAGAAATGATGAAAAAAAGGATTTTTATGGCATAAATAAAATACAGACTCTAATTTTAATCTTTCTGTCTTTTGAGACTAGTCAAGTCTCTTAATAGCTTGTGCTAAGTAATCGCTTAAAATCGGTTTTTATATCAATTATCTTGATTTTATTTAAAAATTTTTTTTTGCTTATTTTTTTAGTTACATTGAAAATTGTCAAGCATTTTAGAACTCCCTTTATGAAATTTTTTTATTTATGTATTTTTTGCCCATTAACTTTTATGAAGAAAATGCTATTTGCTACCCACACATGATAAAATCATCGTATTTATGTTATCGGAGTTGCGTTAACAGTCCTGTCATTTAGCTTTATGTGTTAATTTTACTTTTTATTTCTCTTAATAACATTTTCATGATGAAGTAAGTAATAAAATAATTTAATATTATATTGAATTAAATTGTTTTTAACTTTTATAGCTTAGCCCTTCCAACTCCCCAACTCTTTAATAAATGAAATGTTTTTGCTTTCAAATTATAGAGGCTGATGAAAATGTCCGATTAAGTGGATTAAAAGCTTCCACAAAAATATTCTTCACAGTGTTTTACACAAGTTTTCTGAACGTTTCATTAACCTAAAATGGAGGATCCTTGTGGCCGATTTATAATTAAATAAAAAAACAAGAAAGAAACTTTAAACCTCATTTTGAAAGAGGGCCAGACAGCTGTAAGCCTGCAAAAGGCTAATATTAATCTACTATTTGGTTTCCGTTACCATAATCAGTGATCAGAAGCTTGTTAATTTTTTTATGTTGTACAGTGTAATTGAATATTTTTAAAATATAAAACTTTTGCTTAAAAATTAATTAAAGTCTATATTTTCCTTTCAAAATATCTTTGATTTTTTTTAAACTAAAAGTGTTTAAAATCTATACAACAATGCCAAGATTAAAGAAAAAAATCACTAACACTTTGCAGGTCCTTTGAATGTCACTCTTTATTTAAAACGTGCACAATAAACTTTCAATTTTCATTTTGCATGCTAAACAGTTTTTTCTTTTGTTTTAATTTCCTGTAAAACATAAATTTTTTGCAACATTTTTAAACGCGTAACCGTGCAAACATTTAAAGAGTGTTTTTTTCTATGTGTTTGAAAAATTTTAAATAAAAAAAAAAAAAATTTTAAAGTGTTTTAATTGTCATTAAAAATATTAAAAAAATTAAAAATTCAGCTTTTCAAAAATCTGTTCTTGAGAAATTTACCTTTTTCTATGCTAGACTTGTTAAACATGACAGTTAACAAACTGAATAACAAGTGTTGCATTGTTTATTGTCAATAGTATAACAGTTTTGGGGCGGGAGGGGGGTGATAACTTATAAACACGAGCGTTTTCATGTTTTAGTGTGAAGTTTTTTGCTGCAAGAAAATATTTATTTGCATTTGCACTGCACGTTAGTTAATTGCCCACTTAAAAAAAGGAAAACAAACAATTTTATAAACTCGTTGTTGTAGTCGCTGTTGTATTTAACAAATTGCACTCGGTAATACGAGTACGTACTTGTCGTACTTGCTGTTGTAAATAAGACTCTTAAATAACTCAAATTATACAAGCACAGTTAGTGCACACACACACACAAATACATACATTAGCACGGGTTGCCAGGAATGGAAAATTTTTATATAAAAAACAAACATTTAAAACAAACTGCTAAATTGAGTAGTAAAATAATTTTAGAATTAAAAAAAAAAATATTTGAAAATTTTAAAAAATAAATCACAGACAGTTTGGACTAGAAAGAAAAAATTTCATAAATACTGAGATCTAAGCTTCAGCAAAATAGAGCTTACAGTAAGCATTGCAATTACAATTCATTGTAATAAGACCTTCACTTCTTCTCTTTAGAAAAATTAAAAAAAAAATAGAGAAAAAAATAAGTTATATAGATCACTGGTTCGAAGGACCATGAACAAAATTAAGATTTTTTTATGCAGGTGGGAATAGGAAGAATCGTTTAATAAATACTGACACCTAACTTTAACACAACAGAGCTTATAGTTAGCGTTGCAATTATAATTCTTCGTAATAAGAACTTTACTTTTTTATTTAGAAAAATTAAAAAAAGAAAAGAAAAAAAGTAAGATATAGGTCATTGGTTCGAAGGACCATGAATAAAATTTTAAAGCTTTTTATGCAGGTTGGATTAGGAAGAATCGCTTAATAACTTCTTAGTAATAAGACCTTTACTTTTTTCATATGCGCTTCGAAGGACCATAAATAAAAAATGATGTTTTATTTTAAATTTTCTTATGCTTTTCAGCAATAAGAAAATATAAATTATATTTGCTTAGGGATGTAGCAAATATAACTAATGGGGTTGAGTTGAGCTGGGAAAAGACAAAGAAAGGAGCCAAAAAACACGAGAATTAGATTTTTTTTTAGTGATTATAGTAAAGGTTAAGGGTATTTACAGGTTTGGGTACAGTTATTTTGTTAAGAACTGTCAAGTATAATTCTTCTCTGAAAATAAATAAATAAATATTTTTTAAGCTTTTAGATCACGAGGGCGTGTCGAAATATTGGAAATTAATTTTATAATAATTAAAATATATAAAAAGACTTAAAAGTTTAAAAAATATTTATTTACTTATTTTCTGATAGAAAAGGCCAAATAATCAAGATTTATATAATTCTTCCCCAAATAAATAAATTCTGTCAGGTGTCTTGTATGCTGATTACATCTCACAAAATCCCACAGTTTTATTTGTAAATTTAAGAAATTCAGTCGAAATTAAGTTTAGATTTAAGGTTTTAGGCTTAATTTTAGTGTGAATTTAATTATAATTCTAAAGCATATTTAGGTTAATTTATTTCAATTAAATTTTAACTAATTTAAAGAATTGATTAAGATTATGACAAATTTTTAATATGAGCAGTTTGAAGAGTATTTTTTATCTCACTTCAACTACTCATATTGTAAATGAATGATTTAATAAAATAAATTAAAAATGGAATAAATTAAGAAAAAACTACTTTAATCATTGTCCAAAGCAACTTTATACAGGAAGATACAAAAAGATGAAAATCTCAACCATTTATCCCTGTTATTGAAAGCAATTAATTCTATAGCTCAAGCCTGCGACGAAGAATATGATCAATATCTTCGCTCATGCTTGCACTTGCTTAGAAATTATAGTTTTGCAAATACTTACCTTTTTCCTTCTTGTGATTATGTCTATAACTACTATTTTAAGCCCTTTTTTACATAATAAGAAATAAGTTAGGGGAAACGAACAATTAGAATCAAATCTGACCCTTTAAAAAATTGTGCTAGAAGGAAGCACACAATATTACTTTAGATCTAGTGCAGTGGAGTACAGCTCCTTGGAATAAATATAGCTATTAGTGTTCAGTTAAAGAATGATTTTTGGCGGTAGAAAATAAATAAATGAACTCTAAGCAGAATACTTACCATGTCTATCTAATAAAAATCCTGTTTTTTTATTAAAAATCATGCAATTGTAGGACACACAATACCATCACTGAAATGTCACAATAATTCTAATTAAGTAAAACAAAGTAAAACTCTCGTTCTCTGCTGAATAGATTAACTTATAAATTGTTTAAATCATTATCTTCAATACGAGAGATAATTTCTTTAGTTTTCTTAAGAAAATTCTGTATGATTTTATTTAAACATTTTAATTAATGGAAAATAATTTTCTTCACAATACTGCTGATTACAAATGCTTTAAAAGGTTTCTGCTGAAATTATTGTCGTAATAACATCATTGAACTTAAAAGCAGTCACTCTGTATTTTATTTTTATGTTAAAGATTTTTAAGTGAGTATGTTTTGCCTGTTTTTATTTAAAATAATTTTTTTATTAATAATTAATTTGGGTTTTGTTTCATAATTAATTAGGCTGCATTTAATTACTGTTTTTACTTTTTTTTTATAAAAAATTTTATTAATTTTAATGGTTTGACTTTGTCAACAAAAGCAACAAAATTTCTAGAATTTTTTTGTTAAATATTAAAAACTAATTTTGTTTTTTACATTTCGGAGAAAAGCCTATGGTCTGCCAGAGTAATCAAATTATGTTTCAATAAACTGTTGCGGTAAAAGCAGTTTGGTTTTCTTTTTTTAACTTTATAACAAGTTTTTTTTAGAAAATCTATTTAAATAAAACATAATGTTAGAACATTTAAGTTATTAAGTAGTTTTGCATTAAATTAAGTTGTCTTAGAAAATTATAATAATAGAAAATAATTTTCAAGTCCAAAACTTACTTGAAAATTAAAAATTAATTACATTTTTATTGCTTCAATTAAAAATTAATCAATTTAATTAAACGTTTTATCAATATTATTTTTTTTTATCGGTTAAAAATAATTATCATATTGATTAAATATATAATTGATTCAATTAAAAAAATTGTCATATTGACGAAACATTTAATTCGTTCAATTAAAAATTTTAATAATAAAAAAATTGTTTGTCTTATTTTATTCTTCAGCCAAAATATTTCAAATTGATTTAAAAAATATTGTCACATTGATGAAACATTTTATTCGCTCAATTAAGAATTTTAATAAAAAAAATGTTTGTCGTATTTTATTCTTCGTCTAATAAATTTCATATTAATTAAATATTTAATTAATTTTTAAAAAAATTTTAGTTCGTTTAATTAAAAATTTTAATAATAAAAAAAATATTTTTCCTTTGCTATCCTTCGTTCAAAATATTACATATTAATTAAATATTTAATTGATTTAAAAAATATTGTCACATTGACGAATATTGTCAATTAAGAATTTTAATAAGAAAAATGCTTAAAAATATTTCATATTGATCAAATATTTAATTGATTCAAAAACAGAATTGTCATTTTAAATAAATGTTTATTAAAAAATGGCTACATATTTAATTGATTAAATTAAATTTCATTAACATGAAATTTTTTTAATGAAATAGAAACAAGAAAAATATTATAAATTAATCAAATACTAAAAATTTGGGTTTTATTTTGTAAATGGTCTCTCTTCTCCTCTCTCCTACTTACGAACAGGATATGTAGAAAATCCCACAGATTATATAAAATAAATTTATGTATGAAAAAAAATATGAAAAATCTGAGTACAATTTCTTTTTTTGTCTTTGGTGATTTCGGGCAAAGCTGAGTGTAGAGTCCACTTCCAAATTTTCATGGAATTACATTTAAAAGAAGTTTCCAGGTCTAATCTTAGCAAAATTTTAAGATAGAATAAAAAAAGACAAACACATTTTAAAAAAAAAAATTTTTTTTAGCTTAAATTTTTATTTTAAATTCGAGGTGATCTACATTGACGGCGTTTTAAAACACTCTATGTTTGCCGGAAGCTGCTTCTAAATGTCATGATGTAAAACTTTAAGTTGTCTACTTTGAATCACAATTGGCTTTATCTCAAACCGTTTAGTAACTTACAATTTCTATATTTAATAAAATTTTTTTAAAATTTGGCTCTACCGTGCATTTTTTTTATTGTCACAGACTTAATTCATTCAATTAAAAAATTTAATCAATTTAATAAAAAAAAATATGTTTTCTTTATTAAAATTTTAATTGAAGTAAAAGGCAAATAAAGTAGTTTTGAAGTAAACATTGTGGCAAAATTTATGTGAAAAAATGTTCTTAAATCCTATTGCAAGTCTTAATTACTCATTCTGAATGCCAGCAAAATAGTATTGATTTCAATTACTGAACACACCCAAATAGTATTTAAGCAAATTTTTAATATTATTTTTTGATCTAAGGATAATGAGATAATAAAACCATGTTAACAAGCTTTTAATTAGTATAAAGTAAAAACACTTTTTTGTGTTGTGTACCAAAACAAAAAAAAAAAAAATGGATCATTAACCGGAAACTCATTAACAACCAAATGCCAATCAAGAAATCCCTTTTTTCTTTTTAGTAAATCAAAGCCAGAAGAAAAAAAAACACAAAATTGAAGGCTTTTGCATACGAAAGTTGGGCACTTAAATATTAATTATTCCATTAATATTCAAAAAGGTTTATTTTATATGTGAAAGTGTGTGGGTGTATATGTGTGAGTTTTATTTTTTGTTTCCTTAATGTTGAAAGAGTTAGAGAAACACATGTCGTTGACATCACATACACAAGCAAACAAAAAGTCACACAAAACCGGCGGTAGTTGGCTTCTTTTATGAAATTCAAAAGTTACTACTAGACTTTGTTGTTAAGAAACAAAAAAATACTTAAATTAAGCACACTGTGGTAAGAGATATTAAGACTGTGAATGACGATATTACGCTGGCTTTTCTTTTTTTAACTATTAGACAGCTACTTGAATAGCAAAAACTATATTTTCATATTCGTACATGTGAAGCTGCTGTACAACAAGACAAAAATATAAAACAGAAAAAAGAAAGAAAATATTTAAGGAAAAGCAACCGTCATAAAATTTTTTAATTACAGGAAAACTACTTGCAAGTCTGAGCACAAATACCAGCACATGTTTAGTTCTAATAAATAAATAAAAGTGCATAAGGATGTATGTACAGCACAGTCCCTGTGTGTTTCTAAGGACATTCATATGAATGAGAAAATGAGTTTGTTAAAGATTTTATAAAATGTGGGCTCATCATATGTTCTGCTAACCATAAAAAGAGCCTTTTACATTAATGTGCAGCAGCTTTACATAACCGACATCAACACCATTACACCCTTACACACACACATTAAGTGTGTTTTGTCTGTCTATTTTATTTCACTGCTCTGTCTGTGTTTCAACATGACTTTGTGGAACCATAATTTTCTTTTACTTCTCCTACTTGTTGTACAAATTTGTGGCAGCAGCAAGTATTTTAGCAAAATGTTTAAGAAGCTAAGCAACAACAACAACATCATTGGTTATTTAAAGTGTACTTTGTATGCAAGTAATTAATTAAAGTATTAATAACACTTAATGAAACTTGTTAACTTTTACCCAGCGCACAGCACATGTGTTGTTTTATTTCATGCATGCTGCTACTCTTTTCCATACATGAATTCAAAGCATGAACCTTTTTTTTAATTAATTTTTTAAAAATATTTTTTTTATTAAAATAATAAGTAGCGGCAAGTCAAATCAAGCTCTTTGCTGTTGAGTCAACAAAATAAAGTTTAATTTAAAGCTGCTAGTTGCTGGCTTGCAGCATTGCCACTTTAGCCTTTTACAGTCTTTTTTTCTCACATTTAACCTGGAAATTTATGATTTAGCCTCTAGTTTTTTTCCTAGAATTTTTTCATTTTCGGATGGTGCGAAAAAAAATTTTTATCATAAAAAAAAAAAAGCAAAGGCTTACCTTTTTGGTCATAACTTGCTTAGTTTTTAAGATATCGACTTGATTTTTTTTGCGTTAGATAGCTAAACGTATTGGCTTTAATTAGAAATTTTTTCTTGCAGATAGGGCAAAAAGGGGGTAGTCCTTGGTAATTTTTTGGGAAAAAATTTTTTTTCGCACTATCCGCAAAAAAAAAAAATTCTAATTAAAGTCAATACTTTTATCTATTCAAAGCAATAGAAATCAAGTCGATACCTAGAAAACTAAGCAGGTTATAGCCAAAAAGGTAACCAGTTCTACTACTGCCTCTTTCCGGCCACTTTGTAGTAGAACTGGTTACCTTTTTGGCCATAACTTGCTTAGTTTTCAATATATCTACTTCATTTCTTTTGCGTTGGATACATAAACGTATTGACTTTAATTCGAATTTTCGTAATTTTTTTTTTTTAAAAACAGCAAGTTATGATCAAAAAGGAAAGCCTGCTTAAAACGACCTTATTTTCTTTAGTTTTTGTCATGATATGTTGTCTTCTTGATTTTTTATAAATTCATAAAGACGAAATTAACACTCTGCAAGACACTCATAATGGGTACTTGCGCAAACAGATAAAGCTGTACTTGGCGTATGCGAAAGAACGGTTTGTATTAGCGGAGACTCGCAGCATAGTATGAACCATGAGCGGTATGCCGACATTGATTTGGTGAAGCTCATAAAGGTGCAAAGTTTGCATTAGCTGGGTTATATTGTGCGATAGTATGAAGATGCTTCGCTCCCGCTCATCCCCAAGGTATGAGCAGGTGTGGCCGTTTAAAGCTCCTCTGGAAAGATCAGGTCCAATAACATCTCACCAATCTGAACGTCTCAAATTAAAGAACGAAGCTGATAGAGAGATTTTCTGAACTAGGGTGCAGCTCTAAGTAGGTTGTAAGCAGCCAGTTAATTAATTTTTAGTTTTACAACCAAATTCTTAAAAAAAATTTACCTAATAAGCCTTTGCTAAAACCAATATTTTTTTATGAATTTCTCCTTTAGACCCTGGTGGTAAATGTTGACATTCAATTGAAATCGAAATGTGGGCAATAAGATAAATGTAAGCTCGAGCTTAAATAAATCCTTTTTTTTTAATTTTTTTTTTCTAATTTTTTTACTAAAAAAGTTAAAGAAAATGGCCCACACTAAAGTCGGTATTTTCATAAAAACGAGTTTGAATTCATAAAATGATTATGAAGAAAATTCAGCTCCTAATAAAAATATATTATATAATACTTTTTTAGGACTATGATTATGACCCAATACCTTTAGAAAGTTATTTCATGTTCTGCATTCCGAATGAATTAATAAAATTTGTAGTAAAATTTTTTAAAATTAAAATTAAATTCTTTTTTCCTTTTAAAATTTTGGTAATTTGTTCCCACCCAAACTAAAGCTAAAATTAATTTTAATAAATACTTAAATAAAGAGCGAAGTGCCACAGGATGGCCCCATAGAAAAAGCAGAAAGAGGGCTTACTTAGGTGTACTGAAGTGGTCCCTTTGTGAGTAATTATAATTTCCTGGAATTTAAATTTTCAAATAAAATATTTGAATTTATACTGATTTAAGATTTAAAAAGGGGGCGTGTCAGCAAACTTCCATTACTAAACATATTTTTTTCTTATTAACAACACAACGCAACAAAAATCCGCGAAGCTTCTTGGACAGCCTGCAGAAAACTCCCAAGGGTCTACACAGGAATCCAAATTGCGTTCTTCAGATTGGTAGGCTAGTGCTATAGCCACTAATCTTCGGGGACACCTAAACTTTCGCGTTTATATAAAACTTGAGAAATTTTATTTGAGAGTCATTCTAAATTTAGTTTTGTTTTTGTTCAGCTTTTTTTTAACTTTTCCCTTTCCTTGTACCCTTAATAAAATTTAAAATTTTTTTTAACATACAAATCTTCCATTTCGTTTACTTTTTTCCAAAAACTATATATTTTTTTTTAAAAAACTAGAATTTTTGGGAAAAACTTCCTGGTATTAAAATTCATGATTTTAATGATTTCATTATAGAAAGCAGTTCATTACATGTATTTTTAATTTTTTTTATTAGTAAGTTTTATTTGACCTTTTTCTTTTTAATTAAAATGGCTATTTTGTTAAGCTTGAGGTCTTATTTTTTAAAAATTTATTTTTATATCGATATTTCGCTCCAATTTTTGTAGCTTCTTCAGGATATAATTATAAATTAATCAAATTATTAAAAATACATATTTCAAAAATTTTCTTGACAAAACTAAATTAGGGTGTTCAATAATAAGGTTATCCCAAACAAAATTTGAAAAATATTTAAAAGTAATATGTTAAAAATGTATATACAAAACAATTGTTATAAAAATGTATGTGTTAAATGAATTATGTATGTATGTAACAAGTAACAATTAAATTTTTTTTTTTTTTTTTTTTTTTTTTTTTTTTTTTTATATAAAAATATTAAATAATAACATAATTTTGTTAATATGCTCAAATAACTATATAAAATTATATATTTGTACATGGACACACTTATTTGTATATAAATAATATGTGCATATTAACAAAAATATTTAACAAAATTTATATTTGTTTATTAAGTGTCTATAATTTTGAGCTATATTTTCTGTATCAGACTTAAAATTTATTCTATGTGTTGTAGGTATTAATTATTTGTAACATTTCTAATGTGTACCTTCTTTTATAATTATTTTCTATATTTAAAACTGAAACATTTTCAAAATTAGGAAAATGATTTAATTCAAAACAATGAGAAGTTAATGCCGTTTTTTGTGAAGAAATGTTCCTATACTTTTGATCCGATTTATGTCCAGCCATTCTAGTCTTAAGTTTATTTTTTGTTGTACCTACATATACTTTGTCACAAGTTTCATTTTTATTACCATCACATGGTATTCTATGAACTACATTTGACATATCAAATTTCTCTATTCTATCTTTAGTTTTACTAAATAATGTATTTAAAGTATTGTATGTTTTGTACGCCATACGGAATTTTTCTCTATCATAAATCTTAGTATTTATTAAACGTTCTGACAGTCCTGGTATATAAATAATTGATTTATAAGAAACCTGTTCATTTAAATGAATTGTATTATATCTTCTATTCCTATAATACTCTCCAATTAATTGATAAATTAAAAAATCTGGATGATTATTATCTTTTAAAATATTCCTAATTATTATTTTATTTTTGAAATGAAATTCGCTATTACTAATTGTCAGTATCCTGTTAATTAAATTTTTAGCTGTGTTCATAATAATTTTTTTTTTTATATTAATTAATTAATTTGAGCTTAGTCTTGATACTTAAAAATGTTTTTGTTTTATTATTTATTATTTTCAATATTTCGCTTTCCTGTGGAAAGCTTCTTCAGGAAAATTATAAATATTAATAACAAAAATAACGAAATTTTATTTGACATGAAATGAAAATATTTTCTTTTTCATTCATACATATTTTGAAAATATGAAAATATTTTCAATGAAAATACTTTTCTTTTTTTACAAAATTTTTAAAAAGAAAAATATTTTCTTCTCTATCTAACATATGTATAACTATATAATTTACAATTCAACCAATAAAAATTAAGTAATACATATAACAAACATTGTTACAAACAATATATAAAAATCAATTTTAATAACAAAATAATTAAATATTATATTATATTAATATATCTCTATTTTTTATGTATTAAATATCTATAGCTCTGAGCTATACTATCTATATCTGCCTTATAATTTATTCTTTTAGATGATGGTGTGCGAATTATCTGTAACATTTCTAACATGAACCTCTTTTTATAATTATTTTCTTTATTTAAAATTTTTGTATCTACAAAATTAGGATTATGATTGTGTTCAAAACAATGTAAAGTCAATGCAGTTTTTTGTGATGAAATATGTCTATATTTTTGGTCTGATTTATGTCCTGCTAATCTTGTTTTAAGTTTATTTTTAGAAGTACCTATATATAACTTATCACAATTTTCTTGATTATTCCCCCCACAAGGGAATAATCAAGAAAATTGTGATAAGTTATATATAGGTACTTCTAAAAATAAACTTAAAACAAGATTAGCAGGACATAAATCAGACCAAAAATATAGACATATTTCATCACAAAAAACTGCATTGACTTTACATTGTTTTGAACACAATCATAATCCTAATTTTGTAGATACAAAAATTTTAAATAAAGAAAATAATTATAAAAAGAGGTTCATGTTAGAAATGTTACAGATAATTCGCACACCATCATCTAAAAGAATAAATTATAAGGCAGATATAGATAGTATAGCTCAGAGCTATAGATATTTAATACATAAAAAATAGAGATATATTAATATAATATAATATTTAATTATTTTGTTATTAAAATTGATTTTTATATATTGTTTGTAACAATGTTTGTTATATGTATTACTTAATTTTTATTGGTTGAATTGTAAATTATATAGTTATACATATGTTAGATAGAGAAGAAAATATTTTTCTTTTTAAAAATTTTGTAAAAAAAGAAAAGTATTTTCATTGAAAATATTTTCATATTTTCAAAATATGTATGAATGAAAAAGAAAATATTTTCATTTCATGTCAAATAAAATTTCGTTATTTTTGTTATTAATATTTATAATTTTCCTGAAGAAGCTTTCCACAGGAAAGCGAAATATTGAAAATAATAAATAATAAAACAAAAACATTTTTAAGTATCAAGACTAAGCTCAAATTAATTAATTAATATCAATAAAAAGTCTTAAATAATAATTATATAAATTTAATTTTTTTTTTTTTTTAACTGTGAAAAAGAAAAAATAATTTTTTCCGAAAACTAAAATTTTTGGGAAAAAATTTCTGGTTTTCAAATAATTATAGAAAGCAATTGTCATTACATTCTTCTTTTTTTTCTTTTTCTTTGCTTTTTTTTTTTTTTTTTTTTATTTAATTTTTTTGTAAAAATATTTATGCAGTTATAATTTAGCTGTAAAAAAAAAAGAAAATTGTATCCAAAATAACTCAATTTGTGGATGATAACCAGAAGGTAAAAGCTTAAAGCTAATAAATAACAAAATGAACACAATTGAAACTTTGCAGACACAATTTCAGTCATGCTCGTCACTAACAGACTTCAATTTCTGTTTATTTTTTTTCATAATAGTTTTTTTTTTTTGCCTGTCTTTAGTAAGAAACAGTTGAAGAGACCAGGGAACACCCAATACTTCAAAAAAAATTTTAGTTAGACGCACCCACAATTTCCTTTAACAAATACAAAGACAAAATAAAAAAAATGTTTTTTGTGTATAAAAATGATCAACACAAAATGAGTTGTTAGCTTGTTACTCACACACTGTCATGGCAACATCTTTGCAGTGTTAAAATTAGTGTGTGTTGCTTTCAAGCATACTTTTAGGTGCACCATTGCGCAAAATCATATTAAATATTTGTTGTTGTTGTTGCTGGTTTTTCCTGTCAAATAAAATTAAAGCATTAAAAGACTTTTTGTTGTTGTTGTTATTATGTTTTCTTTTGTTGTTATGGTATTTACTTTATTTACTTTTTTTTGTGGTTTCTTTATTCATTTAGTTTTTTTTTATTTTATTTTTATGTTACTTTTTTTTTACTTTATAACCATATATTTTTTTGCATTTTTTTTAATATATATTAATATACTATATAATAAATAAGTTAACATACAGTTTGTTTTTGCTTTGATATTTTTTAAGTGGCTTTTATTTCATGTGTATCAAAAAATTATTCTATTTTTTTTTCTTACTTTGTTTTAATTAATTTTTTTTTTAAAGAGAAACAGAATAGTTAAATAATCAAATTAATTTTGTTTAAATAAAATGCTGGTCAAGGAATTTTTTTCTAAGAAAAATAATATTCTTGTTGGAAAAAGTTTTCAAATCATCAATTGGAAGGAATTTATAAGAAAACTGAAAAATTGCTTAAAAATTGCATTCATTAAGTAAGCAAGAATGATAGCAATACAAGATTACTCTATCCCTCAATTAAAATTAAAATTTGCTGCATAAATAGAGTCGCGCGTTGTATTCCTAATTGTCAAATAATTAACAGTGAAGAAATTTATTAATTTTTTCTTCAAACAGTTGATAAACGGGGATATCATGCATTAGGCGTAATTTTGTATTTCTATCATTCTTGTTTTCAAGTGTCTCTGACTTTAAAAGAATTTTTTTTTACTAAAAAAAAAGGTAACCTTTTCATTTTTATTAAATTATTTTAATTTTCTTTTGCAAAACCTTCTTTCCTTGTTTGTAGAAAATATTTAGGATGTAAGCTAAAATCGTGTCAGGACATTTTCCCGGATATCAAAATGTTACAGGGTGAGTCTAGATCACTTATCACCTCGTTGTCTTGATGAGTGCGTAGTTTAAAACCGAATTTAATGAGTCTACTTGAGGCAAACCAACCCACCAACCATGCAAAAATCGTAATGTAAACTTTAAAGAAAAATTTTGTATATCAGGGTTTTGGCTGAAAGTTTGTTTAACCCATCACTGTGTATATCATGCATCTTGAGGTTTCTTAAAAAATTTTTCGTAAACTTTTTAATTTTAGTTGCTATTGTAAAATTAATTATTTTATTTTCAAGAAAAAGTTGTCACTTTCATAATTTTCAACCAAACATTTTTTTATATAAACAAAAAGCTTCGTTAGCCGTAATAATTGGTTTAGATAGCAGACTCATCATCTTGTAAATAATTTTCTTTCACTATCTTCTATCTGTATTCCTTTCCTTCTTCACTTTCTCTTATACAGGTATCACAAAGGACCTACATCAGAAAAACCAAATGAGCCCAGCTTTTGTTTTTCTTACTTGAGCTCTCTATGCAATCTAATCTAACTGCGATCTTTCAATTTTAAAAGTAGCATCTTGTGGTGAATTTGACAACATCATAATTTCGGCAGCCGCCTTCTGCTTTATCGATCACTTAGGTCAGATTCATCTTATTCTTATTATATAAAATTAACAGCGTCTTGAGGCCTATTGAAGCTTTTTCGTGCCGTAAATACTAAACAGATACGAATTAACAATTAAAACCTTTTTAAGTTTTGACTTATTTTTGGCGTTTACGTTAAATTTTCCTCATTAAAGTGTTTAAGGGATTAAGAGTAGAGTTTTACCAATAATATTTTTGTACAACATTTTAACCCTCTAACTCTTCAGCTTACTTTGTTGTTTTTATGGTCTTTTTTTTAATTAGGAGTCAAAAAAGACCTATTAATTGAAGTGTTAAAAAGTTAAAGAATTGTGGAAAAATATTCGTGATAAGATTTGCATGGTTAATTGCGCCGATTTTTATTGAAACTTAAAGAAAAAGAGACATTTTCAAGCTCCTGTAAACTTTCAAAACACTGATACACGTGTAGGTTATTTTGGTCCCATAATCAATTGCCAGACAGAACCTTTTTATTTTGAAAAAAAAAATTGATTTTATAGTACTTTTTAATTAGGCAAATGGAAAAATAATGGCCGCAATAAAGTCGGTATATTTTTCAAAACTATTTTAAATTTATGAAATTCTTATTAATAAAAGTCAGCTTTTAATAAAAGCATACTTTTTTGCGACTATGATTTGTAAGCCTACTTAAGTCATTCAAAAATGTTAAAACGGTTCGGAATTGATTAAAAAGAATTTGAGCTAGTGAACGGCTGAAAGCACATTTGCTTTAAGAGACAATTGAGTCATTTTGATAAAATAATTTTTGTTTCGCATCATTACATTCGATATCGTACAAAAGTAAGCAAAATTTTAAATGATTTCAAGTCTTCCATCGAACATCTTTAGAGAGCAATCGTAAGCAATTTATATGGTCAACAAAAAGTTAAAAAAATTTAAGTTTTTTTTAAGTTATAGGCCAAAACAAATACCGCCTTATCAAAAAAAAAAAAATTAATATGTAGACTTTACAGTCCAAGTGCCATAATCATAGGCACGTTCTTAGTAAGAGCTGACTTTTGTTGATAAGAATTTTATGAATTTAAAATCGTTTTTAAAAAGATACTGGGCCATAATCATAGTCACAAAAAAGTACACTTTTATTAAGAACTGACTTTTGTTAATAAGAATTCCATGAATTTAAAATCGTTTTTAAAAAGATATCGACTTTAGTGTGACTATAATTATGGCCCACTATTATTATGGGCTCATGTTAACAAAATTTTTCATATAATTTTTTTATAAAATTTTCTTTGAAGTCTCTATCAATTTTTTTTTTTTTTTTGTTTGATAAGATTATTAGTTAAAGCAATTTTTAATAAATTTTCATGTTTTGTTTGTGAAGAAAAAGATGTCAGAAGAAGCAATTGTTATAAAAAATCCTTTGTGCACAATTGTTGCCTAAGTGCGTGCTACACTTTTTTATTTACTTGCATTTGGCACAAACATTTGTGTACAAATCTATTACAATTAAGACAAAACTTTCGATGCGATAGATTGTCATCGAAATGTCATACGATATGATAGTTTGCTCTGTACTGAAAAGGGCGATTAGATTTCAGATTTTCAACTGAACAATGATTTTTTTGCTAGAAATTTTTTATAAGTATCATTTGCTATTTATAGTCCTTTTTAAAAAAAAGTTAGGGGTAATTTTATTTAGTGACATACAAATATCATCCGCCAAGTCAAAAATAATGACTCATATGATCTAAATTATATTATTTATTACCATAATTCTTTATTATTTTTTTAATTTAATTTTCTCTAGTGTATAATTATTTATTAAATTAAAAGAAGCTCTTTGATTTTGGTGTTCAACTGTTTTATTAATTTTTATATATTTTTTTTAATGCTCTTTGATTTTTTTTTTAAGAAGCAAAAAAAAATTCAAGAACTTAACTTAAAGAAAAACCATATAATTTTGCTTATTTTATTTTTACAAAAAATTATAAATATTATTCCAGCTTAAGATCTGTATATTTTATTTATATTTCTTGCTTTAAAAGTCTTCTTTAGGGAAAATTAATAATTTAATTAATTTTCCTTGAAAAAGACTTTGTATTCAAGAAAGTCGATCTTAACTTTGAATAATATTTTTATAAAAAGATTGAATAATTAAATTACATAATTATAAAAATTATAATTTAATAAAAATATGTGGTTTGATATGTTACAGTTAATGTTAAGTATTTTATTTAATTTTTTTTTTTTTTTTTTTTTACCTTTGTATTAACAACTACATATGTTACAATATTTTCATTATATTTAGCTAATATACATACATGATATCTATTTAACACAAATTTACAACTAATTTCTTAAAGCTTTATACGCTAATAGGCCTCAGTTTATACAAGTGAGTTAAACAAGAAACTACAAAAAAAAAAAAAAATTATAATAAAAAGAAAACAAATAAAAGAGTAACTGACTGACTGACTTATCATCATCGTCCCACCCAAACGGCTAAAGCTACGGACTTGAAATTCGCTGAGCAGGTTCCTCTTACAATATGTAGAATGAATAAGAATATTAAGGGGAAATTCGTTTATTAAGGGGGTAAAAACGGGTAAACTTTGAGTTTTTATAACTACAAATAGAGGCAAAATTCAAACCACAAAATATATTTACTACTAAAAAAGAAGCTACTTTTTTCATATTCTTACATTTGCGGGATAAAAAGGTAAAACATTTGTGTTGCTACGTTTTTTCACCCCATTTATTTTTCAAAGTAACAAAACTAAATTGTATTCTTCGCTTGTTACAAATGTGTCCCATGTATATTGGTACTTTTTTAAAATTAGAACAAATAAGGGGTAAAATATGTACCCCTTTTTACTACTATTTCTAAATATGTACTTTTATGTAAATTGATGCAGCATATAAATATTTTATTATTAATTTGTAACATCCAAAACAATCAATTAAAAAAATTTCAAGGGAGAAAAAAGTAATAAAGTACCAAGAAATACAAGATGATTCAGGTTAAAGTGAAAAATCATTAAGAGACAAAATGGTACTTTTTAATGGTATTTTTTGATATTTTATTATTAACGTACCTAGCAGCTCAAATGATCATGAGTAAAGCTAAAAAAAATCATTAAGGGGAAAAAATAGTACTTTTGTTAATATAAATTATGCTTTTTGAATTTTTAACATTAACGAATCTGAACTATTAGACCGAGGAAAATCAATAAACTGACAAAATAACACTTTTTATATACTTTAATCCCACCTTTTGATTTTATTTTTATAAAAAAACCTAGAACTGAGATTAAATGGTTTACAACAAAATAAAAAATTTAAATAGCAACAGTATGATACACAAACACACACCAAATTAGAACTCATTGGTTGTTTCAACTTCAATGCAACTGATTCGAGTTATAACTCGTTGTAGGCGTTTTGAAATATTTAGTTTAAAAATAGTTTGTTTTTCAAAAAAAATTTTTTTTTAACTCACTTGTATTTTTTGCTGAATTTACTTGTTAATGTTTTGATGGTTTTTTTTTCAAAATTTTCATTTAATAAGTTTTGCACATTTCATGTTATAAATTTTAATAGACACAAACTTGTGATGGCTCCTTTTTTAATTGATGGCAATTTTGTTGGTAATTAATTAATTTTTATACCAAACTAAATAATTGATAAGCTAATAATTGTAGATGTTCACTTGCAGTATATTTTATAACTATTTTTATGCTTCTCTTCTTTTTTTCTGTTTTTGTTTTGGACTATATCAACAACTAATTAATATTTAATTATATTTACATACATTTATTGTACTATATTATTAACTTTTAAAAGTTACTGTTTGCTAATAAATATTTGGCTAAATTGTAACAAAAAAAAAAAATTATAATTTATTTTCAACAAAATTTCGGCGGCTTTTTTTATATATTTTTTTATTTTTGTTAATACTTTTAAACAAATTAGATATTTTTTATAGTTTTTAATTTTATAAAAAAAATTTTTATTTGTTAGCTTATTTTACCTTTTTCTTTTGAATTAAAATGGCTATTTTATTAAGCTTGAGGTTTTATTTTATAAATTTATTTTTATAACAATATTTTGCTTCAACTTGCGTAGCTTCTTGAAATAAAATAAGACCTCAAGCTTAATAAAATAGCCATTTTAATTTTATAAAAAAATTTATTTTTTATATTTAAATCTACCGTTTTGCTTTATATTATTTAATTAATAAATATTTGGTTTTTTCTCTAAGTGTATTTAATTTAACCCCTGCATCAGGCGCATTGTCAGTTCTTATTTACTTCTAGCATCGTTTTTTTTTGTCATTTAGCTTTTCTTTACTCAATTGGTTTCCTTTAAGTTTCATTTATTGTCCTTTTTAGCATCTTGTGTCAATCATCTACAAACTGTTGTATCATCACCGGCACATATTGAATGTGGTTCTGCTAAAAATAGTTTGCCATTCGCACAGGCACATAGTTGATATACTCCATGCTGGCGTTCACGTATGTGCGTAGTACCCGGCAGGGGTAATTGAACGGTTCTTAGGTTGGGCATAAAAATTTTAGACGAGTCTAAGTGCAGCTATGGTTAATAAGCATTAAGAGTAAAAGAAAAAAAAAATTAAAAAGCAAAAACAAAGAATTAATATACACTAGCAAATACTATAAAAATTAAAACAATTTTTAGAAAAGTTTAAAATAACAAAAAATATAAAAAAAATTTCCAAATAATTTTTTTTTAATTTTTTTTATATTAATATAAACTAGAAAATACTATAAAAATTATAAAAAAAATTAAAAAATTAAAATAATTTTTAGAAAAGTTTAAAATTAAAAAAAATATAAAAAAAATTTCCAAATAATTTTTTTTTATATTAATATAAACTAGAAAATACTATAAAAATTATAAAAAAAAATTAAAAAATTAAAATAATTTTTAGAAAAGTTTATAATTAAAAAAATATAAAAAAAAATTTCAAATAATTTTTTTTTATATTAATATAAACTAGAAAATACTATAAAAATTATAAAAAAAATTAAAAAATTAAAATAATTTTTAGAAAAGTTTAAAATTAAAAAAAAATATAAAAAAAATTTCCAAATAATTTTTTTTTAATTTTTTTTATATTAATATAAACTAGAAAATACTATAAAAATTATAAAAAAAATTAAAAAATTAAAATAATTTTTAGAAAAGTTTAAAATTAAAAAAAAATATAAAAAAAATTTCCAAATAATTTTTTTTTAATTTTTTTATATTAATATAAACTAGAAAATACTATAAAAATTATAAAAAAAATTAAAATAATTTTTAGAAAAGTTTATAATTAAAAAAATATAAAAAAAATTTTCAAATAATTTTTTTTTATATTAATATAAACTAGAAAATACTATAAAAATTATAAAAAAAATTAAAAAATTAAAATAATTTTTAGAAAAGTTTAAAATTAAAAAAAATTTTTTTATTTTTTCTTTTATAAAATAAAATTCAAAGCAATTACAAAAATATTTTTGTAAAATTGAGCCTCTAAGCGAAGTTAGTATAAGTTACCCGTAGTTAAAGTTAAGATTTATAAGTCAAATATCAAGCTTTTGTTTGGACATGGAATTAAAAATATATCGGTGAGTTATATATCAGATAATGTGTCCTTAACTATCCACCAAAATTTGGCTAAAAAGTTTTAGCCAGGCACCGGTTATTTGCCCCACAAAATCTTAACTTTTACTAACGAAAGTTGTAATAACGGACCTAAGAAAAATGATTACTTATCGAGGGCTATAATTGCATTAAGGCTTTTAAGCAAGAGAAATTTTTACAAGTTACCGATAATTAAAGTAAGGACTTTATAAGCCAGATATCAAGCTTTTTTTTTAAATTTTGAGGCAAATAAAAAGCAATCAAGCTTTTGGTTGGCCCTTAAAAATATCATTAAGTTAGATATAGATATTTTGTTCTTAACTTTAACACAAAATCTTAATTTTAACTATTGAAAGCTGTAAGTTTTTTGTTCAATTGGATTATTAAACTTTTGTGTTTATATTTACTTAAATGTCTTTTAATCTTTTTAAAATAATTATTTTCTAAAACTCATCTTTTGTTTATTTATTTTACTAATTATTAAAAAAAAGAAACTTAATTCCTTTTTTCAAGTTATTTGTTTATTTTGAAATCATAAACAAATTTATTTAAAATTGTATAAACAATTCTTTACTTACACTACCATCCAGTGCTGTCAATTTAACATCCTTGAGGGCTGAAATTTCAATGCCTCCTGCACGTGATTGAAAATTTATATCCTTTGCAGCTGTCATTTCCAATTGACGTGTGGGTGATTCCAATCTTTGTTTTTTTTTTTTTTTGTAATAAAAAAAGAGAGAAAGAAAAAATATTTAAACACAAAAAAAAACATTAGAAATTTAAATAAAATTGTTAAACAAATATTCAAGTTAACACCTTGTGCCTTGTATTACTACAGAAGAAAAAAGAAAGCTAGAGCAAAAGCGGTAGAGGTAGTTATTTGAAAGAAAATAAACAAACAGTTTGACTAACAGAGTGACTAAAAATAATTAACTTTATAGCGAGTGTTGTTGTTGGGTTGTTCAGTTTATATGGCAAGCTAATTGTGCTTATTTGGTACAGTTATAAGTTGTAGTTTAAATTCACTGGCAATAAATTTTTTTTCTATAAAATTTTTTTTTAAATTTCAATAGAATTTACTCATATTGCCAATAGGCAGAAATATCTGTTTTTTGTATTTTTTTTTTTTTAATTCTTAAACTCTAAAACAGCTTTTCTCAATTTTGTTTGAATAATTTTTATTCAGCATGTTTGATGGAAATGCATCCTTTAATCGTATCGGTACTTTTGTAAAAACATAAATATTAAATCAACAAAAATTCATTGAAAGAATGCATAAGTAAATTGCTTGATATGATGATAACATCATGTTGATAGATTTACTATTGGACAAACAGAAAAAGTAATAAAAAATTAAAAAAAAAAAAAAAAAAATACTTGCAACTAGTAGAAGGCAACATCCGGCATACGCTAGCAAAAACAACTCATACACAAGCAGGCAACTGTAAGCTGTCGATGATGAGTGTTATGTTGTTGTTGCCTTAAGTGTTGATGCAAAAATCCAAACAATCATTCATTCATTCAGTCATTGCATTGAAGTATTCAAACCACATTTTATCAAACTGTTTGTTCATGGCCCAATGTGTTTAAGGCTCAGTTTTTATGAGTTTGCTTGCATGTGTGTTTGCGTTTTTGTATGCAAGTGAATGTATGGATTTTGGTTTTGTACGAGTATGTGCACTGACATGCATATGTAAACAAATACAATCCATATTTGTCACTTAAAATCCTTTGAGCACTTTTTAATAAACTCTATTTTCTGTACGTTTCTCTGTCTCTACGTGTGTGTGTGTATTTGGTTGTACTTCCTGTTTAATGACATGTGTTTGTTTAACTACGTTTTTGCTAGTATGTGAGCATTTCAAATTGGGCTCATGCTGTAGTTACAAAAAGGTTTTTTTGCAAAAAAATTTTTTTTTAACACAGTCTGACTTATAGACTGATACCAACGGCACTAGTCAACACTACGAAAATGTGTTATTTATTAAAAAAAAAAAAAACGATTGAGAGAGAGAGAGGAGGGACTAGTGGCTATAAAACAGCAGACATTTAGCCTGTCAGTGATTTTATTGTTTATGAAAGTAAATAAAAATAACAACAGCAAACAAAAAAAATTTAATAAAAATAGTGAAAAACAGTTAACGGCAGTAATTTCATTTTGGGGTGCAGTAACATGAATTTAGGCGTTAGAATTTCAATTTAAATTTAAATTTAAAAATAAAATTAACAAATATTTATTAAACTCACCTTAATTCACGTGTTGGTTCAGCACGTACATGCGGTGTTTGTATTGACTCACGAAATATGGCACCACCTTCACCATCAACTCTTAGCGAATGTGCACCGATTGTAACTTCATTACGATTTACAGAAAATAAATTTCTTCCGTTTGTATCATTGATACGAAAACTTGTTGTCATGCACTCCAGCTTATCGTGTCCCAGAAATAAATGATTTTCAAGCATACCGTTCGTGTCACGTGTATTGATTGAAAAATTACGTGACGATTCTATAAAGAAATAGAGACTCACAAGTTATAAAAAATCAAAAAATAAAAAAAAAATATTAAAAAAGCATATAAATTTTAATAGCTTTTTTCTAGCAGGGAGGCAATGAAAACAAGAACTACTTTAAATAAAAATAAAATAAGAAACTAAAATTTCCAAAAAAAAAAAGAATAATTCGTGTACTAGTAGTACAAGTGGCTGCCAAGGTAAATGTTAAATAAAAAGACACAACTTGCTAATGTATCATGTCATTTTTATTTGCAGGATTTTATATTTTCGTGACTGGTTTCCCAAAAAAAAAAAAAAAAAATTTAAAAATTCTTTTTATTTTTCTTTATAAGTCCCCTAGAAGGGGTTTTTTTTTATTTTATAAAAAAATTCTTATTTTGATAAAACTATAAATTTGTTTTAAATAACAAAAAACTCTGGGGTTTTTGCTGTTTTTATTTCGAGTGTTACTTGTGTCTCCTAATGCGTGGGCTTTGCTTGAGAGTCTGCCAGATTTTAACTTTTAACGCTTCTTACTCTTGTGGGTATATTGATGTACGTGCAACTTCTTTTTATATTTTCCTTATCAATGTCTACTTTATTTCTTTGTATTTATTTAAAGGTGTCATTTACCTTTGGCAGCAATTTTTTTATTTTATTTTATTTTTTTCTTCTTACAACACATCTCATCCATCTTTCTTGTTTGCTAATCTGAAATTACTAATCTTGTGTTCATTTTAAATATTTTTTCTGACCCTAAATCTTTGCTTTGGTTTCAAAAAAAAAAAAAAAAAAAACTCACATTAACAGTCTGGGCAAAATACTCTAATCGTAAGCAGGTAATTGCTGCATAAAAATAATTTAAGTCTTACAATAATTTTAGAAAAATAATTTCTTCATTTCAGACATCAGTTTCTTTAATACTAACAAGAAAGTTTCCTAGTTGTCACTTTAAATTGTAGCCGAAACGTAGCGTTGTTTATCGCCCAGCATTTATGTTAAAGCGTCATCCCTACATAATGGCGTTATACTCTACACTAGTGTTAATCATCTTGCTTAATAAAACCCACTAAAGATAAGCATAACTAGAATTAAAAACACTAAATTAAAAAAATAACTAAAATGTCCTTACTAGTCACAATTAAAAAACAAAAATAAAAAAAATTGTTTTGCAGCCAACTTCACTACAAAACGAGTTGTCAAATTTATATTTCGGTATTCCCATACATTTTGTATAAGCAGGAAAATTGTTGACAAAAAAAAAAAAGCTTGTTAGTAATGATATCTGAATATGATGCAAAAAAAAGACACATTTAATAAAAATCCCTTTAGAAGTTTGGAAATTATTCACAATTAAATAATGGCAGCTACTTAATTGAAAAAATTTTTTTTGGTATAACAGTTTTTATTATTAAAATAAAATAACTTAAATTTATCAGTAACAGAACATGTAGTAAATGTACGGTATACAAATTGCAGGCAGAATCCCTTCTTACATACATACACTGCAAGCAGCGTTGTCAGGAGCTAGAAAAAAATAAGCTAAATTTGCCTAATAAAAAAGGCTAGAGAAAGCTAAATCACTCACAAGAAAAAGCTAGGAAAAAGTTAAAACACCATCGCTTAAAATTCAAAATAATAATTATGATTTTTATAAAAAATCAACAAGAGAACATACAGTGACAAAAATTAAAGAAAATAAAGTCATAACTTGCTGTTTTTTGAAAAAATTATAAAAATTTTTTTCGCACTATCAGCAAAAAAAAAAAAATTTGAATTAAAGCCAATACATTTAGCTATCTAACACAAAAGAAATCAAGTCGATATCTAGAAAACTTAGCAAGTGGCCGGAAAGAGGTAGTAGTAGAACTGATTACCTTTTTGGTCATAACTTGCTTAGTTTTCAAGATATCGACTTGATTTTTTTGCGGATAGTGCGAAAAAAATTTTTTTTTTTTTTAAATTATAAAAAAAATTGTTCGCACTATCCGAAAATGAAAGTGAAAAAGGCTAGGAAAAAAGCTAGAGGCTAAATCATAAATTTAAAGGCTAAAATGGCAACATTGACTGAAAGGTATAAAAAGTAAAAAGCTTCAAAAATTTCGTATTTTAAGTCTTTTATTTGGAGCAGAACTAAAGTTTGTTTCTTAAGTCTTTTAATAAAAGTAAAATTAAAAGTTTCGTGTTCTAAGTCTTTTATTTCTTTTTAAAACTGAAGTTTGTGTCTTAGGTCTTTTGATTGCTACAAATTGGAAGTTCGTGTTTTAAGTCTTTTACATATGAGCAAGACTAAAGTTTGTTTCTTAAGTCTTTTAATAAAAGCAAAATTAAAAGTTTCGTATTCTAAGTCTTTTATTTCTTTATAAAACTAAAGTTTGTGTCTTAAGTCTTTTGATTGTTACAAAGCTGGAAGTTCTTGTTTTAAGTTTTTTACTGTAATTTTGGTTATTAAATATTCTTATTAAATACCCGCTTTATCTGTATTTAAAATAAAAATAAAACTTTAATTTTATCATCACATAAACAAAACTTTAATTTAACTTACTTAAAACGAAGAACCAATTTTTGTTTTTACCTTAAGATACAAAATAATTTTGTATGCCAAAGCAAATAGCATTTAAACAACTTAATGTTGGACAAATAAACAATAAAGTCAAATGACTAGTAACAATTTCCGTTTAACATAAACATACAACGTAGCAGCAAACACACAAACAGAAAGAGCAAGCAAACTGCATGAGTGTGTTATGCTGGAAGAAAAGAAGGAATAAAATTGGATAAATAAAATGTACACAAGTAACAAATGAACCCAGATAACCAGCAGCTTTAATAATCATATAGCAGCTTGTTGTCAAAAATTTCTTTGAAGGCATTTTATCATTTATTGTTAAAACAGTTTAGGTGAGATGCGAGTACTAGGATTTTTGGTGCTTCCGAATATCTGTTGACTTATGAATATAAAAATAAATTTAACTTGTTTTCACAATTATTTCAGTTATTTTATTATTGTGGTTAAGGGATGGTAGGGAGAGGTGTTAATTGAAGCAGCGAAAGAATTTCATAAAAAAAATTTTTAGGGCTTATAAAATTCGCAGTCTTCTAAAATGACTTAATGAGAGGTTTCTGTATAATAACACAGATGTATTGAGGGCGAGTTACAAAAAAGAAAGGCTTCATATAAATTTTATGGAAGACAAAGTAAAGTAATGCTATGAGTAGTGTATGGTATAAGAAAAGTGCTAGCCGAGGTTTAATTTAGTTTTTTTTGCCCAGAAAAATTTTGCAGACTGTCGACCTCCCAGACAGACCTAGAGAGTGGCTAGTAAGTGAATAGCAACAATATTGTTTGGAGTATCAGGGCAACGAAAACATTCATGCCATTCCGTTCTAGCAAATTACTTACTAGACCTGACTGGGTTCGCATTATCGATTGACGAATTCCTCGACTGGATATTGCATTGTATTAAAATATTTGGAAAGTAGACAATCTTTGCAGGTTATGTAACGTATACGAAGAGACAGCGGAACATATACTGGGTAACTGTAATGGTGTTATATGAACCCCTGTTTTTGTTACTTAAATCATCACTTCTTACAAACGTCTGATATAGCAAATACATTTTCCAAAGAAGTCTCTGAACTCTTCAAAAATTTTAGGGTTAGTGAGAATTTTTAACTTGAGAGCCCTTAGCACTAGGTGACTACCTACCCGTACTGATTCCAATTCTCGTTCTAATGGAAAATTATGTTGAAGACACGATCAGTTGGGATACTTCTTTTTGGAAACTATTTTTAAGAGTCTCAAGTAGGTAAGAGTGTGTATTTGTTTTTGTGTTTAGTTTATGGAAACTACTAATTCTGGATAATAATTAAATGAATGCAAATGCACAAATAAATATGAATGAATAAATAAATAACATAAATATGTATGCATGTGTGTGTGTGTTGTGTTTGTTTTTGAAGTAAACAGATAAAAAGAATAATTAATAAACATGCACTTAAAGAAAACACATACGCAGGAGTATTTTCTATTTTCAGTAAGAAAATTTTGTTATGAAATTTAGGGATATTTAAGCCTGACAAAAAACTTGCTTACCAATTGCTATGGGTTGACCATGCCTAGAACGTATGGTAGATGCTCTTAACATGTCCATAATTAATGTTTGTCCAGTTAGCTGTATACCACCAGGAACAATTTTCAATTGACCCATGCCTTCCTAAGTATACAAAAAGGAACACACAAATTAAAAAGAAATTAAAAAATAATTAATAAAAAATTTATTAAGTAAAAAGAATTTTATATAAAAGTGAATTTAAAAAAAATCTAAAAGATTAAAATGTTTTAGATGTGAAAGACAATTTTAGTAACAATTTTTAAGCAGGAGATTTTGTATATAAAATAAAAGCAAACAAAAATTGATTAAATTTTTCCAAAAAAATATGAACAAATCTCATAATGAGTAAAAAAACAAAATTGCATGTTACTACTTATCTTAAATTTTATAAAAATTTTCATTAAAAATTGCAATTGAAAATTTTTCATTAATTTAATGAAACGTTTCTTTATATGGATATTAATGAATTTTTTCATAAAATCAATAATTTATAATTAATCAATTAAACTAATTAGTTTAATGTTTTGTCTTTTAAAATGCAAAAGGACGATAATGTTCGTCATCGTGGGACAGGCTTTAAAAAATTGTCTACACTTTCTGTTAAGCTTTTTTTTTTTTTAAAATGTCTGCGTTATTAAAAGAAAATTTAATAAAATTATGTTTTTTTATATAATTTTTTTAAACCTTTAGGACCATACAGGCATTGGTCTCCCAAGCAAAAAATTTTATTAAACGGAAAATTGTGTAAGATTTTTGTGAATTTTAAGGTTTTTAATATTGAATTAACTTGTATGTTTATAATCATTCAACGGGTTTGCAGCATCGTAATGTGTGCGTGATGTCCTCTGTGTTTAAAATTTAATTTTCAAGACAAAAATTTTTTTGGGTGTTTTTTTTTAAATCCTTTTTTAAACTGATAATTTAGTTATATACTAGCTGATCCGGCCTAAAAATTTTTGTATATTCGATTTTCTTACTCTAAGAAATCGTACTCATAGAGTAAAGGACAGTGCAAGACCTAGTAAAAACAGGTAGTAAATAAATAAGTCAGATAAACCTGCCGATTTGTGACGCTAAACCTTTCAAGACGTAATCCAAAGGCATAAACAGAAATTCAATTAAATTGGTTTAACCGTTTAGGAGGAGTGCACTGTCAAACACACGTTCAATCTAATTTTATATATTCAAAAGATATAACTAGATTAACTGTTTGTAATCAAGTGAGTGACAAGGAACAGCATTTGGTTTTTCGTTGGTATTTGAATTTACTCTCTTATTGCAAGAATAAGAGTAAAGAAGATTACGTCTGCCTTAAATTATTGCTCTGCTTAGAAAATTAAGCTCTCCAGATACATGCCGCTTCTAAACTTATGCAAAAGCTTATAGAAAACAAAAATTCTTTATTTTGCTTTTGGCCTCAAAGGGACGTACATCTAGAGAAATTACTTGCTGAATGCGTTGTCTTCTTTTCTATTATTATTGCCGCTTGTGAACTAGATGTGAAGCTTTTTTTATACTAAAAATTAAAAAATTAATTTTTAAATGGAATCGTAATGAACTGAAAATTTTCCTGCGATTTCTTTTCGGTAAAAAAATGTATTGTAAAAAGGTTCGAGTTCTTGAGTTAATTTATTTTGTTTTATTTGAATATTTAAAAAAAGAAGAAATCAATTTGTGGACCTTTACCTACCGTTGAGAATTCCATGACCTTCAATATCCACAATGTTAGACCTAAATTTATGATTATCAGTAGCATTAGGAGCACCAGCAAAATGTAAAGACACTTTTTACGCCAACCCATTAAACCCAAATGCATTTCAATGTCAGCCATTAGACTGGAAGTGCTATTGCCTTTTGCTGTTGTTGTGGTGCCGCTGCCACCACTACTGCTGGCTTGCATTTTAGGGCGACGTTTGCAAGATGATGATGATGGCAGTTTGAGATTGTTTTTGTTTTTATTATGATTTTCCTTTGTTTTTTTGATTGTTGGGGTTGTTGTTGTTGCTTTAGTTTTAGCCAGTAAGTCCAACGAACCATCCGTAATGATTGTTGTATTGTTTGCTGTTTTGGTAAGGGCTGGCAGTGTGTGCGTTTTAAATATTAAGCGCGTACCTCCGTTACCGTTAGAGCTTCTGTTTAAAGATCCGTTTCCGTTAATATAAGAGAATGTGGCCGTTGTTGTTGGTTGATAGGTAACGGTGTCTGGTAGAGTAACACCTAAACTTTTATTTATCACCGTTTCTTTATCATTTGTTGTTGTTTGCTGGCTGTTACGTTGTCGTTTGTTGGTTAAATTACTTCCTTGATTGTGTGTATTTGTATTGTAAGGACTTTTGTGTTGTATTATTGTGCTACCGCCTATACAACTACTGCTTTGATAATCTGCATTTAAGGTTGTTAAACTTTCAGTGGTGCCTATTGGCCTTTCTTGGCTCTCTATAATTTTATGCAAGTTATTGTTGAAATTTTCTTGCACAAGTAGTTGTGTGGGCTTTGATGATTGTTGTTGCTGCCTTTTCTTTTGTTGTACTACTTCCTGTTCTTCTTTTAGCAATTGTTGTTGTTTCTTTCGTTTGAATGTTGATGTTGGTGAAGTGAATACAAATGCGGCTAACGTCGGCTCTTGTTGTGGCTGTGGTAACGTTGTCAGCCTTAGTTGTGTTAAAAAATTTAAATCACTGGCTGTGGCAGTGGGATTCGATAAGGTTTCTGCTACTAATGCTGTTGTTATTGCTGCTGTTGTTGTTTTAGCTGGCTTATTAGTCTGTGAAAGAGTGTCGGTAGTTTGTATAGTGCCATTGATCGCATAACCATTACTTTTACTACAGGATAGTTTTTTTTTTTTTGTTTTTGGTTTATTTTAATATACATTTTTATTTGAAATTAGATGGGTTTGTTTGTGGTTGGTTGGTTGGTTTAATGATGAAATTTTGTTAATCGATTTAAGGTTTTTTTTTTATTTTTATTTTGATGAAGTTGAAATGGTGTTTTAAAATTTTTTTTTTAATTTTATTTTTGAAAGATGCAAGGATAGTTTAGCAATAAATGGAATAGATAATATGCAAAAATGGAAATATTAAAGGGATTAAATTTCAAATTCTTAAGCAAGTTGGTTGTTGCTTATACTTTTGATTTTTTAATTAGCATGCAAAAGGAAATCAAAATGCAAACTTGAGAAAAACAATAATAAAAGGCAGCTAATAAAAAAAAATATTTTTTAAGAAAAATTTAACTAAAAATTCTCTTAGAAAAAAAAAAATAATAAAAAACAATGGGCCATAATCATAGCCACAAAAAAGTAGGCTTTTATTAAGAGCCGAGAGTCATTTTTAAAAGATACCAACTTTAGTGTGATTATGATTAGGGGCCAATTACTTTAAGTAAAACATTTAATAAAAAATATAAAAATAGAAAGAGAGAGAGAGAGATAGAGAGCGATAGTGAGAGTAAGGTAGACGAAATTTTGCTTAGCTTGTAAAGGGTGTCCGAACAAGAACGCAAGATTTAAATTTGGCGCCATTCGAAGTCTCATTGTTTGACATTTGAACAATTGTTATTATTTGCTAGTAGAAGGTACGAGGTTAGTAAAAAATGACCATGGACAGCGAAGGGAGTTCGTTAATTGCGTATTGGAGAGACAACATGAAAATGCTGATTTTGCCCATTTCCATCTTGATGGCTTCGTCAATAGGCAGAATTGTCGCATTTGGGGTGAGGAAAATCCTCGAGTGATTCACGAGAAGCAAATGCATCCTTAACGTGTCACTGTGGTGTGGTTTTTGGGCTGGAGGAGTGATAGGACCTTTTGTTTTATGAAAATGAGTCAAGTCAAGCTCAAACAGTCAATGGTGTTCGGTATCGTGAAATGGTAACCAGTTTTTTCTTGTCTAGAATTGAAGAAACGAATGTGCAGGGCTTGTGGTTTCAACAAGACGGCGCCACATGTCATACAGCCAGAGAAACAATTCAATTGCTGCATCAGTCATTTATTTAAAATTTAAATATTGCGTTCTTGTTGGGACACCCTTTATTAAAAATTTTAAATAAAATTATAATCATTAAAAAACTTTAAATTTAAAAAAGGAAAATTTACTCTCTGGAAAGCTAAAGTTTTTAAACACAAACTTACCGATTACCGCCTTGAGATTGTATTTCTGACTGCTTAGGCGTTTGTGAATTATTCCCAGAATGCATTCCTATTGCATTCAAATTTGTTTCCTTAAGCCAATTGTCATCACTTAAAGCTAAACCAGAAGCCGTGTCTGCAGTCTGACCAGTCTTTAAAACAAACTCTGCTACATTAAAATGACCACCAGGAGGTGTTGACTATAAAGAAACAAAAAAAAAAAAATAATAATAAAAATTTGTTACATTTAAATGACCACCAGACTTAATTTTTTTAAATTTATTTTTAAAAATATTCATTCATTCATCAATTAAAAATACTGGAACATTTCCAAGTTCCAAAAAAGAGACTACATAAACCAGACAATAAAAATGAATTTGAATATAAACAGTGCATAACAATTCTACTTAAAATGTATTTAATTGACAACGCTAACACACTCAATGACAACTGATTGAGTTCATGTTAGTCATGTGTTCATAAGTAAGAATATAATGTGTGTATAAATGTGTTAAATATTTTTATACGGCATGAGTGTATTTCTCATAGAGACTCATAAAGCAGCTTTTTGGATTTTTGGCTACTCTGTGGCTGCTGTTTGAGAGTAACCCAACAAACAAAGAAACAGAAAAAAAAACTTTATGGCCTCTTCAGCGATGTCATAAGAAAACCAAAACAAACGAAAGCAAAGCTAATTTTTATTAAAAGCAAAAGCAATCTATTAAAATTTATTTTTATTTTCAATAGAAATGTGCTTTGCTTTAGTTCGCTTTGGTTTTCTTGTGACATCGCTGAACTGGCCATTATTTCATAAAGTTTCAGATATATTAGATCAAGCTCTCAACACAAACAATACGATTCGATAGCAACGAATTAATTTTATAAGAACATGATTTTTAGAATTTTTAAAAGAATTTTCTTCTCTATTTGTTTCTTTATTTGACCTTATTCTTTTTAATTAAAAATGGCTATTTTATGAAGCTTGAGATCGTATGGCATAAATTTAGTTTAGTCCAATTATAAAAATATAATAATTTATACAATGCGATCTTAAGCTTAATAAAATAATCATTTTAATTAAAAAGAAAAAGGTCTATAATTACTGCTGCAGAGCTACTCCAGCATTACGTTTATTAATCTGTTAAAAATTTAATTTAATTTTTATACGTTTAGGATTATGGCGTAAAAGCTTGTTAAGTAATTAAATTTTATTTAAGCTTTGATTTTTTTTGTATAAAAATTATTTAAATTTTTATAATTCGCTAATTTGGCATTCTTTTTCAAAAAAGAACAGGAAAACTGAATTTTTTAATCAACTTTTTTCATTAAAATTGTTTACAATTTAAAATAAAATTGCTTGCTGGTTAATTAGCTAATGAATATCGCTGGCAAATCATTGCAGACAATTTGAAGGCCGGCCATATAAACAAATCATTAAATCTCAATAAATTATTACAGACGTAAATTAAGTGAAAAAAAAAGAAAAATAAAACATCAGAGCATGATATAATAAAAAAATTCTATAATTAAAAAAATTATATTCTGCTGCCAAGACAATCACCCATAATCATAATCATGATTATGAAATTCATTAAATTCTTATGAACAAAAGTCAGCTCTTAATAAAAGCCTGATTTTATGTGCTCTGCCTTATAAATAGTAAAGTTATTAAAATAAATTAAATTATATTTATCAATTATTAAATATTATTTGCTCGGTTTTTTACTTAATGAGTTGAAATTCTATGAGTAAAGAGAAAGTATTTATTAAATTTTTGCAGAAATGCTTTTGGGAAATAGAATTTTTCTAACTTATTCTATTTAAAAAGGGACGTAAAAGAGGCGTGGCTGGCACAATTTCAGTGCAAACTGCTGGAAAAGAAAATTAATTCTATTTGCATCACGCAACTTTATATAGATTTTTTAACCCTAGAATATCATCCTTATTTTTTGTACACTAATATCATCCTTCGTCATTTTGACTACGACCTATTTCAAGAAATTATAAAATATATACCATAATAGATTTATTATTCATATTTAGTTATTTGTTAATCAATAAATAAAGAAATTCATGTATTATAATTTAATATTAATCAACCTTAAGATTTAAAAAAATTGTTTTTATTTAAATTTTCCGATATTTCGACTTTCTTTTGAAGGTCTTCTTCAATGAAATTTATTTTTATAAATAATAAATTTATAAGATCGAATAATTCAATAAAATTATAATTTTTTTTTAATTCTTAAACGTAAAATTAACATAGCAAAATCTTGTTTCAATTGGTTTTAATTCAAAAATAAGATTTGACGAAGGATGATGTTCTAGGGTTAACACATTTGATGCCTTTTTCAGCGATTATTTATTTAAAAACCACACTGGTTTTTATGCAGCAACCCTAAATTAAAATTAAGCTGGTGGTGCAAATTATGTCATTTTAAAAATTTGAAAAATTTGCTAAGAAGAGAAAACGTTGTTCAACTGATCCAGAAAATGTTGGTGTTATTGAGCAAAGCGACAGATTTCACCAAGATATTCTTCCAATCGAAGAACCTTATTAAGAGAGGTGAGAGATACACTTGACGGCTGAAGGATTTAAAATAGGCGTCTAGTGCAAGAAAATCATTTGTTTCTTTAAGAAATAAAATTTATAAAATCATAGTCACAAAAAAGTAGGCTTTTATCAAGAGCTGACTTTTGTTCACAAAAATTTTATGACTTTAAAATCGTTTTCCGTTTAGTGTGACTATGATTATGGCTTATAATTTTTAATCTTCCACTAAAATAAAAACTAGAGCTGCTTGAAGAAAACCGGTCTTAGTTTCGTAATCAGCACCAGCGTTGCCATTTTAGCTACATTTAGACTTTTTTTCTGCCATTTAGCCTTGAAATTTATGATTTAGCCTCTAGCTTTTTTCCTAGCCTTTTTTCATTTTCAAAATAGACTTAAATAGTCTTTTTTTTTGCGGATAGTTCGAAATTTTTTTTTATCATTTAAAAAAAAAAAAGCAAAGTAGGTAGTCCATGGTTCCTTGTTGGTCATAACTTACGGTTTTTTTTTTTAAAATTACAAAAATTTTTTTCCCACTATCCGCAAAAAACAATTTCAAATTAAAGCCAATACGTTTTTCGATACCTAGAAAACTAAGCCAAAAGGTAACCAGTTCTACTACTGCCTTTTCCCGGCCACTTTTTAGTAGAACTGGCCATAACTTGCTTAGTTTTCAATACATCGACTTGATTTCTTTTGCGTTGGATAGCTAAACGTATTGGCTTTAATTCGAAAATTTTTTTTGAGGATAGTGCAAAAAAATTTTTGTAATTTTTTCAAAAAACAGCAAGTTATAACCAACAAGGAAATCATGTTTAAAACGAAATTATTTTCTTTAGTTTTTGTCATTGCTTTTTTGTAAAAATCATAATTATTATTTTGAATTTTAAGCAATAATTTTTTTCTCTTTAACTTATTCCAAGGTCCTGGCAATGCTGATCAGCACACTTTATTTAAACGAAAACGAGCACAAACATTTTGGAATAATTTTTAGTTTTGACCAGTGTTACTGATTAACTCATTTTTTAAGAAAAGCAAAATGTCAAAGAATGATTGAAAAGTTTAAATTAACTGAAAATAAAATTAAATGAGTAAAAAAATTTATTAAAAAGAAATTTAATTTTTTTAATGCCGGCAAAATTTTTGCTAAATAAAAAATTTTCAGTTTTAATGTTACTTTAAAATATTTTATTTAATAGAAAAACCAACAACAGACAACAATCTTTATATGTATTTGAACATTAAAATACTAAATTCTATAAATAGAATAAAATAAAAAAAAAAATTGTTAAAAAAAACACTCAGTGCTTGAGGCTTTCACTTCACTAAATACTTTTTTTATTTAATTTTTTAAGCCCGTTAACTTACTCTCTTATGCAAAAAAATTAATGTAGACTTTAAAGTCAACGTTATCGAATTTTTCATAAATTTTACTTTAAAGTCTACGTCAAATTTTTTGGGATAAGACGGTTAGTCTTTAGTTGGTAGTTGCATCACTCGTTCCACAATTTACCGGGACTCTTTTTTTCTATTTCATTGGAATTCCATTTGACATGCAATATTTTTATGCATGATTTCATGCAAACCAACAATCATTTTGTCACAAATGAAATCACTGACCAGCATCATGTTCTACAGAAAACAAAAAAGAAAAGCAAAGTGTTTCAACATTACTGTGTGTCCTTCATTTATTTATTTTCAGTCAACTAAATCAGTTAAAACGTGGTATTTTCTTTAAAGCACAAAATTTTTTACTCAAAATTATTTTTACTGAAAATTTACTTTTTTTGTCCGAAAAAATTTGAAATTTTATTTTATTTTCATCCAGTTGGTACCAAAAAATTTTTTGTCCGTACACAAAAATAATTTAAGTATAAATGTCTCTAGCAACGAGAGATCTAAAATTACGTTTTCAAAAATATTTGGAATTAAGGCTGTATTCGCCTACTTGGTATGAACAAAATTGTTTTTTTTTTTTTAATTTCTTGTTATTTTTTTATATCTGAATAGAAACTTTGTACAATCAATTCTTAAATTCTCGTTTCAAAATTTTGTAAAGTTTATTAACGTTTTCAAAAAACTCTTCAAACTAAATATAAAAAATTGTAAGTATAAAAATTTTGTTCACACGAAAATTTTCTCTAGAACGAACAAGTAAATGCAGCCTCGTTTTAGGATTTTAAGATCTTGTTTTGGGTAATAATTTTGTCCGAACATATTATTTTTTAGATATAAATTGTATTGATTTGAAAGATATTTTCAAACTACATAAAAAAATTGTGCGGACAAAAAAATTGTGCGAACAACAATTTTGTTCGATCAAAAATTTTTCTAGAAGAAAAAAGTAAATGCAGCCTCATTTTCGGACTTTAACATTTTATTTGGGGAAAATTTTTGCCCGAACATATTACTTTTTGATATAAATTATATGGACATCCCTCTTTTTGAAACATTCTTAAAACAACAATTAAAAAAAAATGTTGTGCGAACAAGCAAAAATTGTTCGTAGCAAAAATTTTTCACACAAACTATTTTTCCGGTACAGCCTCATTTTTTATGAACTGCATTTTCTGAATTTGCATTCTTGTTTCGGGGAAAATTTTTGTTCGAACACATTTTTTTTTATAAATTGTATTGGCGTCATCTTTTTGGAAGACTCTTCAAGCGACATAAGAAATTGAGCGGACAAAAATTTTGTTCGGACAAAAATTATTTTTTTTTTGTCAAAAAACACATTTTTTATTCTAAAAATTTAAATAAAAAAAGTGTAAAATATTTTGCCTTGCACGTTGCGTATTCGAAAATATATTTTTCAGTCAAAATAATTATTTTTTTTAATTGAGTGTAAACAAACAATCAAAAGTGGCAGACAAAATAATAGAGAAAGAAAAAAACGTACAAATATACTCAATTTATAATGCGATGCCGAGATGAGCGTTGTTACAAAAATTAACATATAAAAAAAATAAAAATAAAACTACAAATAACACGTTAAAACGGAAAGTCTTTATTATCTGCACTTGGCCATGGTTGAATAACAACAACAAACAAACACGTCAGAAGAGGCAACAACAAAAAATAAAAATAAAAATTATAAAAATAACAAAATCATGAAACAACGTACTGGCACAGCATGACTACGACACATTCATTTGCAGTGCAGCAGCATTAACACTTTGGTTATGGCTGCTGCATACGTTTGTGGAGGTGGCATTCAAATTCATTCTGTACGGTCATGCAACATGTTTAAACATCAGACAACAAACATCAGGCAATCAACTAATAATGGAAAATTCGAGTATTTGCTATGAGAAAGATAAAGTTTTATTTATTTCTTCTCTCTCTCTCTCTTTTTTTTAATTTAATTTTTGAGATTTTAAAGCTTGGGCATCTGTAAATTGTGTAAATTAAATTAGCTGCTCATTTAAATTTAATTATTTTAATGCTGAGCATGTATAGTGTACTTCTGTGACAGCAATGAAAAACTGCTTGAGTTTTGTGGTATCGTTATAAAGAGCCATGCAGTTTTAAAAGCTCTAAAATTATTTCCATTCTAGCAAATATTAATATCTTCTTGGGCATCTCATTAAAGGTGCAATCTGTAGCTCAACCGCAGCTGCACCACAATAATCAAGTTATTGAAAATTATTTAAATCGATTTAAGCGATTTTTTCATTCTAGCACAGAATTAAGGGTTTGAAGAGAAAAATTGAAACTTTTATAGGATTTTTTTTTTTTAATTTCCAAAATTTATCTTGACACAAAAATCTAAAAAATATTAATATTTTTTTTATTGAAAATCAACTACAAAGATGCTGTATGACACAAAAATTTTAATGACGAATAAAAATAATTAATTCAAAATAAAGTGTCTATTAAGAAATTTTAAAAGTTTTAGGGATTCTGCAATAAATATTTAAGAAATTTTAGAAACTTGTGAAATAATTAAAAAAAAAATTGAAAAGTAGAGAAAATCTACGTGCTTGTGGTTTGGGAACATGTGATCTTCAAACCTAAGCAGTTGCAGAGTTTCTTAAAGGATATTAATCCAAAAAAAAAAAAAATTATATTTTTTAAGAGAAATTTGTTTGATATTTAATTCTTTATTAAAGGAAGTTTTTTTTATGGATTTGGTATATAATTCCAAGCTACTGGCTACCTTTACCATTTTATTATACCATGTTGTCACACTAACAGTTTGCTAAATTACACGCCAATTTGAAAGAAAAACCGCTCTAATGTGTAAATGTACTTTGAAAAACGCTACCGCCAAAGAATGCCAGTAGAAAAAAATTCAGAAAAAAGAAATTATAAACAAAGAAGTCCCATAAATAATTTTTTATTTAAAAATTATGGCGGCTTAACAATTTTAACAGATAAAAATTTTTTAGCTTAGATTACACTATCAGAAAAACCAAGTGACTGCTTGTGAAATTATACACATACATAAATACAGTTCAACTAACAAACCCTTAAAATTATTCTTAATCTAAAAACTTTATTTGGGAGCTGAGGGCCAGCAACTATTTGAGAATCCCCTTTTTTTCTAATGCCTATTGGCATCATATGAATGGAAGTAAATTTAATATTTAGTCATTTGTTTAATAAAAGATACTAGAAAAATCATTAATTATAGAGAGAACTGCCACAACCATAAAAAATAAAATAAAATAGAGAAAAGAAAAAATATTTCCCACACTTAGTGTTTGTATTTGAATTTAAAAATAGATTTTGCTTTTTGTTTCATTTAAAATTTTCTACGTAAAATTTTTTTTTAATTGAAATAAATTAAAAGACCATTTTTTTAGAATTTCCAATTTTCCAATGTTTATTTAGAAAATTTTTATTTATTAAAAATTTTATTTAGGTGAAATATATTAAAAGGAAATCGTATTTAATTAATGTTTATTTTAAAGCAGAATGTAAATTCTTTGCTGAAAAAAAAAATACAGTGAACAAAATTTTTCATATCGTTTTCTTTTCTAACAAAAATGTTTTACATTTTCTGCCATCTGAGGAATGTTTGTGTTCTATTGTTTAAAAAATGTAAGAATTAAAATTATAATCGTATTTCGTTGTCAACATGTGGCATGTAAAAGATTTATAAGTGTAGCAAAGATAATAATGCCCTTTTTTACAACTAAGTCAACTACTGGTTTAAGCAATCAAGCAAATTATTTGATTAATTTGTTAGTTTATTTGACCTTTTTCTTTTTAATTAAAATGGCTATTTTATTAAGCTTGAGGTCTTATTTTATAAATTTACTAGCTGACCCGGCAAACGTTATTTTGTCTTCAAATTTTATTTATATTGAATATATAAAGAAAAGATTTAGCAAATTTGCAGTGGGCGTGGTAAATTTTTCTTTGCATTAAAATATAGATTGGGTTATGCTGAACATATATTAAAAAAAATTAGCCAAATTTGTCTAGAAGATTTTCGATTTAAGAAAAATTTTAAAAGTATGCATGGTAATGGGCGTGGTCTACTTTTATTTGCATAAAAATTTAAGCTGGGTTTTGATGAAAATATAAAATTTTTGTATATTCAATCTTCTTACTATAAGAAATTGTAATCATAGAATAAAGGACTGTGGAAGACCGGGTAAAAACAGGAAGTATATAAATAAGACTAATACCGATTTAAGCGCCACCTGCCTGCTGGCATACACAAAAATTCAATTAAAACGGCCTAGCCGCTTAGGATTAGTATAGTTGAATCTTATATATTCAGATAAAATAAGACCTCAAGCTTAATAAAATAGCCATTCAAATTATTTAATTTTTACTTATATGAAATAGGAGTTTTATCATGTTTTTCTTCAAGATATTCTGCATAAAAATTTAATTATTGGTTACTTTTAAAGCAAAATTTGTTTTAAATTTATTTTATTTTTTTGTGTCAACTGCTTATCAAATTTTCCAAAGTCGCTTTAAAAGCTTTAAATGCATAAAACGCTGAATATAACTTAGCGTTAAATGTTACATGAAAAACTTATTTTTGTTCTATTGAAACCATAGAAAAGGCCCCACTTTGGGCAGTTTTAGGCAACCTGTTTAAAATACTACAGAATTTAAAGGCAAAATATTTTTTAGAATAGAAAACGCCATACGTTTTAGTGACCTTTTGAATTGAATTGATATAAAAAAAAAAAAATTTATTTATGAACTATTATATTTGAAAGTGATATAAGTCCACTAAAAAATACTGAAATTACCAAGTAGACTTTTACCACTTTCAAAGAAAACAGCTTATTTGAAGATAAAAAATCAAATGCTTCCTATGCGTTGTCAAATATCAAGGACAAAATTGAGGCTTTTTATATTCAACTAAATTTGGTCTTTGAATTTTATTGAAAAAACTTAGAATTTGATAATTTGCTTCCGCATCATCGTTTCTCCATTCATTAAAATAAATAAATTAAATAAATAATTAAATTAAATAATTTAAAAAAATTTCCTTAATCATTGTAAAGCTAACGCATAAGAAAAATTAAATATTAACAGCCAAATCTAGTTTAATAAGAGCTTTTTAAAAAAACTGCTTATTAAGCTCTTATAACAGTTCATATTATAGTACTGGCCTTTAATAAATCTGCGCTAAAAGAAACCAACCACTTAAGTCGATTTAAGGGAAAATTTACTTGTTGTGGCAATTAATTCAATAACTTTATTATTTACTCAGGCAAACTAATGAAATGCTTCATTAATTTAATTCAAAATTATTCTTTTTATGAATTTGGATGTAAACAATTATAAAAAATAGCTTAATAATTAATTTAACTTTAACTTTAAATTTAAATAACTTGCAATCGATTTCCTTAAAGGTTATAAATGTTACAAATTTCTAAAAGTTTGTTGGTTATCTCTTGCCCTGGCTGCATCTCAGGAGAGCTATTAAAATGCAAAATCAAATTTTGAAAACAAAAACAAACACACACACACACAAGCTTTAAAATAAAAATTCAAATACAAACACTCTCATCCATTTTCATGAATATTAAACAAGTTTTGTATTTTTTATTTTTTTTTAACAAAATTTTTTCTTAACAAATTTGAAGACGCATTCATTAAAAGCAGGCGACAAGTTCAAATCATGTCTAACTTCCTGCAAAATTTAAAAAAAAAAAAAAACAAGAGAGAAAAACTTTTCAATGCGAATACAATTGTGGCATTTTGTTTGTTTGTTTGCAAAGCAGACAGACTGTTCTGCCATTCACTCTCTCATCACAGGCAAGCAAATCTCTAGTGATGCACATGAATTTTTAAAGATGTTTACCTTAACAAGTCGCTGCTTTTTTTTCTTTAATATTTTTTAGTTGAAAATTTCTATCAAGAGTTTATTCAGAATGTCCTACAACATTTGCAGACGGTTGCGTTTATTAATCGTTTCCTTCATTGATTACGGAAGTAAACAAGTTGTTGTGCTTTGTTTTCTTGTTGAAATAATTCTTTTTTTTTGTGTTTCTTGTATCAGGCCGTTTTTATAAAAAATTCTTTTCGTTTAATAATAAATTTTACTTAAAATCACTAGAAAAAAAATGAGTTGTATTAAAGTCTATTTAAAGTAACAATTTTTTATTGGTTTCTCAACATTTTGTTTTGCATTTTGAAAATTTATTTATTTTTGTTTGAAAATTACAAACTGTGCGATTCCACTGGAGCTCTAGAAGAAGCAAGTTCATTTCTCTTAGTAAATGCTGGTCATGTATGTTCTGAATTTTATCATTAATCCAAAGAAAAATATATTATTTTACCCCAATTAAACTAATTCCTTAAGCTTATGAAATATTTCATTAATTCAAGCAAATATTGAGTCATTTTAATTTTAAATCTTTTTTCTTCCTTTTTTTTTATTATTTTCATAGAAAGAGAATTTTAATTAATCCTTTCTAATAATTTAATTCTCTTTAAACAAAAAGCAATAAAACTTTCCTTAAAATTTAACAAATTTTACTTTTAATTAAAAATCCCCCTTTTTTGTTAGAAAATTTATTAACAAATTAATAACATTTTAAAGTAACGAATTAAGTAACTTAACTAAATTAAATAGAAATTGCCAACAACAATTTTTAGCATGAAAATAAAAGCTAAATTATGGTAGGTCGTCCTCTAAAGGCTGTTCCATAAACCCTAAAATTACACACACACACATGAAAATCAACAAATAATAAATAAATAATGATGTTTCTACAGTAATGTACTACAACAACAAAATATATAAAAAACCAACATTAACAGGGTAACCTTTAAAGTGCGTGAAATAAAGATTTTCTTTTCTTAAAAAAATTTAAAAATTATTTGGAGTTGATTGGATTTTATTTAAATAATAAAAAAAAAAACTAAGCTGATGTTGGTTACATTGTGTTTATTGAGCAAAAAAAAAATCTTGAATAAAAAAACAAGCTGAGGCAGATTACGCTGTACGCAAAAAAAATTGGAAATTATTCCAATTCTGTTTTCGAGTTTTTACTTTTTTCGAATTCCATGACTCGTAATCGCTTAACATGTAACGAAATTTCTAATGTAGGCATTCAATAGCTAGTGAAACTTTTTTCGAAAGCAAAAAACTATTCATAGAACAAAAACCATTAAGTTTTTTTTCCTGTGCAAACAAGTGAGTAAAAACATTTTAAATTAAAAAAAAAAAAAAGGAAAAAATTAATTTAAGAATTTGAAGTCAAATTTGTTTTCGAATGTTATTGGGATAGCTTTCATCTGACTTAGAAGGGGAATAGTAAAAAGATATAAAAGTGAGGGTTTTTTCTTTTGCTTGACTTAAAATTTTACTCCTTAAATTTTTTTCTGAACAATAATGTGCTTGAGTTCCTTTCATCATTAGAGCCTTAATTCGTTGCGCTTCATATCGAGCATCAGAATTAGAGTAACACTTCAGCTTAAACAAAATCAAGAGTGCCTGTTCAGTAAAATAGATTGAAATGATTTATAGCTTTATTTATTTCAATTACATGAGTTTTAAACTTAAGCAATAAAAATTGCTAGCACTGGGCGATTTCTATTTTTTGTGAATTTTTAAATATCAAAAATTTTCATAATTTTTTGAAAAAAAAATATTTTTCTTAAAACATTTTTTTTTACAGCTCAAAAAAAATATTAATTAAACTAAAAAAATATTAAAAACAAATTAAAGTTAATATAATTAAAAAATTTTTTAAAGTATTTTGTAAGCCGTTTCAAAGTTATAATAAGATGTATGAAACAGCCTCTTCAAAAATCTCATATTTTACATAAAAAAAAAATTCTCAAGATAAAACTTGTAAATAGAACTTGACTTACTGATGAGTTTTACAGTGTAGGTTACCATAGGGCGCTAAAAATAATAGTGGTTGTCCCAAATTTATTTTTAAAAATTTTTGACTTTTGCAATCTGCAAAAAATTTTCTGACAAACTTTCTAGTTGCTATCATCTGCGTAAGTAGTTGTTACTTAAATGCTTTCGCAAAACTTGTTTGGTCACCCTTTACAAAATAACTCTATTTTGCCTTAAAAATATAATAAAGTTACTTCAACAATGCTATAAAAACCCAATACCGTATGTTACACTCACACATGATTTGAATAAAAATTTTAAAGAAAAAACAAAATCAAGATGTAAAATAAAATAGCTCGAAATGAACGAGGGCATACCTTAAAGCACATAAAATAAATGTGTCTGTGGCAATAACACTGGCAGAAAAGAAAAGTATAAATCCAATGAAATAATTTCATTAATTCAATGAAATAATTTTATTAATTCAATGAAATAATTTCATTAATTCAATGAAATAATTTCATTAATTCAATGAAATAGTTTCCTTAATTCAATGAAATAATTTCATTAATTCAATGAAATAATTTCATTAATTCAATGAATTAATTTCATCAATTTAATGAAATAGTTCATTAATTATGTGAATTAATGCAATATTTGTTAAGTAATAACAGAATTTTTACATTAAAAAAATTAATATTTTATATAAATAATAAAATTATTTTACTAAATGAGTTGTTATATATGAAAGTGTTATAAGTCCACTTTTTTTTTTAATTAGTCAGCATTAGTTCTAGTTAGATGGTGTCTTTACCTTACTAAAATCACCGCTAACTTGTTAGCTTTTTTTTAGTGGACTTATACTACTTTCAAATATAACAGTTCAATTGTATAATTATTCATGAAATATTTCATTAGTCTGAATGAGTAATAAAGTTATTAAATTAATTGCCAAAAAAAATCAATTTTCACTCAAATCGACTTGAGCGGTTGTTTGTTATTAACACAGATATATTAAAAGGAAAAAAATAATAAGTTAGCGTTAATTTTAATAAGTTAAGGACACCATCTAACTAGAATTGTAGCTAATATATGTATAGTATACGTTAAGTCGGTAAATAATATTTTTATTGTTGGCTATTTAACGTGATATATTGCCGTCAAAAACTTTTTTTTTCTCAATAAAATTTCTTCAGTAACTACCCTCGTATTAGCCAAGCATGCAGCCAATATTATTTGGCTACATACTATTTAAGCAAGTGTGCTATTTCTTTTGCATACACATTTTATGTTCATAAATACCAGTCGTATTTTTGTTTGTTGTCATACTTGTAGCATAAGTGTAGTTGAAACATTCATTTTAAGAGGTATAAAATTACGAGAGAATAGAAAACATTAAATTACCATTTAACATTCATATTACACGTACATTTTCTTGTTCATGCTTTTTGCTGGCTGCTCCTTACTCTCTTTGTATGTGTGTGTGTGTTATAAAAATGCACAGGATACAAACACTCATGTTAACAATATTTCTTTCATTACCATAAACATGTGTTGCTATTATTGTGTTGTTGGCTTTACAGCACTACAACCAACTACAAATGTGTAGAAAAAAACTACTTGTGTTAAAAAAAAGAAGAAGACACAACAACAAAACTGTAAGAGGACATAAATATATTTTAAAATCCTTTTATTTATTTAAGTACTCGTACTCGTAGTTGTTACCAAATAAAGTTATTATTATTATTGTTGCTGTTGTTGGTATTTTGAATTAAGACTCATACTCATATTCATGCTGTTACTCAAGCTCACGCTCATGGTTTAAAGTTTTAAATGAGATTTATTTGGTTTGATAACTTAATAGTTCTACGAGCACAATAAAATTTATTTTGAAGTGAAAAAAATTTTTTAAATGGTTCTAGGATAGCATTTCTTTTCCTCTTTTTTTCATCTTCGTTTCTGTCATTTCCATTTTTTCCTTTCTTACCTCTTCTTCTTCTTTTTCTTATTTTCTTCATTCTTCTTTCTCCTTTCATATTTTTTTTAATTTTTTCTTTTTTATGTTTTCTTTTACTATTTTACTTTATGTTATTCTCTGTAATAAGTTCTTCTTCTGTTTCTCTTTCTCCTCTTCTTTCTCTTTCTTCTGCTCTCTATTTCTTCTATTTCTCTCTTTATATTCTTACTTTTTTTCTTTCCTTCTTCATCTTTCTCCTCTTCTTTTTCCTCTTTCTCCTCTTCTTTTTCTTTCTTCTTCTTCCTTTCTTCTGCTTCTCTTTTCTTTTCCTTTCTTCTCTTCTCTTCTTCTTCCAACTTATTTTCTTCTCTTTCCTTCTTCTCTTCTTCCTTTTTAATTTTTCTCTTTGCTTTTTATCTTTCTTCCTTTCTTATTTTACTCTTTTCGTCTTCTTCTTTTCCTTCTCTTCTCTTTTTTGTTTTGTTTTTCTTATCTTTTACGTTTTTTCTTAATTTTTTTTCTTTGCCAATTTTAATTTTTGGGGTCTTTCTATCACAAAGAGATTCATGTAAGGTTTCCTTTCTTCTATTTCAAGTTATGATAATAAAAAAAAATTACTTTTAAGGCTGATCATGGGGGCATAATAGCTGCGCATTCAGTCATTTGCAGCCTAAATTGAAGCGTTATTTTTCAAAGAACTTTAGCTTTAGCTAAGAATTATTTGAATAATATTGAGAGTCGTCTGTAGAAAAATAGTTCCTCAGTAAACTGTGTCAGTCAAATTGTTCATTATGTTTATGTGAAGGGTCTAGGGATATAGAGAGGTCATTTGGGCTTATAATATCATCAGATTAGGCTAGAGTAGCAGCTAATGCTAAAAATTTAATTTTTATTTCTGCAAATAAAATAACAGAGTGAAAGAACTCTTGTTTATTTCCTTTTCCGTTCACTAAAAATTTTTATCAACATTTTTCTAGTAAAATTTATGTGTCCCACAAAATATTAACATTAATTTTCTGACCAAATTGTTGGGCCCGAAGTATGTGACATTTAAAGTCGTTTAAGAAAAATTTGCAAATAGTTGCTGGTTCCTCTATAAATTAAAACTTATGGCAAGCACGGCCCCAGTCTTTCATTTACAAAATAGCACGCATTATCAGAAGTCTCTATCAAACAGGATATAAAAAATTCTTTTTACGTTACGTAGAAGACCGACAGACTTTATTAAAACACAAAATTTAACAAACAGATAGAAACAACAATTTTTGTACAAGGATTATTAAAATACAAATGTGCACTAACACACACAGACGACTAACAATAAAAGTAATAAAAATACAACGAGTATATACTCATACACACGTAATTACGTTTCCAAAAAATTATTTCGAAATAAATTTGTTGCTTTTTCGGTTGGTTTTGTTTTGTTTTATTTTGCTGCATTACAAAGTGGGTCTGGGTCTGGGTCTAGCTGGCTGTATGGATATTGAAAATATAAACACTTTACATGTGTTACCCATAACAGTGTGACACTTATATTTATCTCTTAAGCACTATTCCCTTTGCTGAATGCTTGATACCACATGTAACTGCCAACTTAAAATTGCATAGACTTTTGCCGCACACACTCACTCACTCACTCGTTAGCTAACGCAGTGCCATGCAAATATTTCAAAAATATTTTATTTGGCTGTGAAGATATTTGTTTTTTTGTTCTCTTCATTGTTTGTTTTTGTTGGTTTTTATTTTTTGGTTGAAAACATTTTATAAATATTTTTACTTAAATACACGCATTCACACAAATGCAAACAACTCACGAGCATGTAAATTTTAAATGAATTTCCAACAGTTACAATTAAAAGCACATACACACTCCCACACACACACACATGCACGTGCTTTTTTAACTGAGTTCCCTTTAAAAAATAACTTTTTACAAGCATTTTCACTTCAATAAAGGTGAATGGTAAATATTATCCTATTATGCTCTTACTTATGTGTGTGTAGTTCTACTCGTGCAGTCATACAAGTGCATGAGTGAGAGCACATGTATGTGTGTTAGTTATGTAATATGTTAAAATAACACTTCATAAGGCAGATCTATATAAATATTGTTTTCATTTTATTATTTTCTTTTTTCACTCCCGCTCTTAGTGTCTCTTTATTCTGTGTCATTTTGTATGGCTTAATTTTACCTTTGCCAATTCCCATATGCAATTGTGTGTATCAGTGCTTGTTACTTTTTCTACTTAAAATAATTCCTTTAATCCTTAAATGCTGTGTAAAGTGCTTGTAGCTGTGTTGAAGAATTTTTAAGTTTAATAAACAAAGAACTTTGACAAGATCGCTTGCAAGTACAAAAACACAGAAAAAAATAACACAATTTTTGTTGAAAACTTTTTTATAATTTAGCCAGAAAACGCATTAATTTATGGGTACAGCACCGTTCTGTAGACTAACTTAGACATTTATTAAATTCAACCCCAAGAAGAGGCTGCAAAAAGAATCGCAATGGGATTAGTGGGTGTGAAGAGGTATCACTGTAGTGAACACATTAATGCCATTTCGTTTTCGGAAAAGAACAATTAATTTACAGAAATGTATGATTATCATGGGATTCATGACTGGTCATTGCAAAATTTGTAAGCATTTGGCAAATATCAGAATCAGTTGAAACGACCGCTGCAGATTATGCAACGAAGACATATTGTGTTACTCTAAATGTCTAATTTGGACTTGTTTTCGTTACTTAGAGCATCACTAACACTAACCGTTAGCTATGAATAACATGATTTCTTAATAAATACTAGACTTGGGAGGTCTTTTAAGATCAGAAACTACAAGTATGAAGATACGGGTGGTGTTTGACTGCAGCTGTGAATGAGATCATATATGAAAGTTAAAGAATATAACAAAGTTTCATGAAGATGCAAACTCACTTCGCTTTTAACTCACAGGTGAATACAATGCGTCTACACACAGAAAACTTTTATTTTGATTGTGAGAACTAATATATGTTAACAATCCGAAAATTCGAATTTTCAATCTTGACAATAGAAAATCGGTGTAACTGTTCGAAATATATTCATTAGAAATAATTTTTAAGCTGTGTTATTGAATTTTGGATGCTACAACTACAAAATTTGATAATCACAAATAAATTTTTGGTTGGAAAGAAATTTGGTTCTCACAACAGAAGTTGTTTCAAGTGTGTAACAAAGCCCTCGTAACAATTTGCAACCAGTCAAAACTCTCCCCTCTTAAATGTAAATCACAGCCACCATGCTGTTTCCAAAGGGCGATGAAAGGTCTAGTAGTGGAATTTAATTTATTGTCTAAAGGTCAGCAATTATAGCATGAGTTACCGACAACGATACTGATTATAAAGTAATTTTTAAAAGGTCTTCCTTAAAACAATTATTTATGGTGCTAAAGCTTCCAAAACTAGTCTTAAGGAGTATTTGTAGCATGAGACTACAATCACGGTAAGTCTATTCTAACCGCTGTGACCAAATTACTAGCTCCTTGCTATTGATTTTAATTGTGATTCTAATTTTTATGTAATAAAAAAGTTTTTAAATAAACAAACGACAAAAAAACTTAATAAAATTTAATTTTTAAATTAGATTTTATTAAATGTCCCACAGAAAAAGTAGGCTTGATCACAAGTACAAACAAAAATTTTCAAGCGAACCAAAGCAACATATGAAAGCTGTCTCAGTAAGAGTGCACTTTTTCATTTTTAAATAAAAATAATAATTTTTTCCGAAAGTTTAAATTGAATTGAAATTAAAATTAATTGCTGCATTTAAATATGAAATAAAATATCTGTCAAATGAGTTGCACAGCTTTGATGTAAGACCTTTGAAATCTTAATGGAATTTTCAATGAATGCAACAGCCAGTTGCAGATAATTTTCAGAGCTCTTACATTCAACAGTTTTGTTTAGATGGAAATGCGCTTCATGACTTTTTGTAAAAAATTGAACAAATAATTCTTTTAAAAAGCGTTTAATTTTTAATAAACGGACTAAAAATATGTAACAGCAGAAAATGGTACTTAATTAAAAAAAGCACTCTTACTGATACACCCTTTATTTTTGGGTTAACAATCAAGCAAAGTTTTTTTTCTGCTGCAATAGTTATAAAGTGTATTTCTATGTAGATTTAATACAAAAATTAAACAAACTTGCAGCAGCATGAATACAACACACACACAGCTTTTGCATTTTGTGGCACAATTATTTCACTGCACTACATTAAAAGTACCAAACTACATTTAATTCATTTAGTTGTTGTTTAATTTAATTTAATTTTTTTTGTTAAACAGGACACCTACACATTTGTGTTTGTTTGTGTGTAAGTAAATGTTTTTATATAACATTTTGCTGCAAGCCATAAATTGATTGCGACACTTGAATTTAAAAAAAAATAAATAAAATTTTATTTATTGAGAATTTTGTTTTGTAGTTTGTTGGCCCTGGACCTTAACTTTTTCTCAAATGAAATTTATTGCCTGCATAATCTTTATGATCCACAACTACCATTCGACTCTTCCTTACTAATTTCGTGATTGTTATAGGATCCATCATTCCTAAGTCTTCTGGGGCCAAAGCGCCCACTGAATACATTAAGAAAACCGCTTCGGTTGTGAGAACTAAAATTTGTTTCCACAGAAAACATTCAGTTGCGTCAGTTGTGACAATAAAAAATCAGTCTTACAGCTAGAAATATTTTTAGTAGAACTAAATTTTGCACTGTAGTATCAAATTATGGTTGCTAGAACAAAAAAAATTTTATTGTTATAACCGAATTTTTGATTGAAAACAAATTAAGTTCTCACAACCGAAACTGTTTTTTTGGGTGCAGATAAAATTTATTGATCTCAATAAATGAATGATTGTTTTCTCTAATTTTTTTTCAGAATGAAAATAAAAACAAAAAAAATTAAAAAAAAAAGAAAAATTATTTCTGGCCAAGTGATGGCAATCGATATCAATTGAAATTTCTATTTATTTACTATTGAATTATTTAGGTAGTCTGCGACCAACGCCCCACTGAATACACTGAGAAAACCACTTCGGTTGTGAGAACTAAAACTTGTTTCCACAGAAAACATTCAGTTGCGTCAGTTGTGACAATAAAAAATCAGTCTTACAGCTAGAAATATTTTTAGTAGAACTAAATTTTGCACTGTAGTATCAAATTATGGTTGCTAGAACAAAAAAAATTTGATTCTTACAACCGAATTTTTGATTTAAAACAAATTAAGTTCTCACAACCGAAATTCTTTTTTTGGGTGCTGATAAAATTTATTGATCTCAATAAATGAATGATTGTTTTCTCTAATTTTTTTTCAGAATGAAAATAAAAACAAAAATTTTTTTCTTATGAACTGAAAAAGTCAAAAAATAATAGAAAATCTATCTAAGGCCAAGTGAAGGCATTCAATATCAATTGAAATTTCTATATAAATTTTAGCAAAAATTTGTATCGTTATCGAGTGACGTAATTTGGCTTCTCTACTAAAGCTAATAAGAAGGGCAAGGATTTTCATGTTTTTACTCAGTAGCTTAAAATCGATTCTGATCAAGTAATTTTCCGAATTCAAGAATTTATTGAAAAAGGACAGCAATTTGTTATTGCATATTTTTTTTAAATACATATTTTGTATTAGTTTTCATACTTTTTATGTTGACCTACTGATTAATTTAAAAATATTTTTTTATGAATTATGTGAAAAGAAAATAATAAATGTTTTTCAATTTGCTTAAGGGCATAAGCGCATATTTTGGTGAATTTTTTTATATTTTTAAGCGTTTGTTTTAGGCTCATATTTTCGTTTTTTAAGTAAGTACTTAAAAATTGGATTATTCATAGAATCCAAGAGATACTGAGTTCAATTTCTTGCTTAGCCTTGGGTGGTTGCTACAGACAAGACAAATTAACAGGCGATATTGACTAGCTTAGGTTGTATAGGACACCACAAATAAGAAATTTAAAAGGGGGAAACAGTTAAGTCCTCTGATATGGTTCCTTTGTGATATATGAAGATATGAGGCAGTAACTGAAATATAATTTTTATTCAAAGCATTTTCACTGATTTGTAAATAGTCTTGATTTTTTTTTGTGAGGCGACCCCAATTTCATAAGAATTAAATTTGTTTTAGTTCTATTTTTATAACCAAAGAGATAAATTAGATACAAAAATTCTTTTTGATTCATAAAGATTTTAATAAATTACAAAAGTCAAACAAAATAAAATTCTAATAAAAAAATTTCACTTACCACATGACTTCTCAGCTGATGATCAAGTGAATCGACTTGTTCAAAAAAAGTCCAACTTAATTTTTCAGCACTATTTGCTGCTGGTAAAACTGATAAATCACTTTTAGCTGTATTCACTGGAACTATATTTAAATTAAATTCCTTTTCTTTTCTAGCCAAACAGGCGTTATTGCTTTTGCTAAGAGACTCAAGTTTTAATTGACTTGATTGCTTACACGCAGCAGCAGATAAATTATAATTTGATTGTGTATTGGTAACATCTGCGGGATCATGCAACATGGCATGAAATATTTTTATTTTTTTATATTAAAATTTTTAAAAGCATTAAAAATAATTTTACTTAAATTTTAAAAGATTTTTATTTATTTTTTTTTTGTTACTTTAAAGCACTTGTTTATTATTATTTGCACTCACACATAGAGAACTAAATTGCAATTGTACATTTGCTTTCCAACATCAAATAAAAATTCTTTTCCTATTCAATTGTGTTTTGTATTTTAACAATTGATTTTTATTTTTATTTGTTCTTTTTATATTTGGCTAAAATATGGATATAATTTTTTGGCTTGACGTCAAATGAAACGATTTTCCAAATAATTAAACTCTGAAATACAAAATGGTTTGAAATGGCAAGTCCAGCAAATAAAATACAGGGTGGTCAATACTTAAAATTTTTTTTATATTAAAGTTTTATAGGTAGAAATCTTACTCAATAAAAATAGAAAATTATAAGAATTAATTTTTTTTTTTGAAAATTCGAAACTGTTATTGAGCTCCCTATGGAAAATACTACACAAATTAAAGAAAATTTATATAATTTCAATAATTTTAAATTATTTTAATGATGTCTTGATGCTCAATGCCTTATAATAAAAATTAAATGTTTTTAGCCGGTTTCGCTCGGCCCGTTTATTTATTATGTGAAACAAGAACCAATTTTAAAGAAATTTCTTAACAAAAAGAATTTTACTTGTTAAAAAAACCCTTTCAAATAAATACATTGACTACCTTATTTAGGGGGCTCATGCTTTTGCTAGCATTATTATCAGAAGCTCCAACTAAAGTCGTAAATAACATATTTCAAAGCATAATTTCAGGCTTAAATAAAGTTCAAACAATATCCTTTTGAACAGTTTTTAATGAAAATCTTTGAAAAGTGGGCTTAAACATGGTCATGACCGCTGCGAAAGTATAGGGCAACCTTCCTTGGATATCAGGTTTTAAAACAAAAATTTTTATAGCAAACAAGTAAACAGAAAATTAATTTTATTTATATAGATAATATTTACCTTCTGTGTGTTTTCAGAAAAAAAAAATTTATAAAAAATTATTTGAAATTCAAATTGTTGAGATAATGTATTATAACAATTCATTACACACGTTTACAAATTCAAGTCGAGTTTTGAATTAAAACAACTGAAAACTTTTCCCATAGTATTTTAAAGCGGTGATTGCAAATATGAGAATAAATTGTCACATTCTGTATCGAGCAAATTCTTCTTGACATTTTAAAATTATTATTATTTGAAATAAATAAACGAATATATAAATTTAACAGACTTTCAATATTGAAACACAAAAATGTGAACTAAAGCTGGAATAATAAATATTACTCATAAACGGTTAATATAAAGTTCGACTGATATACACAAAAATTTATAATATTCAAATTATTTCATATAAAAGTACAGAAATAACACTAAAATTCGCTGACGATCAGAGCTAATAATTTGTGAAATATGTTGTGAAATTAAGTATCCAAAAATGGGCTATTTCATTCAATAGATTTTAGTTGAAAGTAACGTATTTAACATGAAATAAATTTAAAAAAAATCTTAAACGTAAATTAAAGAGTAAAAACAAATTTTGTTATCAGACAAAATTGAAACTATTAACGATCAGTATTAAAAGAGAAAAACTGTTATTATTAAAAATAAAGTAGTCGAATGAAACCTGAAAAGACTGAAGTGGAGAACGGTCTTGTATGAATAGTGGTTGATCACTAGTTAGCCGGTACTAACTTAAAGGCAAAAGCCAAAACATTTTCAAAGAAAATTATAAAATAGAAATTATTAAAATTAAATAGAAAAGTATAAAAAATAATTTAAATTAATTAATTGATTTAATTATTGGATCTTTATAAATTTTTAATTTTAAATATTTTTCAAGGTCTTAATATTTTAATTTTTATTTTCCAAAATTTTTTAATTAATTATTTTATTTTATGTTTTTTAATTAATTATTTTTTTTTTTTTGATTAAAAGATTTAATTGATTCAAAATAAATTTTTTTTTCTATTAAACTTATACTTAATACTTGATGAAAATTTTAATTAAGAATTAAATTTGTTAATAAAAAGTGTACCAGAGTTGGAGAAGTGAACAAAAATTCATGAGTCTTTAGAAAAAACAGCTGACAAACTGTATATAGAGCACCCTGTAAATCAGTTTAAGCTTCAGCAGCTAATATTTTTTATATTAAAATTTAATGTAGAAGAGAAGCAAAAAGTGTTATTTTCGAAAAAGGTATAAGTCCACTTAAAAAAAACAATCATCGCTAATTTTAGTAACCAAGTGCTACTAAAATTACCTTTAAATAATTTTTTTATTTAATGGACTTATACCACTTTCAAAAATAACAATTAAAATGTTGAACCGTAAGCAAAAATATTTATATTTTTACCACAAGTAAAGAAAAGACACTTTTATTTATCCAAAAAAAATTTTTTAGAGCAAAAATTTTAAGTCTTAAGTTTTAAAAAAAATATCACAACGATCTGGTTTCAAGTAAAAAAATTTTAAGCACAATTAAATGAGCTGTTAGCAAATGTCCTTATCTTACTAAAATTACCATTTTTTAAGTAGACTTATACCACTTGTAAATACAACAGTTCACACAAATTAATTAATGAATTTTACCGCATTGAATGTTTATAAAAAAAATATTTAAAAAAATTTTTTTTTACTTTTAAAATACCAAAAGTTGAAATGATTTATGTTTTTATTTTCTTGTTTTTTATTTTATTTATTACTTTCTAGAAAATTTTTTTCAATTTATTCACATAAAAATGCAGCACGTTGTGACTGGCGTTCCAAACTAAACAACCGTACACGCGCACGTTTTGCCAAAAACTAAAGTCGTATTTCTATTTGCTAAATTTTCATCACTTATGGCACTCACACACTAAAAGAAATACCGTTTATTTTGTTGCTGTTGTTCTAATAGAAAATTTACTCAACAACATTTTCTTCTTGGCAAACTTCTCTGCTCAAAAATGTATTTTTATTTTTATTTTTACGAATTGAAAATGGTATTTGCAGGGTTGCTTGATTCTGCTAAGCGTTTGTGGAAAAAGCTTTCCCTCTCTCTCTCTTAATTAGCAAAACTTAACTGTTTAATTGAGAGTGAAGGCTCACCAGAGAATTTACTTTAAACATTTTACTCTCTGTTTACCTAAATGACAAACACAAACCATCATACGAAAAGTTATTTGTTTGTAAACAGCAACACGTGCTCTTTTTAGCATTAAATATGCAACAGTTTTTATTTCCTATAGAAAAAAAAAATTATGTTTTATATGCAAAGAAAAAAGCACGTGTTTTGTCAAGTTCAGGTGACCAAGTGTTTGTCAACAAATAAAATAAATAAAATAGGTAAAATAGAGTAATGGACTTATGCAGGTTTTATTGGTTAAATAAGTATTTTGAAGCTTGAGGTCGGATTATAATTTTGTTTTAATATTTTGTATCGATATTTCGTTTCAATTTTGTGTAGCTTCTTCATTATATAAAAGAAAACAGAAAAATAAAATTTTCTTAATTTTGGAGCATTAAAATTTTGTTTATGAAAAAAATTATTTTAGTTTAAACTCTTTTTTTTACATCAATATTTCGTATTTTAAATAAAAATTAAATAGTATAAACAAACTTTTAATTAAAAAAAATATTTTTAAAATGAGCGGTTGGTTGGTTGATCGTCCGACTAGAGCAGAGGATGTAACATTCGATTGAAAGGGCAGGAGAGCCTCCTGGCTGTCGGTCTCCCTATCGTACAGAGAGTAACATGCCTCTTGGCCTGGAAAACACTAGACCTATCCGGAATTCGGAACGAGAGTTTAATGAAAAACTCTCTGCAATAAGCTCCAAAGCCCATAACAGAGATCAAAATAGATCTATCAGTGTGCACTCTAGTTTCACTACTCTTTGAGATAAAAACCTCCTTGAAAAACTTATCAGAGTCCATATGGGAAACCATGTAGTCGACAGAGGCTTTAACAACCGTTATGCTTTTACCAGGCAAGTGCAAACAACCTAGGCCCACTACTAACTATATAAATAAGGTGTGATAGACGGGTACGCAAGCAACTTGTAAATCCTAAGCAAGCAGAGCTTTAAATTTTCTACGGCTGGCTCACTACCAATCTTTTCTTTAAGACATGGTACTGTCATAGCCATAGCTCCTTGGCTTGTCTGCAGAAAACACTCAGTTTATAGACAGGAATGGAGCCTGCGACCCCCAGATTGGTAGGTTAGTACGCTACCTACTAATTATTCTCAGCACACAAGATTAGTAGGACCGTAAGGAGATACTCTAACCCTTTTTCTGATACTTCATTTCCCAAATTATCTCATTTAATATCGAATGAAATCGGTAAAAAAAATTTTGTCGTTTGATAATCTCGATAGCGAATAAGAAATTTGTGTCTTAAAGCTTTAAAAGCCGGGTTACTAGCAAAGAAGTTAAAGAACATTCTCAGCTGTCGGCTTAGATGCCGTTCTTGCACAAGCAGCCTCACACAACTAATAAATTTTATTAATTAATAATTTTTATCAAAAACAATTTCTGCATTTCATAATTGAAATTAAAAGACACAAAAGCAACTTAAGAACACTAAAATTGCTTTTAGTTTTTCTTCAAGTAACAACAAAAATCTTTAGAAAAAGTTAAATGAATTTCTAAAAGCAAAAAAAAGAAAAAACAAGTGAAACATAAAAGCCAAATTAAAACAACACCAAATCAATAAACACACTTGCAAGAACACAAAACCAGCTTCAAAGCTTTATTTATTACAACCACCAACTGCAACAGCACACATTCGCTTTTTGCCAAGGACATTTTAAGAACAAAATCTATAAGACAAAAAAGAACATTTTCATTTTCTTTTTTTTTAACAGGCAAATGTGCAAACTACTTGTGTGCATGTGTGAGCTACCAACACAAACACAAACAATACTCGTACTTTATTTAGCCTTTTTGTGGTTTATGATGGCGTGTAAAAGCAGAAAAATTTAAAGCAGCAACAACAACAAAAAGAAGTTGAACTTTTGCTAAAGATGCTAAAATGCTTTTAATTTTCGTTATGCATATGAAGCATAAAAAGGGCAGGCTAAAAAGGTGTTTTATAATTTTTTTTATTTGTAAATATAACTAAAATGTCACCATTCGCTACACAAACTTTCTTTTGAATTTCCCTGCAGAAGACCTTCAAAAGAAATTCGAATTTTTATTGAGATCTTAAGCCTGAATAATATTTATTATATTAAAAGTTCTAAGACTTTTTTAGAATTCTCTCAATTTAAATTTAAAAAGGCCGCCCACGCCCGCCAGCTTTATTATGCGCCTTTTAAATGAGTTCACTTACTGGTATTTCACAACAAAAATCTCTGCTATTGTTTTTACTGTCTCACATGGTTGGCTGGTTTGCACGACTTTCCACTTTTTTTGTTTTTTAATTCAGTGTGTTTTTTTTTTCTTTTTATTGTTCTGAACAAAGTAATGCATAATTTATATTTACAACTAAAGAAAATTCAACTTAACAATTAAGTTTCTTATTTTAGTAAAAATTTTGTTAAAAAATTTAAAGGGACAAAATGAGCAGCGGCTTTACAATAGAATTTTTTTATTTATTTTTTTTAGAAAAATAAAATCTTATTTAGAGCGTAAAACGCTATTGTTAAATTGAAAAAATAAAAAAAAATATTTACAAGCATAAATATTTTTCATAAATACAGAAATTTAAGTAAAAAGTTAAGTTGAGCAGCAAAATGGGAAAACCGCTTAAAAAGCCATAAACGTTTTTTTAAAAACCCTACCTTTTCTGATCAACAACAGGCTCCATCACCAACTCCAGAACTACTTGGTGAAGACAGCCAGATCCCACTAAGTTTAGTCGAAAAACAATTTTTTAATTCAATCAACTTAGGAAATTTTTCTTTATTATAAAAGTTTTATTTCAATTTAATTTAAATGGAAATTTTGATCTCTTGTTATCCTTTCAAATGTTCATCAATATTAAGTCCATCTATTCTATTTCATACTAATAAATAATACAGCTCGCATTATTCCTTTCTTTTATTCAGATGTAGGCTATAGGGTACACACACAAAAGAGCGACATTCAGTGCTGTTCTGTATTGCGAATCCAAATATTTTATTTGGAATTGAAAAATTTAGCATCCCATAATTAATCTGTTTACAATTTTAGAATTTTAAAAATTTTTCTTTTTGCTTTATTTTAGTTGGGAAATTATGGGTGGCATTAAAAAAATACAAAAATTTTCATTTGGGAATTGAGTCAATAGGCAAACAACAAATATAAAAACCATGGATTCCGAATAATTTAGAAAGAATAATTTTTTAAAAATTTTTTATTATAAAGCAGACGTAAGCTGCCCTCATATTTTTGTCGTAATAAGCGTCACCTACTCTCTCTCTCTCTCCTCTCTCTCTTTTTGCCAAATATTTTTATTTATTATTTATCAATTGTATTATATAAAATTAATTCAGTCTGAAAGCATATTTTTTAAAAATATGTGGAAGACATACTGGTTATGCTTGTTGTGCACAAATATTTGTAAAGTGTGACAGCAGCTTTAATAGAAACTAATTAGTTGTCAGTTACTCAACACGAAAAATATGTATTTCATGATGGAATTTAAGTGTTTCTCAATATTTTAAAATTATTTTTATAATTGTATTTCTAAATGTTTTTAATTAAAGCTGAAAACTTCAAAAAAAAAAAACTTATAAAACAATTAGACTTTAATTGTTTGCTTTCACTAATTAAAAACTTCAAGGGTAAAACAAAAAAAGAATTTTTGCTGCTTTGAAACAATTAAAAATTCTTGTTAAGATTTTCTACAATTTAATTCTAAAACAATCAACATAAATTGCAAAAACTACATTTTTGTTTTGCTGCAACATGTGAGTACCAACAATTTTATTTATTTTTTTTTTCTATACCCTCTGCAAAACTAGAAATCCAATGAATTTTTTATTATGACACATAAATACCATCATCATCAGCAACAGCAACATTAAGCGGGTTAAAAAAAAAAAAAAAAATAAAAAAAAATAAAAAAAAATTCTATACAAATTGGAAAAACAATAACAAAGTCAATTCCTGTAAGAGTATTATTAGACAAAGAGACATGAGGCTCCTTGCAGCAACAGCATACAAGGAGGTTAGGACTAAAAAAGTATTAAAAAAAAAACTGGAAAACAATAAAAATCACATACAAAACGTTTTTCTATTGCTTCATTTGCCACACAATTGTCACCAGGGTAAAGCAGAGCGTGAGCAGCAGGCAACAGTGTAAATGACTAAAGGCATTAGCTTGTGGATGAATACAAATGGAATAAATGCAACAAGAGAATAAAAATAAAATGAAATGAATAACTAAAAAAGTGAATGAATAAAAAAACAACAACCAACATAAAAATTAACCAACAATTGAATAAAAATAGAGTTAGACTTGGTTCACATTAAGCAATTTTTTTCTATTTCTTTTTCAAATTAATTTACTGATTGTCAGCAATGAAGGAAGAAAATGCAGAAAATTTTAGACTTGAAAATATTATTGCTCAAAGTAGGCAGCAAATAAAAATTAATTTCTTAATAAAGGGTGTTTTTTATAGACGTATAGAACTTTAAATTGCAATAAAACAACGATGGATTATTCGATTGACATGAATTGTATTTATCCGAAAGATAATCTTGTGGCATTACATTTTAAATATGATTTCTGGCATATGACCGCCACGGCTGGCTCGGATGTAGTCCAATCTGGAGGTCCAATTTTCGAAGACTTTTTCCAACATTTGTGGCCGTATATCGGCAATAACACGGCTAATGTTGTCTTCCAAATGTTCAAGCGTTTGTGGCTTATCCGCATAGACCAATGACTTTACATAGCCCCACAGAAAGTAGTCTAGTGGTGTTAAATCACAAGATCTTGGAGGCCAATTCACAGGTCCAAAACGTGAAATTAGGCGGTCACCAAACGTGTCTTTCAATAAATCGATTGTGGCACGAGCTGTGTGACATGTTGCGCCGTCTTGTTGGAACCACAGCTGCTGGACATCATGGTTGTTCAATTCAGGAATGAAAAAGTTAGTAATCAAGGCTCTATACCGATCACCATTGACTGTAACGTTCTGGCCATCATCGTTTTTGAAGAAGTACGGACCAATGATTCCACCAGCCCATAAAGCGCACCAAACAGTCAGTTTTTCTGGATGTAACGGTGTTTCGACATACACTTGAGGATTAGCTTCACTCCAAATGCGGCAGTTTTGTTTGTTGACGTAGCCATTCAACCAGAAGTGCGCTTCATCGCTAAACAAAATTCGCTTATGAAAATTCGAGAACAACGGCAATCTCGTTTTGGGCCCCTTCGACGAATCTACGCCTTACTTGATGATCGTGAGTCTAATCATGATGAATTGCCAAACCAAACTGAGAATAAATCACTTGACAGCTGTTAAATCGGTCGCCATATTGAAAAACACCCTTTATAAACAGTAGTCATATGAAATTATTAGTTCACATTCAGCAATTTTTTTTCTATTTCCTTTCAGGAACTGAATAAGCAAATGAAGAAAATGCAGAGAATTTTATACTTGAAAGTATTAAAACTCAAAGTAGACAACACTAAAAATTAATTTCTAAATATAAATAAGGACTAGCATGCTACAGTAGGCATATAAAATCTGTAAACCCATCAAGCAATTTTTTTTCTTTTTCAATTGATTGTTGGGAACTGGAAATGCTAAAATTTTAGACTAAAAAACGTATCAGGAAACAATAAAAATTAATTTCTGAGTCTAAATAGGGACTAGTATGCTACAGTAGGCATATACAAATTTAGTTCACATTCAGCATTTTTTTTTTTTTTTTTCAATAAATTTCTGATGCTGATGGAACTGAACAAGCAAAGTAAGAAAATGCTTGTTCAGTGTTAAAAAATATTAAAAATTATTTTCCTAATATAAATAAATAAATTTTCTTAATATAAAGAAAAAAAAAATAATTTTGAAAACAGGCAAAGGCTTAACAGAATAAAAACTCTGCTGAAAAATTTGGCACACAAGTTTTCTAAAATAAAAACAGGTTCTAGCAAAACATCTTTAGTCAGCAATAGTTTTTAAAAATTTTTTTCTGATTTAAAAAAAATCTAGAAGCAAATTTTCTATTCGCTGTTAACATTCAAAAAATATGTTTTACCACAATTTAAAGAAAACAAAAAAAAAAAAAAATATATATATATATATATTTTAACCCTTTTCTTTATATTTTACGTGATTTGTTGAAAACAAAAAGAAATACAAAAACAAAAAAACTTTAACCGCTGATGTCCATATGGGACATGATAAGCTGGTGATGTGCTCGTGTGTTTGTTTTTTTTTTTTATAAACTGATTCTGATTTTGATTGCAAATTGTATTTTCTGTTTGTTGATGGACCATGAAAGAATTAATGTTTATGTCACGTCTCTTTTGTATGAGACTTTTTTCTCTGTCACTTTTTGTTGTTGTTAAAAATGGGTTGGTTAGCTTTTAGTTTGCGTTATTAAATGCTTGTGGTCAGAGTTTAAAAGACAGTTAATAAATGGCAAATAAAATTATTTTTTTTATGTTTTTAAAATAGAAATGCAAATGAAACTATTAATTTTTTTATTTAAGTTTTTTATATAATTTATTTGTTGGTTTATTTGACCTTTTTTTTAATTTTTTATTTATTTATTTTTATATCGATATTAGTCAAATTAATATAATTATATCCTGAAGAAGCTACTCCAAATATCGATATAAAAATTTATTAAAAAATAAGACCTTAAGCTTAATAAAATAGCCATATTTTTTATATAATTTTTGTTTTTAATTTAAATTTTTTTTTCTGAAATAGACAAGTTGAGGTTAAGCTGCTGCATTGTAAAAATTAACTTAAAAATTGTTAGAAGCTGAAAGCTAACCGGCTGCTTAAGCGGCCCATGTATTCGTTCTAATTCTAGCGATTTTTTTATGAAATAATTTGAAAATTTTGATTGAGTTTTACAGCCAGAAACTCGTATTGAAATTTACAAATTTTTTTTGAAACAAAAACACTAAAATTACGCTAGTTTTTGATGTGAGCCCTGTATTCAGTCATTATGAAAATGGCTCTGAATCTTTAATTAATTTAATGTTTAACTTATTTTAAATTTTTTATTTTTTTTTTTTTATTTATTTATTATATTTTTTATTATAAATGATTTTTTGTGTAAGCAAATCAATTGTTCAAATAAAATTTACGAGTATAAGAAAAATGCCTTAAAATTAGCCCTGACCTCTTTAATATTTGACACTTTTAACCTTTAAAAATTGTTGTGCTTGTATGGCCTTAAACTTGTATAATGCTGGGTTTTCTAAAAAATAAATTAAATTGATTAGTTGTGAAGAAACCAAATCAAAAAATATTGAATTTTCTTCCATACAAAGACAAGTGAGTCAGTAACATGTAAAGCAACCAACAAAAATCAGGTAATTGACTGGAAACGTGATCAGATTTCAATATTCATTGTCGAGTTTAATGGTTTAAGTCTGCAGCCATTTTTTTATTTTTTATTTTTATTTTACTTCTGGTACAATTTTATTCCTCTTGTCGTTTCAATGACAAAAAACCATTGAAGTGGCTTAGTTGAACTGCAAAAAAGAAGACAAAAAAAGGCGACTACGAGTACATTTTCAGCAGCCAAAAAAATAAAATAACAAAAACTACACTACAATGACGTAGAGAGAGTTTGTAAAAACGATACAATAACAATTTTATTTTTAAACAGCCAAGAGAAGACACCAGCCATATTTTTAAGCATGAAAAAATATTTCTACACAAAACACTTGTTTAAAAGGAAGTGGAAATGAAATCAATGACTGCTTGAATGTAGCATACTTTAAGGGGGCTAACTGAATTTGTGTGCAGCGCTGCCAGGAGCTAGAAAAAAAGGAAGCTAAATTTTTCCAAAAAATAAGCTAGAGGGAGCTAAATCACTCACAAAAAAAAAAGCTAGGAAAAAGCTAAAAAACTATCGCTTAAATTTCAAAATAATAATTATGATTTTTATAAAAAATCAAGAAGAGAAAATACAACGACAAAAACTAAATAAAATAAGGTCGTTTTAAACATGCTTTACTTTTTGGTCATAAATTGCTGTTTTTTGAAAAAATTATAAAAATTTTTTTCGCACTGTCCTTAAAGAAAAATTTTAATTAAAGCCAATACGTTTAGCTATCCAACGCAAAAGAAATCAAGTCGTTATCTTGAAAACTTAGCAAGTTATGGCCAAAAAGGTAACTAGTTCTACTAAAAAATTGCCGGAAAGAGGCAATAGAAGAACTGGTTACCTTTTTGGTCATAACTTGCTTAATTTTCTAGATATGGAATTGATAGCTAAACGTATTATCTTTATTTTGAATTTTTTTTTTTTTGCGGATAGGGCGAAAAAAAATTTTTTTCGCCAAAAATTACCATGGACTACCTACCCTCTTTGCTTTTTTAAAAAAAAAAATAAAAATTTGTTTTTTCGCACTATCCGCAAAAAAAGGCTATTTAAGGCTTTTTTAAAAATTAAAAAAGGTTAGGAAGAAAGCTAGAGGCTAAATCATAAATTTCAAGGCTAAATGCGTGAAAAAAGGCTAAATCTAGTCTAAAAAAGGTTAAAATGGCAACGTTGGTTGTGTGTTTTGCTTTAAAAAGACAACACCATTTCTATTTTTGGAGTTAAACAAACTTTAAAAAACAATTCAGTTAAATGAAGCCAAAGAAAATGGAAATTTTAGTACAGGGTGTCCCAGTAAGCGTGTAATTTCTCCTATCATTTTGCAATAAATTGATTGTTTTTCTTGCTGTGTGGCAGTTGGCTGCCTTGTGATGAAACCACAACGCATCCAGAACCATGCTATTCAGTTGAGACCCCAAGAGACAAGTTCATAGTCACTGCAATTTAGGTCTTATTTTCACAAAAGTAAGACATTTACCCGATTTGGGTTTTATGTTTTTTAGGGATTGCACTGGAATTGTCCGAGTCCCAAATTTGATAATCTTGTGTACTCTTGAAAACTTTCATATGGAAATGAGCTTCTTATTTCGAAAAATTGTTTTTGACTTCATTTTGTTTCAACACAATTATAATGTACAGTTCTTTTGTAAAAGGCTTCGTTTTTAGTAAATGGAATAAGTTTATGTGACATCTGTCAAATTTCAGAGTTGCCACTTTTCCAAAAAAAAATATTATACTAAATTTAAAAAGTGCGCTTTTATCCAATTACTTTTATATAAGACATTTTTTATATAAAGCGACAATTTGCTCTCTGAATTCAGTATTTTTTTTTTTTTTTTTTTTTTTGTTAAAAGGAAATTTTTTTTAAATATAAAAAAAAAAATTTAATTCAAAAATTTTTCAATTTTCTTTTTTGTTTTTTTAATTTTTTGCTAGGAAATGCTGTAGGAGTATTTGTTGCAAATACTCTATCAATTTGCCTTAATAAAACTGTTGAAGATGATGTTGCTACTCCTGTTGATAATTTGAATTTTCTATTGTTGTTATTGTTGTTATTCTATTAAATCTACTATTTACTAAATTCATGACGAATTGTGATTGAATTTCCGTTTGGTTCAGGTCCATTGTTGTTCCAATAAAAAAATATTAAAAAAAAAAAAGAAAATTTTATTTGTTTGTTGTGCAGATGACAAAAAAAAACGGAAAAAGAAAAAATAAGTTTCCATTTAGAGTGCTCTTGTCATTGATAATAAAAAGAATGTCAATTTTATTATTTGCTTAACTTTTCTATGCTGTGTTGCTGTGTGTGACATTTGTGGCATGCGGCATACCATCATGTGTCTTGTTTGCTTTGCTTTTGCCTGCAAGTGCCTTAATTTAAAAGATTTATTTTACAAATTGTTTGGAAATTCCCATAAACATACAGATTTTTAATACTTTTCTAATGCTTTCAAAATAATTGTTTTTTTTTTTTAAGATTTTTATATTTTTGGGAAATTTTTTGTGTGTTTGTCTGGTTTTTTTTTTGTAAGAGACTTCATTACTAAAATTGAAAGTCAAAGTTCAAGATAATTGAAATACAAAATGTTACTCATGTGCCACTGACAACAAAATTTTGTTTTATTTTATTTTATCCCTCTTCCTCCTTTTAGTTGTAGCAAAATTTGTTGTTTAAAAAATACGGCCTGTAGTTCAATGTTTAATTTTTTTTAACTTTAATTCTTAAAGTTTTTTTTTTTTTCGTTTTGTGTGTTTGTGGAGCAAAAAATATTTATTTTAATCAACATCATATGGAAAATATTTAATGATGTCTATTTTCTATTGTTAAGTTTTACTGCCGTGTTTATGCAACAGAAATGTGAAACTTTTAGCACCTGAAAATATGCTTTAGATTTTTTTGTATTGTTAAAGCCTAAGCAGCCTAATTATTAAAGCAAGTTCTGAAACCATATTAAATCTTTCATTATCAAACGAAATTTAAATGGTAAATTAATGGAACATTTGTTCGATATCAAATGCTTCATATCCGGGTATATGATTTCAGTGTTTTTATGTGAAATAATTTAAAAATTTCGATATCAATCGCTCGGGCTTTAAATAATTTTTATCCAACCTTTAAGCAAATTGACTAAACTAAGTTGTTGTAGAGAGGTATAGCATTAAGCAGAGAGGTACTTATTAAGAACGTTAAAACTTAGATTATTAAGGCCATTTTTTTAGCTTTACAGAGCTGCAATGCTATTAGTAGCTTGACTTGAGATAAACTTGTTAAGGAAACCAGTTTTTAGTCTTCAAGCTAATACAAAGAATTTGATTGCTCTGTGGATTTTTTTCAAGGGCAAACAAAATAGTCTTTTCAAATTTGCAGTTTATTTTTATATATCCTTCGGCTAAGTAATCATAAACAGCTTTAAGCGCAACTTAAGATCTAGCGAAATAGTGAATAGAGGAGAGAGGTTGTTCTACTTTAAAATGATTCAGCTTGACCTCTTTAGAAATTTGGCTTACTTCAAAATTTAGCAATGATACTAAAAAGAAACAGTTGCTTCATCGGGTGACCGCTTCACATGTTGTTAAAATGAAGATAAAGAGAAAACTACCGTGCCTCTTCTTGTGCTTTCATTTATGCTGAAAGATGAGCGTGAAGTTATTAAATGCTACTAGTGAAGCATTTCTTGAGTTCTAAACTCTCTATGGGTATGTCTGTTTGAAAATTGTAATTCGGAAATCATTTCCGGAACAACTTAAGGTCTAATTAGACCTAAAATATCATATAAAGTGAGTCTATTTTTCATTAAAGATGCCTTCCCTAGTCTAGTGAATAGCGTTTCAACTTGCCAGTCAAAAGAGAAAAGCTTAAAATCCTGCTTATTTTAGCTAAAAAAAAATCAGCAATTGTTAGAAGCTTAAGGCTTTTTTTTGCGTTTACCTGAAAGAGATAAAGTAAAGAGTTTGGCCAACTCATGTTGCAGTTCTGTAATTTTTTCTCGTTTAGTTTAAAGTCACTGACTGACTAGCAGCCGTTTATTACTGGAGTTGTTTTATAACAAAGTGCTTAATTTTTTTTTTTTTATAAAATAAATTTTTATGCTGCCATCTAGAAATAAACGATTTTTTTTGTTGTTGTGTAACGCTTTGCTGCATTTTTATGTTGCAGAGAAAAATGAAAAACAACAACAACTAAGCTAAGCTAAAATAAAATAGAATGGGATGGAATAGAATAGAATAGAAAGAATTGCCTTCGGAGTTTGTTTTATTATGACTTTTTTTTTACCGTTACTGTTTGTTTGTGTTTTTTTTTTTTGATCCCTTCATTTTCATTTAGTTTGGGTTTCTCTGTGTGTTGCGATGTTTTTCTGTTTCGCTTTTTTTGTTATTGTTTTTTGCCTTTTTGCTAAGGTATGTGCACCTTTTGTACGTTTTTAATTTTCCTGTTTTATTTCCGGTTTTACGATTCCGATACGATCTCTCACAGTCCTAGTGATTGTTGAGATGATGATGATGATGATGTTTGTCTATAATTGTGTACCAGCCGTGTGCAGTGCGGCTACATTAGTCATGTGATGAGTTATTTTTTTTTTAAACATTATTTTCATGATGAGTTTTTTTTTTATTTATTTTCGCCACTACCCTGCAAACAATTAGATTTGAGGCAAACTTTACTACATTCGGTGGTTTGTAGGTGTATAAAATCAGGGATAGACACATCAAATTATGCATATGTGTGCGTATCAAAATTACGAAACACACAAAGTGTGCCACAACGTGTGACTTCCATTAAAAAAAAAAAGAAATGCTTGATTGATGATAAAATTTGATGTGTCTATCCCCCGTTTTAAAAGTCATGTGAATATTTCTTTTCTCTCTTTCTCTTATGTTTTTTTTTAATTTCATTGCTTGAAGAAAAAGAGCAGAAAAAGAGTTTGCTACTTTTGCCACGCCCATTTAAGTTGATCTTAACAAGCAAATATTAATGGGCCATAATCATAGTCACAAAAAAAGTGGGCTTTTATTAAGATCTGACTTTTGTTTATAAGAATTTTATAAACTTAAAATCAATTTTAAAAAGATACCGATTTTAGAGTGACTATGCTCATGGCTTAATGACTTTAAAATTTTTATTAAATTTAATTCCTGCCCTCAAATTTTATGTATTTAATGTCATTAAAAAAAAATATAGTTTGTCAAGCTTTCATTTCCTAACCCAAACGTATTATTAACGCTTAAAATTTTGTTTGCAGTTTGCACATGATGTTGACCAAATAAATGATAAACATTTGACCACTAAAAATCATCGGTAAATTAATTGACACTATTAGGGGACATGACAATAAATATGAAACACCTTATTAGGTTAAACAAATACGAAAGTACTTAAGTAAACACACACACAACCACACACTCAGCAGCTTAGGTAAACTTTTGCTTAACGCTTAGCTAACACTTTTTATATTTATTCCGCCCTTTACCGCCACATTCAGTCTATTCATTGAATCTAATAAATTGTTACATGTGATTGCAAAGGTTGGGTTAGCATTTTGTTGCAGCCCACAAATAAATCTAAAAGCGAGGGCTGTTTCTTAAAAAAAAGAAAGCATTTTTTTTAGAAAAACTAAATCTGTTTCACTTTAGTTCCCCCTAGAGAAGGAAGATTAATTTTAAGCAAAATTTTGCCATGTTTGGTAATCATATTAAAAAAAAAAAACTTCGGTTGTGAGTACTAAATTTAACAACTAAATTATCAAAAATTCGTTTGTGATAATCGAGTTTCTTAGTTGTGACAATAGAAAATTTGTCTTATAACTCGAAACATTTTTGGAAGTAGCAAATTTTGGTCTCTTGTATAGAATTCTGATAACTACAACTAAAAAATTTAATTATAAAAACTTAATTTTTGATTGACAACAAATTTAGTTCTCTTAACCGAAGTTTTTTCTGTGGTCAGCTACAGGACCTTCATGCTCATAATCAAAAGGCCTTTAAAAAAAATTTTTTTATCAGAAAAATGTTTTTTTAGATAAAAAATATTTGGGCATTAACATTTCGATAGAAGGCTTGATGAAGAAGGCAACTACTGAAGACGAATCAAGAAATTAAATTTTCTTGAACATTTTCCTTTACAGCAACGATATTCTTTAACGTACGTACATTCCCTTTACGGTTTAAAGAGTATTTAGTATGAAATCTAGACACCGTTGAATAATTTGTTTGCTTAAAAAGCCCAACCGAAACAATAAATTTTTAGCTTCTTTTTTACTTTCGTTTGCAAGGGCTTTATTCTGTTTTGAAATCATATTTCTTTGACATGTTGATATTATGGCAGCATTTGGAAAGTTTGTATTATGAGATCTATCCAAAATGCCATAGATAACATGCTCAGAGAGACCAGCTTTTAATAAATTAGCTTCTTCCACGCTTTCGTTTACAGTGAAAGAATAATTTAATATTTTTTTATCCATGACCATGACAGCATTTAATTGATTGAAGGAAATGTTTCATTAAATGCATGCAAAAACTACATCCTTCGAAAAAAAAGACACGTGAGAGTGTTAAGCCTCGTAGCAACGCTCAGCTAAATAAAAAAAATTTCCAAAAATAAATAAATTTGTTAAAACAATTGACACTAATCGTTTGACATAGAAAGTTCATTTGGGAATGTGTGGGTGTGTGTGTGTGTGTGTGAGTATGGCTACATGAATGTCTACACATAAACATGTTGTATTAGAGTGTCATTTTATTATTTTTGTTGGCTACTTAGTGGTTTTTACTGATACACGAAACAACAACAACAAACCAAAAAAAAAAAACAGGAAAAACCAAAAACTATCAATTATTATTCAATCACGTACGAAAATGTTAATAAATATCAAATTGTGTCAGTAATAAATGTCATACTTGCACATTAAATGTAAACTTGCTTACATAACCAACACTAACTAACTGGCAACAGTGTGTGCGACTGTGTGTGTGTAGGTGTAATTTTAATAGCCATAATGTTATTTGTGTATATTAAGCAAATTTAATTGGAGTCACTTAAATTTGGGACCACCAAATTACCTGAATGGCTGGATGATATTGATGTTTAACTAGAAACCAAAAGTGAATGATAAAAGCAAACAGTTTACAATCAGCAAATTTATACTTTTTCAAGTAACTTGTTTGATTTTTCTATTTAAATTTTATGTAATTTAAAAAAAATTCTATAAAATTAACAGCAAGCCTCTCTATGTAGAACCCTTTCGTTCTAAGTGACAAATCTTCACTAAAAACAATTTACACCACAACTTACTGGTTATATTGACATGACTTACGTATAAAATACGTAACGATAAGTCGCTTTTTGAATAGAAAAAAATGGTTTAGCTTTTTTTTGCTTTCAAAATAGAGAGAATGTCGTGGCTTCCAAGTGTTTTTTAAATAAAAAAAAGGTAATTTTTATGGAAAACTTGTGAGTTATTAAAATGGTTTAACTCTATTGAAATTTGCGTAGTCATATCTCCAAGCAACGTATAGCATTCGAAAATATACCTTCTTAGTTTTAAGCAGAGCTCTAAGCTAGAGATTTTTTTGCAAAGAGGCACTTCCGTTACCAAAAAAATTCGTTTGAATAACCAGCTATTCTAGAGATCATTGGACAATGTCTGCTCGTTCTGATGGAAGTTGGCTTGTCAATTCTTCACACTTTGTTTAATAGAAGTTCGTTTCAAACGTGTCACAAGAGAAGTTGCCTTGTGAATTCTTCACATTGTTTCTGATAAAATTTCGTTTCAAACTTGTTGCGATAGAAGTTGGCTTGTGAATGTATACATTTTTTTTTTGTTTTTGATTATTGTTGGTTTGTGAAATTTTTTAATTTTTGAAGGCTATTGCAAGCTTCGGTGTGATACATAATAACTAAAATATGTAGTTTTACACTTAACAGGGCAAGAACAGGGAAAGAAATTATTCACAGGCTACTTAAGGTTTATTTTTTACTTTAATTTAAGGAATTTACTTTAATATTTTACAATCATACCAAACTATCTCTGCTAGAAGTTGCCTTCAAACTTGTTGGCTTGTGAATTCTTGACCCAAATTTTTTCTATGGAGTTTCTTTATGAACTTTTGATACCATAGCAGAGTTTCTCTCTCAGTTACTCTAATGATTGATCAAATGATAGACTAACTATTTGATTATCTGAAGGCTATTGTGACCCTCTGTGTGATGCATAATAACTGAAATAAGTAGTTTTTTTTTTGTGTTTTAACAAGAGAAATCCGAGAAGTTTCTTGGCTTGTCTGCAGAGAACACCCAACGTTTAGGCAGGAATCGAACCTGCCACTCCAGATTGATAGGCTAGTATGCTACCTACTAGTCTACGGGGGCACCCACTTGACAGTAAAAAATGAGATCTATTGGATTACCAAAGAACCCAACGGCAAACAAAGATAATAATAGAAACCGAAGTCATGCTTTTTTAATTTTTATCAGAAATCATATCAGACTACGTTCTACAGAAGGATGAGCAGACTAAAGAGCTAAGGCGAGCATTAAGCAGTAGCAAAAAATCAAACGTATTAAGGTAGATTCCACTTAAGCGAGTAAACCGAAAACAAAACTAATCATGGACACTGAAATTATTAAGTTGGAAATTATATCAGGCTACACTTTACTAAAGCAAATAGAGGCTCCGCTTGATTACTTCAGTATTCAGCAGATTCCAGGCCTTTAGCCAGATTGTATTTTGATGACTCTATAATGTACAGTTGAAGGTGTACAGTAAAATCAAATACAACATGAGGCGCTTAAATGTAGTAAAAAATATTTCCGGTATTTTAGTTGGGACCACGTCAGAGGACCCAAGTGAGCCCAGCTTCTGTTTTTCTTATTTGGGCGCCCTGTGTAACCTAACCTAGTTAAAAGCAACATATGAAAGCTAGACTAAATAAGTAGAAAAGTGCACTCTTAAAAACAGATAAGTAAATGAAAAGCACCCTAAAGATCTTGGTAATAAAAAAACTTCAATTTGGGCCGAACCAGAAAAAAATTTATTCCGTTAAAAGAGAATGATTGCAGAAATAGTTCTCCGAAGTTTAGTTTGCACTTTAATACTTTTCTATTTAATAGTAATTTTAGATTAAAAATTAGCTTACAAAAGCAAAGGCTTTTAAAGCCAAATTATTAAAATCATGCAGCTTAAACAGAGTGTTTGATTATCCTTTAGACTTACATATAAACAAAAAATAGTTCAAAACTTAAATATGATAATGAAAACCTTTTAAGCCCGAAAGAATTTATGTTTAAACCTGATGGATTTTATTTATTGCTGTATGAAATTAAATTCTCTATAAAGATTACAAAAAAAAGAATTCATTTCATGTTAAAATTTTTTATTTAAAATTTATTTTTAGGCAAAAACAAAAAAAACAACAAAAAAATCATGTCACGATGATGCACTCAAAACAAAAAAGGGAGCAGTTTTGAAGGTGTGCACACAATCATATAGAAATATTTACAGCTGAATGAATAAATTCATGGCAATTGTTAAAAGTTTCGTGAGTATTTTTTTTTTAATTTTTTTAAATATTAAATAAGAGAAAAAAGCCTTAAGAGCCATTTATGAAAATTAAATTTTATATTTTTTAATTAAATTTTAATGCAAACTATTTTCCATAGCATACTTTTAAGATGAAAGCAAAAATGGGCGTGGCTGGCACAGAAAGTATATGATGACTTTTTTTGGAGTAAAGAAATGATATTTACAAAAATTCAGAGAACTATGTTAGAAAATAAAAAATTTGCTGTTAAAAAAATTTACAAAGACTCACAATAAAGTTTTTTTGAGTATATAAAATATATTAAGAGAATTTCCGAAAACTCCCGTGGAAAATAAAATTTTAATTTTTGAATAGTGTTTTTAAAAGTGGGCGTGGTCCAAAACAAAAGCATGTGTATGATAAGTTTTCTTGAAGTTAATAAATGATATTTGTAAGAATTCAAAGAAATCTGTACGAAAATATCATTTTAATTTTAAAAAAGTGGTAGCAAAAGAGGGCGTGGCCAGTAAAAAGGCTTTTAATGACCTTTTTTTAAGTATATTACTGATATTTGCAAAATTTGAAAGAAATCTAGTGTAAAATAAGGTTTTAATGAATGAAAAGTGGGCGTAAAGGTGGGCATGGTCGGTAAAAGCACATAATATGATGTTTACAAGACTTTAGAGAAATCTGGTCGCAAAAGAGGGAGTTGCCAGTACAAAGGTTTTGATGACTTGAAGTGTATTACTGATATTTACAGAATGTCAAAGAAATCTATTGTAAAATAAACTTTTCATGATTGGCCTGGTCAGTAAAAAAATACATTAAGACAATTCTTGAAGTTTTTAATAGATATTTAGAGGATTTGAAAGAAATCTGTTGGAAAATATAAATTTAATTGTTAAAAAGTGCGAGCAAAAGTATTTGATGACCTTTCTTGAAGTCTATAAATTATATTTACAGAATTAAAAAAAAGTTCATTGGAAAGTAGAGTTTTAATTATTGAAAAGTAGGCATGGCCTATTTAAAAATAAAGACAGGATGAGGTATCTTGGAGTTTTTAAATAATAATTCCAGAATTTCAGAAAACTGTGTTAGAAATGAACATGACTGAAAAAAAGTATATTGCGACATTAAAAAATTTTTTTTCTTGAACAAAACTCAAAAAGGTGTGAGGTTAAGGTCTATTGTATTAATTAATGAATGCATTCTAGGAATGAATTTTTTTTTTTTAATTTTCTGATTTTTTAATAATTTAATTTAAAAAGCAAAATTAGCTATCAAGTTTAATTTTTTAATCACAATAATTAAAAAAAATTTGGCTTTTGTATCCTTTTTTATTTATTTATTACTTTTACTCTGGCACTGTGCATATGTTTTGTACTATTTTTGTAATATAAAGCGATAACAGAATTATTTTCTTTTATTTTTTATTTATTTCATTTTCATTACCTTATTGTGATGTTGTTTTTAAAGTGCAACCAAATTATTTGTTTGTTATTGTTTAAAAACAAAGATTTGGGTAGAGTTATAAAAAAAAGTAAAAAGAAACAAAAAATTGACAGGGATTATATTGCAGTACACAAACTAAAAGCCAAATGTTAAAAAACAAAAATTAAAGAAACAAAAAACAATTTGAAAAAAGTCAGATGTGATCATGATGATGCTGAATTTTAATAAAATTTAATATTAAAAAATTCATGTTTAGTAGCATTTGCGAGTACTTTTAGATTAACATATGAATTCATAAAGTGCTTGTTATAAAAATTACTCTTCAAATCACAAAAAAAAATAAAAATTTCAGGTGAAAAATAAGAAAACACAAATTTATTTAAAATGAAGGAACACAAAAAATTTCAAATGCAGAGATTTCAAGCAGAGCAACTGAAAACTTTTGTTTAACTATTGTGCACTGAGAAAACAATGTCGGTTGTGATAACAAAATTAGTTTTTAGTCAAAAATTCAGTTGCTACAGTTGACTTTTTTGATTGTGACAATAGAAAATCAGTATTACAGCTAAAAATATTTTTTTAAGAACTAAATTTTAGTCTATATCATGGAATTCTGGCTACTTCACTAGTTGGAGTTAAATTTTTATATAACAACTGAAATTTTGATAGGAAACAAATTTAGTTCTCACAGCCGAAGTTGTTTTCTGTGTGCAGCTATATAAAATTTACTCAAAGATTGCTTCTGTGTGTGAAGAACCTACTTGAAAACATGAAACATAGATTTGAAATTTAGCGCTCTAAGATAATTTGCAAATATTTTTGAGTTGGTCAGGTTCAAAAATTTAATTGAAAACAACTTTGGTTGTGAAAACTAAATTTGTTTCCAAACAAAAATTCAGTTGTGATAATCGAAATTTTTAATCTTGACAATAGAAATTCGGTCTTTTAGCAGAACTATAATTTTGGCTTGTATTATGGAATTCTTATTGCAAAAAATGCAAAATTTAATAATCACAAATGAATTTTTGATTATAAACAAATTTTGTTTTCGCAATCGGAGTTGTTTTCTGTGTGTGGCGTATTTGGAATTTAACAGGATTTCAATTGAGGTCTCGTCTAATGCAATTTTTTTTAATTAGAGTTGAGAATAGTAAACCAAAAAAAAATCCTTTAAAAGTTTCTCCAATTTTTTTATTTAAAAATTTTTGCTTTCACTAAAGACCCAGATTAACTCAAAATTAAAAAAAATTTTTTATTTTGTTATTTTTTTTTTTTTTATTCTCCAGTATTTTATTGCATTATCCTTCAGTAATGCAAATTTTGCAAGCATATAAAAGTTACAATTAAAAAAAAATGTTTTCCTGTTTTCTTGCTGACAGCATTAAAAAAAATCTTACGATTTGTAAGCTACTAACAGCTGTTGAAGTCTTAATCACTTTTAAGACTTTTTTCCATGCTCTTGTGTGTAAATAAAATTGGTTCAAATAAAGTTTAGCGTCCTCATTTATTTTGTATTTTTTTACTTTATTTTTCTACTTAAAAAAAGAGACATTTGTTTAAGTTCACTTAAGCGTGTTAAATATTGTGCTGCTCTTGTTGGCGTTTTTGTTTTATTTCCGTTAGCAAACAAACAAAAATAGTTTTCATTTTAAGTTTCTCTCTTCCCTTTTTTTCTTTTGGTTAAAAGATTATTAGAGTCAACTTGTGTAGTTGAGTTCATTTCAAATTATTTTTTCAAGCTTAATTTTGTATGACTTTTATTTAGTTGCTAAGCTTTTTTTTCTATTAAAATAATCTTAAGCTTTAGCAAAAAAAAAAAAAAAATAATAAAGGCCTCTTTTGAGTGGAGAAAGAGAAAAAGAAGCTAAAACGCAAACTTTGTTTCGTGTGTACTTAAAAAACCACTTAAGAAGTCGTTAAATAATCAATGAATAAAAAGATAAAAAGATTTTGCTTTATGCCATGAGCTAGCTGTTAAAGTAGATTTAAATAGTTTTACTTTTTTAGGGAAAATAAATTGTTATTTTATTGTTCCTAAGTCTTGCAAGAAAATAGAATTAGAATTAAATTTATCTTCCTCTAGTCAACTAAATATCTTTGTAGTTGGTTACCGCATTAATGATTCATTATTTGTGAAAGAGAATAACTAAATGAAAAAGTTATTGAGATACAAACAACAGATTTGCTTTAAAATAAAAGTTTTTTGAACAAAAAAAACTTTTTCTTTGATATTAAAATAAAACAATTTTAGTCATTTATGGGATAATACAAAAAGCTCATTTTAATTGTTTTGGAAGAGACAGTTTTCTACTTTTTTCTTTGGGAATCCACTAGAGGCTCTTCTATTTTCTTTTGAGGGCGTTCGGTTCAACCTAAGCTGATCTTGCATATACGGATAGTGCAGGTAATCAGTTGTACTACTGCCTCTATCCGTCCACTTTTTAGTAGAACAGGATACATTTTTGGTCATAACTTGCTTAGTTTTTTAGACATCGACTTGATTTCTATTTTGTTGAACAGAGAAACGTGTTGGCTTTAATTGGAATTCTTTTTTTTGCTGATAGTGTGAAAAAAAAATTTTATCAACAAAATAGAAATCAAGTCGATATCTTGAAAACATAGCAAGTTATGACCAAAAAGGATGGAAGTTATGGCCAAAAATTACCATGGACTACCCCCTTTGCTTTTTTTTAAAAAATGATAAAAAAATTTTTTCACACTATCAGCAAAAAAAAGAATTCTAGTTAAAGATAATACGTTTCTCTATTCAACAAAATAGAAATCAAGTCGATATCTTGAAAACTTAGCAAGTTATGACTAAAAAGGATCTAGGTTATGGCCAAAAATTACCATGGACTACCCCCTTTGCTTTTTTTGAAAAAATGATAAAAAATTTTTTTCACACTATCAGCAAAAAAGAGAATTCTAGTTAAAGCTAATACGTTTCTCTATTCAACAAAATAGAAATCAAGTCGATATCTTGAAAACTTAGCAATTTATGACCAAAAAGGATCTAGGTTATGGCCAAAAATTACCATGGACTACCCCCTTTGCTTTTTTTGAAAAAATGATAAAAAATTTTTTTCACACTATCAGCAAAAAAAAGAATTCTAGTTAAAGATAATACGTTTCTCTATTCAACAAAATAGAAATCAAGTCGATATCTTGAAAACTTAGCAAGTTATGACTAAAAAGGATCTAGGTTATGGCCAAAAATTACCATGGACTACCCCCTTTGCTTTTTTTGAAAAAATGATAAAAAATTTTTTTCACACTATCAGCAAAAAAGAGAATTCTAGTTAAAGCTAATACGTTTCTCTATTCAACAAAATAGAAATCAAGTCGATATCTTGAAAACTTAGCAATTTATGACCAAAAAGGATCTAGGTTATGGCCAAAAATTACCATGGACTACCCCCTTTGCTTTTTTTGAAAAAATGATAAAAAATTTTTTTCACACTATCAGCAAAAAAAAGAATTCTAGTTAAAGATAATACGTTTCTCTATTCAACAAAATAGAAATCAAGTCGATATCTTGAAAACTTAGCAAGTTATGACTAAAAAGGATCTAGGTTATGGCCAAAAATTACCATGGACTACCCCCTTTGCTTTTTTTGAAAAAATGATAAAAAATTTTTTTCACACTATCAGCAAAAAAGAGAATTCTAGTTAAAGCTAATACGTTTCTCTATTCAACAAAATAGAAATCAAGTCGATATCTTGAAAACTTAGCAAGTTATGACCAAAAAGGATGGAAGTTATGGCCAAAAATTACCATGGACTACCCCCTTTGCTTTTTTTGAAAAAATGATAAAAAAATTTTTTCACACTATCAGCAAAAAAAAGAATTCTAGTTAAAGATAATACGTTTCTCTATTCAACAAAATAGAAATCAAGTCGATATCTTGAAAACTTAGCAAGTTATGACCAAAAAGTATGGAAGTTATGGCCAAAAATTACCATGGACTACCCCCTTTGCTTTTTTTTAAAAAATGGTAAAAAATTTTTTTCACACTATCAGCAAAAAAAAGAATTCTAGTTAAAGATAATACGTTTCTCTATTCAACAAAATAGAAATAAAGTCGATATCTTGAAAACTTAGCAAGTTATGACCAAAAAGGATGGAAGTTATAGCCAAAAATTACCATGGACTACCCCCTTTGCTTTTTTTTAAAAAATGAAAAAAAAATTTTTTCAAACTATCAGCAAAAAAAAGAATTCTAGTTAAAGATAATACGTTTCTCTATTCAACAAAATAGAAATCAAGTCGATATCTTGAAAACTTAGCAAGTTATGACCAAAAAGGATGGAAGTTATAGCCAAAAATTACCATGGACTACCCCCTTTGCTTTTTTTGAAAAAATGAAAAAAAAATTTTTTCACACTATCAGCAAAAAAAAGAATTCTAGTTAAAGATAATACGTTTCTCTATTCAACAAAATAGAAATCAAGTCGATATCTTGAAAACTTAGCAAGTTATGACCAAAAAGGATGGAAGTTATGGCCAAAAATTACCATGGACTACCCCCTTTGCTTTTTTTGAAAAAATGATAAAAAATTTTTTTCACACTATCAGCATAAAAAAGAATTCTAGTTAAAGATAATACGTTTCTCTATTCAACAAAATAGAAATCAAGTCGATATCTTGAAAACTTAGCAAGTTATGACCAAAAAGGATGGAAGTTATGGCCAAAAATTACCATGGACTACCCCCTTTGCCTTTTTTTAAAAAATGAAAAAAAAAATTTTTCAAACTATCAGCAAAAAAAGAATTCTAGTGAAAGATAATACGTTTCTCTCTTCAACAAAATAGAAATCAAGTCGATATCTTGAAAACTTAGCAAGTTATGACCAAAAAGGATGGAAGTTATGGCCAAAAATTACCATGGACTACCCCCTTTGCCTTTTTTTAAAAAATGAAAAAAAAAAATTTTTCAAACTATCAGCAAAAAAAGAATTCTAGTTAAAGATAATACGTTTCTCTATTCAACAAAATAGAAATCAAGTCGATATCTTGAAAACTTAGCAAGTTATGACCAAAAAGGATGGAAGTTATGGCCAAAAATTATCATGGACTACCCCCTTTGCTTTTTTTGAAAAAATGATAAAAAAATTTTTTCACACTATCAGCAAAAAAAAGAATTCTAGTTAAAGATAATACGTTTCTCTCTTCAACAAAATAGAAATCATGTCGATATCTTGAAAACTTAGCAAGTTATGACCAAAAAGGATGGAAGTTATGGCCAAAACTTATCATGGACTACCCCCTTTGCTTTTTTTGAAAAAATTATAAAAAAATTTTTTCACACTATCAGCAAAAAAAAAGAATTCTAGTTAAAGATAATACGTTTCTCTATTCAACAAAATAGAAATCAAGTCGATATCTTGAAAACTTAGCAAGTTATGACCAAAAAGGATGGAAGTTATGGCCAAAAATTATCATGGACTACCCCCTTTGCTTTTTTTGAAAAAATGATAAAAAAATTTTTTCACACTATCAGCAAAAAAAAGAATTCTAGTTAAAGATAATACGTTTCTCTCTTCAACAAAATAGAAATCATGTCGATATCTTGAAAACTGAGCAAGTTATGACCAAAAAGGATGGAAGTTATGGCCAAAACTTACCATGGACTACCCCCTTTGCTTTTTTTGAAAAAATTATAAAAAAATTTTTTCACACTATCAGCAAAAAAAAGAATTCTAGTTAAAGATAATACGTTTCTCTATTCAACAAAATAGAAATCAAGTCGATATCTTGAAAACTTAGCAAGTTATGACCAAAAAGGATGGAAGTTATGGCCAAAAATTACCATGGACTACCCCCTTTCCTTTTTTTGAAAAAATGATAAAAAAATTTTTTCACACTATCAGCAAAAAAAAAGAATTCTAGTTAAAGATAATACGTTTCTCTATTCAACAAAATAGAAATCAAGTCGATATCTTGAAAACTTAGCAAGTTATGACCAAAAAGGATGGAAGTTATAACCAAAAATTACCATGGACTACCCCCTTTCCTTTTTTTGAAAAAATGATAAAAAAATTTTTTCACACTATCAGCAAAAAAAAAGAATTCTAGTTAAAGATAATACGTTTCTCTATTCAACAAAATAGAAATCAAGTCGATATCTTGAAAACTTAGCAAGTTATGACCAAAAAGCATGGAAGTTATGGCCAAAAATTACCATGGACTACCCCCTTTGCTTTTTTTTGAAAAAATGATAAAAAAATTTTTTCACACTATCAGCAAAAAAAAGAATTCTAGTTAAAGATAATACGTTTCTCTATTCAACAAAATAGAAATCAAGTCGATATCTTGAAAACTTAGCAAGTTATGACCAAAAAGTATGGAAGTTATGGCCAAAAATTACCATGGACTACCCCCTTTGCTTTTTTTGAAAAAATGATAAAAAAATTTTTTCACACTATCAGCAAAAAAAAGAATTCTAGTTAAAGATAATACGTTTATCTATTCAACAAAATAGAAATAAAGTCGATATCTTGAAAACTTAGCAAGTTATGACCAAAAAGGATCTAAGTTATATCCAAAAATTACCATGGACTACCCCCTTTGCTTTTTTTTAAAAAATGATAAAAAATTTTTTTCACACTATCAGCAAAAAAAAGAATTCTAGTTAAAGATAATACGTTTCTCTATTCAACAAAATAGAAATCAAGTCGATATCTTGAAAACTTAGCAAGTTATGACCAAAAAGTATGGAAGTTATGGCCAAAAATTACCATGGACTACTCCCTTTGCTTTTTTTTAAAAAATGGTAAAAAATTTTTTTCACACTATCAGCAAAAAAAAGAATTCTAGTTAAAGATAATACGTTTCTCTATTCAACAAAATAGAAATCAAGTCGATATCTTGAAAACTTAGCAAGTTATGACCAAAAAGGATATAAGTTATATCCAAAAATTACCATGGACTACCCCCTTTGCTTTTTTTGAAAAAATGATAAAAAAATTTTTTTCACACTATCAGCAAAAAAAAGAATTCTAGTTAAAGATAATACGTTTCTCTATTCAACAAAATAGAAATCAAGTCGATATCTTGCAAACTTAGCAAGTTATGACCAAAAAGGATCTAGGTTATGGCCAAAAATTACCATGGACTACCCCCTTTGTTTTTTTTAAAAAATGATAAAACATTTTTTTCACACTATCAGCAAAAAAAAGAATTCTAGTTAAAGATAATACGTTTCTCTATTCAACAAAATAGAAATCAAGTCGATATCTTGAAAACTTAGCAAGTTATGACCAAAAAGCATGGAAGTTATGGCCAAAAATTACCATGGACTACCCCCTTTGCTTTTTTTTGAAAAAATGATAAAAAAATTTTTTCACACTATCAGCAAAAAAAAGAATTCTAGTTAAAGATAATACGTTTCTCTATTCAACAAAATAGAAATCAAGTCGATATCTTGAAAACTTAGCAAGTTATGACCAAAAAGTATGGAAGTTATGGCCAAAAATTACCATGGACTACCCCCTTTGTTTTTTTTGAAAAAATGATAAAAAAATTTTTTCACACTATCAGCAAAAAAAAGAATTCTAGTTAAAGATAATACGTTTATCTATTCAACAAAATAGAAATAAAGTCGATATCTTGAAAACTTAGCAAGTTATGACCAAAAAGGATCTAAGTTATATCCAAAAATTACCATGGACTACCCCCTTTGCTTTTTTTGAAAAAATGATAAAAAATTTTTTTCACACTATCAGCATAAAAAAGAATTCTAGTTAAAGATAATACGTTTCTCTATTCAACAAAATAGAAATCAAGTCGATATCTTGAAAACTTAGCAAGTTATGACCAAAAAGTATGGAAGTTATGGCCAAAAATTACCATGGACTACCCCCTTTGCTTTTTTTTAAAAAATGATAAAAAATTTTTTTCACACTATCAGCAAAAAAAAGAATTCTAGTTAAAGATAATACGTTTCTCTATTCAACAAAATAGAAATCAAGTCGATATCTTGAAAACTTAGCAAGTTATGACCAAAAAGTATGGAAGTTATGGCCAAAAATTACCATGGACTACCCCCTTTGCTTTTTTTTAAAAAATGGTAAAAAATTTTTTTCACACTATCAGCAAAAAAAAGAATTCTAGTTAAAGATAATACGTTTCTCTATTCAACAAAATAGAAATCAAGTCGATATCTTGAAAACTTAGCAAGTTATGACCAAAAAGGATATAAGTTATATCCAAAAATTACCATGGACTACCCCCTTTGCTTTTTTTGAAAAAAATGATAAAAAAATTTTTTTCACACTATCAGCAAAAAAAAGAATTCTAGTTAAAGATAATACGTTTCTCTATTCAACAAAATAGAAATCAAGTCGATATCTTGCAAACTTAGCAAGTTATGACCAAAAAGGATCTAGGTTATGGCCAAAAATTACCATGGACTACCCCCTTTGTTTTTTTTTAAAAATGATAAAACATTTTTTTCACACTATCAGCAAAAAAAAGAATTCTAGTTAAAGATAATACGTTTCTCTATTCAACAAAATAGAAATCAAGTCGATATCTTGAAAACTTAGCAAGTTATGACCAAAAAGCATGGAAGTTATGGCCAAAAATTACCATGGACTACCCCCTTTGCTTTTTTTTGAAAAAATGATAAAAAAATTTTTTCACACTATCAGCAAAAAAAAGAATTCTAGTTAAAGATAATACGTTTCTCTATTCAACAAAATAGAAATCAAGTCGATATCTTGAAAACTTAGCAAGTTATGACCAAAAAGTATGGAAGTTATGGCCAAAAATTACCATGGACTACCCCCTTTGCTTTTTTTGAAAAAATGATAAAAAAATTTTTTCACACTATCAGCAAAAAAAAGAATTCTAGTTAAAGATAATACGTTTATCTATTCAACAAAATAGAAATAAAGTCGATATCTTGAAAACTTAGCAAGTTATGACCAAAAAGGATCTAAGTTATATCCAAAAATTACCATGGACTACCCCCTTTGCTTTTTTTGAAAAAATGATAAAAAATTTTTTTCACACTATCAGCATAAAAAAGAATTCTAGTTAAAGATAATACGTTTCTCTATTCAACAAAATAGAAATCAAGTCGATATCTTGAAAACTTAGCAAGTTATGACCAAAAAGTATGGAAGTTATGGCCAAAAATTACCATGGACTACCCCCTTTGCTTTTTTTTAAAAAATGATAAAAAATTTTTTTCACACTATCAGCAAAAAAAAGAATTCTAGTTAAAGATAATACGTTTCTCTATTCAACAAAATAGAAATCAAGTCGATATCTTGAAAACTTAGCAAGTTATGACCAAAAAGTATGGAAGTTATGGCCAAAAATTACCATGGACTACCCCCTTTGCTTTTTTTTAAAAAATGGTAAAAAATTTTTTTCACACTATCAGCAAAAAAAAGAATTCTAGTTAAAGATAATACGTTTCTCTATTCAACAAAATAGAAATCAAGTCGATATCTTGAAAACTTAGCAAGTTATGACCAAAAAGGATATAAGTTATATCCAAAAATTACCATGGACTACCCCCTTTGCTTTTTTTGAAAAAATGATAAAAAAATTTTTTTCACACTATCAGCAAAAAAAAGAATTCTAGTTAAAGATAATACGTTTCTCTATTCAACAAAATAGAAATCAAGTCGATATCTTGAAAACTTAGCAAGTTATGACCAAAAAGCATGGAAGTTATGGCCAAAAATTACCATGGACTACCCCCTTTGCTTTTTTTTAAAAAATGATAAAAAATTTTTTTCACACTATCAGCAAAAAAAAGAATTCTAGTTAAAGATAATACGTTTCTCTATTCAACAAAATAGAAATAAAGTCGATATCTTGAAAACTTAGCAAGTTATGACCAAAAAGGATCTAGGTTATGGCCAAAAATTACCATGGACTACCCCCTTTGCTTTTTTTGAAAAAATGATAAAAAAATTTTTTCACACTATCAGCAAAAAAAAGAATTCTAGTTAAAGATAATACGTTTCTCTATTCAACAAAATAGAAATCAAGTCGATATCTTGAAAACTTAGCAAGTTATGACCAAAAAGCATGGAAGTTATGGCCAAAAATTACCATGGACTACCCCCTTTGCTTTTTTTGAAAAAATGATAAAAAATTTTTTTCACACTATCAGCAAAAAAAAGAATTCTAGTTAAAGATAATACGTTTCTCTATTCAACAAAATAGAAATCAAGTCGATATCTTGAAAACTTAGCAAGTTATGACCAAAAAGGATCTAGGTTATGGCCAAAAATTACCATGGACTACCCCCTTTGCCTTTTTTTTAAAAAATGATAAAAAAAATTTTTCGCACTATCTGCAAAAAAAGAATTCTGATTAAAGCCAATACGTTTCTCTATTCAACAAAATAGAAATCAAGTCGATATCTTGAAAACTTAGCAAGTTATGACCAAAAAGGATCTAGGTTATGGCCAAAAATTACCATGGACTACCCCCTTTGCTTTTTTTGAAAAAATGATAAAAAAATTTTTTCACACTATCAGCAAAAAAAAGAATTCTAGTTAAAGATAATACGTTTCTCTATTCAACAAAATAGAAATCAAGTCGATATCTTGAAAACTTAGCAAGTTATTACCAAAAAGGATCTAGGTTATGGCCAAAAATTACCATGGACTACCCCCTTTGCTTTTTTTTAAAAAATGATAAAACATTTTTTTCACACTATCAGCAAAAAAAAGAATTCTAGTTAAAGATAATACGTTTCTCTATTCAACAAAATAGAAATCAAGTCGATATCTTGAAAACTTAGCAAGTTATGACCAAAAAGGATCTAGGTTATGGCCAAAAATTACCATGGACTACCCCCTTTGCTTTTTTTAAAAAATGATAAAAAATTTTTTTCACACTATCCGCAAAAAAAAGAATTCTAATTAAAGATAATACGTTTCTCTATTCATCAAAATAGAAATCAAGTCGATATCTTGAAAACTTAACAAGTTATGACCAAAAAGGATCTAGGTTATGGCCAAAAATTACCATGGACTACCCCCTTTGCCTTTTTTTTAAAAAATGATAAAAAAAATTTTTCGCACTATCTGCAAAAAAAGAATTCTGATTAAAGCCAATACGTTTCTCTATTCAACAAAATAGAAATCAAGTCGATATCTTGAAAACTTAGCAAGTTATGACCAAAAAGGATCTAGGTTATGGCCAAAAATTACCATGGACTACCCCCTTTGCTTTTTTTTAAAAAATGATAAAACATTTTTTTCACACTATCAGCAGAAAAAAGAATTCTAGTTAAAGATAATACGTTTCTCTATTCAACAAAATAGAAATCAAGTCGATATCTTGAAAACTTAGCAAGTTATGACCAAAAAGGATCTAGGTTATGGCCAAAAATTACCATGGACTACCCCCTTTGCCTTTTTTTTATAAAATGATAAAAAAATTTTTTCACACTATCAGCAAAAAAAAAGAATTCTAGTTAAAGATAATACGTTTCTCTATTCAACAAAATAGAAATCAAGTCGATATCTTGAAAACTTAGCAAGTTATGACCAAAAAGGATGGAAGTTATGGCCAAAAATTACCCCTTTGCTTTTTTTTAAAAAATGGTAAAAAATTTTTTTCACACTATCAGCAAAAAAAAGAATTCTAGTTAAAGATAATACGTTTCTCTATTCAACAAAATAGAAATCAAGTCGATATCTTGAAAACTTAGCAAGTTATGACCAAAAAGGATCTAGGTTATGGCCAAAAATTACCATGGACTACCCCCTTTGCTTTTTTTAAAAAATGATAAAAAATTTTTTTCACACTATCCGCAAAAAAAAGAATTCTAATTAAAGATAATACGTTTCTCTATTCATCAAAATAGAAATCAAGTCGATATCTTGAAAACTTAGCAAGTTATGACCAAAAAGGATCTAGGTTATGGCCAAAAATTACCATGGACTACCCCCTTTGCTTTTTTTGAAAAAATGATAAAAAAATTTTTTCACACTATCAGCAAAAAAAAGAATTCTAGTTAAAGATAATACGTTTCTCTATTCAACAAAATAGAAATCAAGTCGATATCTTGAAAACTTAGCAAGTTATGACCAAAAAGGTTCTAGGTTATGGCCAAAAATTACCATGGACTACCCCCTTTGCTTTTTTTGAAAAAATGATAAAAAAATTTTTTCACACTATCAGCAAAAAAAAGAATTCTAGTTAAAGATAATACGTTTCTCTATTCAACAAAATAGAAATCAAGTCGATATCTTGAAAACTTAGCAAGTTATGACCAAAAAGCATGGAAGTTATGGCCAAAATTTCCAAGGACTACCCCCTTTGCTTTTTTTTGAAAAAATGATAAAAAAATTTTTTCACACTATCAGCAAAAAAAAGAATTCTAGTTAAAGATAATACGTTTCTCTATTCAACAAAATAGAAATCAAGTCGATATCTTGAAAACTTAGCAAGTTATGACCAAAAAGGTTCTAGGTTATGGCCAAAAATTACCATGGACTACCCCCTTTGCTTTTTTTCAAAAAATGATAACAATTTTTTTTCGCTCTATCCGCAAAAAAAAGATTTCTAATTAAAGGCAACACGTTTCTCTATTCAACAAAATAGAAATCAAGTCGATATCTTAAAAACTTAGCAAGTTATGACCAAAAACGAAGGAAGTTGTGGCCAAAAATTACCATGGACTACCCCCTTTGCTTTTTTTGAAAAAATGATAAAAAAAATTTTTCGCACTATCAGCAAAAAAAAGAATTCTAGTTAAAGATAATACGTTTCTCTATTCAACAAAATAGAAATCAAGTCGATATCTTGAAAACTTAGCAAGTCATGACCAAAAAGGATGGAAGTTATGGCCAAAAATTACCATGGACTACCCCCTTTGCTTTTTTTGAAAAATGATAAAAAAAATTTTTCACACTATCCGCAAAAAAAAGAATTCTAGTTAAAGATAATACGTTTCTCTATTCAACAAAATAGAAATCAAGTCGATATCTTGAAAACTTAGCAAGTCATGACCAAAAAGGATGGAAGTTATGGCCAAAAATTACCATGGACTACCCCCTTTGCTTTTTTTGAAAAATGATAAAAAAAATTTTTCACACTATCCGCAAAAAAAAGAATTCTAGTTAAAGATAATACGTTTCTCTATTCAACAAAATAGAAATCAAGTCGATATCTTGAAAACTTAGCAAGTCATGACCAAAAAGGATGGAAGTTATGGCCAAAACTTACCATGGACTACCCCCTTTGCTTTTTTTGAAAAATGATAAAAAAAATTTTTCACACTATCCGCAAAAAAAAGAATTCTAGTTAAAGATAATACGTTTCTCTATTCAACAAAATAGAAATCAAGTCGATATCTTGAAAACTTAGCAAGTTATGACCAAAGAGGTTCTAGGTTATGGCCAAAAATTACCATGGACTACCCCCTTTGCTTTTTTTCAAAAAATGATAACAATTTTTTTTCGCTCTATCCGCAAAAAAAAGAATTCTAATTAAAGCCAATACGTTTCTCTATTCAACAAAATAGAAATCAAGTCGATATCTTGAAAACTTAGCAAGTTATGACCAAAAAGGATCTAGGTTATGGCCAAAAATTACCATGGACTACCCCCTTTGCTTTTTTTAAAAAAATGATAAAAATTTTTTTTAGCTCTATCCGCAAAAAAAAGAATTCTAATTAAAGCCAATACGGTTCTCTGTTTCAAGATATCGACTTGATTTCTATTTTGTTGAATAGAGAAACGTATTATCTTTAACTAGAATTCTTTTTTTTGCTGATAGTGTGAAAAAATTTTTTTATCATTTTTTAAAAAAAAGCAAAGGGGGTAGTCCATGGTAATTTTTGACCATAACCTAGATCCTTTTTGGTCATAACTTGCTAAGTTTTCAAGATATCGACTTGATTTCTATTTTGTTGAATAGAGAAACGTATTATCTTTAACTAGAATTCTTTTTTTTTGCTGATAGTGTGAAAAAATTTTTTTATCATTTTTTCAAAAAAAGCAAAGGGGGTAGTCCATGGTAATTTTTGGCCATAACTTCCATGCTTTTTGGTCATAACTTGCTAAGTTTTCAAGATATCGACTTGATTTCTATTTTGTTGAATAGAGAAACGTATTATCTTTAACTAGAATTCTTTTTTTTGCTGATAGTGTGAAAAAAATGTTTTATCATTTTTTAAAAAAAACAAAGGGGGTAGTCCATGGTAATTTTTGGCCATAACCTAGATCCTTTTTGGTCATAACTTGCTAAGTTTTCAAGATATCGACTTGATTTCTATTTTGTTGAATAGAGAAACGTATTATCTTTAACTAGAATTCTTTTTTTTTGCTGATAGTGTGAAAAAATTTTTTTATCATTTTTTCAAAAAAAGCAAAGGGGGTAGTCCATGGTAATTTTTGGCCATAACTTCCATCCTTTTTGGTTATAACTTGCTAAGTTTGCAAGATATCGACTTGATTTCTATTTTGTTGAATAGAGAAACGTATTATCTTTAACTAGAATTCTTTTTTTTGCTGATAGTGTGAAAAAAATTTTTTTATCATTTTTTCAAAAAAAGCAAAGGGGGTAGTCCATGGTAATTTTTGGATATAACTTATATCCTTTTTGGTCATAACTTGCTAAGTTTTCAAGATATCGACTTGATTTCTATTTTGTTGAATAGAGAAACGTATTATCTTTAACTAGAATTCTTTTTTTTGCTGATAGTGTGAAAAAAATTTTTTACCATTTTTTAAAAAAAAGCAAAGGGGTAATTTTTGGCCATAACTTCCATCCTTTTTGGTCATAACTTGCTAAGTTTTCAAGATATCGACTTGATTTCTATTTTGTTGAATAGAGAAACGTATTATCTTTAACTAGAATTCTTTTTTTTGCTGATAGTGTGAAAAAATTTTTTTATCATTTTTTAAAAAAAAGCAAAGGGGGTAGTCCATGGTAATTTTTGGCCATAACTTCCATACTTTTTGGTCATAACTTGCTAAGTTTTCAAGATATCGACTTGATTTCTATTTTGTTGAATAGAGAAACGTATTATCTTTAACTAGAATTCTTTTTTATGCTGATAGTGTGAAAAAAATTTTTTATCATTTTTTCAAAAAAAGCAAAGGGGGTAGTCCATGGTAATTTTTGGATATAACTTAGATCCTTTTTGGTCATAACTTGCTAAGTTTTCAAGATATCGACTTTATTTCTATTTTGTTGAATAGAGAAACGTATTATCTTTAACTAGAATTCTTTTTTATGCTGATAGTGTGAAAAAATTTTTTTATCATTTTTTCAAAAAAAGCAAAGGGGGTAGTCCATGGTAATTTTTGGATATAACTTATATCCTTTTTGGTCATAACTTGCTAAGTTTTCAAGATATCGACTTGATTTCTATTTTGTTGAATAGAGAAACGTATTATCTTTAACTAGAATTCTTTTTTTTGCTGATAGTGTGAAAAAAATTTTTTACCATTTTTTAAAAAAAAGCAAAGGGGTAATTTTTGGCCATAACTTCCATCCTTTTTGGTCATAACTTGCTAAGTTTTCAAGATATCGACTTGATTTCTATTTTGTTGAATAGAGAAACGTATTATCTTTAACTAAAATTCTTTTTTTTGCTGATAGTGTGAAAAAATTTTTTTATCATTTTTTCAAAAAAAGCAAAGGGGGTAGTCCATGGTAATTTTTGGCCATAACTTCCATACTTTTTGGTCATAACTTGCTAAGTTTTCAAGATATCGACTTGATTTCTATTTTGTTGAATAGAGAAACGTATTATCTTTAACTAGAATTCTTTTTTATGCTGATAGTGTGAAAAAAATTTTTTATCATTTTTTCAAAAAAAGCAAAGGGGGTAGTCCATGGTAATTTTTGGATATAACTTAGATCCTTTTTGGTCATAACTTGCTAAGTTTTCAAGATATCGACTTTATTTCTATTTTGTTGAATAGAGAAACGTATTATCTTTAACTAGAATTCTTTTTTATGCTGATAGTGTGAAAAAATTTTTTTATCATTTTTTCAAAAAAAGCAAAGGGGGTAGTCCATGGTAATTTTTGGATATAACTTATATCCTTTTTGGTCATAACTTGCTAAGTTTTCAAGATATCGACTTGATTTCTATTTTGTTGAATAGAGAAACGTATTATCTTTAACTAGAATTCTTTTTTTTGCTGATAGTGTGAAAAAATTTTTTTATCATTTTTTCAAAAAAAGCAAAGGGGGTAGTCTATGGTAATTTTTGGATATAACTTATATCCTTTTTGGTCATAACTTGCTAAGTTTTCAAGATATCGACTTGATTTCTATTTTGTTGAATAGAGAAACGTATTATCTTTAACTAGAATTCTTTTTTTTGCTGATAGTGTGAAAAAAATTTTTTACCATTTTTTAAAAAAAAGCAAAGGGGTAATTTTTGGCCATAACTTCCATCCTTTTTGGTCATAACTTGCTAAGTTTTCAAGATATCGACTTGATTTCTATTTTGTTGAATAGAGAAACGTATTATCTTTAACTAGAATTCTTTTTTTTGCTGATAGTGTGAAAAAAATTTTTTACCATTTTTTAAAAAAAAGCAAAGGGGTAATTTTTGGCCATAACTTCCATCCTTTTTGGTCATAACTTGCTAAGTTTTCAAGATATCGACTTGATTTCTATTTTGTTGAATAGAGAAACGTATTATCTTTAACTAGAATTCTTTTTTTTGCTGATAGTGTGAAAAAATTTTTTTATCATTTTTTAAAAAAAAGCAAAGGGGGTAGTCCATGGTAATTTTTGGCCATAACTTCCATACTTTTTGGTCATAACTTGCTAAGTTTTCAAGATATCGACTTGATTTCTATTTTGTTGAATAGAGAAACGTATTATCTTTAACTAGAATTCTTTTTTATGCTGATAGTGTGAAAAAAATTTTTTATCATTTTTTCAAAAAAAGCAAAGGGGGTAGTCCATGGTAATTTTTGGATATAACTTAGATCCTTTTTGGTCATAACTTGCTAAGTTTTCAAGATATCGACTTGATTTCTATTTTGTTGAATAGAGAAACGTATTATCTTTAACTAGAATTCTTTTTTTTGCTGATAGTGTGAAAAAAATTTTTTACCATTTTTTAAAAAAAAGCAAAGGGGGTAGTCCATGGTAATTTTTGGATATAACTTATATCCTTTTTGGTCATAACTTGCTAAGTTTTCAAGATATCGACTTGATTTCTATTTTGTTGAATAGAGAAACGTATTATCTTTAACTAGAATTCTTTTTTTTGCTGATAGTGTGAAAAAAATTTTTTACCATTTTTTAAAAAAAAGCAAAGGGGTAATTTTTGGCCATAACTTCCATCCTTTTTGGTCATAACTTGCTAAGTTTTCAAGATATCGACTTGATTTCTATTTTGTTGAATAGAGAAACGTATTATCTTTAACTAGAATTCTTTTTTATGCTGATAGTGTGAAAAAATTTTTTTATCATTTTTTCAAAAAAAGCAAAGGGGGTAGTCCATGGTAATTTTTGGATATAACTTATATCCTTTTTGGTCATAACTTGCTAAGTTTTCAAGATATCGACTTGATTTCTATTTTGTTGAATAGAGAAACGTATTATCTTTAACTAGAATTCTTTTTTTTGCTGATAGTGTGAAAAAAATTTTTTACCATTTTTTAAAAAAAAGCAAAGGGGTAATTTTTGGCCATAACTTCCATCCTTTTTGGTCATAACTTGCTAAGTTTTCAAGATATCGACTTGATTTCTATTTTGTTGAATAGAGAAACGTATTATCTTTAACTAGAATTCTTTTTTATGCTGATAGTGTGAAAAAATTTTTTTATCATTTTTTCAAAAAAAGCAAAGGGGGTAGTCCATGGTAATTTTTGGATATAACTTATATCCTTTTTGGTCATAACTTGCTAAGTTTTCAAGATATCGACTTGATTTCTATTTTGTTGAATAGAGAAACGTATTATCTTTAACTAGAATTCTTTTTTTTGCTGATAGTGTGAAAAAAATTTTTTACCATTTTTTAAAAAAAAGCAAAGGGGTAATTTTTGGCCATAACTTCCATCCTTTTTGGTCATAACTTGCTAAGTTTTCAAGATATCGACTTGATTTCTATTTTGTTGAATAGAGAAACGTATTATCTTTAACTAGAATTCTTTTTTTTGCTGATAGTGTGAAAAATTTTTTTTATCATTTTTTAAAAAAAAGCAAAGGGGGTAGTCCATGGTAATTTTTGGCCATAACTTCCATACTTTTTGGTCATAACTTGCTAAGTTTTCAAGATATCGACTTGATTTCTATTTTGTTGAATAGAGAAACGTATTATCTTTAACTAGAATTCTTTTTTATGCTGATAGTGTGAAAAAAATTTTTTATCATTTTTTCAAAAAAAGCAAAGGGGGTAGTCCATGGTAATTTTTGGATATAACTTAGATCCTTTTTGGTCATAACTTGCTAAGTTTTCAAGATATCGACTTGATTTCTATTTTGTTGAATAGAGAAACGTATTATCTTTAACTAGAATTCTTTTTTATGCTGATAGTGTGAAAAAAATTTTTTATCATTTTTTAAAAAAAAGCAAAGGGGGTAGTCCATGGTAATTTTTGGCCATAACTTCCATACTTTTTGGTCATAACTTGCTAAGTTTTCAAGATATCGACTTGATTTCTATTTTGTTGAATAGAGAAACGTATTATCTTTAACTAGAATTCTTTTTTTTGCTGATAGTGTGAAAAAATTTTTTTATCATTTTTTAAAAAAAAGCAAAGGGGGTAGTCCATGGTAATTTTTGGCCATAACTTCCATACTTTTTGGTCATAACTTGCTAAGTTTTCAAGATATCGACTTGATTTCTATTTTGTTGAATAGAGAAACGTATTATCTTTAACTAGAATTCTTTTTTATGCTGATAGTGTGAAAAAAATTTTTTATCATTTTTTCAAAAAAAGCAAAGGGGGTAGTCCATGGTAATTTTTGGATATAACTTAGATCCTTTTTGGTCATAACTTGCTAAGTTTTCAAGATATCGACTTGATTTCTATTTTGTTGAATAGAGAAACGTATTATCTTTAACTAGAATTCTTTTTTATGCTGATAGTGTGAAAAAAATTTTTTATCATTTTTTAAAAAAAAGCAAAGGGGGTAGTCCATGGTAATTTTTGGCCATAACTTCCATACTTTTTGGTCATAACTTGCTAAGTTTTCAAGATATCGACTTGATTTCTATTTTGTTGAATAGAGAAACGTATTATCTTTAACTAGAATTCTTTTTTATGCTGATAGTGTGAAAAAATTTTTTTATCATTTTTTCAAAAAAAGCAAAGGGGGTAGTCCATGGTAATTTTTGGATATAACTTATATCCTTTTTGGTCATAACTTGCTAAGTTTTCAAGATATCGACTTGATTTCTATTTTGTTGAATAGAGAAACGTATTATCTTTAACTAGAATTCTTTTTTTTGCTGATAGTGTGAAAAAAATTTTTTACCATTTTTTAAAAAAAAGCAAAGGGGTAATTTTTGGCCATAACTTCCATCCTTTTTGGTCATAACTTGCTAAGTTTTCAAGATATCGACTTGATTTCTATTTTGTTGAATAGAGAAACGTATTATCTTTAACTAGAATTCTTTTTTTTGCTGATAGTGTGAAAAAATTTTTTTATCATTTTTTAAAAAAAAGCAAAGGGGGTAGTCCATGGTAATTTTTGGCCATAACTTCCATACTTTTTGGTCATAACTTGCTAAGTTTTCAAGATATCGACTTGATTTCTATTTTGTTGAATAGAGAAACGTATTATCTTTAACTAGAATTCTTTTTTTTGCTGATAGTGTGAAAAAATTTTTTTATCATTTTTTCAAAAAAAAGCAAAGGGGGTAGTCCATGGTAATTTTTGGCCATAACTTCCATGCTTTTTGGTCATAACTTGCTAAGTTTTCAAGATATCGACTTGATTTCTATTTTGTTGAATAGAGAAACGTATTATCTTTAACTAGAATTCTTTTTTTTTGCTGATAGTGTGAAAAAATTTTTTTATCATTTTTTCAAAAAAAGGAAAGGGGGTAGTCCATGGTAATTTTTGGTTATAACTTCCATCCTTTTTGGTCATAACTTGCTAAGTTTTCAAGATATCGACTTGATTTCTATTTTGTTGAATAGAGAAACGTATTATCTTTAACTAGAATTCTTTTTTTTTGCTGATAGTGTGAAAAAATTTTTTTATCATTTTTTCAAAAAAAGGAAAGGGGGTAGTCCATGGTAATTTTTGGCCATAACTTCCATCCTTTTTGGTCATAACTTGCTAAGTTTTCAAGATATCGACTTGATTTCTATTTTGTTGAATAGAGAAACGTGTTGCCTTTAATTAGAATTCTTTTTTTTGCGGATAGTGCGAAAAAAATTTTTTTATCATTTTTTCAAAAAAAGCAAAGGGGGTAGTCCATGGTAATTTTTGGCCACAACTTCCTTCGTTTTTGGTCATAACTTGCTAAGTTTTCAAGATATCGACCTGTTTTCTGTTGCGTTAAATAGATAAACGTATTGGCTTTAATTCGAAATTGATTAATGTAACACTTTGATGGTTCGATGTGATTCCGACTGTATGGACGGCTTAAAGCAACTCAGTTTTAATTTGTCTACTGTTAGCACTTGTGTTTTTAACTAAATTTCCTTACCAACATTTTTTTTTAATAAAGTTTAAATCAAATTTTTATTTCCTGTTTTGTAACTATAAAAAAAAATTAATTTTCTTCCTTTTTTCTCTTTATTCATTTCTTAGAAAATTATATTTTCATTTCTGCTTACTCGCAGGTTTTTTCATATCACGTTTTCTTCAACTAATTTTTGCTAATTGCAAAATAAAATTAAAAAAAATATAGAAATTTTATGCGCAACATATCCTGCCTGCAAAATGCTATTTAAATAAAATTAACTGGCTGCTTTTTTTTTTTTTAATTCATAATCCAACTAGTGGTATGTTTACCATGTTTTGCTTTCCTGCTTCTTGTATTTATTTTTTTTATTTTATTTTTACGAAAACTTCTATTATCGTTTTGTTAATTTAGTTTTATGTTGATGAGTTTCAGTTGATTTATATTCTTGATATTATTTAATGACGTTATAGCAAGTAGCTTTAAAATATATGCTTTTATTCCTTCACTTTCTTATTTTTTTTTTATTTATTATCTTATTATTTATAGGTTTTGTGTATGAGAGTAGTTAGATAATGATCATAAATTTATTTTAAAATATTTATTAGTTTAACTGGCAGCTAATATGTAAGTGGAGCTGTAAATTTTAAAGGTTTTTTTTTTTTTTTTTAATTAAACAAGGAAACGAAGTAAGAAGTGGCTAACAGATCGTACAAGTAGCAGTGCAGCAAGTATGAACTATAATAATCAGCCCTGTGCTGTAAAACGAATTCACATTTTCATTGCTATTCTCTTAAGCGTATTCACATGATTTTATTAGTTTTAAAACGAATGTAAATAGTTTACAGGACTAGTAGTTTTAGCTACAGTTGCTTTGAATCCCTAAAAATATAATATTTTGCTGATGTTTAACATCATTACGATTTGCTTGTGTTGTTTGTTTTTTCTATTTATTTTCGACTTAATGTAGCTCCAAATTTATATAGCGAATTCAGGTGTTTAATATACAAATGAAATGCTTAAGCATATTAAATTTTATATCCAGCAAGTAATGCTCATTTCCGTTTAATTCTTTAACAGACAAACAGCATACAAAACAAACAAATAAAAATAAAAAAACACAAGCAGTTAAAATTAAAAAGTTAAAACTGAAATATTAAAATGAAGTTGACATTGGCACCCAGCTGTTGCAAAAATCTACGTAAAACAACCTATCCTATTCACACACTCACTCACTCCCTATCTCTTTCCTTTCCCTGAAGGTGTTAACACATTCCCTTACTCTGGCTTCCATTTATAAAACACCTGCCTGCGTTTGCCTGGCCTGGCATCAAGCGTGAATAAAAAGAAAATTAAACAAAAATACTGAGTGACTTGTAAGGGAGAAGGCATCATCACCTGGCACTTGTCTAAGCGATTTTTGATTACACTTCCGTCGGAAATTATCATACATCCTTCAGCTTGAATAATTTTCATGATTTTTTAAAGCAACATCAACATGATACTTAAATAAAAAACGGCAAGTTGCTGTGTTTGGTTTTTTGAAGAGTGTGACTGCGTGCATGTGTATGAGTGTGTCTCCCGTAAGTATTAAGCATTGAAATAAAATATTTCATTTTACCACTTTCTCCAAAATGTATTGCTGTTTCAGAGCAGTAATGCTAAAGTTTATTTAAATCAATTCCTTTGCTGGTCTTTAGACGCGTCAAAGCTTTTTTTTTTTTATTAAAAAACAATTTATGATGCCAGTCAGTTAATACTTTTTTTTTAATTTCTGTCTCTGTGAAAATTAATTTAAAAGAATTCCAATAAAGTATTTCAAAGTTAATTAATTAAATAGTATGTAGGTGTGATACCACTCTCACTATCATAAATAAAACACACAGAAAAAAGTTAATTAGGAAATTAAAAATTTTAATAAAAAAAAAGTGTCAAATTCATTTTTAATAACCGCTTATTTATTAAGTAAATCTTGTATGGGAAGTTCGTTTAATAATACCTAATAGAATTAGAGATTAAATTAGTATTAATACCAGGAACATTCAATATGGAGGAACTTCAATCAAAATTTATAAAATTTTTTCATAAAAAAGGTTAACTGCCAGGCTGAATATTTCAGTGCAAAACAAAGCCAAGCACTTATTTTCGACTAAAAAAGTGGCTGACTAGCCTTTGACGTTATCGTTTAACTTTTTTAACGTAAATCTTCTCAATATACCATTTTGTCACGACAACAGTTTCACAAATTAATCGCCAGTTTCAAAGAAAACCCGCTGTAAGATATGAATGCATTTAAAAAAAAAACCACATGAGACTCTCAACGAAAGAGAGCAGAAAGAAAACTATCAAACACAGCCACACACATTCAGAAAAAATAAATTATAAACAAAAAAGCTTCAAATTTAATTTTGAAAGATGGTAGTTGATTCAATTAAATATGTAATTGATTCAATTAAAAATTTAATTCATGCAATTAAAAATATAATTGATATAATTTTAAAATGACGATGATTCAATTAAATTTTTAATTGATTCAATTAAATTTTTTAATTGATTCAATTAAATTTTTAATTGATTCAATTAAAAATGTAATTGATTCAATTAAAAATTTAAAATGACGTTGATTCAATTAAATATTTAATTGATTCAAATAAAAACTTAATTCATTAATTAATTGATTTAATTAACAATCTAATGGATTCAATTAAATATTTAATTTATTTATTTTTAAATCAATTTGATACTTTTTTTTAATTTTTAATTTAAGTTTTATTATGCTAACCAATTCCCCACTATACAAATCTAAGGCTCCTTACGAATCTCGTATTTCTTATGATATAGAGTAGTAATACAATATTCTTTTTTTAAAAGCACAATTGTTTCATTAAAACATTAAAAAAAATTTTTCTGTTTTGTAGTTTTTCAGAGTATTAAATATTATGGAAAATTAGAAAACGAAACGTGTGGCTCAAAAGACAGGTGGCCACACTTGAATTTTGTTTAAATATTTTTTTTTGTTAGTGAATTAGGCTTGCTTTCTGGGCAAACCCGAGTGTCTTATCTATCTGTATTTGTATAATCAATTAAAATTAAACTCATGTCTGCCTCAGAATTTTAATTTTGATTTGGTAAATTCAATTAATTGTAAAGCACTTACATCTTAAAACTAGAATCATTATACAATAACAATTTTACTGTTTAAGCTGTTTGTCTATTTATATTTTAAAAAATATTTTTTTTTCAAATTTTATTTAGTTTAGTAAACCTTTTTATCCTGTTTTCTACAAATATTTTTTGTTAGTTTTATTCAATAAAAAAACTACTAATATTTTGTATGTTTTGTTTCTTAGTTGTCTCATTTACTGTGATTTCTTTCATGTCTGGCAAATGTCTGACAAAAACTAAGATAAGCAAAGAAAAGCCATTGCCAAACGGTAATCTAGTCAGTCGTTCATTAACACAGTTGGAAGCTTAAGTTGCTTAAGCAGCCAAACAATTGAAAATCACAAAATGATGATGATGATGATGGAAATAGATACAAGATTTTTCTTCCTTTTCTTTATAAACTAAGGCCTTTAGTTATTGTTTTATTTTGTTCTTTTCTTAAATACGAATTATCCACAATAAGGAATTTTAAGCAAAATGCCAAAAATGTTAAGTTCGATACAAGAAATTTTTTCGAATACTTAAAATCTTATTCTTGCACTTCCAACAACTCTTAAGATTGCCAGTAATGATAGACAAGAAATCTTAATTAATTAAGTAAAATAATAACATTTCCTTTCTTGCTTTTTTTCTCCATTTTTTTAGTTTTTTCTTCATTTTTGGGAGAGGCAGGACGGTAAGTTGGGTATTTATTTCAATACAATTTGTTAAGTAATTAGTTGGTAATTGAATACGGAAATTTTTTGTTTACAAAAGTAAATACAACATAAAGTCATTATTAGTTTAAGGATAATGCTGAGGATTCTATTAGCGTCATAAACAAAAGACTGTTGCTAAATTGATTTTAAGCACATTAAAGCTTGATGAGCTGTTTAGATGGGAAATCAATTTAAAAAAATATCAAAGGCTTTGAGGAGAAACTTTTCAATCACATTTTCATAAATGAAAAAAAAAATATAAATCTAAAAAAATCTCTTACTTAAAATCTTTATTACCAGTTACCAACAACTAAAGGGAACAAAATCCTTATGTTAGCTGTTGGTAACGAAACCGCCAGACCCTAACAGACCAGCATATACTTACGGTTACAATTAACATCATCGTTTCGTACAAGCTACCAAATCTTAAGAGACGAAGCCACCATGTGTAACGTACATGTGTGCTAGATACAACACACACTATCAGTGTCTTATAATTCTCAAACAGTAGATGTGAGAAACTGAATAAGTAGACAAGGTTTGGTAACGAACGGGAAGAATAACTCGCAAGCAAGCTGTTTTGACTGTAATGACTACGTTATTTTTGTGCAACACAATTAAACAAAACTAAACCAAGTCAACAAAAGGATAAATGAGTGTTATAGCTTCTTAGCTAGGCATTTTATTCCGAGAAAAGTTTTCAAAAACAAAACTTCCTTGCAATGGTAGACTAATGTTGAATTTATTGATTTTCCCCTTGAAAGAGAAATGCTTTTTACTTGCAGTTTTAGAGGTTTTTTTTTATTTTTTTTCTATAATGAAATTGTTTTTAATAAAATTTTTAATTGTAAAGGCTAATTTCTTAAGCTTGAGCTCGAATTATAAATTTTTATTTCTATAATAAAATTTCTCTTCAACTTTGCATAGCTGCTTCAAGTTTAATAAACTAGTCTTTTCCATAAAAGAAGAAAAATAGGCCAAATGTTGTTGTAAATAAAATATTTAAATGGAAGGACACAATTTGGCATAATATAGTAAAATAATAAATTCTTAAATATTTTTTGGGGTCTAATTATTCATTCCATGCCGCGCTTGTAGAAAGCAATTTTTATGCGGAAGCAAAATTTGCATTTATTGATTCCGTCCGCAATGTAGACAAATTTCTACACGGAAAGATAAAATATTTCGCAAAATTAAATTGTGTTTTAGATTAATTTACTTTATTTTTCGAAAATAATTTCATTTTATATATTAAAAATTTATTTTCTTTTTATTAGTTAGTTTTATCAGACTTTTTTCTTTTAAAGGTCTTATTTTTAAAAACATTTATTTTTATATCGATATTTCGCTCCAATTTGTGTAGCTTCTTCAGGATATAATTATAAATTTTCGTTTTGTTTACTTAAAATTTATTTTAATGTTAAAAGCTGCAAGTTTTTTTCTTCTCAACAACAGCAAAAAAATTAACACAATTCATTCACAATAGACTACTTTTTAATTCACAATTATATGAAATAATTCAAAATAATAAAATAATTCTACAGGAATGAATAATAAGAATTTGCATATCGATTGATCAGCAAAATTTTTCTTTTTTGTGCGGCATCAATAACACTATGGAACATTTTTGGGATTATTGTCTGGGGGGTGAGAAATTCCAAGTCAGGGTGATGGTACTAGGTCAGTATAGTAAAACCCTCATAGGATTTGGCGTTCGTATGTGTCAGTTTTTTTTATGACCTTTTAAATATTTTCCTTATCTAGATGTTTTTTCGCTTAGTTGTAACATTTTGGCAAAAAAAAATTTCTCACCCCCCAGATTGGCTGTTGTACTGTGTAATACGATTTTTTTTTTTGTGAAACTTTTTTTTAATAATATAAATTTGACTTAATTTTCGCTGAGTTAAAAAGAAAATAAATAAAAAATTTAGAAAAAAGTAAACCCCTCAAATAAATAATAAATAAATTTCAATTTAAAAATCTCATTATTTTTGGCAAAGCATAGAAAAAAACAACAACAGCAAATAGCAAACATTTCCTTTTAAATCATTTCCGTTTTGAAGCCGCAAACAAATAAGTTTACACAAGTTTATTTCACATTTTAAAATTCACAAAAAAAGAAAAAAAAAATAAGACCAACGAATGAATGAACTCTTGTCTATTTTCAGTGGAAATAATTTATTTTTTTTAAAGCTTTTTGCTTTTTGTCTTAAAGAACCCACTTACAGAATCATAAATTTTTATTTCTAAAAATCCATTTGAATGCACAATAATCACGTACGTATTTTTGTATAAAAAAAAAATGAACTAAAACTGCTGGTTTCATTGGCTGCTACTTATTTTTATTTTTTTTTGTAATATTTTTCATAAAATACGAGAAAAACAGTTACTTATCCAACACTTGTTATGGACATGCAATATTTAAGAGTTAGTGGAAAATATACTAACACAACTACAGACACACACAAACACATTATAATGTGTTTTATAGGGAAATCTTATTGTATTTGTTCTACATAAAATATTATTAATTCGGAAAGAAAGCAAAAAACAAAAAAAAAATGTGTTAAGGAAGAGAATAGAGAAATTTGTTTTTTTTTTTGTTTTTTGGAATGCATGTGCTAATCTAATAATTCTTAGCAACTGTCATTCCATTAGCGCTTAAAATCCTTGCGATGAAATAAGTACGAGTGCATAAATTTTGTGTTTGTGTGTTTATTTTTACATGCAAAATCAGCCAGAAAAATGTATGCTAGATTTGAAAGTGTATTTAAACTTTATAAAAACTAAAAACTAAAAACAAAAGAAAAAAAAAAGTTTCTTTCTGTTTGTTTTTTTATTTTTATTTCAATTTATTGAAAAATTTAATAAAAGTTTCAAGTTGTCTATTTAAGGGAGTGTTAATATGTGTGTGTGTGAGTGAGTGTTTGAGCATGTGTAAGAGTGTGTGTATATATTCCCAACTACAATCCGTAGTATTAATCGGTGGGATCAATGACCCTTTGCGTAAGCAGCTAATTCTACATCTTGCCACCGCTGAACACACGTTTCATATTCTTTCATTACAGCAAGTACAGGAGTCGTTTTGTACCACACCGACTTTACTTATGTGATAGTTAGCCTACTATGGCTCGTTGGTAGCTCAACATAGAGTTTTATATCACTTCTGTTGGAGCTTAAAACAACTATAACAATGTTTTCTTTCTATAGCAAATACGCTGATTTGGGCCTAGAACTTTCTAAAGCCTTTGAATTTTCGCTATTTCTTTCCACGTTTAATTCTATAAATCTAGAGTTTTTTTTATCAAAATCTTTAGCACTGATCGGCTTTTTAAAAAAACACACTTCCTTGTGAGTTTTAGCAATTGTTTAAATAAATTTCACTATGAAACTTTTTTTTTTTTTATTATAGTTTTGTGGCTCTCATTATTTTATTTAATCAAATTCTTTTTTAAATTGATTCTGAAGTTCAAATTAAAAAAAAAATAAATAAAAAATAAAAACACAAATAAAAAAATGGCAAATAAAGTTTAAGTTACAATTTATTTTTGCACAAGTTTTAATTTCCGGTAAATTTCCTTAAACAATTTCCTACAATGCTCTTTTCTACAACAAAACTACTGCAAGCAGGCCTTTCAAAACACACTCAGGCTTACACATGTTAAGAATACTTGCATGCTTGCAATTTATTACCGCCTCACACATACACACTGGAAGTCACATAAACATTTTTTGCATAAATAAACGAGCAAGCAAGTGACTGTATAAATGAATGAATAGACATTAAGGATTTATAACATTTTTTGTTGTTCGGTTCTGTTTTATTTTCCTTCAAGTTTTGCTAGATGTACCAGCAGCAGCAGCAGCTGTGTTCGATTTATTTTCAAATGACTTCATATCAGCTCATATCTGTGGTGGCCTTTATTTTTGTGTCTATTCAAAATTGAAATTTTGAAATTCTGTGATGTTTTTCTTATTAGAAACATTTTATACGTCATTACAGATTTAGACAAAAAACAAAAAAGGCAAATATAATTTCCTTTAACGCAGGCACTTCAATTCAAACTTATTCAATTACTTGTTAGGTTTTGGTCATTTACACATATTTGACATGATGCTGATGCAAATGATAATAATATTTTGATTGTTTTGGTCATATTGTTGGTCTCCAGGCGTGTGTGTGTAGGGCTCTTTATCATTTACTTTATAGAGTTTTGCATTTGTTAGGGTTTTTACTCTACAAATGTTATTAACACTTGTTGCTGCTCACTGGCAACATGTCAATCATGGTTGATGACATTGTTGTTGTTGTTGTTAATGATGATGACTTTAAATTGAATTATAACTGTCGTCCATGTGTAATGATTGTTTAACAATCATGAAATTTAATTTCCTTCATTTCAGCAATTATAGTTATGCATGTTGTAGGTACGCTGGTGTGTGTGTAACGAGCATGTGTTGGTTCAAAATTATAAAACAAAATGTTTTATTTGCTTTACATTTGCTTTTGTGTGTGTGAGTGTTTTTTTTTTTTTTAATTAGATTGATCTGCCAAATGCTGCAAATGATTTACAGTTTTAATTAAAGCAGCTAAAATTTATTTCAAAATAAAATTAAAACAAAAATTAGAAATCTTAACAAGATAAACAGGGTGAGATAAAAGTCACACAGGCGCTTAATAATTTAATAATTTTTTAAAATTTATTTATAAGACTTTATTCTTTGAACTGTGTGACATCATCATGCTGAATTTAACGAGCGCACAGCCAACCAAAGTGCTAGAATTTTTTTTTTCCAAAGGGCATTCCATAACGAAATTATTTAAGCACCAGAAATACACTTAGCCAAACCTAAATTAATCGTTTTGTTTTATGATTTCAACAACAAGGACTTGTTACAAGCAGGAAGACCAAGTGAACATTGATCATGTACGGGACAGCCATAAGAAATATAAGGAAATTTCAACGCAAAGGCGTTTAAAACATCAAAGTTCAATATGCTCAACAAAAAAAAATTCGCAAATGGCTGTCCAAAAGAACGTATATTCCATTAGCACTAGTGCCCTCACAGACAAACTTTCGCATGGACTTGAAAATGGAGATCTACTACAACACTGTTTCCCAAGATGATAACTATTCCGAATCGCTTGAAGAAGTCTGATGCCGCATACACTCTGCTTGAATAAATACCGGCATATTGAATTTGGCCTCTCTAAACAGCAAGACGTTGGGGAGTAAGTCTATGGAATATTTCTAATTAGACTACGTCCTCATTTTTACTGCTTGGCAAAAAAAAAAACTATATGATGCATCTTGTTAGGATTTAAGATCGCAAGATTCTGTTTTGAACTGGGATTTATCTGAGTTTTTTTGCTGACTAAACTAAACACATTAGAAGACCCCAATGAGCTTCAGCCAGGAGGCATAGGTGATGATCGTTGCTATTTTAGGTCTATAGAACCACTTCATTATTTTTTATCGTAAACCGTGACATTCAAAAGTTACTCTTAACGCTTGACCAGTTATGTACAGTAAATATTTATTCCGAGTTAGAATTTTATTTAGAATCAGCCTTATTATGAGTGTCGTTGTCATAGTAATAGTCGAATTTACGACAAGCCCATATAAAATATATGGCCGACGCTACCACATATCACTGTTTTCGTCAAGACAACGACACTCATAACCTGCATCTTCTAACTGTATTATTTGTTGATAAAAATTTTATTTTAGCCTCACATGAGGGTTAATAACTAAAGTTTTTTCTACAGACGAGATAAAGATTAAAGCATAAAATTTTTTTTTAACCCCGTATGTGTCATGTCTTAACATTTTTCACTTTAATCTGCCCTAATATTCCCAAAGTCATAATGAAAACCAAGAAATATGGCAACATTGTAAACATTAATGCTGTCCTACAGCTGACATACGTCTTAAAGTTAAATATGCGTACGTTTCACGTAACTTTTTATGCCCAAGAAAATTTATTCAACTCGCTTTTGTTATCTTCTCCTAGACATTTTGATTTATACATCCAATAAAAATTATTTCAAGAAGGAAAAGCATTAAATAAAACATAATTTGTTTTTAATTTATGAACACATAAAATTCCAATTATTCTATAAAAAAATTTTAAGCTCATTCACTCACTACTTACCTTCACATCACATAAATAACATGAGCCAATTTTCTTTTATTAAAATATTTCCAAAAATACTTTCTTTTTAATTTTTATTTTTTTTAAATATTAAATCTTCTTCATGTGTAGAAAAAAAAAACTAGAACATAAAATAAAGCCTGTTAAAGGAAAAAGTCCTTTTAGTTGCTTAAGTGAATTATTAGACAATTTTATTAAATTAATTTTTTACTTTTTGCTTTTCTTCTTTTGCCAGCACTACTTTTATTAAGAAATTCTTTTTTGGCTTCATGGAAAGCATAACTCTGGTTAAACTCATTCATTTAGTTGTTATTGCATCGAACGTTTCAAAAGAAATTTTTCTTTTCAACCAAAAATATGCATGAAAAGCTGGGAAATATATTGGTTTTAAGCTTTAGCATAATAAACGCATCATCGAGCCATTAAGAAACAAACGCAGCAAATAATCAGTAACCAGGCTAAATATAAATGAGGCTAAAAAAACCAAGACAAGAAATTTATACTTTAGAAAACAACAAAAAAGAGCCACGTTAGTAAAGGAAGCAGCAATTTCAAGGAATGTACTTATTTCATGAATTCATTTTGAAGGCTATTGTGTGTCAGACAAAGTCAACAATTTTTTTTGCAGATTTTTTTTTTGGAATTTGTAAAAATTATTTGTTTCAAAATGTTTGTCTAGAACAGGGAAAGAAATAGTGCAGAGTTAAGATTAAAATTTAAGCGTTGGTTTCAATTGGAAACGCTAGTTTCCGCTCTGAACCACTTACCCGCCAAGTTAACGTAGTAATAAAGTGCCCTAGATCTTCATAGCTCTGACACCGATAAAAAGAGTCACTGGAAATTTAAAAATAAAAAATTAAACCCATTTTTGAATGGGGAATTTTTTTTTTTTTAATTTTTTTAAGCTTCTGTGAAGGCTCTATCAGTGACAACGAATTAGGAATATCTGCTCCTGAACGACTCTATAGAAGGAAGAATTTATAAATGAAATTTTTAGTAGCTCAGACACCGATAAGAAGTCACTGGTAATTTGAAAAGCCAGAAAAGAGTAAAATTGCATGAATTTTGACTTTAAATGAAAAAAAAAAATTCTCTCTAACTAAGCGACCACTATCTTTAGGGTTCTGTGCGTTATGGGATAAATGAAAAAAACGGAAAAACCCTTTACTCTTCTGTTTCTTTTACCACGCCAGCCTCTTCACAGCTTTTTCTGCGAGGCGGCGGCCTGATCCACCATAATTACTAAAAAAATAATGTTTTTTGATTGTTTGGGTGATGACCTGTTTGTCTATTCGTAATTAATTCCAATTATGTTGCTGTGCCAAATTCTTTCATGGAAAATTCTGAAAAAATGGTTTACTTAACACAAGAAGAGAAAACATATCTATAGGGTCCGCCAAATAACTTTTTTTTTTGGAAATGCTATAAAAACATCGAGTGTAGATTCGGCTGTGTGACACGTAGCGCCGTCCTGTTGAAACCAAATGTTGCCAATATCCTCCTCTTCAATTTTTGTGAACAAAAATTCGTTCCACATGACCCGATAACGATCGCCATTGACTAACGGCCACTCCTTGCTCATTTTCGTAGAAAAATGGCCCAATTATGCCTTTGGACCAAAATCCGCACCAAACAGTGACTCGTTTTGGGTGCGTCGACTTTTCAATGTATGCGTGCGGGTTTTCTGTGCCCCAAATGCGACAATTTCCGCCAAGATCAAAATGAGTTTCATCTGAAAAGATGATTCTTTTTTTTTTTGGCAAAATCGGCATCTTCTGTAAATCGATCGCAGGCCTTCTTAGCGAAGCGAAAACACAACCATTTTCTTTCAGCGGAAGGATAAAACCAATTATCTGTCAAATCAGACAAAAGCTAAGTGTTACCATTCACGAAATAAGCACTAGTTGAAAAAAAAAAAAACGTTCAATGGCGGACTCTTTATATAGCTGTTTTACCAAACGCTACTCTGAATCTTCAGTAGATTACCCCCAAGTCTTTTTAAATTCCTGCCCAAAAAATTTAGGTTTTTTTTTTTAAGAAAAAAAATTTCTATACCACCCTCGTATTCTTGTAACGCCTTAATAAAAATGGTTTAATAAATTTCCGAAGCCACAGCAAAGAAAAAAAATTAAACAATTTACTTTGTCACAAATTACAGTCCTGAAAACAACGTTATGCCACTGATGCTCTTCGCCGTTTAGCTCAAGGGTGGGAAGATAAACAAAACACTTAAGCCCACTTGTAGAGATGGTGGCGTAAAGTTGAACGCTTTTTGGTTAAATGTTATTGATATCTGTACTTGAAGTAAACAACAAGGCTAAAAAAGAATTATTCTATTTAGTTATGTGAGGGCATAAACTGAAAAGTTTAAGCCTCTCCAACTCCCGCTGTGATTATAATTTGGTAAAATTAAATAAAACAAGATTTTGTTTTGTGGTGGCTTCAAGGCTCTTTTCATGAGTGTGTACAGTGTCTGTCTAGCCTTTTTGCTATAGCCAACAGCAGGTTTTATTTGTAAAAAAAAAAAAATTTTTCACTGCAGGATTTTCTACTCATTCAACAGGGATTATTTAGTACCATTAAATTTCAATAAAAAAAATTAAATGATGCTACAAAGGCCCTCATGACTGAATATTGAGTAATTTTCTTGCTGAGCTAAACTGGGAGTATGTTGGTGTATAGAAAACAATTTTAGTTGGACATTTTTATAGCTTTAAGTAAAGAGCTGAAGAGCTAAAGTATCCATATAATTTTTCATTGTATTGAACCGTTTTAATCGTTATCATTTTTAAAGACAAACCACCAATAAAGCCCAAGCAAGATTAAGTGCTATTCGAAAGCAATAATTTTTTTTTTAAATTAATTAAATTCATTTAAAGTCAATGACCACTTGATGTTGTTATTTTTTTTAAAGGATTTTCTGGTAAAAATATGGACTTTCACGTAAATAATTTTTATGATTTACAGATTTTAAGTTTTACTTTGTTCATTCATTATGTCTCTTTTCCTGGCTCTATTCACCCAAAAGAGTCAATATTAAAATCTCGTTTCTTTTTATTTTCATTACGGTTAAATAAATTCATTCAGTTTTTCATTTTCTTCTTTTTATTTTTTTATTTTTAATCCAGCAATCACGGAATGCTTTTAAAATGGCATTTTTATTTTGATGTTTGAATGGAAGGGTAAAAAAAAAACAAAAATACCTGAATATGTGGGCAACATCAATAGGCCCAACTTCCATACATTTTTGTTGCTATATTTTCCCTGCTTCTATTGTTGTTTTTTTTTTTTCATTTCAGCTTTATAGAGATCTGAATTGTGATGCTGTGATTGCCATTTCTAAAACAAACTATCAAAATACACTAATCCAACACTACACGTCATTGACTCCAAAGTGGAATCATGCTAAAAATATAAATAAAACGTATGAAAAAAGGTGTTGGTTGGGGGGAAATGTAAAAACAATTGGAAATGGAATCTTTTTATTGCTAAAATAGTGATTGAACATGGTTCAGAAAGCATTTAGCCAGCCGTTGGCAATGTGTTTGGACGACGTGTGTTAGAGGAATTACAAAGATTAAAACAAAGAGGATTTAACATTTAGTAAACTTGAATTTGAATGTGAATGTGAATGAAATGTCTCTGTCTCTGGCATTGCAAATACGTATACACAGCCCTCACACAGCAACACCTGGTTATTTCTTTTGTTTAAATTTCATTAAAACTAGTTTTACAAAATTTGTATGCAAGAGATTTAAAAATTAATTAATATTATTCTAGCTTAAGATTTCAATAAAAAAAATCTTTTTATTTTTAATTTTCCAATATTTCGACTTTCTTTTGAAAGTCTTCTTCAGGGAAATAAAAAAATATATAAATTTCCCTGAAGAAAACCTTCAAAAGAAAGTCGAAATATCAGATTATTAAAAATTAAAAAAGTTTTTTTGTTATTGAGATCTTAAGCTCGAATAATATTAATTAATAATTGAATAATTCATTTTGAAAATGTAAGTAACTTAGCTGAAGGCTTAAGATCAAAAAAAAATTAACACAGAACAACTTTCTTGTGTTTTCAAATCTCATGGGCAAAATATGATTAGCAGAACATCCTTGTGTGTTAATAAACCGCTTCATGTTAAATGATTTTTTAAATTAATTGTAAAATTTTTTGATTATGCTGTTATAAAACCGGGTTCTTTTGCATGATTTCTTAATTAAACTCGATTGATTTTTCTAGAAGAACCGGCTTAATTTTCAAACTATTCTATCTGTTTTCTTAACAATCTAAAGGAACTGCTGATTTTTTTTTTTTAAATAATTTTAGATTTTTGAGTTTTTAATTATTCATTCATTTCTTGAAATAGTATGATCAGTATTAACATTTTCCAAATTGTAAATTTTTTAAATTCAAGAGAATTGCAACTATTTTCTTCAATCCAGTTGCTGTACTCATAAACATCTGTGTAAATAGTGGGATAGCCATGGCCACATTGAAACCCATAAGAGACTATGCCAGTTAGAACACCTAAGCGCATTAAAGTAACACAAGAAATAATAATTAAAAATTGTAAATGAAATTGCTTACCTTCGCATATGAGTGGTCCACCTGAATCACCTGAACAGGGATTCTTTTCGATATCCATGAAATCGCTGGCACAAATTTTAGAGTTTTTGTTACTCAACAAAAACGGTGCACAAAATTCTTTGCTATGAAGCGTAACATTTATTTGTAAGATTTTATTAGCCAAAGGACCATTCTAGAAAACAGAAAATTCTTTTTCTTTTTATAAATTTAAAAATTTTAGTTCAGAAACTTACAAGATAAAGTTTTCCCCAGCCTAATACTAGACAATTTGTAGAGGAATTTACTCTCTGTTTAGGCAGTTTCATAACACCAGCACAGTTGTTGTCTAACTGTATATCTTCTCTTAATTTGAGTAGAGCGATATCAATCAAACTGGTGGCATTAAAGTTTTCGTAAAATATAATTTTTTTTACTTTTAAAATTTGAGTGTTTGAAGTTTTGTGCAGCCTAGCTGGTGTGCTGGCCACCACAATTACAGAGGAGGGATGGTACTTATTGTTGTTTCTGAAAGTTTTAAAAGTGTTTTTTTTTTATAATAAAATTAATTTTGTTTTATTTACCTCATTAGGCAGTGGGCTGCCGTAACGATTAAATTTGTTTGAATTATTACACCAGCACAGAAATGTTTAAAGCCAAATTGATTTGAAGGCTCCAATTTTCTAATAGACACCATATATTTGGCAAATGATTGAGGGCAATAGGAATCTTGATGGGTTACATTGTATTTGAGTTCAATTTCCGGCGGACGATAAGCTCCTGTTAAGCTGGCACTGGGTGTTAAGTCAGATTGCATTGCTGTTGCTTTAAATACATTTTCAGACACTGCTGCTGTGGCTGCAAAGACAATAATTACGCTGAGAAAATAATTAATTAAATACAAAAGCATTTTATGATTAAAACAAATGAACTTCAAATTCAAAGCGAATTCAAATTTGAGTTATCTTAAGGGTTTCCACATCAAGACTTTTTCACCCCTGTCTTACAGTATTTTTATAATTTTTTAAAATTTTCCTTACCCTTAAGTAATTTTCGTTTAAAGAAAAAGTACCAATTACGATAATAAATAGTACTTTCCCAAAATTTAAATTTTCCCTTCCCGTTTCTGAAGGTTTTTATAATTCTCTAAAATTTTGATTTCTTTTATTAGCCTCTTAGTACTTTTCATTTACAGAAAAAGTACCAATTACAAAAATAAATAGTACTTTCCCAAAATTAAATTTTCCCTTCCCGTTTCGGAAGGTTTTTATAATTTTCTAAAATTTTTATCTTTTTTCTTAACCTTTTGGTACTTTTTCTGTAAATGAAAAACTTGCAGTGGTAAATAGTACTTTTTCAAAAATTACATTTTCCATTCCTGTTTTTAAGAGAATTTTTCTATTTAATTTAATTTTGTTTTCCATCCTTGTTTTAAAATTTTATTTTAATTCGCTTAATTCTATTTTCCATCTCCTATCATTTAGTACTTTTCATTAAAAAAAATACTATTTAACGTGATAAATTGGACTTTTCGAAAACATAAATTTTTCATCACAGTTTTAAAGTGTTTTTAGAATTCTTTTAATTGTATTTTTTTTTCCTTTCCTTCTAAAAATATCTACCACTTAAGCTGCTAAATAGTACTTTTTCAGGATTTAAAACTTCCATTCCTGATCGAGTTTTTTCTTATCGAAAAAATTTAAAATAAAAATATCTTGTTACGGTTTGTGTCCAAAACTAATTTTTTCTTCTGGCAAATTCTGTCTTTACCCTGCGACTATCCAAAATATTTTTTATTCACTTAACTTTCAATTCTTTCTTACTTTTTTCCCATTATGCCGAAGGTACTTAAAGCACCATTTAAATTAATTTATTAGAAATTTACTCTTGTTTTTAGGAAATTATTTAGACTTTTAGAATTATGAACCCTTTTTCTTAAATTTCTTTTTATTTATTTATTTCTATAAAAAAAAAAATGTCATTTAGAAAAATAATTTACAAATTTTTAATAATTTTTTCAATTCTCTTTATTTTTGTTTTAAAAAAATCTCTCAACTGTGAACTTTTAATTAAAAATGTTTCAACTAAATTATCGTCTGTTAAGCCACGTGTTACAGGTGGTTATCGCCCTGACAAACAGCATTTGGCAAAATTTATTGTGTCCATACGCTACCGCAAGGAAACTGACAAAAATTTCGGTTACATGCACTTCTGTGCGGGTTCCATTATCGAGAGTAATAAAATCTTAACAGCCGCCCATTGTGTTTCCAGGTATGTAAAAAATTTTCTTTTTTTTTTAAATAAAATTCCCTTTAGGTTTTTTTATTCTCTTTGATATCTTAGAGAAGGCATTCATGTTTCGCCTTCAAAACTTAAAGTGGTGGCTAGCACACCCTTACGTTTGAATAAAACTTTAAACACTCAAGAGCTTTTCGTTAAACAAATCATAGTGCATGAAAATTTTCAAGATTATTATTTATTTAATGATATTGCTTTATTGCTCCTGGAAGGACATATTTTATTGGATAAAAGTTTGGCTGAAAAAATAGCTTTGCCTAGCAGGCAGCCACCAGAGGGCTTAGAATGTCAAATTATTGGTTGGGGCAAAATGTATATGGTAAATGAAAAATTTCTTTGGAATACTTAAATAATAAAACAGTTTAAATTAGCATGGTCCTTCGGCAAATGAAATACTTAACGCTGAATTGCATGTGCAATCTAGAAAATATTGCCGCAAAAAATTGCCTAAGTTTAGTGGCAAGAAAATTTGTGCTTTAAATTTGTATGACAGTGAAAAGGATGCCTGTTTAGGTGACTCGGGGGGACCCTTAATTTGTGAAGGTGAGTAATAAAATTCTTATGAACAAAAATCTGCTCTTTAAAAGCCCCTACTTTTGGTTTGATGGTGTTTATTTAATAAATTTTTTAAAATTATTTTAAGGCGTTTTAGCTGGCATAGTGTCTTATGGTTATGGCTGTGCTTCTGGCAATGCTGGCATCTACACAAATGTTTTCAAATATTTAAACTGGATAAATGGCGATGGGCAAGCTGTACTACAACCTGATTTTACAGTCATCATACTTATGTTGCTGTTAAATTTTGTTTTAAATTAAAAAATAAAAATCTCAAATAATTACGTTTTTTTTTAAATCATTATGAAAACAAATAAATGTGGCATCACTGTGTAAGGTTAAGCATTAATTATGGCCCGCTATGATGGTAAATACTTTGCTCAACTAGTGAACAGAAATAGAAAGGACATTCCCAGACTAGTGGCTGTGATATCTTTTCACTGGACGATCGGCAAGCACGCCAGCAGATTGGGACTGTCCTTCAACAAAAACTGCCACAGTTGCGGGTCACTCGAGCATAAGAAGACAGTCTTTCTTCTTCTCTGCGAGGGCCTGGCTTTTATGGCTTAGAGACACACATTTTTCGTTGACATCTAATAGCCGGCTTACCTGCGATATCGGGAGTAAGGTTAGGGAAGCTTCTCAGATATCTCAGGATCTAGGTCACTTTACGGCTATATAGTTTTAGCAAGTAGGTGGTTCAAAACAAAGTCTTGCGACTCTAGGTCGCCATCTAAACCAACCAATCAACCTATTTTCTAAGCATAATTAATAGGAGTAAAATAAAGCTTTTGGTTATATCCACAGAAGGCTTGAAAGCCTATCTCCGCTATTTCATTGCTTTTATTTTCTTTATGTACCCAACATTTTTTTATAGCAGTTCAAAATTTTTTTTTGTGGATCAAAAGATTTTGCTACTTTTTTTTAAACAAGCGAAACTTGCACATTTTGCGTTCTTATTTTTATTTAAAAATCTAGTCAAAAAATGAAATTATTTAAAGTTTTATAAAAAACTTGATTCAAAAATAACTAAAATAACAAACAGAAACGCTAAGGAAAAGGATTTCCTTACAGGATGTTTTTTATTTAATACAACAAAACAAAAAACCAAAAAAACAAAATAATTAACAATAATAAAAAGAGACGCAACAAAATAACGATACTCGTTGTAAATAAAGAAAAAAAAATTTAAATGAATTAAGAAAAATTAAGTAGAAAAAGAAAAATGAACAATTTTTTTTAAAGAAATTTGCACCAACAACAACTGCAAACCCAAAAGATATTCCACTAACAAAAAGCACAATAAAACCAGAGTGAATAGTAAAACCATTATAAAGTCCCTGCTTATGAAAAGAAAAAGGAAGACAGTAAAAACGGCAAACTGACTCAAAAAAGAAAAATTGTTCATATAAAAAGTATTTTGCCACGTTAGCACTTTTAGAAATTTTTAGTTGTAAAAGTTTTTCCATGCCATGAACACAACACAACAAAATACAGGCACAAGCACAAGCATAAGCATGAGCACAGGCATATTCCTGTAAACAATCTGTTTCCTTAAAAACTAAAATAAAACAAAAACTACTTGCACTCACAATCACACAGATAATTTGTGTGGCATAAATTTCATTCAGGGTATTCGCTGTTTGCTTTTTCCTAAAGCTTCTTAACATTATTGTCACAGCATTAAAATTGTTTCAACTAAAAGGCTTAGAAAAAATTTAAAAAAAAATCACCATGGGCCCTGTTAGTAACTACAATCCAAGACTTATTGCCAATCATGTAATTGCTGTAGAAGTAAATAATGCTAATTGATTAATTGATGTGAATGGAAAGCTCAACAATTCGATCACATATATGCCCCAAACAACTTTGCCGAATGATGAAGGACTTAGACCAACTATATTAATAACAGAGAGGCCCGTCGTACGTTCCTAGTTGTATCTCTTTGTGTAGCATCGCAATTTTCAAAATAATGGGAATATTTTACTAGACTCAGACAATTGAAACACTTTGCCATACTATCGGGAAGTATATCCCAGAGCGACTGGCCCTCAACAAAATAGACCTCAAACTCCTTATAGCGTATATAACAAGTCATTGTGATTTTAGATATCACCAGTGCAGCTTAAAGAATATTAAGATCAGCCAAAGCAGAGAAAAGGGGTCACAAAACATTGGTTTGGCAGTAAATGAAGCAAAAACAAAATTAATGGGACGAGAAATCTGCATGTGGAAGCCGAAAGACCGAGCACTCAGAGAAAATATGAAAAACTGTCTATTCACTCTCAGCTACCTGACAGCTGCGAGAGTGTTAGTAGATGGGCACTAGTGACCAATAATATCCTTTCTATTTCTGCTAAGCGAAGCGCTTACTAGCTTATAATAAGACAGCATCAGTCGCTTGATCTGCTACATTTCAAGACCCTACACTGAAAGAATAATTTACTACTTTTGCAGCAATGACAATATTTCATTAACTTAATGAAACATTCATTGAATTAATGTAATTAGTCATTGCTAAAAAAATTTATGAATTATTTTTTGAGTGTGGCAGAGATGCTTAAAAATGGCTGTGGTTAATTCTTTTTTTTGTCACTGAAAACAAATTAAACAAGAACTAAATTTTAATTAAAAACACTTCAATGTGCCTTCCGTACTTCTATAGCCTGCAGCAGTGAATACCCTTAATACTTTGTAAAAGAAAATACTACAACAATACGATGCAAAATAAGTTTAGGAAACCGTTGCAAAACGTTGTTCATTGTCTTTCTCAATGTGCAGTCAATTTGAACACAACAATAACTTTAGTTTCTTTCTTTTTTTTTTTTTTTTTTTACTTAACTTTTTCCTGGCATACTTTTGGTATTTGAAGGCAAGAAAATAAAGAAAATACATTAATAGCAACAAAATACATTTGGAAATTATGAGTACAATTTCTTTAAAACATCATAAACTTCTGGCAGCTAGAGTATCATCATATTTTGACAAGACAACAACCAAAAATAAGTTACAAATCGTTTGCAACAATTTTCTTTGCACTTGTAAACACACACACAATCATATTTATTTAAACACACCACCCTAAATATTTTTATTTGTACAGTTTAGTTCAAATTTTTTTTTTTTTTTTTGTCTTGTTTTCTTATTTTGTATAGTTTGGTTTTTCTGAAAATTATGATAAGATTTTCTGCCAGTAAAATTTTATTTTGTTTTAGTTTTTTACACAAAACTGATGAATTATTGCTAAAGTTATTGGTTTGGCCATAATGCCATAAATTATTTTCTGTTTTAGCAAAAAAATCCTGCTGCTGCTGGAGTTAGTTGAGATTGATAAAAAGAAGAAACCAAGAATTTTTTTTAATTATAAAATTTATAACTTGACCTGCGTATAGAAATTAAAAGTGGCTTCACACAGTAACCTCAAAAAAAAAAAAAAAATTTGGGAAATTAGAAGACAAACATATTTTGTGGAAATAAAAAAAAAAACTTCATAATAATTTTTGAGATAATACTGATTTTGTTCCTGCTAAAATGTGCACTCTTAGTTTTGACTGGATACTGTTTCTTTGTTGTTTAAAAGCAGCCTAAAGATTTTAATAAAAAATTTTTCATAATTTCTACTTCAGGTCTTTAATATCAGCCTAGCATTTTAGCTACTATTTTGTGTTTTCGTTAGAGAACTTTTAAATTGAAATAAAATATAAAAATAATGCCACTCGCATGTCTCTCAAAATTGAAATCTTCTTTAATTAAAGTTTTTGTTTTTGTCCTTTCCCTTTTTGCAGGGTAATGAAAAAAGTTCTTGTCACTCTAAAGCCAATTAGTTGTCTTATTATTGTTCTAACAGGCTTCATTGCAAAAAAAAAAAAATTAAATCAACAGGCAAATGTAGTTTAAAAATGACTCAATTTTCCTTTGAAAAAAATGCTGTCAAAAATGTTATGAAAAAAATAAATATGGCAGCACTAGTCATATGTTTTATATTAGAGCTCTTGAATTTCGTTTGCTACTTTGACAACCTTATAAATAAAATCATTTTGGAGTTATCAATATTGCCGTGTGTTTTTTCAGAAAATAATTTAAAAAAGAATTATTAAAAACTTTAAGCAAACTATGACAGCTGAGTTAAAATTGCAGACAAGCCATCCACATCATCTTGATAGCGTTATAGAATACCAAATTATAAGTGAATTGATGTCGACGAGGACAAAAATTGAGAGGTTACTCTGAATTGCGTTGCGAAAGCTAAATGTTCTTTGCTTATCGCAAGATACTTGTGTTGACATGGACTTACGCATTACAGAGCGGGGTACTACGAGAAAAATAGAAATGGCAAACTATCAAACACATTAAAGATTCAATTTCGTGCCGTTTTTTTTTTGTTTTTTGGATCGCAATACCGATGTTGCTTTAAAATTGATGACAATACTGCCTACTTTAAATAGAAAATGGAAGAATATTTTATTGTTTGTGCTTTGGAAAATTGCAGTGGCAATCAGCGTTGCCAGGAGCTAGACATAAAAATAAGCTAAATTTGTCTTAAAAAAGGGCTAGAAAAAGTTAAATCACTCACAAATAAAAAAGGCAGGAAAAAGTTAAAAAAAAGCTATCGCTTAAAATTCAAAATAATAATTATAATTTTTTTAAAAAATCAAGAAGAAAACATACAGTGACAAAAACTAAAGAAAATAAGGTACTTTTAAACATGCTTTCCTTTTTGGTCTTAACTTGCTAATTTTTGAAAAAATTAGAAGAAAACTATCCGTAAAAAAATTTCAAATTAAAGTCAATACGTTTATTTATCCAACGCAAAAGAAATCAAGTCGATATCTTAAAAACTAAACAAGTTATGACCAAAAAGGTAACTAGAGCTACTAAAAAGTGGCCATAAAGAGGCAGTAATAGAACTGGTTACCTTTTTGGTCATAACTTGCTAAGTTTTTAAGACATCAACTTAATTTCTATTGCGTTGGATTGCTAAACGTATTGGCTGTAATTCAAAATTTTTTTTGCGGGTAGTGCGAAAAAAATTTTTTTCGTCAAAAGTTACCATTTGAAAAATTTAAAAAAAAATTTTTTGCACTATCCGCAAAAAAAAATGCGAAAAAGAAAAAAGTTTATTTAAGGCTATTTTGAAAATGAAAAAAGGCTAGGATCATAAATTTCAAAGATAAAAAAAGGCTAAAATGACAATGCTAGTGGCAGTCAACGTGTTAAGAAGAAATTATATTTTTACTGATTTTTGTAGTCGGTGAGGTTGGTTTTTCAGTTCTTTTTTTTATTGTTTTCTGGCAGTTTGTTTTTTACAACATTTTACAGAAACTTTATTTTTGTTGAACGATGTCTGTTGTATTCCTCTCTTACTAAACATTTTAAGGTTGTATTTTTAATTCTTGTTGACAAATGTAATGAACTGGAACGCATGTAAAACTTTACAAATAAAAATCAAAAAATGTCAGATTTTTTTTAAATAAATTTGAGTTCTTAAAACTTCAACATTAATGAAAAAAGAAAAATTAAATAACACACACGCAAATATACAAAAATAAATATTTGTGATGAGAATTTAATATCGTTTTTACAAGAAACGAACCATCCAATTGCCAAAAAAAAATTTATGAAAAATACTAACTCTCTTGTTAAGAAAAAAAAATTAAACTTTATGAAAAATTAAAAAAAAATTCAATAACAACGATTGACTTTAAAGCCTACGTTAATTTTTTTTTGGATAAGAGGGTAAATATTTTGCTGGGAATTGTTAAGCTGACTCTAGAAAAGAAGCCTGAGTTCAATCGTAGTAAACGATGTTGAATAAAAACCTTAGAAAACTAAGTTTTTATTTATATAAAATTGTATTATAGTTGCTAGATATGGAATGTCAATACACTTTAATTAATCGATAACAACTACAAACACTCTTAAAAAATTTTTAATGCTGCCTGTGTTTTTTTATTTATTTAAATACCACAAATTTATACTCAACTAAACAAGAAATTTTAAATATTAATACCGGCTTATGGCTGTTGTGTCATACTGAGTTTGGGAATTGCAAGCAAATACTCTGTAGCATTTTTAAAAATTTCCCCTGCTGTCTAGCTGCCTATCATTATTTTAATACTTTTTGGTAAATTATAACAGATTTTCATTTATCAATAGAAGCCATTGAACCAACTGGCAGTCTAAATAAAATTAAAGAAAAGTATTTGATTGCAAAAACAGAACCAACTATTTTAATTACTTTTACTTCACATGGCAAGAGTTACACTGAGGAGCGGGAACTGGTCTCTTAAAATGATGTTAATCAGTAACGTAAATTCTGAAATTCAATTTGTTTGATAATGAAAATATTTTCATTTTAAAATAATTTTTTTTGAAAATAAATAAATAAATATTTTTTAAACTTTTAGGTCTTTTTTATATATTTTAATTATTATTAAATGAATTTCCAATATTTTTTATTAATTTTCATAAACAATTTTCAGTGAAGGACTCTTCTTATTCTTCCTATCTCTTTAACATCTTTTTTTATCTTTTTCGTAACACCCCAGTAAGCCCCTTCTGTTTTTATTATTAAGGCGCCCAGTGTAAACTAACCTAAACTACTTTCACTTGCTGAAGGTCTACCAAGTTGGTCACACTGTTGCTCATCATCATCATCTGCCAGTATATTGAAATCTAGATAACTTTAAAACATTTTGTAAATGAATTGCAATTATTGTCGACAGAATATTTCAATATTTTTGTTGTTGTTTTTTTTTCTGTTGTTCCATTTTATAATAAAACCCAATAACCTTTACAATCAACATACAAACAAACGCTTTCATATAAAGAACCAACAACTGGTTTTTTGGCCATGTTATAATAACTGATTGCAATACAGCCTTCATCCGTTACGTGTGGTCTGCTAGAGTTTGTTTATTCATTTGTACGAGTATTTAAAAACATGAGTGTATAAACATTCAATTGTCTCAATAAAAGTGAATATGCATTTATGTAAGTGTGCCTGAGTGTCAGCTTGTGTGGCTGTTTGTCTGTATTCCTGTGTTCCTGTGTATTTTGTTGTTTTGCTGCCAGCTGTCCAGTTTCATTTATTTACAACTACTGCAAGTTTGTTATTTTTTTTTTAAATATATAAGTGGGTGGCTGGTTGTTGTTGCTTATAAAACAATGAACTGTATGACAAACAGCTGCGTACGGTTGTTATTTGGACTTGTTTTGAATGTGGTTGCAAAATCTACTTAAAAAGATAGACAGGCAAAAGCAAAGGGTTGTCTTAAAATACAAAAAAAAAACAGTTTTTTCTGTTCTTTTTAATTAAAAAATTTTTTACATAAAAATTTTAAAAATTGTTTTTATTTTTAAAGAAGAAGACCTTAAAAGTTAAAAAAAAAAAATTTATAATTTTTTTTAATAAATAAAATCAATTAAATATTTAATTGGAATTAAAATATTTTAATTTAATATAAAAATATATCATGTTGATTAACTATTTAATTGATTCAATTAAATTTTTAATTAGGTTGAAAAATTTTTTTTATTCCATTAAAAAATTAAATACGACGATAACATTTTTATGGAATAAGAGCCAATTAAAACATTTATTAATTTAAATAAATTTTTTATTCAAATTAAAAAAATCAACTAAATTTTTAATAAACATGAAAAATGTTTTTATTCAATTAAAAAAATCAGTTTGACAATTTTTTTTTATTCAAATAAAAAAAATGAATTTGACAAAATTTTTATTCAATTAAAAAATTAATTAGAAAGATAATAATTTTCATAGAATAAAAATCAATTAAAATATTAATCAATATAATTTTTTTTTAATAAAAAATCAATTAAATTTTTAATCAATTTGATAAATTTTTAATTTAAAAATCAATTAAATATTTAATCAATTTGACAAATTTTTGTATTCAATCAAAAAAAATCAATTAAATATTTCATCAGTTTGACCAATTTTTTTACTCAATTAAAACAAATGAATTTGACAAATTTTTATTCAAGTAAAAAATTAATTAGAAAGATAATAATTTTCATAGAATAAAAATCAATTAAAATATTAATCAATTTAATATAATTTTTTTTTAATAAAAAATCAATTAAATTTTTAATCAATTTGATAAATTTTTAATTTAAAAATCAATTAAATATTTAATCAATTTGACAAATTTTTGTATTCAATCAAAAAAAAAATCAATTAAATATTTCATCAATTTGACCAATTTTTTTATTCAATTAAAACAAATGAATTTGACAAATTTTTATTCAAGTAAAAAATTAATTAGAAAGATAATAATTTTCATAGAATAAAAATCAATTAAAATATTAATCAATTTAATATAATTTTTTTTTAATAAAAAATCAATTAAATTTTTAATCAATTTGATAAATTTTTAATTTAAAAATCAATTAAATATTTAATCAATTTGACAAATTTTTGTATTCAATCAAAAAAAAAAATCAATTAAATATTTCATCAATTTGACCAATTTTTTTATTCAATTAAAACAAATGAATTTGACAAATTTTTATTCAATTAAAAAATTAATTAGAAACATGATATTTTTCATAGAATAAAAATCTATTAAAATACTAATCAATTTAATATTATCTTTTTTTAATAAAAAAATCAATTAAACACTTAATCAGTTTGACAAATATCTGTTTCAATTAAAAAATTATTTAATTATTTAATCAATTTGACCAATATTTTTTTCACATCAAAAATCAGTTAGTTTGATAATATTTTAATTGAATAAAAATCTATTATAAAATTAATCAATTTAATATAAATTTTTATTCCATTAAAAATCATATTAAAATTTAATAAAAACGATAATTCTTTTTTTTTTGATTTTCTTATGGGTTAAATATTCCGTGTAACAAAATTTTGAAATTTTTTTTACAAGGTCCTTTAATGACTGGCTTCGTATAATAACATTTATGCATTTATGTATATGCATGTAAGTATACTCGTATGTATATTTAATTTTACGATTGTATGCTAAGGCGTTTTAAATTCAGATTTAATCGTCTGCAATAATAATATTTTGTCAAAATTTGTATATCTCTGGCTACACGCAAGGACACTTGTTGGTTAAATAATGACAATTATAACAACACCAACAATAATTGTAATTACAATAATAACAACAACAACCAAAAAATAATAAAAACAACAGCAGCAACAACAATTACTTTTACTATTGCTACGAGTACCGCAACCAGCAGCAGTAGAGACGATAGTCTCTAGTTATAAAATTTCTGGATTGCAGCAGGGCTTATGGGCATGTTTTCATATTTAAATATATTAAAATTTATTTTCTTTATAATGTGCATAGAAAAGCTTGAAAGATGACTACGACTATTGGAATTCGTTTGAGGTATAGATTTTTAGTTTACAGTTTGTCTGCCTGAGCTGCGTGTAATCAAAGTAGAATTTATAATTTATTATTTTTCTCTCTAACATCTAAGCTCTTCCTTAAAATTTGATTACAAAAATAGGCCCCTGGTCGTTATAAACCGATGGGCGTATATTTTTTTTTTTTTTCAGAAATATTTAGTGGACTTACTAATTAATGGGTATTTAGTGTAATTTTTTTGTGCGAGTGGCAATTTTGAAATTTTTATTCTGAACATTTAAAATTTATTAAAAGACAAAAAATAAAAAAAGAAATGTGGAGGGAGTTTCTTACATCGAAAGTCTATTGCTTATAAATAAAAAAATTTATTTTAAGTTCATCTAGCAAATACCTGAACGTATGAGTGATAATACACTTCATTGATCTATTGAATGTCACTCAAGCGGCATGATGGTTTCTATTAACTAGAAACACTTGATTAATAAGCAACTAGAAAATTTTGATTTTGCCTGTTAAAGGACTTTAAAAAGAATTTAATCTTCTAAATCCATATAGCTGGCACACCATAAAAAGTAGTCTAATTTAATTATGAAACCTTTACATTTCTTTTTTAAGTAAAAGCGTATGATATGCCGGGGCGGTCATGGCAAAAAAGTTCTTTTTTTGTGTTTAGCTATGAACGTTTTAATGCGTTTAAAAAAAAATTCTAATAAAATCACAGGTTAAAAAAAAAAGAAAGTCAAAGTAAATAAAATAATCGAATTAAATCTAAATGAGTGCACAAACAAACATAAAACAAGTGGAAAACATAAACAACAACCATTAAAAGTTAATTTTATGAAACAAATTTTGAAAAGCTTTAATGAAAAAATTAAAAAAAAAAAAGAATAAATAAAATGAATTTAAAACAATTTTCTAACCGCACACAATAAATAAACGGTTTTTATAAGAATAAAAAAAAATATAAAAAAACGCCCACCAACATCAAAAGGTAATTGTGCTGAAAATAGAGTAATAAAAAAAATATTAAACAAATTCTTATGAATTGATGTCACTGAAAGGAAGCATTTATATATGGACAAAAAAAAAAGGAAGGAAAAATTTTAGAAAACAAAATAAAGCTTAGCAAGCAGCTAGTCCTTTATTTAAACTTGTTAAAGAATTTTTAATATTTTATCAAGGATTTCATAGAAGAAAACAAAAGTAATAAAAATTATTTTAGCAAAAATTTGGCTTAAAATATTTTTTTTCTATATTTTTTTTAGCAAACAAAATATTAATGCAAAAGCATATTTTTAATAAAAGGTAAACATGTTATTTGTTTTATTGAAAATATTTTTTTATTAAAAAAAAAAAAAACAACAGCTTGCAAACAAGACAATTTTTTTCTTTTGATTAAAAACACATCAACTCAAGCTAGACAGTTTTAAATGCCCTTACTTCGCTGCAAAGTATTTTCTTTTAATAAAAAATTAACTTAAAGTCAAGTAAGTGTCTAGAAGAAAAAAAAAACTTCAAAACAATTTCGTTGAATATTTTGCACGTTTATGACATTTTGATTTATTAATGAGACAAAAAATGGAAAAGATTAGAGGCAAGAGCGGAGAGGCAAAGCAACACATCATTCGGTATCACTAGACTTATTTTTTGTTTAATTTTATTATTTTCATGTGATTTTTTCTTTTCTTATTTTCAATAAATTATGCTGCCTATGAAAATGTCTTACAAATTGTGTGTGTCAAAATTATTTTAAGCTTTAGCAATCATATAAAGTGAAATTAATTTTTGATGTCCCTTTTCACTCTGAATGAAATCTATCTGTACAAAAAGAATAGACAGAAAAATTCATTACAGCTCATGCATATCAAATGAAAATTCATTAAGACTCAATTTTGCTCAATTTTCCTGCTGCTATGTTGGGTTCTTGGTTCTGCAAATATTTTTTTTTTATTTATTTGAGCTGCGGAGAAACCAAAAGGCATGACAAACTTTTTTTTTTTGCTAGTTTGATGGGTGTAGTCGTCTTTTTAGTTATAAAATATTCAAGGAATCTTTGTAAGCATTGAACTTTTATTTAGTGTTTTTGTTTCTTCTCTTTTGTCTTTTATTATTTTTCTGTCACAACTTTTATAAAAAAATTTTGTTTAACTTAACTTCTCTGCAATGATTTCAATATTAAATGAGTTTGGAAAACATCAATGCAAAAAAGGTTTAAGTAACAGAGAAAAAAAAAAAAAAAGAAAATAATTAAAAAAGTTTACTATCAGTTTTAGTAATAAAAATTATGAATTAACGCTCAGGCTTTTTATGACGAGCTCTTTTGTTCTCAGCTACAAACAGCTAATTTGCGAACCACTCAAAATTTTTTAAAGGACAATTCTAATCTAAAGCCCACTATCTAATTTCTTTTCTACTTATAAAGGGTGTGCAAAATTCAGGTTTTATATTAATTTTTATTAAAAAAAGACTTTTTTTCAGATGTTAAAATTAATTTTATTTCAGTTTAAGTGGGTTTCACTTAAATATGGAAAATTATGTCGGTCAAATGACTCGTCGGGCTGCGAATGTTTTACCAAAACTTTCAATAAACTATTAGCAATTCTTGACATCTGCCCAATAATATTGATTTTGAATTGTTCAACACTTGTGATTTCAAAAAACCCTGCGAAAAAAATTTAAAAATCGCACGATCTTGGCATCTAATTTACTCTTTCTCTACGAGAAATAAAGCAATTTTCAAACTTTTCTTGCAAAAGATCCATTGTTTCTCTTGTGTTGTGACAAATGGCATTAGCTTAATGAAACCATATATGCTCTACGTCTAAATCATCAATTTTCTAACACAAAAAGCTTCAGCTCATCTCCCTGCAGCGATTTTCATTGAACGTAGTAGAATTGTTATTTTAGTGATTCCTTCGGAGCAAGCCGTAACCTTTTGTAGTTGTAATGGCTGTTTTATAATAACTCTTGGATTCTCTTTAAGCAGTTTTGCTTAAGCTGGAAATGGGCTTCGTCGGTAAAGATTATTTTATTTAAAAATTCTCATTTTCTTTTTGTGTTTGGATGGCCCAAGAAACGAATTGCCGACGCTGGTTTTAATTCTAGATCTTACATACCTTTAAATAGAGATCACTATGCAATACATCGAAAAAAATGAATCGTTTGATATGTAATTGCTGTGACAAATGGTTGCTTTATAATTTTCCTCAAAACTTCTGCTTAAGTCAACTATATTCTCGGTAGAATGGCTGTCGATTAATCTTATCTTGAATGTATTCAGTTTCTTCAAATTTGTCAACCTTTTACTTGATGATACGCTTTGTTGGAGCATTTTCTCTAACAAATTTTGTTTTAAATTTCCTAACAATTTTTTTATTTTCAAAAAATAATTAAATAATAAAAACACATTCCCTCGAAATATTTCCCTTTTCTTTAAAGTTGCAATCGTGAAAAAAAATTGGCATCGCCGATTTTTATTCCCGTGAGTTTTTTCCCAAAAGTATTGTGACATTTTTCATAAACATTTTGATTGGGAATAAAATTTAGAATTGTTGCATCGCCAAATAAAATTAGAGGAACTGAAAATCAAACAATCTAATAGCAATGATGGACTGTAAACATGTAAGAATGTGATAATTGTTTAGTTTTAAAAACGTATATTAATTATGAATTAGAATTTTTGTTGCCTTTTTATTAAATTTTTTTTTATGTGATACATGAAGTACAACCAAAAATAACACAAATGTGATTTATTGTTTTTTAGATTTAAGATTTCGTAGCTTTCTAAAGAATATTTCTTTTTTAATTTTTTGTATCCTATAAAAACCGTAGACACAACACGACGACTTTCTGGTAGACAGTTCTGGTTCAATATATCTAAAAGGTATTTAAAAGCTGCTTTGTTAGCTAGAAAATGTTGTTAGAACCTGCAAATAATGTACATAATGTTAACAATTCTTCATGTTTTCACTTACATTGTTTCTGGTAAACACAATGGATTTGATGCATCTTTTAAGTTCCATCTTTTTATTTTCTCCAATAATTTCTTCTCTTTTTCTAATAACATAAATCGAAGCGAAATACTATCCCCCAAATTCATAAAAAATATTATGTGCGTATTAAGGGCTTATTTGACAGACTTCTATGCAGTATTTGTCAAATAACCCCTTACTAAGCACATAAAATTTTTTTATGAATTTGGGGGTATGCATTTTAGTGAATAATAAGAATTTATTAAGAAAATTACAAAAAAACTGCATCAATTCACAATAGAATGTTCGACTTGCCACATATGTTTCGAAAATTTATTTTATTCCCTAACAATTGGCGATACCAAATTATTGTTCATGGGAATAAACAAATTATTCCCTCGAATTTATTCCCTTGAGATTCGCGATAAGGGTGATTGTTTCTTCATATAACGTACCATATTAAATAACCGTAATAATAAAGATTTAGAATAAAAATTACAAATAGAAAATAAATGGCAGCAAAAATAAAAGGATACCTCATTATTGGACACCCACAATTTCTTGTAAAACAAAAAAAAACAGTTTAGCAATTTATTAATAAAACTGCTGTTGTGCCAAAAAATGTAAAGCCTTACGAGCAAAAAGAGGCCAATTTTGTCAGTAGACAGAAAATGAGTAACTTTCGCTTTCCAAATTTTATTTTTTATATTTTTGCTTTTAAATAGAATTTTATTTTGATATAAAAAAAATATAAAGGAATTCTGCCTTTTTTACCTAAAACTTAAAAAAAAAAATAATAATAAATTTTTACCTAAGCAACTGAAAATAATTTCCAATTTACTTTAGAAAGTAATGATTTCAAATCAGCATTTTTTTAAAATGACTTTAGATGCTAAATAAAAGGAATATGCTAGTGCAATTATGTTGGGCTTAAAATTTATTATTTGCTCTGATTGTTTGTTTATTACAATAAGTACAAAGAGAACAGGATATCCATATCAATATTTCCCTAAACTTTTTTTTTTAATCGTGATCTCGTTTGCTATAAATAATTTCTCTGGCATAATTTCTTTTAATTCAAACTAAAGCATTTTTATAAAAACACAAAAAAACTATTCAAATAATTTTAATTGTTTAATTTCATAATGTCGATTTATTTAATTTCATAATTTATTTACAGCTTTTCGTAACATTCATTCACTCTTTTTGTTTTTAAGGAAGAGCGCTAAGTTGTTAGAACAACTTTGATAAAGTACTTAAATGACACACAAACTTAAATATGCTTTTACGCACACAATCTCATATGCTATCTCTGTGTCACTTACCTTTTTTCTTGTACTCATACAGGGAGCAAGTTTTTTAATAAAGAAGTATTTGGTATTTTCTTTAATAAAAGTTCAAGACACAAAAAGACTTTTTTTTTTAGGAATTTACAAAAAATAAAATAAAAGTAAAATAAAAAGAATATTAAAATTCTTGGCTAAAAGCTTTTCACATAAATTAAAAATTTACTTACTTTTCACATGTTAGTTTGCAATAAAATAAACAAAGAACGTAAAGGGGTGGCAAAATGGTACAATCAACTCTTTAGCATTTTGCTTTCTTTTTTCAATGTGTGTGTGTGTGAAAAAATTCCACAAAAATTAAAAAATATTCAAACTCTTTCAGAATATTTTTTAACAAAATATTAATCTTTATTTGTGCTTAATTCCAGAAATTGTGTTAGTTTGTAAATTTATTCTTAAACGTTTCTTGCAAGTATTAGAACCTTTATATTGTAAAAGCAATTGACTACATAAGAATTATTTATTTACTTATCCCCAAATTCATAAAAAATATTATGTGCTTATTAAGGGCTTATTTGACAGACTTCTATGCAGTATTTGTCAAATAACCCTTTATTAAGCACCTAATATTTTTTATGAATTTGGGGGTTAGTCAATTGCTTTTACAATATAAAGATTCTAATGTTTGCAAGAAACGTTGGGAGTAATCTACTGAGGAATCAGAGTAGCGTCTGACGAAATGGTCCATATAGATATGCTATCCCCTTCAGTACTTATTGTACTGAATAAATAACTCATGAGAATATCATGAGTAAAAGAATAAATTTTAAAGCCAACACAATTTCTGGAATTAAGATTAATATTTTGTTCAAATTTTAAATTCCAAATAGAAATTATTAAATATTTTTTAACAAATTTAGAAAAATGACAGCAAAACAAAAAACTTTTTGACAAAATATAGTTTTAACTCTCATGCTTGATGTTACATAAGTATTATAAAGTTAATTCAATTTAAATAAAATTATAGAACTTCATTTTTAACCATTCCAGTATTTGCTGATCTTAACTGGGTTTTAATTTAACATTGATTTGTTTGGGCAAAAAATAAATAAAAAATAAATGGAGACAACAGCAAACTAAACAACACAACAACCAAACCAAAACAAATAACAACAAAACAAAATAACTTCAAAACACAATTGATGTCTAGAAAAACAAACAAATTAAATGTGTGGGTGTGTGAAGGTATTCACAAGTCAGTCAGTGTATTCATGGCTTTAATAAAACTATATGTAAATTCAGTTAAAAGGAAGTAAAGTTATCTAGAGGTAAAAAGAAGCCGTAAGACGGCTTTTTGAAAGGCCTCCACTAAGAGTAGAGCATACAGAAAAAATAATTAATTATTTTTCAATAAAATATTTCATTAAATGTATGAATAATGAAAAATTTCATTAGTCTGTATCAGCGTTGCCAGGAGCTAGAAAAAAAAATTAATTAAATTTTCCTAAAAAAGGCTAGAAAAAGCTAAATCCTTAAAAAAAAAAGGAAGTAGGAAAAAGTTAAAATACTATCGCTTAATATTCAGAATAATAATTACTTATATAAAAAAACCTTTTTACTAATTTTTTATACGCAAGAAAACAAAGCGGAAATGAATTAAAATCTAAAATTTCGGTTGTATTTTTGATAATCCACCACAGATATTATGACTAACATTTCAAACAAAACTGCATACCAAGTGTTTTTTAACCGCTTCGTTGCTTTAACAAAATACGCAAAAAAAAACACTCAAAAAATGGTCAAAAATAGGGGTAATTTCGGTTTTTGACTTATAGATCCACCATTTATAAACCAATCTAGCTGAATTTTAATAGTAATAATCTGACAGAAATAACTGACGGATTGGTGTACTAAACATTTTTATACGTTGCCTAGGGATTTCAGAAAGTTGATTTCAACGACAGAAGGACATCGCTAAAACGATTTCCCTATTTATAAGGATCCAGAATATATATACTTTGCAGACAATACAAACGCAATCACAAAGTTATATACTCGTATACCCTCCTTACTTACAGGGAAGGGTATAAAAATAATAGAAAGAAAAACAGAAACACTCTTTTTTGGTATTGCGACATTATTGTCAACACGTTTATTTGCTGTTTTTTTTTTACCTTAAAGAAAAAAATTTTTATTCACACAACCTGTTCACTTGAAGAATAAAAATAATAAAAATGTCTCTGCTAGAGGTGATAGTGTAGTAAATTTGTTTTGTTTTCTTTATTTGTTTGTTTGCTTGTTTTTGTGGTTGTTGCCGTCTAGTGTTGTCTCATCTTATACAGCAAAGGATTAAATTGCGTGTTTGCTTATTTATTTTATTCCTTTTATACCCTACGGGCTACAAAATTAAATTTAATCATTCTGTTTAGAGTTTTATTAAGACTTTAAGTGAGGAAGAACATTAGAAGCTCCCTTTATACTCTGACAAAAGTTGAAAAAGTATTTATAAAACGTATAAAACCCCATTTTTTAAGGAAATTGCAAGTTCAGGGGCTTTGCTCAGTTATACTGAAATTTATTTAAGCAGAAATAATATATTCACTTGAATGTTGAAAGTAAAGGGTTTATAAAATTCGTTGTTGCTGTACCCAACACTCTTCCTTTTTTTTTTTTTTTTGAATCATCTTATCCTGGTTTAACTTTCTTGATGCCCATGTTGACATGTAGTCTTTGTAAATCGTTTTACTTCAGTTACATGCTTTTTTATTTATTTATTCATTCAAGTCATGCTTGTTTTGAGTTTGTTAAGAAATTTGATGTGATTTTATTTAAAAATAAAACCCAACTGCTACATTTTAGTTAAGGACTTGATTTTAACTTAACTAAATAATAGATAGATAATAAATGAATTAAATTAAAATAGAGTCAATAAATTATTTATTTCAATTTACATAACCCTATTACGGTTTACAACTCAACTTGGTTAAGTTGAAAATACAAAAATGGGTTGTAAATTTGTTACGTTTTTGCTAAGAGCATTAAAAAATTACTAATTCGTACAATAACACAATAAAATTGGAAATAGTAGTAAAGTAGAGTTGAGTTCAGGCAGTCGTACGAACAAATAATTATTGTATATTTAGTTTTACAAATCCACCTAAATATGTTATTCTAAAGTGATAACTTCAACTTTATTTGCAATTTTTTTTTTAATATTTTTTAAATCATTTTTTTTATAGGAAAACATATGCATAATTCAATAAGAAGAAAAACCTGTAAACCTCATTCTTTTAATAGTCTTTGAAACAGTTCTGGAATTCACTTTTCAAGAAAATGTTTGGGTAAAAGTATTTTGCCTAAAAAAATAAACTACCGCACGGATAAGTTCGTTCAAAATAAATAAATAAAGTAACCAACCACTTTAGCCAACTGCTTTTGAAAACCACCAATTCCCACTTTTTAAATATTAGCATGGAAACAGGCGTAAATACTTAAAAGCATATGTTAAGGCTTAAAATAAGCATGGACACGCACCATTAGTAACAGTTGTAAGCAAAAAAAAAAAGAATTAAAAAATAACGTTGTACTAACAACAGGGTACTGCAGTTAAATGCTGTCATCTCTGTTAACTAAAAAAAAAACAGCAGCAAAATTTTAAAAATCAATATCTTTTTTTATGATAATTTTTGTTAATTAGAATAAAGCAGCGCATAATCTACGGATTTTAATAAAAGATTTTGTAACTTAAAAAATTTTTTTTTAATATATTTTTAATTTTATTTTTATTTAACTAACGCTGTTAGTTAACACATTTGGTTTTAATTAACTGCATTAACAACTCTGCCCCACAACTTTTTTAATCACTGTTCCTAAATGTATGTATTCCTGCTTCATTTAAACCTGAAAGTATGCTTTTAAATTAACTTGTGTTCATGCTAATATAAAAAAATGTGGTGAAATGCTGATTTTACAAAGCTGTTACCCAAGTCTTACACAATCTTTAGAAAAGTTGTTGGTGATTTTATGTTTTTCTACAAATTTTAAACTAGCAATGAATATGCCTTTCATAGGCACTCGTAATAGAGTTTAGAAATATTAATTCATTCCTAAGTTATTTAGAAAACACATCTGTCGTCGCATTAACCGAGAATTAAATGAAATTTAAGAATTTTGAATAAAATACTAGGCTGGCTTGTTAAGAATTTTGGATAAAATTCTTCATCTAACAATTTTCAGTCCATTCATACCAGGGTTTTCATGCAAAATTCTTTTCAAAAAGGTGAGAGAAATTTTCAGTTTCTAAAAGTGAGGACGAGTTGATGTTAATTTATAATCTCAGCCAAAGCAGCAAGGTTTTCAATTCAAAGCATTTTCATGAACTCACTTCACAAATTGACACACAGACTGAACTGAAGGAAAAGATTCTCAAAAAGTAACTAGACTACATTTTAGAGGAACATTTTTTAAAAACCGCTCTAACGTTAAAAAAGTTATAAGGGCGTTTCTAATAAAAAAACGCTTTTTAAATCAAGTGCATGTGTTATGTGACAATGTAAGTGGTAAGTGGCAGATAGCCCAGTTTAACACTTGGCAAAAGTTAAGTTAATTAGAATTTTTTAAAACTATTTAGCAGATATTGATTGTGGTTCATTTCAAATGAAATGGCCTTTACTCAACCTGAGGTCTGAGGCCTGAGGTTAAATCTATCGCAATGGCATTCAATAGTTTTAAATTTATTCAACCAAAAAATGCTTTTGTTTTAATTGGGTATCTAATGCCTTAAATTGGGCTTTGCAGCAACTTCTAGAAACGATTAGGTTTTTTTTTAATTATTTGACGAAAAAATGTTAAGGCTTTTCAGCAAGCTACCACGCAGCCAACTCCAGCACAACTTTTGCAACTTTTTATATGTCAAAAAAAAAGAAGCTTTGAACTTTGATACACTTTTGGAAAGTCCTTTTGGAAAGCACAGAACGGTTACTGATTTTGTATTTAAATTTTACTTTAAGCTTTTTTACAGGACAAGGACTTTGCAGCCAAAAGCTTTTCAAAAATTTTAACACTCTGTTAACATGTTTTAACATGCTGAAACGTTTAACTGCAGCCTAGTAATGCCAAAACAGCTTTAATCGACCAAACACTGTTCCAGTTTTACTCATTTAACACTAAAAAAATTTGACATAAAAATTCCTTTACATTAAATGAAAATTAATTTAAATTAAAAAAAAATTTTATAAAACTTTTTTGATTTAAATGAGTTTAACAGAGAAAAATTCCTATTGGACGCGTATTGTAAATAAAATTGAAAGAAAGTCTCGCCAGCAAAGAAAAAAAAATGCCATAAAAAATTATGATTTTGCTGTAACGCTGCCAGCAAAATTACGCCAGCGAGTGGCTAAAATAATGCCCTACGAATTTGAGGACTATGACCGAAATGTGTTTATAACTGAATTGAAAATGGAGAAGCCTTTAAAATTTAGTGAAAATGAAACTGAAAGTGAAGGAGAAGTGGAAGTAGAAGTAGAAGCAGAAAACCAGGTAAAACTAGTTTTAGTTAGAAAAGCAAAAAATAAAAATAAAAATATTTCTTTTACTGGAAGATCCTCAGTTCCCCTGAAAGTCTTAAATCTAAAAAGGAACATTTGCAACATAACCAACCTACATTCGTTAAAGAATTAGTAAAACCTTTAGAGCACAAAACTAAAGGCAAAATGAAACACAACTGGTATTCCTGGTATATTTTTAAGCCACGCAAAGAACGTGTTAAATGGGACTCAAAAGTCTATGATATGGAGGGCAACATTTGGGAAAAAACACTAGACGAACAGGCCGAACAACTAATGGATGCTGTAAGTAAAATAAAAACTTAAAAAAAAATATTCGATTCATTTAATTTTGTCAGTCAGCTGAACATTTCACCGAGTGGTTGAATGCTTTAGGCAGCAGTAAAGCAACAAATATAACCAAGGACAGCATAAAAGCTTTATTTTCCATAGAAACCGAACAAAAGCTTTTATCAGCTGCTGCCAATGAAAACAAGGAGCTAGAAAATTTTGCTAAATTGGTGGATGACAAAAAGAACCTGCCAGAGGTAAGTTAATTTTTAATAATTTACCGAATATCCTTAAATAAATTGTTACAATTTCACGCTAGATGGCAAACGAGCTGAATTATGAGAATTTTGTACCCGACATATTGAAAAATGTAACAAAAAAATTTAATGCTGTAGCCTTTGGTCGCACAATTCCAGCACATGAAAGACCTAACTGGCAGCCTAAAGAAAGTTTTAAGCCCATAACAAGTGTTTACCCCGGAGAGTTACTTACATTTGAAAAGCTTTTCAAAGGCATAACCCATTTACGTTCCACTAAAATGCTGGTAGAGTTTTACAAGACACGCCCTGATTTGCAGAAACCCCCTTATTTGGTAACAGAGGGTCTGTTTAAACAAACAACAGAAGCGTACACTGTCAAGGAGGTACCACTTTATGAACGCTTAAAATTACAGTATTAAAAACAGAAGAGTAGAATTTGATTAATGAGGAAAATTAAATTTGGTAGACACAAATTTTGCGAAAGACTTTTCTGCATTAAATTTTTTTTTTAATATTTTGTAATTTAATTTTGATTTGTAAAATTAAAGACTTAACAAAAAAAAAAAAAAAAACCAGCTTAAAGAAAAAAATATTTAAAGTCAAGTTTACAAAAAAAATATTTATGATTAGCTGAAGGAATGGAAATAATAGACCTGAGACTTAGATTTAGCCTCATTCCATATCTAGAAAATTCTAAAAAGTTTTCAAAACTATTTCATACAAAAAAGTTGATATTACGATTAATTTTAATCGAAATCTAATGCGTCTACTTGAGCTCTGATTATGATTGGGCAGTAAGCTGCGAGTCACTTCTATACGAATGACATAAATTTCCTGCTATTTTGTGTTCCTTCGGATGTTTTTGCAACTTTCTGACATATAATCTCTATAATCCAAGGAACCGACCACGCCCACTTTTCAATAAAACCAGCTAGATAAATTTTTTCAGATTTTCAAAGATTTTTTCTGAATTTAAATACACACGTCCAGCTCACAAAGTGAAGAACAGGGTGTGAGGGAGTAAAATAAAATTATTACTAATCACTGCTTCTTTAACAGTTTTACCTGGCTAATTGTTTTTCTACTAGAAAAAAAGCAAAAAAAAAAAAATACAAGAGCACAATATTTCCCAGTTGACTTATCAAAGGGTTGGCTTTGTTTTTTTTTTTTATTAACAAATTTTCCACTTCATTAAGAAACGCTCTTCACTTCAAGCGTGTTTTATTTACTTGAAACACAAATAGATTTTTAGTGAATAAAAAAGCAGCAGCAAAAAAAACACTAAACACAACAATAAAACCAATACAAAATCTGAATTATCAAAGTGATTGAGCTGAAGCTTAAAATAGCGGAAATAGACACATGCTACAATACCCTCAACCAGCTGCCCACTATCCTTACAAAAGACTAAACAAAATTTTATGCAGAAATTGCCAGCTAAACTGACAGCTTATACGATGACTAGAAGTGATTCACATTGGAGATGTGAGCAAACAATGTTACCTTTCTTGTGTGTAGCAGCAACAGCTACGGGATGGTGTTAACAGACTTGTTGTTGGTTATGAAATATTTTATTAGAGGCTTATGTTATAGGGTACATATGAAGAATGAAATAGAGAAATTTTTCAAGGGTCAGGCCCGAAAAATTTGTGTGTTTGGAAAAAAATTTTTAAGGAACATTTGTTTTTTGCCACATCAGAGGACTCAAGTGATCTCCTTTCTGTTTTTCTTTGTTCAGTGCGTCTTGTGCAACCTTTTTTGGTTTTGATCACAAGCTGGTATAATGCTGACCGGTCCAGGAGATTTAGAAGGCCGAAAACTGCCTACAGTAAATTGGAATCCGTCTCTATTTTCATAAGCGTCTCGTGGCTACTATTAGTCGATGCCCCATTGGTCTTCTGAATATCCATTTAGCGCGAGATTTGGAGAGAGTCTAGCATAGTCGACAAACTTCTGAAGGGCTCTTGATGTTCTCACAAAAGTCTCTCCAGGACTTACGCTTTGCATTTCACACCTCATTCCTCAATCTGTTCACAGAAGCTTAATAGAGTAACCCTTTGTACGATCTCTTAGCGTTTTTAAACAGTTTCTTGCATTTTCTCGCAAATAATTCTATAGTGGGGGACCACCACGGTGGTCTGTTTCTTCCTCTGTGTACAGAAGGTCTGCAAGATTTTGCAGTAGCCTACAGCTGTATTACAGCGCTATCTATGTCTTCAACTGCTTTCATGGAATGAGACTTAGTGAAAGTCTGGCTAAAAATATTTCCTTAAGATTCCTAGACCGCTTTTCTTCTATTCGTGAAAGAAGTTACCGCTATTCTCATAATGCGTTTAAGAAATTTTATTTAGCAATGATCCCAAAATGAACAGTCTCTCGACACTAACTAGTTCTACACAAAATTTACATAGTCTGCGCTTACCAATATGTAATATCCAGGTTTATGAGCGAAAAAGCAGGTGCACACTGAACCCTTATTTACTACCAAAAAATTTTTACAGTCATGGAAAAATTTAATCAAAATTTCTGTAATTTTTAATGGTACTTTGAATACTGTCCTTAAGTTAATAAGGCCTGTCTTTAAGAAGCATTTGAAAAAAGTTTAATTAAAAATTTTTCAAAATATTCTTTTGAAAAGCGCTTACAAAATTCGTTACATATCCTTAAGCTACAGATTCCTTTACCACAGTCCTTACAATTAACCACAAACAAAACCCTTTACGATGACAACAGTTTACTGTTCATTCTTTGTGATAACACTTGATATAAATTTGAACACTTTCATGATCAATTCCAAATAGTAGAAAAAAAAAAAACTCAAATAAATAAAACAAAAAAAGAAACAACTACAACTGAAATAAGAAAAAAAATTAAATTGTTCTCATATCATGTTCATACTCAATGTAACGGAAGCATACAAGATGTTTATTTTTAACCAACAATTGAACATTTATTGAGATGCAAAAGTATCATCCGGTTGAAAAGCTGTCACAAGTATGTTGACCACTTTATTTATACCTTTTTTTGTGGTTGCTGTTGTGGGGTTTGAAATTCTGTCACTTCATCACACTAGCCAGCAGAGCAAGCAGGATGTGGGCTGCTTTTCAGCCAAACCAAGATTGGAATTTTTGTTTAATTTTTCTTTTTTTTTCCCAGTTTTTTTTTTTTTTTTTTGCTTTGACAGAAGGATGTACATGTTAGTCATTGAACAGTTAAAACTAAGCACTCGTAGCACTTGTAAAACACGTATGAATGTAGCCAATGAATTGATAACATTTGAATTTAGGTCTAGTTAAGCAAACAGCATTAGTTTAGTAGGCAAATGAAGTACCTCCACTTGTCAGGGCTTAACAGCTTAATAAACAAAACAAAAATATAATCGTAGCACTTGAGTTGCAATCAAACAACTTGTATTGAATTTTTCAAATTTTTCTAGAAATTTTGTTTGATATCTAAAGCGTTGCCAGAAGCTAAAAAAAGCTAGAAAAACTAAATCACTCACAAAAAAGTTAAAAAACTATCGCTAAAAATTCAAAATAATAATTATGATTTTTATAAAAAAATCAAGAAGAGAACACAGTGACAAAAACTAAAGAAAATAAGGTCGTTTTAAACAGGCTTTTCTTTTTGCTATTTTTTGAAAAAATTACAAAAATTTTTTTCACAATATTAGGAAACAAAACTCCAAATTAAAGTCAATATATTTCTTTATCCAACGCAAAAGAAATCAAGACGATATTTTGAAAACTAAGAAAGTTATGGCCAAAAAGGTAACTAGTTCTACTAAAAAGTGGCCGGGAAGAGGCAGTAGTAGAAGTGATTACCTTTTTGGTCATAACTTGCTTAGTTTTCTAGATATCGGCTTGATTTCTATTGCGTTGGATAGCTAAGCGTCCTGGCTTTAATTCAAAATTTGTTTTTGTGGATAGTGCGAAAAAAATTTTGTTCGTTAAAAATTATCATGGACTGCTTTTTTTTTGGAAAAAATTATAAAAAAAAATTTTTCGCACAATCTGCAAAAAAAAAAATTGCGAAAAAGAAAAAAAGTTAATTTTGAAAATTAAAAAAAGCTAAAAAAAACCTAGAGGCTAAATCATAAATTTCAAAGCTAAATGCGAGAAAAAGAAGGCTAAAGCTAGCCTAAAAAAGGCTAAAATGTTAGTGCTGCATGCGATATTGATCGATCGATATATTAATGTAATTGAAACGTATATTTTGGGCAATATCGAGTACTGTGAGAAGAGAAATTTGTGTGGGCAAAACTGATTTAAAAGAAGCAAATTAAATCTATAAAAATTTTTGTTGAAACTCGAAGCTTCTTGAAGTTATATTGGGCCTTAAAGTTGCCTTCATATTCTTTGTAATTTAGTCTTATGAAATTTTCATTAAAATTTATGTAAAACCTTATGAGGAATGCTTTTGTGGAACATGTTAACGATCTAACTCTTTACAAAATAAAACTTTTTTAGCTGTCATTTAAAAGAATTAAAGAGTTGGAAGGTAAACATTTTGTAAAATTATTTTTTTTCTTGACATTTAACTAAAAGTCAGTCAGGCAATGTTGAAAAATTTAAAAACTTCAAAGGTTAATGCAAAAATGTTTGGCAAAAGTGAATTTCAGAAATGTTTAAAAATTTTTTTTAAAGCAGAGCAAAAGACCAGCTTACTAGCCCAAGAATTAATTGCAAATAAAATATATCTGAAGACTAAGCAGATTTGGCACTGTAATAAAGTGAAGTTAATTTTTTTTTTTTTTTTTTTTTTTTTGTTCAACAGAAATCTTGTTTTATCAGACAAACACAGGCTAAAGTTTCGTTGCATTCTTGGTGTTTTCTGCAAACATTTGTGCTCTTAGAAAATACAGTCTAGCCCATAACAAGGAATATTAAACAACAATTTGAAATCAAAAGCTACAGCAAACATGAAATATTTATTATTTTAAATTTCAACGAACACGGCAACCAGGCTGTTATTTTATAGAAAATAAACTTAAAGGCTGGTATTCAAAGAGACTAATAACGACAAACTTTTCATACAAATTTGTCATAATATCGATATCAAGTCTACTTTAATTTTCTTTGAATACAAGCCAAAACCTTTTTGCTTCATTTAATATTTAAATTTCATTAAACCAAATTAGACTACCTCAGTTACAATGAAAATTAAATTTATTAAATAAATTTTATAAAATTCTTGCTGGAAAATAATTTTATTATAAAAAAAAAATACTAAAAACAAATTTTTTACTCTGTTATGAAAGAAATGTTGTTTAAAATAAATTCACAAAAACAACCAACAGTATCGTCACTGGAAATGCATTTAGTCAAATGGACTAAGTGATGCGATGCCGTTGATAATTTAATTTTGCTTTAAATGACAATAAACTCATTTCGTTTCCATTTTTTTTTTGTTTTTGCTGCCACTTACTTTTTTATTTGCCACTTAATTGCAGTTGCAGTTTTCTTTTTTCTTTTTGTGCTGTACAAACGTTTGCACTTAATGAATTGAACATTTAAGCAAACAAAAACAACAATTACAATAAACAGCAGCAAAACAACAATAAATAATTTATTTAGTTTAGTTTATTGAGCGTTATTGCAAAGTGTAATTACAAAGTGAAATGTTTGTTAAGCATTAATAAATGCCAGCAAGCTACATGTCAGGTTAACAAAATAAATAAAAGAAGCGAAATTTCATGCTGGCCAAAAAGAAATTTGAACTGTTTGTTTTTTATTTTCTTGCTAAAATTTTTTTAAACTTTTTATTTGCCAATTGATTAAAATTCTCATATGGTTGATTGGCATAACGAACTAAGTACTCAAATGCTGGGTCAGGAATTAAACAAGACTTGGGAGTAATCCACTGAAGATTCTGAAGAAACAGCTGTATGGATATGCTTTCCTCTTAATAGTTATTGTGCTAAGTAAATAATTTTTCTAAAAATTTTCCATGAGAACATCATGGGAAATAACGCATTTTGCACACCAACAATTAAATTTTTTTTTTTTAGTTTTTATGATTAAGCAACAAAATAATATATTTTTTAAAATAAAATGTATTCTTTTTTGATAAATACCTGGTGGGTGACACTCTATGGAAATAGTTTTCTTTTGCTTACCCTGTAAAATGTTTGTGATGTGGTTTTCATGTAATTTTGTTAATGTGCAAGAATGCGAGAGAGTCTGTGTGTAAGTGAGTTTGTGTATAAATGTGTAGTCCTACACTCAAAAAACAAATTGTCAAAAAATTAAGTGTAATAAAAAAAATGTGTTTTGACTTAATTTTTGGCTTAATTTTAATGTAACAAAATTAAAAATAAATTTGTAATATTTGACAGTGAGAAAAAATTATTTTTATAATTTTTTTTTTCTTCAAATTTTTAACGAATTTACAGGAAGTGCAGTGAAAAAAAAAATTAACTTAACTTAAAAAAAAAAAAGTATTAAAGAATTTCAGTTTTAAAGGGTGGCGCCATTCGAAGTGTCATTGTTTGACATTTGAACAATTGTTATTGTTTGCTAGTAGAAGGTACGAGGTAAGTAAAAAATGACCATGGACAGCGAAGGGAGTTCGTTAATTGCGTATTGGAGAGACATTTTCATGTTGTCGATAAAATCATCTTCAGTGACGAGGCCCATTTCCATCTTGATGGCTTCGTCAATAGGCAGAATTGTCGCATTTAGGGTGAGGAAAATCCTCGAGTGATTCACGAGAAGCAAATGCATCCTCAACGTGTCACTGGTGTGGTTTTTGGGCTGGAGGAATCATAGGACCTTTTTTTATGAAAATGAGGCAGGTCAAGCGCAAACAGTCAATGGTGTTCGGTATCGTGAAATGATAACCAGTTTTTTCTTGCCTAGAATTGTAGAAATGAATGTGGAGGGCTTGTGGTTTCAACAAGACGGCGCCACATGTCATACAGCCAGAGAAACAATTCAATTGCTGCATCAGTCATTTATTTAAAATTTAAATCTTGCGTTCTTGCTGGGACACCCTTTATAATACATTTTTTTTTTAGATAAAAAAAAATGAATTTATTGACTTAGTGATATACAAAAAAAAAACAATTTTTGAGTTATGACACTTTTGAATTTTTTATTTTTATTTAAAAAATTTTTAACGAATATAAAGTAAGTGGAATGAGAAAAAATTAACTTGTTAACTTCAAAAAAAAAATAAAAAATTTTGAGTTATTACACTTTTAAATTTTTAATTTTTTTTCGAACTTTTTTAACAAACAAAGTAATTGGGATGTGAAAAAACTTATTTGTTACCTTAAAAAAAAATACTCCTGAGTTATGACACTATTGAAGAATTTTGTTTTTTTGATATTTTTCTAAGATAAGAGAAAAGACTACTTATTAATTTTTGAGCTACGACACTTTAAATTTTTTTTTTTTTTGTTTTTAATATTTTTAACGGGAAGAAACAAAATTAGTTTATTAAAAAAAATATTTTTGAGTTATGACCCTATTGAAATAAATGGGCGATATGTTTGACGATATTGTTTTAAATTATTGCTCTCTTAAATCTAAAACAAGAAATATTTGTGTTGCTTATAGTAACATTTTGTTGTTTAAAGTTTAAGCACACGATAGCATTCGTTATCATGGGATCTGCTTTAAGTATTGGTTTTTTTTTAATAATTTTTATCTATAATAAGAAATTTTTAATAAAAAAATGCAAAACCATTCATTATTTTTGGTAATTGTTAACGACTTTAAAAAAATGTTATCATTCGAATAAGAATAACTATTGGGAAAGCCGTTTGTGTTTGTATAAACACTTTTAAAATTTTTGGTTTTTTTTTTATTTATATAATCATACAAGTCGACTTTTGTAACAGAGTAACTGAAAGCTGCTCCATTATCTCCTGACATGACTTGAATTTGTGCAATTTTATTTCTTTCTTTTCTCTATGTGTAAAGCAGGACCACCTAGAACCACCCCACACACAATAATGCATTTCATAAATGTAATTATTTCGATATTGAATTGTTTTTATTGTTGTTGTTGTGTTATACGTTTGTTTGTTAAAACATTTTAGTGGTAAATTAATCTAATAAATAAACAAAGTGCATTTGTTTATGCTAAATGACTAAGAATAATATTGTTATTGTTGCTTTTATTATTATGTTTATGCTCATAAAAAAATAGTGCAGGTAATACTCGGTTTCCTAAAAAAAGTTGGTTTTACAAATGATTCCATTAAAAAAATGTTTGTTATAATAATAGAAGAAAAACAGAGAGTTTTATTTAATTTAATTTAGAAAAGGCTCTATAGAAAAGATCCTGTGAGGCAAGTTGCATATTGAAATAAGAGCTCTAATTTGGTTAGCTGGCTCTCACTAGCCGGTTATAATTATTATTTCTCTTAAATCTTATAAGAGTCATAAAGCTTTTTAGTATTATTCTTACTGTAGGCCATAATCACACTGCGACTTTAAAGGCCAATTACGAAGCAGGTCCCAAATACAATGCGAGATTCCTTGCAAACATTTGTAAGTAAATCTATTACAATTTGAAAGAAAATTACGATGCAATAGATATTGTATGTGGTGATTTCCTTAGTCGACACGTATCGAGTTATTATTAGATAAGATAGTCTATTCGCTATTGAATGCGGTGATTAGATGCCAGGCTTACTTTTTTAAAGTGTGCTGTTGCCTATTGAACACCTAATAGTGGAACTGAAGTTACTCTGCCCAAGAATAATCGTTAGAGAAAAAAATTCAATAGACTGTAAAATCAACGCTTCATCAACGATTTATTTGCGTTGCCAGGAGATATTATGGAAAAAAAGAAGCTAAATTTACCTTAAAAAAGGCTGAGAAAAAGCTAAACAAACGTGATCAAACAAAGCCCGAAAGCAAAAAAGTAAAATTCCCAAATGTTGGTAAAAAAAAGAGAGAAGTTTTAAACTGTTAAACGTGAGAGAAGAGAATTTATTTAGTACAAAGTGCAGTATTGTTAGTTTTATGCTTTTAGTATGGGTATTTAGTGCTTTAAATTTTCGCTGAAAAAATTTTTCCAGTTGCAAGTGTTTTTTTTTTTTTTACTTGGTAAATAAATTATTCTATTAAGTGGGATGGCATGCATAAAAATAGCATGTACAGAAATGCCATCAAAAACAATATATTATTTATTTAGCTAAAAATTAGATGAAAAATTATACGAGTATGAAGATCGTATGTAGCAAATTTTAGAGAATTTGAAAAACAAATTCTCTAGAAAATGGTTAATTTTTTAAATGCTTTTGAATAATTTGCGTAAAAAAATATTAGGTAATTCTAATGGTTGGGATTTCAAAACAAACAAACTTGGTTATTTGTTTTTCATTTAAAATCAATTCCTGTAGCAGGCACAAGGGTTTCACATCTCATAATGAATTATATGGGCCTTAACCAAACACTTAAAAGTTGCTTTAGTTGATTTAAAACCAGTCTAACCAATAATTCTATATAAACTGAAAATAAAAGCGTTGGGCTTTTGTTCATTTAAAAAGGACATTTTTTAAACAAAGAGCGTTACTGCTTGTGTGTACTTAATATTTCAGAGTATAAAACAAATCACCAGAAGTGTCACTTGTCTGTCATTCTTCATCTTACAAATATTGTACTCTTTTTGGGTGTGTGTGTGTGTAAGGCATTTACTAACAACTACCAACCATCACTGCATAATAACTTAATGAATACGATGTGTGTGTGATTTATATCACACACACATCACATCATATCACCACATCACCATATCATCACGACAACTGTAAAGTCTTCACTCTTTGTTAGCTGTCACTTAACAAAATGTCATTTAAATATCACAAAACTAAATGCGTTATCAGCAACCAAATGTAACATAACAAACACAATAAGAGAAACATTCTTTAATGCTAAAATTTCAAGATTAATTAACTAAATTAATTATTTTAAATTTTGGTAATAAAACAATTTGATTCTTCAGTGTAACAAAAAAAAAAAATCAAAAACAATTAAAAAACTAATTGAGTTATGAAATCTAATAAAAACAAAATTTTTATTCTTTCTAAAGTCAATAAAAATTGTTGCTACTAAAAAGTTGCCAACAAAATATAACAAAAAAATTAAACACACTAGAAAGACAGCAAGTATTGCTTTAATTATAAAATCAGAATGGATGTCCACAATCACTAATTAATTAATACATTCATTTTAAACAGAAGTTTGTTGGCATGTGTGTAAGATATTTTGTTATGAAAACCTTTAAGGCAGGATTCAAAATAAAGTCAAATACGTGTTACATGGACATTTTAAAAATCATTAACGATTTATTGATTAAGATTTTACTAAAATGCACTGCAAATGCAAATCGTTATTTGAGCTCATAAATTTTATAGTTGGCGTTGGAATGCGTATTTAAAATTTCTTTGTGAAATTTGCGAATTTAAAAAAGACAAACAAAATAAAATAAAATCTTGAGATTTGCAATTGATGGTCGTCAGGCCGCCACGCGCGAGTTATAGCTTTAATTTAATGTTTTTTTAAAAAAAAGACAACTTTTCCTTTTGGTTATTAAATCAAAACTGTCTTTTATTTGTTTTTAACTTTACAATGAAACTTATTAACTAAATATAAAAGTGCTTATTATATTGTTTTACTTTGTTAATTTTGAAATTTAATAAATTTCCAAATAATTCCAAATAATTGAGTTGTTATTAATTTTATATGTTTTGCAATTTAATAATTTTTATTGTGTTTTTATTAATGTTAAATATTCTGTAATTTAGTAAATTTCCAAATAATTTTGTCCGTAATATTTTATTGACTTCCTGTATTTACTTTATTTGCTTTGTAATCAAAAGTGTTTAATTTATTGTTGGTGAATCCATAACTCGTGCCACACAAAAAAGAGCTTCCGTTGTAACAACTGAATTTGTTAGCAGTCAGTAACGATAATCAATTTTTTTTTTGAAATTATTATGAAAACCTAAAGTCTGGACACAAATTCCGTTGTTACAACCGAAGTTATTTTCTGAGTTTTCTGTTTTTTTTTTTGGTTTAAATACAAATTTTTAGTTCCTCTACCTTAAACTGCTTGATTCATTGAAAATTTTGCACTCAGTACGTTTAAGAAAAAATAAAGATTTCTTACACTAAACGACAAGTTTCTTAAAACCTATTTTAAATTGTATTGGTCACAATAAGTACTTAGCGCAATCACAGCAGCCACAGCTTTTAGTTTCAGCCATTTATGTGCTGTTAAGAAACTGTCAGAGTTTGTATAAAAGTGATTTTTGCTCGCATTATTTTATAAACTAAAAACATATTTACTTACAAACATACTGCCCATTTGACTCTATAATGTCATAACTCTGGAAAAACAAAAAAAAAATTCTGAATAGCTTCCAGGTAGAGAATGGAAAAGAGACTCAAGTGGATATTCTGATGTGCTGCTTTTATGATATTCATAAAAGAGGAAAAAGCAAGGGCGAGAGAAAACTGTTAAAGATAAAAAAAATGCAGCTGAGCGACTTCTACAAAAAAACAATGGCAACTTGCTTACCAAAGTGGAGCTCACACTGATACAACCATCTGCATCATATACCCAGAAAAAACCATCGGTTGTAAGAATAAAATTTGTTAGCAATTAAAAATAAAGTTGTTAGAATCAAGGTTTTTAGTTGTAGTAATCAAAATTCCATAATATGGTTCTCTTACAAAGATTTTGAGTTGTAACACCGACTTTCTATTATCACAAATAAAAAAAGACCACAATATGATTCTCATAAAAATACTTTCAGTTATAACACCGACTTTCTATCATTACAAATAAAAAAAATTTCATTAAAGCAACTTTTGTTTTTTAATTGCTAATAAATTTAGTTATCGCAGTGGCAATAGGCCTATTTCAGTTGCAGTGACCAGATGACTTGTTCTCGCTCCTCATTCTAATTCTAAGTCCCCCAACCGAAGTTGTTTTCTCACTGTCTGTAAACGGGTTATTTTTTTTCCCCCTCAATAATTACTCAAATAGAAAAATATGAACACAGAAAACAAGTTTAATTGCAAGAACTAAATTTGTTTCTAATCAAAACTTCAGTAGTGGTAATCACATATTTTGGTAGTAGCTATAGTCCAGTATTTTGTTCTCTTAGAAATATTTCAAACTGTTATACCGCTTTTCTATTGTCACGATAAAAATACTGAAATTTTGACTGAAAACAAATTTAGTTCAAACAAGCGAAGTTGTTTTCTTATTGTGCTCTTGAGCTTCATAGTATATATTTCTTACACATATCACTCTCTCAAATTTCTGTATATTGAAAATCTCAAATAAATGTTGTTGTGACATTGTTACTGCAAATGGTCAGCTTGTGTTTAAGAAAAATATTTTAAATAAAAGAAAATCCTGTGTGTTTTCTCTTTTTCTATTTTAACTGAAATAAAATTATAAGAGATTTTTTTTATTGATTCAATTATCTTAAATGCCAAATTTATCGCAAATAACGTTTTTGTTTTATGAAATAAATTCTATAAAAAAAATTAAAAAGCAAACAAGTAAATGGAAACAATAAAAATGTGTGTCTTTTTTTGAAGCATAATTCTTTAAGCCAGTTTTATGAGTTATTGACAATATGAAATAAGAAAGCAAATAAATAAAATTTTCTGGGGAATTGGGGATACATGAAACCGGTTTTTATGCTTAAAAAAAGACAGAAAATATTTTCAATTGCGGTAACTAAACTTGTTACTCCTTTCTATTTCTATGGCTTGGACCTTCAAATGAAAAATGAAAGTTTTTTTTTTTTTTAATTTCAACTGCCTTCTGTAAATATGACCCTACAAATTCTTGACTTCCAATGCTTTTGCATCGTTTCTCCAAGCTAAGCATTCACAGATGAATACTGTAAAATACCTGAAGAAGTACAATATTTTATCTATTCCATCAGAGCGGATGGGACATGCAGACAGATTCTAGAATTTTCTTATGACAGTAAAATTGCCCTGGCTAGATAGCAGTCGCAGTAGCGATTTGTTGGGGCTCCAAAGAGCCCGATTGAGAAATGTGGTGGCTGTAGTAACGGGACACTGCAATTTTGACAACCATGCTAGAAGAATGGGTTTGCGTTATAATGACTACTGTAGAAGTTGTCAGGACGAGGAAGAGAAGGAAACTGTGGAGCACCTTCTCTGCCAGTGTCCGGCCCTGGAAGAACGGCGCATGATCCACTTCGGTGAGCGACGTCTGCAGGGTCTCACTGCTTTGTCGAATGCAAGTGTCAACATGCTTTATGGCTTCATTAGAAGCAGTGGTTGGTTTGTGTGACGGACTCACTCACTTTCTTTCTTTCTTTCTCTATCTTCTTTCCTCCCCTTCACTCTGCTATCACTATCTCTATACAGGTATCACAAAGGGACCACGTCAGAGGACCCAAGTGAGCCCAGCACTTGTTTTATTTCTTTAGGGCGACCTGTTAACCTAACCTAAAATTGCCCTCTCTAAGATGAGATAGAGTTAAAGCAGCACTGGCTGTTACTCCTTTAATAAATAGAAATATGAAGGGAGTAAGTGGGTGTTATAAGTCTTCTAATTGAATTTTGTTCAAGCTTGAAAATTTATGATAGATAAAAGATGCTTGATTAACTAATTTAGGTTTGGCTGTTAGCAGGAAACGATAAAATGATTTTTTTCAAGCTCATTCTGAGAAAACTACTTCGGCTGTAAGAATTAAATTTTATGACAATCGAATTTTTTAATTGTGATGAGAAAAAATCGGTGTTGCAGCTAAAAATATTATTGAGAGAAAAATATTTTAGATTGAGCTATCAAATTTCGAACGTTACAACTGAAAAATTCTATCATTTAAACTGAATTTTTGACTATTGACAAATTCAGTTGTCACAACCAAAGTAGTTTTCCCAGAGTGAGCTGAAAAAGAAAATTATAATAAATTATTGAGGTCACGCAAACAATTGTTATTTAATTTAGTTTTGGTGACAAAGTCAGTTCTTACAATGAAAGCGGTTTTCTCTGTTATCCCAATAGGTCTATTTTACTGATTTGTTCTAGCTTTTCTTGCTAATTATTAAGAGGCTTTCTGTATGCATACATACATTATATTTTTTTACAGCCCAACACCCAGAGTGTAGTCAGGAATATCACCTGTAACCTCTGGATTGCGAAGGTAGTGCGTTACAGACTAATCTAAAGGGCTTATTGATACGTTTTCAAGGATTTGTTTTATTAAAAAAGAAAATCCACATCAAATTAGTTTTTTTTTTTATTATGTATGTGATTTTCTAATTAATTCGTCTCCATTATTCAAATTCTATTACACTATCAAGTCAGTTATTTATTTTTAATTTTTTTTTTTAATATGTAATGAAATATCAGTTATAAACATAAATAAATTCAATTGTTATAAACGAAAAATATAAAATTGTTAAACAAAAAATAAATAAATAAATAAATCAATTGAAAACAACAACAATAATTTCAGTTTAAGCAACAATTGAGGCTGTCAATTAACAGTGCATCAGCACAATATTCACTAACATTAAACTGGGTGCATAAAGTTGAGGATTAATAATTTTTTGCTGCAGCCCCAAAATATGAAAAATTCCAAAAAAATAAAAAATAAAAAGAAGAAATTACAATTGACCATTTAAAAGCGCTGGTAAACAAAAGAAATGAAGAGAAATTGTTGAACATTAATTGGTTTTTAAATCGATACTTCTGTTGATGATGACAATGATGAGCTGAGTGAGAGAACACCAGCATGAGCCACACAGATATGCAGCCATTCATGCTGCTGCATGAGTTGAATACAATTGATGACGGCAAGGCATTGATGAATAATAAATATTTAAAATTAAATTAAAAATAACATAAATTGGCATTTAAGTATTAAAAACACACTACGCTTAAGTAAGAATACTGTGAATGGGAATAAGATGAATGCAGACTTTTTGTATTAGCCTGCAGCGAAAGAATAATTCATTATTTTTCAAAAAATGATAACATTGCATTAGAATAATAAAAACATTTTATCGATTCAAGGAAATATTTAATTAAGTGAATGAATATTCTATTAGTCTCATGACACACTGTCGTTGATTGATATGTAATTCATTTTTTCACTGGATTAATGAATAAAATGCTTTCATTCAAAAATTTATAAATCTTTTTTGGTAGTATTTCCTTTTCTTTATAATTTTTTTTTTCATTTTTCTCTGCAAGCGAATTTAAACTTTTAAAAAATTTTAATCTTTATTTTTTTAATTTTTTATTCGAAATGATATAAACAAATATTTTTTTAAGCATTTTGGTTTTTTTTATATTTTAGTTATTATTAAATTATATTCCACTCCTTTGTGTGTCTTTCTCCAGGAAAATAATTTTATAAAAAATAAAAAATCATTATAAAATTATTTTCCTAAAGAAAGACACACGAATTTAATAACAACTAAAACATAAAAAAAAGACCAACCAAAAAGCTTAAAAAATATTTATTTATTTCATTTCTTTTAAAAAATTTATTTTCACAAAAAAACCTTATTTTATTCCTGGCACTATGATCATATTGTCAGCAGTAGACTAAACGAATTTAAATTTTATTAAAACGTATGATAATTGCATCAGTGATACTCGCAAGTAATTTATGTTTTAATTTTTATTATTTTTTTTTAAGATTTTGTTTAGCTGATTGTAAAATATGAACAGATTTTTTTTATAAACACATATTTTTAATGTTATTTATTTATTTTTCAGAATATTTCAACTATTTTTTATAAAGCAAAAAAATAAAATAAAATTTTTTTTAAATAAAAACATTTATAACAGTATCAGCATGTTATGAAGGTGTTTTCTTTTCAACACCTACAACTACAAAGACAATAACTTTTTCATAAAAAAAATATTAAAAAAGTTACACACACACCCATCAGCGTTGACATTTTAGCCTTTTTTCGGCTAAATTTAGCCTTTTTTTTCGAATTGAACCTTGAAGCTTGTGACTTAGACTCTAGCTTTTTTCCTATGCACTTTTTATTTTCAAAATAGCTTTAAATAGCTTTTTTTCTTTTTCGCAATTCTTTTTGTAGATAGTGCAAAAAAAATTTTTTTTTATCATTTTTTCAAAAAAAAAGCGAAGGGGGTAGTCCATGGTAATTTTTGGGGAAAAAAATTTTTTTCGCACTATCCCCAAAAAACAATTTCAAATTAAAGCCAACACGTTTTTCAATTCAACGCAACAGAAATCAAGTCGATAACTAAAAAACTAAGCAGGTTATAGCCAAAAAGGTAACCAGTTCTGCCTCTTCCCGGCCACTTTTTAGTAGATCTGGTTACCTTTTTGGCCACAACTTTCTTAGTTTTTAATATATCGACTTGATTTCTTTTGCGTTGGATAAATAAACGTATTGACTTTAATTAGAAATATTGTTTGCTAATATTGCGAAAAAATATTTTATAATTTTTTCAGAAGCCAGCAAAAAGGAAAGCATGTTTAAAACGACTTTATTTTCTTTAGTTTTTGTCATTGTATGTTCTCTCCTCAATTTTTTATAAAAATCATAAGTATTATTTTAAATTTTAAGCGATAGTTTTTTAACTTTTAGCTAGCATTTTTTTGTGAGTGATTTAACTTTTTCTAGCTAGGCAAATTTAGCTTATTTTTTTTCTAGCCTCCTGGCAACGCTGACACCCATATGAATCGTACATGTAACTCATTGACCAAACCAATAAACAATGCAGAAGCAAAAATAATGAAATAAAAAAATTTTTTGCCTGAACACAGTGGAACCATAATTTTTTTTTTTTTTATAAAGAAAAAAAATTAAATTTCGAATTAAAAAAATAAAGAAATAATATAAAAAATTTCAAAATCTTCTGAAATTTTTGTAAAAAATAAATTAATTTGAAGTCATTTGGAAACAAAAATATATTTTTTTATTTGGCAACATTTGGATTATCGTTTTCAAAAACATTGCCAGCATCTCTAGCACTCTATAGCTAAAAACTTCTTCCTTGATGAACCGCTAATTATCAGGCATTTCTAAGCTGTTGCCTTTAAAATTTAGCGAGCCATTTGACTTCGTTAAAAATAGGAGGCAGACCGTACAACACAATTTAAATAGAAATTTTGATGGATGTCGTATGTTGTAATTTGCCAACAACAATTGGTTTTGCTTTGCAATTTTCTGGTTTTGTTCTTCTTCTTCTACCTTTTCTATTCAATTTCTCCAAATCAATCAAAATTTCCAGTTTTGGTGTTTCAACTTGTGACTCATTTTAAATTCATCCTAATGAACGATACCTAAGGGTCATTGCTTTCTACACAGAGAGAGCAACTTCGGTTGTAAAAACTAAATTTTTTACCAAAAAAAAAAATTTTTTAATTTTTTTAAGTCTCCCAACCAGAATTTTATGATAGAACCGAAAATTTAGTTTTCTTAAAAAATTTTCCAGCTGCAACATCGATTTTCTATTGTCGCTATAAAAAAAATTCGTTTATTGCAACTGAATTTTTGATTGTTAACAAATTTAGTGCTCACAACCGACGAAGCTGTTGGAATTAGCGCTACGATATATTTTTTGTTTAACAAAAATTTCAAAAAAAATATAATGACAAGCGCTGAAAGATCTAGGCCTTAGATATCCAATGATATAGTGGGCCAATGTTAGGCTGGAACGTCGGCATCTCGTATTTTTGGTATGGATTCCTGCACACAGCGGCTTTATTGGGAATAAGTAAGCGGATAAATTGGCTAAGCCTGGCTTTAACATGAATATTTCTGTCTCAGTGAGAGGCGCTGCAGCGCTTAGTAGCATCAGAAGCTGTATTCTTGGTTACTACCAAGTAAAGGCGGATACCAGAGGCCGGGGTCTAGAAACGTGTAAGTTTACGCGTCAATTATGAGCCCGCTTTGATAGTAGACGCTCTAATCAGCTAGTGAGCAGGAATATAAAGGATATTCCTAGACTGGTGGGTGTGATAAAGGGTCACTGCTAGATGAACGGCATGCATGCCAGCAGGTTGGGATTGCCTTTCAACGAAAACTACTGCTTCGAAGAGTAAAGAGACAGTCTTTCACCCGCTATTATGGCCTCGAGTTACAAATTTCTTGGTGCGCATCTAAGGGACGAGCTACCAGAGATATGGGGAGTAGAGTCACTGAACCTTCTTAATGTCTCGTGATGGATCTAGGTCACTTTATCACTACATGGTTTAAATGTCATCCTTGCGCAGAATCATGCTCCTCTTCTCTGTATCGTTTAAATTTTAGTAAATGTTCTGCCAAAGCAGGAAAAATTATTCAACGAGCTTGTGATTCAAAACAAAATCTTGCAATTCGAATCGAAAGCTGTCAGGACTCCAAGTAAATCAACCAACCAAGCAACTAACATAGCGAATGAAATCAATAAAATCAATAAATTGCTCATCTATTTAACCCAAGCGCCAATAACTTTTGTAGAATTCATAAACGTTTATCGAGGAATCTATGCTTCGAACCAAGCACAGCGGGGAAAGAGAAATTGTTTGCTCCTAACGAAGCCTGTGAAGCCATGATCTCCTTTGTACCTGGATAATACGATCGTTAAAGATTTTTCTTTTATTTTTTTAGTTTTTATTCACTTTCCGACTTTAAAAGCTTTAGCTACAAACAGTCATTTGGAATTTCCATTTCCACTGTATTTTAAATACAACCACTTGTTGCATATAGAAATTTACCTGTAGGATTAACAAAACACACACACACACAAACGTACTCAGTAGGGACACACAGCAAAAGTATTCCCTGCATTTGAATAAAAGCACTGACTGATCAACCTGTAGTTACTGCTACGACTTTTGTATTAATGTGTGTGTGTATGTATGTAAGCGTGTGTGGTTATAAAGTCAATCATATGAAAAACCTCAAACTCTTTAATTTTCTCTCTGAAGGATAAAAATAACTGGCAAAATTGATTCAATGACTGCAATTCAGTTGGGTTTTTGTTTTTAACTGATTGTGTTTTTGTTTTTTTTTGTTTTTTTTTAATTGTATTTTTTTATAAACACTTTTTTATTATTTTTATTATTAAATACTGTTTTCTTCGTTGCAGGCAACGTAACAGTAGTTGTTGTTGTTGTTAGTCTTTTTTATTGTTTACGATTTTTCAATTTAAGCAAACAAAACATTTTAATTTCAGAGATTTAATTAACAATATCGTCATGTTTTTAAATGCTTAAAAAAAAAACAAAAACAAAAACAACTACAATGAAAACAATATTAACAACAACAACAACAACAAGATTAAAAACAACATCAATAAATATTGCAGTAAACAGATTGTATAGGCAGGTGTATGTGTGTGGAAGTGACAAAAGGCATCTCGAAAGTCAATTTAGTTTACAAAATAAAACTAGTGACCAGAAGTGACTAACATGCACTAAATGTTTGCTTTTAATTGAAATTTAAATAGTTTCTATTGTTTTCCATGATGAAACAGATTATCAGTATCAGCAATACTCGTAACTCCTCTTCCAAAGAATACAACCTCAATTTCTTTTGGTTTTTTTTTTTTCTTTTTTTGCTTTGTAGTCTACGACTCTATTAAGAATTGTTTGAACATTTTTTAACTAAAGATTGACACAATCACTTAATCATACTTATGCTTCACACAATCAAAGAATTTACCAGAAGTAATTGCCAAGAGAAAGCAGTTTTAGGAAGTTTTTTTGTGTTTGTGTTTTTATTGGCAGCAAAAGAAAATTTAATAAAAAATAAACGAAAATCATCTGTTCATCCTGCAAGTCAAGACTTCTCAAAAAATTCTACAAATTTCAGCCCACAAGTAAATTAGGAAAGGAAACACGTTTTCTACATGCCAGTCAGCTAGACTCAGCAAACCAGAGCCAGCGAGCAATAACCACCAGCAAGAAAGAACCAGACAGAGCCAGTCAGCCATAATCAGCCAGTCACAGCCAGCCTAAAAACCAGCCAGAAATAACCATACCCAACCAGCCAGCCAAAGCCATTCAGAATCTGACTGTCAGATAGCTAGCCAGTCACATTTAGCTAGCCAGGCAGTCAATGTCAGTCAACTAGATCCCGTCAGCCAGAGCCAGAACTTGATCCCAGCTAGCCAGTCAACTAGAGTGCGCCAGCTAGATATAACCAGAACCAAAAAAGCAAGCCAGAGCCATTAAGAACTTGACAGTAAGCTAGCCAGCCAGCTAAACAGGCAGTTAGTGTCAGTCACTTAGATCCCTTCAGCCAGAGCCAGAACTCGATCAATTAGAGTGAGCCAGCCAGATACAATCAGAAGCAGAAAGAAGTTTTAAAAATTAATTTTATGATTTTATATCGTCAATTTTGATTACTAAGGAAATATTAACCGGAAATGAGGCTGAGAAAAGAAAATGTGAAGAAGACAAAACTAAATTTGAAAACCTTTGCAAACTGAAGAAATTAATTTTTGACGATAAAGTGGACAAAGTCGTTATATCAAATGGCTTAGACTCAAGCAATTCGTGACAACCCTACAATGGATTACATGGCCGGCAAGAAACATTTAGAAATCAAATACGACCATCTAATATATCGACAAGAACGACAAAACTGCTAAAGAGTTTCGGTTGGGCATTTGGCTTTTGCTTGCAGATTGATGAAACACATCTAACACAAGCTCAAACTTGGTCTTGGTATTGAAGCAGATGATGGTTATAGGTTTATCAAGATGACACAAAATGTTAGTGATAAGACAAAGTGTAAGTGATGACACAAAGTCACCTAACACTTCATCTGCTATTTTTTCTGTGGGGATATTTTAGTCGTAAAACCTTTCAGGAAATATCAGAATCACTCAAACGTTTTATTTTTACTTTAGTCTAGGCTTCTGAGAGGGAAAGTTACTTTATTCTCTACGAGATCAGCTAATCAAACTATTTAAAATTTGTGCCCCAAAAAAGTCAAGGCTTACAAGACTTTAGAAACAGACAATCACAAAACACACATGTCGCATTCAATGTTAAAAGAAATAAATTGAAGTTCCAGCTATTTTAGCTTGAAATTATTCGAAGGATTTTATAAGAATTGATGGTGGCTGTGAAAATGTCTTTCTGAATAGAATGATTTCAAGAGTTTTTATTACCAGAAAGCTGTTTCTCTCGAACTACCAGTTCCCATGCTATCAGTTATAGATCGCAACCCGACTGTATCCTTCTATCATTGTCAAGTCCTTAGCAAGAAGACATGGCCGTTGGCTTACATGATGGAAGCTACAATTTTAACCAATAGATTTTTTTTAAAAGAAATTTTTAACAAAATCTTGTGCTTTTTTTCTATTTTTATTTTTCAGTTTTTTGATTCTTTGTTTAGCTGTAAGGACGAGTTTGAATAACAAAAAAAAAACAAAAAAGAGAAACAGAGAAACAATAATGCATAATTTAGTTAGCGAATGAATATCATCAATTTTATTAATGCTGTTGTTGTAAATTAATTTAAGGCTCTAAACAACCAACTGCAGGAATGAATGCTAGAGTGAGGCAAGCATAAGTGTATGTATGTGTGTGTGTGTATGAACAACATGTAAAACCAGGAAGACATGTAAATTAAGTTAATACACTTTGTGTCTTTGTATATCAAACAACAATTTATTTCTGTTTGACAAACATTCAATTTGCATGCATCACACAAACACTCATACAGACAGCTAAAGAACACACTTAAAGGGAAGTTGTTTTTTTTCTCTCTCTTTTTCTCTCTGCCCCTCTGTTTCTTTTGTTTTCTGTGAAACATAATGAATGCTTTTACATTTCAGTGACACTTCCGCTAACAAATTTTTTTTTTTCTTATTTATTTTTCATGGAAATACATCAACTAAAGTCATTTTATTTTGCATCTTTGCTTAGCGCAAAAAGCATTAAAATTTTGTTTCATTTCTTTTTTTAAATTTTTTCTAATAGATCTCGTAGTAGCTTGTTTATGCTTTTAAATGCTTTTATAGTTAACCATGTCATGTAATGGCAGATTCTTTTACAATGTCACTCACAACAACTAAACTTTATTGGCAAATTTGTTTGATGAAAAATATTCCAACCAAAATCAAATTATTTTTCATAAACAAATTAAAAGCTGCAGCCATAGATTTTTAATTGATGATGATGATGGAGATGGATATGAGAATGATATGAGTTGAATATGAGTGATTGAAAATTTTACCAGTTTTTTATTAAATAAAATAAAAAAAAATAATAAAAATTTAAATTAAAATATAAACGTCGTATACAGCCCTGCTGTTCTCTAATAAAATTTGAATGGAATGTTCCACCTTATGGGAAGTTTTCCCGAATTACAGTAGGACTATGCTTTATTAATGCACCACTTCACTTGGCATTATTAAACAAAAGAAAAAAAGTCAAAAAAGTATCTTTAGCTGTAGACTTAGAGACTTAAAAAGTTCTAGAAAAAATATTCCTCGTAGTGTTTTATATAAAACAAGCATTTCATGAACCTAAAATGGAGGATTTCACATGCAGACTTAAAATTTGAAAAAATAAATGAACTTTAAACACCAATATGACCTAAAGCCAGATATAAACGTTTGTTTTGGTTCCCTCTACCATAATCCGCAGTGTAGTAGTTATAATCTGTTTGTACCTGTTTGTGTATAAGCTGAAATTTATAATTTTTATAAATCGTTTATCCAACATTTAAAATTATTTTAAACAAAATTCTCTTTTATTTTATTTTAATTGTTTAATACTTGAGTGAGTTGCTTGGATGCATGAAATCTAATCAGGTATAAAACTAAATAAATTTTAAAAACGCCACAATATAAAATAAAAATAACCCTCAATCTCGAAACAAACGTTACACTTGGCTTTACAGTGTATTCAGATGTGTATGTATGTGTGTGTGTGTGTTTAACATGTGAATCGATACTTAAATGATACGAAAAGAAAACTAACTTTCCTATAGAGAAGAAACTAATGAATTATGATTAAAAGGATTTGTTACAGTCACATAAATTTAGCAACAACAAAAAGAAATTAATTAACGAAAGCACGTTTTCTTGCCTTAAAATTTTATCTAATTTGAATATTAATACCCACATGGACATAATTAAATGACAGAGTGTATAAAGCATTTCCATATACAAGCAGTGTTCTTTCTGCTGTGAAATATAATTTTCTTTATAAAAACTATTATTTAAAGGGGTAATTTAAATCATGAAAAAGACACAGTGGGCAATAATTTAAAATCTATTAACAAAAATTAAAAATAGGTAGCACATTTTTTACTGATTAGTTTTTCTAAATATAGCTGATGATGTCCTGACAGGGCGCCCTAACACAAAATGTAAATCATGTCTTTATTCTACTAAATTCTGTAAAAAAAAGAATATTATTTTTCTAAGTGCTAATCGGAGATTAAAGTTCTATATCTGAGTTGCTTGATGTATTTTCCTATTGTTGATTATGTAAAATTTAAATCGTTCAAATAAATAAGTTCGTTCTTGAGAGTAAATAATTTTGTGTAGTAGTAATAAGGACTTTCAATTCAACTTCATATAACGATTTAGCATACTGAGCACTTCCATCGTATCTCATTTTATACTGCAGCCATATAGCAAAACCGCATTATACTCTACTAATAATGAAGAAATTCGTGACAGACAGAGTCAAATGCCTTAGAATGGAACGTAACACAACCCTCATGGAGATTGCGCCTACTATGCTCAGATACATTGATGTGTCATGTAACATAGCTATGCTTTGATCTAAATCCAGATTGATTTTTAACTAAGAGCTGCTGATTGTTGAAGTATTTAGCTATTTGCTCTTGTAACAATTGCTCAAATACTGTAGATAAAAAAAGTCATATTGACATGTAACGATACTTTTTAACAGCCATCAGTTTATGTAATAAATTTTTATAAAAAACACTACTACTCTTACCAAAAAAATAAATAAATAAATACAAGATTGACTTAGACTTTGAAGTAAGATTTATGAAAAAAATTCGGTTAAGGGTGACTTTAAAGTCTAATATAATTTTTTTTTTGATAAGGTGGTGCATTTTTTGAGTACGGGGGTTATACACAACAACTTAATTATCATGATTTTTAAAATATTTATTTTTCTATTCCAATTGCTTTTAAAAAATGCTACAGTAGTAGCAATAAAGATACCCTACAGTAGCAATAAAAATAAGCTGCAACAATAGCAATTGCTACAAGAGTATCAATTATAATACGCTACAATAGTAGCAATAAAAGTAGTCTACAAGAGTAACAATAAAAATAAGCTACAAGAGTAGCAAAAAAAAAGGTACAGCAGTAGCAATGAAAATAAGCTATAACAGTAGCAATGAGAATAAGTTACAGAAGTAGCAATAAAAATATGATACAACAGTAGCAATGAGAATAAGTTACAGAAGTGGCAATTACAATAAGCTACAAGAGTAGCAAAAAAAAATAAGTTACAGAAATAGCAATAAAGATATGCTACAACAGTAGCAATGAGAATAAGTTACAGAAGTAGCAATGAGAATAAGTTACAGAAGTGGCAATAAAGATATGCTACAACAGTAGCAATAAAAAGAAGCTACAACAGTAGCAATGAGAAAAAGTTACAACAGTAGCAATGAGAATAAGTTACAGAAGTAGCAATAAAGATATGCTACAACAGCAGCATTTGCAATAAGCTGCAAGAATAGCAAAAAAAATAAGTTTCAGTAGTAGCATTTTGTTTTTTTTTTTAATTCATAATTTTTTTGATTACCAATGCAAATCAATAAACACATTTAGGTAGCAAAATTTTTTTTTTTTTTTTGCATTTGTATTACAGAAACAGGGTATAGTAGGCAAACATTTGATAACTTAAATCTATTCTGAAAGGATTTTCTGTTACAGTGCAAAATAAAACTTTGGGGTCTCTTTCTGTAAAAGCGAGCAGTAGCTTTTTTTCATACATTTTCATTGAAAACAAAAACAAAATTCGAATATTTGTGTTCGTTTTCAATACAAACTTATATTATGCAAATGTAGTTCCTTCAAATGGGGTTAATGGTTCCTATTTTGAATGCTTAAGTAATCAATATCAGCATGCGTAATGACTCAACTTGCTTAGAGGTTTTTTTTTTAATTTTTTATAACAACAAAAACTATAAAGTCCTTTTATGTGCCTAAAAAAAAGCAGTAAATCCCTTAAATCTTATTTTATAATTTCCTTTTAAATAATTTCAAATGTTTGCTTGAGTTTGTGCTTTAGTTTTTAAATAAAAAATCTTTTTGATCTTTCTAGCATAAAATGTTACTAATTAAACAAACCATATAGAAATCTATAACACACATACATATGCACATACAAATATTAAATTTAAAACAAATAAAATCTTGCGAAAGCATTTTCAATTTACCAGCATTCGTTTAAATAGAGGATAACAGCTAAATGAAGGTTCTTTCGGTTTAATCAAGCAAACTACCCAGCAGCAACCCTTTCATAAACGACAAATTACAATAAAGAGACAGACAAACACATGACCAAATGATGTCATACAAATAAAATTGTTTGATTAGTTGGAAGTTTTTTTGTGTTTTCATTTAGAAAATTTTCCAACTTGAACATGTAATTGAATATTTACTTATAAATAACACACGATTAGAGGAATTGTTGTGTGTATTTGATGTGATTATAAAATGTTTTGTAATTGATATTGTATACGAAACAGGTAACCGGTAATACCTGTTTTAGATTAACAATTTTAAAGGTGGAAATTATATGAGTAAATATGTTTGCATGTAGGCATGCATGCATGTGAGTGTTGATGTTAATGAAGTGTGTTAAACACACTTCACACATACGCATGCAGCAGTAATGCGTATGCTGGTTTGTGTTTATTTACACCAAAAAAAAAAACTTTGTTTTTAAGGTTTTATTTACAGGGTGTCAGCAAAACAACACCAGTGGAAGTGGTTTAAGTTAGTCAAAATCTCTCATTGAACAGGCTAATTGAATTCATTCGAAGCCCAAATCTTGATCTTCTGCATTGCGGTATATATGGCCTGTTTACAATAATAACAATAATAGTCAGGGAATAGTCTAGCTGAGTGAGATCGGGTTTTAAATCAATTTTAATTGAAGTAAAGAAATTTTATTGCTTAATCAATTAATTGATTTGATTTAATTAAAATGTTTCCATTCGTTTCTATAAGGAGTATAAAGTTTCTACAAACGTGATTTATCTTGGGCAAGCAATTTTATTTCACAACAACTTTTGCTTAAAGCAGAAGTTTTAATATCGACCTGGCAACTCTTTCTCATAGAAGGAGGTTTTCCCCTTCAACTGTTACCTTGTAGATTCCAGTCGATGGCATTTCTGGTGATGTCGTTAGTTCCATTTTCATCTAATACTTTTTCCTCCATAAGCTGCTTTTGCTGACTAAATTTGGCCAGAAGAAGACACATCCATGTCTAAAATAGGTTTTGATTACTTCTTGGCTCAAAACCGTATCTAGTGATTCTAATTGATGGCTCTTATTCCCTCTACTGCTTATAAAACAAACCGGAGTAAAATTATTTTTTTTTTATTTAAAAAAAAAAAATTTCTAAACATTAAAAAATTACACTGAAATCTTTTACTGGGGCAAAGCAAAGGTAAAGCAATTCGCGGAATTTTATATTAAATAAAATTTAAATGGAAATTTTAATCGTTGCCTAGCTAACGTTAGTTAGTTTGGCTTTTATTTTAATCTACACTCTTTTGTTGGAAAACCCTGTGCGTTTTTAATTTGTGTAAAAAGAGGTTTTGCGCGCTATTTATTTATTCAAGTTTGCTCTGACCATTAACCACATATTAATATGCAATTATGTTGATGGTTTCCTTTTGCAAGTAAATTGTTTATAAACAAAAATTTCTTTTTGGGGGATGTGCTATTTTTTTCTAAGCAATTTTTAGTTGTATAAACCAGTGTGTTGCAGATATAAAATGTATTTCAACGATTTTCTTTAATAGTTTACCACCTGTGGTTTGGACAATGTGGCTGCATTACATTAAATAAACACAAGAATTCAATAGTTTAGCATTTTAGCAGAGTAAAGGGATGATAATACGATTACTGTACTACGAGGAGAAACATATTAAAAAAAACACAAAAAGTACTCCTACTGCCAAAAAAAAAAATTTCCTGGGATTTTAAAGAAATACTGCTGGCGTTTACAAGAAAACTGTACATTCGAGTTGTTAAACTGATTTTCTATTGTTGCTTTTAAAAAATTTGTTTATCCCAACAGAATTTAGTACTTACAGTGTTCTGTAACTTTTTCCTTTGGGTTAGAATAGTTACTTTAGACAGAAAAAACTAAAAATCATATTCAATTATGAAATTCATAAACACAATTTATTTTTTAAGTGAAATAGGACCCATCACAGAATGCGTAATAGAAAAAATAATCCTTTTCACATCGTACAGGAACAGAAACAAAATATCAAACAAAACAATTATAGACTTGAACAAAAAAATAATAGAATAAAACATAAACTTAAACAAAAGTTTGTTAGGAAAATTTTGTTTCATAACTTTTGCTTGTACATTTTTTATTTAAATATTTAAAATTTTTGGTTTATTAAATTTTTATAAAATTTTTATTTTTGAAAAATCTTTTGCCCAACAAAATAAAATATTGATTTAAGTGTAAAAAGAAATGCAGGACTTTTTGTTATGTATATAAGCTTTAGCATTTGTTTATGTATAAATAAACAAAATAAGAAAATAAATGTTGGCAGACACAAAATATGGACACAGAAAACTTTTAAATGCATAAAAAAAATATAATAAAAATTTGAAAAAAAGAAAACATACATGTGATCTCACGAGGATATTATTGATAAAGTCCAGCAGGATAAACTATAATGTGTAAGTAAAAGTAAGTACCTACATACACACAAGCACACATTTATTTATACCGATAAAAAAAAACAATTTTCAATGCATTAATAAAACATAAAATAAAATTAGAAAAAAAAATATTAAAGAATAATACAACAACAAGTACAAGTATTTTGCATAATAAAAAGAGTTTTATAAATTTTATTTTCTTCACATAACAAAAACTACAGACCAAAATTTTAGGTTTGAGATTGAAATATTTTTTAAAATGCCTGAAGAAATGTTTGTTGAGTTTAAAAATTATTAAAAAAAAAAAAAAAAACGTTACAAAATATTAAGTTATGCCTAAATTTAAATAAAGAAGACTTAGTTGGGGGTTAGAGGGATTCATAAGGGAAAAGAACTAAACTAGTCTTAAGGGTCCTTCTTTTAAGTTTTTCATGTTATAGACTAGTCACCCTAAAATTTCAATGTCCTAGGAGAGGGTCATTTGCAACTCTTTGCATACTACGTGCTTAACACAAAACCAGTTTAAAAAATGAAAATAATTTTTTCACTTTAAAGTGTATTTAGATAATTGAATAGAATTTTTTAAAAAATAAATTAATAATTTATTTTTCGTTATTAAAAAGACACATGCTTAAGGCTGGTATTCAAAGAGTTTAATAACGATTTCAAGTATAAATTATGACAAATTTTTCCTACAAATTTGTTACAATATCGATTTCAAATCTACTTTAATTTTCTCTGAATACAAGCATTAATATTTTTTTATTAATTTATATTTTTTAAATTCTATTAAATTATTTAAATAAACTTTAAAATGGAAAACATTTTTTTTATTGAACATTGTTTTACAAAAGCCAAAAAAAAAAATTTTTTTTTAATTAAAAAAATCAACTCTTAAATCTCTAATTGAATTTAATATTTTTAAAACAAAATTAGAAAATCTAGAAAATCTTTAAAAAGTTTATTCATTCACTTAATACAGAAGGCAACAAGTAGGAGACATGAAAAAAAAGAGGGGTATCGAACCTACATGCAACAGTTGAGTATTGTTTGCAACAAGTGAAGCAAAATAAAATAAAAAAAAAATGTTTATGGTTGTATATAAGACACTAAGGGTGGCTAATGTACTCGTTTAAATAAACTGTCATGGTATATGAAAGAGAATTCTTAAATCCTAATGGTATGTGTGAGACTAAAAAACACATTAACTGCGCTGGCAAGCAGAGGCGCAGATGTTTTATTTAAAATAAAATTAAAAATTAAAAACTGAGAAATAATTTGCAGTCATGCTGATGACACCTTGAGCGTAGCACCACATTCAAAATCAACTGAAATCAATATAGGAAAATTTCTTTAGCAATTGCTCGATATCGAATAAAGCGTTGTCTCAGTATGATTGCATTTTTTAAACTCTGAAATTTAATAGCTGTTACATATGTTCATTCTGATTATTGAAAATGGAGTTCTTTACTTAGAAACAAAGCAAAGTGAAGTCAATTGAAATTTTTCATAAAAAGTAATTTTCTTCGATGAAGCCGCTTCCCATCTGACTGCCTTCCTGATAATGGAATTCTGGTGGTCTCAACTAGATCGCCTGGATCTGGATGCTATGGTTTCAGCAAAACCTATCATACAAGAAATCGCTTTTGCAGCCTGAAATGGAAAACTTCACTTTTAAACCTTAAGACAGCTTTTTTACGAAACATATGACTGACTTCATAGATTAGTGGGTAGAGCACACAGGGGTCACAGGTTCGATTTTTGCTTAGACTGTGCATCTTTTCAGCACATGAATTTGTGCTATGTTTTGTTATTAAAAATAAAATAAAAGAAGTGCCACGCCCCTTTTAGTATTAAGTAACTTGTAACTTATGATATATATGGAAAACTTTGCCATATTTTTTTTTTTTGGTTTTTGTTACGTTTTCTAACAATTCAAATTAAATACCAGACAAACTTTTTTAACTTCTTTTTAACAATTTTATATATTTCTTTTAAGGAAATTAAAATTCTTTAAAAAGTATGGCAATATTTACATTTATGTTTAAGAGCTTTAAAATTTTAACTGCGCTTGTCTTGCTGCTCTTCTTGTAGTTGTATGGGTGTGGGTTTTAAGTGCATAAACTCACTTACACGAACTCAATTTTCTATTTAATTTTCTTTTTTCCCATTGTGCTTGTTTCCTTATTTCTTTGCTCCATTTATTTATTTATTTCTTGCTTCTACACTTCATTCCAACGAGCTTAAAATTATATTTGCGATTGTTTGTGTGAAACGTTGCTCTATACCTGTTGCTAATGGTATGAGCAACAGTTGCTAAGTAAAAGGCTACCATTAGTTAACAATATTGTTAATTATGATGTTGTTAATGACTTTCAATAAAATTGTTGGGAGTGTGAGTAGTTTGCCATTAAGGGATGCTTTATAAAGTGACTAAGAAGCAACAGTAATTTTTTTTAGTGTTGAAAAGTTTTTGAACTTTTTTATTATTGTTATTTAGCATATGTTGAATTTAATTAAAAAATATTAATCCAGGCAAAACATGGCAAAATTTTTAAGTCAAATTTAAGTTAACTTTGTATTGGAAGGGATTAAAATGGAAAATTTTATATTTATTGTTCCAAAATAACAGCTGACTAGTTCAATAATAAGCAATCATACAGCAACTGTACTCAAATTCTAGCTGGTTTATATGAAATACTTAAAAAACTTCTTCTGCTTAGATTAGTTCTTTGACTTTTATTATGGCTGATAAATCTGACTGAAGTTAAGGCTTTGGAAAGCCCCACTAGAAAAATTCTAATAGGGGATTTGAATGGAAATTTGGCTAAATCACTATCACTTTGCTCCGACCTTTAAGATCTTTTGTGCAGAATTGCAATCGATATAGAATGCCGCAATTTGGCCCCAACATAAGCTGTTATACCACTGGCAGTTAAACGAAGAAGAATCTATTTTTCCGTGAGTAACAAAATAAAAACTTAACTCTTCATAAATTTAAATTGTCGTGTTTATTGTCATCTAATAAAGTTGATATGATTTGCAAGCACAGAAAAGAACTATAGTTGCGAGCACTAATTTTGTTAGAAATGCAAAATTTAGTTGTGATAACCGAATTTTTTGGTTGTGCCAATCAAAATTCCTCAAAAATTTAGTTCTCTTAATAATATTTCAAATTTCTATTCTTACAACCAAAAAAATGCAATTACCACAACCAAATTTTTGATTGTGATAACCAAATTTATTGGTTGTACCAGTCGAAATTCCATATCACAGTCTAAAATTTAGTTCTCCTCATAATGTTTTAAACTATATTACCAAATTTCTATTGTTACAACCAAAATAATTCAATTATCTCAACTAAATTTTTGTTTGGTAAGAAATTTAGTTCTCACAACCAAAGTAGTGTTCTAAATGTATTTACAGCAATTGAAATTGTTGAGAATTTTAGTCATTAAAAAAATTTTAGCTAAGCATGGATTTAAGCCCAGGTTACAGCTTTTAATGTCAATTAAGTTTTAATTAAAAAGAATTTTGTTTTTTAAATTAACAAACAAATTTTTACTGAGAAAACAGCTACATTAGCTTGGCTTGGTGCCAAACAAAAATTTAGCGAATATCGGTATAAAAGCTTTTCCAAAACAGAATCTTGGTAAAGGTCTCAAAAAGTATCAAATCAATAATTTTGTTTTATATTATAGAACTTTTGTTGCTACAACTAAATTTTTAATTGGTAACAAATTTACAACCGAAGTTGTTTTCTGTGTGTACAACCAAAAATTGTTCATAAAAATTTTTAGTCACTTAAAATTCCCCTTAAATACGCTTACCAACACTTTGAATGAGATTTTTCTCTTTTAGCCTATAAAAGAGAAAATGATTTGAGTAAAAGAGTAACACCAAGATAATGCTGCTTTTAAGACATGAGTATAAGTGAGCTAAAGCTCACCTATACAAACAAAAAACTGGGTGCAGCTTTGTGAACCACTCGTGCGTATGTTTCAAATGCAAAACAAACCAAAAAGGCAACAGGTAAAGCCAACAAACGAAATATATAAAATTACCCCTAGAAATTTAACAACAACAAAAAAGGAAGAAGAACGAGCAGTGAAACTTATGTAAACAGTGGGCTGTTATTAAAAGAAAAAAAAAAGGAAAAACAGCAACAGATTGGAAACCTAAAATTCTCCTATACAAAGCGCAACAGTTAGAGGTGCCTGTTGCATGTGGCACCATAAGGTTGAATAAAGTTTCTAGTTTTTTTATATTTGCAAGAAATTGTTGGGATGAATGACACGCTATGTACCCTTGTGTGTTGCTTAAGTAAACGAATGTGTCGCCATACCAAACAAACACTTGCTAGAGTGAAAGAAAGTTTAAAATTCTTCAGAGTTTTTTTTTATATGCTGTTTTTTTAGCTTCCTTTTTATGTGATTTTAAGAACTGTTTTGCAATTTTTCCATGTTCTAAAAACTGTATTGGGAAATGGTCGCTTTAAAGTCACAGATTGTATAATCACAGTCAAGTGAAGAGATGGCAGTGATGGCAAATACATGCTCGTGCTCGTGTGTTATCGTTTGGACGGTAAAATTTGACTTCGTTAAATGTGGCAATTGTTCTGCTGTTGCATCACAAAATACGGTTTTGCAATCACACGTAACATGATGTGCACAACATGTATTCCATACCTGTTGATATTTTATGGTGAAAATAAATGCACCTACTGACTGCTAAAAGTTTCCTTATTTTTTTATAACTTGCACGGCCTAAATGGCTACATGATAATTATAAAACTTCATTATTATGAAAAGCCATCCCCTGTTACTCATCATCAGCAACGGGAAAGCATTAATAAACATCTGTATTGTGTGTATGTAAGCATTATATTGAAGGAACACACTAGATGAAGCAGTGGCAGAAGTTTTATTTTATTTTCAAAACAGAAAAATAGGAAACAAAAAACAAAATTAAGTAAAACATAAATAAAAAGCAACAAATATGAATCATGAATATTTAAGGCATCCCGCTGAATATTGACTGCATTTTGTAAGCTTCTAATAACCGACTTTGCCTGAACTCAGTTGGTTAGTTGACGCGTTCCAAGACAGTTTACAATTTGCTCCTACAATTCAATATTAAATATATAAATATTGTTTTTTTTTTTTAAATTTAGATAAACATAAACATATGCCTGACAAAATATTTAACTGAAAAAAATTGTCTAAATTATTTTAAAATTAAAAAAAATTTTTTCAAAAATTTCAAAATTTTTTAAAAGAAACCCAACTTGTTTAATTCATTAAAAAAATATTTCAAGTGAAAATTTTGTGCAAAAGTGGAAACGCGAAAAAAAGACTTAAAATTTTATGAAAAAAAATGTTCAAATTGTGTTGAATAAATTTTGCACTTTTTTTTATAATAAAAACATAAAAAAAAATTCTGACACTTTAAAGAAATTTAACAAAAAGGAGACTTTCCTTAATTTATATCATAAGCACAAGGTAATTAATTATTTATAAATTATTTCTTTTATTTAATGGCTTAGGCCAGTCAACCTGAAATAAAAATTATTTTGGCTGCCATATGGAAAGTTTTTTTTTTCGCTAGAGGTGAAAGTAGAAAAAACTATTAAAATTAAATAAAAAGAAAATTATTTTAGCCAAGACAAAGAAGAACAAATCAAATCTAAGGGGCGGCCAGATTTCATATTAGTTATTTAATAAAATAAATTTATTTATTTGAAAGCATATTTAAGCTTTTCTTTTAACTCAAAGATGGCTAGTTTTTTTTTTTTTTTTTTTTTTTTAACAAGGAAAGAGGAAAAATGAAAATATGCACAAGAAACATGCTTTTAAAATTAAAAAATATGCACCAAAGTATGCACTTATGCCTTTATGGAAAATAAAAAAACATTCAATATTTTTTTTTATCACATAAATTTATTGGACCATAATAATCACACTAAAGTCGGTATTTTTCTAAAAACGATTTTAGATTCATAAAATTCTTATGAACAAAATCCTTTCTGACTAGGATTATGGCCCATTTATTATAAGTTTAAATTCAGGTACGTAAATAAGCGACAAATTACTTTTATAAATTTCTTTTAGATCGACTAAAGCATTCAAGCGATAAATTCTGAAAATTAAATATCAAATACTCGTACCGAAATATGTTGCCGGACAATACATACGTTTACAACATCATCAATTAATTATTCTGTAAAATGGACAAAGTGCTTTAGCAAATTTATGCTGAAATAATTAAAAAAAAAACCAGTGATTTTCATACAAATTCTTAAAACAGCCACAAAATTAATAGAAAAAAATAAAAAAAGCAGTTTTTCCGTGTTGGCTTTTTTGATGAATTTAAGAATCGAAAATTGTTCATCTGTAAATTGTGAAGTAGTGAGCTCCAAAGATAAAAATACTTTTATCGATACAAATGTTTGTATTACAAGGAAAAGAAACAGATTATATTACACTAAAATGCCGATAATAAATGGGTCATTTCTTTTATTTATTTCACAAATACAGGTTATCACAAGCCGAATATTTTTCAATATTAAAAGTATGAAAACGAATACAAAATATGAACAAAATATATGAATTTATAATAAAATATGCAAAATATGCAAAAATAAATTGCTGCCATTTTTCAATAAATTCTCGAATTCGGAAAAGTAGTAGAAACGATTATCACTCACTAAGTAAAATCAGGCATTTGCATGAAAATGCCTCGGTTGTGACAACTTAATTTGTAACCAATTAAAAATTTAGTTGTAATTTAGTTGTAGTAACCAAATGTAGTAACATAAATCAGCATTTTATTTTTCTCAAAAGCTGTTATACCGATTCTCTTTTGTAACAATTGCTACTAAATTTTTGTTTGGTAAAAAATTTAATTCTCACAACCGAAACTATTTAAATTTAAATATTTTTCATAAAAATTTTTGTTATTTAAAAAACCGCTAACTTAATTTTTTTGATAGCTTTTTACAGAGACAACGAAATAAAACTGGCAAATATTCTGTTGTATTGCTCTATTAGAAATTAGAAATTAACTAGTACCGAACTTTCTCACCAACTAAAACTGCAGTCGGAAATATGACTTTGACAAGCGTTGTAATGCTAATGAATAGTTTTCGGGACACAAAAGAAAAAGTTGATATTCAAGGTACAAGGTACTGGTTTATAACCATGAAAAAGCGATTTTTTACCCGTAACTCACGATTTTGGGGGTGTTTAAAAATTTCCAAAAATTGATTTTTGTTGTACTCGATAGCACCTACCAAAACAATAATATCACTTCCCAGGTGTAATATATGTTAGGAACTATAGATAATTATTGGAAAGAATATTTGACTGCTAAGCCAACTTAAATTGTTTCACTTTTAAAGTAATTTTGGAGCTGTTGGCTTCAATATGTTTTTAAATTAATTTAAGTTAGAGCATTTAAGGGTTAAAACTTCTCAATTTGAATACTAGAATTTTTGCAATTTTGTATACTGATTTAAAATTTTCTTTCTTTTTTTAAAAGGTTGTTAATTTGGTTGTTGGTTGACTGCATGTTTCGCTGCATAAATTCCCTGCAGTGCATTTAATTTGCATGTAATCTAATTATCCTCTCGGCAAAGTCATTTTAATTTCATACACACACACACACACACACATACCCAAAGAGATTGAGCTACATGTATTGAATACAGGCCTTTACAAGCATACTTGAAATGGCTTTTAAGCATTTTTTATTATAAAATATTACACATGCTTGTAGTGATGTGAGGCTTTCAAGTATGATAGGGCAGTGCTTTAGCATTGAACTAAACACTCCGAAAAAGCAAGTCTATCACTTTAACCAATACAATTAAACTCAATTTGATATGTGATATAGAACAATGAATGTACTTTATAAAATGTGACTAAAACAAAAACAGCAACAAGAAAAGAAATTTTTAACAAGAAATCAAACAAGCTTGTGAGTGTAAGTGAATACATGAAAAATCAAAATCACGTTGCAACAATTTCAATATTCAAAGCACGTTGTGATTAATTGTTTTATTCATCTAAACTTACTGCTATAAGTTGCTGTATATGTGAAAAGGGTTAATGGAAAAACACATATACACGAAGCACGCAGCACATATACATGCACACACTTTTCACTTATAAATCCAGCCAGCATTTGAAAGACTGTTTTGGCAAAAAAAACATGGACTTTTCAAAGAACTAAAGCATGAGTCAAGCACTTGGACAAAGAATTCTAGAAATACTTCAAAAGCCAGTCAGCAAAATTTACAAAGAAAATCAATTGACGCTTTTACCATTTAAATATTTAGTTGCTGTAATCAAATTCACTAACAGAGTTTTTTTCTTAATTTTATTTTTAAAGAATTTTTTTTGTCAAAAACTACATTAAAAAAATCGAGTCTCTGATGTACTAAAGGCATTTTACACACAGAGAACAACTTTGGTTGTGGAAACTAAATTTGTTTCTAAGCAAAAATTCAGTTGTGATACTGAAAATTAGTAGTTGCTTTAAGCACAATTCGCCCCTACAAGTCAAAATTTAGTGCTCTTTAAAATATGTTAAGCTGTAAGATCGACTTTCTTCTGTCACAATTAAAAAACTCTATTAACACAATTGGATTTTTGCTTGGTAAGAAAATTTAGTTCTCACAACCGAAGTTGTTTTCTAAGTTTAGTACACACAGAAATTAATTACGGCTGTGAGAACTAAATTTGTTTCCAATAAAAAATTTAGTAGTTTGTATTCAATCGAACATGATTCTTGATGATGGGAAATATTTTTTAAATTTTATAACAAATAAAATTGAAAAACGAACTTTTCAAAAATTTAAATTTTTTATTTAAAATATTTTTTACCCCACATTTAAATGGTTACAGTAACTGACAACAAAATTTCTTTACTGTAAAAACCAACTAAAATCAACTGACTTATAATGTTTATTAAAGGACTATATGGAATGTTTAGGGTATCTGTGTAAGTGTCACTTAACCAAATTTGTTGTCATGTAAAATTTAAACAACATTCGGTTTGTTATAATTTATTTTTTGGTTACCAGTTTCTCACCTCAAACTCCTTAAGCTAAAAAAAAAAAACACTTGCTGGCCACACACGACTTGCTCGCTTTACTCTAACACACACACTTTACTAATTGTATTAAATCATGTTTGCCTTGGAATATTAAGAATCATGTAATCTTATAAAAGGATTACTCTAACCATTACCATTACCAGACTCATACAAACACTTGCATACCCCTACAGACATATGAGTACGTGCTATGTTAACTCTTTATGTGTGGGAGCTTGTGTTTGTCTTAAAATTAAAAGAAAATTGTGATTTATAAGTTTCTGGTGTTTGTATTTGTATTTGTTTTTTTGTGGTCATTTTGGGATAAAGTTACAAAATTTTATTAGTTTATGCAGAGATTAAAGATAAACACACTTAAGATATTTTCATTATATTTCTTCCTGTTGCTAGTTTGTTTACTTCTTCTCCTTTTTTTTTTTTTTTTTTTTTTATTATAAAGTATACTTATGGACAAAATAAATAATAAATTGATTATGCTTTTTTAGTTAAAAGTAAAATTTAAAAAAACTATTCTTTTTATTTACATAAAATTTTTATTACATAAAATTTTTCTAAAAAGGCCAAAGGTGAAGTTGGCAATTAATTTAAAGGATTTCAATTTAGATTTTTCTTAAAAAAAAATTTTTTATGTTGTGTTTTTATAATTAGAGAAGTTTGTTGTTGCGTAAAATAAAAATTTTTAGGAAATTGAAAGAAATTTCCCTTAATACTTTAAGGAAAATACGTAACGTATTTTGTTGTAAGGAAAGCAAGTACAGGCAAACCTAGTTTAGCGCTCATATTGCGTTGCTGAAAAGTAAGCGTTAAAAGAAATGCTAGTACGCTTTTTACACCATAACACTGTCTAAAATTACTTGTCAAAAGTTTAAATAAAATGAAAAAGTAGAATAGTGTGAAAATTTTCTAAACGTTTATAGTTTTCATTGTATCAGGGCTAAATTTTTGCACATTTCGGACTGTCATTTGTCGTTCTCAATTCCTCTAATTACATTCATTTTTAGCTCCACCTTCAAGCTTTTTCTAGATTAATTAGCAACATGTGTCTGTGTTTTAATTATTTTTTTTTTTAAAAATGGCTATTTTGTTAAGCTTGAGGTCTTATTTTTCAAAAATTTATTTTTATATCGATATTTCGCTCCAATTTTTGTAGCTTCTTCAGGATATAATTATAAATTAATCAAATTATTAAAAATACATAGTTCAAAAATTTTCTTGACAAAATAAAATAAAAAAATAAGACCTCAAGCTTAACAAAATAGCCATTTAATTAAAAAGAAAAAGGTCAAATAAAACTAACTAATAAATATTTTTTTTATTTAAGGAATTTTATTTACTTAATCCAAGTTATTGAGGTCTTTTTCAAAATATATCAGTAACTCAAATGATAAATTTAATACAAAATTGCACATTTTGGGATTCCCTGAAGTAAAATAATTTTTTTTTTCTATTCAAAAACAAGGGTTTCAAGAACTTTAAATTAAGTTTTATCTATTTTCATATGAAATTAGAAAACGAAAACCCTTAAAAAAATATATTAAAATTAAAATTATTTTTTTTTTAATTCTAAAGAGCGCTACAGCGAAACAAGGCTAAAAAAGGTAGCATTAATTGAGCTACGCCTGTAATTAAAAATGTTTAGCAAATGATTTTCACAATATATATTTTTCCTGCTTCAAGAAAACGAAAATTTTTAATGTTCAAAAAGAAAACCTAAGGCATCCACTATATGCAGAGCAGAAACTACTAAAAACACTTGTTAGCATCAATGATCAAAAAAATAAATAATTTTAGTAAATAATTCGATCTTATAAATTTATTATTATTTAATATTAATCGAGCTTAAGATCTCAAAAAATTGTTTTTATTTAAATTTTTCAATATATAAAATTTTTTCCATAAAAAAATAAATTTCCCTGAAGAAGACTTTCAAAAGAAAGTCGAAATATTGGAAAATTTAAATAAAAACAATTTTTTTTTTGATTAATATTAAATAGTAATAACAAATAATTTATATTAAAACGAATGTATTTTGCTTCTAATATTTATTTTATTGAAGTATAAAATTAAAATTAAAATATTATGTCAAAAGTAAAATGATATATTAATAAAATTTTACACAATAGTTTTGATTACTTCGATGCTAAAACAATTTAAAAACTAAAAAAAAAAAAATTGTTTATGATCTTGGGTGTTAAAAAGACCCCACCATATAGTCGATTATAATTTTCAAAGTAACAATTACTTTTCTTGTTGCTGTTCACTGTTTTCTCGTTTCACATTAAATTCAAGGGCGAATGCTTTTTTCTTGCAAATCTTTCCAACAAACTGACAATATAACTTATAGAAAATGACAGTCTTTGTGAAATTTAGGGCCACAGCTAAAACAAAAGAAAAAATCCGCCTACAAATACTCTGACAATTTAAGTATAAAAAGCCAATTCCCCTACAATATGCAATAGAAATAAATTGAAAAAATAATCAATTTGAATGAGAAAAAAAAACACGAAAAGGACAATGAAATACACAAGAAGATGCTTAAGTTGCATAAAAAAAAATTAATAGAAAAAACAACAACAAGCCTTTAGTAAAAAAAATTTATAGAAAAAAATTTAAATTAAAAAAGCAAAACAATAAATAAAAATAGTAAACATGCCTGCAATTCCAGTTATAGAAAATGAATGAGGTTACGCAAATCGGTCGCTCTAGTGTAAAATGTGGCTTAATAACACTCCAGAGCATAAGTTTGACACAGGGATTGAAGCACCAACAGAATTATTGGCAAACCACAGCTGCCTAAACACAGAAAGTAACTAAATCTTTTATTTAGTTGGTTTAAACAAATTCACTAAACGAGTTTGAAAGAGCTGAAAGAGGCTCAAGGTAGAGTTCATGTGGAGTTTGTTTTCTTCTAAAATTAGTCTTTATATTCTTTTCGAAAAGGCTAAAATTAATTTTATTCATCATGTAGAGAGCAAAATTAAAAACAAAGAAGAAAGGAGAGTAAGCTAGCAACATCTTAAGACAACAACGACGAAATAGAAAAAAACTATTTAAAAAGAAAACCAAAAAAAAAAAAAATAAAAATAAATAATGCAAAAGGAAACACACAAACTTTAGTTTAAATAAATAAAAATTAAGTGAAAAAAAAACAAATGCCGTTGATGAGATGAAAATGAGGAATGAGTTACATAAACTGAACATCCCCAGCAACAAGTAAAAGATACACAGAATTTTTAAATACAAACGCTGAAATAAAAAGGCAGACAAGAGAGACAGTAGAAAAAAATTGCGTAATCATGATTAATTGCAGGATAAATGACTCTACAACTCACCCAAAAAGAAAAGGACACCAACTAAGAAAATTACTACTAAAAGCTGTCTATAGATTAAAGGAAAGCCGGCATACTTACACACACATAAATACAATAGGACAGACAAAATAAAGTATTTAACAAGATGAGCTAAATGCAGCTTTTAAATTATTTACTTGTAAACCACTTGTATGTCTGTTGGACTTTATTATTTTTTTTTTCTGGGTGCTGTTGTTGCTGTGTTTCGTGTTATTGATAATGACTAACTCCTTTTCCTTTATTTATTTATTTATTTTCGTTTGGGAAAGAGAATAGTCAAGGAGTGTAAATATATAATGGTGGCTTCAATTTAATAAAATTAAAAGGAAATTAATTAATAAAAATTTTTAAGGAAAAATTTAAAATGAAAAGAAAGTTGATTTTAACAATTAAAAAAAAAAAATATAAGAAAAATTTTGGAAGACTTACTTGTGAAGGAGGAAAAAACAGGCAGCAGTTAAAAACAGTAATGAGGAAAAATAGCTTAAGTCGACTTAACAACAAATTGATTTTTTATAGAAAATTTAGCTTTAAGCCATTTGTAAATCAGAGATTATTTTTGAAAGTGTTATAAGTCCACTTAAAAAAAATTAGTTAACGATAATTTTAGTAAAATTACCGCCCACACAATTTTTCTTTAAAGGGAACTTATAGCAATTTCAAAAATACCAGCTCATATTTTACAATAAAGGATATGGCAATGAAAACAATACCCTGGGCTAGAATCAAGTATTTTTAAATTACAATCCTCTGTAATAATACAATAAAAGGTTTTCTTTTATTAACTCTTTTATTAAAAGAGTTCAAAATATTGTTTTTTTGTTAAATTATATTAACGCCTGATTCCAATACTTACTTTAAATGCGTGATATCAGGCTTTTTGTTTCTCATGTGCATTCTCAAGAATACAATCTTTTTAAAAACTCTTTGTTTGTATTAAAATTGTTTCCTTGTTTACACACAAGTTGGGCTCATTTATTTCAATTGTTATTTTTTAAGCCTTAAATTATACTACAATTTTGTTTTTATTTTTTCCCCCAAAAGTATACTTTTTTTTCTTTTTTTTTTAAGAAACTTCATTTTTATGCCATTTTTTTTTAATAAAAAAAAAAAAAAAAACAAACTTTTTTACGCTTTTTTCCTTAACCAACATAATAAATGATCAAAGCGGTTTTCATATTCATCATCCGTTTTACTCAAAAACCAACACAAAATATAAAGAAAATTAAATAAAAAAAAGGCAACAAGTACCAGCAATTTCCCGATTTTAAGGCTTTGTGTGTAGTGTAAAGGAAAAGTGACAAAAATTTGCAATTTTTAAGCTGTCACTTGACTTGGTAAATTACAAGCCATCATACTTGACAATTTTTTTTCTCAGTTTCCATGTATTTTTCTTTTTACATTTCAGCCAGCAAATGATTTTTGTTTTAAGGCTAGGAAGTTTGAGACTAAGAGGCTTTAGGGCGGCAATTTGTATATTTTTTATGGTGTTTTTTTTTGTTTTAAATTTTTGTTGTTGGTTTGTAAGAAAAGTAAAAACAATAAAAAATATTAAGCGTTATTGTTTGTGTTTTGCATATTTAACCCCATTTGCTTGAATTGGTTTCTGGAGACAAAATTAAAAAAAAGCAGCTGGTTATTTGAAAAGGTTTTGAAATTAATTTGCTAGAAAAAATAATTGCCATAATGATATTGAAATTGAAGCTGAAATGTTTTTGTCAGTTCAATTTATTTGTGAAAAAAATCTGAAATAAAATTTCTTTGTTAGAAATTTCATATTAAAGACATTTAAGAAACAGCGGAACATATTCTGGGGAAAACTTAGAGTGAGGCTCTGGGATGCTTAGGTAAAAAGAGTCCCATAACAATTAACAGATTGTTTCAGTTAGGAATTGGAATGTAAAATGGATGATGCATTTAGGGCTCATAATAATGATGGTGACTTTTTTTTAAGGCCGTAGGTACCTCAAAGCTAAATACCTTTTGTACAGCCAGGCAAGAATCGAACCTGTGACTTCTTTTATTACCTAAGGGGGCCCACTTTAGCTTATTTAACCCTATAATGTTTTATATAAATTTTTTTTTCTTGCTGAAGCTGGCCTGTGACTGATCGAGTGCTTAGAAAATGTGGCACAATAAAAAAAAATAGCTTCATGTTACAGAATATTTTTTATAACGGGTGGCGCAAAAGTAATCCTCCTATCAGAAAATGCTATAAATTTTGCGGTTGGCCCCTAATGTCAGTTCTGTTTTGACATTTGTGTAGTAAACACATGCGAAATACACGTTAATAAACAATGTTGATATTAGGGGCTAATCGCAAAATTTATAGCATTTTCTGATAGGAGGATTACTTTTGGGCCACCTGATTACTTTTGCGCCACCCATTATTATTTTTTTCTGCTCTCACCCGATTCTTAATTACGTGAGTCAGTCACTTTAGAATAAAGAGAGCATATAAAAAAATTGTAATGCTTAAAAAAATAAGTAAAAAAAAAATTTTTTCTAAAACAAAAAAAATTTTTAGTTAAAAAAAAAAAACTTTGCTTTTTTGCCTTAAAGATTTTTGAAATGTGAAATAAAAATAATTTTAACAACATTTTCATAACATTTTCTTTTAACTTTAATCAGCTGATTGTTTTACTTTTCAGCACTTTTTTGTTTTGCTTTTAATACACTTTCAATCAAGGCAACTTAACTTTATTGTTTTTATTTTTTGTTCATTTAATATTTCTTGCTAGAATTTCTGCTTTTATTAATATTTTTCTTTGTTTGTACTTTTTCTCTACTCATAACTTTACAATTGCTGACAACAGGAAATGTTATCTTCATCACTACAGCGTCTCATTTCCGTTAAAAACAAAAAGAAACGAGAAGACTTTTACTACAGCAAGTAAATGAATAAAATGAATTTCAGGGACAAATCTAAATTTCCCCCTTTACAACTCATTCATTTACTCTTTTCATACTTTTCATGTTACACATTTTCTGCCACTAAAAGTATTAAGCAACAACAAAATTAACTTATCAAGAATAAAACGAAGTTGTTGTTGTTTTTTTTTTGGCAAAAGTAATTTCTTTTTATTATTTTACTAAACATATTTTTTTTAAATAAAAATTTATTTCAAATCAATGTTTTATAGAAAGCTGATAATTAATTGTCAATAATTTTTGCTAAAAAATTTAAAAAAATTCAATTTTATATTTTTTCTGATTTTTTTCTATATGTATTTTAGCCCCCATTGTCCTTCTTGATTAACAAAATTTAATTTTGGCATCAGTTGTTATTCTTGTTAAAAACAAAGCAGCTCACAATAACAACAAGAGCAGAAAAAATATTTAAAAAACAAACAACTCTTGACTGTTGGGCACTTTATTGTTTTGGAAAAGTTGTTGCATAATTTTTTTTTATATTTTTTTTTCCATTTCCCTAAACTGAGACAAGTGAAAAAATGGATTATGGCACTAGACGCTATTAAGGGCTAAAATGTAAGCAAAAAAAAAATAAATGAAAAACTAATGTTAGAGAATGAAATACAAAAGAAAAGTATAAAAATTCACTGGTAATGAATCAAAACAATTTTTATATTTTTCTTAATTAATCTTCTTTCTTACACGGGAATAAAGTATGATAACAAAAGTAAAAGAAAGCAAAAACAATCATAAGGGAAGGAAAAAAATTAAGTTCATTTTCCTTTTCTAAAAGAAAAGTTTTCTTTTTTCTTCTTTTTGGTTTATAATTTCTTACAAGGGTGTCAAATCTTAAGATATAAATGCTGTGCTAAGTGTAATAAGCACAAAATTATGCTGGAGTGTCAGGGAAATGAAAAAAAAAAAATAAACATTAAAAGGGGTTGCAAGACGTTAAATTAGCCAAGTCCCGGTAAGTAAACAAAGCAACTTTAAGTTACCACAAATTTGACCCCATCATAAGCTTAAAGTACAAAGTAAAATATTTTATTTAACATGAAATACTAAATTAAAAACAAACAAAAATTAATTAAACCAACTTTCTTGCTGAAAGCCTTTTTTTATTTAATATGAGGGCAGCCTTTTTGTAAATTCTTTACTTTTTTAATTAAGCCTGAAGTTTAGAAAATGTTAAAAAAAAGTTAACAATTAATTTCTTTTGATGTGCTTGATACTAAAAATTAAACAAATAAATTTAAGCTGAATTTTATGAAGTCATTTTAAAGGACTGCACAAGCATACTTTGACAGGCACACAAAACTCCAAATAATATAATATAATTTAACTTAATTTTGCAAACATTTGCAGATATTTTTTATAGCCAAAATATTTAATTAACTTGGGTGTCACACGATCAAGTTTTCATTCAAATTTTAAAATTTCTCTCATTTTTTTTATCAATACACTCACACTTTTAAAATTTGCTGAGAGTTTGCTTTAAATTTTTCGTGCAATTGAGTGTTTCAAATTACAGTCAAGAAAACAGCTGACTGCAGTTTTTTTATTCCAAATTTGAATTCTTATTCTGACGCCAGTATTGTTTTGTTTTTTTTTTTTTTTAAATATGTTTGTGAACAAATTAAACAAATATAACGACGTTTTGCAGTTCATAGAGATATACAGAAGGCATGAAGTTCTGTGGAATATGAATATTCCTGCATACAGACGGAATGATTTAAAAATTAAGGCATATAACTGTATTGCCGCCGAAACAAAACTGTCGGTGGAAGAGGTTAAAAAAACATCTTGTTGAAAAACTTGCTTTGAAATTGCGTGCAGCCTACGTCACAGCTTTCAATTTTTGTGAATTTTGAATTGTAAAAAAACTTGATCGTGTGACTGCAGTGTAAATATTTAGTGTCAATAAAAAAACCGTAGTAGAGAATTCGCTCATCAGCTGTTTTATTCCAAATTCTTAAAACTTCTTTAATTCAAAAAATAATATTTCTAAAATCTTGTATTTGTATATGTAATAATTTCTATTTGGAATTTAAAAGTTTAACAAAATATTAATCTTAATTTCTGGAATTAAGCACAAATAAAGATTAATATTTCTAAAATCATTTAGTAAATCAAAATATATTTTTTTTTATTTCAAAAATTCGCTTTTGTTATGATCATTGATTCTCCTTGGCAAACAAAAATATTTTTTGTTATTTAAGCATTTAAAAAAAAACTAGAGTTGCAAACAAAAATGTTGCAAATTATTTGTGGCTGGGAATATTTCATTCAGGAGTTTTATTTAATTTTTGTTTTTTTTTTTATAAAATTTTAAACCACAAATAATACACGTAAAATTTTTGCTTTTATTATTTAAAAAGAAAAACAAAAACAACAAAAACAAAAATAATTAAAATAAAAATTTTTACAATTTAATGGGCAAAGTAACGAAAATTGACAGCAGCAGATTGAATAGTGAAATGGAAGTCATAAAAAAAAATAAAATAAAATAATCAATTTCGTTTATTGCATTGCAGCACTACCGCAATGATAAATTACTTTTCGAATTGCATTTTATAAGCCAAAAAAAAAGTATTTTTTTTTTTTTTTTGTCAAAAGAAATCACATTATCAGAGCAGCTAACTAACGAATAAAAAGTAGCAAAAAATATATGGAATTGTATTGAGTTGAGTTATAGTGACAGTATTTTGCTGTTAAAATTAATTTTATAGCAACAGCAAAAAAAAATGGCAGTTGTGTTTCGAAAAACTGAAAACTTTTTTTTTTTAATTTTCTTTTTTTGGTATTGAAAATTTCAAAAATTTACAAGCGTATTTAACACATAAATAGTTGTGTTTTCTCTTTTTTTTTAGAAAATAAAATAATGGCTTATTTATTGATTGTTTGTGAATTTTTATTGGTTGCCATGATTTGTTGCCTTGACAAGTGTGTAGTTAACTCAATCATTATGCGTTTAAATAAATATTTGTGAGTGAAAGAGCCTTAAAAATTGTTTTTTTTAATTGGAATTTCTGTAGTTGAATCTTTAGTTGGGATTCTTTTAGTATGAGCTGAAAATGAATTATTTTAAAATTTCTTAATAAATAAAGTTAAAAGATAGTGAGCCGTTTTTTAAACGAAAACTAAGGCTTGATGTACTCTCGCTTTTGCTGGTAGTTAATTTTCATTAGGTGTTTAAAAAAAAAATTATTTATTGTGCGTTTTATAAAAAACAATTAATCGCATCGTTTAGAAAATAGAAATAAAAGAACGAACTATTGAAAGATTTAAAAAAACGTTATGGAAAACTCTAAAAAATATTTTTTAACACACATTTTTTAAACGATTGGATTAGTCGTTTCGAGTAAACAGCTACAAATATTTAAAAAAACTTAGAAGTTCGAAAGAAAATGAGACAGTAACTTCAATTACGAACATTCGTATCGAAAAAACAAGTGTTTTATCGAATTCAGTAACTTTCCAACAAAAATATTCCAAGTTTGCGATGAAGCTAACAGCACATAAATAATCATCGCATATAACGATTTGTATCGTACCGAATATTTTTGTCGGAAAGTTATCGAATACCGAATTCGATAAAATACTTGTTTTTTCGATACGAATGTTCGTAATTAAAGTTACTGTCTCATTTTGTTTTTTTTAAATATTTTTATTTGTTTACTCGAAACGACTAATCCAATCGTTTAAAAAATGTGTGTTAAAAAAATATTTTTTAGAGTTTTCCATAACGTTTTTTTAAATGTTTCAATTGTTCGTTCTGAATGGCCCTACTGAACTCGATGCATAAATTTTTATTTTTATTTTCAACTAAATGTTTTTGCCCTTTCTCTCCCAGCCTGGTTGGTTCTTTATTACGTGAGTCGGTATCTTTAAGGAGCATATCCCTTTACAACTACAACTTTAATTGTTAAAAAACTTATCTATTCACTCTTTAAGAGTCTCATGTTCTTGCTAAGGTGGTAAATAAAATATTTCAAAGCATAATTTTAGGCTTAAATTAAGTACTGACACATTTTTTTGTATATTCTCTACAAAAAATCATTGAAAAGTGGGCGTAAAAAGGGCGTGTTCGTACTATTTGTAGCAATTTAAAAATCCTTTGGAAAACGAAAATTTGTGTAGCGAACAAACAGGAAATGAATTTTATTTATATAGATTAAGAGATGCTACTTCATTGTGAAACAAAAAATTGCCTTATGCATCACACCTGCCAAGAAACTCTAACAAATGCATACGGCAACATTCCTTGCTAAGAAAATAAGGTCTTTTACTAAGTGATAGCTTGACTTAATTGTGAATAAAATCAAAAGTTGATCAACGATTGTAATAAAATATGACTCGTTATGTTTGAAACGATGGATTTTATCTTTTTCTATTTTAAATAATTTTTATTTTTAAATTAAAAAATTTCCTAATATTTTTTCTTTATAACTTTTGTAATTTTTTAAAACTTCTGAACAAAATTTAAAAAGGTTATAAGTACAACTTAAGGAAAATTTTGTTTAAAAATTTTGTAATTTTTTTTTTTTAATAAATAAAGTCAATCCTCTATACTGATATGTGGCCCATGAATCTTTCATTTAGGAAAAGTAATAAAAAATACAGAAATTTAAAATTTAGGATCTTGAGCGATTTTTTTAAATAACAAATGCCAGGTTTTGCGTCTTGCTCTCTTAGATACTTTCTTAGCATTATGCTGTTGCTGTGTTTTAAAAGTTGATTTGAATTCATTTGAATTATATTGAAAATTCCAACAATATCTAATGCCGTAATTTAGCTTTTAGATTTAATAAAAATTTTTTTAACTCGATTTGATTTTTATTTAAATTTTTTTTCTAATAGAATTAAAACTTTAAGCTCCAACAATATGAATGCAAATGAAAGCAAACGCGTTTTTTAACTGCAGTTGGAAAACAAAAGCAACAATAATAACAAGAAGAAAAAAAGAAACCTTTCATAATGTCAAGTATACCAGCCATCACAATTATGATGATGATGATGATGATGAAAATGAAAATGACACCGACTGACTGTCAACAGTTTTACCACACCCTGCATAACTATTTATTGTAACATTGACTAAAGTAGGGCTGAGTATGGCTAATTTAGTTACAACATCATTTGGATAATAATACACATGTGCTGAGGCACATGATGCACTGCCAAACGCCCCCCCCCCCCCACACACAAAATTGAATTTTTGCAGTCAGCTTCATGATTCAACTTCATGCATCGATTTTCATCATTCATTTATGTTACAGTAGTGGCCATCATCAATAATTACCTGCTGCTGCTGCTCCTGCTATTTTGTTATAGAAACCGAAAAATGAAATGAATCTCAATGTCAATATCCTTCCATTTAAAACAGAACTTGTGTACAGTGTTTTTCATTTTTATTCATAATTATGTCAATGAAAGCAGATATTTTTTGGCAACCATTTCTTGTTGTCTTATTTATGGGTTTTGGGCATCTTTTTTTTTTTTTTTTTTTTTTTTGAGCTGGTTAAAGCAATGAAAAAGCAATTTTTTTGTATTCGGAAAAAAAAAGCATGTGATGTGTACAAGTGTGTGCAAGTGTGGCTAAAATTGGCATTCGATATGGAATGGAATGTTGGGATTCTCTTTTATTTTTTGTATTGTTTGTCCTGTTTTCAGTTTATTTTTTTTACGTATTTGGCCAAAGAGTTTAATGGATGGCTGGATGTATATCTCTGGCTACAGTGATAGACTGCCTCAATTGTTGGGTAACAAAGTGTGTGTGTATGCTATACAAGTGTGGGTATTCATCTGGTTTGTTTGTTTATTTGTTTATTGTTTCTTTGCTACAGTGTAAGTATTTATCACATTTTTCATATTTGAACACGCGCTCACGTTTTTATAAATCCATTTTACCGTGATTGAGTGTAGTTCAGTGTATGATTGCATTAATTGCATATTGTCTGTATGACCCAGCATTTTGTATTCAATGGCTGAGTGAATGCAAGTGTAGTTTTAATTGTGAGTGTGTGTGTGTGTGTGTGTGTGTGTGTGTGTGCTTGTAAGTTGGGGCCAAGTAAATAAGTGTATGAATTTTTAAATAAATTTTTGTGTATTTAATGATAGAGAAATTTTTCTTTTCATTTATTTGCAGTCATTTTGTAAAAGCAGAAAACAATTTTATTTATTAAAATACCAGAACCCAAATCGTGGCCTGCGATATTAAATGAAATCGTTTGAAATTCTCGCTTTTTTTAAAGGAAATTATTTGAAAATTTTGAAAGAACTTGCTTGAAATCGAATACACCGTTTTGGCTTCAGCCCAGAAATTTATTAAATGAGGTCGCATTCTTAGAGATAGAGAGATGGATGTATCTGGTTGAAGAGATTTCTTTTGAAAAGTGAAGGCTTTTATATACAAAAGGCTAAGATTTCCATAAATTTTATTTGATATCGACTGCCATGACTTAGCCCCATTTCTTTAGGCATTAAGAAATTAATCTAACTTATTCTATTGCAAAATGGGAGTGGCCAATTTCTTAAATTATATGCAACAAAAATGCTTAGGAAAAAAAAGAAACAAACAAACTTTCATTAAATTCTTGAAAGCATTTCTAACGTATGATTAATTTAATTTAATTTTTTCAAAACTCATACCATTCCAAGACAAGAGAAAGCTGTTGATTTTTACTATTTTAATTAAAACTTTCTTAATTTTTTCTTTCATAAAAACCTTTTGCTGACAATAGCAAATACTTTAGCAAACTTAGTAGAATCATTTCCGAGTTTTGCTTTTAGCAACAATTTTGGTAACTCAGTTTTCTTTTAGAAACAAAATAAAAATTCATTAAATTCAATAAAAATAATGGGCCATAATCATGGTCACAAGAAAAAAGGCTTTATTAAAAGCTGAATTTTATGAACTTTAAGTCGTTTTTAAAAAGATACTAACTATGATTGTGAGCTAGTGATTTTTAAAAATTTAATTTTTAATTGAAGGATTTTTAAGAAGAAACTAACTGCCTATTTCTTTGCATACAAACGATAGCTTCTTTCATACTTTGTTTTTGTTTTCAATTCAAATGTACGAAAGAAGCTATCGTTCGCATGCTAAGAAATAGCCAGTAAGTATAGACAGCCACGATTACAGTCTCCATTAGCTTTTTTTAATATTCTTTGAAATGCGTTCAATTATTAAATTAAAAAGTAACTTTGTTGTTAATTTAAATTTTATAATTTATGTAGGCTGCATTAAAATAGTTGCTTAACAGTGTTATTTTTGAAAGTGGCTTAACTTAATTTTTTTTTTTTAATTTTAGTCATGAGTAATTTTAATAAAACATACACACCATCTTACTTAAGCTAAAGGTGGACTTATACCAGTTTCAAAAATATCTTGCTCTAAAAGACTTATTTTGTATGACTTTTGGTATTTTTTGGCTTAAAAATCCCTTATATTTGTGAGAGACTAAAACTGAATTAAGAAATTTTGAATGAAAGTTAAGAAAATTAATTAAAATTAAATATCATGTTTAAAAGCAACTAAATTTACCTGCTGGTTTCTTTTTTTTTTTTTTTAATTAAAAACAAAACAATTTTTTTTTTTTATTAAAAGAAAAAGGACACGCAAAAGTAACATCATCATCAGCAGCAGCAGCAGCCGTCTTAGCATCAAATGAATAAATCTATTTAAATTGCAACATTCATGACCTCAGGGGCCATTCATGCTGGCGAGAGTTTAATAATAAAACTAAATATTGTACAAAAGAATGAAATGCAAAACAAACTTAGCAAGAAAAGCAACACGAACCCACAAAGTGAGCAAAACTGTTATTTTGCTTTAAATTCTATTGGCTTCACAATTCACCGGGAAAACGTTATTAAAATTTTGTTTCTTTTTTTTATGGCTTTTTTTTATAGAGAAACACAGTAAAATAAAAGGACAATCTGTAATGTTAAGCGTGTGTTTGTTATTTTTAAGTTTTCTGTGGCATTTAGTTTTTCTTTCACTTCATTTCTTAAATGTGTTTGAATATTTTGTTGAACATTAAAAAAAAAAAAAAAATACAGAAAATTGGTTGCAGATAAAACTAATGGAAGAAAACTGTAATAGAGACATTTTAAAACTAAAGCTAAATCATAAATAAAGTCTGCTTTGGTCAGCAGCAGCAACAGCCGGGAAATATGATCAAACATGCAGTCAATAGCACTAGGAAAGTCTTTTATAATAAAATGTTATGCAAGCATAAGGAAACACTTAGACTACAAACACACTCACTCTTCTTTCTACTCACCCTCAAAGTCAAGTTCACAGCTCCATGGGAGTTTGAACTTGACTGGTTGCTTGGTTGGTTGGCTGGCTGGCTTCAAGACAGCAGAGACTTTGCTGTTTTCAGTATACGCAACATCGTTAGCAGACGACAACGATGCGTTGGTTCAATGTTATTGAAAGGTTGCTTGTATTTTGAAATGTGGTTAAGACTGGTTTTGCTTTTTTTTTTTCAAGGAACATGAGAAGTGGCAAAGGAAATTGTGTTGATTGTATGCTCAAGGGAAGTGTTTTTTTTATACCCTTCACTGCAAGTAAAAAGGGCATGTATAAGTTTAAGATTCCGTTTGTAATTTCTACAAAAAGTAAAGTCGATTAAATGATGTCCATCTGTCCGTATGCATGTTGAAATTAACTTTCTAAAGTCCCTAGAAAAGCTACAGGAAAGTCTAGTATGACAATTTGTTGGAAACTTTAGAGGCCAGGCTGCTATTTAAATTCAAGCTAATCGGTAAATAAATGGCTGAGCCATGACCTTTAAAGTGCCATTTTTTTGATTGCCTTTTTTGTGTATTTTGCTTAAAATACAAAATGCACCAAAACCATCTTACGGTCATAATGTCTGTGCAAAAAATAAAAAATTATTTTAAGCAATATTTGCCATTTCCTTAAAAAAAGAATTTTATATTAATTTTTTTTTAATATTTAAGAAAAATGTGCCAAATTAAAATGAAGGGTGTATAAGACTCGACCAAACTTAACTTGTTATTTTTTTCCTATTTTTTTTTTTATAAAATAAAAACAAAAGTATTTTAAAAAAAAAAGTGTTTATACAGGGTGTTTGTTGAAATAAAATTTGGAAATGAAAAACAATTCTAGAGTTTGTGATGAAAATGTTAAGCTTGTACATTAAGAAGCATTCAGCTTGTAGACAATAAAAAACTTGAAATAAAACCTAAACCTACTGACCCTTTAAATTCCAAAATAAATCTATTTCACTCAGTTTATTAAACAAAAAGAAAAAAAAAAACAGTCAGTTTTAAAACAACATGTTGCTGGTCATTGTCGATTAGTCTAGTGGTCGTTTTGTTACATTCTTTTTTACATTTTGCTGTTTTTCATTTAAAATGCAAATCACTAAAGTATCACAAAAGAAAAAAATAAAACACAAAATGTGGCAAAAGTATACAAAGGCCAACAACCACTTGAAATAAAAATGCCAATACCAATGATACCCACAAATAACAACAATTACAATTCGAGTGTGATTTTTACACAATTTTCTTTATATAAAAAAAAAAAAAAAAAAAAACAAACCAAAAATGACATCCACAAATGTTGCCGTGGTAAAGCAGACAAAATGTAGAAAATAGCAAACAAACAAAATCCACTGAGACAAACAACAAAATAAAATATTAAAAAAAAAAAATTTGTTACTTAAAATTTTAAAACGATTTTGTTTTCATGTCTCCTGCTAAAAACAAATTGTTACCTTTTTTAAAAAAAAAAAGCAAAATTAAGCAAGTACATGTGTGCAGCAGTTGAGTGAAAAGCAGCTTTAAAGTGGTAAATGTTCATTACAATTAGTTTCTTTTTTTTTTTTTTTTTAATAAAACGGAAACAAAAAGTAACGGAAGTGTTAGTTTTGTTTCACACAAAATAGCAGTTGCTTGTTTGGTTTTTTGTCTTGCCATCATTCAAACGCACATTGCAGCGCAGTGATTTAATAAACCGTGACAACCATAAATGAAACACATGCGAAGGTTCTTTCAAAAGTAATTTTAATTTTAAGTAGATTTTTTTGAAACAAAATTATAAACTAAAACACAAGCACTAAAGTTTGTTTTAAAAACATAAATGAACTCCCATGAAATTTTAAAATGAAATTTTTATAAAAAAAATTCAAAAGCTTTTGTTTGTTGGCTCGTAGCACAAACAGTGTGTAGTCTGATTCAAAAAATTCAGCATTTCACTTAATACTTTCTGGTCCACTTTCACATTTTTTTTTTTTTTTAATTTGTTTATGTCCTATTTTGAGTGGGAAATTGCACAAACCTGCAAAATTAAGTTTTTTGTGAAGTGTTCATAGTCAATTTAAATACCTACAATACGACATTCCAATAGCTATAAATTACTTTTTTAATATAGAGAGAAGATATTTTGCAATAACTCGACAACTAGCCCTCTGATTAAACTTTTAATATAAAAATATTTTTCAGCAAGCAGAAAACTCTGGAGTCTAGTCACCGTATTCGATAGCTTTAATAGTCCGAAGAATACAGAAAAAACTTAATTCCACATTTTTTTTAATCCATTCCGAATACATAACATTCACGAAAATAGCCTTTTTTTGTTTAGCTAGACAAAATATGGCCAGCGTATAGGCTTTGGTTTATAGAACAAGACAAACACCAAAAGCTCTGCTCTAGTCACCGCGTTAGATATTAAAATAAAATACTAAATTTTTCATTTTGGTATTATGAAACTCGATATAGAGTAAAATGTATTGTAATTTGAGATGATAGCACGCGATAGCGAGTCTTCGATTGAATACAATCTCAGTAAATATCTTTCGCTGGCAAACTAGCTTTAGCAACCAAAACAAATTACTTTTTTAAGGGGCATCTTCAACTAAAAGGTTAAGTTTTATTTAGTTTAAAATTAAAACAATTTGTTATTAAAATGTTTAATCAATTTTCATTTTTTTGTATGTCAAGAAAAAGATGTTAGAAGAAGCAATTGTTCTTCTATTTTCTTTTGGCACAAATTGCTGCCTAAATTCGTGCTACAGTTATCTTTTATTTTCTTTAGTTTGTGTAAAAAAATTACATGTAAAAACAAAAAAATTAATTTCTTTAAACTGAATCAAAATCTTATTTTACAATTTAGCCCTCGTATGTTCATAACTCACGTGTTGGTATTTAAGTGCAGACGTGCAGAATAAAGCATTTTTAGTTCACAAAAAAAGAAATTTAACGTTAAACCTTTTTATTTGCTACCTTGTCTGCGTTAAAAAAAATAATAATAATTTTGTTTTCTTTCTTTGTTGCCTTGGAAGAGTGAGTATTTTAAGTTTTCATGTTGCAGTCCTTGAAAACCGGAAAGTGGCCATTATGTTGTGTCATTTCACTTTTATTGCAACACATTATGAAAAGTGTCCTGTAGTTTTTTTCCGGGTTTTTCTTTTACATTTCTTTTTTTTTAACTCTTAATAGAATTTGAAAAAGCTGTTGTCGTTTTATGGTGGACAAATGCAACGAATTATTACCGTTTTTATTTTCATTTTATTTTTCTTACTTCTGTATCAATTTCTTGGAAAGCCCTGCTTTACTTGTTATTATTATTTTTTTTTTTTTATTATTTATAGGGAAAAGATTCATTTGTGTACGAAACGTGACACAAATTTAATTGTTAAAGAATTGATTTAGTTTTCATTAAGTTTTAAATAAGTAACTTCATCATTAAAAGAAATATTTTCAAATTATTTGAATTTAATTTTTTTTTTTAAATAAAAAGTAAGAGAAAATATTTTTTTAAACTCCACATTATCAAAACTCTTCATATAATTTTTTAATCTTACTTCTACATCAAAATTTTTTTTGATAACAGGATTAGTTAGGCTCTACATATGTAATCATCTTATGCAGAATTTAATTCTCTATAAATAAATTAATAAAAATAAAATTTTATATACGAGTAAATTATGCTTTGATAGCCAAATGATTCATAAATTTCATAAAACGATTCCATTAAAATTTTTTCATTGATTCAATGAAATATTTCATAAATTATGTGAATTAATGAAATGTTTTCATTAAATAAACGATTTCATTAAAAAAATTTCATTGATTCAATGAAATATTTCATAAATTATATGAATTAATGAAATGTTTTCATTAAATAAACGATTTCATTAAAAAAATTTTATTGATTCAATAAAATATTTCATAAATTATGTGAATTAATGAAATGTTTTCATTAAATTAATGATTCATAAATCCCATGAAACGATTTCATTAAAATTTTTTCATTGATTGAAATATTTCATAAATTATGTGAATTAATGAAATGTTTTCATTAAATTAATGATTCATAAATCCCATGAAACGATATCATTAAAATTTTTTCATTGATTCAATGAAATATTTCATAAATTATGTGAATTAATGAGATGTTTTCATTAAATTAATGATTCATAAATCCCATGAAACGATTTCATTAAATTTTTTTCATTGATTCAATGAAATATTTCATAAATTATATGAATTAATTATATGTTTTCATTAAATTAATGATTCATAAGTCCCATGAAACGATTTCATTAAAAATTATTCATTGATTCAATGAAATATTTCATAAATTATATGAATTAATGAAATGTTTTCATTAAATTAATGAAATTATTTCCTTAAAATTATGCGTATTTAAGTGAAATAAAAAATTTATTTCATTAATTTGATGAATTAGTTTAATTAAATTAATGTAACAGAAGAATTTCAGTTCAATTCCTTCATTGATTCAATCAAATAAAAGGTGATTTTTTTAGCAACTTTCTTTTTAGCTACACTGATTTTGGCTTTTCAGCTGTTTTCATGTAACATATTACTTTTAAACATTAAACGATTTGATCTATAATTTAACCATGAATCGATTTACAAATAAAGAATGCTGTTAGATCACTGAATTTTATTGTCAAAACTCTTGCTTATTTAAGAAAGTGCACTTCTTTAATTTTATGGTCAGTTTGAAAGACCTTCTGAGGTGGCTATTTGGAACCTTGTGACTAAATTTCGCTCTAAGTTTACATTATTGAACATTAAATCAACAACACGCATGCATATAGTGTGAATAGAGGAAAATATTGCAGCTGTATCCGCCAGTGTTGTTGATGACAGTGAATGAGCAATTCGGCGCAGGCAGAAACGTTACTGTGAATGGCGAGCGATGACAAAAATTTTTTTTTTTAATGGAAAAAAAATTTTTTTTTTGTCAAAAATGGAAGAGCTAGAGCCTTGGCTGATTTATTGTTTCAACAAGATGATCGCACTTGGCACACAGCAGGCAAAACAATGTCCTGAGTTCAGTGAACAGTTTAATTCACTTTGGGGCTGTTTAATTGGCCACCTAGATTGTGCGGCAATTTTTTTTGTAAGACTATGTCTATAAGGATCAGCTCGCAAAGTTGCACTTCATAGAAGCCAATATGTTGGAGAATGTATGCCAAAATTATGTGAGTTTGTTTAAAAGAACACCAAAAATATGTGAATTCATTTTAAACTAAACAGTTTCTTCAAATAAGTTTTACAAAACAAAAGCGATTGTAAATAAAAAAAAATATTTTTAAAAGTTTATTAGCGTTTCTTTCTAAAACTGTTTTTTCAGCTTAAAATTTAATTTAATGCTTTTAAAATGACTGCGTTATTTTAACAAGAAATTCCCTTTATACACCTTTAGAAAGCTATTGAATTCATTTCCAAATTAATTAAACAATTACTTTTAGTCTTCCTTTCAAATACATCAAATTTTATTCTCCAGTTAATTAAAATTGCATTCAGCTAAAACTGACATCATAAATTTTCACTGCCAAATAACAGGACTGGGAATGATTCATTAATAAAAAAATTCAACTTGAAAAAGACACAAGTGTTTGTTAGTTTACTGTAATTAAGAAAATGCAGGAATGGCTAAAACCGAAAATGTATTTATTATTTACTTAACCCAATGAGAGATAAGAGGGATAGTATATCCATATGGACCGTTTCAAAGAAGTTATTCCAGACAAAATTTTTGAACACTTTTGTTGTAAAACCAATTGACTAACTGAGAGACATTTCAAACACGAAACTATTGGAGCATTTCATGTGAAGCAAACAACGAAAAAAAGTGAGTTCGTAGAATTTTTTTATTTTTGGTTTAATTGTTGTTGGAGCTTGAACACACTAACACAAAATGACACAGGTCAATACAGGTCCATAAATCGCTTACCAGCTGCCATAAACTATTTAGTATGTAATTTCACACTCATAGGCCTTCGGTTCGACTTCAGAATATCATCCTCTGTAGGATGGCGAGCTCTGGCCTCGTGTAAAAATTTTTTTTTTAATTCAATTTCATTCATATTAATTTTTTTTTTTTTTTTGCTAATTCTTTTTTTGTATGAAAACTTTGGAGGTTTATAAACTAAATTAAAATATGAATTTTGTCAAGAAACTTTACTTCACATTTTCAAAGTAGAATAAAAATTTTTTTATTTCATTTGACGTACGTGAGTGAAGTAAATTAATTTTTATTTTTATTTTAATTCAACAATTTTATGAAAAAAATTCTCATACTTATTTAATTACTAATTGAATCAATTATATATTTAATCAATATTATTTCTAATTATAATAAAATATTTAATTGGCTTTAAATTGTTTTTCTGTGTGGCTTAAATAAAATTTTAGTTTCTGCCAAATGTTACAAATTTAATTTATTAGCCAACTCCCTTGCCTGAAAAAAAGGAGCAAGTATATTTTTAATACTGAAATTGTAAATAAAGTAAAAGTCTTTATTAAAATTGCATTTGTTACACTGAAACAACAGGTGAGAAAGCTTAATATTTGACTTTATTTGCTTTTTAAATTACTAACGTTATTTGCTCCTTTTCTTCTTTTTCCTACTTTCTAAAGGCAAAGGTAAATGTAAAAGAAATAAAGCAACTAATTACTTTTGGCTAAAAAGAAAAATAAAGGAAAAACAGCCAACTAACATTCTTCACCCAGCCTTAAATCTAACCGGTAAACTCCAACCCAACCTTAAATTTTCACAAAAAAAAAAAAAAAAAAAAAAAAATTAAACTAAAATGAAAAGATACTTAAAATAATTTTATTTACAAAATTATTTTCTTTTTTAATTTTCCTCAACTTTATTTGCTACTTGAACTGCCGGGTATTTTAAATTCGTTTTCTTAAGTAAATAAAACTTACTGGCTTTTAAAGAAATACAAGGAATACGAAAAAAAAAGAAAAAAAACTTTTTTCTCCTACAACCATCACGCCACAAATACCGCTGAACAAAAAATTTTATGCAAAAAAATAAAAAAAAACAGAAAAAGCTCTTGTCAGTGGCAAAATTTACGATCAATTTATAAAAGGTTGTTTATTGTGTGTTAAAGCAGAAACAAAAGGAGCCAGCATATTTTAAATTCTTAAAGAAAAAAAGAAAGAAAAATAAGAATTAAAAAAAATTTCCAAAAAAAAATTCAGGTTTAAAAATTTTAAATAAATTTTACTTATTTTTTTAATAAAACACTTTAAAAAAATTAATAAAAAAAATTAGAAAACCTAAATTTAATTCAAAAATATTTAAAATAAAACTTTTTTTTTAATAAAATAATTAAAAAATTATTTTTTAAAAATTAATAATTTTTTTAAATGTGTTTTTTTAACAAATTTAATTTATTTCTATAAACAAAAATATTTTTTTTTGTGGTTTCTTCAACCATTATTTTTAAATGTTGATTTTAAGAATTAAAAAAAAAAATATTAAGTAAAAAAAAAAATTTAAATAAATTTAATTTGTTTTTTTTTAAATAAAAATCAATTTATAAAAACATTTCTTATTTTGTGGCTTCTACAGCCAATATTTTTAAAAGTTTATTATTAAAACCAAAAAAAAATTAATTTAAAAAAATTTTTTTATAAGTTTTATAACTCAATTCCAAAAAAAAAAATTTGGATTTTGTTCCTTCTTAATTTTTAAAAATAAAAAAATTTAATATAATTTTTTTAACAAAATTAAAAATATTAATTTTTTTTGTCATAAATTTTTTTTTTAAATACTTTTAAAACTCGTTTTAAAAAAAAAAAAATTTTTGGATTAACTTTTAAAAATAAAAAAAAAATTTTAATAACAATTTTTCAACAAAATAAAAAATTAAAATTATTTTTCTTTAGAATTTTTTTTTAATAAAAATAATTCAAACGTATTTTTTTTGGATTTTGTAGTTCTAAAACGAAGGAAGCCTCCTTAAATTAAATGCCTGGGGTAACACAAAACTGTTGATTGGTTGTAACACTTTTTTGTTCTTCTTTTTGTTGCTGAAATCACAACAACACCAACAATAAAATAATAATAATAGAAAAAGATTTCAAGAGAACGTTTACAACAAAACAGTTGACAGGATGTAATTATTTTCCAAAGGGATGTTCATCAAAAACCTATCAGGAAATGAAAATGATAAATAAAGCAAAAGAACAAAACAAGAAATAAAATGAAGGTTAAAAAGGTCTATTTAATATTAAAGTTGATAACAAAAATAAATTAGAAAATTAGAAAATATTAACATGAACATGAAAAAAATATTGAAAGAAAAATTTGTCCGGTCTTAATTGATCTTTTACTCTGGGAGTGAACTTTCTTAACATAAAGAGAGTGAATATATCTAGTTTCACAAACAATTGCTTTGAATTTCAATCAATTTCATTCGATGTAGTAGCCTTAGAGCTTTCATCATTAAGAAACCCATCAAATTTTTTCTATTGAACAGTGAGTGTGAGTGTATAGATTTTATAAGTAACAAAAATGCTTAAAAAGAAACAAGAAACAAATAGAAAATTAATTCTGTGGGAGTGCTTTGCAATGGCAAGACACAGAATGAACTGCTTTAATTAAGAGATTCGTAAAGAGTCTTGGATTGTCGTTAGGAACTGGACGCACAATAGATCTTAAAGGTAGCGATGAGTTTATAGCCCATAATGAAATAATAATAATTATATTTTTTTTTCTTTTTAACTTATAAAACTTTCCAATTTTTTTTTAACCTTCAAACAAAAATCCTTTAAATATATTTTCTTTAAATAAAAATCTATTAAATTTATTTGCTAATATCTGGGCATAGTTTACACACGAACTCTGTTCGTGTAACTATAAATAATTGTAAGCAAATTAAATAGCCGAGCGTAATAGCCGGTCCCTTTTATATAAATTTTTTTCTTGATTTTTTTTTTTTTAATTTAAAATGTAAATCATTAAAAAATAAATAACAAATTTAATTGTAAATCAATTAAATGGTGGGTGTGTGTATGGGTGTGTGTACTTTATGTGTAAATAAAATTGATACAAATGTCAATATCAAGTGTCTGCATTTAAACTAAAATTCAAAAACAATAAAATACAAAATAATGTGGCACATGCCTCTGAATCACTTTGGTGACTTAGTGTTTTAATTTTTTTTTCTTTACTTTATTTTATAGTTAGTTAGTGTTGACCAAAAGGACGAATAAACCAACAGAGCAGATTTTTTTATTTCATTTTAGTGCGTATTCTTGTTTATTAAACACAAGAGTAAAGGAATTATCAGCTGGCAGAGGTGGTGGCACGTTTTCTTTAGTTGTTCCCGTTTGCTTTATATTTTGTCACTATTTTTTTATTTGATTTGCAAATTTATCAAAATTCAAATTTCTTGTTTCCGTTTTCATTTCTCTTTTCTTAATCATGTTTTTTATTTGAATTATTGCAAAAATTGTAATGCTGTAATTCGTTCTCTGTTTTTTTACCACTTGGGCATTATTTAATATACTTGAAATAAATTGAAGTCTGTAATAATATTCTCTAGCAATTTGTTTTTCCAAGTTGTCAATTGTGGGGTATGAATGCCAGCGTTTTCCCTGCTCACACTATTAAATGGAAGAAAAAAAATTGAAAAATAAATGGAAAAAGATGTGAAAATCAAAACTAATAAGTGCCAAAGCAAATTTAATCTGAGAAAACTTGTTAAGACTCTGAAACGGAATTGCAGACTAAAACAAAAAACACAAATATTTATTTAAAAATAAAATGATTTTTAAAAATATTTTTTTTAAGAAAAAAGTTCAATTAAGCATTTTTGGTGCTTGATTTTAACAGTTTAAATCCAAAGTAAATAAAATTAAGCACCGAAAAAAAATTATTTTTAAAAAACAGGTGGTGGAATTAAACTAAAAAAATATTTTTATAAACTAAAACATGTCAACAAACAAGCGCGCTATACTCAGCATTATTAAGCTACACTGAGAAAACAGCTTCGGTTGTGAGAGCTAAAGTTGTTACCAAAAAATCATAGAAAAGTAAAAATAGTCTAAAACATATTTAAATTACATTTTGTCAATCTTTTTATTATTAAAAAATTCTATTAAATCTAGGATGTAGAGTCTTACACAGACGAACTGTTGTTGGAATTTTCAAAAAAATTAATTTTCCCTAACTCTGTACTTCACTTAAGTGTCAATAAAATAGAAACTTAACGTTTGATTTGGATTAATTTTATTTCCAATACATGTGGTTTTGAGTTTAAGTAATAAAACAATTAAGTACTGGGGGCGTATTTCTCGTGAATTTTTAAAAATCCAAAATTTCATAATTTAAAAAAAAAAATTTATTTTTTTTTAACTTTTTTTCTAATAACAGGAAAAATAATAGCTGCATTTAAAAATAGTTAAAAAACACATTGAAACCAATTTAATTGAAAATTTTTTCAGATATTTTGTAACAAAATTGGATAAGCCAAAAAAAAAATTAAATATGTAATAATTTCTATTTGGAATTTAAAAGTTTAACAAAATATTAATCTTTTTTGTGCTTAATTCCAGAAATTAAAAAAACTTTAATTAAATACTTCTAATTTTGACAGTTAAACGCCTATAGAGCATCAGAAAAAATTATTTTTATAAAATTTTTTTCTCTCTTACAATTAAGTAAAAAAAAATACTACACAAAATCTAAGGCAAATTTAAAAAAAAATAACTAAATAATCACAGAAAAAGTACAAGCCAATTAAAAATTTTAATTAAAATAGTTGTAAAATTAATTAAATTTTTAATTAAATTAATTAAAATATTAATCGAATCAATTAAACATTTAATCAATACGACAACTATTTCACTTAAATAAAGAAATTAGGATATTGATTAAATATTTAATTAATTCAATTAAAACTTTAATTAATTCCATTTAAAATTTTATTAATTCAATTAGAACTTTAATTAATTCCATTTAAAATTTTACTAATTCAATTAAAAATTTAATTAACTTAATTAAAATTTTAATTAATTCAATTAAAAATTTAATTAATGCAATTTAAATATTAATTAATTCAATTAAAAATTTAATTAATTTATTTGACAATTATTTTATTTACAAAATTTAATAGCTTGTGATAATAATTTGATATTATATGATGTATTATATTATTTGAAAGTGGTATAAGTCCACTAAAAAAATATTTAGGTAAGAGTAATTTTAGTAAAATATAGATAGCATCTAACTAGAATTGCCGCTGACTCGTTTAAAAAAAAATTCACTTATACCATTTTCAAATATTCAAACTTGAAAATGTTAGAAAACAAAATAAAATAAACTAAAAATAAATAAAAATTAAAAAAAAATCAGTGAAATCTAGTAAATTTAAAAAAATATTTGTTTTTATTTTTGGAACTACCGTATTTTTTTCTTTTTCTTTTTAGTTGTTTTTATCAGCATCGTTATTGATTTATGCAGATAAGCTTTATTATGCTCAAGTACCAAAGAGCCTACTTACAACAAGCACACAACAACAACAATAATAACAACAATTTCATTTAAAAACTCTCAAGCTTGCCTCGGTTTAAATTTTTTTCTTTTTGTTTTGCTTTCAGTTCTTTGCTTCATGTTTATCATTCATTCAAGTCAAGGTGTTTCAATGCCAGTCGTACTTTTCAGCATTTCAGCCTTTCAGACAGCAGCCGCTTTAGGGGTAAGTGCTTTTATTATAAAATATGAAAATTATTTAACCTTCTTTTGCTCTAAGAAAAGAAAAAAAAAACTAAATGACTGCCAAAGTCAGCAACTGAAATTTCTTTTATTTTTATTTTAAAAATAATAAAATGGGTGGGTTCATTGTCAGTTTATCTAAACAAAAGAAGTTTTTCGTTTTTTTACTTGCTTTAACGTACCTTCATCATACTTCATTATGTATTTTCTTTTAAGCAGTTTTTCTTCCTTTTTTTTTTTTTTGTTAAAGTTTGTTTTGATTAAAAGTGAATAACAATCAGTGACTGATGCTGATGTTGTTAGAGGCTTGTTATTATTTAAATTAAATTTTAAAAATATTGATTGTTATGGAATTTAATTATCTAGCTACTTTAGCAAAACACAATTATCACTCTCACTTAAAAGGTACTAAGGAATGCCTTTAGCTAAGCAGTAAACAGAGTTTGTATCTTGAAAAGGTTCTGCTCTGCCTGTTAATGCTATTCATAAATAAGTATTTTTATGATTATCAACAAGTAGTAATAATATTTTGCTTAAGACATAAACAATAAATTAAAGCAACTACTTAGCTAAAAATTAAGCGCAAATAAAAAGCCTGAAAGCATCCCTGCAAAACTCAAGCTACCAATTAAAATCGTACAAAATTTAACTAAAATAAATCAAACCCAATTAAAATTTTAATCTTGTAACAAACATTTCCCTATAAAAATTTCAGTTTTAAAGCCTCAAGTTTCTTAAATATTTTCTATAAAATTTTTTTTCTTCCTTTTTTGAGTGTGAATATGTAAAACTACTTGACACTCATGAATAAATAAATGAATTTGAATTAATTTGATTTGATTTAAATGGACTAAAATACTAAGAAAAGTATGTATGTATGAAGGAAAAAATAAACAGACAATCAGCTATTGTGGCAGAGACTGACAAACATCTTGCCTTCTTTATTCTATGTAACTATAAAGCGGCTCTTATACGTAAGGAGCATGCCTGTGGGCTTGGTTATGTATGCTGCTGTAGTGTACTGGCCGCTTAAGTTATGGAATTATCAGCAGTGTGTAGGTATTGCTTTTCTGTTTTATAAAAGTTAAGACAAGTACAGGGGGAAAGCAGCATTAAAACAGAGTGTTGATGGCTTTGATATGACACCTACTTAACATTTTTGTCTACATAATTTTATTTATTTATTTTCTTGCATCTTTTTTTCATACTCTTTTTAGTTTCTACTTAATTCTGTTTCATTTGATGTGGTTTTTTTTTTTGTTTTCAATCTTTTCTTTTTGTATTTTAATAAGTTTGTTGACTTTGATTTTCTATTTCTTATTTTGCTATAATTTTTCCATTTTTCTTAAATTTTTTTTTTTTAAGAAATATTTGAACTGTTATTTTTGAAAGTGGTATAACTCCACTTTTTTTGTAAAAAAAAATGGGTCAGCAAGAAATTTTAATAAGATACAGACACCATCTTACGAAAATTAATACAAATTAATTTTTTCAAAAAAGTGGACTTGTACCACTTTCAAAACTAGCAGCTCATTTTTTGAAAAAGCTACTTTTATGTTATTCCAATTCAATTATAGTTTTTTTTGGTCTAATTTTTATATTAATAAAATTCATTCTGTGAATTTACCCAGCGCTGGGAAGACTCACACTGAGATGGCTAAGTGTACTTCGAATTTGGCCTCGAAAAAATATAGATAAAATTTTATATAACTTACGAGAGCAGCATATAGCGTTTTTAGTTGGTTATTTGTCTATAGAAAAGATTTTTAAAATCATGTTGCTATTTTGAGCCACAATAAACAATAATGCTGGATGATTTTGAAAGGCTTTCGGATTTGATTTAAAAAAAACACTTACAATTTAGAGACATGTATGAAATCTTTATTTTAATCGATATATAATTCAATATTTAAAGATGATTTAATATAAGTATTGACTGCGGTTATGCCTCAAATGGTTCATATGCTGGGTCGATATATATGCCGGTATTTTATAAATAAATTGGCTTCCAGTGCATCAACCGTTGCTGGATTGTCTCCATAGACGTGAGAATTAACATAGCTCTACAAAAAATAGTCTAAAGGCATTAAATTGCACAACCTAAGCGGCCAATTGAACGGCCCTAAAGTGAATTAAGCTATTCACTGAACTCACTTCTCAATTGGGCCATTGTTTCGCATGTTGTTAGGCATGTGGACCCGTTTTGCTAAAATCTCCATTCAGCCAAGTCCAGCTATTTAATTTTTGGCAAAAAAAAAAATTTTTTATCAGAAGCCTAATTATTGTGAACGGCACCAAATCAGTAAATGAGAATCATCAGCAACACTAGTGAATACAGCTGCGATATTTTCCTTTGTCCACACTCTACGTAAGCATGTTAATGGTTTAATATTTAATAATGTAAATTTAGTCACAAAATTCCGCATAGCCGACTCAATAGATCGCACAAATTAACTTTCTTAATCGAGCATAAATTTTGGTGATAAAATTCAATAATCTGCAAGCGAAGTCGACTCATGGCTAAATTATAGACCAAACTGAACAGCTGAGCTGCCAAAAACAGTGTTGCCAAGAAGAAAAAATCACCCTGTAATAATTTTTTTCAAATATTTTGCAAAAAGAAATTTCTTTTTATGTTTTCTAACAAGATTTTCTGCTCATTCTAAAGAGCTGCTTCGGGAAATACGTATTCCAGCTAGCAGAACGTTAGAATGAGAGGCTGTTAACTTTTTGTTATAAATATGGCTGTTGGTGGTTAATAAAGTAACTGATTTAGCTACTATTTGGTCAGTTATTATTTTGCACCTCAGTTTGAAAAGCCTTTTCAAAAGCCTAGTAAAATTATTTTATAAAATCCGAAGCGTTTTCTTTAAAACCTGCTAAAATTAAACTTTTAAATTTAACTACCAGTAAACTGTGTTTTAAATCACAATTGAAACATCAGCAATTAATCAAATTTAAATAAATAAATAAATCCTACTTTTGCATAGAGACTGACATAAAGAATCCCCATAAATGTGTTGTTAGTTAGAGCAGTGTGTGTGTGTGTTTGTGCGTGTGTATCTTTTTATTATACAACAATAATCGATAAATACAAATCCTATTGAAATTTTATACCAACAAACGTGTGTACTAAATGTAAATAAATTTCAAAGAGATTTAAAACGTAAATAAACTCACACACACAAATACGTACGAGTTGTTTAGGCGTATAAATGACAAACAACTTTTGTTAATAAAATTTTGGAGCTTTAATAGCAGGGATTATTTAACTAAGCTGATTGGGCTGCCAAAATATTACAGGATTTAATGTAAAACCAATTTCAGAGATAAAATGAAAAATAAAATGTGAAAAATTATTATATCCCAAGAAATTGTTGCCAATAAGTCTCTACTCGTATATACCACGACCTAGAATATCTTTTTTTTACATTCAGTGAACTTTTGTTTTCATTTTTCTGGAACTCAGCAAGAAGTGTATTACACATTCACAAGTACCTGTGCTGAAGCTTTGTAATGTAAATCACAGAACCTGCAGCAGCCAATCCTAAAATTTTCTATCTTACACTGGCCACAGTGCTAAATAATTCCTTTTACTTGTCTGCATGCAGTCACTGATTCCCCATATTTTAAACACATAGAACTGTAGCCATGCCCACATTTTATATAAAACTTCTACAACCCTAACAAAAACTTAAGTTTTTGGTACTTTGGCAAGCCATTTATGTAGTTTCTTTATTGATTTACATTTTGGAAGTTTTTTTTCAGTTTTGATAACTTAAAATAATAGCCTGCTTAGACTGATTTTAAGCAATTCCAAAGCTTATTTTCGGAACAGGCCAAGTCATCTAGACAACTAGCTTGACACACATCTTCAGCACACTTAATCCTTTTATACGCTGCCATCTGCAACTTTTAATTATTTTTTTTTTCTAACCGGCTTGGATAATCATTTGACATTCACATAACAACCTGCATTGAGTAAACCAAATTCATAAATGAAAGGCTTTTCTTAAAAAAATAAAAATATAAAAAAAAAATACAATTGCATTTTATTATTGAAAACAAGTTTATGTAACATTTTCTTTGTGTCCTTTGTAAGTCAGTTAAAGCTGATTAATTTTATAAATTTAAGATAAGATTTCTGATAATAAAAGTCAAGTTTTCTTTGTGTTTGTACTTAAGAAACCATAAAGGAAATTTAGAAATTTAATAAAACATGTACAGGATAAAAAAAATTTAAATAAAAATTTAATTTTTTCAATAAAAATTATATTTCAAATAAAATGAAGAAGGAAAAAAAGAGACACAAAAATAATTTTTTTTTATTTGAAAATGTGTTTGAGAAAGCGCTGCATGAAGTAGCTAAGCCCTAAGTAAAATTAAGAGATTCATGAGAGACTGCTACAGTCAACAGGGCAGTTCGACCCGCTACTTATAGCCTGTTTAACGATGTCGCAAGAAAACCAAAGCGAAAGAAAGCAAAGTAAATTTGTATTAAAAGCAAAAACAAGGTACGAAAATTTGTTTTTGTTTTCAATACAAATGTGCTTTGCTTTCGTTCGCTTTGGTTTTCTTGTCACATCGCTGAACAGGCTATTAATCTGAGTTTGACTGAGGCAGAGAAAGAGGTCTAAAATTGTATTAGACAGAAATTTAATTCTCACAACCGAAACTGTTTTTGCAGTGTAGACATCTCGTGGCTAATAAACCAGTCTAAGCACAAAAATTTTTGTGTGAAAAATAATTTTTGTTTCTTTGAAATCACTTGTAGATTAAAGTACGATTAAAGCCCATGATGATAATAATTATGGGTAAAAAAGGATTGCTTTTTGGATTTTTCTGCTCTTGTTTGCAGAGGGTTGCAAAGCAGTTGTGTAGCAGTTAAGCTCCACAGCTATGTCTTATGAACGCACCCATTATTTCTAAGGTTAGTGTGCTTGGCGCCCTAACGCCCTTAAATTAGAATCCCTAAATTTGATTTTGAGCCTGTTTCTGAAGCTAGTCCCACTAAAACTAATCAGACATTCAAATAAAGATATCGATTTAGGTTTAACAAAGAAAAATTTTTAAATTTTCTAAACTCACACCCACATGCCACAACCACAGCCATAAGCAAAAATAATTATTCTTTTGCCATATCGGGTTTTACTTACCGGATTTTTAGCAAAAATTTACTTTTATTAAACTCCTTTATACGCACATAAATACTCTATACCAATTGGCCAATTAAATCCATTCAAAATGATGATTGATGGGGTAAGTAAGTCATTGTAATATTTCTTGTTTGTTGAAGGCTTTACTTAAGCTTAGCAGTATCTCTGCAGGCATCTTATGTATAAGAAAGCTTACATTGACAACACGAGTCTTTCTGCAAGCCTTCTTTAAAATAGGAAAAAGTCTAGATAAACCCAGAGACTTACTGTTCATCTTCTAAATATTTTTAAAACTACTTCCATAGCTGAGGATACACACATCAAATTTCTACATCAAGCTTTTGTATCAAAAAAATCAATCTAATTTTGATGTGACTTGCAAAGATTGATGTGTGTATCTCCCGCTTAAGACTTGGCTAACTGGGTGTTTTAAATGCTGCATGTAGTTTCTTTTATTTTTTACAAAAAAAAGTAGTTTTATTGTTAACTGACTGACGCAGGTTGCGCTCGCATGCTTGCTTTAGTGGCGGAAGCGTTTTATGAGTATTTTACACTGCATTTAATTTAATGAGCCCTTCTCATTTTTTATGCCTTTTTTTTTTGGTATGTTGTTTCAGTTGGGTTGTTGTTTTCATTGCCTTCTGAGTCAAGTCGTCCTTTCATGTATTTTTTGTTTTCTTGTTGCCTTTTCATTTTATTATCAAACTGCCACATCATAAAAGCTCGTTAAAAATCATTTCTTTAGCATATTTTTTTTCTATTTTAAGTTTTTTTATGAGTCTCACGCATCAGTCTGCTTTACATAACCTGCTCAGCGTTGGCTTATTTCTTTTTAATTTATTTTATTTTATTTTCCATTTTTTTCTCGGTGTATTTATTTATTGCTGTGGAATTTGTGTATAAATTTTTTGGTTTGTGAAAAGCAGCAGATAATGAAAACATTTCACTCATGGTTACTTTTTATGCTAATTAAGTGTTTAACTGTGATTTAACGTTGAACAAAAATGATTATGTGATGATGTCAGGGGTGGCAATGTAGGCGTGAGGCAGCAAATAAAATTTTGTGTTTGGTTTGAAATATTAATTAATACAAAAGATAATTGAGTTATAGATTTTTTAATTTACAAATTCTTTATTTAAAAATTAATTTACTAATTGACCAAAGCCTGTAAGTAAGAAGGGTGTATATAACTTACATGGGACACCCTATAAAGTATATATATTCTGAGTCCTTAAGAATATCAGAGTCGTTGAAATCAATTTTTAGAAGTCCCTAGACAACGTACAGAAAATTATCATAAAATATGACTGATATGACACTACTGTGAATCCCCCAATTGTGTTTGCTTAAAAATGACAAAAGAATGAGCTGTAAAAGTGTTGCATTTGAAATAATAAAAATATTTACTCGTAACTAAAGTCCCACATAAAATGTTCTGGCTGGTTATTGAAACGTAGTTTCTTCCTTTTAACAGCCACACAAAAAACAGGCATGAGTGTGCGTGTTTAGTGACATTACAAATGCATTAAATTTCTTTTTTTTTTATATAATTTTCTTTTTCAAATAAAGAATAAAGAAAAAAATATTTATTATGCATTCATATGTTTGCTAAAGCCGTATGCGTATAATGCATCCATCTTTTTTCCTAACTGGGGCTTAAAGAGAGAAATTATTTTCTTTTTTGTACACCAGTTTCCAATTATTGATGTATGGTTGGTTATAATGTGACAAATAACAGCGCGTCTTACAAGAATGATGATGAAAACTTACAAATGCATAAGACACACACACACATAAAAATAAAAAATATACACAAAAGCCTCCCATGCCCACTCAAAGAATTCATAGTGTTATGAATACGCTTAGAAGCGTATAAAGCAGAGTGACTGAGAGAGAAAGAGTGAGAGAGAGAGAGAGAGTTAGGTAGTAAGAGATTTGACAAGCAAATAGTGCTGCAAAAAAGTAGGTTGCTGTTTAATTGTTTTATAAAAAAAATCCAATTAATTTTATTATTTTTTCAAGCTTAAAAGAAAAAAAATTTTGGTTAATTCTATTGCCAAATAAATTTTTTTTTTTTAATTTCTTACAATTAAATTTTTGGGCTTGACTGAATAATTTTTGTTTCTTGTCTTGATTGGGAAAAAATTTTGAAAAGATGTCAAAGCGATGACAAGGTGAAATCAAGAAGCATCTCTGCTTTTAAAATTTTCTTGATTTGTCAAAAAGTCAAAAAAGTACTTGAGGCTCACAGCTGCTTTCTTGATATCAAATTGCATGAATTCACCTTGGCGATGACAAGCTACCCCAGGAGACATACACACACATAAGCATACACAAATATTTCACGATTTGAGTCTATTTACTTCGGTAAATACGAGTTTAATTTAACGAATTAGTGCAACAATTGACACTCATAAAAAGGGTTTTTTGTTTAGATAAAAATTCCTCCAATTCTAAATTATAATAATAATAAAGGCAGTATATGAATACAAAGTTAAGACCCTTATCTCTAGCAGTAGACATTTATAGGGACTCCAGACAGCGCAGTTGAGGAATGTGGTACAAGAAGAAAGGCTTTAGCCAGCAAATGACTTCTGTAGAAGCTGTCAATACGAGCTGGAGAACACAACTAGGAAACACCTCATCTGTCTTTGCCCGGCATTAGAGGATAAAAGTGAGGCTTACTCTAGGGATTGCCATCTGCAGGGCTTTACTGCACTATCAAAGGTAGAGGTCTTCATGCTATCTTCAACAGCTTCATTAAAACTATTAATTGCTTTAGCTGGCGGACTCATTTTTTCTTTCTACTCTTACTATTTATCTACTTGAATATTTTGGGGTAAAATATTATAAATTTTATAGATGCAGTTGATATAACAATATTTATTTACTTCAATATAAATTTGAGCTTCAATATAAAATTTGGTAAGAATTAATTAAACCTTTAGGTTTGAAGGATGAGGAAAAAGTACTTTTCAAAATTACAATATTCTTTGATTTGACCAACTTACCAATAACATTATTCATAAATTGTAGATTTGTAGGAAGATAAAAAAGATGGGAATTTTTACAAACAAATTTTCGCTCACAGTAATAATTCAATAATAATATAAATTAAAAAAAATATTATTGTTTAAAAGAGAAGTAGTGTTCAATACTTCTCTTTTTCCTTCTGCTTCCTATTTATTTCACATCCATCTATCGTCTAAATTCATGCTACAGCTCTTTTTTATTAATGTCCTTTGACAAACATTTGTGTAAAAAATCTATTAAAATTTGAAAAATAAATTACGATGTGATAGATATCGAAGTATTTTCGATACGATTGTCTATACTCGCTATCGAATGGCATAATTAGACCCCTGTTTTTCTCATAAAGTTTTTACTATTTCAGCAGTTTTTACTTAAAACATTTTATTAGCTACAATTCAGGCTTACAGTAATTCTACAGCATCCTTCATAAGCTGCTTAGATTCAGGTCTGAAAAAAAAAAATCAAAAGACGTTTAATTTATAGAATTTTCTTTAAAGTACTGCTGCTCATTGCTTTAGTGTGAACTTACTTTCTGTTTAATGATAAAAGAGTTCATTTTGCCATACACTTCCTGTATCTTGGAATACTTTTTCTTGTTACTGTAAATAAATTTTATAATCTTCGCTTAAGATTGAACAACAAATACGACTGTCTGCTGTGGATAATTGGTAAACATGACGAATGCAACAGCATCAAAACAGTATAAACCAGAGAATGGAAGAAAGAAAAAACCCCATGAACAAATAAAGAATAAAGCTAAAATTAAAGAAGCAAAAAGAAGAAATAAATATTAGGAAAGGGGTGGGAAAAGTTAGCAGCAAGCGAACACACACTTAGCCTCAATACACACATGTCAATGTGTGCGTGTTTATTTATGATTAATCGATTTTACGATGATGGCATCATATTTAACATATAAAAGTTACAGAAAAAGACACATGTCGAAGAACAAATTTATTACATTCAGAGAAGTTCTTTTTTTTCTTAGAAAGGCCTTAGCCAGGCATAAGCATAAAAATATTTTAGTTTTATTTTCAAGACCTTCAATTTGAGGAAATTTTAGCGAGAGAGTAAAGAGTGTATTAAATTCTAAATACTTTCTTAAAGAAGTGAACAATAATCATGTGTCAACATAATGATAAACTTGTTCAATATGTTTCATCCTTTTTTTTTTTTTTTTTTGTTTATGAAAAATAAATTTTCTGTTTTTTTTAATGCTTGTTTGCCTTTAACTCTTATTAACAGACAGCCGATTTTTGTTTTTGTTTTTCTTCTTTTTTATGCTTTTCAAAAGTTTCCTTTTTCTGTTTGCCTTAACAAAAGAAGTTTTAAATTTTTTTCTTTTATTTTTATCAAGTCTTGCAGAAAGCTACTTGTGCGTTTTAGTTTTAGATAAAAAATATTTATTTTTTTTTTAAATTATTGCAGCTTATTTGTCAAAGTTAATAATAAATGAACAGATAGAGGGAGAGAGAAAAATTTAGAAAAAGAGATTTTTCTGTTTCAATAAAAAAATTTTCTAAAAAAAAAAATTTTTTTTATGAAAAATAAAAAATTTTCAGGTATATAACGCAAAATCTGTAGTGCCATTCAGTAACTTTTATTACGAGCATTCGTATCGAAAAAACAGTAATAACGTTCTTTTATGGAATTCGATATTCAGTAACTTTCCGAAAAAAAATATTCGAATTTTGCGACAAAGTTAACAGCAAATAAATAACCATCGCAAATAACGATTTCTAACGTACAGAATATTTTTGAATGCCGAATTTGATAAAAAATTGTTATATTTGTGTTTTCGATACGAATGTTCGTAATAAAAGTTACTGAATGGCACTGCAGAGTTCGCAAAGAAACAAAACGAAACAAATGCAAAAGGTTTCGTTTTGTAGTTTTCTTTCCTTATACCATGAAAAACTGCAAAACGAAACGTTTGCATGCGTTTCGTTTGCTTTAGTAAAGCATATGGCCGGCGTTGCCACATAACTCTGTTTTCCTTACATTAACCACACACTGAATAAGTCATTTGTTCTTGCCTATTACACGATTACGCCAAACCCTAACAAATGCCATGAGGAACTGTTGGTTTATACCAGTTAAGGCTTGCTGAATTTATGCTGCAAAACAATATGTTTACCATTTCTCTTATCTACTCCAAAAAAAAAAAAAAGAAAAGTAAAACTCACATTAAATCATCCCCTTCGATCAAAATAGCATAAAAAGTCTTTTAATTTAATACCTCAACTAAAGGCATAAACAATACAGGCAGGCACACACATACATACGCAATTTTTTTGTCATAAAATATATAAACCGTATAAACAATCATAAAATGAGCAAAAATATTTAATTCAGCCATAGAAAACACATTGATGGTGACATTTAATGTTGTCGTCACATTTGATTTTTATTAACTTCATACTGAAAAATAAAAATGAAAAATATAAAATAAAATATAAAATCAAGTTCATAAAGTAGAAAAAGAAATGTGAATTTAAACGATGTCGTGTGTATCTTTAAGTTTTTATTGATTTCAGGAGCAATTTTTTTTTTTTTTAATTTTTTTTTTAACTTTTCCATTGAAACACTTACTTTATTAAGCAGAAAATGATGAACATATAAAAGCGTATGTGTACAAAAGTATTTTGTTGTAGTTGTTGTTGTGCTTAAAAGAGGATGATACTAAGGATAAATATTGGCAAAGCAGTGATTGAAAATTGTTTATCGCAGACCTAAAAAAAAAAAAATAAAATAAAATGAGAGCTTGAAAAAGAAAAGAAATAAATTGCCAACAATCAAAGCGAACAACTTAAATGTTATTTTGGTAAATTCTTAAATAAATATAAAAATAATTTTTGAAATGGAATAACACTGCCCAACAAAATGTTTCCACTCACATATCGAATACTACTGCGATACTAATCGAGTAAGCAAATCACCGCATACGATGACGTATTCGTTGTTTATATTTAATTAAATATTATAAAATTTATTTACAGTAACAAAAAAAAAGTATTCCTCGATACAGGAAATGCATGGCAAATAAACAGAAAGTAAGTTCACACTAATACAATGAGCAGCAGTACTTTAAAGAAAATCCTAAAAACTAAAAGTCTTTTGATTTTTTTTAGACCTGAATCTAAGCAGCTTATAAAGGATGCTGTAGAATTACTGTAAGCCTGAATTTTAGCGAATAAAACGTTTTAAGTACAAACTGCTGAAATAGTAAAAACTTTATAAGAAAAAGATTGGTTTCATCATCGCATTCGATAGCGAGTATAGACTATCGTATCGAAAATACTTCGAGTAAATAAAAGCAAATCAGCGCATACGAAATATATCGCTTCGTAATTTATTTTTCAAACTTTAATAGATTTTTTACACAAATGTGTGTCAAAGGAAAGTAGATAAAAAAGAACTGTAGCATGAATTTAGGCAGCAATTGTGCCAAAAGAAAATAGATGAACAATTTCTTCTTCTGACATCTTTTTCTTTACATACAAAAAATGAAAATTGATTAAAAATTTTAATAACAAATTGTTTTAATTTTAAACTAAATAAAACTTTATTTTTTTTTAACTTTTAGTTGAAGATGCTCCTTAAAAAAGTAATTTGTTTTGGTTGCTAAAGCTAGTTTGCCAGCAAATGATATTTACTTAGATTATACTCCATCAAAGACTCGCTATCGCGTGCTATCATCTCAAATTACAATACATTTTACTCGTTATCGAGTGTCATAATAAAAATAATGAAAAATTTCAATCAATTTTATTTGATATGTAATGGAGTGATTAAGTTCTTAAAGGAAAAAAGTAAAAAAAAAATTTCCAAAATACAAAATGCAGAAAAATGTCTAAATTTTAGATGATTTTCAAAATTAGAACTTCAAAGTTGATATTCTGGAAGATAAAATATTTGCAAAATAAAACTCTACGTTGAGCTGTAGACTTAATTATCATATGGGTAAAATAGTTGTGGTACAGAATAGACAGGGAAGGTCGGGAGTGGCCAGCAGTCACAAGATGCAGAATAAGCTGCTTAGTCCCAGATATGATTAATCCTGCAGCAATTACAAGATTCATAAGGAGTCAGTAATTATAGTTAAGAACTGGGCTGCAGAATAGATCTAAAAGGTCGCGGTATAATTAAAGTGGTATAATAAATTCGCAAAATGTGCTAAGAACCAATTAACTGCTACGTTAAATCGGCATTCTAACTAGCAGCTAGTTAGAACGAGTGGCTAGCCAGCTGTTATTTTGTGTGCTATGATAAAGATGTAGCTGTTTTCAAAGAGAGTCGTGCAATTCTTTGAAATCAAGCTCAAAAACCATCGAACTTTTAAAAACTATTTCTATAAACTTGTCTCATCAAATCACTTGTTCTTTTTAATTAAAAAAAAATTAATTTCCTATCGTTTAACTTAATTTTATTATTTCTCAATGTATTTATTTTTTTTTTAATTGAGTTTTCAGCCAACCAATCATGTAATTAAAAATTATAAAAGAAAATAAAAATAAAAAAAAATTCACTGTCATTTGAAAATGAAAGGCAAAGGCAAAAAGTATTTCAAACAGCTGGCTGAATTACCTACGCTCATCTGCAAAAATATAAAGTTAAGTTGCCTTAATAAAATGTAATAAAAAACAAAAACAGTTCAAAGCAGGTAAAGGTATTTCATTTCATTTCAACTAGAGGAGTGTAAAATCATAATCATCTGCCGTCTTAAATTGGCTCAATAATATTTGCTTCAGTCATATAACAACAAATGCACATACAGAAAGACAATGGGACAGACAGTTAGACAGACAGACAGATAAAACAGTAAGCACTGTTGAAACATTTGATGTTAGTTTTATTACTTTATCTTGATCATAATTTCTGTAATCAAACTTTTATTAAGAAAGTAATTTTCTACAGCTCAAAAAAAAAAAAAACACTGACTGATTTAAATCTTCAACTGTTATTAAGAGAAAAACCCAGCAAACAAAATGTAATAAAATTTATTTTACAAACAGAGTTTTTTCTTAAAAAAAATATTTCTCTTAAAAATGTAAAAAAAAAAATTTACTTAAGAAAATTTCTCTCTGTGCAACCTAACCTAATTCAAAATTTCCCTTAGTGCCCTTAGATTGGTGGGTGGTGTGCTAACCTATCAATCTGGAAGTGGCAGGTTTGGTTACTGCCTTGACCCTGGATATTTTCTGTAGACAAAAGAAAGAGCTTCACGGACTTGTGCTGTTTTAAAAAAAATTAAATAATAGAGCCGTTATTTTTAAAAGCTATAAAAATCTGCTTTTTTCAAATATAAGTCTGCGGTTAATTAAAAGAACTAGAAAATTTTAAAATGTTGAGCCGTTGTATTTAAAAGTAGTACAAGTCCGGTTTCTGAAAAGAATTATAAAATTTTTTTAAAAGAACCGTTTGTTTTAAAAGTGATATAAGTCCGTTTGTTTAAAAATAAGTCAGGGGTTTTTAAAAAGAATTACAAAATTTGAAAATGATGAGCCGCTATATTTAAAAGTAGTACAAGTCCGGTTTCTGAAAAGAATTATAAAATTTTTTAAAAGAACCGTTTGTTTTAAAAGTGATATAAGTCCGTTTTTTTTTTAAATAAGTCAGCGGCTTTTGCAAAGAATTGAAAACTTTTAAAATTGAGCCTTTATTCGTAAAAGTGATATAAGTCCGCTTTAAAAAAAAAAAAAACGCGGTAATTTTAGTAGAATGGTGTTTATATCTTACTAAAATTACCGACAACAAAATTTTTTTGTAGCAGACTTATACCACTTTCAATAACAACAGCTCAGTTCATACTCAAAGACAAATTAAATCTAAGCTAATAAGAAAAAAATCATTTAAAGCAGCCCATCACACTACATTTCAATACAAGTTCCATGACGAAGTATGGCAACGTAAAAATAAAGTTTGTGACGCCTACTATACAACTAAATTGATCTAAAATTTATTTTAAATCAAAAAGAAAAAAATTTAATTTATTGAATAACTAAATATTTTGACTCGGTCTCGCCCGCCCCGGTCAGCTTTTACGTGATGCGGGAACGTTTGTACAAAATTTTAGAGAACTCTTTTTACGAATAAAATTCATCATGTCTTTGTTAGCATTATTAGCAGAGACGCCAACTAAAGTGGTAAATAAAATATTTCCAAGCCTAATTTCAGGCTGATATGAAGTAAGAGCACACACCTTTTTAAACAGTGGCAAGTGAAATTCGTTGAAAAGTAAGCATAAAAATGGATGTGGCCGCTCCAATACTATAGAGCGACTTTCCTTGAAGTATAGAAAAATTTTGACAAATCCAATATATTTAAAACAAAAATTTCTATGGCGAACAAGCAAACAGAAAATGAATTTTATTTATATAGAAGAGTTTTTTATACTATTCGACTTTCTTGACTCTATTCCAGGTGATTGCAGTCTAAAAATCCTAAAAAAAAGAGCGTTAATTTTCTTTCAAATTGTCAAAATTTTTCTTTTTTTTTCAATTATTTGTTCCTCTTGCTTGTTTGCTGGGCTGCATTCCACTGAAGAGTTTGTGTTTCTTTTTTTTTCTCCTTCTTGTTGTTTTGCAATTTTATTCCATGTTGGTTGGATTTTATTTATTTAATTCGAATTAATATTCAACTGACTTTAATGCTGCCACGCATAAAATTAAACAAATATCATTAGTGCAGCATTCCAGGTATTTCTGCTACAAATTCAAATTAACTCTTGGCTCTGGTGTTGGATGTTTATCTTTTCTAATTTCACAACTAGTTTTTTAATTAAAAAAAAAAACTAGTTCTGTGATTAAAGCGATATTTTTAAGTGAACTAAAAGAGAATTAGATTATTTAACGCCTCAATAAATTCATTAAATAATATTTTTTTATGACTTGTGACACATCTACAACAATTGCTTAAAAAATATTTGTCAAGGAGTCATTAAAATTAGAATAACGAGCGGGAAGGGCGAGCCTTAAGTCTAGTATTCATTAAGAATAAAAAAACTTTCTTGGGTGGTCTGTCCGCCGTGTCAGACTGTTGTGGGTAGCGATGTCTTACCTAATGAAAACCTGTCCAAGCTAGGCCCTTACAGTGATATAATACTCGTACATCGCTTTGACTGCTTTTCAACGAAAACTGCTGCAGCTTCCATGTATCTGAAAGTAAGTCTTTCATTTTTTCTGTGAGTGCCCTGTTCTTTTGTCTTCCAGATACAGATTTCTCTTAGCACATCTAATGGACGGACTACCCGAGACATCGGAAGTAGGCTAAAGAGACCTTTTCAGTTATCTTAATAACACAGAGTGGACTTTGGTCATTTTATTACTAAGTAGTCTTGGCGAGTTGGTAGTTCACAATGGAATCTTGTGATTCTAATTGAAGGCCATCAGGGCGCCATGTAAATCAACCAACCAAGCTATAATGTCCCTAGTGAGCATTTTTTGTTCATTGCAAGCAAAAATCAAAACACCAGGACCTTTGACCACAACAAAAAAATTATTTCTTTAGAAGTTTCTGTTGCTTTTTGCTGAAGCAAATCTTCATTCAATATGAATATCCAATTTGATCAACTTCAGCCTCCTTTTCTTTTTAGTGTTAACCCAACTCTAGTTTAAAATCCTCATAGCAACTGGCTGTCTGTCTGTTGTCAAACTCTTTCAGGGTGTTAATGATAATCATGAGTCAGGTCATTACAAAATGTCTGTAAATACAGATGCTTTACGAAAATTACAATTTTATTTTTAATTTAATTTCAATAAACCTCCCCAACTCTGCTACTCTGCTACTCTGCAAGATATCATTTTCAACAAACAAATTTTCTTTACTCGTTGAATGGCTACAAAGAAAATTCGGCTAAAGGGTCGTCATCTAACACAAAATTTTGCAAATAATTATAACAAAATTAACTGAATAGCAACAGTTAAATGCCAGTCTGTCAGTCAAGCGGTTTGTTGTATAAAATGACATGAATATTTTTAACATTTAACTTAACTCTCTGTCTTCTTTGCTCACTCTGTACTTTGCTTTATGTGTGTGTATGTGTGTATGGCAAATTTTATTATTTACTTTGATTGGGACAGTAAAATAAATTAAGTGAAATGCAAGCAACAGGAAATGAGTTTAGTTGGTAGATTAGGGAAAATAGATAAGAAACAGACTGAATAGATTTTAAATGGCTGGTTTTTTTTTAAAGCTTAAGGTTTGTTTACGAATAAATAAATGGAATAAATTTTGGAGAAAACTGAGGCTGGATAGCAGTAACATGATTTTCTTTAAAGGCTATAAGTACTTAAAGTTTATTTTAAATAGCCAAACATCCAGGGTCTAGGCAGAAATCGATCCTAATACTTTGGATTGTAAGGTTATAACACTAGCCTTTGCTCTAAGAAAGCCTGGATTTTCTGCATTTCTTATAGGGCAGCATTATACGTTTCACACCCATAGAATAAAGTTGATTTTACATTTAAGTTTAAACTTAACCTCAGTAATAATGAACACAGCTCTGAATTTGCCAATTAAAGCAGAACTGATTGAAGTGCCTGAACTAGCTTGGAAGATCCCTATTGTTTCAATGAGTTTTCACTTAAACTGTTTTATTAGCAGTTCGAGTTTTCTGTCATTTATTTTGAGAATCCAAAATAGCCAGCAGTAGGCTGTAGATCTTGTTTACCTTCTTTAGTAGAAGACACAGCTGAAGTTTTTAGATTAGGAGCCTATGAAAGAGTCGTGAGGGCTTCGTAGGCTATTGTAAAATTTCTTTTTTTTTTTCTTAGCTCAACTGGCTATTCCCCAATTACAAGTTAGCTGACAACAGCTTTATTTAAATTTTTCTATATTTTTAATACTCTCTCATGCTGCTTTATTTTCCACCTGCAAACTTTTAATCCTTCATTTTCATTTTTTATATGTTTTTTCATAAAAAATATTTTAAATTAGAAGCAGCAGCAGAAAAAAAAAAGTTTTTCATTAAAAAAAAAAAAACAAAACCAAAAAACTTCATCATGATTATTGATGCTGAGGGACTGATTATGTTGATGATGAGATAAAAGTGTATTTATGCATGTTGTTGTTTGATAAACAAATTTTTTTATTAAAAAAAAAAAATACTCACACTCTCTTCAAGTTAAAAAAAAGGGCTTTAACATGGAGGAACACAAAAAAAAATATTTTTGAAATAAAGTTTTTTTTGTTATGGTCGCTTGCCTGTCTACTTTCCATTTTAATGCTGAATTTTATATTTTTATTCTTGTTGTTGCTGTGATTGGTTTTTTACCTTTAACGTGGCTTCTTAAGTTGGCTTGTTATTTTTAGTTTGCTGCTGCTATAACTTTCTCTTACATCTTCCACACGAACAGGAAGCCAATCAAAAAAAATGTTTCTTTTCTTTTTTAGTTTATTATTTAAAATTAAAAGTTAAGGAAAATTTTCATTTTGCTTTTACACCTGATTTCCTGTTTTTCTTTTATTTTATTGAATTTTTATTTGATTTTTTTATAAATTTAAATTTATTTTGCTTAACTTTATTGCTTGTCATTGTTATCCTTCTTCGTTTTTATTTAAAAATGAATTGCCAGTTAGTTAATATTTTAAAGTTTTATGAAAAAGTTTTATTTATATTTTTTTTAAAAAATATAGAATCAAAACTTAAATTTTATTAAAAAAAAATTTTTTTAATAAAATTTAATATAACAGAAATCAAAAAAATCACTAAGAACAACTACAAATCCAAATCTTCTTTTTTTCAAGCATTTATTTTACTTTTAGACTAAATATTTTTACCCCATCCATTTCTTTAATACGTTAGTCGTTATCCTTATAGTGTAGAGGGTTTTAGAAAAATTCGTTTTTAATCTTTAAAAAACAGCCATTCACCACTTTGTAAAATGAATCATGCCTTTACTTAATATCTTTATTAGCAGAGGTAACAAATTAAGTGGTAAATAAAACATTTCAAAGCATAATTTAAGGCTTAAGTTAAGTACAAACACACATCTTTTTGAATATTAGGGAGTAAAAGTCATTGCAAAGTGGGCATAGAAATGGGCGTGGTGAAAGTATAGAGATTATATAAGTCAAATTTCCGACAAATCCTTTGGAAAACAAGAATGTGTACAGCAAACAATTAAACAGAAAATTAATTTTATTTATAGGGAATTAAAATGGTCAGTGAAATAAATTTTAATATAAAGAAATTGAAATGCCAAAGAGGAGTTTATGGAAGCTGTAAAAGTGGCTTGATCAATCATTTTGCTTGATAACAAAAAAACATCATTGTATGATTCTATTCACAAGCGAATTTATGAAAAAATCTGTAAAAATGGAGGCTCTGCGCGTTATTAAAAAAACTTTAAAATTAAAAATTTTTATTGAAAACTAAACATAAAGTTAAGATAGAAATTAATTTGTATTCTTATTTATAAAATTCTTTTCATTGTATATTAATTTTATTGAATAAAAAAAAATAAATTATTCCCAGCCTCTGGTTTGCTGGAGTGACGCTTAAACTGTTTTTATAGACTCAAATTTTGAAGGCATTTTTGGAGTATTTTTACAAAAATTTTATAAAAACGAAGCCAGTTTATATATTGAACCAATTTAATAACAACTAAATTAATAGAAATATAAACTAAGTTCGTGGCAAAAAACTTTCCTTAAAAAAAAAGGATTTTATTCATGTGGCAGAAAGTGCATTTTAAGCAAATTACCTTGACGTATTTAATTTCATAATTAAATTCTAGCAAATTTTACTTCAATTTGTTAAATAAAAATGAAAATAAAATTATAATTTCTATGCTTGAGCATAACCAATGGAATATATCGGTCAAGCATAATTCAAGTCAAAGCTTAAATTGAGAGAAAAATATGTTTAAAAGCAGGACTTATGCTTGTATTCAAAGAAAATTAAATTAGACTAGAAATCGATGTTGTGACAAATTTATCATAATTTTTACTTGAAGTTGTTATTATTCATTTTGAATAGCAGCCTTAGCAATTTACGTAATTCTGTTTAGTATTTCAGTTATTAAAACTAAAATCGTCCACTTTTTTTAATTTTAAAATTGATTAATATTGTGGCATTTGCAAATCTCCTTTTTCTCCCCACAATTGGCTTTATTTTCTAATTAAAGCATCTAAGAAAAACTGCTAAAAGTACATTAATCTAGCATTTTTTTCTTCTGTTCCTCTTTTTTTTGTTAATTTTTTATCACTGTGTTTGCTCTGGTGTTGTTTACAAAATCCTGTGATCAACATTTTAAAGTCCTGCGAAATGCAATTGTTGGTTGTTGGTGGGTGGCTTAAGTGTACAAAAAAAAAATTAAAATTAAAGATGTATGTGTAGAGGTTTTAAGCAAAAACTAATTAAAACTTGTGAGACAAGCATTTTTTATGGGAGAAAACAGCAACAGTAAGTAAAGGAAAGAGTGTAAAAAAATTAAACACGCACACATAAACACATGCAACTACAAGTGTATCCTTAATACCTGTGTTGTGTTTGTATTTACGCTTGTTTAGTTTATTTTTTGTTTTTCATAAGCTTACACTCACAAGGACAACTTTGTTAACAGACTGTGTAGCAAGAAATGCAATCACAAGTCAGCAGCTTAAAAGTATTAAAAGGAATTAAAAAGAAAAAACAAAAAATTTAGATTAACTGAGAAATAAGTCTCATTGAGTGCTAAAGTTAAATTAATGGCGATCAAGTGATCGAAATTTCCATAGAAGCTTAAGGGAAATTTCGATCGATGTCACTCAGTTTTAGTTTCAAAAACAAAATTCCAACTTTACTTAGTGACCATGACAGCAAAGTTAAGATGCAGAATGAGCTAAGCAGCTGGTACTAGGAGACCTAAGCATACTTTCTTCTAAGGAGTCTCTGTATTATAATTAAGAACTGGGCTGCACAATAGATCTTAAAAGTCGTGGTTTAATTATAGCCCATAACTATAATAATAATAGTGGCCATGAGCTGCTAAAATGTAATTATTTTTAATAAAACTCTTCGCTGCCGTCGATTAAAAAAGAGCAACGTTGGAGTGTGATCAGCTGAGTTCTAACCTTTTTTACTTGTTCCAATTGGGCGGATAGATGTCTTGCCATTTATGGGAATTTTGATTGGATTTAGTTTGGGGTTTGTAAGTAATAGGATTGTGATTTTATGAAGGGCAGCAACTATTTATTAAGAAACACAAGCTATAATACATACAGGAACCCGCCCTCTATTTTTGGCAAACAATTGGGCTGGGCATCGGCCTGATTGACTGACATCCTTCAAGTAGCACATCAATATTCCGTTTTTAACCACTCACTTGCCAAAACAACGAAGTGATAAGTGACCTAGACCCACTCTGTAGCCTTGAAATAACCAATTGCTGAACTCAACACCTAATAATTTATAAAAATTTTTAAATTTTCTTTTTGATGCTTTTAAAAATAAAATCTCCATCTCTTTTTTATCATAGAAAATTCTACGACCTTAAAAGAAACTAAATTTTGCTTGTCAAAAATTCTTTGAAAGCATTTAAAATTGTATTTTATCACAGGCTTTTAAATGAATTAAACAAAAAGAAATCACTCTTTTAAGCTACAAAGTAAAATCTCTTGCAGTAAAAACTCTGTACCAGAGCTGTACTCTTTTAAAGCAACAAGTAAACAAACATTTCTTTCTTTTTTTATTTATTTTAACTCAACAAAACAACAAAAATAGAACAAAATAAAACTAAACGAAACAAAGCTTGCAATTGATACAAACTAAAAGAGTTTTTAAGGATGGTTTCATTTTTTGTACTCTTTTTATCTCTTGCTTTCAAAAAAAAAAAAAAAAATCTTCTTACTGGTGTCTTTTTAAACCCCTCCTTTGGTCGTTTTTAAATTCAAAGATCTCATAAGTTGTATGCTGTGTCACAGGTGGTAAACGAAATTGAAAAAGAAAATTCTGAATTGAGAATATAATTCTAAAACTTGATACTATTACCAGCAGCACTTGTTATAAAACTTTCTTTGGTCTATTATTTTTCAATGCCAGCAGTTGTGTGTTTTAAATAAAAGTGTGAAACATCCATTGGATTTATAATAATGATAAATCCACGATTACAATTTTCCTTTTCTTCTCTAACTGATTTTTTTTTAGCTGGCAAAACAGAAAATAGAAAAAGTTTTCTGTTTTAAAAGAAAACATCATAATAAAGAGAAAGTATGACAGTTTTGGTGTGAATTACAGCAAAAGTTTTGCTTAAGCAGTAAAAAAACAAAAAAAAACAAAATAAAATCAAGCTTAACATAAGAAAGAAATATTTGTTTTGTTAAAGTCTAGGTGAAGAGTAATTGTTGTTTTAAAAAGTTAAAAAAAATATTTGGTATTTCTGTTTTTTAAATAAAAAATGTTTAAGCTAAAAATGAAAATAGAAAAAATTTTATTAAATTAATTGTGTTTTTCCGTTTGAAAGAAATAGAAAATATGGGACTTGGGCATATCACTGCCCAAATTACTTATGTAATTCTAAAATTAATTCCAATTTAAACTGTCTAACAAAAGTTCCAAAAAAAGAACTCTTAGACCTGATTTGTAAATAAAATTTAATTGAAAAATTTTATAGACACACATTAGCTTTACCTAATTTCAAAATTTAACTAAAGCTAAAAATCTTTTTTAACAAGAATATGTAAAAGATATCCTTGTTTTATCTTTTGCCAATCTTTGTGCTATATTTCCACTGTGTTTCTTAAACAAATGCTTTAAAAATTTTAATTAAAAAAAAAAAAGGATATATGAGAGGTGGGCTTGTCCTTGTCTTATATTAAAATTTAATTTCACACAAAGGTTTGCTATGTAATTCCACAAATTGTTAACAATTTTAAAAGCCCATAAATCATTACATCACTTAAAAATAAAAATTTTTTTATCAAACATACAAATAAGGCATTTAATTAAATTAAAATTCTTTACCCTAGAGAAGCTGGTGCGAAACTTTGCTAAATTTAATTATATTTATTGTAAACTGAAGGAATTTATAATAAAAAAAAAATTTTTTAATAAAAAATATAAAGGAAATGGACATACCCTTGCTGCGTTTCAAGCTAAATCTTATGAAAAGCTCTGCAACATAATTCTAATATTGGTTTCTTATTTAAACTTGGTTTTAAAAATAAATGTTTTAAAAAATTAAATTAGAAAAAAGGATATATGAGAGAAGGGTTCGTCTTTGCTTTGTTTTAAAAATTTGTCCAACACAAAGGCTTGTTATGTACTTCCATAAATTGTTAACAATTTTAAAAGCCCATAAGTCATTACATCAATACAAAACTAAATTTTTTGTATCAAACATACAATTTTCAATGTTACATTAAATTGAATGTCATTATTATAGCGAAACTAGTGTTAAAGCTTTGTTAAATTTAATTATTTTTATTCTAAGCTGAAGACTTTTATTTCAAAAAAAAATTGTTTTCATAAAAAATTTAGATGGACATATCTTTGCTATTTTTCAAGCAAAATCTTTTGACAAGCTCTAGAACATAATTCTAATATTCGTTTCTTATTTAAACTGTGTTTCAAAAGTAAATGTTTTAAAAGTTTTAATATTTAAAAAAAGGATATATGAGAGGTGGGCTTGTTCTTGCTTTGTTTTAAAATTTTATTAAACTCAAGGGTTTGTTATGTTATTCTACAAATTGTTAACGATTTTGAACGCCTTTAAATCATTATTTCAATAGAAAATAAAATATTTTGTATTAAGCACACTTGCTAATCATGTTCTGTTTGATGGCTAGAGAAGCTGATTTTACAATTAACCCAAAATTTAATCATTTTCATTGTAAACTAAAGGTGTTTATAAAAAAAATTTAATTTAAAAATTTTTATTTTTTATAAATCGATAAATATTTTGTTGCATATTTAAGTTAAATATGATTTATTACTAAAACATTTTTAATTTTAGGGTTACATATGCTTTTCTAGTAAGGCGTTACCTCATATTTAACGTCATTCACGTATGTTCTTTTACCAATTTTCCTATTCAATTTGTTTTTTTTTTTTTTTTTTTTTTTTTTTTTTTTTTTTTTTTTTTTTTTTTTTTTTTTGTTGAAGAGGACGTGCCAATGTGCGGAAGTAATTTGTATTTTCATTAGGTTGGTAACATATTTTGTCAATTGCATTATCAGTATATACAAACAAGAATGACTTTATCATACACACTCACACATATACCCACTCTCCTACACGAATGATAACAAGCATACTGGTACTGGTATGTATGTTTTGACTTAACAAACAGGACCATCATAATAATAAAAATAAAAGGAACAGAATTGTATAAATGAATACGAATAATGAGAATGTATTACAACACAATAATATAGAAGCATGAAAGAAAATAAAGGAAATAGAAGAGGAAAGAGAGCTGGAGAGAGAGCGAATAACATGTAACACAATCAACCAACATATGAATACAAATGCCATGACTTAATGTTTTCAAATAAAACTGTGGGGAAACAAAAAGAATTCATATGAATTAGAATTTCGGGAAAAAAATTTTTTATTTAAAAAATTATAAATTTAAAAAAAAGCTACTGACTGCTTGGCTCTTTTGTCAATTTTTGTACTGAAGTATTCAAGGAAGACTAACGGAAATATGTAGTGCTATATTCGTCAGCTTTGTTTCTTTTCTTTTAAAGAAATTTTGCAATATATTTCTAACATTGAATTCAAAGTTTTACTGTGTTCCTTAAGCAAATACTTTAAAAAATTTTATTAAAAAAAAGGATATATGAGATGTGAGCTTGTTTTTGCTCTATTTTTAAATTTAATTAAACATGAGGACTCGTAATATAATTCCACAAATTGTTAACAATTTTAAGCACTTTCAAATTGTTATATCACTTAAAAATTAAAATTTTTGTATGAAGCACACATTTGAAAAGTTTTATTGAATTGAATTCATTTAAATAGAGAATAAATTATTTTATTTTTAAGTTAAACTGAAGGAATTTATAACAAAAAAAGAAAAAAAAATTATTTTAGTGATATCCTTAATCTGTTTCAGGTAAAATCTTTTGACAGGCTTTGCAGCATAGCTTTAGTATTAGTTTCTCATTTAAATTTAATTCCAAAAGTATTATAAATACTTTGAAAATTTGTAATTTTTTAATAAAGGATATATGAGACGAGGGCTTGCCCTTGCTGTATTTTAAAGTTTAATTTAACACAAAGGCTTGTAATGTAATTCCACAAATTGTTATTAATGTTAAATGTCATTTGAAAATAAATTTTTTTATAAACATAATTAAGATAAATTAAGAATTGAAACTAGTGTTAAAGCTGAGAAGTTGTTATTAAAGCTTTGCTAAATTTATTTATTTTTATGGTAAACTGAAGGCCTTTATAACAAAAAAAAAATTTTTTTTTAATAAAAAACAGGAGTTGAGCATATCCTTGCCATTTTTCAAGCTAAATCTTTTGACAGACTCTACTGCAAACTTCTAATATTAGTTTCTTATTTAAACTGTGATGCTTTTTTAAATTTTATTAAAAAGGATATATGAGACGTGGATTTGTTTTTTCTCTATTTTTAAATTTTAAGAAATATAAAGGTTTGTTATAAAATTCCACAAATTGTTAGCAATTTTAATCGCCTTTAAATTATTATGTTAGATAAAATTAATTATTTCTGTACAAAAAGCGCACTTGCAATACACGATATGCTAGTTTAAATTGAAATTAAGTATTCTAGGGAAACAAGTAAGACAATTGTGCTCATATTTAGTTATTTTTATTATGAATTGAATTTATTTATAATTATAAAAAATGATGTGCAATATCGCTGCCAAGAAAAATTTAAATTAAAATTAAAATGCTTAATTGATTTAAATAAAAATTTTAGTAAAATGAAATTTTTTGTAATTAAACATTTTTAATTAAAGCCCAATTTTTTTTATTTTTTTTTTTTTAATTTAGAATTTTGAAGTAAAAAAATCGTATTTTCTTTAATTTACATTTTTTATACATTCAGTGTGTAATGTATGAAAAGAAAATAATATTTTTTTAAAATTATTTGGCTCCACAGTGTTTGCTTACTAACAATTGCAGAGATATACTTCGTACATTCATTTAAAAAGTGTCGGTGTTGTTTGTTGTTATTGTAGTTATCACCCTGTAATTCACAAACTAACAAGTGCACTTAAAAGGGCATATTGTAATACTTACAAATGCTTGTAAAAACACTCATACATAAAATACTTATGCACTCACACACACACACATGAATATGAAAGCGTTGTATATTTTTTTTTTTCACAAACAAACACTCATACTTATAATTTATACACCCACTACCACATGCCAGACAGACACTATCAAATATTGGCAAATAATAAAAATGAAGATGTTTTCCATTTCCATTTTTCTTGCATATTTTTTTATCATTTCATTTCATTTCTACGGATATGAATTGTAAAATGAATAAATGAAACTGAAAACGAAATAAAAAATACTTAAATTAAGTGACTTCCTTTACACACAGAATTTTTTTTTCACAATTTTTTTTTTTTTTTTTTGTAGCGACTTTTACTTTTGAAATGTATTTGTGTTTGTGTATGGTATCTGTATTGAGGCAGCTACGTCTAGCCGTCTGGTGTAAAGCAATTCATTTCATAGTTTATTAAGGTAAAGACAGCAACAGCTAAAAGAAAAAAACCGAAAAAATGAAATAATCATAATCAGGAAGTTATAAAAAAATCTGTAGAAAAAAAAAATTAATGAAATTATATTTTATGCAAGTAACTAATTAGTAGAGTTTTAGTAAAGTTTATAAAATGAAGCTTAACACACGTAAATGTTTGTATTTTTATAAAGCAAAGAGCTTATGAAATATTGAAGAAATCAAAGCGAAAAAAGAAAATTAAAAAAATATTTAATCAAGTATGAAACGTCTCTTTCAGGCTTCTAATTCCTTTAAAGACTTTTTTAAATTTTGTTTTTCTGCTTAATAAAATTTTTATTTAAAATAAAGACCAATTTCAAGTATGCCTGTGCATCCCTTTATTGCAGACATAAATTAAGAATGTCCCTCTAAGAGTGCACTTTTTCAGTTCATAAATCTATTACGTCAATGGCTGTGTGCCGGGTAGAGCCGTTTTGCTGCAACCACATGACATGATACATGCTATCTAGATGTGATTATTCTATGATTATTTTCCTGCAACGACAGTCATCTGGCTTTAGTAATTCTATATTATTCCGGAGGAAAATCCTTACCAGACAGTTGCTCGTTATGATCAACCTCTATCTTTCTTAGGGACTGCAAGAGGAAATCCTGAGCCTTAAATTCTAAATTTTTGTATATTCATTAAGCCATTTACATGGAAATGGGATTCATGGGAGAAAATTACTTTTTTCGATAAGCCGGCATCCATCACAATTAAAAGCTAAGTTTTTAATAATCGAAATAAACATTTCTGACAGCTGTCAAAATTTTAGAGTTGCCACTTGCACACAAAAAATTACACAAAATTAAAAAAGTGTACTCTTACTGGGATACCCTTTAAATAAATATTGAATTAAAAAGCTTTATTACTTTTATATAATTTTATTTGTGTTACCTTTCAAATCTTGAGCAAACGATACGTAATTTATTTTTTGCTTTTTATGACAAATTTTATATGTTAAACAATCATCGCAATAAATCGTAAGGGCTTAGATTAATTCTGCTAAAGGCAGATTTAATATCATTATATTCTTTTTTTTTTTTTTTTGTAATAATTTTACTGCAAAGAGGAAAAAAATTTGCATAAATAAAAATCTTTGACTGTCATTTTATTTCTTATTTTATAAAAAAAAATATCTAGCCATCAACTTTATTTTACTAATTTCATATAAATAAAAAAACAGCTTTAAATTTTGTATTTTAAAATAATTTAAAATCGTTTCCTTAGCCAGCAATAACAACAACTAACAAAATTTGTTTGAAACGGAACGTGTGAGTATGAAAACAAAAGCATTTCGCTTGACTAAGAGCAGAGATCAAAAGATTTTTATTTTATTTTATTTAACCCCAAACAAAAGCAAAAACAATGTATTGTTTTGTTGTTTGTTTGTAAAAAACTTTAAATTTATTTCCTTTTTTTTTTGATGAGTTTGTGTGTCATACAACTAAAATGTTAAATAAGCATTCATGCATTTACTCTTTGTTTGGTCTTCATAAAATGTATTGTTTTTAAACTAATTTGTCTGAAATTGGGTACATATAGTTCAAAAAAGATCGCCCGCCATAAACTTTTGGACCTCTTATGCCCCTTTTTACTTTAACAAGCACACAAGCCATTTTATAAAATAGCGAATAGATGTATTTATTTGAATGGGTTTTTTATTAATTAAAAATCTTTTTGAAAAAGGATTTCATATGGGTACCATAACCGGACCGCACGAGACCGGGCAAAAGTCTCTGGTATTTTATAAAAATAAAAAAAATACCCATCAGTCATTAAGAAGAAACTGTTCGTAAGGCCTTTACTCACTCATTTAACAAATGAAATCCTTAATATGCCTTTGATTGTTTTATTTTTTGTTTTGGTTTTTTGGTTATTTACACAGGAAACTCATTATGCTAAATTTGCCTAAAGCTGTAACAAAACAAAATCCTTTTTTTTCAATTTTATAGTTTCAGTTCAACAATAGCAAAAAGAGAAAACTAAAAAACACTAACAGTTTTTTAAATAAACACATCTTACACACAAACATGATATTGATTTTTATGTGTATAAATATCTGGCAATATGGCAAAACCTTTTATGTCTTATTAAGGCATTTTATCAGAATTATTTTTTTTAAATCCCTAATAGAGCCTCCTATGAAGTTATTTCCTTGAAGAATATATCGCTACATCTTTATAACTGAATTTTAATAATCAAAACAAAACAATTTTTATATATTTTTTTTTTTTTAATAAAAAAAAATTTTTTTAATACATTCAGATAGACCTTTGGAAATTCAAAATATGTTAAGCTAAAAACACCAGTGATCTTACTAAATTAGTGATCTAAGGGTAATAGGTTTGATTTTTGCTTAAATTTTTAGTGTTTACTGCAAGCCAGAGTTGCCATTGTAGTATTTTTAAGGCTAAATTAAGCCTTTTTTTCTAGCATTTAGCTTCGAAATTTATGATTTAGCCTTTAGTTTTTTTTAGTGAAGAAATTTTTGAATTTTAAATTTTTTTAAATTTTTTTTACCTTATTTTTTCTATGCTTTTTTAGGCCAATTTAGCTTATTTTTTTCTAGCTGCTGTCAAGCGTTGCCTACAGACAAGCCAATAGGCTTTGTGTTGCCTTTTAAAAGAAAACAAATGAAATGATGGCTTTTCTAAAACTAATTTTAAAACGGCTATTTTGTCAAGCTTGAAATTAAATTTTAATTATTTTTTTTATATCAATATTTCATTGAAAAAATTAAATAATTCCAATTTAACCTCAATATTAAAGAAACTAAACGTTTTTATTAAAAAAATAAATTTTAAAAGACCTGAAAAATTTATTTGCATCATTAAAACATCAAACCCTTATTTCTATCTAAGATAATAAAAGCAGAAAATGCTGCTTGCAATTTCAAAATGCAGATTTTTAAACTTGTTTTTAGTTTCATCCCCTTAAATTAATTTAAATAATCAAATAAATTTTTTTAGCAAAAATATGCGTAATACTTCTTCCCTTAAGATTTCATTTCATATAATAAATATTTTCTTATAATTCTCATATGGTTTATTGAAAAACAATTTGATATAGTGCAGCTTTCACAAAGTAACATTAACCTTGTGCAGTGGCAGTATTGTAACCAATGAAGTGTTAACTGAGGTGCAATTATTGCTAGTTGAAAACTTTAACCAATACCTCGTTTTAGGGACGTGAAATACCGTCCACTAAAGCAATTTTTTAAAGCTCGCAAGAGCTAATAAATAAATAAATTTCAAAAAATAAAACAGAAGACCTCAAAAAAAATTAAGGCTGAGTAATGAAATTATGAGAAATTTGTATACAAATTTCGTCACAACATTTACTTCAGCTTTAGTCCACTGATCTTTATTTACTAGCCTGTAAGTCAACATACATCGTTTTTTATCTATCAAAAATTCTCAATCCCATACAAAATATATGAATCCTAGCGAAATAGCGCAGCGGCAACAATTAGCCAGTTGGAAAATACAATTTTAAAAGCGCGTTTTGTAGTGAAGTTGGCTGTAAAACAATTTTTTTTACCATTAATGACATTTTAGCTAGTTTTTTTTTTCATTTAGCGATTTTAACTCTATTTTTTTTTATCTTAATTGGGTGTTATTAAACAAGATGATTAACATTTCGGTTACTTTTTTATAGCAGCCATGTTTTGAAGAGACCGACTTGTAGGTTGACTCATAGGACTCATAGTATCTTTCAATTTGACACATTAGGTTCACTTTCTCGACTAAAAAGAAAAGAGTCCTACTGTCCAACCCAGTTTCTTCAAAGTCTCTGACCATTCTTCAAATGATGGACAAATTAGTTGCACTTTCTCAACAAAAAAAAATCTTCAAATTGTGTGAGCGATCTCAGCATACGAGTGACTAACTTTCGGAATGAGAGTGAGCTGCAAAATATAAAAAATGCAAAATCTACTTGGGCAACTGGCTTGCCACATGTCAAAGCCCTCTAGAAGTTGGAAATTTTAAAACTGATTATTTTGATTCTACCAAAAAAATAAAGTTTTAAGAAAAATAAAAATATTTATTATTAATTGGGCAAATTTAAATGTTTTTTAAATAAAAACCTCCGTCTTCTTTCGGCTTAGTTGATTTTTGAAACTGAAAATTTGTTAATGCTGCCTTTTAATAAGGTAATTTTTATATTAAAACTATTGGACTACAATGACATTTTTGGAAGGTCATTATGTTTCACCTATAATTTGATGTAAAATCAATACAACCCCCTCAAGAAATATTTTATTAAAACAAAAAAAAAGACAAAAATGTTCTCTCTTTATAGCTCATGTAAATTTCTTTTATAATTTATTCTTTTCTTTTCTTTTCTTTTTTATTAAATTTATGAACGATTGGAATTAACAACGTCTTTCTTGGTTTCATAGTTGATTTCATGGTCAAATGAATATAAATGCGATTTACACTTTACATTTTAGTGTTAAATTCAATTTATATTCATATTTGTGAACACATTTTTGAGTCTATTATTTTTAAATTTCCATATCATCTATCTGTATCTAAGTTTGTATGTACATTTTTCTTCTTTATTTTGTTCATTATTATTTTTTTCTTCAAATTTCTTTCAGTTTTTTTTTTTTTTCTTTCTATGAAAGAAAAAATGTAGTCTACTTTTCACAGCCATTACCTTGTGTATTGTCTGCTTTAGCATAAAAAGGATTTGTGTGATTTTTTAAGGAAATTTCCATTTGCTGTCTTTTTTTTCTGTTTTTCTATTTATAGTTTAACACTATTTTTTTCACATCAACAGACATTTATGCACTGAACTTGATTTTTTTTTACTCTTACCCTTATAATTTTTTCACTTTCAATTTGTCACGAAAGGAGTAATAAATCTAGAGAAAAAAAAATTTAAATAAATTTTCATATATGACAGGAAATAAAAGGAATATCCATTTACGGCAGAGAGTCTTAAACTTAAATGTTGATGAAGCTTTTAAATTTTACTTTAGGTGACAGCTAATGAAAAGGACATTACATTTGTACAATGTTGACAAAAAAGAACATTTAAAACTTTTGAAGCGCTTGAGCGGATTAAAAAAAAATTTAAGTAAACGATAGCCATATGTAGGCAAAACACACAATGTAGCAATTTAAGATAAAACAGAGGCCTGAATTTGATATAAACATGACATGAATATGAAATAAAAATTACAAAATAACATTCATATTACATGAGCATAATATGAAGATAAACATGGGAGGAAATCTACATGGAGATGACAAAGATATTATATAAATATGGCAAAAGCATGAAAGATTTAAGCATAATATAGCAGAACCATGGATAAGACATGAGCATAACATAAATATGATATAAAGTTGACATGAACATAAGATAAACATGACATGGATATATGTAAGGTGGAAGTGACATGGACATGAAATAGAAATGGACATGACATGATATTAACTTGACACAAACATGACATAAATGTGAGACGTATTTGACATGAGGATAAAATGGATATGACGTGAGCATGAAATAGACTTGGGAATGAACAGAAAATTAACATGAGATGAACATGAAATTAACATGATATGGATATGAAGTGGACATGAAATGGAAATGAAAATGAAATGGGCACGACATGAACATGAAATGAACATGACATGAACATGAAATAGACATGACATGAACATGAAATAAAAATGACATGGACACGACATGACATAAAATTAACTTCACATGAATATCAACTGGACATGACATAAAATCACATGAACATCAAATGAACATGACATAAAAATGACATGAACATGACACAAACATGATATGAATATGACATGAGGATGAAATGAACTTGACTTAACAATAGCATGAATATGAAATGAACATGACATGAGTATGACATAAAAATAACATGACTATGATATAAATATGACGTGAAAATGACATGAACATGAAATAAACATAGATCATGACTTCAATATGAAGAGAATATGACATGACCAAAAAGTGGAAAAGACATGGAAATCACATGACATAAAATATAAATGATATTGACATAGATAACTGAAACTAAGCACTACCACTGTTTTCTGCTGTTTCTTTCTGTTTGCTTTTAAGTCACTTGTCTGTCAATATTTAATTAATACACCTGCCATATTTGGCTAATGATACTATAAAGTCATAATTCATATTTTAAGCAAAACATTTGAGAATCCCTGTGAGACAAAATTTAGTTCTGTGAGAGCACAGAAAAAAAAATTAGTGCATTTACATGCAAATAGACAAGTTGTTATACACATGTGTTAAACTCGTACCCAAAATTTTACATGCTCTCAGTAACACCTCGATTCACAGCATACAAATAAATATACAACAGCGACAGCAGCTCTACATACAAGCTAAAACGATTCAACACTTTAAAATACGGTTAAGATCCTGTTCCTGTTGACGATGAATAGAATGGCAAAAGGAAATCAAATCGTACAGGAAGTAAGACTGAATGTACCGATTTCTAAATACAATTACATGCACAAGCTTTTCTATTAAAAAAAAGGAGACTGAGACTCAGAAGAAAAAAAATTTTGCTTAAACATACAAAAGTATTTTCACACACTCACGTACAGGTACACGTACTCATACGTATACACTCTTAACATAAATGGCATAAATGCTGTCAGCTACTCACCCTGTCTATTTGTAGTATTTTTTCTGGGTTTGTTTGTGTGTGGGGGAAATTATTAAATTGTAGAAAAAAATCATGAAAATTCTTTTATATTTTTATGAGCTTAAATGGAACTAAAAAATGCAAAACGTTGTCATTGTATGAAATTGTATTCGTTGTCGCATTATTATTTTATTATTGTTTTTTTTTTTTTTTTTTTTTGTAGTTTCGTACATCTAACGTTGTCTTTTTTATTTTATTTAATTTGAATCTCTTGTTAAGCATGTGACCCGTTATAAGGTTCATGTTTTATAAGTTTTATTTTCTGCTGGTTTCTTTCTTTTTCTTTTTTTCTTTCGCTCGTTAGTTTATATTTGCCGCTACATACACATGTACGGGCATTAAGTTGAATGGTTAATGTGTTTTGCGAAACTGGGAGCAGTTGGGTTCAGCAGCTGATTTTTTTCTCTCTCTCTCACACTCTTTCTCTTTATATTACCATTACCAATGAGGAGCAGGTTAACAACGTTAAATTTGCAAATTATGAATGGATTTTTATTACAACTGCCAGAGAAATCATGTAGAGATTTACGCAGAAATAAAAAAAAAACTTTCACAGAAAAAATTTTTTTTCTAATTTTTTTAATTCACAATTTGACAAAAAAAAAATTTTAAATAAAAAATAAAGTTCTGTGTTTTAAGAAAACTTGTGTTGACAAAGAAATACATTTTAAAATTTTAGTTATAAAAAAACTAAAACACGTATTAGCAGTTAATTTTATTTTGTAGTGAAAAACAAGTGCTTTGCAGTAGAGAAATTCATTTTTTAGTCATGAAGAAAAAATTTAAGAAAATCATAAGAAACAAATAAAATCTTCTTAAGAAAGTGAACACGCCTATAAAATTCCATAGAAAACAATTGTTAAACATAAACACTTTTATACGAAAAAAACTAATGTAGACTTTAAAGTCAACGTTATCGAAATTTTTAAAATAATTTTTTTTAAACATATTTTAATTAATTAATTTTAATAAATTTTTTGTTTGGATAAGAGCCAAAATGTATAAAAAATAATTTTTAGAAATTAAAAAATTTATTGAAACGTATTAAAAAAAATGTTTTGTTTATATTTTAGCTTTAAATAATACGAGGGCTATTTGATAACTGCCTGACTTTATGAATATAATTTTTTTAGTTTATTTTTTTTAACATAATCTCCTTCTAGATCAATACCTTCAGTCCAAAAAATAAGTTTTCTTAAAACCCTCAAAATATGGATTTTTTTTGATAATGACCTCTTGATTCTCTCAACTATTTTTTTAGGGTTTGGAAAAATAAAATAGTCGCAGAGAGCTAAACCTGGAGAGTTGCTGGATGGGGCTCGTAGTGAATTTTTTAAATAGCGACTACAAACATGTGCAGTATTTTTTTTGGTAAAATTCACGAGGTTGTCTGCTTGTAATGGCTGACGAAACAAACTAAATGACACAGCTTGCTCAAAATTTTATATGGATAGCAACGGCACTGGGGTATATGAAAGTTTAAAAAATTTTTTAAAACAATCCGAAGTAACTTCTGAGTACTTGAGCAGTAGATTTCAAATCTAGACAACCTCTTCTAAAAAATTATATTTGTCTCATACCATTGTTCATCCGGAAATTAGTAAAATAAATACGTTGATTTTTCAAGAAGATTCAGGGATGCAATATACATCATTTTAAAGTGGAGGTCGTCTAGATTTGTAATCTACTAAGCAAATACTCAGAAGTTACTTCGGATTATTTAAAAAATAATTTTGAAGGTTTTTTTTCCCACTTTGCCAAGATACCATTCCCGATTTGCCCATGAAAATTACCTAAATCAAAAAGAAATTTAATTTGTAGGCTCTAAACGTTCTAGTTTTTATTTTATGATGAAAAACGAAAACTCCCAAAATCCTTGAGAACAACAGTTCTGGAGTATGAGGGAATTTCAAAAAATTATTAAAAATAGTTTGAAGTAATTTTTGAGTATTTGTGTGATAGATTAGAAATCTAGATGACCTCCACTTTAAAATGATGTATGTTGCATCCCTGAATCTTCTTGAAAATGATGTATTTCCCATTCCTGAATCTTCTATGGTTCGTCCGGAATTTGCTAATTATTAATTATTCCCAATTTTTTCGGCTTAAAATTTTTTCTGTAGGCCTGTATGGCTCATAAACAATTAAGGCGAATTTGTACTGCAGCAATACCTCCAAACATTTTCAACAACTCAGTGACGGATTTGGGTCTGTTGTTGTATTTCCAATAAACGCTTTTTGGAACTGTGATCTTGAAGTTATGCTTGAAACTGTATTTGGTCTGACCTTTTTTTAGCCTAACATATTGTGTCATAAAGTTTATAATTTTGTCACCTCAGTCATGGCAAAATTATCTTCAACATATAGCCTGCAGAGTTGACTGTATGTATGTAGCTACATACCTACTCACTTTTATGCTCACATAACACTTTTAATATTTCCTGTTAACAGTTTTATCGCTTTATCGCAATCATAATAATAATATTTTTGATGATGTTGCTGATAAGCATCTGGAAGTGTCGTAATGATGTGATAATAATAATTTTATAACGCACTTTATTAACCGCATGATAGCTCCTACAAGTCGCACGTGTGAAATTGCTGCTAAGCAGAAACCCCAAAACGAAGAAATAAAAAACAAAACAAAAAACGTTCGTGTCAAAAACTTTCCTAAGAAAAACACGTTGATCTTTTTTTGTTTTTAGTGACTTTTGTGTAAAGGAAAAATTAAAAAAAAAATAATTTTACTACAATTCATATCCTTGAATGTTTTCGAAAAAGCCCTAAGTTACTTTTTGATTGATCAAGTTCCTGAATTTTTTTTTACTATTAAAATTAAAAATAAAGTTCTTGAGCTGAAGCTTAAACTGAAAAAAAAAATTGCGTTCATTTTTCGTATTAAAAAATGTTTTGGCTTTTTTTTATAATATTTTTTTTAATGTAACTTAGGGCTTTTATGAATTTACAGGACGGTATAGAGCATTCTGCATTGATGATGTTTTTCTGTCAGCAATAAAAAGCTAATAACGAGTTATGACACTGTCTTGCATGATTAAAAAAATTTTTTTCATTCAATTTTTATATTATCATAATGATTATTGCTGGCAGGAATAGTTTAATATAAATACGAGTAACAATAACAATAATAAAATTTATTTCCATGGAGTGCATATGCATATGCTGAGAAGTCATATTAATTTCAATGCTGCTGAGTAACAGTAGCAATAGGTTGCTTACAAACACAGAGACAAAGATATTGCTAGTGCCTGCCTCTACTGTAAAAGCAAAGATGAGACGCACGCAAACATTTTGCTTATGCTCTTACATTTCAATAAGAACAACAATAATTGAAATACTTACAAGAATTTCTACCAGAGGTGCCGTTGTCTTATTGCCAGCACATGCAGTACAGATGATGTTTTAGGCACCTTGTCAACACGAACCCGAAATCATTTAGATGAAAATCTACTTCAGCGCAAGAAGTCACTTTTTTTAAAACTGCCACGCCCACTGTTACCCGGATTAGTGAGAGGGTTGAAAATTTGTTTTTTCCTAAATCCATCACAATTATAATAAGCGCTCGTTCGTTTTAAATAATTTGTAACAGCTGCCAAATTTCGCACTTGTGACTTACACAAAAACAAATTGCACCAAATTTAAAAAATGCGCTCTTACTGAGACACTCATATTTTGAAATATTTTACATCACGCTGCTTTCAAAAGAAGAAATTATTTTTCAAAAGAAAGGCTTTCCATAGCCTGCCTTAAGGCCTTAATTCAATTCATTTGTAACCGGTTTTTTAAACCTTAAGGATCACAATAAAACAATGCAAGATCAAGGTTTTTTTTCAAACCATTGACGCCATTTCTATTTCTTTCTTAAGACTAAATCTCTAAAACCATGTAAAAGTCTTTTTAAACTATTCAATTGCCTGAAAGAACATTTAATACTCCTTAGACTGACTGACAAAAGCAGCAAAAAAAAAAACAAAAATCTCGCGCAAGCAAAAAGAGTAAAACATATTTAAAGGAATAAATACAAATTGGTCTATTGTGTGCAATAAAATAAGTTTAATGCCACAAAGTACTTGGTGTCTTTATGAGCCTCTTTAGAAAAAGAATACAAGGACTACAAAGACCACAAAAACTGCAGCATTTTGTATAGAAAGAAAAGATTTAAAAAAAAGAATTAGAGTAAATAAAAGTTAATTTGGAGTAAATAAAGTAACTAATAGAAGCTTATCTAATATAAAAAAGGAAATGCTAAAGTCAGGCTAAGGACGAAATTGCAAGCATAATTTAATTTAATATTTAATAGAAATTATTAAATAGTCAGCGTTTTTAGCCATTCTCAAATAGCCAATGCAAATTGTCAAATTTTCCACTAGTTCGCAAAAAAGGGGCGTGGCCGTTATGTATCAAATTATGAGTTTATTTTTCAAATTATAAATAAATCCTTAGCAAATAGTATATTAATTGTCGACCTAAACGAGGGCGTATATGAAGCTTTATATTTTTGAAAGAAATTTTCAAATCGAGCTTACGCATTACAAATAAATAAAAAAAATTAACAAACAAAATTAATTATTTTCTTTTACATAAAACGCATATTAATGTACTTTCACTATTTATTAACAACAAAACCGTTTGTTTCCTTAAATTTTATTTCAAATAAAAATTGTAACATTTCGTTTTGCAACAAATCTTTTTCTTAACTCAACATGACCTCTCACCATTTGCTTAGAAAGCAAGCTACAAAAAAAAAACTAAAAACATATTTTTAACTCACATAAACTTGTCCCATAAATGTCCTTCTAACAAGCAACAATAATACTTTTACATGAGTATCTGGTACAATCATAAAAGAAAAGTTAATATTACAAAATAATGTCTATGACATTTGACCAAAATATATTTTTGTATAATAAATAAAATATGCTGTAAGAAAAAACCTTTAGAAAACTTTTCTGTGCACACACTCACACATGCTTAAGTAGTGAAAAAAAAGGAATGTTAGCAAAAAAGAGTTTAGCATTCTTTGGCAGACAAAGTAAATAGAATAAAATTTATTAGATTTGGAGTACAAAGTATTAAAAAGTTTTCTTCTCTTGTTTTATTTTTTGTTTTTCTTCTATAAACAACAAATTGAATGTAATTTGTAAACAATAAGTAAAATGTACATGCAATTTTGTAAAACTGACCAAAATTTATTGGAGAGAACTTACAGGCATAAGAGTATTTAAATTTGTTTAAACAGATTTAAATCAAACAAAGGATTTTATTAATATTAATCGTTTTAGAAGAATGGCTTTTTCATGCGTACATATCGCTTAAAAAAGAAAAATTTTTCCGCAAAAAAAATTACTGAATATTGAGTTTTATCTGTTGAGTTTTCACATGCTGATATTGTCACCGGACTTTTATATGTCACTCATACACTGACATGACTTTAAATTGAATTATATTATTGCCATGATTTTTATATGACACTGATAAACTGCCATGACAATAACATGATATTGGCTGGAAAAATATTGGCATGACTTGAAAAATACACTGATATACTGGCGTGTTATTAACATGACACTGACATGACATTGACATAAATTATATTTTCACGACTTAATGTGACATTCATACACTCTCATGATATTGATACACTAAAATGACTTCGATAGACTGACATGACATTAACATGACACTGACATGACACTAACATGACACTAATATGACACTGACTTAACATTAACTCGAAGTATTTTTCCCTGACTTTAATAAAAAAAATTTAACAAAGCACTGATACAATGGCATAACATTAACATGACACTGACATGACATTGGCATAAATTATATTTCCATTACTTAATGTGACATTGATACACTGTCATGATATTGATACACTAACATTTCTTTGATATACTGACATGACATTAACATGACACTGACATGACACTAATATGACATGACTTTAATGTAAAGACTTCGTTAGCAGATTTGTCTTTTATGTCTTGTGTGATGGGCCAAATTATAACACTACAGTTTCTCTGTATATGTTCTGCTGCGCAGAGATTATTGCGGCTTTAAAATGCCCGGTCAGGAATGCTTGTAGTTATGAAACAGTTTAAGCCAAAAATTGTATATAACAAAATATAAAAGAATTCACTTAATAAAATTAAAAAAAAACTTTTAAATGTTAAAAAAAAAACAAATTTAAGCCTGACTGAAGGAAAATAAATTATTTCATTTAAAAAACTAAATAAAAGAAATTGAAAAACAAAACAAAAATTTTTTGTTTTCCGGGCTAGTGTAAGCGCTGCATTGTGTATGTGGGCGTGTTAAAAATATAAATGAAATTTAAACAAATAAGAAAGACATTATTTTGTAGAAATTTTGCTAAATCTAGTGTCTTGTACTACAAAAACAAAAAAAGAAAACAAAGTTTAAAGTTTAGGTTTTCATGTGTTTGTCACTGAACATGTCAAGTATGCGTATGTGTGTGTGTGTAAGTGTTTCTTCTATAAATTGGTATCTTTATCAAAAATTTTACAATTGAACGGATGTTGTTGTCCACTTGCTTACTTCTGTTTCAATTTTCTTGACACCAAAACGCCAGCACACAAACATTTATTGTGAGTTTATACAAACAGCAGGAAGTTAACAATAGTCATGTTAAAACCGGTAACTGGACTTGTGCAAGATAATATTCTGTTGTAGTTGTATATTTAAGAGACTTTTCTAAATATTAAATAACCCAACTTTACCCTTAAACGTATAAGGCTTTTGCTATAAAACGGAAATATCTTTCACACTTGCAGGATACCAAAGCATCTCTAAGGTTGCATTTAGTGGAAATGCTCGTAACCACATGTTAAAGTAAAATTTTTAACAAGTGATGAAAAGCTTTTGTGTTAGACAGTTATTGTTGCATGTTGAAGAAACTGTTTTAGTTTTTAAAAGATAAAATGTAGAGTGTTTGGGGTTGTAAAATGTCAGCAACAATTGAAGAAAGTTTTTTTTTTTTTGTTCTTCAAAAAAAACAGTTTAGGGGAAAAAAATTAAAATGTTTAATATTTGAAAAATAAAATAAAAAATTGTTATTCCAACAGAGTCATGTCAGAGCAGGGTAGTAGCTGTATGGGCCCTATTAAGCTTAAGATAGGAAAATGGCTTTAAAGAAAATCGCTTCACTATTCGATGCAGACAAAAAAATTAGATCAATCTTAAATTGCAACGTTGCGTATTTTGCCTACATGTGGCTATCGTTCACTTGAACTTTTTTTTTAATGCGCTCAAGCGCTTAAAAAGTTATAAATTTTTTTTTTTTTTTTTTTTTTTAATTCTTCAAATTTTTTATTTAAAATATCTGAACTCATTGAAAATTTATAGAGAAAAAAGCCAAAAACTAGAATTTTTATTTTTGTCTACTTGTTCCTTTTTTTTTTGCTACAAAATTTGAAGGGATTAATTAATATTATTAAATAAAACCTTCACTAAGTGATAGAGCAGAAAATGGGCTAGGCCTTCTTCAAATATTCTAATCAATTCCTTTCAATGCTTAAAAAGTTATAAGTCTGCTTTCATTAAAGTCATTTTTAAAAAGATAATGACTTAATAGAGACTGTGGTTAAACAGACCTGACAAAAACTACAACTGATTTTTAGTTTACCCGTTACCCTAGTTCAAATCGTAAATTTGTTTTTTAATGCCTAGATCATATAATTTGCAACAACTCAAGAACTATTTCTCTGATTAAATTTAAAAAAATATTAAAAAATAGGCAATACAATAAATAACCTTTAAGTTTTGTTTAAAAAAAACAAATTTTTTCAAAAAAATTTCCCAACATTTCTTTTTAAAAAAATTATTAAAAACTTAATAAAAAGAAAATTTTAAATTTTATTCTTAACATTAACACCTGCATATATTACAAATAAAATGAGATATTGTTCATCCACATCCTTTTATAAGCTAATAATTTATTCACAATCTAAAAGCCTAAAAAATATAATTTTCTTACCAGGTGTTTTTTAGTATTTTAAAACATTAAAAAAATATGTGGCAGAGTGGCACCACTAAAATGTAAATAAATTTCAAACCTATAAATGGATTTTGATGAACTATCAAACCTATAAATGGATTTTGATGAACTATATCTCATTTTATTTTATTTTGAACTTATTTTAACTTTTGTTAAGAACAAAAGTTAGAATTTTCTTTTCAATAAATTTTTAATGATTTTTTTCTTGAAAAAAAAATATTTTTTTTACAAAACTTTCGCGAATATCTTGTAAACTATAAGACTGCTAAAGAAATTATATTTAAAGATTATAGCATTCTCAATTTTTTGATATACTGCTAAATTTAATCAGAAAGTTAGTTCTGGAGTTATGGCAAATCATAAGACGCAACCTGCTAGTTTTGAAAACTGCTCGTAGGATTGAAGCTTACTATCCTAGATAGTCAATTTAACCATGAAACCTCCGTCATCACAAATAATTTTTTTTTTAATAATTTAAAACCTGTGTTATTGTTACGCCCTGCCTGATTTGAAATAGATATTGGGTGCGTATGATTAATTTTTATATAACGTGATGGAAGAGAAATAACTCATACGCTTCAAGAAACAAACATTTTAGCATTTACTGAAAATTTTTTTTTTTTTTAAATACGAACTAAAGGGTGATTTTTTTAGCAACTTTGTTTGTGGTAACACAGTTTTTGGCAGATCAGCTGTTGTTATATAACATGCTGCTATTCAGTTTGGTCTATAATTTAAGAAACAACTCTTGCAGATTAATGAATTTTATTGTCGAAATTCATCAATTAGGTAGTGTGGCAACCTATCATTATGCTGGTCACAGGCTTAATTTCTACCTTAACCGTGGGTGGTTTTTCTTCATTTCAACAAAAAAAGTTAGTGGATTTTTGTGTTTTATTAAACAAAAAAAAGTTTGGTCAGTTAGGGTGACCTTCTGAGGCGATTATTCGGAATCTAGTGACTTAATTTTGCTCTAAATTTACATTATTGGACATTAAACCCCATATGCGTGATACGTAGAGTGTAATTAGAGAAAAATGTGTTAGCTGTACCCTTCAGTGTAGTTAATGACCGTGAATTATGGATTCGTCGAAGAGAGGAACGTTACTGTGAAGGGCGAGCGATGATTAACTTTTTTTTTTAATGGAAGAGCTGACATATAGTTTCAGCAACATGAGGCCACATAGCATACAATACGAGAAACAATGGCCCAATTGAAAAGCGAGTTCGATGGCTAATTTATTCCACGTTTGACGCCGGTCAATTAAGCATCTAGATCATACGATTTAATTTCTTAAAGCTATTTTTTGTAGGGCTCATATCTATAAGGATAACTTTGCAACTGGAATGCAATATTGAAGTATTAATTCGTAAGATATCGACCAATATATTAGAGAATATATGCCAAAATTGGACATAGCGTTTGAAGCATTTGAGGCGTAACCGAATTCAACATTTACAGGAAATCTTCTTTCAATATTGAATTGTATGAACTATTCTATCGGCTCATATTAAGATTTCATCCATTTCTTACATCATAAAAAATCACCCAGTAAATACAGATAGACATACAAAATATTATTTATAATAAATCTAATTAATATTTAAATGACTTTAAGGCTTAAATATAACTAAGCAAATATTGTTTAAATTAACAATTTTGCTTAAAGGGGTGTGATTAAAAATAAACAGCCAAAGTTACAGGCAAATATTCTGTTTACTGAACTTAACTAATAAAGCAAATCATCGCTAATAATTATAATCCATTCAAGTGTGTTTTAGTTATCAATAATACTTAATGATTTTAAGTCTCGTGCATATAAATTTCAGTGTGATTGATTTTAATTACAATCATCAGAGGCTTTTTAGCACAATTTGGAAAACAAAAATTAAAAAAAAAAGACTTGTACCCAAACACGTGCCTTTTGCTATCATCAGTTGCTTTATGTTGGCTAAATAAAATTCAACAGCGTCATCATTATTATGGTTTATGCTTTAGGAAATAAATGTTTTTTTTTTTTAATCATTCATGAATTGGTAAAGCTGTTGCTGCTCTGGCTGGCTGTGTTCTAACTAATTTTTAAACATTTATTAGCAATCTGCAGTCTCCATAGTGTATGATTTGCAAACAAACCATTTAAAACTATTTACAACCAGTCATGAACCAGACTACTTAATTCCCACCATTTTCAATAAATTTGTTTTAGTTTGCCTGTTTGTATGAATTGAACTGTCTAAATATGAAGAAGAAAGCAAAACAAAAATAAAAAAATACCTGAAAAATATTCAACCAAAATCTCTTTTGACTGAGTAGCATCAGACAGCAATACAAAGTACCTCTACTAACCCAAACAAAAAAAAAAAAACAAAAAAAAACTTAATCCGAATGTGGTAGAAAATTTATCATGTTATTCATTGTACGTGCTCTTTTTTTTTTTTTTTTTGTATTCAAGTTGTTTGATATTCAATGGCATTTCTGAATGTGTCTGTCTAATCGAACAACAAGTGATGGGTTGTCGGTCGTTATGGACAAGCACAAACAAACAAAGCGGAAAAACGAAAGAAATCATCCATAATCGTATTCAAATGTTTACTACTTTTATTAAAGGCGGTAGACATGTAGTGTTGGTGTGATTGGTAACCATAAAAAATCAAAATGTTTTAAAAAAGTTTATTCGGAGGGTATCCAACTCAATAACTGAAACCAACTGGCCTCATTTGATATCGAGCAACTTGCACAAAACATATGAGACTTCCATCATTTTCAAAGCGCAATTCTTTTCAAAGCTCTGGGTTTTCCCATCTATTAAAATTTTCATTTTAAAATATTATTCTCTTCAAAAGTTGTAACAAAAAAATAACAAAGTGCTCATCGCAACTACTATTTTTTATTTTTATTTTTTATTTTTTTATAACAAAATATTAGGCTGGTATTCCAAGACACTAATAACGTCTTCAAGTATAAATTAAGACAAATATTTCATACAAATTTGTCATAATTTCGATTTCAAGTCTACTTTAATTTTCTTTGAATACAAGTATTAATCTTTATTTGTGCTTAATTCCAGAAATTGTGTTGGTTTTTAAATTTATTCTTTAACTCATGACATTCTCATGAGTTATTTATTCAGTACAATAAGTACTGAAGGGGATAGCATATCTATATGGACCATTTCATTAGAAGTAGCTTAAAAATACAACATGGAATCATAAAGCTTAACAAAACTTAATCTTTATTCGTGCTTAATTTTAATTAATTTTTTTTTTTTTTGCGTTCAAATAATAAAATTTGTGGCAGAGTGTAAAATGGAGTCCTCTCTAGTGGATTTTTTTTATTTTTTTAATCATTCTAAAGCTAAAAATGTTATAAGTAATTTTTTTAATTGAATTATAGTTTGTTTTTAAGCATAAAATGTTGACAAGGTATTAAGATAATTAAGTCATGCCCTCAGCTTTCAGCAGCTTCAAGAAACAAAGTCGTATTTTTTTGGCCTGATCTTTGAAACATCTTAAAATCTTATTTATTATACAGGGTGGGCCAAAAGAAACCAAGGGGTGTAAAAGTTTAATAACTTTTTTGTTTATTAATTTTTTTTTATTTTTTCTTTCAGATTATATAGACAACACTTGGAGAATTTATAATGGACAGGTTCACAACTGAACAGAGAACCAGAACAATAGAATTTTATTATTTAAACCAGAGATCAATTATTTTAACGCTCATTTTCATTTGAATGGCTTTGTTAACAAGCAGAACTGTAGGTTCTGGGGTTCTCAAAATCCAAGAGCCATTCATCAACGCCAATTGCACCCCATCAGGTGTACAGTATGATGTTGGATCACATCTGAAAATGTCATTGGACCCTACTTCTTCGAGAATGAAGATGGAAGTGTTGTAACCGTAAATGGAGAGCGGTATCGTTTTATGATAGAAAATTTTTTACGTCCTGCTCTTGAAAACAGACCTGGTATGTGGTTTCAGCAGGACGGAGCCACCGCCCATACTGCCCCAGACACAATGGCACTTTTAAGTCAAATTTTTGGAGAGCGAATAATTTCTCGAAATTCGGAAATTATTTGGCCAGCGCGATCGCCAGATTTGACAGCACCCGACTATTTTCTTTGGGTTTTTTTGAAGGAGCGAGTGTATGTGAACAAGCCAGAGACAATCCTTTAACTCAAGGCAAACATTGTTGCAGAAATTCGAACGCTACAGCCACAAGTTTTGAAAGATGTTATGGAAAATGCTCTAAAAAGAGCCCATCAGTGCGAAGCTGAAAACGGTGGTCATTTAAGAGACATCATTTTTCATACTTAGTGTAAAAAAATTTCCATTTTGTATATTATATAATCTGAAAGAAAAAATAAAAAAAAGTTAATAAACAAAAAAGTTATTAAACTTTTACACCCCTTGGTTTCTTTTGGCCCACCCTGTATATAAAAGACCTACCACAAAGAATAATTCAGACAGACAGACCTTCACTGAGAAAACAATTTCAGTTTGGAGAACTATCTTTGTTACCAATCGAAAATTCGGTTGTGTTAAACAAAATATTTTAATCGTGACAATAGAAAATCGGTTTTACAGCTAGAAATATTTTTAACAAAATTAAATTTTAGATTGCATAATTGAATTTTGGTTGCTACAACTAAAAAACTTGATTACCACAACTGAATATTTGATTGGACAAAAATGTAGAAATTGTTTTGTGTGTAATCCTTTTTTTTTTTTTTTTTTTTTGTTATCCTTTAAGAAAGCTCACATTTAATTCGTTTTAAACCTTCATTTACTATTTATGTTTACATTTCAAATTCTATTGATTTAAGCAGTTTTGCTTTAGAATGAAATTCAACTCAAGCAGAGAAGTTTTTATTTCAGCTAAACCAATAGATTTTGGCTATGAAATGTTCATTATGAATGCGAGCATGAAATGCATAAAAAGTAAGCCAGCAAGAAGGAAAGACAGGCCAAAATGCATTCACTACTGGGCTGGCTTACAACAGAAAGCAACAATTTAAATGTTAAAAGGCCACTCATTTCAATTTAGTAAAAAAAAAATAAAATTTTAATAACTTCAATGGTTTTTATAAGCATTTTAATAATTTAAAAAAAAATATTACATACAAATTGTATCATGGCATTTTTTACTTGTATTTTTTTATTTAAAATTTTTGTAAAATAAAAGTGTTTTTAAACCAAGTGCCGTCATGTAGTTGCAATAATTCTTGCTAAGCCAATAAAACACTTTAAGTTTTTCTTTTTTTTCCAAGTGTAGGCAGATACCTACAACAAAAGAAAGTGACAAAAAAAATTCTGTGGCAGCCAACAAACACATGAGCAAGTGAACTACTCATTCATGGCCATTTAGAAATGGGTTTAAGGTAAGCGTGTGTGTATGAGTTTAATTGTTTTGTTGCCAGACTGTGTTTAAGCAAAATTAAAAAAAAAAACAAAACGAAAAACACGAGGCAACGTAAAAAACCAGATTTTTTTGTAAATAATTAAAATTTTTGTTTTTTTAGCAAAATGGCAAGAAAATTTTAAATAAAGCTTGAGCAAAAAAAAAAAATACACGAATTAGAGCGCTGATTATGCAGAAACAGTCAGGGTATAGGCAGGCGGCGAAACTGAGACTACCAATGGTTAGGGTAGTCGGGTTATAATAAACATTATCTACTTCACAGCCAAAAAAATATTTTTATAAAAATTTAACTGCGTTTCTAGATATTGAAGTTGACTTACAAAAAAAAAAAATTTTTTAATCTTTTTAAATTTAATTTTTGTTAAACACTGTTTCAGTACACACTCAAACTTCTTATCTATTTTATTTTCTTTTTTTTTTTGTGTCCCCCTTTTATGAGAATGTGCATATAGAATGTCATAAACCATGTAAGCTGAGATTTGTTGGTGATTTTCACTTGTTAGCTGTGTTTGTTGCTTTTACTTTACAATTTTCTTGTTTTTTTTTTTTTCTTACACTATTTTTCTTTTTAAACTCCAATTTTGCGGCCATAAAACTTTGGTAAAACACACAGCAGCAACAATATGAATAAAAAGACAAGAAAAATACTCATACAGACATGATGAAGTTGATTAAAATGGAACCATGTGTGTTCGATTACACTCATCCAAAAAAAAAAAAAAAAAAAAAAAAAAAAAAAAAAAAAAAATAAAAAAAAAAAAAAAAAAAAAAATAAACGCACTTGCCAGCAAAATTTATTTATGTGCTTGGTGTGTATGTATGGGGTACTACAACAACAAATAAAATCCCTAAGAGCTTTTCAAAGATTTAATGCTTCATTTTGATATTTTTTTTAATTTTTTTTCCTAAAAGTAGACTATAAATTTTGGCCAAAGAGTTGTAGAAAAACATTTTATCATAAACATACATATAGACACACCCTCATGCATATGTGAAAAATATTTCCTCCAAAAAAAGTTGTTGCACACACTCACTCACACACACACGCACACAGCTAAGCCCACAACAACATTATAACAATTTACTAAAAGTATTAAAGTTGACACAAGAGGATTAACAAGTTTACGAGTATATAAAACAACACATTTTAACACACAAACACACACACACTCATTTACAAAAACACATACACGGCTTACAGTGATCATAATAATTTTAAACAATTTGCTGTCAATTTAATAATAAAAATGAAAATGAATTTTGTTTCTGGTAACTATTTGAGAAAATACGAATAAAATTAGAGAGAAGACTAGGTTTCCCCTAGATTGAGTGGCAATCTAAGGATCGTAGCTTCGATTTTTGGCCAGACTTAGGGATCACAAGCATCAAAGTAGCCATTGCTTGTTAAACAATTTCATTTTTTATTTAAATTTTAAAAGTAACTAAAGAGACAAGCTTTAATAAAATTTACATTTACTTAAATAATAAAAAAAAATATTTAATTTTTAAACTGAGATCATTTACAAATAAGTTTTTAACAGCTTAAGCTCAGATAGACGAATTTACAGCTACTTGTATCACTTAGATGTGGCTTCAGGGTAGCAAAAACAAAGAAATTTATTCCAACAAAATTAATTTGTCATTTAATTATAAAAAATTGCAAAGACTTAAACCCCTTACTCAGAAAAATTAAAGTAAATGTTAGCGCAATTTTTTATAAAACTTTTTCACAAATTTTATTTTAAAGTCTGTCAATTTTTTTTGGATCTCCTTAACAACTGCTTAAAAAATTGCAATAAAAATAAGTTTTTCTAGGCCGAAAAAAATTAAGCCTCAATTTCAATTAAAAAATTTTATCAACTTGATGAAATTTTTAATTAAATTAATTAAATATTTAATTGAAGTTAAAAAAAAAATTTAATTAATAAAAAGACATGTAAATTTTGTTGGTATAAAAATTAAATCACGGGTTTTGATGGTTTTTCTAAGTTTTTAGTTCGAGAAGGGCAGGAAACGTCGGAACATGTTCTCTGCGAGTGCCCAGCTGTCACAGGACGCAGAACAAGCTGCCTAGATAGTGGGACATAGGTCCCAAAGGATCTAGTCACCATCAATCCTACAGCTATTACGAGATTTGTAAGGAGCCTCGGATTGTAGTTGGGAGCTGGGCTGTACAATAGATAGAATAGCGGTGCGTTTATAGCCCTTGGCGATAATAAAAAAAAAGTTTTTAGTTTTCAAGCTAATGTCTGCGGTTTATTTTTTTTTTTTTTTTTTTTTTTTTTTTTTGTTATCAACGATTTTAAAAAGGCTGGATTCATAATTATTTGGATTCATTTATTTTTAAAAGCAACTACTTAAACTGCTTTGAAATTGATTCCAATTTCCAGAAAATGTGTGTGCTAGAGACTATATTTTTTGAGCATTTTTCTGCTCCCTACCTAGGCATGTTGCCAAATCACCTCATTCCATATCGGACATTTTATATTTAAATTTTCTAGTTCTTTCAAATAAAAACACTAAAATTACAATATTTTTCATTCAATATCGAATGCGGTGTTTTAGCCCCTGATTTTTGTTTTACAGCGGCAGCATTTAAACTGACGATTCAAGTGTTTTAAAAAGAGTACCCCTAGAATTGAAAATCATAAATTAATTTCAAAGCCTTTTTGGTGAATTGCTTGAAATTTTCATTTAAACGGATTTAAAATTTCATTGAAGTCTGATCTTTTAGCAAAAAGTTGTTCACTTAATTCTTATTAATTCAAAATTCCAGCACCCTAATCTTTAAACAAATTTTATTTTAAGCTTTTGCTTTTTCTACTAAATTCCGATATTTCATTGTCACTCACTGTAAATAAGTTACATCAATAAATTTACTTGTGAAACTGTGTATGTGTCTGCTTAAAACAAAAATCATACAGCAAGTATGACTGCAAATATGTTGCACTACAGTATTGTAGACAAGCAAGTAAATATTTAAACATTTTAACACTGACATTTACTGCACAAGAAATAAAACAAAAAACCAAAATAGTTTCATAAAACAATTTGAAGGATTTTATGGCCCTCAAGCGAAATTTAATCATAATGAAAATTATACATGAACATGTTCAACTTTCGTTTTTATTATGAACCACTTAAACATCGATGAAAACTTGTCAAGTGATTAAAAAGTTTAAAACAACAACACACAGACTAAACTGTAAGAAAACTTGTATAAAATATAAACAATAACAACAATAATAATTTTGTTGCAGAAAGTCTTGAGTTTTTCATATTCAAATAATTTGAAAATTTAAGTCAAACTATTTCTAACTCAAATTTTCTTTTTTTTTTTTTAAAAATTGAAAAATTAGAAAACTTTTTTATAATAAAAAATTCAATTGTGACCGCCGAATTTTATTAATCGTGACAATAGAAAAATATAAAATATTTTTGAGAGAACTAAATTTCGGTCTATATTATGGAATTCTGATTACCGCAACTAAAATATTTAATTATCACAACTGAAGTTTTGATTGGAAATAAATTTAGTTGGCACACCCGTTGTTGTTTTCTGTGTTCAGGTTTACAGTTTTTAATAAAAATTTTTATAATTTTAAATTGTGATCTAAAATCTGGGTAAGATAAAAATTATGCTGGCGAGCTCAAAATAAATTTTAAAACTCATGCTCGAGATAATAAATATAAAACTCTTGTTCGTGAGTTTTATTTAAAACTCAGGCTCGGGAGCATAAAAATAAAATTCGTGAGCACAAAACAAAACTCTGAGAATTATATTAAAACTAGTTTTTACTAGCAAATATCATACTCGCTCAAAGAAAATAAAGCATTTTTATAAACTGATTAACTCATTTTAACTTTTTTATATAAAGAAATTTATTTTTTTTTTTTTTTTTTTTTTTTTTTTTTAACAGTTAATTTGCTTATTGCTGTTAAAATATTAAAAACTCTTTAATTAGCGCTCATAAATTTAATAGTTCTGCAACACATGTGCTACAAATTTTGTTATCACTAAATTTTCATTCATTTATTTTATTGCAACAAGTTGTAGTTTTAAGGATCTTTTTTTTTAAGAGCAAAAAATCCAGGTCTCTAATGGTTTTTTTTTTAAACTTCATTTTATTAACAGCTCGTAGCATTTAAAACAAATCCTGAAAATAAAGTTTATCCAGCCATATTTGTTGGAAATAGCGAACAGATTTTTATTAACATAAACTGGTTGCATAAAACAAAGGCACAGTGGTCAACCTGCATCTGTAGACAGAGTTTTAAAATTAATTCAAATACGAGTAATTTAAAGCGCTTTAAAACTAAATAAACAAAACTTGGCGAATGGAAAAAAAATTATTAAAACCATGAAAAATCTATTAAAACATAAAATTCGAAGGCTTTTTAGTAAAATGACTTGCAATTTAAATTAATTAATTAATTTTAATTTAAGTTAAAGAAAATTGTTTCTAGAAATATCGAATTTTTTTTATATTCAAATAAAACCAACCGTTTTCTGCAACCATGACTTAAAAAAATAACTCAAAATAATTAATAAAAAAAACTAAAAAGCAGATTTTCAATCAAAGTACTATGAAAACAGTTTCCAGTTGCTCTGGTTCTGAGCAATTTAAATTAAAATGCTTAATTAAGTCACAATTTTTGTCAGCATATTTAGTTTTTTGTATTTTTTTTAAATAAAAATTTAAAATTTTTCACAAATTGCTGCCACTGTTCAAACTAAACAAAATACTTGTTTATATGGTGTTGGAATTTCAGTAAGTTTTCTCGTTTTGCTGCTTTAACTTTAATATTGTTTTAGTGGAAAAGTTTTGCACTTTATTTAGTGCTGCTCATTGTGCAAAATTTTAATAAAGAGTTTTATTTCAGTGATTTTTCACTTGTCATAAAAAAAAAAAGCTAGACAACAAAAACTACAAGCTGCAACAAACAAAAAAAAAAAAGGAAAAAAAAAAGAAATTTAACATGATGATGATACACACCACAACAACAACCAAACAACATTTTAAGCATGATGATAAAGCTGATGTTAGTTAGTGGTGGAAATGATTTTAATCATTAACATGGCCAAGAGATATTTAATAGGAGCTGTGGTATGTATTATGTGCGTGTGGTGGTGTTTTTGAATTGCCGGCTGGCATGAAATGCTTTCATAAAAAGCAAAATATCAACAATTCTTTGTTGGCATAAAATGTTGACAGCCTCTAAGGCTAAAATTCAAACAATTTTAATTTGTAAGCAAATAATAAAAAGGTTAAATGAATGCGTCTGTAAGTATGTATGTGCTACGTAAGTATTTTTATTACAATAAATAATAAATTCTAGTATTTTATAAACTTTATTTATATTTTCACTTAAATTAAATAAATTAGAAGTTAAACAAAAATTTAATTAAGTTACTGTCATATTCAAAAAAAATTTTTTTTTTTAATAAAAACTTTTCGAGCAATTTCTCCAGTGATTTTCTAAGAACTGGCATAAAATTTCTTAATGATTATTTTTGAGAAAACCAGCAGCTTAAAATAAAAGAAAAATTAACTTAAATGGCTTTCTAAAAATTGTAAAAAAATAATATGACTATTTTATTAAGCTTGAGGTCTAATTTTTCAAAAATTTATTTTTATATCGATATTTCGCTAAAATTTGTGTAGCTTCTTCAGGATATAATTATAAATTAATCAAATTATTAATTATATTATATGTATTTTTAATAAATTGATTAATTTATAATTATATTCTGAAGAAGCTACACAAATTGGAGCAAAATATAGATATAATAATAAATTTTTGAAAAATTAGACCTCAAGCTTAATAAAATAGTCATATTATTTAAAAGAAAAAGGTCAAATAAGACTAACTAATAAATTGTAAAAAAATTTATTTGAAAAAACAGCAGCTAAAAATAAATAAAATTTTAAAAATGTGATTTTCTAAAAGCTGAAGTAAAATTTCCTGATGATCAGAGTTACTTTTTTTTAAGGAAAAAGCAGCTCAATATAAAATAATTTTTATCAGCGATTTTCTATAAAATCTTAGTAAAATTTCCTTATGATAGAGTTAAATTTTTGAGAAATATCAACAGCTTAAAATAAGAAAAATTTTTTAATTGATTTTCTGAATATTTAAGAAACTTTTCTTGAAAATCAAAGTTTAGTTTTGGAATAAATAAAATTATTTTTATTAAGTGATTTTTAAAATTTGGAGTAAAATTTTCTGATACATTTTTTACCAAAACAGCATTTTAATAAAATATGATCAGAGTTACTCTTTTGGGGAAAACAGCAGTTTAAAATAAAATAATTTATGTAAAGTGAATTTCTAAATATTTAAGAAAAACTTTTTGATGATCAAAGTTAAATTTTTTAAAAAAAACAGCAATTTTGTAAAAAGACTTCTAAAAATTGTAATAAGATTTCCTGATGATCAGATGTAAACTTTTGAGAAAATCAGCAAATTAAAATAAGAAAAAATTTTAATTTGAAGCTCGGAATATTTTAGAAAAGTTTCCTGATGATCATAGTAAAGTAAAATTTTTTTAGAAAACATTCAGTAAAAATGAAATGAATTTTATAAATTAATTTTTTTCTAAATTTGAAGTAAAATTTCCTGACGATCAGAGTTAATATTTTTTGAAAAAGAAGTAGCTTAAAATAAAAGTTAAAAACTTTAAAATGATTTTCTAAAAAATTTAAGAAAAATTGCTTGATGATCAGAATTACATTTTGGGAAAAAACAGGATTTTATAATATTTATATATTTATAATTTATTTAATCATTAGAATAAATTCCAAGACTAAATGTAAATGAGGAGCGCTAGCTGCATAGTCTATCGGCTCAAGGGTTTTATAATAAAAAAAGTTTTTAAATTGAAGACAAATTTCCTGATGCTGAGAGTTGCATTCTTTGAAGCTTTAAATAAAATAATTTTTATAAAATTACTTTTTAAAAATTTCAGAAAAATTTTTTAATGATCAGAACTAAATTTTTAAGAAAAAGCAGCAGCTTAAAATGAAAAATAAAATATTTAGTAATTTTTTTAAATTTGTAATAAAATTTCCTGATGATCAAAGTAAAGAAAAACTAAAAGTGATAAATAAGCTGGCTCTTTTGAATGCAATTATTTAAGATAAGAAAAAATTTATTGTGACTGAAAATGATTTCGTACTTTGCAGAGACTATTTTACTTGTACTCTTTAGAGTAGACTGTTAAACAAAACTAATTTAAATAAAATCCTTAACCACCAAATTAAATAATTTTAAAGCAATTTAATTTTTACACAAGCAGGCATTAGCAAATTATAAAAAAAAACGAAATAAATTACCAACAGCCGTTAGAAGAATATTTGCATAAGAAATTTGCAAAAACACGTAGCATTTAAGTGCCTACAAAACAGAGAGAGAGAGAAAATTACAACAACCAAAACCATCTATAGAAAGTAGATTATCTTGCACGCATATTAATGCCAACATAAATAATAATGATTTTGTCGTTAAATCGGGCAAAAGTTTTCCTCTTTTTTTTTTTTTTTTGTGGCCAGAATAAATGAGAATATTTCATTAAAAATGTCTAGAATATTTCACAGCACATGCTACTGCTAGTGCTGGCTGTGTGCATTTAACTCCCACAAGGCCCAGGTGTAAATTGCTATTGCCACGTAAAAATAAAACTAAAACTAAATAAAATTTTCTTTGCCAGCACAGCAACAATATCATGCTTGAACACTTTCGTTGTATTAATTTTGGTTGGCCAAACTCCACCCACAGTTTTGTATACAAACAATTGTCCAAGTTAAGTTTCATCTTGTTTGTTGATTACTTTTTATTGTGGCAAAAAAAAACAAAACAACAACCCAAACCAATAATATTTAACGGGCAACAACAACCAACGAATGAACAAACTTTAACAAACTGCATATTGTGTAGTGCTTTTTTGGTAGAACCTTAATAGTAGTGGCTTGTTTTGAAATGAGCAACAGTTTCCATTTTAACGCCTCATTAACTTGACTTAAATGTAGCCACATTGCAATTATATAAAGCACAGGTAAGAGTATAAACAGGAGCGGGTATAAGAGAGGAGCTTGAATATATTTTTTTAATAACAGTCCTATTTGTAAATATTAATTTCACTTTTTAAAGCTTAGATGGTTAGAGAAAATCGGTTGAAGTAAACTCGTTTGACAAACAAAAGGGCATTTATTTTATAAAAAGACTTTCACTAAAATTCACATTCCAAAATTAATGATTCTTGTCATTGCTGGCGAGAAGTATAAATAATGTTAGTGCATATTCTGTGCATTTTGTTAGCCGTGAGAAGACAGCAGAATTAGCTGAAATAGTGACTTTAGAAAATTCAGCTAAAATAAAGCCCATAACGAATACAAATTCTTGAGCAATCTTGAATTCTTTTAGTTGGGCTTTAGCAGCATATTTCCTACACAAACACAGAGCAGTGGCAGAAATTTTGCTCAGAACTATTTTCTTTTTCGGTTTATATGGGCAGTTTTGGTATTACACGGTATACAGTTAAACTAGCCTTATAAGCAAAAGAGTTCTAAAGTTAGTTTTATTTATAATTTTCTTTGAGCCGACTATTCTAAACACTTTATATGAAAAAAAAATTCTGTCAGTGTACACACAAGTGGGCATAAGCGAAAAATCAATTTTTTCTTTACTCAAATTTTTGTTCCACGAGAGTATTTGGTTGGGATATGTAGCGGTAAAAGTCAATCATTCTTTCAATATCTTCCTAATTCTATTAGGCGTCATCGATACAAAACGATGCTACTTTTTATCGGTATTAAAGTTGTCAATATTGATGGCTGGCGATATTTGTTATCAATATTGTCGTCTCTTGACAATGACTTTGTCGTCAGTGTTTTTGGTAACGACTTAAGGAAAAATCTAATTGAAAAAATTTTTTAACTCAAAAAAAAAAAATTTTTTTATTTGATTTTTAAAATGAGTAGATATTTTTTAAAGTGGTATAAGTCCACTTTAAAAAAAAAGAGTCAACTGTTAATTTAGTTAAATGGGGTTTATATTTTATTAAAAATACCGTCAACTAATTTTATAGAAAAAGTGGACTTATACCACTTTCAAAAATAACCGATCAAATGTTGTTTAAATTAGTGTTAAAGAATAGAAAATTACAATTCAATTGATGTCGTTGATGATAAAAAGCCATGTTGCTTGAAAATTGATAAGGATGTTGACAACGCCAGATGGAATAAGGGTGAATAATTCACTATTTTTTAAACTAATGATAATATTTCATGGAATTAAAAAAATATTTCATTAAATAAATGAGTAATTCATTAAATTGAAGAATATTTCATTAGTGTACATTCACCAGATTCGGTTTTGAACTTCGACTAGAACATATTTCATATGTTTGATTGATCTTAATTTTTTCTTAAGTTTTTTTTTTTTCAAAGTCATAAACCTGTTTTCCCAAAATATATTTCCTTGAGCTTAATAAGCCTCTGGAGTAAACTGAAACACCTTATTTATCAACGCTTAAATGCCTCTCTGATCGTTATTATTTATTCTGCCAAACTGCTGCTGTTTACTCAAATGTAAATGCAGTGAAGTCTATGTGCTACATTTTAAGCTAAACAAACAAACAAACTGCAAATAAAAAAAGCCATCCTCTGCAACGTTCGTTATAGTTACTGGAAAATAGGAAAAACGACAACAACTATAATAATTTAGCAATTTTACTTCACTTTAATTACCCGCCACATTTCATTTTCATCCATAAAGTCACGTGAATCTCTACAATTAGATGTGATGGTTTTTTAAATGGAACATTAAGGAGTTTAGGGACTTAAAAAAAAATAAAACCTGCACAACAAACTCAGTTTGGTTTAACAATTAAAAAGCTAAAGGAAGCTAGAAAGTGTTGGTTGTTGTTTATAATTTCGTAGTCTTTATGATAAATTTTAAAAGGATATTGTCTTTTGCAAACACAACCCAGAAGAAAACAGTAGAATTAATAAAAAAAAAAATAAAAAAGAAAAGAAACATCAGGTTAAAGAAAAACTATTTTTTTTTCTCTTTTTAGAATTAATAAGCCATTGGCTGACTGGCTGCTTGGCATTTTGCTAAATTATCAAAAGGTACATCATACTCAGCTGAGCAAAATACTGCAAGGAGTGGCAAATGCAGCGTCATCATTTAATGATGATTTTTTTTTTATATTTATAAACAAGAATTGAAAAAAAAAACTTATTTTGTTTGTTTTCATTTAATAAACAAAGTGTGTGTGCGTGTTAATGACACTTCTTGTGTTGTGTTAGGTTTCTCGAAAATTAACCACGAAAATGTAATTAAAACAATAAAAAATTAAAAAAAAAAAAAATAAAACGAAAATTAATAAGAAAATCTGGAAAAGCGTTGGCGTTATATTGTCTGCACTTTAAGATGAATTGAAAGCAAAAAAAGGAGCTGACTGAAGAAAAGAGTAAGTATTATTTAATACAGAATTTTAATTAGGAGTGGGAACTTGTCACCTGGCCAGAATAGTCCTCTCAAGTTAAAAATTTTCCTTAAGTCTAGTATTTATTAAAAATTCAAAAACTTTTTTGTCAGATTTGTCTTCTATATCAAAAGGTTGACAGACCAGAAATCATAGATTCTTAAAAAAAAGACCTAAAAACTCTGAGCCTTGAAAATTTTAGTTTTCCCATCAGCACTCCAGTTGAAATCTAGAAACTAATCAAAAATAATTCAAGACAAGCAAATAGATTCTAAGCATTTTTGCATACATTTTGCTAGAGGACCTGCTGCTCATCAAAAATATATTTCCACAAATAAAATGAATAAAACAAAAGGCTTAGCTCTTGCAGCTCATCAGGATTTAATTTCCATAAATTTGAAATGCCTTTTGTAAATTTAATTATGCTTAGAACATAAGCTATGATGCTTATTACTGTAGCTCTTGCAGCTCATCAGGGCTTAGCGAAAAAAATTTTATTAATTGTTATGCAAATTGAAAAAACAAACACTAAGTTTTTTTAAAATTTTCTGTAGGGCTCATGCAACTCATCAAGAACAATTAAAAAAAAATGGAAATTTTATTGAAAATTTTAAAATATTTAATGAAAACGCAGCAACTAAAAAATCTTCGCTAAGCACCGAAAATTTCTTAATGCTCATGTAGCCCATCAGTTAATATTTTTAATTAAACTCTGGATTTTTTTTTTGTATTATAAAATAACTTTAATGAAAACAGTTTCGGTTGGTTTTGTTATATTTTGTATTGAGCTTAAGCAGCTCATCAGGTTATAATTAAAAAAACTTCATGGCAACGTTATGCAAATTGACATTCAAGTAATTGAAAAAACAAACACTAAGTTTTTTTTTAAATTTTCTGTAGGGCGCATGCAACTTATTAAGAAATTGTCTTTTTAAATTGTAAAATTTTATTTAAAATTGTAAAACATATAATGAAACTTGAGCAACTAAACGGTGTCCCAGCAAGAACGCAAGATTTAAATTTTAAATAAATGACTGATGCAGCAATTGAATTGTTTCTCTGGCTGTATGACATGTGGCGCCGTCTTGTTGAAACCACAAGCCCTCCACATTCATTTCTTCAATTCTAGGCAAGAAAAAACTGGTTATCATTTCACGATACCAAACACCATTTTCATAAAAAAAAGGTCCAATGATTCCTCCAGCCCAAAAACCACACCACACAGTGACACGTTGAGGATGCATTTGCTTCTTGTGAATCACTCGAGGATTTTACTCACCCCAAATGTGACAATTCTGCCTATTGACGAAGCCATCAAGATGGAAATGGGCCTCGTCACTAAAAATGATTTTATCGGCAAAATCAGCATTTTCAAGTTGTCTCTCCAATACCCAATTAACGAACTCCCTTCGCTGTCCATGGTCATTTTTTACTAACCTCGTACCTTCTACTAGCAAACAATAACAATTGTTCAAATGTCAATTAATGACACTTCGAATGGCGCCAAATTTAAATCTTGCGTTCTTGTTCGGACACCCTTTATAAAATACTTAGTTAAGTATTAAAATTTCCTTGTTACTCATGTAGCTCATCAGTTAATATTTTTAATAAAACAGTAGATTTTTTTAATATAAAATAATTTTAATTAAAAAACTTTACAACTTATAAAATCTTAATGTTCTTCTAAAACCCTCTTATAAAATTATCTTTTTTCCTAAAGTATCCTTAAAAAAATAAACTTCCACTTTATCTGTTAGAAATTAAGAAAAGAAAATCTTTATTTTAAGCATCTCCCAGCAATAAGAAAACAAACTAATAAATAATTTTTCAAATTTAATTTGTATTAATATTTATAGCTTTCCCACTTTTAAAAAATAACAGAAACTTCTTACCAATTAATAGCAAATAGACAAAGAAGAAGAGAAAGGATTTATAAAAATAAAGTCATAAAAAAATACACAAGCATTGAAAAATCAATTCCTTAAATCATAAGAAAAGCCAATTAAGTAGTTCAATATATCAAATGCTTTCAAAACTCTCATCTTACACAACTTGCAACACTTGCATACACAACACACATGTGCAAACTCAAAAAAAAAAAAAACACTATAACCACATCACCAGTTAACACTGTGTGTGCAATGTGTGCAATTACGTATTTATATACTTGAAAACTCATACCAAAATTTAACACTCTCTTACATTTTATCATTGAGGTTTGTGTTTAATTAATACATTCAGCCAATTGTATACATCAAATTGGCCCATTGAATAGTGACACTCATACACAGTTACAAAACCCACACACTTATCAATATGTCACAAAGGCATTCACACACACACACAAACCTTAAGTAAATGATGATGCAATACTTGAGCTTATGTTACATGTGTGAAAGCATTTATCTTTGTCTTGGAAGTGCACTTTAAGAAAAGAAATGCATGAATATCATATTTTTGCAAAGATTATTTGAATTAAATCAAATCACAGTACAATTTTAGAATTTTAAAGATTAGTGGACTCGAAAAGAGTAATCAGGTTTTGCTGGATCTCCAAATATATAAAATTGAGAACTTACGCTCTTCAATCCAATCAAAACTGGGTATTAAACTAATTAAGTATGATGCAACTAGATTTACATCCAACTAGAATTAAACTTCACACTTAATTAGTAAGATTTAGTTGGGACCTTGAAGTAAATTGAAAGTGGACTTTAAACTAAAAAGTTTTTTAAGCAAAAAAAAAAAAAAAATAAACGTAAAAATTTTTTTTTCTTAAAGTCGAATTAGAATGACGAACGAGAACAATTTACCTTTTCACTGCGGCCAAAAACAACTTTAAGACAAACTGAAGCCGCTAGCAAATATTTTCTAAAATTCAATTTTTTTTTGTGAGTGTGTGTTTTATTGGTTTTCTATAAATCACTAACTATGAAATGTTTCAAATAACCAAAATGGTTGCATGGGTGTACGAGTATGTTTAAAGCAAAATCAACAACATGTTTGACAACACTGATGATAAAGAAGACGAAATTGATGTTGATTTTGATGGACATGCCGTGCCAGCATAAGAAAACTCATAAAACATTTTTAATGAAAGAGTTAACACTTTCATTAAATTGTTTTCTTTTTTTATGGGGTTTTTTTTTTGTAGCCAAAATGGCTAGAAGTTTAAGGTTATCAGATGTGTGTATGGCATGGTGATGGTTAACCAAAAAAATTCTTTAATAACTAAAATTTCCTACATTCACAGAAGAGTCATTTTGTAACTCTGAAAATCAGACATTTTTAGCACAGCAGTGATAGATAGCGAAGCAACAAACAATTACAACTCAGCGCACTTTTACGCACGAATATTTTGAAGGAAAAAAAATATTTTGTAGGAAAACTAACTGCCTTATTGCCTCTAGATCTTAAAGGCTATAAAGCTGTCAGCTGTAAAAGTGCTTAAGAAGCTTAAATATCTTTTAAAAATTGAATTTTTGCAGTTGCTCTTTGTCTGGCAGAATTTTGGTATTAAGAAATCTGAAGCAGTTATTATTATTATTAGGTCCATTTAGATCCTTATAACTTTCCTATTATTTCGTTTAACAAATTTTTCTTTAAAACTGCCAGTTCCTTAGCCGTAGCTTTGGAAATGTTCTTGCAAAATAGCTCTACTTTTATTTGAAGACTTTTTACACTCTAGTGGAAGAACTAAACCATAATTTTAATATGAATACAAAAGAGTGCATTTGTTTAGCTCAAGCCTTTTCAAACTTGCTATTGTCTGTAAATTAAAGAATAAAAATCATTTCAAATAATTAATAATAACGAAGGACTTAAAGTAAGTTAATCCTTAGCAAAATGAAAACGATAAGTGATTACATATCCCTGCTTTCTAACTACCTGGTTACGAAAGCTGTTAACAGAACAAAAAAGAATGAAAAAATAAGAGAAGAAAAACTGCCTTTTTTTTTTTAATTATAAAACATCAATCGATTGACAACACATACAAGCAATCTTCCCTTTCACACACAGTTGCTATTTAGCAGAAGTAAAAGTGAGTGTTTGTATGTGTGTAAGTTGTTTTATTTTTCAAACCAATCAAACATTTTTATTACACAAAAATATGCATAATGTGGACGTTAATAATACAAATAAAGAAAACAAAATATAAAAGGAACTCATACAATAATGACATCATCATCATCAATATCTTAATCATTATCTTTACTTAATTTTCATTTCATTCACTTATTCAGCTATTCATTTTTTACCCGTTTTTATTTTATTATTTTTCTTTTCAGTCACTGTGTGTTTTTGTGTTTTGTACGCTGGTGTGTATTTAAGTGATTTTACAAAAGGCTTAATAATGTTATTTTACTTGGCTTTTGGTAATACATACTCCTGTTAAACTGAAAGGAGTACAATGTGTGTACTCTTACATCTAGGTGAGAGTGAGTCACTGCAATGACAAACGCATATTTAAAAAAAACAGGAATTTGATAGGCATCTTTTCATGTCAACTCTTGGTTATCGGTGGCATAGCAATCTGTGCTTGTGTGAGAAGAATTTGTGTAAGTGTTCATAAGGTTTTGTGTGGCCAACGGTAAATTTGTATAGGCCTTCTTATTCCTGACCTGCCTTCGTATAAAAATCATAGTGCCTCAACAACATGATCTTTTCTTCCACCAACATCTTAACCTCTCAACTAAATTTGCTAATCAGTGTCATTTCTGCTTCGATTTGACTTCTCCATATATGATCTGGGCCTTCTTTCTTTCTCTTATCCTGAGAGATCTCTTCTATATCTTCCCGTGTTATCCTAAGGATGTGTCTAGTTCAGTGCCATTTTCGCTACTTAATTTCTGTGGCTAATGATTGCTGGCTGGATTGTTCCCAAAAATGTGTAAAATCCTCCTGAGGCATTGGTTAGCGAATACCTGGATGCTCTCCATTTTCCCTTCCCCGTTTCACATCCCTAGACTAAAGTGAATTTTATATTTGTGTTAAAGATTTTAAGTTTAATACGTTGCGAGAGTGATGATGATATCCACACAGGTCTCAGTCGACCAAATGCTCGGCTTGCTTTATTAATTCGGAGATTATGCTTCCATCGTAGCAAAACTGACTAACACTATCTGTCTAAAGGCCGCTTATGGTGAATCACCCTTTCCTTAAGGAGTTTTTATTAATTCAGTAAAAATTTTAATCATCCTTAAGAATAAGATATTCAAGATTCAGTGACACTTCTATTTACATTTTTTAAAAAAGCAAACAGGAATCTCTAAATAGAAATGTTTTTGTTGTTTCTGTACTGCCTTTTGCTATAGAAAACAAAACAATGCTGAAAAAAACAACTTTTTTAGACTCAAATTAATAAAAAAAAATTAATAAAAGCAGAAAATAAAAATTCCCTTTTTAGTGACTAACAAACCATAATTTCTAAAGCTAAAAATATAAGAGAGAAAAATAAGCTAAGAATGTCTAGTAAATGCTGCCTCAATAACAGTTTACTTTTTCATTTCACGAGCTATGTGGCAGGTGCCGTCTGGTTAAAACCACATATCGTCCAGTTAAGGCTACAAGAAATCCCTTATCAAATTCCTGTAACGAATGCCTTACGGGCTAAAAAAATTAACACCAGAGAGTTAATCCTTCAGGTTGCATTTGTTTTTCATGGATTACATGAGGATTTTCTGAGTCCCAAAATTTTGTGTATTGACAAATCCTTCAGATGAAAATGAGCTTCATCGAAAAATTGGATTTAATTAGAGCAGCAGCCAAAAAATTCGATAATATGAAAAATTAACAAAATTGCCTAAGCTTTTGTTTAGTTTAAGTTTCAGTTTAAAAATGTGTTTTTTTTTAGTTTGAATTAAAATGGCTATTTTATAAATATATCCTGAAGAAGCTACGCAGCTTACCAAAAGCCTACAAACATTTCTTGTTTTGAATAAGTTGTAACAAGTTTTTGTTTAAAGGCCTTTGGGCAAGCGTGTGAATCCTAGCTCGGCATCACATTATGTGTAAAAAAGTTATGTCTCTAAGAGAAGCACTAGAAGGCCTACTAAAAGGCCTACTCACACCCTTTTTTTACACTGATTGAATTTAATAACATCAACTCGTTTATAAGGCTTCACTTTTTTTAATCTCTGTAATCGTTATATCAGCCAAAGATTTTCTTTATTGTGTTGTATCTTTTTGTATCAATATAAGCGTGCGGTTACTGGCTTGGTATGTGCATGTGAGAGTCTATATGTTTGTATTAAAGTGTTTACTTCGTTATATAAAGCCATTAAGAATACTTAAGGGAAAATTCTTTTCTTTTTCTAATGAATTTTTACTATAATTAAATGATTTTTGTAAGCGAATTAATTACGATTCTTATAAAAACAAACTAGCGGTGGCCATAACAATTAAATTTAAAAAAAAAGTTTTACTTTTATTTTATATTGATTACAAAGCAAGTTAAAAGGTCTAACTATTTACTCGTAACTAAAGTCAAGAGGTCTTTTTAAGAAGGCATAAATAATTCGCTTAAAAGTAAAGAACCTATTGGCCGCTTTAGCTTCGACACACAGATTTTTCGTTTTCGTAAAAGTACTGTTCAGTAAGATCAAGTTGACACTGATAATAAATGCTGAGCAGAGGCAGAGAAAGATAAAACACACAAGAAACAAAAAAAAAATTTTTTTTGGTTTATTTTAATATTTAGTAACAAATTAAATTGAACTTTAATTAAATGGCTACATAATCATGCAGCTTTTCTTAAATTTAATTTAAATTTAAAAGAGAAAAAATTTTTTTGAGTTTTATGCTACGAGTATCTTCTTAAAGAAACCTTGTGACTTAATTTCAACTTAAAAATGTAAATTTTGTTGGTCACATATTAAAATGGCTGCAGGGCCAGAAACAAATAAACTCATAAAATTCATTTAATAAGCGTTTAGCTGTATAAAAAAAAAAGTTTGGATTAAAATTAAATTTGAATCTTGATTAAAATCAAAAAAGAATAAATATTTTCCTTGATTATAATTTGATAATAAAATTTTATATTAAAAAAAAAAAACTAAAGCTTAAAAATTATTTATTTCTTTACTTAGAGAATAAAATAAGAGCAACAATAACAACAACAAAATTTAACTGAAATTAAATGAAAATCTAATTAACATTTTAAGCATAAATTTCTTTAAAATAATTTTCTGTTTCATGAAATTAAAAATAAAATTCAATGGAAATAAGATCCGCTTAAGATATTTAATTTCTTAAATAAAAAAAAAAAAAACAGCCACGAACTAATCCAACAAAGTAACAAAAAGCAAATTAAAAATCAGCAAAACGAAATAAGTAACAAAATATTGGTGGGTCAAAAAAAAAGGTTGCTTAAGTCAAAACGTAATTAATATTGAAAACAAAACAAAAATAAAATAAATTATTAGAGTCAAGTTATTTAATAAACCAACAAAATCTTATAAAATTCTTGGCAACACAAAATGAACTGACAAAAACTTGTGGAACATACTTACAAGCAAACAAATAAATTAAGTGCTTGACTTTATCATTAAGCAATAGGACAGAGACAATAGCAATGCTATTGAAAGTTGTAAACGAAAACAGACATACTTTTAGCTGTTACTAGTGCTGAAAAGCTGCAAGCACTTTCAAATGAAATGCAGCAATTTATCCAATAAAAAGAAGACATTAAAACGACTTCTGTGAAACGGTACATCATAAATTAACAACAAATATTTCTTAAATTAAAAAGTACTAGTTGATCCGGCAAAACGTTGTTTTGCTTTTATATTTTTATATATTCGATCTTCTTACACTAAGAAATCGTACTCATAGAGTAAAGAACCGTGCGAGACCGGGTAAAAACAGGTAGTATTCAAATAAGCCAGATACCGACTATAGCGCTACCTACCGGGCGGATTTGTAACGTTAAACCTTCCAAGATTATACATATAAACCTTCCTCTTCAATCACTCTATCTATTAAAAAAAACCTCATCAAAATCCGTTGTGTAGTTTTAAAGATTTAAGCATACATAGGGATATAGGGACAGAAAAAGCGACTTTGTTTTATACTATGTAGTGAAGTAAGGCAGGTATGGGTCTGAAGAACACATTTTTACTACAACAATTTTTTATTTTGCATACTTACTTAAATTAAGTTAAATTTATGTTTTGCAAGCTTAACTTTTGTTTCCAAAATTAGCACACAAAATTAGCAATACCCTGCTCCCATACACAGACTTTTTAAAGCCTATTAACAAAAGTAGAGAATTGCTAAACATTAAGAAATATTTATAAACGTCTATTTACAAAAAAAATCAACACCGTAACATAATTTTTTTTACCCAATTGAAATTAAAATTTTAATTTTGTCTAAAATAGCTTGCAGAATAGCATGAAGCTCTATTACTACTTGTAGAATTATCTCAGTAATCTGTCTACTAAAATTCACTTTAATCAATGCAAAAATACCACCTCTTGCCATATATCCTTTTTCTGAAAACTTTAATTTTTACCAGAATTGCAATAATAATGATGGCAAATTATTAATTATTTGTAAAAATGTGCAAACTCAACTTTAAATTTCGGGTAGTGAAAGGTTACGATCAACTTTTTTTATAGAAAAATTTTTATTTTAGCTAATCCTTAACCAAAATAAGCAAACAACTTGTAAAATTATGCCATCTTACTTCTTTTAAAATTTCATTTCTTTTGGTGCAAGAAGAGCAGCACTTCCCATATATCCTTTATTTTGAAATACTAAATTTTTGCCATTATTATTATGAAAGAAAGGTTAAATTGTAGCAGAAAGCCTTAAATTAGGCTGTTTATATCTCCCACGCACACACACATAACAAATTTTAGCATTAAGGACACAAAGCACGATTGATATACAAATTAAGTGAAAATAAATAACAAACTAGATACATGTATACTTTTTGAGAACTTTCATTTCAATAGATGCTAGACGGCAGTCATCTCTCACATATCCTTTATTTTGTTATATAAATTTTAACTAGAATTATTAACTAAATGTAATGAAACCTTATGGCTACTTCTGTAATGGCAGTAAGAGAACCAGAAATAATTTTATTTCCATCACTGCTAAAGTATGTTTTTCTGCCATATATTTTTTATTTAAAATTTTTAATTTTGATTAAGCTTATGATACAGAAAATTTGTATAATTGGCTTTCCAATCTCTTTGTTAAATTTCATTTTATTTAGAGTGAGAACAAGGTCACTTCTTATATATCCTTTATTTTGAAAATTTAATTTCTACTTAAAATGTCATCACACTAATGAATTGAAAACTGACTACTAGAAATTATACCTCTCGGTGCAAAGATATATCCTTTATTATAAAAAGGACATTTCAAGTAAAGTGGTCAGCATTATGAAGAAAAAAAAGATAAAAATTTCTATAATTAAATTTCTAAGCTCCGGGTAAATTCAATTTTAATAAGAGCCACTTCTCATATGCACTGAATTTCAAAAATTAAATTTTTGTTTAAATTATTATTATTATTAAAAAATTGACTACTATTTCTAGAATTATATCACTAACCTGTCTACTTAATTTCATTTTAATTATTCCAAGCACAGAGCCGCTTCCCTTATATCCTTTTTTCGAAAAATGAAATTTCTGCTATAATTATTATCCGATTGACCAAAAAATTGACTACTACTCCCAGAATTGTATTTTTTATCACTGTGTTAAATTTGGTTTTAATTGGCTTAAGGATATAGCCCCTCTCCTTATATCCTTTATTTTAAAAATTAAATTTTTACTAAATTTTAATTAAAAACAAAGGAAATAAGACTGCTAATTCTAGAATTAAAAGAATTTATTACAAAAATTTAGCTAAAACTTGTATAGATTTTATTTAGAATAAAAATTTTGTAAGTAAATTAATTAAAATAAATTAATAAATAAATTAATTAATTTTAAGAAAATAATATATATTTTTATTTAAATATAAAATTTTTGCTTTAATTTTTTTTCAATAGATTTTAAAGGTAGAAAAAATGATCAAATAAATAAAATTTTTGTCTTGAAAAAATTTCCCTAATTTTTTTATAATAAAAATACATTTCGAATAACAAATTTTATATGCGTTGTGACTTTTGTATAGTTTAAAAAAAGTAAAAAAAAAAACATCGAATTGATATTACAGCGATTGTTGTAAAAATAAAACCACATTAAATTAATTTCCGACAAAGTTTAAGCAATAATTTGCCGTTGAAACTAAAGACAAAATGCAGAGTTAGACAAAGAAAAAACACAGAAAAGTAAAGAATTTATTTTGCTAGAAAAGAATAAATGAAAGACAAACATTCTTAATGGCGAGGAATGCAACAAACAAGAGTATTTTTTTTTTTTTTTTTTTTTTTTTGTAGCTTGAAAGCAACTCTGACCTTAAATATATTTTATATGAATTATTGTGGTCTTACGTGGTTCAAACTCTTTGAGAGTGTGTGTGTGTGAGTGAGGTTGTGTTTAAACTAGTTAAAGCACTTATGGCACTAAAGTCATTCAAGAAAAAATGAAACCTCTTGACTCATTTTACAGCAAATATTATTTTTATTAAATATTTGTTGCATTTTTGTTTTCTTTCATTAATATGCGTGGACTATACAGAAGATGTAAGTATGGCTTTGTGTGTGTGGGTGTATGTATGAAGCCATGGCAAAATACAGAATTATTGTCTGAGTTGTCTTGGTTACCTTGGTCAAGAAAATATTATTACACCACTTTTTTTGTTTGCATTTTGTTTGTCTAAAAGTATTTTTTTTTTTTTTTTTGTTTCTGTTTCTTTCTTTCTTTCTTTATAACATTTTATATCTCTGTATATCCTTTGTTTGCTTTTAATATTAATCGGGAAGGTTTTTTTTCCGGCATTTATGTGGTTGACTTTTATGAGAAAAAAGTTTATAGTTTTGGGTAATTTACCTGATCGTTGTTTTTGCTGTTACTTTTATTCGTTCTCATACTTTTCCTTAGAACGTTATGAAACTTTGAAGGTTAGTTAAGCACTAACGAGTAGAGGAGAAAGGAAAAGTGGAATAAAAATTCATTTTTAACAAATTTAATAAATAATTTAATTGTTTTTTTTTTTTTTTTTATTACACTATAATTGAGTTTTGAGAGCTGACGCCCAGAATTATGCAAAAGTGCTGAGAAGCTGTGAGTAGGAGTAAAGTTAAGTTTTAAGTCTTGTTAAGAGTAACTGAAATTTTTCTTGGATTTGCTTTTTAATCTATAATTAAATAATTAAAAATTTTTCTAATTTTAAATTTAATTTTATTTGAAAAATATTTGTATGTGTAATAATTTTATTTGAAATTTAAAAGTTTAACAAAATATTAATCACAAATAAAGGATAATATTTTATGAAAAATATTTTTAAAAATTTATTTTCAATATTTTGACACTCATGTCTGTTACTTGAAAACTTTTTTGAGATTTTTCTTTGCCTGAAGGATAAGTAAGTGATGATATTTGCTATCTTTGTTAATAGCAAAATAATTTAAATAAGCATTTTAATTGATAACGAATTGCAGTTTTTGTAGAGGCCAAAATGTTGCATTCAATATCGAACGAAAACGATTGAAATTTTCTTTTTTATTGTATAAAATAGAATTTTAAAATTTCAAATAAAGTTAATCGATATCGAATGGTCTCACTTATATTAATATCATTTTCAACTTGCCAAAGTATTCGAATTTTTCACTTGAAAATCTTAAGAAACCTTAGATGTTGTTCTACTTAAAGAAATAGCTAGAGAATAGTCAAGAAATTGCATTCCCATTATCAGTTGTGGGATCTAGTCGCCATTTTCTCTTACAAGGAATACATTTTCTGAAATATACTTACTGTTGCTATTTCTCTAAGTAGAGCAGCATCTAAGATTTCCTAAGAGTTTAAAGTGGAAAAAGCTTATACTTAGGGAAGTGACAAGCGATATTTAAACAACAAAGTCTTTCAATTATAATAAATTTAACTTAAGACTCTTTAATAAAGCTGGATTAAATATTTTTCTATTTAAGAAATTAAAATTTCTTTCTTAGAATTTATTTAAAATTTGTTGCAAAGTGCTAAGACTGAATTTGTAATTCAAATACGGCAAATGATAGCAAGAAATGGAATGGGTAATTATATTTTTTATGACCTAAACACACACATACTTTACTCATACGAAACTAAATAAAAACCCAATTTTATAATTCAACTTGAATTTTTAAGTCTTCCCAAAAAATAATCAAAAATTGTTTACAATTTTATTTTAATTTTTTTTTTTTGTAAATAAATTCATCACAAATAAAAATAAATTTTATATCGAAAAAAAAAACCATCATCACAATAAATATAATCCTAGTCTGTTGTTAAAACGAAAAAAAAAAGGAAAATGTTCAATAACCCGAAACATAATCATAAATATGGACAGTTGATTTTGTTTAGCAGGACATGCAGAAATGAAATGAAATAAAAAAAAAACATAACACAACAACTAAATATTTGTGTAATACAAGTCAGCAACAAAAAATTAAAAAAAAAAAAAAATTCATGCAGTCCTTACATGCCATATAAAAGCAAATTGTATTTGTATCCAATTTTGTAAGATTTTCTTTCTCATACACTCTTGCTGTGTATCAATGACATCTGTATTACGAAAGTTATTTACGTTTTTAATGGACTAAAATAAAAGTATTGACCGTCGTAGTCTTGGCATTTGTTTCACATTTTTCTTAGTCAAATGTCCACTTGAATAAATGTTACCTAGGAGTTTTCCTAAACTTTATTTTTTTTTAAATCATTTTTGTTCTGCTCTGCTTTGCTGCTGTTGTAAATAAATTCTTTGTGATTAAAGGGCTCTCAATGAATGAAAATATTAGCAAAAGAAAAGCTGATATCAAATTGTAATCTAACAGATATAAAAAAAGAAGAAAAATAATAATTTAAGTCAGTTACAGTTGAGCCTAAAAAATAAGCACAAAAATTATTTATGAACAAAAAAAATGAAAGAAAAAATTTTAAATAAATTTACTAATGCAATTTAAGCCATTCAAATAAATATAGTCACTCACTATTTGGTTTATAATAAGGCTTATGTCTTTGTTCGATTATTAGCAGAGACGCTAGCTAAACTGGTAAATAAAATATTTCAGGGTTAAACTAAGTACGGTTATACAGCTTTCTGAAGGCATAAAAATGGGCGTGGATGTAGCAAAAGAAGAGGCGCGACAATATGTTTTATATGGGCTTGTCATGAATTCGACTACGACAACGACACTCGTAATATATATTAATATATATAGAGACTGTAATTATTAATTTTTATATCAATAAGTCAAATTAATCATTTAATTTAAAAAAAAAAAATATTTTTATACAGCAGCAAAGCCTTAATTATTTTAAAAATTCGTTTGTACAACTCCAGCTAAAATATTGCCAACAATTTCACATGAAATTTAAATTCTCTCACAGCTGCTGATGAACAACTAAACAAAAAGCGGAAAAAAAAAATTAAGAAAAATCTGCAAAAAGAAAATAAAGTTTCCTATAGACACATGAGTGGGTGTGTTAAGCTATTTTGAATTTACTGCAAAGTTAAATAAATAAATAGGTTGATATTCCAGAAAAAAAAAGAAAAAATCATGCAAAAATAGTAACTTTTATTTATACAACAAATCCACCATATAAATTCATGTGTGTGTGTATGTGGGTGTGTGTGTTTGTGTTAAAGAAACTGTAAATGTTTTCTTTTTTGTTTTTTTTGTAAACTCTTTTACGAATATTTGTATCATTGAGCAACAATTTCTTACCAGTTTTTTTTATTCTTTTAAAAATTCATAGATTCATGAAGTGCACTCAAACTATGATAATATTTAACTGGCATTTGCTTAAATGTGTCTCTGTATGTGTGTGTGTGTGTTTGTCATCAATAGCCTTTGGCCCTATTTTCTGCTTTCTATTTTCTGTGTGTTTGTCTCCATCTCTCTGTATCTGTCCGATTGTAAGCGTACCAGCCAGTCTTATGGCAAATGATTATTACAGTTTGTATTGATTTTATATGGGGAATGGCTTTTTACCAATATTTCTTACCTGTTTGGTTTTTATTTCATGTTAAAGTAAAATAAAAAAAAAAAAAATAAAAAATCTTCTGTGAATCTACGCCATGAAGCAAAACTACTCTCATACGAACTTACTAATGAACATGTTGTTGTCGTTATTGTTGGCTATATGCAATCGTAAACATTTTGGTTGTTGTTGTTGTTTTACCTACACATTGCTTTAATTCGTTTCATTTCAGTTCACTGAATATTTGGGTCCATAACAATCGGTTATCAATGAATTGTACCTAATGCCTTTTGGAACGCGTTGTTAGCTGACTACTAGTACGGGTCGTTCTTTTTTTCGTTTTGTTTTTTTGGGTTCATGTTCAAGCTCTTCTAGTTGTTGGCTTTTCTCTCTCTCTCTCTCTTTTTTTTGATATGTTTGTCTGTCTACCTGTGCTTGTGTTTCAATCTCTCCACCTCCATTAATGTCTTTAAATGCTTGGTTAGTCAAAATTACTATACATTCTCATACACCGAAACTCACATTTAACCCATTAATGACTGTGTTGTATAATAAAAATTTATGTAGCAGCATGGCAATAATTGTGGCTTTGTTTTTGTAATAGTAAATGTAACAGTTGGTTGAATGGTTTCAATAGAAAAAAGATAATATTTAAAAAAAAATCTTAAATTTTAACTATCCAATCATAAAAAAATGTGTTTGCAAGCACTCAAAAATATTTTAAAAATCAAGTGTTTTTCTTAAAAATTTCTTACACAAAATTTATTTTGAAAATAGACAATTGTATTGTTACTCTCCTGTAAACAGCTCATTGAACTTTCTCCTTATTTTATTCTTTTGATGTCAATATTTTGCCACAAAGACAGCTGAAGTCTGCAACAGAAAACGTTCTTAATATTAACACATTGAGTTGAGTGCCACGACATTTCCGTACGACAGTAATTCTTTCTTCTGAAAGAATATTTTTCCGTAAGACTAATGAAAAATTATATTATTTTTCAACCATTAACAATTTTTTAATAATAAAATTTTAATTAAATCACTGAAATGTTATTTTGTTTAATGAAATAATTTCATTTAATTTTATATCGATATTTCGCTCCAACTTGCGTAGCTTCTTCAGAATATAATTATAAATTGCTTTAAATTTCTTTTAATTTTTTTTTTTTTTTTGTTTTCTGTTTTTCACAAGCTTCTGATGGCTGAAAAAATGTTGATGGATTTTATGAGCAGATAGAAAATCTTTGCAAGTCCTTTTTAATGGGATAATTTTGATTGTGTTGTGTAAATATGCTTAAATTTACTGTTTCGTTAGGTTTCATTCATTTATTTTCATTTTTCTTTTAATTTTTTTTTATTTTGTTTTAATGCTCTTCACACAACAGCTTCAATGTTTTGCTGTTTTTAACTGGCGCTGTTGCTAGTATAGAAATTTTGAATTCCTCTTCTGTGTGTGCTTCCATTTGTGTGTGTGTGCTTGTGATTTTATAGTAATTGTACGTTTTGTATGTAAATAAATTGTAAATTGCAGGTTCAATTGCACGTAAGCAAGGTTAGATTTGTATTTATTGTAGTTTTATACCACTATTACACGTACATTGTTATTGCTACTGCTACTTCCACTACCATTAACCCAACTACATATATTTAAAACAAGAAAGCCAAAAGCTTTTGGCAATGAAATAAATATTGTTACTCCAAGCTGGTTGGTTGGTAATATATTTCTTAATTCTCTTTTTCTCTGTTTTATTTTTTAACAGAGATTGTTATTGACACATTGTTTTCTCTATTGAACCTTTTTGTCATTTTATTGTGTTTTTTATAAGCCATAAATTTTCCATGAATTTATTTATTTATTTTTGATCTTTTATTATATTTAGTTTTATCTAAAATTTGTTAATAAATCTTTACTCCACAACAACAATAAAAAAAAGAAATTAATTGAATTTTAAATGACATTATCTAAAAACGTTTGTAAATAAATTTGTTTAAACTAAACAATTACCAAAATATTAATCTTTATTTGTGCTTAATTCCAGAAATTGTGTTGGTTTTAAAATTTATTCTTTTACTCATGATATTCTCATGAGTTATTTATTCAGTACAATAAGTACTGAATATTTGAATCTTTTTGTGACTTTTGATTAATAATTCTTATTTAGTCAATTGCTTTTACAATATAAAGGTTCTAATGTTTGCAAGAAACGTTGGGAGTAACCTACTGAGGATTCGGAGTAGCGTCTGATGAAATGGTCCATATAGGTATGCTCTCCATTTCAGTACTTATTGTACTGAATAAATAACTCATGAGAATATCATGAGTAAAAGAATAAATTTTAAAACCAACACAATTTCTGGAATTAAGCACAAATAAAGATTAATATTTTGTTAAACTTTTAAATTCCAAATAGAAATTATTACCTAAACAATTACCGGTATAAATAATTTATTTATAATAATAAAAAAAAGAGTTTTTAGTTTTATTGAAGAATTTAGTTGAATAAAAATTTTGAATTTTATAGTGAGAACACAACTATAAGCCGTGGGAAGTTGCTCTGTATTGCATGAAATCGACTCTTTAATCTGTTTGATAGTTTACTTTTGGTTGGTAGTACCCCGCCCTGTAATGCCGTTTTATACCCACAAATATCTTGCGTTAGTCTAAAAGCAAACGAGAACATTTAGCTTTTGCATCCCTTGGATATTTGTCGTTAAGTGAAAATGCACAAAACCAGGGCGATTTAGACTTTTTCTAGTCCTTACACCAGCGTAAGCTGAGCAAATTAATAAAGGATAGTGTAAGTAAAATGCACCATGTGAATTGTAAATAAAACAAAAAGTTTTCAGAGCATCATCTTGATATTTTTTTATTATGATGGAAACATCTACGACAAAATTATGAGTGATAGAAAATATCGGCTCGCCATGGTTTCGGTGTAATTCCTCTCTTCGATGGTTTATATTTTCAATGACTTTGAGTTATGATTGAGATTTAAGCCGCATTATCTCATACTTTAGCTCTTGAATTGTTCTTGGCTTATTGACATACACTTTTTCTTTAAAATATTCTTAAAGAAAGAAGTCCAACGGTGTCAAATCACATGATCTTGGCGATCAATTAACATGGCCAGGACATAAGATAATACGGCCATTGAATTTCTCGTGGAAAAAAGCCATTATTTCGTTGGCTGTGTTTCAAATGGCATCATTTTATTAACACCAGATATATTCTGGCCACTAGAAGTATGTTATCATCTCAAGGCAGGGAACATTATTCACGTTAAGTGCTTGATGGCTCTTCTGTCACACTATCGTGAACAGCAGTAATGTTTTCCACAGAATGAACTGGTGTTTTCACCATTTCTAAAGAGCCAGTTTTTTGAAATTTTGTAAACACATTTGGTCGATTATGCTGATCAAAAAAAGAAGTCCACGAAATACATTTTATTTCGAAAGCCCAGTAAAAAGGCTTCAACAATTTTAACGCGCTGCTCAATGGTTGAATTTGTCAAGTACTGAAAATAAAAACTGTCAAATTATGTTTCGCAAAAAACTTGTCATTTAAAATCATATCTAAATTGGGGTTCAACTGATTTTTATCTGTCAAAAATTCATAGCCTGCTAAAATAGCGCGGCGGCTAATTCAATTTTGACAAAGCGTTTTGTAGTGAAGTTGGCTGCAAAACAAATTTTTTTTTATTTGAAATTTTAGCTATTTTTTTTTTAATTTAGCGTTTTTAACTATAATTTTGTTTGTCTTTAGTGGGTTTTATTAAAAAAAGTAGAAAATACGCACCGTCAGCGCTTTAATATAAAAAACCCTACGCTTGCCGTTCAAATTATTTAGGTTGGACTGTAAGGTGTGAGTCAAAATAATTATGGTTGAACCACCCTTTAGTATATACTAAAAAAATATTAATTACATTAATTAGAATACGTATATAATTGATTTAATTAAAAATTTATTCAATATACAAATTTTTTTTTTAATTTTAATTTTCTAAGGGCTTTGATTTGCTAATTTTTTAGTATTAATTAATTAATTAATTAAATTAATTAAATTAAATATTTAATTTCTTTAATTAAAAATTTAATTAATACCAAAATTTTTTTAATTAAGTAAAATATTTTATTGTTAAAATAAATAGTTTTTTCTGTAGCCCTGGATTTTTAAAATTGAAAATATTTTCTCAGTGTAAAATTTATTAAAAAAAATTTTTTTTTTAAAAAAAATTATTATTGTTGTCCCCGTAGACTAGTAGGTAGCGTACTAACCTATCAATCTGGGAGTCGCAGGTTCGACCCTTGCCTAGACCTTGGGTGTTTTCTGCAGACAAGCCAAGAAGCTTGGCGGATATGTGTTCTTTAAAACAAAAATGATGCCAATTATAAGTAAATATATTCACTCTACACTTTTTACTTTTCATTTACAAAAACCATAACAAAAATTTAAGCTCCCACACAACCAAACAAGCCATCAAAAGTTTTTTAGGGCTGTAAACAACAAAATTTCAACATCTTATTTGGCTTTTCGGCAAGAATGTTTGTCTTCCAGCAAAATCACGCCAACGTTTTCAAAATACGAGTATGTATCAGGTCAAGAGTCAGGCAGAGAAAAGTGTTTTAAAACACTAAAAGTAAATTGTGCACCAAAATTTAAAAAACAAAATGTAAAACAACAACAACAATAAAAAAAGAAAAAAACTTTTCTTATGTTTTTTTTTTGGTTTTGTAAAACACTTTGAAACACTTTGCACCCCAAAATTAATATAAAAGTTTTTATAAGACAACTAATAGAGTTCAAATAAACAGACACTAGCAAATAAACACACACACACACACATAGACTTACTTGGCACCCACTTACACTCCTTAACAGATATTTTGTGTATTCAAAAGAAAACTTTTGTTAGAGCCCCCTTTTATATTAAACAAACAATTTACTTACAGAGATTTCCATACAAACAGAGAGAAAACATTTATGTTTTCAATACTTTTAAACAAATACACACACACACACACACACATTCTACCAAAAAAATACCACCCAATTATGTTTTATTAACAACCAACAATAATAAACAATTTAAAGTCTTTTTTTTTTTGGTTAACGAAAGTAAAAGCTTTACTGAAAGGTTTTCTTTTCTTGGTGTGTTTTTGTTGAGGAAATTTTTGGAAATTTTTAACAAGAAAACCAACTAAACAAAATTTAAATGAAAAATTTAGCAGCCTTGTCATCCTAATTGGATTTTTTTTTTTATTTAAATTTAAGTGAAATTTTATGTTTAGAGTTTGTGTAAAGAGTTTTTCAAAAACTGAAATTCACTTACAACAAAATTTAAAAGAGATAAAAATCGTTTGAAGTTTTACTAATTTTTTTTTTACACTGAAAAGCTGACAAACTAAATAATTTAAGTTTGAGTGCAAATGAAAAACTTTGGCCCGTAATCATAATCAAGTCGGTTTTTTTTTTAAATTCATGAAATTCTTATTAACAAAAATCAGTTCTTTGATTTTGAATTTAATATAAAACTTAACAGTTAAAGTCAAGTCTAGAGGCAAATTTATACACTTTCTTTTAGCAATCGATGGAAGGCTGAGATCCCTTTGTAAAGTCTTAGAACAAAGTCTCTTATATCTTACAGTCGGCAGTGACCAGCTGACTAGTACCCGCTCCAGAGTCTTAAGTTCCTTATACAAATTTTTAATACACACTGCTCGGTATTTAGTGGGTTCAAGGTTGATATATTTTTTCTTTTCAGCAAGAAAACTCTAAAAAACGAATTTTTATGAACTACTCTCCTTTCCTTTTACTCTTCTATTGCTATTGTTCTTTTTCTTCATTTAATTCTACACAGGTATCACAAAGGGACCCTATTAAAGGACCTAAGTGAGCCCAGCTTCTTTTTTTCTTATTTGGGCGCCCTATGTAAGCTAACCTAGGTTGCAGAGAACATGAACTACCAAAGTTTCTTTAAAATAAGTCTAGAGAGCCTAACAACATTAAAAAATTTCTAAAGAAAATTTGTTAATCTGTCATACACCCATACCCACTCACACACAAACACATTCTTATACATTTCCCCGGTGTAAATAAAATTTCAATTTGTGCCCACTCTACACCTGCAAGAATTGCACTGTATGACAAAGAAATATACCTGGGAAGTGGTATTATTTTTCTGAAAGATGCTGACGAGTACAACCAATTACCAACAAAATCTAGAATTACGGCTAAAAAAAAAACCGGTTTTTCGTACCTAAAAGCCTGCAACTTAGTTGAATATCAACCGATTTTCAGTTTCTCCGCGGATTTAAAAAGAAAACATTGAGGCCGTTTGAATGGTATGCGAGTATATACGAGTATTTCATAAGCAAACTTGAGAAATCTGTGTGTATTTCTCCACCAAACAATTTTGTTTTTTAAGATTTTGACCATTTTTCATAGAAATTTTTCTAGGGAAAAATAATTTTTTTTTTAAAAAAATATTTTTTGAATTTTTTCAGTGTCAAATTTTTTTATGTTAAAAATTTTGTTCCATTATTTTTTTTAATATATTTCATAAATAATTTTATTAAATTATTCGATCTTATAAATTTATTATTATTTAATATTAATCAAGCTTAAGATTTTAAAAAATTGTTTTTATTTAAATTTTCCAATATTTCGACTTTCTTTTGCAGGTCTTCTTCAGGGAAAATTTATATAAAAACAATTTTTTAAGATCTTAAGCTTGATTAGTATTAAATAATTATATATTTCATAAAGAAACCGTAGAATTTTTGACTGAATTTTCAAAATTTGTAAGTAAAATCCAACTTTTTTTAAATCGGTTAAAAATTTACTGAGTGATTAAAAGTTTTATTAAAACAAAATTTTATTCCAGAAATACAAAATGTTTCCACTCAAAAGTTTTTGTAACTCAGCATTGTCTGCATTCCGTTGAAGTGACCAACAAAACTCTGAAATCATTTTTATTTTATTTTTGCAACCGATTCTAGGCGAAAGTGTTTGCTTTGTTAGTCGCTAAGCTGGCTTAAGTTGTCTGTAAAGAATTAAACTTCTTTACGGGAAATATTGTAGGCCATTTCATTAAGCGCTGCAATATAATCGTCGTTTCTGTGAATAATTTTCTTGTAAATGATGAATAAGAAGAGAGAAAGAAAAACTCACTCTCACTTGATTATTTTTTCTTAATTTTAATTTTTTTTAATCTACTAATTTAAATTAAATAACATAAAATCTCATTCCAATTACTCTCAACATTTTATGCGTAAACTTTATGGTCAGTTAAACAACTTCCGTTTTCTATTAAAATAACAACAATAGCAGCAACAACAATACAACACCAACATACATAATAAACAAAATAATAATAAATAAAATTTAAATACAAAAACTATTTGTGTTACACTCTAGAACAAAAAAAAAAAGTCTTTAAATATTTCCAACACACTTGAGTGGCGGTGGTGGGTTCGGCTTTAAACTTTAAACTTTCAAATGATTATTGTAAATAGTCTCACAATAAAAATGTTTCAAATAAAAAAGTATTTAAGCTAAACATTGTTTTAGATTTCCGGTTTTTTGCAAACATAGAAAACCTGATTGCAGCACTTTTTGTTTTAAAAGTTCTATGACTATTAAAAAGTTAAATAACCGTTCATAAATTAATTTAATTTCAAAGTGATCACCACTTTAACAACTAAACAATTTAATACAAAAAAATCTGAGCAGACACTAAATTATTAGAACTCTTCTTTGGCAAATCTAAGATCTGCTTTTTAAATAAAAAATCATTGAATTTTTATTTAGATTCTGTTTGCCAAATTTTTTAATGAATGCAGACTCTCATAAAAATTATTAAAAAATGTATTAAGAAAATTTTTATTAAACAAAAAATTTTTGTTTCATGAACATAATAAGCGCTAAAACAAATGGGTGCGTCAGATATTATCCAATATTTTTTATAATGAATACAGACTCTCTTATTCATTAAAAATAAAAAACAAATTTTATTAAAAAAATTTTTAATAAAGCAAAAAATGTGAGAGAGAGAGAGAGTCTTTCATTAAGCGCTAAAACAAATAAGTCTATCAGAGAACATCCAACATTTTTTAATCCTGTCGCATAATGTAGGCCATTAAGGTGGTCCAGCTTTAATTCCTGGTGGCCTACAAATTATATGAGAGTCCTTAAAGACTTTTTGTTAACTCTCACGTAACGTAACGTAACGCAACGAGCTGCAGAAATGATATTATAAGATTTCGGCTAAAAAAATATTTTTTTTTTTTTGTTAACAACACAAGTCCATGAAGCTTGTTTATTTATATGTCGAAAACACCCAGGGCAGAAATCAAACCTGTCATTCCCAACTCTCTAATCTCTAGGTAGTCAATTGTGGTACAAATACCATTTACCTTTAAAAAAAGTACCTTTCAGGTACTTTAAAAGTACGTTTGGATTATTATTTTTTTTTGAATGCGTGTTTTCTTCTAAATATAAAACAGTCAAGCAAAATACACACATGCTGTGTTATTTAGCTACAACTAAATGCAAACATACACACACAGGCATACATGCAACACACTCACATACACATAATCTTATGTTTTCCAAAATTTAATATTTTTCAATAATCCTTTTTAATAAGGATATATGAAAATATATATAATTGTTTGTCCACACACATACACAAATACACACACCCATATTTTGCAGAAAAAAACTAAATAAGTTTTTTTTTGATAATTTATCTGCTGTGATTGATTTCATGCCAACGAAGAAACCATCTAAAAACTACAGGCATGTGTATGCGCATACACACACAATTACTGACAAGCCCTTGGGTGGTATATCATGTGTACAATAACAACAACAATAATAGCAACTAAAAAAAGGACACTGTCTCAAATTTAGTCACCACCATTTAAAGAAAGAAATTTTTTTTTAATGAAAATGTAAATTTTCAGAAGGCCAAAACAGAGTAAACAAATTTTTTGTTGGGCTTGTGCAAGTATTTTTATATTATTTTTTTTTTTTTTGAAATTTACTTCTTAAACGCATTTGATTATTAATTTTTAGGGTCCCAAAGAATGTTGTCAGTTTTTTCTTGTTGATGATGATGACGATGATGATGGTTAATGTTAAATAAAATTTTTTAAAGCACTAAGAGCCAGAGCAATAAGTACTTTAAATAATAAAATTCATTTTATGTTTTCATGCTTGAACTGGTAGCAATTTTTGGCTAAGTACTCATCACTCACTCACTCATTCGCTACATTCATAATGATTGTATGAGTTTTTATTTTCTTTTTTTTTTTTTTCAGCGAGCCTAGTCTATTAATGACTTCACTTCAAAAAATCATTTAAATCTGTACCTTTTGCATTTTATGCTGAGATAGCACTTTTGAATGCAAGCATAGAATCTAAAAGTCTTAAAATTTACAGTCTAACCTAAATGGCAGCAGCAAGCGTAGCGTCATACCTAAAAGAGAGCCCTGGCGTTGCGTAGTAGCGTTAATCATTTTGTTTAATATATGGAAATTTAAAAAAAAATTTCAAAATAGTCCAAAGTAGCTTCTGACTATTTGGGTGGTAGATTAGAAATCTAGACAGTCTCCTCTTTGAAATCGTTAATGGTTCTTCGGCAAAGTTGCTAAAATCACTTAGAGCAACAGCATTTGGGTATATGGAATTTTCTAAATATTCCAAAGTAACTTCTAGACAAACCATAGAAGATTGGGAGATGGGACGTATATCATTTTAAAGATTAGATTTGTAATCTACCGCCCAAATATTCAAAAGTTTCTTTGGATTATTTAAAAAAAAAATTTTTAATTTTCATATACCCCAGTCAAGGGTTTATAGGACCCGGCACAGCTGAACTTAACTTGTTTATAATATTTTTTTTTTTTTTTAATAAAATTGAGATTCTGTATTCATTATAAAATTCGATAAACAGAATCTGAATAAAAATTCTTTTGCTGTTGCTAACTTTCAGCTTATTTCTGCTAAACAAATTTAATTTTCTTTTTTTTTTTAATAATTTAATTTTTATAGCACAAGCATTAGAGGAGATACGGACAGTGGGTGCTGCTCCCTGTTTTTAAGCAAATATGATATGAAATATTTACACTGAAATAAATAAAATACAAATAAAATAGACACGTACCAATCAAACTGAAAGTGTCACGCTCAATGAACAACCAACCAACAGACTAAAAAGTGATAGACAATAGCAAACAAGCCAACAAAAATTATATTTTAGAAATTCATATCAAACATATTTTTGGTTTGATATTGAGTTAACTTTCAACTTAGCTGCAACTGCGATTAAACCAGCAAATTTTCTATTAAGAAAATTATTTTTACTATTAAACAGTGACGTATGACTGAAAATGAGGTGCTTAAATAAGGCTGCGCATAAGCTAACCCCTTTTGCTAATAATTGCCTTTGAATTACAACCTTCATCATCATTATGATGACTTTAAGTTAACTTAACGAACTTATGTAAATGCTAACACGAGTTGTACACAGTGATTTTTACGAACACACTTTTAATACACATCGTTAAAATAGGCAACAGCAAGCAAAGACGACGACAGCTTTTTAAAAGACCATTAAAATAAGCAACAGGCTCACAATACATGCACACATTCAAGAGGAGCGAGCAGCACCGAAATTACTCCCTTTACACACTTTACCCGGTTTTACTGTTATTTTTGAAAAGTCAAAAAAAAAACTCGATTTTCATGTATTTTTTGCTCTCCTATTTTTATGCTCTTGAGGAATTTTTTCTGCTCTTTTTTATGGTTGTACTGGCTCTCTGGTATTGTTTTATATGTAAATAAAATGAAAAGCGGGGTGGTTGTTGGCATTTGTTGCAACAACAATAAATAGAAAAAAGTATTTGTTGACATGATATGAAAAAGTTGTACTTTCTTTGTCGGCATCGTGTGTTGTTTTCGTTGTAAATGAAAAACAGTTGTTGTATCATTCGTTACGGAACTCTCAAGGCGGAAGTATCTGTTCGTGTCAAATTTAAACAAGAGATAAAAACACACTCAGTCCAACAGTTTTATAAAAAAAAACAAACCGAAAGTTTGAAATTTGTAATAAAATTCTATGAAGAAGACAAAAAAAAAACAAAAAACTACAAACGTGTTTTAAAAAAGATTTAACAGCTGGTGAGGTTTAGAAAAAAAATTAATAAAAATATATTAAAATTCGCTTTAAAAACTTGAAGGCTTTTAATAAAAAAAAATATTTAAAAAAAAGCTGAATGAGTTTAATAAAATAAAAACAAAAAAAAAATATTTTCAGCGCTACCTTTAAATTTAAAAAATCATTAACACAAAACCCATGAAATTCAATACTTTAAAAGTTCAGTTCAGTTAAAAAAATTTTTAACTTTGAAATTCTTATACGATTTCTAAAAAAAAGTGCTAAAAATTAATTTAATAGCTAAAGCCTCTTATCCAAAAAAAGTTGACGTAGACTTTAAAGTAAAATTTATGAAAAAAATATATGAAAAATTTCGTTAACGTTGACTTTAAAATCTACTTTAATTTTTTTATAAGAGGGAAAGAAACTAAAAAGAAAAAATTAATTCATAAACCCATAAATAAAATTTAAATTAAAAACTTAAGTGAAAGAAATCAAACAATTTTTTCAAACGCTAAACTGATTGAAGGTAATTTTTTAAAGTTTAATTAAAACTCCAAAAACATTAAGTTGAGCCCCTGCAAGTTTAATTAAAAATGGAATCTAGCAATTCTAATTGAAGGTTGTCAGGCCTTTACTTTAACCGACAAACAACCTTGTAAGTTCTATACTCTTTAAAACAATCTCTAAAAATTTATTTAAAAACATAAATAAAAAAAATTTTCTTATCACAAGTGAATGTCATCAAGTGTTTCATAAGTTTAAACAAAAAAAATCTGTGGAATGAGCAGTATTATAGTGTTAAACCGCTTCCATATGCTTGGTTTATTTAAGCTGTTATTGTTGAAAGTGGTATAAGTCCATTTAAAAAAAGTAGTTAGCCGTAAATTTAGTAAGATATTGTTTTTATGCTTTTAAAATTACCTCTATTACATATAAAAAATGGACTTATATCGCTTTCAAAAATAACGGCTCAATCTTTAAAAAATAGTGATACATTTTTCTACTCTAAAATATTCGTCACTTCTGATGACTTTAATAACGGAGCTGTTATTTTTGAAAGTGGTATAAGTCCATTAAAAAAAATTTGCCAGAAATTTTAGTATATAAAATCGTGTCTGTATCTTATTAAAATTACCGCTAACTCATATAGTTTTAAAAGTAGACTTATACCACTTTTAAAAATAACAGCTTAAACAAATACTTATTTTTATATATATTTTTTTATTATAGCAATCTTGGCCTTATGAAGCGCTACCTAGAAGATCTTTTGTACAGCTCACTGCTCAAGATTTAGGTTTCAAATGAAGCCAGTTATTTTGTTCAGTAAGAGTACACACTATTTATTATTTTAAATAAAAAAATATTGTACAGAAAATTTTGAAAAATAAAACAGAAAGATAATTAAGGGCACAAAGTCTCATTTAAAAAATTAAAAAAAATAACTAATAATGTCTATTAGCTTGTTAAATAACTGGGTAATATTTTTATATATAACTACTTGAAGACGAATTTTTCGAAGGCTAAACTTACACACTTGTTCGAAACAAAATTGTTTTTCTGTAAAATATTTTTTAATTCTCGTTTGAGTGCTCCCCTTGTGAGAGATATTTCAATCTACACACTAAAAAATTTATTGTACGGACAAAAAGTTTTTGTTCTGAAGAAGTGGGTCGATTTAATATATATATAGTGACAAGTTTTTTTTTTATATGTGTGAATCGTTTTGTAAAAAATTTTCATTAAAAAAATTGTACGGACACAAATTTTGTTGAGAAATGAGTAAATTAAGTTAATTAAGTGGCGAGTTTCTTTTTTAAATGTGTGAATCGTTTTGCAGAAAATTTTCATTAAAAAAATTGTACGGACAAAAAAAGTTTGTTCTGCAGAAGTGGTTGAGTAAAAAAATTGTATGAACAAAAATTTTTGTAATGAACAGGTGGTCCCAAAAAATTTTGTACGGACAAAAATTTTGTTCCGAAGAAGATTATCAATTCACTTAAATTAAATTATGAGTATTTTTTCTAAATTTGTGAATTGTTTTTCAGATAGTTGTCAGTAAAAAAATTTTACAAACCAAAATTTTCTTGAGACCAAATGGGCTGAATTCACTAAATTAAGGGACGAGTATTTTTTCTAAATGTGTGAATCGCTTTGATAAAAATTGTTACCAAAAAATTTTGTACAGACAAAAAGTGGTTCCATTCAATAAATTAAATGACTAGTATTTTTTCGAAATATGTGAATCGTTTTGTAGAAAATTTTCAGTAAAAAAAAATTTTACAGACACAAATTTTGTTGACAAATGGGAAAATTAAGTTAATTAAGTGGCGAATTTCTTTTCTAACTGTGTGAATCGCTTTGCTAAATATTATTATAAAAAAATTTTGTACGGAGATAAATGTTGTTCCAAAAAAAGTGGTGACTAGTATTTTACCCAAAATTGTCAGTAAACAAATTGTATGGACAAAAATGTTGTTAGAGTGAATTCACTAAATTAAATAACGACTATTTGAAATAAATATTTAACAGCAAAAAAAAAAATATTTTTCTCAAATTCAAGATTAAAAAATAAATTTGTAATTTTGGCATATTTTTCTTCAAGCCCTGTGCTATGATATCAAATACTAATATAAAAGAAGCTACAAATAACTGACTTAAAAACATTGACCCATAATTATAGATAAACTAGAGTCGGTATTGTTTTAAAAACGATTTTAAACTTATAAAAGTAAGCTTTAAATAAAAGTGTACTTGTTTTGGACTATGATTATGGGCTATTGTTTTTTTAACTTTAAGGAAGAGTAAAACATAGAGTCGCTTGCTGTTACTACTCACTTTTAATTTAAATTATTGTTAGCACACGCACCTAAAAAAAAGGAAATAAAATAGAAAATTAATTAATAAAATTTAACAAATGTATAAAAATAGCTTAAGACGACTTAAATAAAAACTGACTTGCTGTAGCAATTAGAGATTTAGGGCTGGAGGGGCGATATTTTATACAATTAAAGAGATGCCAATTGTTAACAATGATCCATAATCATAGTCAGACTAAAGTCGGTATGTTTTTAAAAATTCGATTTTAAATTCATTAAATTCTTTTGAACAAAAGTCAGTTGTTAATGAAAGCCTACTTTTTTGTGATTATAATTATGGCCTTATTGCTTACTAGAATCACAATAATTTTATAAGAAAAACTTTTAGTTGTAAACCTCTAAAAAAGATTTCTCAATTCACTTAAAATGTTTAAATCATGTAAGTTTTTTTTTATAAATTTTTTTGTTGACGAAAAGCTGTCTTTTTTTCATTAAAAAAAAAACCTACCCTTGAGTTTTGATTTATTGCCCCAGCCAACATCATCATCATTATCAAACATAATCTTAATAAGCTATTGAACACTTATGGCATCCATACAACCACATATTTGTTTAGAACCATTTTTCTTTTATGTTGCTGTCATCATTATTACCAACATGATATAAAAAAAAAGGAAATATAAACGTAATCACTCTCATACTCTCCCACATGTTAGTTAAAAAAATGATGAGCTTGAACTCATTCAATCATGTGCGCTGATGCGATATCGAATTCCAGCTGCAATAGACCGTAACAACATGAGACAAAAATACAGGCATATAAGCCAGAGATGGAAAATATCATTTTATTAATAAAGAATTTTACAAAAAGAAATTGAAGAAATTTTAAACCATTAAATAAAATTTGTTTTTAAATTTTAGTAGAATTAGCTAATGCTCTACTAATTCAGTATTTAAAATACACTAACTAACTAAAAATTTCTGAAAAATTATTTTTATGAAAAAATTAAAATTTTAAGACTGAAAGCCTTTTGCTACTTTAAAAATTTACTTAGTTACTAAAAATGAATTTTAATTAAATATTTTAATAGTTAAAATTATAAGGGCGTGTAAGTTTGATTAAACCAACAATTGTTGCTGCTAGCGCCTTGGCGGTTGCTTCTCATCGCGTTTGTTTTTTTATATAATTTTAACATACGCTTATTAACGTGTCTTATTTTGATTGCTTTGTTAGTTGGTTGTTAAAAAAGTTTCGCTTTAACAGTTAATCGATCTACTCAACCAGAACAGAATTTTAAAAAAAAAAAAAAAGTTTTTGTAAATTTTTTTTGTTCAATTTTGTTTTGTCATTAATTTTTGCTGTTTAGTTGTTTTCCTACTTTTTTTTTTTTTTTTGCTGTCACTAAAATTAAATTGTACTCACACAAACATGCAATTTTATTGCTAAAATACTTTTACAAAAAGAAAGTAAGTGTGTGTGTGTGTGTGTGTGTCATTTATAGGTGTTGTCTTGCTGTTGCACAGTAATTTCATGTTACTTACTCACACTTTTGTTTTTTTTATTTTTGTAGTTGAACATTATCGTTGCCGCACAATTAAACGCGCCAATTTAAATGAGTTTCAATTGACTCAGAGAGTACAAGTGTGTGTTTGTGCTCGTTCATTCACTTTAGCACAAGATGTGTAAGCATTTTCTCATTGTTGTAAAATTAGCAGAGATGGAAAATTGACGTTTCTTTAATATAAAAAAGTTTTAAGAAAATATTTATTAGTTGGAAAACAAAATAAAAAGCTTTAATCATAGCTAAAGTTCAAAGAAAGAGGGAAATAGTTCTCTGTTTACAAAATTTAGTTGTCTAGAGACACATCACAGCTAGGCCAAAAGCACTAGAAAGAATTTTTGCTCTCAATTTAATTGGCCAGATGTGAAGCATATCTAGACAGCTAAAAACCTTGCTGAAAGCTTAATCTCCTTTGCTATTTTTCTCGCTTAAAACTAAATGAAATTATATAGATTTTTTTATTTGAGTAACAGAGTCCAGATTGCGCTTCTGCTTACGCTTTACTATGATGGTAAACTCTCAATTCAATAAAAATTTTTATGTGGCTGATTACTGGTCAGTGGGCTTTTTTTGAGAAACACACAACTAGCCTGGGACTAGTTTTCTCGTAGATTAGTGGCTAGAGTTCTAATTTACCAATTTACCCTGGCTGTTTTCTGCAAACAAGCCAAAAAGCTTCGCTGATTTGTACTGTGCTGTAGTGCTTAAAAAACTAAAAATAAAATCACCAAAAACTGCCAAAACAGTTTCTCATCTTTTCTGTGAGTAACCGCCTTTTCTGGCTTTAATTTACAGATTTCTCAGGGCATATTATTTTTTTTTTTTTTTTTTTTTTTTTTTTTTTTTGAGCGATCTATCTCAGTTAGGAGATGAGGCTGAAAGACCTTGCTAAATAATGTTATAGAGTAAGTATAGATTTAGTAACTAGAAAAGTATTGTTATGCAGCTACTATTTATCTACTTATAAAGCTTTGGGCTATGGCGCGTGGAAAATATATTTTTTTAATTTGGGCTTAAAATTTTTAATTGAAAATTTGAGGACTTTTAATCATGAAGGCAGTGACAGATTTCAACAAGATATTTATATCTTAAAAAAAAACAAATCAGTACAAGTGGAGTGGGTATAATTACTGTTAGCTTTTATAACAAATATCGATTCAAATCATAAATAGACGAAAATTTAAATTTCTTTTCAAAGATAAAAATTTACCACGTACGTTTTTAGAAAATGTACATCTTGATCTATTACAAAACAGGGGTAAAAGAGTGCCCTGGCACTCTGAGCTGAGAGAAGGATACCTTCAACCCTGGTACCGCAGAAGAAGTCTCATGGGTTTGATGCTCTAAGAGCTAATTTTCACTAATTGACATTGATTGCAGGGGTTCATAAGCCGAACTTTGTTGCAACACTGCTGGCGTGATGGATAATGTTTTTTTTTTTTTCTTTTGCTGTTACTGTCTGTGGACGTTCTCGAGTTCATGTAGATGTTGGGGAATCTGTGACTGTGACTGTGACTAGTTTTCTTCATTAGCACACGTAGTGGCTGTGATTGAAGCCTCAAGATACGCAGAAAAAGCGAACTTATCACCTTCAGCTGACATGCTGCACAGCAACAAACGTTCGCTTTGCCGTTCTGGTCTTAAATCAGCCTTACCCTTTAACAAGCAATTGATTCAATTTCAACTGTTAATTTATTAAAGAATTTAATGAAATTAAAAATTTATTTTTTTTTTTTTAATAAATTTTTTTATTAATTTATTTTCTTAATTGTGTCAATTAAAACTCTAATCAATTTGGCAATTTTGTTAAATTAAGATTTGTAATTAACGGCTACTTTTTTCAGTACATTGAATGCCTTAACGTCTGTCTACTTGTGGTCTTTTGCAAGAAATTAAAAGAAACTAATAAGTCGTTGAACAAAGAATGCAGAGACACCAACAGCAGCAGCAACAACAATAAGTAAAATGTTAATCGTTGTATAAAACCATCAGCAATTTATAAAAATATTTTCAAAAACCATTTTTTATTATTTTCTTTATTTAATTTTGAATGACAATAGAAGAACTAAAACAAGATGTGAATTTTTTTTTTTTTTTAAGTTAACTTTTCAACAATATGCTGGGAAAGTAGAGTGCTAGCAGGATTTTTTTCCTCTGTACTGTCCCCTTTTGCAGGGTGATGTTCTTTTCAGTAAAATACTTACTTATATTAATGGAATATTTGTGTTTGGAAGTGTGTGTTTATACTTGTACACGTAAATGGTCGCTGGGGGAGCAACAATGAAAAACAAAAAAAAAAATTATTGCACAACAGCTTAAGTGAACAGTTTTGTATAAACATTTACAACGTGCCATTCATTCACTATTTTATTTTTTGCAAAACTATTGGGTATGGCATTCACTCTCATGTAGAAACACACATTTCAACAGGCGTCTTCATATTGCAGAAGGCCTTTCTTGAAAGGCCCTTTAGCATGTTTAATTTTATAGACTTTGAAACCCTAAATAAAGTACCTGGCAATCGCATAAAGTCACGCTTCACGTATCCCAGAAGTTACAACGTATACTTGACATAAAATTTACTCGACTTATGGAACTGAGTAGCAGTTCATTTTGAGTACTCAAAAAACATATAGGGCTTTTGGAAGCTTAGTAGAAAATACCACCCTTTTCAATAGCATTTTTAAATGCTTTGGGTAGGATTTTTTAGGCAAATTAAGGATAGAAAAGTTAGTAAAGGTAGTTTGCCATTTTCCTAAAAAAAAATTAGTTTATAAGGAAGCAGGCATGATATATGAAACATTATTTAGCATCACGTAATGCAGATTCTATGATTTTCATGCGGAAATGTTAGATCATGTATTTTGGATCTCGAGCTTAAATTAGAATCAGCATTTGAATTAAAAAAGGGAATAATCCCCTAAACAAATAAATCTATTGCTAGACTGCTCTCCTATTACAAATCCTTCTCTTTGTTCCTTACACCAGAGGGTTGTAGGTAGTGAAGCCCTAAATAATGAAAACGGGTTCATATTAGACAATTACGGTGAAATAATAACTTTCCTTCCATAACCTACAAAAATCCTTTCGATTCTTAAGACACTTCTTATTGACTGCCAGATATAGTGGGTTACAACTACTGAATAAGATAATTTACTTCATCTTTACTTACGGCCTGTTCAGCTAAATTTAAACGAAAGCTTCATTCACATAATTGTATTAAAAACAAAAAATAATTTTCGTGTATTATGCGAACTAAAACTTTTAGCTGAACAGGCCTTTAAACCTTAAACAGTAAACTTATGAGCTGTGCAAAAGATCCTCTGATTATATTAAATTAATTTTAAAAAAAAGCGTTGCTCGAAAGATTTTTTTTTATATAAAAATAAAACAGGTTCTATAAAAGGCCCTCTTAAATGGCAGGTTCACATAACCCCCCCCCCCCCCCCAAAAGCTAGTATTTTGTCATTCTATAAACTTCAACGATTTATTTCTTTCAGTCTAAAGTTTGTATGTTTAATAATGTGCAAGGGTGGGATGGTGAGTGTGAGTTTATGTGTGTGTGTGTGTGTGTGTGTGTTTAGCGTGTGCGTCTGTGGGTTTATATGTGTCTGCTTAAATTTATATCAGCGTATAAATAAATGTGCAACTTCATTCATCCGTGCTGTGTTAAATACTTTTGGGAATAACGATAATGGAAATTAAGCTTTGATGCTTTAACAAATTGGGTGCTTTAACGGTTATTTTCTCCAAAGAACGAAAAGAAAAACAACAAAAAGTTCTATGGCCTTTTTAACATTCTTTACATCAAATATAAATTGAGTTAGTCAAGGTTTTGCTATTTAAAAATAGTTTCAAATACAAGCCCAAAGGAATACAACGTTTTCGTATGTAAATACAGGTTTAGTATTGAAAACAAAATGTCAAAATGTCAACGGCTTTAATTATATTTTTGATTTTGAGTGAAAAAAGTATATGAAATTCAATAAATAAAAAAAAAAAATTAAGACGTTTTCCAAATATTTTTTATACCCGATAAAATAAATTTTTACTCTAATAAAAAATGTATTAATTTTATTAATTAAATTTTTTTTTCAAATTTACAAATTCTTTGCTATGTGGACTGTGCTAATATCGTTATTATAGCAAAATCGCTTAAATAGAAATTAAAAAAAAAATATTTTTACATTAACAAAATTAGCTTTGTTATGAGTCAGACGCCGTTACCCATAGCTCGATCTCCTAGCACCAACATCGCTTTTTAGATAGAAAAAAACTCCATTCTTATACAACAGAATTAATTGACTAAAATTATTTTTGAGGAATAGCATTTCTAGCGCTATAAGTAGTAGCAAAAATATTACTAGAAGTTTTACATGTAGCATTTGCAATAAAAATAACAATAGCAGTGCTAGTAGAAGTTATTTTAGCAAAACTAGTTGCAGTGCTTGAATACAAAAGTAGTAGCAAAAATAGCATTAACTGAAGCCCCATAAACAGTAGTAAAAGTAGTAAATGTAGCATTGTTGCACATAGTATAATTAGTTTTATTTATTAGTTTATTTGACCTTTTTCTTTTTAATTAAAAAAGCTGTTTTATCAAGCTTGAGGTTTTATTTTAAAAATTTGTTTTTATATCGATATCTATATAATAAAAAATTTACAAAATAAGACCTCAAGCTTAATAAAATAGCCATTTTAAATAAATAGTTTCAGTGAGAGAACTTGTAGTAATAGATTTTGTATTTTTTTTTTTTCTGTAATTCAATTTATTTTTTAATTTTTAAATAATTTTTATGAAAAATTTATATTATCGAGGTAATTAAATAAAAATGGCAGTAGCAATAGTAATTTATTTTATTTATTTATTTAAACATTTTCTTACGTACGTTTAAAGTTACTCAATTAGAAACTCAAGAAACCAATTGGTTTGTCTGTAAATCAAAAATTTTAATAAAAGCTAACTTTAACATTTTTAAAATATTTATGTAAACAAAACTTATAGAACAACAACTATAAAACATAAAAGATATAGTACTATTAAAAATAGCAATTATAAAGGTAATAGCATTTTTTTTTTCATTTTCAAATCAATTTATTTCTAAATATAATTTTAACAAACTTTGATTATTGTGAAGTTATTACAGTAGTAAATGTTTTTTTTTTTTTTTTTTTTTTTTGGAAAAAAAATAACACTAATAGCAAGCACCAGTAATATTGGATGCATATATATAAGTGGCCTAAATGAGCTTAATAACAGTAGCATTAGTACTAAAAATAGTAGTATTTAAAACTTGCAGTGCTAAGAACAATAGCAACAGTAGCAATAAAAATAGTAGCTTATGAGAATAACCGTAATATAAATAGTTGTGTTAGTAGTCCAGGTAGCATTAGTAGGCATAATATACTGTACATACCAAAAAAACTGGCGCCCAAACTATAATAGTGTTTATTTAAATTATAAATAATCAGAAAGAAATTTTAAATAAATACTCACAGGCAAAAAAAAAATTATTTTTATATGTTACTTGGGCTAGAAGAAAAAGTAGCAGCAGTAGTAATAACAGAACTTGCAGTATTAAGAACAGTAGCATTAATAGTATAAAAAAAAAACAACAATAGCAAAATTAGTATATGAATAAGTAGCAGTTTATTTAAGAGTAAAAGCTCTGGTAGTGCTATTAGCCATGATACCATTGATTGAGTTAGAAAAATAGCATAATCTGTGATAGTAGGAGAATTAATAGCATTTTAGAAGGCAAAATATCATTTAAGATATATGATTTGATCTATGTTTTAAGGTTACTATTTGCTACTAAAATTTTAAACAAATAAAAGTCGGCTTGTAAACCCTCGGCCCGTTATTAGAATTTTCGATAGTTAATGCTAAGATTTTGTGAGGCAAAAACCCGGTTTTTGGCTAAAACCTTGCAGCCAAATTTGGGTGGACACACTATCCGTTACATAACTTATCGATATTTTTAATTTGATGTCCAATCAAAAGCTTAATATTTGACTTAAAAATCTTGAATTCAATTTCTTAATCGAATAAAAATTTGGAAAATAGTGCCAAAAAGTAGACAAAGAGAAATAGCATGGTCTTCAAGTCACATAATTTTTAACAAATTCTATATTTAAAGTGAATTATTTTAAATGCTACAACATTTCTTATTTGTTTATATCTTCCTTTTTTCAAAAAAAAATGTCTTAATTAACTTGTACAAAACCCATATGAAAAAATAAGAGTGGAGAATTACAACTACACACACACACACGCTTACACATGTGATTGTACTTCTCGATTCCCATAAAAAAAAAAAGTGTCATTGAAAATAATAGCAAAATCAACAACAGCAGCAACACAAAAAAAAAGCCTTCAACTTTATACAAACAAAGTATTTGTATGATTAAATTACATAAAACAAAAGTGTCTGGCATAAATGAAATGACAACTGAAGGCAATGAAGTAGAAAAAAGAATTATTAAACAAACGCTAAAAACATGCTAAAAGAAAAGGAAATGAGAAGAAAGATAAACGAAGCTAAGAAATTTTTAAATTTAATTTTTATTAAAAAAAAAAATGTTAAGGTTATAAAAAATAGAATTTCACAATATTTTAGTTAAACCTTTAAAAAAAAATTAAAAATCTAAAGAAAAACATTTAATTTTTGCTTGCTAATAATTATCATTTAATTTGGATGCTTTGAGTTATTACATCAGTTACCAAAATATATTTGATTTTCTTTTCTAAAAGTTTACGAATACCCTTTACCAAGTCACATGTTTATTTAAAAGTATTAAACACAAACCAACATTTAACACAAACATTGCAATTAATGCGGTTGTTTGTGTATTAAAAACTCACTGTTACTGTTGCTACATGTACCAGAAACACTTTGTTGTAAAAGTAGCAAAGAAACAAAATAATAAAAAAAATATTGTATTCGAAACATAAACCCTACTACACCTACAGACACTTTTTCATGTTGCTGCACTTGTATTCATAACATTTTGTGTATAAACAATCATAAACAAATAATTCTTTTTTCTAACGTCTCTCTCTCTCTCCCTACACTCTCAAGTGTATGCATGTCATTAGACTTCCTTCCTACTTGTGTAGCATACTGATGGGAGTTAACGGTTATACAACACTTTTATTCTACGACTATTCTACACCCAATGATGAATTCTCTCTCCTTTTTCTATTTGTTATGTATGATAGATTGTTTATGGAATGCATAACAGGTTTTTTTCATGTTGCTAAAACACACATGTGTACACATCTAGCAATAATTGTTTGCTTTAAATTTGCAACACACACACAAACACAAATACCTACACAAACCTGTTAGTTAGTTACATGTAAAGTAAAAGACGGCTATAACGATTGATTACGAATTTAAAAAAAAAAAAATTTTTACAAAATATTAAGTATTTTTTTAATTTATTATTTTCTTTGTCATATTCTTACCCTTAAAAAAAACGTTGGTTGTGGGAACGAAATTTTTAAAATTCAGTTACATTAATAGATTTTTAATCGCTGTTATAGCTCGAAATATTTTTTTAGAAAACAAAAATTTTTTTAAGCAAGATTTCGTAATTTTTAATTTTTAAAAAAATATTAAAAATAGACATATAATTAAAATACTATTTTTCTTTCTACAATTAATTAGTTCTTAAGAAAATGAGTTATATTTGATTAAAATCGAGAAAAAAGTTTTGATTTTATGTACGATTAAGAGAAGCTACTTTATTTTGCGGCAATAATGCGCTTGTTATCAAACACGGCAAAGAAACATAAGCAATAAAAAGTCTAGGTCCACATTTGTTTTGTAACAGGGTAGAGTCTATTACTATGTGATATTTAGACAGTTTTCCGTTGACTTGAATTTGTAAACTTGTATAGTTAATGTCCAACTTGTGTATGAAATTTTTTTTTTTTTAATTTTACAGATGAACTAAATAGTTTTAAAAAAAATGTAATTAAAAAACAAACAATTGAAAATTGAATTTTGACTCCAGGCTTTCTTAATCTAGACCTGTAGTGCTTATACTTTATGGCACATGTTCGTTCTAAAGAGGGCTCTACTGTAGCTGGTGGTATATTTTAACATGTTGCGTGTTTGAATGGTTAGAATAAAGGATGTGTGTGTGTGATTTTCCTGTGTTTAACTATGTTTGTGTGTGTAGCAAGACTATGCCATTTCATTGCCAACGTGTATCACACACACTTAAGGCGTTGTCTTATTGTTTATTAATGTTGAAATACGATTGATACATCCGTTTGATAACGTTCATAGACATTCTGTTTTATGAATTGTAAACTCTAAATGAATTTGTATAAGGACCAAGTTATGCTATGAATGTATATTTTAAGTTCCTTTCTATTGTTATGTGAAACTTTTCTTGATATGCAGTTTTGATATTTTAATGTCACAGCCAGTCAAATTCATTGTCAAATTTCCTACACCTCACCCACGCACTTACTTTTTAGCGTAGCATATTTTTAGCCTTGAATTTAAATAAAATGTAGGAAAAATATTGTTTCCATTCTACTGAAAATAGGAATTTTGAATAATTTTAGAGCTTAAAAAAGCAGAATTTAAAATAAAATAGGAAAAAAAAATTTTTTTAATTTGGGAAAATTTTTAGTAAAAAATTTGCAGAATGTGTTGAATAAATTTTAATTTCTTCTATAAGAAACTACACAAAGTTGTAGCCAAATATCTGGGCTAATATAGAGAAACTGCTTCTCTTAACTTAAATAGAAAATTATTTTTTTGCCGCAATTAATTCAGTAACTTTAATATTGTGGTTCAGGAATGGGATGAGGAAAGATATATTAATCAATTAATACCGGTTGCTAGAATAATAATAATAATAAAATAATTTTATAAGTAAAACTTTCAGGGTCCTCTGAAATGACTGAATAAGACAGTCAGTTACAGATCTTGAAATTAATAGTTCTAATCAGGCCTTAAAATTCAATTATTTTATTTGAATTAATTTTTTTCAATTTATTTTTTAAGCTTTTGCAAAACTTTACTTTAGTTAACTTTTTACTGCTTCCATTTTTTTTAAATAAAGAAATTAATTGTAAAAGCATTTTATTTAGTTGTATGTCCACTGATTTAAATACAAAAAAAAAAGAAAGAGAATTTGCCACAAAATTCAATTGCAATTAAAAGCCTATAAATCTAAAACCTTTACTGCTGCAACACGCAAAAGTTTTTAGAAAACTTTTTGTTTATATTTTTTTTTTTTTAGTTAATTTAATTGTGGGAGTGTGTGTTGCTATAATTTACCAGAAACATTGTTAAGCCAGTAAATACCTGTATTGAGCAGAAAATCTAGTCTGACAAATGCACCAAAAAACACAAACCAAAATTTTACATGCGGATGTCACACAATGTCAGCAGCCACTAATACACAACAGAGGCTGTAAGAACAACAACAACAACAGCAGTTAACAATATGTTTGTAAAATTTAATGCAATTACTTTGTAAATTACTGGTTGGCCAGAGCAGCACAAAATTTTTCTAAATGTTATTAGAAGGGTTTGATGTAAATACAAGGAATGTGCAAAGTCACAGGTTTTTAGCTTAATTTAAAATTTAAATCGATTAAATAAAAATTAAAAGGCAAGCAAGAAAAGAAGTTAAAGAATTGACTTGCAAAAACTTTCTATTCTAATTAAAAGCTTTTAGGCGTTCTGTAAACTAACCAAGCCGTTTTCACCCCAATGCCCAATGAGTTCAAGTTTGGGTTTTTTTTTAAATACTGCTACCCATTACTTTACTCTATGAGATTCCTATGAAATCTTCAGAATAAAGGCAGCCGCTTTAGTATCAAATTTTGAAGAATGAATTTTTAATCATGGAAAAACCAACTAAAATGTTATAGGGCCCCATTAAAATATGGTTCTATTAAAGAGTACAAGTAAAAAAGGGCGTGACAGGTACTACAAAAGTATAAGGCGAAGTAAAAAAATTAAATAAAAAAAAATTTCAATTATTAACGAAATTAAGTTGATGTATTTTCTGTAATTTTCCATTATTCTAATGAAATATGAATTATATTTTCATCAATGAACAGCTTCATTTTCATTAATTTTATGAACAATTTCATTAAAATTAATGAAATTATGTTTTAGAATATGTTTTAATGTTTTTTTCTATACACTCTGAATTTTTTCATTAAATTAATGAAAACTTCATTAGATTAATGAAAACTTTCATAAAGCAAATGAAATGATGATATTTCATTTAAAAAAAAATTAAGCTTTGAATGTCTTTCCTCATATGTTCTTTGCAGGTTTTCATTATTTTAATGAAAAATTTCATTAAAAATAATGATAAAGGACACCCCTTTTTTAAACATTTTTTACATGTTCAATATCAAATAGATTTCTTTTCTATAGAAGTTATAAAAATCTTTGCCTAAAAATGTAGATCACACTCTGTGCAAGAGGGTGTGAGTGTGTGTGAGCGTATGTTTACAAATATGCTTTTAATATTCAAAAGTTATGTTTGAAATAAACTTTACTTTGTTTTAAACACTAACTCACACACGTGTGTACTAAATGTCACTTTTACAAACAATTTAATTAGTAACTAATTTATAATAAAATTTAATTAACTTTAATTTACTTTTGAGTGCTTTTTGCTTTTGGAAATGCACAAACGAGACAAACAAAACAAAAAACCAACGACAACAACTTTATAAACTACAACTTCTACATGAGAGTACAAGTAAAAAGTACGAGTATCTATTAAATGAATTTGTATAAGCCTGTGTCTGTGTTTACTTTTTTTTTGTTTTTTTTTTTTTAATGAATTGAGTTTTTGCCACAAAAAACGTGACCAGCATGACTACGAATAAGTTTTACAAATGGGAAAAAAAATTAATTTAAAATAAAATAAGAATTAAAGTCCACAAAACTCATATACCAGAAACTGTGAACTGTGTATGCCCAAAGGCATATTCACAGTAGCCAAGTATTTGACCAAAGTATATTACACCAGGCATCGCTCTATCGATATCTTAACATTAAATCTTATACATGTATCACAAAAGGGCCACATCAGGGGACCCAACTGAGTCTCTCTTCTGTGTTTCTCATAAGGAAACCTTGTACCCTGGCCTACAATCGAATTACGGCCTTCGTAATCAAATTAAAATTCCATTTCAATTAAATTGAAAGTCTATTGGAAAGCGAAAGCCATAAATAAATTTTTTTCTGGCTAGTTTTTTCAAGCTTAAGATCGGTTTATAATTCTTTTTATTTTTGTAATAATATTTTGTTTCAACTTTTTTTGTCATTAAAATAAATTATTATTATTCGATTTTAAGCCTGCTACTTTAGTATTTCTTTTCCTTAATTCTGTCTGTTAAATTGATTTAGATTTACTTTAAAGAATTTTATAACTTTACTGCTTACAGGACAGGAAATATAAATTAATTGAAATAAATCTTTTTGTTTTTTTTTTCAAAATAAAATAAATAATAAATCACTTCCAATTAAAGGAATCATTTAAATAAAAATTAAATCACTTGGAATCAAGAAAATTTCGTTGGTTTGCTTATTCAAGCTGCAGTGAAATTTTCTACATTCCATAAGGCCTGCCTGCATCTGGTGAACGAGAGCACAATGCCAAATATTGAAAGTCTTCTTTAAGATTAGCAAAGCAGATTGTTGACTATATCAAATATAGATATAAATTTTAAATAAATAAACTTTATGTAACAAATTGTGTTTTACTATTATCTTTTTGATATTTGCATACACACAAGCCCACTCATGAACTTACAGACAGACGTATTTACTCTTGCGGATGTGTAACTTTCTAAACATAAATAACCATGTGTGAATTTGATTTGATTTTATTTACAAAACACCTTCTCAAGTTTACTTAAGAATATTGCCTATTACCAATGAAACACACACACATTCTACTAAATTTCAACTACATCCCAACAGAACCATTTGCCTTAAGCAACTTATTTTCATCAAAATATTTTAAAAATTTTTGCAAGCACACGGATGAGGCTCATTTTATACATCGCAATGAAAGCTTTTTTTATTACAAAAGAACTTAAGAGTTTAATTAATTAATAGCCAAATTGTTTTCTTTCTATATCTGCAGTCTTAGCGAAGCACCTTACACCCGAAAAAAAAACAACTTTAGTAATGACAACTACATTTGTTGGCGGTTGAAAATTCAGTCATGATGAATAAATTTTTTAGTTGCCTTGACTGAAATTCAGTTGTACAGCTAAAAATATTTATGGTTTTTCTAATAATATTTTTGGGTTTATCATCGAATTTTTATCACCGCAACTAAAAAATTCAATTATCATAATTGATTAACAAATTACTGCATTCGATTGAAATTTCCATATAAATTGTATTAAAATTTTCATAGTTGTCGCATTTTTCTTCTTTTTTGTTAAAAATAGGTTCAGCTCCCTTTCATTTCTGATTTCCAAAAGTAATAGAAGGATTATCATGATTAAATTCTTTAATTTTAATAACCTGGCAAAAAATTTCTCCTTTAATATTAATTTCTTATGCTGCTAATAAATTCAATTCCTATAATCAAATTTACTTTCTGTGAGCATAACAAGAAAATTTCTCCAACATAATTTCTTTTATTTACACTGATGCTGTTATTCAAGGAAATCTGTATTATGACAAATTTGTTTGAAAAATTTGTCATAATTTATACTTGAAGTCGTTATTAGTCTCTTTGAATAACAGCCTGAGAAAGCAACTTCGATTGGGAAAACTAAATTTGTTGTCAATTAATAAATTCAAGTGGGATAATCGAATTTTTAGGTACAATGCAAGAAACTCGGTTATGCAGATGAAACTATTATTAAAAAAAAACTAAATTTTTTATGGTAATATTGACTTTCGGTTGTTGCAACAACAAAATTTGTTACAGCAAATGAATTTTTGACTGTTAACAAATTCTTTTCTGTGCGCAATCCCAAATCATAACGAATCTGTTGTGGCTGTTTTGTTTAGTAAAAAAAAAATTGGTTTCTAATAATTAATATTTAAGACTTCCTTAATTCATTTTGATTTTTTACTACTGAAAAAACTCGATTATTACAACTGAAATTTTGTTTGTAATAACCAACTTCAAGATTACTTTATTGAATTTGATTTCTTGAAAAAAAAAAACCGACACGTTATTTTACGGAAAAATCTTTCAAGGAAGTCTTTGAGTTTTTTGACTTAGGGAGAGTAGTGTCACAATATAGGCGTATGCTGGCCACAGTGACTATTTGAATTTCTCCTTATCAATCATAAACAAATTAGTATGAATAAATTAGCTGCATAATTAGCAGAGAAAATCACATTAAAATCATTTTAATTCTCTTTAAACATTTTATTGTAATTCAAACATCTTGAAGTTATAAATGGCATAATCTGTTGATGCCAAGAGCTTACCTGTAAGTAAGTCTTGTCAACATGTTCTGCTGGGAAAATATCATGTAATAGATTATGTTTAATACATTCTGGTAGATATGTATGTGTAGCCAGGTAAAAGTGTATGTGTACGTAAGCCTGTATTTATTAAAAATATTTCAATTGAGTTGTCTATTTGAATATCTTAATACTGTCGATTTACTTGCTATTCATTGAACAATTACTCTCCCTCTCACTCTCTCTATCTCTCTTCTTATTGCTCTTGCTAGTACTTGGGTATTTACTTAAAGATGATTTTCTACTTACAGCTCAAACTGTGTCTTACCTGTCTCTTATGAACAGCACTTGGAATTTTTTTTTTCTTTTTTTGTTATTTTCAGCTCTTGTCCTTTAACAGGCTTTCTTTGGAGATTTGAGTATTTAACTGGCAGAATTTTGGGTATATTTTCAGGTATTGAATTCTCTGGTGTGTAAGAATTTAATTGATAGAAATTGATTTCCAAAATGTGTGTCTGGCTGTGTGTAACTTTTGGCTAGAGAGACATTTAATTTACTTGTAAAGCTATTTTTCAAGAACCCTTGCACAGTTAATTGTATTTTAAATAGAATTTAAATATTTTAATGAAATTATAAACTGATTACTAATAATTTGTATTTTACATGTGTGTTTCTCTTGCTTTTATTTTTAGCTTTAACAAAACCACTTTGGGGTATAAGAAATTTGTGTGTGCCTGCCAATGGTAAGTTTAAATGAATTAATTTAAAAGCCAGCTCACAAGTGTTATATAAGAAACATTTTTAAAGTTACTTAAAAGCTTATAAAAATCTTAGCTTTTTAACAAAATCTTGGCTCATTAATAGCTTTTAGTCAGCAAAGCCGGGTACAGTCAATAAAATTTCTTTGAAATTCTTTTCAAAATTAAATTTTTCTCTCTACATACAGAAACCAATTTCCTTTTTAAGAACTAAATTTGTTACCAAACAAAAATTATGTTGTGATAACTAATTTGTTTTAGTTGTAGTAACCAGAATGCGATAATAAAAAAAATTCTTCTCTTACAACTGAATTTTTGATTAGAAACAAATTAAGCTCTCAAAAGCGAGGATGTTTTCTCAGTATACGCCCAGAAAACAATTTTGCTTGTAACAACTAAATTTTTTAACAATCAAAAATTCAGTTGTGATAACAAAAAAAAATTTTTTTTTTGGGGTAACCAAACCAAAACTTAATTCTCTTAAAAATATTTCATGTTAACAGATTGATTTTCTATTGTCACAATTAAAAAAAAATTTAAATAACAACTGAATTCTTGGTATTAAAAATTAAAAAAATTCTCAACTGAATTTTTGTTGGGAAACAAATTTAGTTCTCACAACCAAATTTGTTTTTTTTAGCTTAAAGAATTCCAAAATTAAGAAAAATATTTTAGAGAAGGCAGATTTTTTCATTCGATATCGACACAAAACGATTTTCTATTTTCTAGAGCATTGAGAAAACAACTTCGGTTGTGAAAATTAAATTTGTTTTTCATCAAAAATTCAATTGTGACCATCGAATCTTTTTAATAGTGACAATAAAAAATCAATCCAACAATTTGAAATATTTTTAAGAGATTTAAATTTTGATTTATGTTATCGAATTCTGGTTACTACAACTAAAAAAATTTGGTTATCACAATAGAAAATCGATCTGATAACATGAAATATTTTTTAAAAGAATTAAGTTTTGGTCTAGTTACTTAAACTAGAAAAATTTGGTTATCACAACCGAATTTTTTTTTGCCAACAAATTTAGTTCTTACAAGAAAAATTGTTTTCTGTGTAGGTTTTTGTATAATTTAATTTGAAAATTTCGATTGAATATCGAGTATCAGAGATTTTTTTGCTTATCAAATTATTCACCTCTTTTGGTTAAAGAAAACCTTTGCCATAAAGAAAAATTATTAAACATGAAATTTTTTATTTGATTTGTTGACACCTAAAGTAACTTTCTTGTTGAGTTAATTTTTTCTTACATCAATTTATTTATTTTATTAAAATTTCTTTCTATTTTGTTCTTTTTTCTTTTTTTATATCCCATTGCCCATTTTCTATTTAAACTTATTATTACATAAAAATAATTAAAAAGGATATGCAATTAATGCTTTCATTATGTTTAACACCCTGCTAATAACATTTACACCCACTGCACTTACCGGCTTCCTTGATCTCTGCTGCAAAATAATACAACACCATTTTTAGTAGCTCAGCGCTAAACAGACAGAAAAAAAATTTTTCTTTAATGAAAACAAAAAAAAAAAAAGAAAATGCTCTTGCTTGTTTGTGCTTTTCATGGCATGTGTAGTCATTGTATAACATAAAACAATATAATTATCTCGACATAATGTCAACAAACAAAGATTTAATTTTTCCACAAAACTTCACATGCTTTCCAAAAAAAAAAAGAAAAAGCTAAAGAAGGGAGAGGGAAAACAAAAAAAAAGGAAAAAGAAAACAAAGAGCATAAGCATTTCCTTGCCTTTAGTTATTTTTAAAAGGGAAAATAAAAGTCTGCAGGGCAAATTTTAGCCACAAAATCACACATGTGAATGATAAAGCCAAGCACAAGCACTCAGCAAATTTACAAAAAAATAAAATCAAGTAAAGCAGCAGCAGCTAATACCGTTACTTAACAACCAAAATCTAAAAGTCTAAAAGCCATACACACACATACAAACATACTTATACACACACACACAATCTCTATTTCTACTTATTTGGTTGAGTATCTTTTTTTCCTCTATAATGAGGGAAGGGATACTTATCTAACTAAACGCTGCTATAAACTTAATGTAATAATTTCGTTGTTCGTTCCTTTTCCTTGGTGTTCATTTCTCTACACTAAAAATTACAATAAAAACAAGCAGAAAGCGGCACTGTGCTGTGCAGCATCAGTAGCTGTGCATGTGTGCTTGCCTTTAACAACAAATTTAAAACTCATAATATTATGGAAAATGTTCCATAGCCCAGAGGAAAACCAAAGCAAACGTATGAAAAATAAATGAAAAATCTTATAGGCCAGGGGAAAGTATCCTAAAGAAAAAGCTTATGAAAAAGTGCTTTAAAAACATTTATTTTTATACAAAATTTTTTATAAAAAAAATTTTTTTTATTTCTAAAAAAACAAAATTTTTAATTCTAAAAACGCTGAATATTTTAAATAAGGAAATGATTGAGTTCAAAATGAAAGTGTAACGGCTGGTCTCTATAAAAGCGAACGAAAGTGTTCGAACGAAGCTAGCGTTGGAATTTGCGTAAATTTTTTATTGTCGTTGAAATAAAAGATGAATTTTTATTAAATTCCCAAAATCATGTTTTCATTTCTTTTTTTTTCAAGCCAATGCCTTCACACTTACAGTCACCGTCGTCTCTACGTCATGAGTGTGGTCTTTCCATTAAAACACTTCCTTCTAATTTTCGGAAATGTTTCTTCTCGACAAGGCTTTCTGCATTACTTCAGGAAGGCCCAGAATGAACCTCCTAAAGACTACCATTTATAATTTACTTACGTCTGGGCTTAAATTTCTTTTCAAGAAATTTCTGCTTCTGTTGAAAATCATCGAGGTCTTTATTTTTTTAAGTAAGCTGCGTTAGGTGTAATTGTTCACAGAGTTTAAATTGTTGGCGCACTCTACCATTTTGCTTACTAGGTTGACAGTAAAAAAACCTCTAATCTGCTTCCTTAAAAATGTCTCTCTGCTATTAACCGCAGTCGAAAAAGTGTGCTCAGCTTTATCGTTCATTGTTTCGCAATACATGCAGCCTGAATCTCCTACTTTACTTACGCGATACAGATAATTTCGAAAGTCTTCCTGAAACGAAAGTAGTTGGGTAAGGAAGTAGTTAACTTCTGTGAATTCTCTTTGAATTTATACGTCTTTGTTGGGGACTAACTAACGACGTCCATCTGGCATTTATTTCCGATTTCTGTTTAGCCAACTCTAGATGGTTTGAAAGCTCAACTCTATAACATTAAAATTCTTTTCAAGCTCACAGCTTTTCTTAGTTCACGAGCCAAAATATCAACGAGTATCTCACCACTGAATACAAAACTGCTGGTCCTGAAACCGTGGGGTAGGCTGAGACACCCCTGAGTGCCTTAGTGCGCTGTACTATTTCTAGTAGTTGAGGTTTGTTCTTTGCCCTTAGAGCATCTCTTAAAATTTCACTGCCATACAGAAGTTATGAGTTCTTTGGTGCCATACTCAGCCTTGTTTTGCTTTGCATCATCAATCTGCTCGTCACTTTCACCGACTTGGGCCCAATATGTAAGAAATGTTTATTCTTACACTAAAATGCCTCACACTTTCTCTTAGCAAGTGAAAAAAAAAGATTATAAAAAAATCCATCATTCCAAAATATGACTCTTTCTCTCGCATTCCCTAAAATAAATTTTTTTTAAGATACAGAAGAGCGAATTCAGCTTTCCTTCTCCCGCAATTACTCGGAAAAAAAATTTAATTTCTTTTGCTTTCTTTAGCATTCGCAAGATGCCCTCCGGCTAAAAACAACAGCTTCACATGACTTCACAAGAAAAGAAAATAAAATATGGGAGCGATGGAAAAATAAAATAAAAATGAAAACAAAAATTTTTTAAAGCTTCCCTACGCTGTCAGCATCTCTTTTATTTTGGAATTTGTTGTTGTAGTTGTTAATATTTGTAACCTGGCAAATTATATACAATTTCTTCTAATTTTAGAGAAATTGTTTTGAAGGTATTTTTTGGGAGGGGGGAGGTATAAGTTAAGAGTATGAGAAAATTTAAAGCTTTGAAATTTTGTCTATTTATGTTAATAAACTAAAGAGCTGATTATTACTGTTATCATCTGCCTTAATATGTCGCTCTCTCTCTCTCTCTCTCTCTCTATAGGTTTCTAAATGATGTCTAGAATTTTTATGGAATAACAAGTGCGTATTTGTCTACAGCAGGAGTGAAGCAAGTGTGCTGATGTGTGTGTGTGTGTGTGTGTTGTGTTCTATTTGCTATAAGAAAAAAGTCATAATACTTTGCAATTCCATTTATTTAAGCACGTGCTAATGAGCAATTTTGTAAAGTGATAACATTTTCTTGTGTTATTTTTTTTTTCTTCCTTTGAAAAGTTACGCACAAACATTTATTCAGTTAGATATGATACTCTTGCACAGTGTGGCAAATAATACATAAAGGCAATTTTTAAAAAAATAATTAATTTAAATTTTTTTATTAAAAAAAATCTCTTTAAAAATAAAATATTTAAAAAAAAATATTTTTCAAAATTATTAAAAAAGAAGAAAAATAAAACAAATTGACTTGATTTGCTGATGATGAGACATGGTAACCAGTGAAATTTTTGTCATATTAACTAGCACTTTTGAACAAGCGTTTTCTTATTTTATCTAAAAAAATAATAAAAATAGTTTTTGTGGAAAATTTTCCAAAGAGCCTGTACAATACCTTTCACAGTTAAAGACATTTTATTTAAACGCTTTTTTATTTTTTTAAAGAAAAAACTAAATCAATTGGACTTGCTCCGCTGATGATCATACCTGAGAGACTGTAAAATTGTTTTAAAATTTAAAGATGTTTATGATCTTGATGATCAGAATTAGGGCCCTGTGAAAATGGTTTAAAATTTACAGTCATTTCTTATAAAGACTTTTTTTAAATAAGCAAAATAAGTGGACTTGACTTCCTGCTGAGCAGATATAAGACCCTGTGAAATTGGTTTTATGTTAGCCTTTTTTTTATTTTACAAAAATATTAATTCAATCAGCTTGACTTAGAGTCCAACCTAAATTGGAGCGGCCAGCGTAGCATTTTTTAGCACCCATACCTAAATAAGAACGCTGGTGAAGCGTAGTATTAATCATCTTATTTAATAAAACCCACTAAAGACAAACAAAAGTAGAACAAAATTGTGTTGCAGCCAACTTCACTACAAAATACGCTGGCAAAATTGGATTTTCCAACTAGTTAGCATTGCTGACACCCTATTTCGAAAGGATCAATACATTTTGTGAGTGGTGGGCATGAAAGTGTTACAGCTAAAAAACGCTTGCTCTCTGGATTAAATTGCCTGTTAATCAGACTTAAGACACTAATGAAATTCACACGCTTTCTGCTTTACTTGTAAATGAGTACATAATAAATAAAATCTGGTCACTTTTTAATTTTGATATTTTTTGTTAAGCCAGTAAGTCTCCAACACACAATTTTAGTTTTTTTGTTTTAACCTTAAACAAACAATTTGTTTGTTTTTATTTATTCAGCTACTAGAGGTGGATGAGCATAAAATCAGGGGAGTTTTAACACAAATTGTCTTTAGCAAAATTTTCTGTATGAATATTTTACAGCTACAAAGTGGTCTACTTGTTTTCTTCATCATGTATTTTAATCTTATTTTAAAGAAGGCAGCAGTTTGTTTAATAGAAATTTTTTTTTTTTTTTCAAAGAAAGTTGAGACGGCACTGCTACACACCCAAGTAATATTCAGGTTAGAAAGGTTTTCTTTATAGTTAAGAAAATAAAATTAAATTTTTCAACCCTCGTTTGGTTGTTTAAGGTTATTTTGGTTTTGTTTTTTGTATAAATGCCACCGTTTTCCTTTTCATGCCTCAGTTTGCGGCATATTAGATATTATTACATTTTAATGATGTTGTTGTGATTTTGTTTTGCTACTCCTTCAACATAAATTCTTTTTTTTTTTTAGTTTTCATTTGCAAAATTCTATTTAGTGTAACTTAATTATTGTGTTTATTATTATTTCCGCAGGGGTGAATTATGTTTACAACTTCTAAAAATGATGATTAAAATCCCAAACTTTTGGCTAGAATTTATATGCTAAAAATGGGGGTAAATGGTGCGTGAATTATAAATAAATAAATTTTTCTTTCGAAATATTTTAATGACAGGAAATTGCTTGTTAATGAAGTTAGAAAAAAAACACAAGTAAACAAATAAGATGGATGCTGCCAACAGTTCTAAACTTGAGGCAGCAGTCATTCGAATAGAAATTAATAAAAATAAAAAGGTTAATCTATCAAACAAGTTAAAAAGCTTTATTAAAGAACATGTGTTTTTTTTAAAGAAACTCATACCTTTTCAGTTAGCGGCAACAAAACCGGAAGAAGCAAAAAACATGCTTTTTATTTCTTTGTAAAGAGAATTTTTAATTTGTACTTTAAATAAGTTTTTTTTCTTAACTAAAAGTATTTTAGTTTAATTAAAAAGAAAATTATGTTTAAGACTTTACTATGAGCTGCTGGAGCAGCAATGAATTTTTTGATTATTTTTTCTAAAGCTAAGCAATTGCAATGCTTTAAACCATTAACTGATTTTCTGCGACAGGGGTTATTTTAGATAATCTTTTAGTAATTAATTTTTTTAAGATTCTTGGTAAGCTGCACGAACGTCATTTAATTAATTAAATTGTACAAAAATATCTTTCAGAAGCATTCATTAGCTGGAAAACCTTCAAGCAAACTTGCTGAGGTGGATCGTGGCTTTGTTAAAATCTCACAAAATATGCTTAAGTTTGCTTGATGACCATCACTAGAAGTATATACAGCTTAATTTTCCTTAAATTAATTCAGGTTTTAAAGATTCGTCTTTTGAAAGAAAAAAAATACTTAAAGTTTCCTGATGCACTTAAAGTATATGCCGTTTAATTCAACTAAAATAACTTCAAATCTCATAGCTTTTTTTAATAGTTTGAGTAAATTAACATAAAAAATTTCCTGATGAACTGTATGAGTACCAATGTAACTCGTATAATTTGAATTACTTACAATTAATTCTAATAGGAGTAACTCAGCACGTTTTTTCCACAGTATGCTTAAGATTTACTGATGAATTGCTTGAGTAACAGTGAAAGTATATGCAGCTAATTAAGCTTCAAATTGATTCAAGTTTCAAAAGGCATGAGTAAATTCACTCATTTTTTAATTTTTTAAAAAAACATGTTTTAGATTTTCTGATGAATTATTTAAGCACCAGGGAAAATTCAAATATATTTATATTACTAAAATTAATTAAAATCTCAAAATGCATAAGAAAATTTACTAGTTAAAAAATATTTTAAGATTCTCTAATGAACTTTAGGAGCATTAGTGAAAATTTCAACAGTTTTGTTCTGCAAAAACTAATTCCAGTCTCAAAGTGCGTGAGAAAATTTATTTGTTTTTTTAAGAAAACTTGTTCAAGATTTCCTGATGAGCTGTATGGCACCAAGGAAACTATACACACGAAATTACTTACAATTAATTCAAGTTTTTTACAAATAGAAGAAGTAACTTAGCACGTCTTTTACAAAATATGCTTAAAATTTTCTGTTGAACTGTGTAAGTACCGGTGAGAGCATATGCAGTTTAATTTGTCTCAATTTAATTCAAGTCTCAAAGTTAATAAGAAAGTTGACTCGGTTTTCCAAAATATATGTTTAAGATTTCCTGATGAGTCTTAGGAGCACTAGTAAAAATCTTAAAGTTAATAAAAAATTTTAAAGATTGCCTGATAAGTTGCATGAGCACCAATGAAAGTACATGAATAATTAATGTTTTTAATGAATAGAATTAGTAATTCAGCAAAAATTTCCTGATGAGCTGTAAAAGCAACAGTGAAATGTGATATTAATTTATTGTGTGGCTAAAAAAAACTTTGCTGACTAGAGATTTTATTTTTTCAAGCCACAAAATTTTTTTCTTTTTAAAAATTTTAATATTCTTTAAAATATTTTTTCTTTTAATTTATGCGCTTTTTTTCATAAATATTTAGCAGCCATTGTTAAATCTTCTCTTTCTTTTTTTTTTATTCAATTTTAATCACCTTCAATTCTTTTTTGATCATTTATTTGCTTTAACTTTCTTTTTCTGTTATTTCTTTATACCACATAAAAACCGCCATTAACACATCATTGACCAAAATCATTTATTGTCTCTTTCTCCATTATTTGCCCATAAACAATAAAAAAAAAGTAAATTGTTTTATTTCTAGCTGAAATAATGCCACACACCTCCAATAATTTAAATCATTTTGATATCAATTGAATTAAATTGTCTTGCTAGAGGATTATGTGGTGACCTGTCGTTTGTGTTTTGTCCTTTCTTGCTGCCCGTTGCCATTACCATTTCCAATGGCATTTGAATACAACTCCACTCCAACTACAGCTAGCTAGTCCTTTGACAAAATGTTAACATTATTTTAAGTTTTGTTTTCTTTTTTTTTTTTTAATTTTCACTGATTTCTTTTTCAATTCACTTTACTATCTTCTCTTGCTTTCTCTCTTTTACTATTTAATGCTGCTGCAAGCGGGTTATTTTTTTTTTAACTCAAGGTAAATTCCAAATGGTCTTAGATGGTCAGTGGAATTAATGTTGGCTTAAGCTTAACATGAATAAAACAAAAATATTTGTTTAAAATGAAATAAAAATATTACGAAAAAAAATTTTAACAGACATTATCCATTTACTATTTAAAAAAAAGAAGAAAAAAAAAGTTAAGCTAAAAAGAGAAAAAGTGAAAAGTAAATACCAACATTGTGCTAGAGCAGCAAAAACAAAAAAAAAAATGAAATGAAATGAATAAATAAGCAAACACAAAAACACAATACCTTTTAGCTGCAAAGTTTTTTTTTTTTTTTATTTTTTTTTTGGTATAAAGCTCGTGGACTCCACTAACCTCATCATTCTAAAAAGTCAATGCCAAGGGTTACAATAAATATTTATTTAAGGTTTTTTCCCTTAGCTTATTCATTCATTCATTTATTCATTTACACCCTTTCGCTTTCGTTTAGTGCCGGACAATGTTCACAAAAATTTACGTGATATGAAAATTAATTTTTGTTTTTTCCTTTTTTGCTTTAATTTTAATGAAGATATTTAAAATAACAAATGAATAACATGTGTGAAGGATAATGGAAATTAATATACTTTGAATAAATAGTAGTGGGTACATGAACAAAATTCCTTTTTTTGTTTTATGGTTGTTGTTGCTTACTTGATTTCCTTTTCTATGAAAATATTTGTTGTGGGAATTTGTAAACAAAAACAAAATTTAATTTATTTTCAACTTTCATTAACTTTTAGTTATTCACTGCAAAACCAGCACAGGACTTTATTAAACAAGTTAAACTATTCTAAATAAAAAAAAAAAAAATAAATTTAAATGTTTTGTCCGGTCCAGCTTGGTCATTTATTCCGTATCCCTAAAGTATAGAGAGTGTAAGTAGATTTTGTTTAAAGAAATCTGTTTACAAATGGAATTTTTTTTGTTACAAAAACCTTACCAAAGCAATATATCCACTATAAACAGTCTCATGCCTTTGCTAGCATTATTGGCAGTGGCGCCAACTAAAGTGATAAATAAAAGCACAGTTTCAGGCCTTTCACCTTTAGGAACAGTAATGAGTGCAAATCTTTAAAAATAGGCGTAAAAATGGGCGTAAATGTTTTTTTTAATGTCAATATCAATGTTAGTGTCAATGTTATATTCAATGTGTATGTCCATGTTCATATCAGTATCAATGTCAGTGTTCTTGATTAATGTTAATGTCTGACTAAGTTCATGTAAATGTTATTTTTTATGTCAATGTCAATGTTATATTCAATGTCTATCCATGTCCATGTCAGTATCAATTTCAATGGCGATTTTGCTTGTGTTCAAACAAATCTGTTTTAAAATATAAAATTGTGTGGCAGACAAATTGCACATTGGATATTAAAAGTGATAATTATGGCGCAGAAAAAAACAAACAGAAAAATAATTTTTTGGTCAGGGCTACCATAAGTTATACTTCTCTAAAATAAAATAACTAAAAGCTGTTTTAAAGGGGCTTTTAAAGCGGGTTTTTAAACCTGCAATTGGCTTTTTTTTTATTACATAAAATCAATTCCTCTTTGTTACTTCTTTCGCTGTTCACTGTACGTTCGTTTACTCTTTTGCTCCTCTTTAGCGACCTTTAACTCAACCAAACCAACGACAAAAAAGCTCTTCCATTTAGTAAGTTTGTGTCAGCTAAACAAATTATTGAACAATAAATTTATCACAACTCAACCACAAAGACAATTCAACAAAGAAAGTATAGAAATTTAGTTGTTAAGCAACCATTAATAGAAGAGACAAGAGACATAAATCGGGCACAGTATTTCAGGTTTATTTTCATATACCCCCTGTCTGGTGTATTGCCAATAAAAAAAGAAAAGCAACAACAACAATCTAACATGACATACTTTACCTAAAACTTTTGCTTTTTTTTTATTATTTAATTCCTTTAAATAAAGAAATAAAATTTGTTTGTTAATTTTCCTAACCAAAACTAAAGCATGAAGAAAGATGAAGCTTTAGGGAGCATTTAAGTATATATTGCTCGTTTTTTGGTTCTTCCATTCTGTTTGCTATTATTTTATTTATTTTTATTAGTTTGTCTGTGCAGCAGACCAACAATAAAACTAAAGCATTTTCACCAGGTAATATAAGACACAACAAACAACATAGACAAATGCTTTTTATGCTATTCCTCTATTATGTTGCTCTCCCTCTTTATTATTCTTCATTGTGTGTTGGTAGTTGTTTGCTTGTAGTCAACAGAAATTTGGTTTTATTATCACACACATAAGTGCTGTTGTGTTGCATTTCCGTTCACAAGTAAATTAAATTTTATTTGATTTTAAGTGAATTAATTATTTTTTTTATTATTGTTTTTAGTTTTGTTGTTGTTGTTGTTTTTATTATTTTAAAAACTTATTTAGTGGATAAAATGAAACTTAACTGAAGTGCAAAACAAAAGAACTGCAGAAAAGTAAGGCAGGAGGATAAATAGTGGTCCATAACATTGACATTAATATTGGTTTTAATATGAACATGAACATATATATTGCATGTAACATTAAAAACCCGGGAATTAAACATAACATTAATCAATGACATGGATATTGATACTAATATGCACATGAACATTGACATTGACATCGACATTAAAAAAAAACATGGACATGGACTTAGTCAAACATTAATATTAATAAATAACAATAACATTGATACTGATATGGACATGAACATGGACATTGAAAATAACATTGATATTAACATTGATATTGATATTGACATTACTAAAACCTAGACATGAACTTAGTCAAACATTAACATTAATCAATTACATTAACATTGATACTGATACTAACATGGACATGGACATTGGCATTGACATCGACATTAAAAACAAATGGACATGGACTTATTCACAAATTAATAATAATCAATAACATTGACATTGTTGCTGATATGAACATGGACATTGACATTGAAAATAACATTGACATTAACATTGATATTGATATTGACATTACTAAAACCTGGACATGAACTTAGTCAAACATTAACATTAATTAATCACATTAACATTGATACCGATACGAACATGGACATAGACATTGGCATAGACATCGACATTAAAAACACATGGACATGGACTTAGTCAAACATTAACATTAATTCATTGACATTTATACTTATATGGTCATAAACATAGCCATTGACATCGACATTAACATTAAAATTGACTGACTGAAATTAATATGAATATTAATGTTGTTAATAATATACACTTTGACATGAGCATTAAGATTAATATGAACATGAACATGAGCATAATCAGACATTAACATAGTTACTGTGTTCTATCCAAGACATTAAAAAAAAGCTGTTATTTCAAGAAAACTATTTTATCAGTTACTGCATTTTTCCCTAAACAACTGGCATAAAAATCTAGTATTTATTTTATGTTAATCAAAACAAATAAAATTTCAACATAATTGTTGTAACATAATAAAAATACTACAACAACACTAAACTAATAAACTCTTTGCAAAACTCACAAAAAAAAAACAAGGAAAAGAAAACTTCATCAATTTGTTGCAAGTGAAGTAAATGTGACAGCAAATACACAAAAAAAAAACTTAACCAAATGTCAAATTAATTGTGGCTTACAATGTTAAAGACAAATATTAACTTTTGGTTTTAAGTGTGGTTTTAATTTGTAACATAAATACAACAACAATAACAAAATTTATACATAATTTATGACAATTTCACACAAAATACTTTACACATACATTTAGAAACACACACACACACACACACACACATGCATATATAAAAATTTCACAACAAACAGTTACACACATGAGACCCAACATTTAAACAAAAATACTTGCTAATTTATTTTTTCAGTCGTTAGTTAGATGTTTGTCACTCTTGTGCAGCAGACATGTTTGAAAAGTTTTGTCTACCCACAAAGGTAGTTTGAATTTAACGGACAGACAAAAGGATGAAAAGAAGGGGTGGAGACAGAAAAAAGCAAACACGCTAAATAATTTATATTGGCTTATGTGATAATTAAAATATTGAAACAGTATTACTTACCCTAGTCATAGCATACCTACAGGGGATTTTTTTTTTTTAATAAAATTTTTTTTATTTCATCCCATTTTTTTTTTAAATTTATATAATTAAAATTAATTTTGTTTGATTGTTTGTTTGTTTATTCCGTATAAAAAAATTTTTTCAGAAATCTTATACCATCTTAGAGGGGGCAGCCCAATTTTTTATATCTTCAGGACATAATCTAGGGTTCGCATATTCAATTTCTGTGCGTAGATTCTTTAGATTGAGTTACATATAATCTTTTTAATTAAAACATAAAAAATTGCTTCCCAACTGCGGAAAGGGTTTTTTATCTATCAAAAATCTCATGTCCATACAAAATATATGAATCATATCTAAATAGCGCTGTGGCAACACTGAGCAATTGGGAAATCCAATTTGGACAGCTTTAATATAAATTTAGGTTAGACTGACACAGTGACTAAGGAATGCTTGATAAAAAGATCTAGAAGGAAGAACTTAATGACCTTACGGTCATCTGAGCTAAAATCAGTCATTTTAATGGATTGTCTGTCCTCTCTGAACAACCCTGGGATCCATAATAATCTCACATGTTGTGTTAAGGCCATACTGTTAACAAGGAAGCAGACTTACTGGGCCCTATGGTACGTTCAAAGGATCAGAAATCTACACACAGAAAACAACTTCAGTTGTGAGAACTAAATTTGTTTCCAATTAAAAATTCAGTTGTGATAATCGGATTTTTTAATCTTGACAATAAAAATTTCGTCTTATAGTTCGAAATATTTTTAACAGAACTAAATTTTGGCCTGTATTATCGAATTCTAGTTGCTACAACTGAAAAATTTTATTATCACAAATGAATTTTTGATTGGAAACAAATTTAGTTCTCACAACTGAAGTTCTTTTCTGTGTGCAAGCAGCAAAATTCTCAAAATACTGTCAAACGGTGACTGGACTTAGATAGGCAAAACGCTTAAACACGCTATCGAGGGGCACATGCCAGAATGCATATGACCTGAAACTTCAAACGGTCTTTGTGATCTCAGATATCACCAGTGTAGCATAAAAAATTGGCATCAGCCAGTACATGTTCTAAGGCTTAAATGACGAAGCCCCATAGCATGTGTTTTCGACTGTACGGCTTTGGGGTATCTTGTTAACACCCGGTAATATAAGTGTCTTTTCACTGGAAAAGTAATAGGCTTCATACGAAGCTTACATCTCAAGCAGTGAACTATGGGTAGCGCTACATATGGCCTATTTCATTAAAAAAAACAGGAGCTTACTGCACTTAATTTTGTAATTAAGAAACCACCATAAGTGCTTTAGTTTGTTATTGAAGGTTCTTCTGCTATTTTCCTTAAAGTCCTAACACTCAGTAAATGACTGACTTAAAAAAAAATTTCTTTTTAACATTAACTGCTACAAATATCACTGTGCAAATACCTCAATATGGCATAAATATTTAGAAAATAATTGGAATGTGCGCAGGCAAGTAGTTTTGCTGAAACATTTATGTGTGCAAGTGTTTGGGTCATGTTTATTTGTTTTGTTATTGTGTTTTTTTTTACTCCAAAGCTATTTTATATGATATTTTGCAAATTTTGCATAAAACTTTTGCATTCTATTGCTGTTAGATGTGGCAAACAATTGCAAGTATTAAAATTTATTTAAATAACAACAAGCAATTGTGCAACTACAAGCAAAAGCAGCAGCAGCAGTAGTAGCACAATAAGTAGAAAATAAATAAATAAAACAATAACATAAAATATTTGAAAATATTAAAATATTTACTAAAAGCATTTGAAAGCAAGTGTTGACATTTTACACAACAACATAAAATATAAAATTTAAGACATTTTCATTTCTGTCTACAGCCATGTAAAATGCTTACAACCATTACAAAGTCAACTGCTGTTGCTTAAAGAAATTTAAAGCAACAACACATTTAGCAATAAAAATAAATTTAATTTTTATAAAAAGCTTCAAGTTCTATTTTAATCTTATAACCAAAAAAATTTATTTATTTTTTTAAATCCCTTTACAGCATGTGTTTCAAATTACTTTTCACTCATTCATTATGTTGGGTGCCTTCTACCACAGTAAACGTTTCAGTATTATTGTAAATAAAATGTAAACAAGAGAGTATGACTGCAGGCTGTATTAAAATCAAATGATAACCACAAGTGGAAATCAATTCACTCACTCAATTTGTCAGTGGTATTGAATTTTAGGCAAATAAATAAACACATTCTGCAAACTTAAATTTAAACTGAAACTGAACTGTATAAGTTAACAAACAAACAAACGGATAAACAAAAAACTGTAATTGGAAACAGCTAGTGCTCACACAAGCAGACAACAAAGTAAGCAAAAATGTGTTAACAGACAAAATGTTTTTAATATTTTTTTTTTGTGATTTTTTTTATATGGAAAACCGACATCAAACGCATATTCTTAGTCAATCTAAAATTTCCTAAAGGCATTAATATTTATATTTTAAATACAACAGCAATAGCAAAGTTATAAGCAATATTTTAGCTAAAGTAAATTGAGCGGTTATTTTTGAAAGTGGTATAAGTCCACTTTTTTTTTTAAATATGAGTCAACGGTAATTTTAGTAAGATGCTGTATATATCTTACTAATTTTTTTAAATGGACTTATACCACTTTTACAAATAACAATTGAATTAAAATACCCAGAATTTTATAATGGACTGTAATCGTTCATTTTAATTTGAAATAAAAAATTACATCAAAGTTATACGTTTTTAATCAGGGGTCATTTCAGATAAAGCGGACAGCGAAAAAAGTGAGTTCGTAGAATTTTTTTTATATGTGGGTATGAAAACAAATACCTAATATTTTTTTAAGATCTTTGTTTTTCTTTTGAAATGTTTATTTCCGCTTTCGGAGTTAAAATTTTTTTATTTTGAAATTCTCACTTCCGGTGTCTGAGTTAAATTTTTTTTCAAAATTAATTTTTTTTAACAAAAAGGAAAAAAGAAAGATCTTACAAAATTCAAAGCGTAATATTTACAAAAAATGTTTTCTGGAAAATCTTTATTTTTTAGGATTATTTTTCTTTTGAAATTTTTATTTCCGGTTTCGGTGTTAAAATTTTTTTTTAAGATTTATTTTGTTAACAAAAAGGAAAGCGTTATATTTACAAAAAATATTTTTACTGGAAATTCTGTATTTTTATGATGATTATTTTCCTTTTGAAATTTTCATTTCGAGTTTCGTAGTTCAAATTTTTTTTATTTTAAAATTTTCAATTTCGGTGTCAGAGCTAAAATTTTTTTTTTCAAAATTAATTTTTTTAACAAAATGGAAAAAAGAAAAATCTTGCAAAATACAAAGCGTAATATTTAAAAAAAAATAATTTTACTGGAAAATCTACTCCGAAAAGTAATAAAAAAATTATTCTAATTTAAATAACAACAATTTTATAAGATCTTAAGCTTGATTAACATTAAATAATAATTATTCTAATTGAAATTCTGATTTTTTTTGGATTAGATTTAAAAAAAAATTTTTTTTAAGTGTAATACTTTGCAATTTGCATAGATCTTTATTTTCCTTTTTTAATAAATTAAAAAAAATTCACTCCGAAAACGGAAGTGAAAATTTCAAAATAAAAAGAATTTTTACTCCGAAAAAGGAAGTGAAAATTTCAAATGAAAAATATTCATCATAAAAAAATATTACGTGTTTGTTTTCATAGCCCTAATATAAACAAATTCTACGACCTATATGAAATGCCTTAAAGTAAACTTAAAAATTTACAAATTAAAGTCAATTTTAAGCCACAGCAACTTAAATGTATTTTAAAAAAATTACAAAAATTTTTGGGCATTAATGAATTTTCCTAAAAATAAAACTCAGCCAACGAGAAGGCCATTTGTGTTTTTTAATAAGTTTTGCTTAGAATTGGAATCAGGAGAGAGAGCAAAGTCGCCTGGTCACTAGGGCCAGAACAGATCTATTTTGATACTACCCTTATGTTACAAAAAGTCCTTAAAAAACTGCGCATGAGTCTTTTGCTAAACCATTTGAGACACCCTTTTACACTGTACTTTAATGAGCCTAAACATACATAAATATTTGTAATTTGTGCTCGTACATTTTAATGTTGGTTTGTGTTTTATTAATCAGATTAAAATGGCACCAAATTAAATTGTTATTTATTTCCCATGTACCTACAAATTTACTACGTTCAGCATTTCATACAACTAATAAAGTTATACCACCGACTAATGCTTATGAACGTGTGTGCATTGTAGGGGTATGACAAACAAGCATTATTTTGCTTCATTATCGAGTTATAATTATATTAAAATAGTCATTGTCAGTTGTTGTCGTATGTAAAATTAACAAATAATGAACGTTACAACATTAAAATTTTGTTTAAATAGTTAAATGTGTACACACACACATAAAACAGACTCACATAAATAATTTCTCTTTCGGCCTTCTCTTTTATCTGGCTGCTGGTATGTAACAAATCCCTTGATAATTTTAATTTTGCTTAAAATCATGTTTAACTTTATTTCAAATTAATTTTGTATTAAATTTTTAGTAAAATATTTAGATGCAACTTAAACAACCACACATAAAATTATTATTGAGTTGGAAATAAACCATGGCATAGCAGAATAATGTTCACAATAATTATATTATTTGTGTTACATACTCTTGCACAAATTAATTAAATTCTTATTAAAAAAAATTGATATTATGACAACAGCAACAATAGCAATTTTGTGATAACAAAAAGTATTTAGAAGAAAAGTAAGATTTATATTGTTGGTGCTAATTGGCATCTAGGTTTTGTGTTCAGAAATGAAATATTTTATTTCGCAAACAAAATCAATTTAAAATCTTATTAAAATATTAAAGAAGCCTTAAAAATTCTAAGATTAAATTTTAATATTTTGAGAAATTAAAAAAAAAATATTTTTTAAAAATCTTAATTATTTTCTTTAAACAATAAAATTGCTTAAAGATATAAAAAAAATTATTAAAAATAATTTCAAGCCCGCACATTATAAAACACATATTCGTTTATATATCCCGACATAATTTTATTCATTTGCTATTTGTGAGCGACTAAACCGAAAAGTCAAGAAAGAAAAGAATTTTAGTTTTTTTTTTTTCTCTTTTATTATTTTCAATTGATTGTGTGCTTGTTTGACATATTTGAAAGTACAATTTTCATGAACTCATCTGCCTACAAAATTATGTAAATTTTATTGTCACAACAAAAAAAAAAACTCAAAGCCCAAAGGCTTTATGAAGCAACTCATGTGACATAAAGGCGCCTTATTAAATACACAATTCACAAACTTAAACATGTTTGTGTATGAATTAAAAAAAAAAAATTTAATATTTTTTTATATTCACATTTTTAAAAAATTTTTATTGTGTATTTTAATACACTGAAAAAATTTTTTTTATAAATTCAAGAAAATAATTTCATTAAAATTGTTTCATTAGTTTAATGAAATCATTTCATTAAATTAAAGAAAGATTTTTTTTATTTTATTATTTCATTAAAATAATGAAATTAGGTGGCCGCTTAAAAAAAAAAGAATTTCTTCCAAAAAAATATGACTACCAAACCAGTGTCTGGGATTAATTTAAATTTTTCTCTATTTCATATGACATTTAGTAAAGAATTTTAGCTTTTTGATTGCTGTTGTCTACGGGTAGCTAAAGCGACTAAAAATAAAAAATATATATTTAATACCCTTAGCTACACAACACTAAATTATTTAGTTATAACTATCACTTGTTCAAATATGTAAGTACATATGGTAAGCTTAAATGGGAAAAGAAAAATTTAAAAATTTATTTGGCATCAAAATACACAGAAAAAGCAAAAAATAATATTTTTTAAGGATATAATAATTATACCCTGTTTCTGATTTAGTTTTATAGTTCTTCAGTTAAGCCAACCATATGCTCTTCTATACAGTTCTTGAAGTGTATGAAAGCACGTGCTTTGTATGATTAATTTTACACTTGAACATACTTAAACTTAAACACACACACACACGCACACACACACACACACATCCTTATAAGCCTTAACAATAGTTGTTGTAATTTAGCATATTTTATTAATGAAAATAAATTAATTTAAATATTCTAGGCTGATCAGTAAGGAAAATTAAATTAATTGCCTGCTGCCTTTCACATACAAAATACTTAAATAAAATTATGGAAATGTGAATGTGTGTGTAAGTATTCATTTAATAAACTTACTTTTTGTAGAAGCAGATTTATTAACTTAAAATACAAAATAGTTTTAAGAGTTTAAATACTTGTTTTGTTAATTTCTGTTTTGTATTGATTTTAAGTTGAATTAAATTTAATTAAATTATGCAGCAATTATTTCTGTGAGAATTTATATGAATGATAATTATTTGAATGCTATTTCAAGTACTCCAGAGAAGGAAAACTATGAAAATTATAAATCAAACATAGAGAGAGAGACAACCCTAAAAAGGCAGAATAAATAATAAAATGATTGAGTTAGATTAGATTGAACAGGATGCTACAAGCATGTAGATGGAAGAAATAGCTTTAGAAAACTGTCAACAGAGGAAAAGAAGAATGAGGAAAAGAAATAGAAGAGTCCGTAATGAACTAAAACAATAAATGCCTTGCACGAAGCCAGATAGACCATCGGCAGCGCAGAAAGTGAGCTATGAAGTTCACGCTAATCATCTAATGCTGGTCAGCGACAAAAAAAAAGTGTTACACCATCTTCCCAAACAACTTCTGTAGTAGCCAGTAGTCAAACAAAATGCACAAAAATTTTTTGAAAATTTTTTTTTTTCAAATTTAAATTTTAAACTTGGAAAAAAAATTTTTTTTCTTAAATTAGAGGTTAAATCGTAGTATTTGATATTCGTCAACTTCTATAGAAACTTAAAAATTTTTTTATAAAAAAAAAATTGCTTAGATTTCAATCGCTTTAATTCGATATCAAATGTAATGATTTAAAACCAGGCTTTAATTAACAAAAAATTAATTAAGAAAAATATGTTGAAAAAGTTGATCAAATAATTAACATTCAGCATAATAAGTAAACGAGAAAAAATTCCATTTAAAAAAATAACATCACAATATACTACATCCCTGTCAATATATACATTTCAAGGATTTACTTAATAAAATTCATAAAATTTCATTTAATTTATTTTACGTTTTTTATTCACTCTTAATTTTTTTTTATTTTTTTTTGGAAATATTCAAATTCTTCCAATTCTTTCTATTAATTCTTCTTCATTTTCATTCAACGCAATGAAAATGTTTAAAATTTTTTTCATTTGTGAATGCTTTGTTGTATAACATTCCGCATACATTTATTTCAACATGCTGCCACAATACTTTTGTATTTTTGTATTTACAAGTGTCGAAGTTTTTTCTTTTTTTGGTTCAATGGTATAAAGCAAATCATCATCCATATGTTGCAAGTGTTAATAGCAACTGGGGGATAAATGTATAAAATAAATTTATATGCATGTTTGTTTGTTAAGGCATATACATACACACATACACAAACATAATAAAAAAAACCGAAAAATTTTTTAAACTGTAGAAAAAATAGTTTTTAACAAAATCAATGATTAAGTTAAATATTTAATAATTTTTTTTTCAATTTGTAGGAATTTAAATAATTATGAACAGTTAAAATGCATGTTTTAAGGTTTTTCGAAAATTCGAAGTTCAGTTCGAAAATTCGAAATTAAGTTCGAAAATTCGAAGTTCAGTTAAAAAAATCGAAATTAAGTTAAAAATTTTAAAACTAAGTACGAAAATTCGAAATCAAGCTAAAAATTTCTAAATTAATTTTGAAATAAAGTTCGAATACTTAAAATGAGACTAGAAAATTTTGAAATTAAATCAGAAAATTTTCAATTTAAGGTAGAAAATTTTACATAAGTTCGAATATGTAAAGTAGTTTAAAAATTTCGCCATTAAGCTAGAAATTTGTAATTTAAATTGAAAATTCAAAATTAAGCTTAAAAAGTTAGAAAGTATGAAATCAAGTTTAAAAATTTTAATGGAAGTTCGAAAATACGTTATTAAAATTGAAAATTTGAAATTAGGTAAAAAAATTCAAATTCAATTAAGTCAAAAAACTTGAAATTAAATTTTAAAAATTTAGCAATTAAATTGGAATTTGAGATCAAACATTTTAAATTAGGTTAGAAAATTCAAAATTTAGTTAGAAATTTCGAAATTTAATTTTAAAGTTTGGAATTAGCTTAACTTCGAATATGTGAAATTTTGTTAGAAAATTGGAAATTAAAATAGAAAATTGTAAATTAATTTCAAAAATTTCTAATGGGGTTAAAAAATTTTAAATTAATTTCGTAAATTCGAAATTATATACCTAAGCAGTTACCACACTGCCTAAAATTTTTCAAAAGTATTTTGCTTATTAAAGATATATTTTTTTTTTTGCTGCCATTATTAAACAGAAAAATTTTTCCAAGTGTAAAAATTTTAATACATAAAAAAAGAAACTAAAAGTTAAATAAATGAGTCATTAATTATAAACTCACAATATTCACACAAAACGATAAAGAATAAACAACAATATAGACATTTAACTATTTTTCGCCAAACAAGATTTTGTGGTTTAAGCATTTGCTAAATATCACCAATTAGCTGAAAAAGTCAATAATTTTTCAAAAAAGCAAATAGCCAACAAATTTTTGCAGCTTGTTGTAGTTGTAATAGCCATGGGTAGATAGCAGAGAATACAACAAAAATGCCTATAGGGGGCTTTCAAAACAAACAAACAAGCGGCCGGAAAAAAAAGAAAAACTGGCACCTTAAAACACAATTAAATTGGAAATGGCACGAGTATGTTGTTTGTATGCAAAAGCGAAATATAAAATACATAAACGGAAATTGCCACAAATGTTGCGGCTATAACTGCAGCAACAAAAAACAATATAAACCGTATACAATACGAGTACATGTACAACAACAAAATTGTATTATGATGAAAATATGGATATGTGTTTACTTTGCAACAATATGTTGCATGTTGTAGACGGTAATCAAAGCTCAATGAAATGGAAAATTTTTATTATATAGACATTGGCTGTGCTCTGCTGCTAGATATAAAGCAAAGCATAGAGCAAAAGTAAATTCGTTTGAAGAAATTGAAAATTAAATTTTCAAATTTTGAAGAAAAAGTTTTAGAGGGCTTAAAATTGCAGACTTAATAAAATAAAAGAGGTTTTTTGAAGTGAGATGTATAAATTGCACATTTAATAGGTACCTGTAATGGGATTCATTTTGTTGTTTGTAGTATCGCATGTAAGATTCTTTAACTAAAATTAACTTACTCGCATCATATACAACAACCAAATAAGCTAACGGATAATGCCTACAACAACCCAACAAAATATTTAATTATTTACCTTCTTATACAAAAAAATTTACTTAAAGTTTATGGAAAAAATATAAGAAAAATTTCGATAACGTTGACTTTAAAGTTTACGTTAATTTTTTTGGATAAGCAGGTTACTGTTTAAAAGTCGTTAAATGTTATTATGTCGAATATGTAAACTAATCAAATGAGCTATGGCTGAGATAAGAATACCAGAATCAAGAAAATTTAAAAATGAATTTTACTCATATGATTATTGCTTAGATTTAATAGTTAATCGCTATCAATAAATATAGTATCTGAAAGAGTGGAATCGGTTTTCTAAGAAAAGCTTACAATTTCAGAAAGTTAGCAAAATTTTTATAGAAATATGTCATGCCAAAGATCGATTTACAAAAAATGTTGTAATGAAATTATTTACAATTATTTATTATTAAAAAATAGTAAAAATAGTAACCTGCTATAGTGCGATTCAGTAGCTTTTATTACCACCATTCGTAATGAAAAAACGATATTTTATCGAACTCGTAACGAATATTTTTGGCGGAAAGTTACTGAATACCGAATTCGATAAAATATCGTTATACTTGTTTTATTCGATACGAATGTTCGTAATAAAAGTTACTGAATCGTACTATTGATTTTTATTTATTAAAAATTTTTTTTATTATTTAATTTATTTTTTAAATTATTATTATTATTTTTTTTTTTTTTTTTTGATTAAAAAAATTTATGCTCGTCTAATAAATTTTTATTTTAAAAACTCAACATTTTTTATACTTTTCATATAAAAATTCCAGACGAGTTGATCGCTTGTGTTTTTCATACAAATTTTTTAAATGAGTTGATTGATTGATTGTGTTATGGAAACCACACATTAATTATATTATTTTACAAATATTTGTAGTGGACTGTGTTTTATACTCTTTCTATGCTACTGAAAACTTTTTGAATTCTGTGCCTTAAGCTGCTTATTTTTTTTTTAAGTTTTAGTAAAATTTAAATAAAATATTCTTTGAATTATTAATTATCTATTTAATAGTTTGTTTTTAATTTTAAAAACTTTTTTTCTACAAAGAATTTACTTTTTCTTACACCCTTTAAAGTATTTATTAAGCAAAATTTACAAAATCTATAAACATTCATTTCGATAAAAATCAACCGATTGCAAATTAATGAATTGCAATGACTTTTAATTGCAAACAACCGACCATTTGGTTGGTCGAAACGGTAGCTTACGTTTTTAGTTTTTTTTTTTATTTTAATTTCATTTTAAATATGATGCAATAAAGCAAATTGACCAAAATAACAGTTAATAGTTGCTTAAAGTATTTATTAATGTTTTATTACAAAACATTTTCAACAATAACAATTATTTTGTAAGCCATTAGGCACACAAATTAATAGTAATAAATTAAACAAACAACAAAAAAATTAAACAAAAAATGTTAAAAAAAAGTACAGAAAAATTTATAAAAAAAATATTGTAAATAAAAAAAAAGGCAGGTAACAAAGGAAAACCGTAATGGAGCTAAAATATTTTGCTTGAAATTTAAAATAGTTTTCTTTTTTTAATTAAGAGAAATAATAATAGCACAGGCCTACAAAGGTTTCGGTATACTCGATACCCTGATTCAAACTCTATACCGACTTTATTATTTATAATAACTCGCCAACTAGCTCTCTGATTAAACTTACAAAAATACGTAAGACCCGTCATAAAATATCCTTTAAATTATGTTTAGATAAATTTTTAGTTTGTCTATAGTTTAGCAAATATTCACAAAGCTTTTTCAAGACAACATTTTTTTTTTAGAAAATTTAAGAAAATAAGTTTTTTTAAAATTTCTTTAAAATTTTATTTAAACAAAATTTTAAATATGTTATTAATAAAATAAGCCATATTGCATAAAAATCCATTAATAAGTTCTTAATTTATTCAGAATATAGTAGTAGACCTTATAAAGGGTGTCCCAACAAGAACGCAAGATTTAAATTTGGCGCCATTCGAAGTGTCATTGTTTGAAATTTGAACAATTGTTATTGTTTGCTAGTAGAAGCTACGAGGTTAGTAAAAAATGACCATGGACAACGAAGGGAGTTCGTTAATTGGGTATTGGATAGACAACTTGAAAATGCTGATTTTGCCGATAAAATCATTTTTAGTGACGAGGCCCATTTCCATCTTGATGGCTTCGTCAATAGGCAGAATTGTCGCATTTGGGGTGCGGAAAATCCTCGAGTGATTCACGAGAAGCACATGCATCCTCAACGTGTCACTGTGTGGTGTGGTTTTTGGGCTGAAGGAATCATTGGACCTTTTTTTTACGAAAATGGTGTTCGGTATCGTGAAATGATAACCAGTTTTTTCTTGCCTAGAATTGAAGAAATGAATGTGGAGGGCTTGTGGTTTCAACAAGACGGCGCCACATGTCATACAGCCAGAGAAACAATTCAATTGCTGCATCAGTCATTTATTTAAAATTTAAATCTTGCGTTCTTGTTGGGACACCCTTTATTTACAATTTTTTTATATTTTAAAATAACAAAAATCTCTTGTAAAAAAATTTTGTTACACTAAATTTTGAATAAATTTAGAACCTTTAAATGGATTTTGGCGAACTATAACTCATTTCTTTTGAAACATATGAAGGTGATTCCTGTATAAAAGGAAATTGTAGAAAGATAGAAAAGCGAAAAGAAGTAGGCAGAGATTAGAAAAATAAGACGACTCTATCACCTAAGCCAGTGGCTATTTCTAATGAAGCCATAAAGCATACCAACTCCTATAGTCGACAGTGTAGTAAGACTCTGCAGGTAGGTGAGCTGAGCTTCCAGGGCACAGCCACCGCTTCCTACTCTTCTCCAGCTTGACAACTTCAACAGTAGTTATTCGATGGTAAATCTATTCTTTTTGTATGGTTAGCAAAACTTCAGTGGCCTGTTACTGCTGTCACCATAATTCTCAATTGGGCTCTCTACTGCTACTGTCAACCAGCCTAGGCTTCATATTCCTCACTTTTTTTGTACATCCATTCATTCTTCCAATTGGACTGTGTTTTACCTAAAAACAAACTGCTGTTGGCATACCAACAGAGGGATGTTGGTATTCTGCTCTGGCTTCACAATAAATTATCAATAACTTTTGGGTTCTAATTTTCTTAAAATTTTATTTGTTTGTTTATTTGACCTTTTTTTTAATTAATAAGGCTATTTTATTAAGCTTGAGGTCTTATTTTATAAATTTATTTTTATATCGATATTTCGCTCCAACTTGCGTTGCTCCTTCAAGTTGAAGCCAAGTATCTATATGAAAAAATTAATTTATAAAATAGCCATATTTTTTTAACACATTTGCTTTACTAAGCCCATTGTGCTTAGTTTTTCTGTAATTATAATCTTTTACTAAAACCTTATTACCAAATAAATGTCTTTTTAATTAGAAAACTTGTTATTTTTTTTTATATTTTCTTGTTGTTTGTCTTTTTTGTTGTAACAAGTTTATCTTATTAAACCCAGAGTCTCTATTTTTTGTCGTTTTAATTTTTATTTTTATCCCTTGATAAACACAAAAAATCTTGTTCAAAATAAAGAAAAGGAAAAAACAATTTGATAAAAAAAATTTGCTAAAAATTTATACATTTAACGATACATAGTGCTTTGGAATATTTTCACTTAATTTTTTAATACAAAAGTCAAACCTGAGCAATTTAATCTCAATTTGCCAAACTACCTTGTTAGCTTTTGTTGTCTTAATATCTGTGCGTTATTTTCTTTACTTTTTTTTAAGGCAATATGTTGGTTTTTTTTTCTACTTGCTTTTGCTGTATTTCTTCTTTTTTGTCAAACAATATAAAAAAGTGTCGCTTTCAGGTTTTTTACTTCTTTTTTGTCTCTTAATGTTTTCTACCTCTATTCTTATTTACTTGTGTCTTAGACAAACTGCAATACTAGTTGTCTAGCTGGATTTAGTAAAAACTTGTGGCTTAAAAAAAAAGTCTTGTAATCTTTAAATAAAAAGTTGTTTTTTTTTTTTTTTTTTTTACTTGGGCGGAAATTGAGTTACTTAGTTCGTTTTGACTGCACTTAAGGTTATTGCTGCAGTTTCTTCCTCTTTTTTATTTTTAAATTAAATTTAAGGCTATTTTAAAAACAACAAGACATTTTTAAGTTTTTAATAAAATTGAGTTGAATTTACATTTAAATAACCCACGTCGTATGATTAATATTGTTGACACTAGAATATTAATCATACGTGCTAGTGATTAACCGAGAACCAGAGAGAAGTTCTCTCAAATTAAAATTAATAAATAATAAAAAGGTGTTCGTTCAAAAAATCATGTTTTCAAAGAAAAATAAATTTAAGAAAAAATTCAAGTAATTCTTGAAATAATTAAATTAAATTAACGCCCGTTATTACAACTTTCGATAGTTAAAATTAAGATTTTTTGGGTCAAATAACCGGCTTTTTTAGTTTCAAATTTAGGTGGATAGTTAAGGACACACTAACTGATAATTAGCTTATTGATATTTTTAATATAATGTCTAACCAAAAGCTTGATATTTGACTTATAAAATCTTAGTTTTAACTATCGGTAGCTTGTAATAATGGTCCTAAGTCATTTATTAGTGAGTTGTGTGGTTAAATAAAGGCCAGTATTTTGTATATCTTTTTTTTAACCTCAAAATAAAATAGAACAAAATTATAAATCAGCCATTTTTGGTTGTTGTACATGGTAACTTGTGCAGTGGTGAATCGTTTACTCTTAAAATTAACTGAAAATTAATGAATTACACAGAAAAATATAAAGTTATAAATAACAACATGTCGAACTCTTTTTTAAAGTTACTAAGCAGTTCAGTACTGTATTCTATTTGCGTATTTTTTTAAATAATTTTTTTTGCTATCTTTGAGGTGGCAAGAATTTGGCGGAATTAAAAAAGAAATTATTTAAAAAAAAAAATAAAAATTTTTGTTCCACTTACAGAAAACAACTTCGGTTATGGTTCTGAAATCTATATTTCAATAACTTTCATCTCCTATACAGAAGGGAAACGCAACATCTCGATTTTGATGTATTTTTTTAACCGAAAGAATTTCAATATTAAAAAAAATTCCTCAAAATCTGTATAGTTTTTATAAACAAACTCTATAATTCTGAAATCTATATTTCAGAGTTATCCGAAATTTATAATTCAGAATTATCTCTCAATTTTATTTGGTTTTTTTTGAAGTTGTTTCTTTGTTTTCAATAATTTTTGTAAAAAAAAAATATGTTTTTTTATAAACAACACAAATCCGCGCAGCTTCTTGGCTTGTCTGCAAAAAACACCCAAGGTCTAGGCTGGGATCGAACCTGCGACCCCCAGATTGATAGGTTAGTATGCTACCTACTAGTCTACAGGGGCACCCAGCTTTGCCAAAAGCTAGAAAAAATAAGCTATTATAAATTGACCCAAAAAAAAGACTAGAAAAAGTTAAATAAATTTTATTTAAATCAAGTTTTAAATTTACAGAATAAAGTCCTTTGTGTTTATAGAATTTTATTTATTTTCATTATTCTAAAAAAAAGTTATTTAAGACTAGAAAAAAAACCAAAAACTAAATCATAAATTACTTAGCCAAATGCCAGAAAAAAATCTAAATCTAGCCTTAAAAATTCTAAAATGTCAACACTATACAGAATTAACAAAATGCAGCCAACTTCAGTCACTTTAAAAACTCTTCACTAAAACCAATATGACTTTAAATGCTGTAATCACACGAGCATTAAAAATAAAAAAAAAAGATAAATTAATAAAAAAAACTTTTACTCACAAGAACAACAAAAAATATATATAAAACTTTCAATTGAAACTTAATGCCAAAATTGGCAACTAACCACATTTCATCAAGTATCAATTTAAAGCTCATCCATTTGATACGTGTACGAGTGCATAAGTAAAACTTTCCAACTCTATAGTCTGTCCGTATGTCATTTTCTTGCAAAATAAAAAACTTTTTTCTTCATTTTTTTCTTCTTTTGCTTAAACAAACACTCGAAAGTGATTTAAAAAAAAAAAAAAGAAAATACTCAAGTTGTCTGTCAACTTATGCTTCCGCACAATTTCATTGCCAAAATCTGCAACAAAAAGAGAAGGAAAAAGTCGAGAAAGTCTTTTACACACATGCTTGAAGAAAAATATATACAAGGAAAGAAGATAAGAAATAAACTGCAACAATTTCTTTAAACATTTTATTGACGTACGTGCATATTCTGCTGTAGCCTGTTGCTAGCAAGCAACTTGATTAAAGTAAACAAAAAGTAAGAGGGTATAAGACGGAGGAGTTAGAGAAAAACAAAAACAATTTTTTTTAAGACATAAACGATGATATGCTCCTTTTAATTTTGCTGTACCCATATCAATTTAGTTTTACAAGTAAAATAAAAATTCTTAAGACTTTTTTGTTTAATATTTTCATTTAAGCTTTTAAAGCTTAAATAAAAAAAATAATAAATAAAAGAAATTAAAATGGCTATTTTGTTAAGCTTGAGGTCTTATTTTTCAAAAATTTATTTTTATATCGATATTTCGCTCCAATTTTTGTAGCTTTTTCAGGATATAATTATAAATTAATCAAATTATTAAATTGGAGCGAAATATCGATATAAAAATAAATTTTTGAAAAATAAGACCTCAAGCTTAACAAAATAGCCATTTTAATTAAAAAGAAAAAGGTCAAATAAAACTAACTAATAATAAAAGAAATTTAAAAAGGTACAAATAGAAGTCTAATCACTGCATTCAAAAGCGAGTATGCTATCGAATAATATTCTGATGCGATATCTGTCGCATCATAATTTTTCTTTTCCAAATTGTTCAAAGATTTTTACACAAATGCTTGTCAAATGCAGTTAAATAAATAATTGTAGCATCAATTGTGCAAAAAGAATTTTTAAATGAAAAATTGCTTCTTCTGACAAAAAATAAAAATTTATTAAAAATTTTTTTCAATCTAAATTTTAATAAAACTTGAATATTTTGTAACTTTTTGTTGAGCGTGCTCGTTAACAAAAAAAGTAATTTGTTTTGGTTACGACAGCTAGTTTGGTATAGAATGATATTTACTTAGATTACGCTCGATCGAATGATATCACCTCATATTACAATAAATCGTACTCGATAACGAGTGCCATAATAACAAAGTGAAAAATTTCCATCAATTTTGCTCGATATCGAAAACGATCATTAGACCCCAGGTTCGAAGACTCACTATCGAATGCTATCACCTCACATTACGATACAGTTTCCTCGATATCGAGGATTTGATAAAAATTAAAAATCCAAAAATTCATCAAACACATTTTTGCAGTTTTTCTAAAGGAAATTTTTTTAATAAGCGTTTATTAAACAAAAATGTTTCTTTATTAATTTGGCTGTTGTTATTTAAAAAACTCAATATAATTGGAATTAAATGCAAAAGATATATTTTTTTTTAATTTTGTTAAACAAAAATTTCAGAATGACCAGTAGTGAGGCCAAAAGCTTTGAATTTTTTTAAGTTTTAGCATCATTTTCTCTTACATGTAATTGTCACTAAATACCACTTTTAATAACTTTAACAGCATCAGCAATCTTGGAAAATTTGTTGCTTAAACTGCTTTAAAACACAAATAAAAACTTTAAACTTTTCAATCTAAGAAAGAAAAAATTTATTTAAAAAAAAAGTCAAGTCAATGTGATTGTTTTCGAGCAGACATGGAAAATTTAAATATAAAAAAAAAAAATTTGAAATCACTAACCCCCTTATCAAAAAAAATTAACGTAAACTTTAAAGTCAACGTTATCGAAATTTTTTAATAAATCTTACTTTAATGTCTACGTCAACTTTTTTTGGATAAGAGCATAGATGTTTTTGCCCGGTCTCACCCGGCCCCATTGTTCATTACGTGAGTCGGTAGAGAGTGTATGTAGGAATTTTTAGAGAAATCCGTTTACAAATAGAATTTTAATTGTTAAAAAACCTACTTTATGAAGTGGTTCATGTTTTTGCTATCATTTTTATCAAAGGCGTTTAAAACAAATTTTCAAATAAAATATTTCAAAGCATAAGTTCAGGCTTAAATTAAGTAAGGACACACATTTTTTTTTTTTTTTTTTGAACAGTGGCTAGTGAAAATCTTTGAAAAGTGGGCGTAAAAATGGGAGTATAGAAACTATACTCCAATTTTTAAATCTGTTTTTCTCATAGGTGCTGCACAATTTGTGTGTAGTATTCAATTCACAATTTTAATAAGAAAAGAAATTAATACATTTAAAAAAATTTAATTTTTTTTAACGACAAATCCGGCATTAATAAATAAAAATAAAAAAATTTTATTTAAAAAAAATTGTAAATTATGATAGAATTTTTAATGCAAAACATTTTGTATACTGATGAAGAATTCCATCTCTGTTTTGGCTTATTTTAAATTATGTGCACAAGCATATAGGAAAACTTACCAGCATGTGCTTTTTTTTTTTTGTTACATGTGTAAGTAATCTCAGACACTATGGTATCACGCTTGTATAAGCTTCAAGTGGATTTGTTATTGCAAACGCCCTGCTACCTTTCTCTGACATGCCTCTTTAGATTTTTTATTTAGTTTCCTAGTTGATTTAGATTTTCTTAAAAAAAGAAAACAACTACAACTTGACTTTTGCTTTTGGTTTGACATGTCTGTCTAGAGATTGTAAATATTCCGCCTGCAGTGCATTTTTCAATTTTCTTCTCTACATGGAAAGCTGAGTTTTAAGAAATAAAAAATGAAACAAATGAAAAAAAATAGAAAACACATAATCATGATAAACTTTAAGTTTTAAGCTTTTTTTTTTTCTTATTATTTTAGGGTTTGTAACCTGGCTGCTGGAAAGAAAAACTAAATAATAAAATAATGAAAAAGTAGCAGAGCTGTAACGTTTACTCTGTTTGATTTTGATTACAATAATGTAAGACATTTGCATAAATTTCAAAGTTAACTTGAGTGAAACAGTGGTGTCAACCCACATTGAAATTATTTAAAATTTAATTTAATTAAATTAAAATATTTTAATGTCTTTTGAAAAAAAATTCTTTGCCGGCTTTACAGCTTAAGGTTTGTATTCAAAGAGACTAATAACAACTTCAAGTATAAATTATAACAAATTTTTCATACAAATTTGTCTCAATATCGTGCTACTTTAATTTTCATTGAATACAAGCATAAGTTTTTAATCCTTTAGTTTGGGTGTTAGTTACAGTCTTAGGCCTTTTTAATATAAAATATTTTGGGCCATAATCATAATGACAAAAAAGTAGGCTTTTATTAAGAGCTGACTTTTGTTCATAAGAATTATATGAATTTAAAGTCGTTTTTAAAAAGATACCGACTTTATTACTGCAGCTTTAAATTTAAAAAAAAAATTTTAATTTCTAATTGTGCTTGTTAAACCACTGTGGCAATGACACACTGCTTATGCAGTGTTTTGTTACAGCTCTCATGCTGTGCTGGCTGGTATATACATTCTGGACTTTGTTTTTCTTTTGGCTTTTGCCTTTAAGTCCATCCTAGTCTATTGTTTACTTTTAAATCCAAAGAAAAAATATGAAAGAAAAAATATAAAAATCATGTCTTGTATGGGATGCGTTGCCGTTGACTAAGATGATGACTCTGCTGACAAGGAAACGACCCTTTTTTTTTTGTTTTGTTGTTAGTGCCTTCTGCTGGTTGTTGTGTTGCTTTTTAACTTTGCTTTGCTCAAAAAAAAAACAAAAAAAGGAAATGCAATTTGGTGTGCGTGTATGTTTGTTTTATTATTTTTTTTTTCCAATAATCTTGGTTAGTATTTTTACGCTACAAGCGTGAAAACTCCTTCAAGAGGAAAATTTGCTTAAACTTTTTTTTTTTTTTTGTTTTTTTGCCCAAGTCATAGTCACGTGAATTTTGCATGAAAATTCTGTTGCTGCAAGAAAACTAAGGGCAGGTAAACAACCAAACTCAAATCATGCTTATGTGTGTTTTTATTTATTTATATTTGGCTTTTTAAGAAATCAGTTTGCTAACAAACAGCAGCACACAGTTTGCCACAGCCAAGAAGTCAGACTCTTAAAATTCAAAAAAAAAAAAAAAAAAAACTTTAGTTTTGTATAATGTTAGACTTGTGTATGTGTGTGCGTGTGTGTGTGTGTGTGTGCCCTTTGTTTTGGTTTTATTTTATTTTATTTTTTCTTACATTTATTACAGCTCCTCCTGTTGCTTTGGTTTCTGGAGTCCTTGTTGTTGCAAAGAAAACAATGCCACATCTTTAAGACGCTTATAGATATAAATCTCAATAATCGTTTATCATGACAACGGTTGCTATTTCCTTGCGATGATACCTTCATTTTCTTTTTCTTACGCTCTATTGTGCAAATGCTGAACTGCGTGTGTTTAAGTTTTCTTTTTTTTTTTTTTTGTTCGTGTGTCTATCTTCGCTTGGCACCTGCTGTCATATGTTTAATGTGTAAAAAAAAAACTGTGCAAACTTTAAACAAATTGGTAAGCACGTTTAAATTTCTTTTTTTTTTTCGTTTCGCTCCTGCTGTTTTCTTTTTTTTTTTTTTTTTTTTTTGTTAAACAGCTGCTTGCTGGGAGAATTAAAATTTGTCTTGTGATTATTTTCTTCTTCTCCTTCTGCTTCTACTTTTTCGTTTTCATGTTGGCATTATTGGCGTTTAACAATAATCAAGATGAATTTGTTTGTTGTCAATTTTACGCTTTAATGATGGTAAACAATTTTAGAAAATGTCATTGGATTTACCTATAAGATGATTGGTGAAATATGGGCAAATTGTTAATAAAAACGTGATAGTCTACTTAGCTGCAAAATGGCTTTATTTAACAACAGGCGTTTTTAAATTAAAAGAAAAAATAATAAAAAATAGAAAATTATATTAAAGCCGCTAAAATTATTTTTCTCTTTGTTTATAAATAAAATTTTAAATTAATTAAATTGAATTTCCCTAAATAGTTCTTAAAAAAATAAGGTTTTGTAAGAAAATCAACTTTAAAAAAAAAGTGTAGGCGAAATAAATCAGGTAGCAGCTGAATGTTTTTTTAAGGATGGGGGTTAACGTCAACCCCAAAGAGACCTGTAAAGCGATTCAGTAAATTTTAGAACCAACATTCGTTTTGACAAAACAAGTATAACGATATTTTATTGAATTCGGTATTCAGTAACTTTCCGACAAAAATATTTGGAGTTTGCGACGACATAAATAATCATCGCAACTAATAATCATCGTAAAGAATGTTACGAAAAGAGAATAATTTAAGCTACAAGAAGTGCATAACAGACAGAAGAATAAAAAAATCAGAATAAGAAGAACCAAAAGTGACTTAAACCTATTACGGTTTCTCATGATCGATTCCTATAGTCTCCAGCACACAAAAGAGAGACAAATAGTGCTTTTTAGGTTTGAATTACCAAAAAAAAATTTATTATTTTGTTAGTCCGTGTAATTGCATGGTTTTAACCCTACACTCAGAAAAAACACATGTACTGAATTGAAGTAAAAATATTTACTTAAAAAGAGTTAAAAAAATTTCTTAATTTTAGCAAAATTTTACTTAAATTGGAGAAAATTTACTTATAAAAAAAATTTATTATATATAAAAATTTATTAAATATAAGGAAGTATGTAACCAATTCATATACTGAAAAATAGTCCTTAAGTTCCCATAAGAAAATAATAAATTTCAGGAAAAATTTATTTAAAAAAAATTTTTTTTTTTGGTTGGGAAGGTGGGATTATGTTGGACTCCGCAAAAACGCCTAACAACTAAGCCCCACAACCCGTCTTCTGGAGACTCCTTATCAATGCACTACTCATCGCATTATTTAGGAACGACCCCTTTCTTGGATCTTCTTGCCATTTTCTATTATCATGCTTTGTCAAGCCTCATCCTTTTAATGTATTTTATTGTCTTCTGTGTTGGTCTATTCTTCTATCTTCTCTATATACAATATTCCAGATGTCTGCTTGTGTGTTCAGGCCTCATCCTTTTAATGTCTTCTATTGCCTTCTGTGTTGGTCTATTCTGAGGCTTCCTCCTCAGTATCTTGTCTATGTCGCGATATACGAGATTCCAGATATATTCTTGTGTGTGGAGAGGCAGCTCGCACTTACACAACCTTATAAATGCAATGTTGCAAGTGATTCTCTATTATTGCTACTAATCAGGCCTCTGGGAAAACGTTTCTGTAACACAAACCATCATTTCGCTTAGATATTTTATATCGAATGCAGCTACTCAAAGAATTTACTTTTTTCCATACAAATTTTCTACACAAGTTTAACGCTTGTGCTATGGAAACAGTTTTTATTAAATAAATTGTTAAAAAAAGAAAGCAATTCCATTACTTACTTGACTCTACACTCTAGCAAGTAAATCCAAGTTGCATTAAATAACTTAAAAATGCTTCTTTTGGCTTTAAAAAACATTAAAAGAAAAAAATATTAAAACAATAAATAAAAAGTTTTGTGCTTTGTCTTTGGTCTCAAAGCAAAACTGCAGCAAAGAAAGCAGAGCAGGAAAAAAAAATACTCAAACAAATAAATTTTATTTTATTTATACGGAAAACATTTGTTGTGGAATAATATTGTTGAAGCTTATATTCATAAGCCACAATCCATTACTCCCGGCTTGCAAACAACTAAATCACGGCAAGTGCAAAACTTTTGACATTTTTGCCACTTCATATAAACAGCAGCCGCTACAAAGCAACATTACAATAACAACAGCAACAACAAAAAGAATATCAGCAAAGTAGTCATAAAAACTATTTCAAAAACAAACAAAAAAACGAAAATAACAACGTTTTTTAGTTGTTGCCACAAACAACAAAAAATAACTAACAAATCTCTTGAAAAGTGAAATGAAGTATTTGTGTGTGTGTGTGTGTGTGATTTGGCAACAAAAGAAAAAAGTGCAAAACTGTGATTCTGCATAAACAAATTGAAATCACAAACACCAGTTCTACTGTTGCAGATTTGTTACACAATTTTTTTGTTTATTCACTTAAACGACAAAACTCCTGGGTGTGCATACATTTTTGGGAGTTTTATGTCTGTGTTATTTTCAATTGTTTGCATGCACTTTTCTTTCTTTTTTTTTGCATAATAAACAATATGAAGCAACAAATAGCAGACTGAGAATCATTTACTTGCCCTCCTCTGGATTTGTTAATTTTTTTTTTGGAAGTGAAATGAAATAAATAAAAATTTTAAAATTAAATTAATTTCAAATAAAAGAGAAAAAAATATATTTTTAATTTTTTTGTTCAGCAAAATTGGCTAGACTCTTAAAATGGCGATGGTCTTATTACTAGTCTAGTCATAAACTTTATTTTCATTGTCTTAAGTCAACACTTCTGCCACCTTTAAGAAAGACAAACCACAAAAACCCATAAAACGTAATGCTAAACCACAAAAGTCTATAAAACATTTGTGACTGCGCTTTACTTTTACCTTTCACACGCACACACCCCCCAACACCTGCCATCACTATAAAAAAAAAAACCGAAAATAATTTTCACTTGTGTAAATATAAAGTTGTCACTTGACTATGTGACATAATATTTATTATAAGCATGATGATATTTAACTTATGATGACAATTTTGCTGGTTTAACCGCAAACACACATACACACCCTCAAACAACAATAAAAACTACAAAGAAAGTAGGTACCTAGTGTAACACCACAAGTTATAAAATATGTGGTAGACGCTAGATCATCATACAAGCATCAACTGAAACAGTAGTAGTTCACCAAATAGTACAACAAAAAATAAAACAAAGAAAACCAAAAAATATTTTCAGTATTTACTGCATGACTTCACATTTGAAAAATTCCTGGCGTACACAAAATAATTGTCCTTACAGTAACAAAGAGAACAGAAATGTAATTCCTATTAAAAAAGTTTCTCTGGTTTTAATCTCATTTTTACTTTCATCTGCATCCTGATCTCTAATTTGAGAAATGTCGCATTCGATATCAAATGAAATACAATGAAATTCTAGTCTTTCGCTGCAGTTTGTTCCATAGCGAACACGTCGATTTGGCCTCAGTGTTGAAAAAAAAATTTACTGTGGGAGAAGAATAGGTTTCGCCTTCAAATGACTTATTTTTGTACTTTTTCTTCTTCGTCTTTTTCATCTTAATTTTCTTCTTTTCTTCTTCTTCGTCTTTTTTTTTTTTCTTTATCTTCTTCAACTATTTCATTTTCTTTTTCTCCTTCTTCTTTCTCTTCATCTTCTTCTTCTTATTTGTTTTCATCTTCGTCTTCTTTTTTTCTTCATCTTCTTCGCCTTCTTTGTCTTCTTCTTTTTCGTCTTTCTCATCATCGTCTCTTTTTCTTGTTCTTCTTCGTCTTTTTAATTTTCGTATTCTTGTTCTTCTTCGTTTTCTTTGTTTTCTTCATCTTCGTCTTTCTCATCATCGTCTTCTTTTTCTTGTTCTTCTTCGCCTTTTAATCTTCTTTTTTTTCTTCGTGTTCTTCTTCTTCATCTTCGTCTTCTTTTTCTTTTTTATCTTCTTTTTCTCCTTCTTCTTTCTCTTCATCTTCTTCTTCTAATTTGTTTTCATCTTCTTTTTTTCTTCATCTTCTTCGCCTTCTTTGTTTTCTTCTTCTTCGTCTTTCTCATCATCGTTTTCTTTTTCTTGTTCTTCTTCGCCTTTTCTATCTTCTTTTTTTCTTCGTGTTCTTCTTCTTCTTCATCTTCGTCTTCTTTTTCTTTTTTTATCTTCTTCCCCTATTTCATTTTCTTTTTCTCCTTCTTCGTTTTTTTCATCTTCTTCTTCTTCGTTTTCATCTTCGTCTTCTTTTTTTTTTAAATCACCTTATACGCCTTTTTCATCTTCTTATTCGTCTTCTTTTTCCTCTTTGTCATAGTTTCCATCTATTTCTTCTTCTTCGTCTTCGTCTTCTCTTCTTAATATTTTCCTACTTCTTATTATCTTTCTACCTCTCATGGCTTCAAAATCCTTCTATCGCCATCCTTCTTCTTTATTTTTTTTTTTTTTTTTTTTTTTCTTACGGACCAGATCAGTGGAGCAACACTGTCTGTTTTTATTATTTGAGCGCCCTAATCTAAGCCAATTAAATAATTATTGCATTGATTGAATATTTCATTGTTTCTATTAAAAATTTAGTAAAAATGACACAATTTCTTTTACTACAATTTTTAATTTTTGTATAGATTTTTCGCAGTGTAAAATCATTTTGTTAAAATTTAAACGAGATTGCAACACTTGTTAGTGCATTTCCTGCTTCTTGTAGCCTTAACTAGATGACGTGTAGTTTCAGCAAAATGGCGCTACCTGTCACACAACGCGTAAAACCATATATTTAATGTAGCAAGAAATTACAAAGTGCCCTTTCACTGGGACACCCTTTCATAGATATAAATACGCACCATTACCCGCATATCAGCCGTTAGAACCCATAATTTACTTTTAAAAAACATCATATTTTTTGTCTTGAATTTCTAAGAATCCTAAAAAGTTGTAATGCCTGGCAACTCCATCCTTTGTTATGTCTGTTTTTTTCATATTTGTTTAACTTAAAATATTTTCTTTCCTCTTTTTTTTTTTTTTAGAACAAACAACCAACAACAAGAGTCCTTAGATGACAATTATTATTTTTATTACACTTGGTGTATGTTTGTGTTGGCCAACTTAAGTCATGCGAATGCACACTCTGGCATATGCATCGTGTAGTAATTTCACACACCTTGTGGCGGTAAGTATGAAACGGTTTAGAGCTGCATCTTAACATTTATTTACTGTTGATATTTATATTTTCTTTGTGTTTTTAGTGGCTTTTTTTATGTGGTTAAAAATGAAACAAAACAAAAATATTTTATCATGATGCTGTCTAGTTGTATTAAAGTCCTAAATAAGAAATTTTATTTTTATGAAATTTAGTTTTAGTGTTATTGGTTGTTTATAAAAAGTGTTAATGGAAAAAACGAAGCAGAAATAAAAAAAAACCAGGTTGAAATCGGGTTTCGACAGCAGCGGTCTGTAATTTTTTAAACAAAAGTTCGTTGTCGACGAAACCTGCATGTAACCTGGTAAAAACAACTTGACATGTTTATTCACTGTAATAATTTCAAATGAAAAGTTTTAGTGCAATTTTTTTTATTATTTTTATTAAATTCACTTTATTATTAAAAATGCTAATATAAATCTTGATTATTTGACCTTTTCTATCTGAAATTATTTATTCAGCTCAATGCTTACTGAGTTTTTTGTTTGAATATTTGAATCTTTTTGTAAATATTGATTAATAATTCTTATTTAGTCAATAGCTTTTATAATATAAAGGTTCTAATGTTTGCAAGAAACGTAGGGAGTAATCTATTGATGAATCAGAGTAGCGTCTGACGAAATGGTCCATATAGATATGCTCTCCCCTTCAGTACTTATTTTACTGAATAAATAACTAATGAGAATATCATGAGTAAAAGAATAAATTTTAAAACCAACACAATTTCTGGAATTAAGCACAAATAAAGTTAATATTTTTTTAAATAATTAAAATATATAAAAAGACCTAAAAGCTTAAAAAAATATTTATTTATTTATTTAAAAAAATGCTAATAAATAAAATTTTTTAAAATCACCAGCAAGTGCAGTAGCAGCCCGTAAAAACATTTAAAAAATTTTAAAAATTTATGAATCTCGTAAGGTCATGCAAAACTTAGATAAAAAAATATTTAATAAAAAAACAAGATTTCCGCAAAACTATTTCTCCTTTTATAAAAAGGACAAAAAAGCTGAATTTTGTAAACAAAAAAATAACTTTCAGAAGGCCCAATCTTTTTTTTTTTCTATTATTCTTGCAGTGAATTTTTGTTTAATGAAATGAATATTGTACGCGTTTGATACGCGTTTGATATTACGTTATGTGGTTTGATCTTATTAGCTCAATCATTTGATTGAAAATGCATGCTGCTGTCGTGTATGGGCCGCTTAGAAAAAGCTTTGAATAATTGACAAGAGAAAGAGAGAGAGAGAAAGAGAGAGAGAGAGAAAAGCAGCCTATAGATATTCTAACTAACTGATTTAGCTGCTTTCATAATTTACTAGACAAAGCGAGAAAAAGCAGCTAATAATTTTCTCCTCCCTTAAAGAAATGACTTACGGTCTAGAATTGACAAGTCCATAAAAATCACTTAATTGAGCGTGTATGCTGCTGTCGTGTATGATCCGCTTGCATAATATTCAAGAGAAAGACGGAGAGTGAGAGAGAAAGCAACAATTAGCTACTTTAACAAACTGATTTAGTGCTTTGACTTTGAAATGTTTCTATAATTTGCTAGACATAGAGAGAAAAAAGCTGCTAATCCCTAAGGAACTGACTAGCGAACTCGAATTGCCAAGTCTATAAACAAAATAAAAATATTGATGTTACGTTACGTGATTCTATCGTGTATGCGCTCATTAAAAAGCCTATATAATTTTCAAAAGCAAGAGATAGAGAAAATCAGCTTATAGCTAATCCAACAAACTGACTTGTAGCCTGTTCAGCGATGTCACAAGAAACCCTAGGCCCACGAAAGCAAAACACATTTGTTTCACAAACAAAAGCAATACACGAAAACTTGTTGTTGTTGAAATGTGATTTTCTTACGTTTGCTAGAGTTTTCTTTGGACATCTTGTGAAAAATCTATTAGTGCTTTAACTGATTTTGCATTACTTTGCTAGAGCAAGAGAAAAAAAATCTGTTCTGTTTTTAATTCAAATTTTCAAATTGCCAAGTCCATAAACAAAATATTGCAACAATACATTCTCTTCTATAAAAATATTAAAAAAAAATTATAATCGAAAAAACTAAATTTCAAGACAAAGAAATATAATCTAAAAATCGTATACAAAAAAAAATTTTTAAATTTTGAATTGCGGTTAAAGGATGCAGACATTTCAACAAATAACATACAATGTCGGCCACACATAAATAGAAAAACAAAGCCAACAAATCAGAGCAGGGCAAACACAGATCATCATCAGCATACAAGCAAAGATTTTGCTTAAAGAAATGTTAAAAAACCAACAAGTTTAAAGCTAAAATGTAAAAACAAATAAAGTTATTTAGAGAGCTTTATATGAGCCTTACACTGCTGCCAATCCAAAAAAAAAAAAAATTTATACAAATCAAGTTTGTGCTTAAGGATACATTGAAGCTTGCCAAAACCAAACCAAAAATGTCATTCTATCTAAAAGGCAACTACAATGGGAACCAGAATAATACAACAACAACAACACTTTTACAAAAAGATATCTTGCTTTCAAATTGACCAGACACTTGCAAAGATTTATATGAAAAAAAAAATACGAATTTAGAAGTTTTATCTCAGATAAAAATGGAACCAGCAGCTAGTATTTTTGATGGCTATTTAAGCTTCTTGGATAAACTTTCTGATTTCCATAATTTAATAATTCCAAATACTTTTGAATATATTGCCCTTTATTCCTCAACTATTTACATTTTATAAAGTTATTGAGTTAATTTCGACTACAAGTCAATTTTTACTCAACCCATTGATTTTGGATTTTTCCTTACTAATACAGAAATAATAAATAATTTTAATAAAGATCACAAATTTGAGCAATATTTCATTGATGCAGTGAAATATTTCAATAACTGAAAAATAAAATTATTCACTGAGAGACAACCTCAAAGACAACAAAAGCTGCTAAGCAGAACAAGCTTAATCAATCAATGACAACGTTTCATTAGACTAAGGTGGGGGATACACACATCAAATTTCAACATCAATCAATGCATTTGTGTGGGTTTTTTTTTTTAATGGAAGACACTTGTATACGATGTGCATAAATTTGACGAAAATCAAAACTAGTTTAATTTTTGTAATACGCACACAAATGCATTGATTGATGTTGAAATTTGATGTGTTTATCCTCCGCTTAATGACAGCATTTCATTGATTCAATGAAATATTTAATTAAATGATTGAATATTTCCTTAAATTAATGAAATATTTTATTAGTCTAATGAAACGTCTCATGGGTTGAAAATAATGAATTTTTACAGAACGAGAATTTTTTTTAATTCTCTGAATTTTATTTTAAAAAAAATACAAACAAACAAAAGTTATTTATTTGTCTTATGAAATATTTCATTAATTTAAAGAAATATTTTCATTAATTTTATGAAATATTCGTCAATGTAATGAAATATTTTCATTAATTCAATGAAGATATTTCCATAATTTAATGAAAATATTTCATTAATTCAATGAAAATATTTTCATTAATTCAATGAAAATATTTCATTAATTCAATTAAAATATTTCATTAATTCAATGAAAATATTTCATTAATTCAATTAAAATATTTAATTAATTCAATGAAAATATTTCATTAATTCAATGAAAATATTTCATTAATTCAATGAAAATATTTAATTAATTCAATGAACATTTTTGTTTATTTAATTAAAAATATTTAATTAATTCACATAAATTATGAAATATTTCATTCAATTAGTTTTAATGAAAGAGTTTCATTGGATTTAACAGAAACAAATATTTTTCAGTGTAGTTGTGGGTTAAGCAGCACCAAAAAAAATCTGCAGAAAAAACTATTATTTTTTAAGAATTTTTTTTGTACACCAAAAAGCAAAACTCTTTTTAATAAAAAATTCGTTTTGCAGTTCATTTGATATTCCACATACGCTGTTGAATGTTCAGCGAATATCAAGCATCAAATGCACAGGGTACCCAAATAAGAAAACAGAAGCTGGCTCCTTTTGGTGCTCTGATGAGGTCCCTTGGTGATACCTGTGTAAAAGGAAGTGAAGAAGGACAGCAATAGAAATAGAAAATTGAAAAGAAATAAATAAGAGACAGATAGAAGAAGACGATAAGTCCAATAATAAACAGCAATTGCATTTCCAAATGGTGTTTTTACTATTTAAAAGCTTTTAAATTATTAGTTTTTAGACGTTTAGTAAGAGATTATTAAACGTTAATTTTAGTTGCTGCAACTCTTGAGTTTATAGAAGACAGAATAAAAAAGACTGGAAAAGGGTAAGACTTAAGACTTGCTATCACTTGACAATTCTCTTTTGTTCTCTATTCGTGGCTTTTAATATTTGAAATTGAATTGATTGTGTGAAAGAAAGCTAAATTTGATGAAACAATATTTTTGTACAACTTTAAAAGAGGGTGAAGAAAAATTAATGCTCAACTAAAATTGCCCTGTATGTTCTTCGAGCACTTCAGCACAGCTTCAACAATTTAATTATGAACTAAATAATATTCCTGCTTGCTAGCACTGTTAGTGCTAGACTAATAACAATTTTTTTCTTAAAGGCCTCCTTGAAAAAAAATGTATATAGTTTTTGCTGATTCCTTTAGTCCCTTGTAAGAAAAATAATAATTTCTGGTCACATTAACTTTTTGTATTGCAATATTATCTTTTTAGTAGTCAATACTTTGTTTAGGCTCCTTCCTCTCCTTTAATTATAATTAACATTTAATGCAAAACCACTTTTATTTAATACAAACACTTGCACACATTTACTACAAACAGCACAAGTGCTTTAGAACTTTAGAAGACTAAAAAAAAAACAAAAATACAAATATGTGACTCTTTGCTTTGAAAGCAATAATAGCCAACAAAAGTGGGTGGTTGCCTTAACTCAAATGCATGCTGAAACCAAATAACTCAATAAGTGAGTTACATGTTGTTAACCAAAATGTAAACACCACAAAATTCAAACATTGTTAACACTTCTTACAAAAGGCATAATGCAACCATATACAACACATACACACACACATATTCACATTGTAACATTAGAGTTGTAGGCATGTATATGCATGTTGCTGTATGTGGATGCATACGAGTAAAATTTGTTTTCTAAAAAAAAAATAGAAACGAACTCTTTAGTTTCTCTTGTAGAAAAAAAAATACATTTAACACATTTTTAATGAAAATGTGACTTTAGGTAAGGGCTTCAGCTTTTTAACTTCATTTTAAAAATGATTACATACCCACACACACACACACAAACTTTGAACAACAATAAAGATATTCTCTTTCTTCTGCTTCACTATTCACTTTTTTCTGGTGCACTGACCATCCATCTCTGTCTTCCTGCTTTACCCTCCTCTATCTTGCTTTCTCTCTCTATCTTTCTCTATGTTATAACCAATAAATGTTTGCTAAGTCTACAAGCTCTCGCTCTAACAGAGTTGCCAAAAACTCTTTTTTTCTGACCCCAAAACTGAAGCTAAAAATTCCCCAAAAATGTTTAAATTTACTTTTGTTTTTTTTTTTTTTTTGTTAAAAAAAAATACTCTTACACGCTACACAGTCAAACAAATGTAAGAACTTTTCAAAAAGATGTAAAAATAATTTTGTGCTTTCAAAACTAGTTACTTACGAATATTTACAATATTTTTTTTTCAAAAGATAGCCAATCAACTCTAAAAGCATTAGCAAGCTTTTTCTTCAGATTGTATAGGCTTCTCGGTCCTAAAGCAGGAATTCAGCTACTCTGGTATTATTATTGGAACATGAAGGCCATACAGGCAATGAAATGATCCATTCTGCGGTCTGAACAATAACTTAACTTATGCTTTTCTAACGAAAGCAACAAGATTTCCAACCACTTCAGTTGTGAAAACTAAATTTGTTTTCAAGCACAAAATTCAGTTGTGAGAATTATTTTTTTAGTTGCAGTAACTATAGACCAAAACCTAGTTCTCCTAAAAAAAATTTAAGCTGTAAGACCGATTTACTATTGTAACATATAAAAAATTCAACGGCCACAGCTGACTTTTTGATTGCAAACAAATTTAATTCTTACAACCGAAGTAGTTTTCACAGTGTGGAGACTCTAAGCAGGCATATAGCAGTCAAAGAGATTCATTAAATTCGAACGTATTATATTAGAGCAGATGTTGTTCTTAACCTCAAACTCTATAGTGAATCGTTGACAGGACAAGCATAAAATTGCTGTGGTACATGACGACTCCTAACGCTTCTGTCAAGAATGACAAGAAACATCGGAATATAAATTTTCTGTACGTTTCGTAGGTAGACGGAGAATTAGCTACCTAGACAGTGGATACTGAGCCAAGAAAACGTAGTTGAAATGAATCTCCCAACAATCAAGAGATTCACAAGGAGTCTTGGATTATTTTAGCTGGAAACTGGACTGCATAGTTGATCTGACAGGTTGATGTGCAATTAAAGCGCGTAAATATTGATATTTTTAACAGTTAGTGAATGATAGCTCTTTAAAAAAATGTATTGGCTCTTCAAAACGTCGTTGGCTGTGGCATATTAAAAGCATACTCGTGACACAGTATTTAAATTTTAATACTATTTAATACGACTAATTAAAAAAAAATTGCTCACTGGTAACCCTGATTGTTAAAATGCAAAACAAGCCCATAAATAAGCGCCCTACCAGCAAACAAACATTCATGTATTCACTAAAAATGAAATGAATTAAAAGTCATGACATTGTCCTCCAAACAAACACTTTACACAACCGAACATGCAACAAACACTCAAATTTACAACAAATTACGAAAATGAAGAGTCACAACCATTTTCCGGTAGAGAAAATTGTTCATTACAGCACTTCATATCCGGTTGCACAAAATTAGAAACTTTTGCAAACAACAACATCATCACCAGCATCATCATCATCGATAGCAGCAGCATTAGCAACAGTTGCAAAAAACCCTGTAACACACAGTCAGCTTGTTTCAATTCAGTGTGTGTTTGAGTATTCATTTATTGCAACTTTGGGAATTTTAATTTTAAAACATTTTTAGGTTAAAGTTTTGGTTGTGGAATTGTTAGAAATAAAACTATGATGTTAATTGGAGCAAAATATTCAGCCTTAGTGGTAGTGAAATTAGCCACAAGGCCTATATAAAACATATAGTTGGCCTTGCCACATATCCCTTTTTTTATAACCATATCGAAACTCCTAATCAGGGATATTAAAATTTATCTTTGTGTAATTTACGTAGGTTGAAAACAATTTATTCGACTTGAGGCTGCTTTAATTCCATAGCAGGAGTTTATAAGCCTGAATTCGTAACACAACTCTGACAACTTTTTTTTTATCACAGAAAAAAACTTAATACAAGAAATTTATGAAATTTAACTTGAATTTTTAGCCTTCATCTCAGCCGTAAAGACAGGTTTTCCCCTTATATGGCATTTCTATGTATTTTCTGGTAGTAACATGGCTTTTTTCGTTTAAAATAAGTTTTTATCAGCAATAATACATTTATTAAGGAATTTTGTTATATTTAATACTATCAGAGAACACCTGGGACCATCTAAGAGTCATTCTAAATAAGATTCTAATTTAGATTACTATATATAATCGATTAAGCCTTAAGAATAAAAAGCACGGTTGTATAAAAAATGAATTTGTGTGAAGATTTATTTTAAAATATCGCATGCGATAAAAAAAATTCCATACATATTCTTCACTTAAGTACTGAATTTAAAGGGGCGTATAGAGAGATGAAGCTATATTGGCCAAACTCTTCTATTTTCAGGTAAGGGACCTAAAGGAAAACAACCACAATGGATAGGGCTTTCATCCTAGAAATACAGTTTCTCCGAATTGTATTTGTGAAATTTTCTATAAAATATCACTTAGTACAAAAAAAACCTACCGTGGCCAAACCCTTTTATCTTAAAGCATAGGACATATATCATTTTAAAGAGGAGGCTTTCTAGATTTGTAATCTATCCCCTTAATGCTCAGAAATTACTTTGGATTATTTTAAAAAAATTTTGAAATTCCTTTATACTAAAGTACTCTTGCTCTGAGAAATTTTTACCATTCCCCACTTTGTTAAGGTACCATTTCCGATTCTATCCATGAAAATTACCAAAATCAAAAAGGAATTTCATCTGTAGGTTCTAAACTTTTTGGAAGTGTTTTAAGATTTTCTGTAAAATTCGTAGTTTTTATTTTATGATGCTAAACGGAAACTGTCAAAATAATTACAGGGGTTTATGGAAATTTAAAAAAAAAATGTTAAACAGTTCAAAGTAACTTCTGAGTATTTGGGCAATAGCTTACAAATGTAAACATTCTCCTCTTTAAAACGATATATGTCTCATGGCATAATCTTTAATGGTTCGTTGAGAAGTTGCTAAAATCATTCAGAGCAACAGCACTATGGTGTATGGAAATTTCAAAATAATCCAAAGTAACTTCTGAACGAACCATAGAAGATTGCTAGATGGGAGGTCATTTAGATTTGTAATCATTAGCCCAAATACTCAGAAATTGCTTTGGATTATTTAGAAAAAAAATTTTTTTAATTCCCTAATACCCCAGTACTGCTGCTTTGAGGGTTCTTAGCCACTTCCGGACGAACCCAAGGAAATTGGTGGATGGGATATATATCATTTTAAAGAAGAGACTGTCTAGATTTGCAATTTACTACTCAAATACTCAGAAATTACTTTGGATTATTTTTAAAAAATTTTTTAAATTCCTTTATACGAGAAATTTTCCTTGCTCTGAGAAATGTTTACCATTCCCCACTTTGTTGAGGTACCATTCCCGATTTTATCTTTGAAAATTACCAAAATCAAAAAGGAATTTAATCTATAGATTCTAAACTTTCTGAAAAATTTGAAGTTTTTATTCTATGATAAAAAATGGAAATTGCAAAAATCACTTTAGAATAAAAGTGCTAGAATATAAGGAAATTTCAAAAAAAATTTAAAAATACTCCAAAGTAATTTCTTAGTATTTTGGCAGTAGATTACAAATTTAGACAGCCTCCTCTTTCAAATGATATACGTCCCATGGTTTAAGATAAAAGGGTTTGGCCATACTAGCCTTCATCTCTCTATAAACTCCTTTAAATTCAGTTCATATGTGAAGAATATGTGTGGAAAACATTTTTTAACGCATGCGATATTTTTAAAACACATATTTAACTAGACATATTTATTTTCACTTATTTAGAAAAAGATAATGTTTACGATAAAAAAATGATGCAGGTTTTCTACAGAAATACAATAGCACCAACGGTCGGCTAAACCTCCTGAGTTTCAGTTGCTTGAATTTGTAAACTTGTGTTTTAATAGACCATGAATATAATAAAGGTTTTTTTCTCCTTGTATTAAAACAACAATTACATATCGACCATGTGAAAATTTAAACTTTTCAGCTCAATTTCACGCAATACCACAATTTCATTCAATGATCATCAATCAAAATGAAAATAAGCAAAAAAATAAAAATAAAAATAAAAATAAAATCAACATGAAATGAAGCTGATGCATGTGCACATTTAAAAATTTTATAAAACAAATAATTCAAAGCAAATATTTGACCAACCAAATTAAGTCATGATGTATGAGATTTATGCAAATGAACAGCATAATATGCTGACGACAATATTAAATTATTCTATTTTATTCGAATCTATTTAAGTCAATTCATTTAAGCAATCCACCAGTTTTATTTAATAATTCATCTCCATATTATGTGGAATTTTATAACATCAGTTAGTTCAGTTGGTAGCTGTTACCAAATTTGTACGTTTCAAAATTTCAACACATTTAACACAGCACAGAAATGAAAGGAAAAAGCAAGAGAGGGTAAGAAAGAAAGAAAGAGAGAGAGCTAGGGAGACAGAGTAACTGTATAGTAGCAAAAGGAACACATGTAGTCTGTGGCATAAATTTATTTACATAATTTTACTTGCATCCAATTGGGGGATATGAATCTAAAGCTCTGCTGTATTTAGGATTGTTGCTAGTGGCTGCTTGTTGTAGTGGATGTTGATTTAAAAATAAAATTAAAAAATAAGCCAGCATTCAGCAGCAGACTTGTGGGGCCAGTTGAAAAATACAAATTAACATAATAAATCTAATTACAATTGGGATTTATTTACTTGTTGATAAATGTAAAATGCTTTCACCATATTGTTAATAGTATTTATTATTAAATAATGCTGTAACAGTATCAACAACATCTAGTTGTTGTAGAGTTTAGTGGCTTAAAGGATTATTTTTATTTTTTTTTTTTGTTTAATTCATATAAAATAAAAATTATTTGGTAGAGAGAATTGTTAAACAAAAGGTTTTTATGTTTCAAAAAAAAAAATTAAATTCCACCGTTGCAATTTACATGTTCCTGTTACATTTTGCAATCCCACAATTAAAAATCAGGCTTACACTGGAAAAAAAACTTTTCGAAAATACTTCAATGAACGCAGGGTATTTAAATTTTATTTAAAAAATAAAATAACATATTCCATGTAAATTTTTTTAATCATATTAAAATTATACAATATTCATTTTTAAATCGTTTAAGTGTGAAAATCTACACTTGTTTGTTTGCAAAAATTAAAAAAAAAGAAAATTCAATAAAACAAAAATTAGATTTAAATTTGCAAAAATTTTATTAATAAAATAAATCTAATTGGTATATTTAATTTAAACCAAAAAAATTCATGCAGGAGTTTGTAAGAGTATTTATATCAATAAAACTTTTTAGTTTTCATGCAAACTGCATATTTAGTCACTAGCCAATTTATGTAGAAAACTCTGTGTAAAAACTTTACTATTTAGTTTATTAAACAAATCAATTTTAACAAATATTTTAAATTATGCATAAACAAACATTTAAAAATGACTACAATTTTTTTAATTTATTCTCAAAAGCAGCAAATACACGGAACGAGACTTTCATTGCATTTCAAACAATAAAATTTTTGATTTCTTTCAGGACACATTCATTCGTTTAATTAAATATGAAATACTGTCAGTAGTGCAATGAAATTTTCTTAGTAATTGAAAAATAAGCGTTACTAATCAATTATACAATTTTTTGATTGGTATTTTATGGAAATGAAATAAAAAACTCTTTGCCCAATAATTTTAATAAATTATTTTAGTGTTGAAAAATATTTAGTATAAATCTTGGTTATTTCAACTGCCTCTTAAAGCTTTTAAAATGTCAGAAAATACTTTTATTTGTAACTATTAGTGAAAACTCTCACTTTAATTGTTAAAAAATAAAAATAAATAAAGTATAAATATAAAAATGTAAGACATACCTTTCAATTAATATATGAAATTGCTTTGCTATTTTTTGTAGGTATTGCAGGCTATTTCATATTTCCTGCACTATTTATTTTTTTTATTTTTATTATATATAAAACAAATTTATTTAACTTGATTTTATATTCTGAATTTTATATACACTACTTTTGTTTCATTTTATTTTATTATATTTTATTATTTTTAATTTAATTTTATTTAATTATTTTGTTTTTATTTTATTTTATTTTATTTTATTTCATTTTATTCTATTTTATTTTATTTTATTTTATTTTATTTTATTTTATTTTATTTTATTTCATTTTATTCTATTTTATTTTATTTTATTTTATTTTATTTTATTTTATTTTATTTTATTTTATTTTATTTTATTTTATTTTATTTTGTTTTATTTTATTTTATTTTATTTTATTTTATTTTATTTTATTTTTTTTATTTTATTTTATTTTATTTTATTTTATTTTATTTTTATTTTTTTTTATTTTTTTTTTTTTGTTTTATTTTAATTTATTTTATTTTATTTTATTTCATTTTATTTCATTTCATTTTATTTCATTTCATTCCATTATAATAATTCATTTCCTTGCAGATAATCGTGGATATCCTAGATCATGTACATAGAAATTTAAAAATAATTCCAAGTGATTTTTAAAAGATATTCGTATGTTTAGAGTGCACGAAAGCTTGGATTAACGAGAACGTACGAAATTTATATTCCGTTAAATTAAAGACCTTAAATAACCTTTATTTATATTTAAAAAAAAAAATTGTTGAATCGCAACAATTGCGAAATTACAAAAAAAAATTAATTCACTGAAAAGCTGTTAACGCTTTAGAAGAGTATGTTTGAAAAACCTTTAAAAAAAAGTAGTTCATGGCAATTCTTATTCTTCTTCTTCTTTTGTCTAAAGTTTATTTCTAAACCATAAAATTTTTAATTTTAAAAGTTTTTTTTAATTATTTCTAAATTTAACTTTATCAAGCGATAAAATATTTTTAAATAGAAAAATCATGTTTGTGTGTTTTAAATTTATTTGCATTCAGTTTTGTGTGCGTGTGTGTATATGTTTGGTCATGACTGTATATGACAAGTCATCATCATCATGCATGTCCATAGAATAGTCTGTCTGTGTCGAATGTTAATACCATAAATGTCTTACCAAATTATAAAACAGCAAACAGCAACAAAACACCAATTTAAGCAACAAGCTACTCGTGCAGTAAATACGAAACAACAACAAAAACAGCAGCAGCAACATCAAATGAAATTCTAACTATTGCAATTTCAACACGTTTTGAATTAAGACAAGAGGTGTAAATTGCCAAAAGCTCATTTAATGCCAATAAACTACCAGAAGAAACCAGATTCTTAATAACCCAACTTCTAAATGACTGACTAAAGGGACTGAGTGGTTGTTTAAACGTACAATTTGCTGTTGCTGCATGCAGGTGAATCTATGTATGGAAATAAGTGTATGTGTGTGTTGTAAAAAGAAAGGGTTTTGTGTATTCAAGCAGAAGTACTCGTAAAAGCTGTAGTTACAGTTTTACTTGTCTGCTATTTTGACCATTACAATTTTTAAATTACAAACAAAAATCAAATAATTATTTTTCTATTAAGTATTTTGAATTTTTATCTAAACCCAAAAAAAGAGGTACAACAGCAGCAGTGTAGTAGCTACTGGGATCTTTATTTTAACTTATTTTATTTTAACAGCTTCGGAAAAGGATAGAATTTTCATGAAAAACAAATCTCATTATGGAGGCCATGTAATTAAGAAAAGATTAGTTTTGCTTAAACTCTTTCTTCAAAATATGAATTCATTTTAAATAGAAGCTGATGCTTCAATTATAATTCTTACCTGCATTTAAACACTTCCTTTGAAGTGTGATTTTTTTAAGCCAGAAGATTATCTTTTCAGCTTCAGCATATTAATCAAGCTGGTTCACAATGACAGAGTGTAAAAGCTCTAATTTCTTTACCGTTTGTACATTTACGGTTATACTTGTCTTATTCATCTAGTACCTTGCTGTAACTAGTTTTTTAACATTAGTTGCAAGATTATCTGAACTGGGATAATATACAGCACTGGTCCAATATTCACTATTTGTAGAACCAACCAGTCTATTTAGATGAGCTTTAGAAAATGTCACAAAGTAGGGAAATAGTTGCAAATTGCCCTCCTCCTAGGACATCGCAATGTTAAAGTGACTAGTCTATTAGATGAAAAATATTAAAGCAAGGTCCGGTCCTTATACTTTAAGGACAAATCCAGTTATCAAGTTCCTACTCCCCTAGGGATTATTCAAGTCATAAAGTAGACACTTTGTTAAAGTTTTTAAGAGCCTTTTACAAAAATCAGTCACTATACCTTAAGAGCCAGTCCGGTAAAAAGTTTTGTGAATAGTTTTCTTCTCCTGTGGCTGTATTTGTTATTCCACGTGTAATGTATGGCTTGATGAAATTAAAACTTTCATTAAAACCTTTAATAAAAAAGGAAAAAAATTATTTTCATTTTTTTATCTTCTTATTTATTCATTTGCTATTGTTTCTTAGTATTTTTTTTTTTTTTGTTTTAAATTTCCTATTTTTCAATTGCTTTTTTTTGCTACTGTTTACCTTAACACAATTTTTTTTTGTATTTTTTTCATGGCATTTCCCTTTTCCTTAACCAACAACACCCGACTTGTATCAAAATGTTTATTGTTTTTGTAGCATTAAACAGAACAAGATGTAATAGCAGGCAGTAGCAGGAGTATAACAAGTACAAGTCCTTTAAATTGTCTACTCTTGCTTGCATTTCCGTCTGCACTTTGATTTCATTTTTGTTTTTGCGTTCTTGACTTCATACAAATGTTTTCTAATGGAAAATTGGCTCTTAAAATCATTCGGTACTTGAGTTATTAGCATTTCAACATTCACAAATACCTACTAACACACACACACACCCACACACACACACACACAGTTACATATTTAATCACTTTTATTCTCTGTTAAATCATCACAGAAATATGAAGATAGACATGCAGACAGAAAATTTGCAAATGCTTGTTTGTTACACAAACAACAACAATAACAAGTGTTAAATTGAAACATTTAAAATTTTAATTCATCAAAAGTAGGTTTTCTATTTGTTCTATTTGCTTTACAAATATTTTCTTCATCTAATGCAGCGGCTTAATTTTCAAAATAACAAATTTAAAAGGATTTTTGGTTAGTTTATTATAAAATAAACAGTAGATTCTGCTAAGAAGGACATCTTTTCTTAAGGTGTCACTTTATTAGCGTAAAAGAGAGACAGCAGAACACCTATGGGCTCCTGCCAACGAATAACCAACCGGAACAAGTTTTATAAGACTGCTGGCTTAAAATCTGAAGTTTCCTATATTGAAGGCATAACCTTTGTGTCTTCCCTACGCGACTTAGAGTATAAAATTTTAAGTAGCATCTTAGATTCTCCTGTAAAGATTAAAAAAACTAATGAACTTGAATTACTTTGGAGGGGAACATTCAAAAAGTTTAGAATGCTTTTTCCCTTTCAATCAATCAGATTAGATTTGCAACAAATTGAAACCAAATTTTTAGCTTTCAAGCTTATAAAACTTTTATTTACTAAAATTTCTTTGAAGACTAAAACTTTTTAATAAGAATAAAATAAATAAATATGCTGCGCTAAAGTGTAAAAAATAAAATAAAACCCAATAAAATATACAATTACAATAATGAAAGCCATAATAGTTTACTAACGCTTTATTTTCATTTAATATTAAACTAATAAATCGCTTTTACGTGTTGAATGGAAAGCCAACAAAAGATTACAGCAGCCCTCTCTGCCTGTTTTCGTTTCATCTTAAGAAAAAAAAAAAATTTGCAAAAACAATATTTATTTAAAAGATGCACAAAATTCACAAACAAGACTCTTAAGAAAGAGTGAGTGAGTGAGTGAGTTTATGGAAGGAATCATACAATAGCACTTTTATAACTGGCTGAAATGTAAGTGCGTTGTCGTATGAAATTGTATTTGGAATTTACAATGAGACGACAGATTTTTCCATAACTCTTGTACTCATTGTTTGCCTTTTACATGCATATTAGATCTTATCTTGTTTTGCTTTCTCTGGCAAATTTGCTAAAGTAGTAAATCGTAATATTTACTTACTTACTTACCTGGGCATAAAAGAATATTAAAGCTCTTTATGTGCTTTTACTAGCTCACTCTCTTACCTTACGTTTTAGTATTTAAATTTTCTAGGAAATATTTTTTGGCTGAATAAGACAAAGTACCAGTTGTTTGTTGTGTAAAAAAGATTTTTGTTAAAAAAAAATCACCTAAAAAACTCAGCTTTAACTAGGGTTTATAACAGCTATAGTTCAGTACTTTATTATGAATATCAATACGATGAAAAAATACTAAAGGAAAAAAATCTAAATTGCCACTTAGAGCAAAACTTGCTTGTATTTGGCTTAAAAATACAAACCAAAGCAACTGTAAACCAAAAAACAGCTCTTCCATTTATGGATTAAACCGGCTGAATTTTAATAGTAGCTGAAAGGCAGAAATAACTGACAGGTTGGTGTGCTCAATTCTTCTGTACGTTATTCAGAGACTTCAGAAAGTTGATTTCAACGACTACACGGACAGACAGACAAACAGGCAGACAGATGGACATTGCTTATTCTACTTCACTATTTATGGCACAATTTAAGTATTTGATTTAAAAAATATACAGAAAGGCAACTGCAAACCAAAAAATAGCTCTTCCATTTATGGACTAAACCGGCTGAATTTTAATAGTAGCTGAAAGACAGAAATAACTGACAGGTTGGTGTGCTCAATTCTTCTGTACGTTATTCAGAGACTTCAGAAAGTTGATTTCAACGACTACACGGACAGACAGACAAACAGGCAGACAGATGGACATTGCTTATTCTACTTCACTATTTATGGCACAATTTAAGTATTTGATTTAAAAAATATACAGAAAGGCAACTGCAAACCAAAAAATAGCTCTTCCATTTATGGACTAAACCGGCTGAATTTTAATAGTAGCTGAAAGACAGAAATAACTGACAGGTTGGTGTGCTCAATTCTTCTGTACGTTATTCAGAGACTTCAGAAAGTTGATTTCAACGACTACACGGACAGACAGACAAACAGGCAGACAGATGGACATTGCTTATTCTACTTCACTATTTATGGCACAATTTAAGTATTTGATTTAAAAAATATACAGAAAGGCAACTGCAAACCAAAAAATAGCTCTTCCATTTATGGACTAAACCGGCTGAATTTTAATAGTAGCTGAAAGGCAGAAATAACTGACAGGTTGGTGTGCTCAACTCTTCTGTACGTTATTCAGAGACTTCAGAAAGTTGATTTCAACGACTATACAGACAAACGAAAATGGCTTATTCGGCTCCTCTATTTATAAGAATTAAAAATGTTTATATTTTATAGGGTGCCTTATGTACGGTATAAAAATTACCAACCGATGCAACCTTCTTACTTACTCTGAAGGATATAAAAACCGATTTAGACAAGCTTTTTTACTGTCTCGAAACTTTGGAATCAAGAAATCTTGTGATTCTAAGCGGAAAAAACTATTTACAGAAGCTTTTTTTTCAGGATCTTAAGTTTCTCTTCAAGTATATCGCCAAGGATGGTAATGAACGTTATATAACACAGAAATAGCTCTGCTCCAGTGATATATTCTCTCCATAATGCTTTCCGTTAGAATTTTCATAAAACAATTTCCTTGTTTTACTGATGATTTTAAAAAATTAAAAAATTCCTTCTACTGCTTTATTAAGTTAGTTTTCTAGTTTTGCTAAATGTTTTTGTCCGGTCTCGCCGGTGCCCAGTGCTTTGTTAAATGGGTCGGTATAATTAAAAAACGCTTGTAACAACTTTTAGAGAATTTTAATTGTTAAAAAACCAGACACTACTTTGCAAAGTGGCTCATGCTTTTGCTACCATTATTAGCAGAGGCCTCAACCAAAGTAGTAAATTAAATACGAGTATTTCCAAGCATAATTTCAAGCTTAAGTCTTTGAAAAGTAAGCTTAAAAATGGGCATGGCCGGTTCAAAAGTATATGGCAACCTTTCTTGAAGTATAGAGATTAAATTTCAGACAAATACTTTGGAAAACAAAAATTTTTTTTGTGAACAAACAAACAGAAAATTTATTTTATTTATATAGATTTTTTTTAGTGTGTGCTTGTGTGTGTGTGTGTGTGTTCATCTTGTGCTTGTTTTATGTAAATCCTTATTAAAGCTCTCTTTTCTTATAATGCAGCTATTACAGCTTCTCTTTATCTTTTTTATTTATTTTTTTTATGTTACAGCCATATGTAGCTATAGAAATTGTTGTTATTTTGTTTTATTGTTGTTATTTTTTATTTTTTTTCAGGTATATCAAATGTGTTATGAGACACCAGGTGCTACAAAAACCCAAGTGTTGGAATATTTATTTGAAGTTTTACTATAGAAGGTGCTGTAATGCATTAAATAAATTGTATAATAACGATGTTTGAATATAAGATAACTAGACTAGTAGGAGGGTTATGAAGCAAAGTGTTGGCAATGTGTTAATAATTGAGAAAGCACTTGTGTCCCAAAAAGTAAAACGGCTTCAAAATAAACTTTTCAATTTTGAAAGTATTCTGCAGAAGCTCTTCTCATACCAGCAGCCTAATGTAGGTTTTAAGCAGATTTTATATATTCCCACAAAGCTCATCAGGATTCCTTTATGATTCCAAAGCAGTTACTAAGGCTGTGTAAGTCTTGCTAAACACTTAAAACGATTATCAGTGAATTTTTAATTTAATTTTTTATAAGATAAAACAAAAATAGGTAAGACAATTAATTTTCTTTGATTAAAACTATGGCCATACAAACTTAACTAGAGCTTATGTGCAATCATCAGTAAATTTAAAACAATTTTTTTAGATTAAAAGCCTAAAAAAGTTCAATAGAATTTACTTTTATTAAGTAATAAAGCAAAATAAGGGTATACGAGTATGAAACAAATTACCTCCAGTATTAAGAATATAAGGGCCTGTTCAGCGATCTCACAAGAAAGCAAATCAAAATTTATATTAAAAGCAAAAGCAATGTACCGAAATTTGTTTTTGTTTTCAATGGACATCCCTGACCAGACCATAAAATCACTTTAAGAAAACTTTCTTTTATAAAATTTATTTTACAATACTTTTTGTCACACACATGCCTCCTAAAGAAAACAAAATTTTGTATTTATTCACAGCGTGTTTGCTTTTGTTTACACAAGAATAGAATACAATTCATTTCATATGTGATTTTTAAATCTTTATAGTGAAATTTTAAACATAAAATGTTTGGCATTAAAAACAGTAAAAAAAAATTATTACCGAAGTTCCCTTTCCTCTAAGGGATTAACATATTTTGCCAAAATTATAGCAATTACAGGAAAGAGAAAGAAACTTGCAAATAATGTCACTTAAAAATACAATTTCAAAAGAAGCAAAAATATTTAATAATCGCATTGAGTACAGTTTCATTGTTAAATATAAAAGAGATGATTTGTGCATGTGCAGCACTATTAACAATGCAATTATCGTAAGCACACACAGCATCAATAGTTGTTGAAAAATAGAGCTGCAACAGCCATCACACAGCAAAGCAGTGCCAACAAACTTGTGTCTGCTTTAGGCTTTCATATGGTCAGTTATGATAACATTTTTACATTTTTTTTTTGTTGCTTTTATGTTTATTCTTGCTGTTGTTTTTTTCACACCTGACTAGTTTTTTACAGTGCCTCACCTCAGCTTTTTTACTCTGTTTAACCACGAAAAGTAATAAAGTGATAGAGTTGCACGCATCAGTGTTTTAATTTCTTTTTTTACAAAACTCTTTACATGTTTTTAACATTTTATTAAAATTAATTATTTTTACATATTTTAATAAAATTAAAATTTTTTTAAAGCTAAAAAAACATTAACAAGGATTTAAAAAAAAATTTTTAAATTAAATGAAAAAAAAAACCAAGGAAAAATAAACAAAATATTTCGAAACATATTTTTCAGCTAATCCAAGTCAGCAATTAAAAGATTTGTATTGTAGTTGAGTGGAATTTGGCTGCTCTTGATGATAATAATAAATTCAGCACAAGTCTTACACCTGCACGACCATTGTTATCCTTAACTCTGTTAAATGTGCCTTAAACAGCTGCACGTAAACGCGTTTAGGCATAAGGAATTGATTGGTCAGTTAAATTTAATAATTCAACACACATGGCTACATACACCTTACCCCCACACTCAGAACTGTTATAAAGCTTAAAACAAGAGTGTGCCAAAAATACCCACACGCTGATTAAAAAAAAGGAAAAAGAGCAGAGCAGAAGAAGCTGCTACGAAATTAATATTGCAGCTATTCAACTGGACACTAATGCGATTGTCAAGCAAATATTTGACGCTTAAATTGTTCGAACGCGAAAAGGGCTGAACTCCACAAACCAATTTTGCGCTTTATATGGTTTTGTTATGCATACACACACACCTGCACATACCCATAAACATATAACACTTTGAACTTGCACACACCTTCTCTTTTCACTTACTTTCTAGGCGTTTGTTGTTATTATTTGTTACAGTAAAATATTTAGCCGTGTGTTAAAAGGTCTATAAATGAGTCATTAAGAAAAATAACAACAATTTTGAAAGGCTGCATATACACTGAAAGAATTTGAAAAATTTCATAGTTTTTCAAACTAACAGGTGGGCTAAAAGAAATCACCCTCTTGGAAGATGCTCTTATTTTTGCAAATGGCGGACAATGTCAAATCTGTTTTGACATTTGTGAACTAGACAGATGTAGAATACAAGTGAACAAGCCATGGAGCGATACACTCCCCAAGAACGCGGAATAATCGAAGTGAACGATTTTTCGACAAAAATCATAATGAGCAACGAGGCTCATTTCCACCTCAGTGGGTACATGAACAAGCAAAACTACCGCTTCTGGGGCATCGAAAATCTACCAGTGAGGAGCCATTAAACTCGCACAAAGTGACTGCATGGTGCGCTGTTCACGCTTGAGGAGTCATCGGGCTGGTCAAACGACAACAGTGGACGGTGCGCGCTATAGGGCCATGTTAACCGAGTTTTTTTTTGTCACAATTGAACGAATTAGGACTGGAGGACATGTGGCTCCAATAGGACGGAGCAACGGCACACATTTCATTTTCATTTAAAAAAAAAATGAGAGCCAAACAACATCGGGTGACTTCTTTTTGGCCACCTTGTATAACACGTTTCATTACACTAATGAAATTGTTCAGGAATTAAATGAAATATTCATTTATTTAATGAATTCATTCATAAAATCAATGAATTACTTTGATTTTAAGTATGCATTCATTTAATGAAATATTTCATGAATTAAATGAACTATTCATTTATTTAATGAATTCTTTCATAAAATCAATGAATTACTTTGATTTTAAGTATGCATTCATTTAATGAAATATTTTGTGAGTTAAATGAAATATTCATTTATTTAATGAATTCTTTCATAAAATCAATGAATTGCTTTCATTTTAAATATGTTCTCATTTAATGAAATATTTCATGAATTAAATGAAATATTAATTTATTTAATGAATTCTTTCATAAAATCAAGAATTGCTTTCATTTTAAATATGCTCTCATTTAATGAAATATTTCATGGAATTGAAGAAATGTTGTTATTAATGTAATGAATTGTTGTATCAGTGTAGGAAATACAAGTGAATCAAATTAATTTTAATTTATTTTTTTTATCACAAAAAAATTAAAAAAAATATAATTTTCTGCCTTTTAAAAATTTTCTTTAATAAAAAAATTTATTTTAATTTATTTGAATCACTTAAAATTCTATGAATTTTAATAGGCCTACTGTAAATTTTAGAAACTGCTTTATTTTATTTTTATTATTGTTGCTGTTGGTTGTTTTAATATGTAAATGAGTTAGTTGGCTGTTAAACGATTGAGCGGACCAATGATCTGGCTACAAATTTCTTTGGTTGCAGTTAATCCAAACACACACATGAACAAATTTACACTTGTTCAAACACGTTTCTTAATGTATGTTCGTCTGTATTGCAGGTATCTGAATGTAGGCTTGTTTATTTGTGTGTTTATGTGCTCGTAAGTTGAATGAGAAATTTTGTGTATTTTATTTACGCATCAATACTTTCATATTGTTTACATGGTAAAAAGGCCTATCCTTACACAAGCATTTGCTGGTGATTAACTGATATGCCCAGCAAACAAATTATAAGTGAATTTAAAATAAAATTAAAAAAAAAAAACAAACCAGCTTCACATACATTAGGTGTGATCCTGTCCTCTGTTTTGGGATTCTGCGTGTTCCCAATTTTAATAAAAATTTAGTTTTTCGTATGTCCATGCTAGTGACAATTTTTTTTGTATTCATTTTTAAACACTTTGCTTTTCAGAGCTATTATTATGATTGAGTTTTCATGTTTCACTCCTTAAAAGTACACTGATTTTCTTGGTAGACAAAAGGAGTCAGTTGCCTTGCTACAAACTGTTATTTTTACTATAGATAAAATGTGCGATTCAGTAACTATTTATTAACATATTTTGTACAAAAACAACTACAAAAAATCTGCAGATAGCATGTACAATTACCAAAAAATATTTATTTATTAATGGTGTTTTCTTTTCTGAAAGAAAGTGCTGCCGTTTATATCTGTAACACTTTTTAAATGTTACTCATACACTCATGTTGTGTTACAATTTTTATGATCACAATCGAACGAAAAAGTGCGATCAAGAAATGTAGTATACTGACTAGGGCGGGTTGATTTAAAAATCGCACAAATTACAAAGAAAATCGTATTCTAGGGATCAAAATAAGAAACTTTGCCGAAGGAACTATACCTCTAAAAGATCCGAAGAGTCAAATTTTGAAAAATCTCACTTTGACCTATTTAGAGTGCCTCAATCGAGTCAAAATGTATGACCGACCCCCACTAAGAAAATAAAAATAAAATTAATACTGACCCATAAAAAATCTAAGGTAAAACATGCAGCATTCTTTACACTTATTCGTGCAATATGTTTAGAAACGAACTAACTGCTCGTGTACCCTCTAAAATATAATTTGGAAAAGAACATAAAAATGTATAAAAGTCAAAATAAATGCAACATTATTGCCAGAAAACAAAACACCATTAGATACATTTTTATTATCGACTCTCTTCTGCAAATCGACTTGCTTTGAAAAATAAACTCTAAAATGGAAATTATGTTATCATTGAATAGAAATATCGATATAGCAACAAATAATTTTAATACGCTTGAGGTCGTTTATAAAAACTAACCGTTTTAATGAAACGTAAGCTAGAAAACGAGGTTTTTCAAAAACAAAATTTAGAAAATTAAAAAGTGTTTATTGCAACTAAAGCTTTAGATCTTAGTAAGTTTAATTGTCTTGAATTATTACATCCAGTTCATTTATGCAAAGGCTCTGACTGGTAATTATTACATTTTGTCTATCAGTTTACTTGGCTATAAAACCTCTTTGTAAATTAATTGAGAAAATTATTAAAACACTTTAAAATTTATTTTCAATTTAAGATCTGCTCAATTCTGTAAGCTTTCTACACTTTAAAGTCATCGAAATTTGCTTTGCTTTCAATCGCTTTGGTTTTCTTGTGACATCGCTGAACAGGCCATTATATTCTATTAAGATTTTTAAAGCTTGGAGTTTTCTTTTTGCTGGGTTGTGGTCTTGGTTATTTTTCTATTTTATGTTAAAAATATGTCACTTTGAAAGTTAATTTTTTTTTTTTAAATAAAAAATTGTTTATTCAATAAAAATTAAATTTATTTTTATAAAAGGTAAAAATTAACATAAATGAGGCTGTTACATAAATTCGATACAAACAGTAGTGCGATTCACTATTCAATTTTAAAGAAAAATTTTTAGTTAAAAATAGTTAAACTCAAAATTACGATTTAGTAAAATTATTAACTGTCTGCTGTAGAGTAAAATAAAAGCCAGAATTTTGCCTTAACGCAAAATAAAAGTAAATGATTCTTAAATACAAAAACAAAAATATGATAAATAAGCCATTTTTGGTTGTTGTCCACGATAGCTTTATCAGCCTTATCAGTGAAGAGTATAAAAAGACAAATATTTTTATTAAATTATGTATTTACAAGTATTTAACAATCTTATCTTTAATTTTAGTCTACCATAAGTAAGTAAAAGAAAGTGTCTTCTTTTTTATTAAAAAAAATTATAAAATAAATTTTTTTTTTTTGTTGGAAAGATAACACCTGTCGAAAGCAACAATTATTAATTAATTATATTTAATCAAGTTAAGGTGATTTATAACAGCCTAAGCTTGAAAAGTTTTGTAAATAAATGATGGTTTAAACAACAGTTTAAACTAAAATTAATTTGACTAAACATAAGCAACGTGTTTAAATCTTGCCAGACACAAAATAAGCTTAAGCTTATGCTTGCAGTTCTGTTTAATCAAAATTAATGTTGGCAATAATTTTTCTTTCTAAAACTGGTTTTCTACACTCACACAAGCTTATTTTTTACAAAAATACAATAGTCACACATTCAATTTACTCGTTTTATTTATTTATTTTCACGATAAATAAATTTAAAATTTATCTTTATTTTGGTGTAAGTAGTTTTAATGATTCAACATTATTAACACAATTAAATAACTTAATTGCTTAACATTTAAATTTTATTACTACTCAGCATGAGTTCATATTCATGTACTCACATCTACAAAAAAATCAATTTTTTAAAGAAGAGTCGTCTAAATTTGTAATCTACCGCCCAAATACTCAGAAATTATTTTTAATTATTTTTAAGAAAATTTTGAAATTTCCATATACCCCAGAGTGTTGTTGCTCTGAGGGATCTTAGCAATAAAAGAGGAGATCGTCTAGATTTATAATCTACAGCCCAAGTACTCAGAAATTACTTGGGATTATTTTTTTAAAATTTTTTGAAATTCCCTAATAACCCAGTACTGCTGCTTTGAGGGATCTTAGTCACTTCCGGACGAACCATAGAAGATTGCGTGATGGGACATATATCATTTTTAAAGGGGAGGCTGCCTAAATTTGTAATCTATAGTCCAAGTACTCAGAAAAAATTTTTCATTATTTTTAAAAAAAATTTGAAATTCCCTTCTACGCCAGAAGTCTTCTTCTGAAGGATTTTTACCATTACCCACTTTGCCGTGGTACCATTCCCGATTTTGCCCATGAAAATTTCCAAAATCAAAATTTAATTTAATCTGTAGGCTCTAAACTTTCTGGAAGTGTTTTAAGATTTTCTGAAAACTTCATAGTTTTTATTTTATAACTGCCAAAATCCTCGAGAACAACAGTACTGGGGGTATATGGAAATTAAAAAAAAAAAAATTTTAAATAGTTCAAAGAAACTTCTGAGTATTTCGGCGGCAGATTACAAATCTAGACAACTTCTTGCTTAAAATGATATCTGAGCCATCCCACAATCTTTAATGGTTCATTGGGAAGTTGCTAAAATCACTCAGAGCAACAGCACTGGGGTGTATGGAATTTTCAAAATAATCCAAAGTAACTTCTGAACGAACCATAGAAGATTGCTAGATGGGACATATATCATTTTAAAGGGGAGGTCATCTAGAATTGTAATCTTTAGCCGAAATACTCAGAAATTACTTGGGATTATTTTTAAAAAATTTTTGAAATTCCCTAATACCCCAGTACTGCTGCTCTAAGGAATTTTGGTAGTTTCCGTTTTGCATCATAAAATAAAAACTACGAAATTATTCGAAAATATTAAAACATTTCCAGAAAGCTTAGAAGGATTTACAAGTTAAATTCCTTTTTGGTTTAGGTAATTTTATTTTAAATCATATTTAACTTGGCATATTTATCTTCAGTCACTTCACACGTGTTATGTAATAAGTTTTGTACAAAGTAACGCATTTACTTCTATGGGAAATTTAGATTATTTTATTTATGATTTGACATACTGTAGGCTAAATCCTGGATTTATTAAATTTGCAGTGTGAATGCAAAATCAGCAATTAGTGAATTTAACTTTCACTAAGTTATTTTAGAGGGCCTATAACTTTGAAAGCCCTAAAATATTTTTTTTTAATTATGTTGATGTTAAGAAAGGATAGTTAGTTGGGAAATATATCGCCCCATCTGTCCTAAGCCTTGATAATATAATTTTAATTAAAAATATAAGACAAAAAGTCAATTTTTTCTGAAGTCAACGTAAGCGATTTTTCCTTATTAGCACAGAAATATTAAACTGAGCGGTGTTTGATTTTTTTTAAAACCTGTTTTACACAGTTCACTCTCTCTTTCTCTCTCTCTTACTCTTTGGCTTAACGAGTTTATGAGTTGACTTGACTAAAAGAGTAAATATTTGCTTAGCAAATTGACTGCTTTTTTTTATATTTTAAATTAAAATTTAATATTTATACTTAGACATTTTAAAACAAGTCTGATAAGATCGCTGTCGATAATGCCAGGCCACTAACAAAAAATAAATTAAAATAAGCAATTAAAATAACACAAGAGTACTCAGTACTAAGAAATTAACACATAAAAAAATACTGTGAGTTTAAGAGCTGCTTTAGAATTGACAATCAGTTTCAATAACACCGGCAATTGGTTTCATACAAACACTAACGGATCAAAAACAAAACCAAAAAAAGAAATATTTAGTTACGCACTAAATAAAAACGTTTACTTGAATAACTATCATAAATAAATTGAATTTCAGATTAAATTCAAAAGCCAAATAGAAATGTTTGACTTGAAAATGAAATAAAACTAATTATTGGAAAATCAAATTCCTCTAAAAACAAAGCAAAAACTAAATTAATATTTTTTTAATTTAAAATAACGAAACAAAATGCCAAACGTAACCTTCAGGTAAAGGGAATTTTTTAGAAATTAAAAAACGAAAAAGCCTTTAAAAATTCCAGCTTTGAGTGCTAGACAAATACAAATTTAAATTGTTATTAATGAAATAATAAAATAAAAACAAATATTTAATTAGGCAATTGTTGCAGTTTGTATTCATTTTGCGTTATAAACAAGTTAATAAAATTTCTGTGTTAAACAGTTCGTTGACATGTGTGTGATAGAGCAAAAAGGAATTAAATCAAAAGTGAAGAAATTAAATGTTTTTTAATGTGTCAAAAAACCGGTAAAATTATTAAAATATTTTTTTTTATTAAAAAAAAAGAAATTAAGAAAAAATAGAAAACAAAATTGAAGGAAAATGGAAATAAATTAAACGGAAATTTTTTATTTTTGACCGAAATAAAATAAAAAATACGGCTTCAATGCGAGTGGCCTTCTCCTAGTCGATTTTACTTAAACTTTATATAAAGCATATGGCCGGCGTTGCTACATTTTGTTGTTTTAGTCATGACAACGTCGCTCCTAATAAGGCCTATTAACTTAGAAGATAAAGGGCTCAACAAAAACCACATGATATTAATAAAAAAAAATTAAATTTTGCTGAAATTAAATATTTAAAATAAAAACTTTATTTTTTAATTTTATTTTTACATTTTGAAATGTTGCTAAACATTGACTTAGTGTAATTTCAATTCGCTATAACTTAAATGTTGCTTCGAACTCTGTCTTCTTCATTGTTAGACTTTAGTCTTGGCTCCAACTTGTTCAATCGATCTCAAGCTCGGTCTCGAACATTTTAAAAATAATTTCTAACTTTAAAATAAAATCTCATTCAACAAATGTTAAAAATCTTAGACTCAGAGCCACACTCAGTGTGTGATTGTGTGTGATTCAGGACATACGTAAACAAAATCAACGCTAGACTCAGCTTATTTCAAAAACTTTCATTTTAGGCAAATGATAACTAGAGTTACCGTGTGCATTAAAACTGACGACTATTAAGTTACAAAAAGGAGGAAAACCTAGAAAAAATGCTTTACAAAAACATAAAGAAAATCAACTAACACACAAACGTATATTTATCAAAAAAAAAAAAATAAAAAAAAAAATAAAAAAAAAAAACATAAATAAAAAAATTAACTTAAACTTTAAAGTTAACGTTATACAAATTTTTAATATAATTTTTACTTTAAAGTCAATTTTTTTAAATATATTTTTTTGTTAGTTTTATTTAAATAATATCTTTTTAAATAATATGATTTTTTTATTAAGCTTGAGGTTTTATTTTTAAGAAATTTATTTTTATATCGATAATATAAAATTATAATTATGTCCTGAAGAAGCTACACAAATTGGAGCGAAATATCTATATAAAAATAAATTTTTTAATAATAAGACCTCAAGCTTAATAAAACAGTCATATTGTTTTTGTTTTTCATCTAAATTTTTTTGACGCTTCGATAGTTTAATCCTTCTAAACAACACATTAGTCATACCCATGATAACAAATTAATTTTCTTCAAAATTGTACATGTGGAAAAATTTTAAAAAGCACTAAAATTAGTACTAAAAGCTCTAAGTTGACAACACTGTTAACCAGCTGAAGGGTACTAAAATCATAGCTAAGTACTTACTGGCCCTTGTGCCAAAGAAATTGTTGAGCAGCATTGTAGTTTATGTGCATTTAGTACTCTGGCTTAAGATTTACAAGCATTGCCTTCACAAGCTCTGCTTCTAGAGCAACTGTGGGCTCTTCTCTGCAAAATGCTGCTGCACCTTCTTATTTCTAAAGGTGCCCTTTGTTATGTTATTTATGTTTGTTTATTAAATATCAGCTGATCAAGTAGTGTTTTTTTTGGGGAATTCAGTTTTAAAAACTTTTTGTTTTTGTTTTTCATAATATTAACTCAACACGTGAAGTGTTTTATTTTTTTTTTTTCTATAACAATTGATTTATTAATAAATAAACTCAATATTTTTATGAAAGCGTATTAATTTTTTTTTTGACAGACATGATTCATCAGTAAAAATTGAAGAAAAAAATGTGGTTAACCTGTCGTTAAGGCATGCGAAAATAATTATTCAGAAATGTATTTTTGTTGTAGCAAGTGTATGTACAATTTATTAATTAGATAAAAAAAATGTTGTTTGTGAAACAAAATATTTTGTTGCTCTCGTTATCATTTTTGGCAGAAATATTTTTTATATTTATTTTATTTTTTTATTTAAAAAAAAAAAAAAAGTATTTTGTTTTACACCTCAATAATGTGGAATTTGTTTAGATAAAATTATTTGGTTGTCATATAAAAATTAAGGAAAATCATTATTTGAATTTTGTGGTTCTTTAAATGAATAAATTAAAAAGACAAGGCTTAAAAATTTTGAGTGGGAAAATAAATATTTTTTTTTTTGTTGAGTCTGATTTTTTACAACGCAAAGTGAAGTCAATGTTGATTTTTCGAAAAAAGTCATCTTCTCCAATAAAGCGAATTTCCATCGAATTTGTAGCTCAGAAGATCCTCTTGCAATTCATGAAAAACAAACGCAGTCATAACGAGTAACTGTCTGGGGCAGATTCTGATCAGGCAGTATGACTGGGCCTTGTATTTTTGAACATGAGCACGAAATCGCAATGACTGTGAAATACATTCATTAGAGGAACATAATAAAATAGTTCTTGTGGCCTCAACGAAACGGCATAGATCTGAACGATATGTAGTTTTAGCAAGATGATGCAACACTTATGAAAAGAAACAGAGCACTTGCACACCCTTTAGAAATAAATTTCACAGGGCGCCCAATTAAGAAAAACAGAAGCTGGGCTCACTTGGGTTCACATTTGCCCAAGTATTTATGTATGTTTTTCATATTTTTTTTATTTTCTTGTGAACTTGTTATTTGTTCTTTCTTACGTTTGTTTTTGCTTAAAATTTCTTAATTTTCTTTTTACGTTTTTTAAATTTTGTTTCACTCATTCGCGATTTTTCGTAATTAACACAGATTTATTAAAATGTTTTTATTTGCACAAAATATCACGTGAATTTATTTTGTTATTTTTAAACAACAAAGTCTATTGAAGCAACTTTTAGTTAATTAAATAATTAACAACTTTTTCTGAGGCACAATAAAAAAAAACAAAAATTATTTATAATTTTAGTAAATTATTCGATCTTATAAATTTATTATTATTTTTGAGATCTTAAGCTTGATTAATATTAAATAATAAAAAATTATTTATTTTCAATTTAAGGAAACAAAAATCATCATTTCACAAATAAACTCTATAGAGCCATAATACAGCACTAAGGTAATTGCGATCTATTTTAGATCATACTACCGCCCATTCACTCGTTCAGCTGTACTCCATAGAGCCATAGCCTATAAAGAAACAAGAATTAGAGAAAAGAAGTTTATTTTTTTCCCTGTTTATTGAAATTTCATCAGTCTAGATACACGTCACACCTAAACTTATGTATAACCGTATGAATGTATATGCGATTGAATTGAGAGCAAAAAGTCTTTCTATTATTCTTGGTCTGGATGTGATAGAGAAATAACTTGCTGAAGCCGTAATCTGGTTTTCTAGTCTCCTTAAAGCAAAAAGAGTTCTTTATACTGCTGGCTATCAGTAAGCAATTAGCCTTAGCTACTGGTATCTCCTGTACTTTGATAATTAAAGGATTGTATTCCAATGGATCTCCCTTTAATTGAACCAGAACCACACAGCTAGTTTAGTTGGGCAATTCTTTCTCAATTCTCTTTTTTCCACACACAAATTTTTTGTTTCGGCAATTTTAGCATTCTTGTGCAGCTTTTAAGCTGCCCGTCTTTTTGAAAGAAACGAAGAGAGAACAAAAGGGGATTACCGAGTACGAGCAAGTTTGTACCCCTTTACATTCTTCCTTCCTCTCTTTCCTACAAAATCAAGAATTGCTTAACTAAAATTGCTGTGTGTGGCACTGGTCTTTTGTTGACACTAAAGGGCTGCACAAGCATACTTGAAATGGCTTACAAAAACTTTTTACTATAAAATATTACACATGTTTTTAGTGATGGGTGGCTTTCAAGTCTGCTTGTGCAGCCCTTTAGTTGACACACACTCTTGTTAGGTCAAACTTACCCGGCTAATTTAGAAAGAATTTTAAAGTCTGCCTTTTCAATTATCATGATGTTTTTCGTCTTATTAAATTTATTAAACAACAACAACAAACATAAATCGCTCCTCAAACTCAAATTCAAATTTTTCATTAAAAAACACATCAAACAGACAGTCGAATTTTCAAACCCAATCAGCGTAACAAATAAAAAAAAAATTGTGTTAATATTTGAAATATTTATAATAGACCATTTGTGAAATATGTGAGACAGTGAGAGCGAAATTATTAAAAAAAAAAATTATTTGCAAACAAACTTTATGTGTGAAAACAATTTTTTGTTTTTTTGTTTATTTTAAAACCGTTTTAAGTATAGATTTTGGATTTTGCAAAGTGTGAATAGAATTCTCAAAGTCATTAGCAAGAAAATGTTCAGTTTTAATTCTCCAATTGTTACTGCAAGATGTCGTCGAGTGATATAAGTGCAGGCATGTTTAACGAAAAACCGTTTCGTTTGTGGAAAACTAAACAAAAAGTTCAATATCGTTTAAATGGGCCGTGTGACAACAAAGACTCTAAAATGTCAAAGTGTGTAAAATTTTAAATTAAATAAATTTAACGAATTTACTAGGTTTTTCTTATCAAAAAAAAATTTTATTGTAAAAATATAAAAATTCAAATAATTAAAAAAAATATATGAAGAGAAATTAAAGAAAGAAGACTTAATTTTTATTATATTTTTGTTTGTTGTTTTTAATGTTATTATTAAAAATATATAGAAAACATTTTTTCTGAGTACAAAATTTAAAAATTTAAAATTTTTTTTTTTGAAAAAAAAAATTTTTTTAAATAAAAAAATATTTTTTAAGAAAATTATTTTTTAGAAAAAAAATATTTTTTAGAAAAAAAAATTTTTTAGAAAAAAAAATTTTTTTAAATAAATTAAATAAAAAAAAAAATATTGATAACATCATCAAGTACTCAATTTTGGAATGAAAAAAATGTCTGTCAAAAAAATAATTTTAAAAAAATTTTAATTAATTTATAAAAAATAAAATTTATTTCATCAAATTCTTAGTAGATTCGTTCGAGAACCCAATAGTTAGTAATAGGTTTTACTAAACTTTACTAAATCGCGTTCGCTTATACAAAGTTGAATAAAAGACAGCAAAATTCGATGACTGAGTATTTTCTCATTTGTTCTGAGCGAATTTCTATATGATTTAAAAATTTAAACAACAAATGACATTTAATTAATTAATTACATTTTAGTAAAAATTCTTATTATTATAACTAAGGGCTATAATCGCACCCCGACCTTTAAAGATCTATTGTGCAGCATCCTTAAAAAAAATAAAAACTGAAAGGAAATTGAAAAAAAAAAAATACAAGAATAATTATTATTGTGCTTTTAGTGTAAAAATGTGTGTAAAGTTCTCAGAAAGTTCTGTGTGTTATTGAAAAAACTGGACATACCAGGTAGAAAAATGGACTTACTTGAGTCTAAAGCTTATATCGCTTCAGGAGAAATATAAGTGCATGGGTATAAGTATGCATAAATACGTTGATTTCTCAAGAAGATTACGGGATGGAACACACATCATTTTAAAGGGGAGGTTGTCTAGATTTGTAATCTACCATGCAAATACTCAGAAATTACTTTGAATTATTTTTAAATTTTTTTTTAAATTTCCATACAACCCAGTGCTGTCGCTTTGAGCGACTCTCATCATTCCTCACTTTGTCGAGGTACCATTCCTGATTTTGCCCAGAAAAATTACCAAAATCAAAAAGGAGTTTAATCTGTAGGTTCTAAACTTTCTGGAAGTGTTTTATTAGTTTCGGAAAAATTTGTAGTTTTTATTTTATGATACAAAACGAAAACCACCAAAATCCTTGAGAACAACAGAACTAGGGCTCAAAAAAATTTTAAAAATAGGCCAAAGTAACTTCTGAGCAGTAGATTACAAATCTAGACAGTCTCTTCCTTAAAATGATATGTCTCTTATCCCACAATCTTTAATGGCTTGTTGGGAAGTTGCTAAAATCTCTTAGACAAAAAAATTTCAAAATAATCCAAAGTAACTTCCGAACGAACCATAGAAGATTTCGTGATGGAACATATATCATTTTAAAGGGGAGGTCATCTAGATTTGTAATCTATTGCCTAAATACTCAGAAATTACTTTGGATTATTCTTAAAAAATTTTTTGGAAAATTCCATATACCCCAGACCGTTCTTGCTTTGAGGTACTCGTAAAAAAATTTAATCTTGGAATTAATTTCTAATATAAAATAATAAATAAAAAAAATAAAATATTTAAAGGCAACATTTGTTACTTTAATTTCTATCATTAATCATTAGATTTCCTACTGAGAAAAGTGTAGTAGTGCCGCATTAATCAACTCCATTGTTTTCATTAGTGATAACTTATTTTAATTTAATTTTTTTTCTATTAAAATTGTTTAACATACAAATGTTAAAATTTAATTTGCAAAATTAATTTATTAAAAATAAACTATAGATTGTGAAATGTATAACACAAAACTACATGTTATAAAAAAAGTTATAACAAAGTGGAACCAAAAAAAAAACAGAAAATAAATAGAGACCTTAATTTCAAAGTCTTTTAAAACAATATATTTATTTACTTTTCAATTAACCGCAACACACTATTAAAATTAAACAATTTTTCATGTTTGTTTGAACATTTTTCAAAGCGTCCCGTACACGTTAACAACATGCATAAGCAATCAAATGTTTGTGCTAGTGGTTTGGTAGTGTATTTTGAGTGATTGTACACTTTTTTTTATGTTTCCATGTATTTATTTTAATTTTAATCTAATTTGTTTTTAAATAAATACTTTTACCAGTCATAGAAAATTTGCTGCTGTCGTGTATATGCCGCTTTACATTGCTTACTATGAAAAGCTTATAGTGATCATCATGTATAGATTGCTAAAATTTTTTTTTAATTTTATGTGCTGTTCAACTCGTCTAAAAAATTTTTATGAAAAAACTCAATTTTATTCATATAAAACGTCCAGAGGAATTGATCGCTTGTGTTATAAAAACACCACATTAAATTTTACTGGATTTTTTTTATTTAAATACACTAAAATAGACATGTAAATGTTTTTTTTTTTTTTTTTTTTTTTTTTTTTTTTTTGTAGAAAAATTAGAAATTTTTGTGTTATCGCTATAAGCCCAGCAATTAAATTGTCTACAAAATTCATAATTCTCTTTTTACACGATAGATGCCATTCAAAAAAATTCGTTTAAAAAAAGTCTTGTTAGAGTTCACTTCATTTTAAGTCATTAATTATGTTATAAAAAATAAATTATATTTGGAAAATAAGAATATCACCAGAATAATTTTGTTCATTATCTTGTGATATTATTTCTGGAGTATCATTTTCTTTTTAATTCGTGGTAAATAAAATTCGTGTAAAAATTCATATAAAATGCCTGAACGAGTAGCCCGCTTGTGCTGTAGAAGCCGCGCATTTAGTTTTGTTAATTTTTCGATTTAAAAAAATTAATTCTGCACTTATTTGTTTATTTAAAAAAAAAAATCTTGTTTAAAATAGAAAATTTAAAATAAAATAAAAAATTTTTAAATTTATTTCTCAAGTCTTGATTGAATTAACCAAAAAAATTTTTTATATAAAACTTCGCGATAAATTTTTTTCTCTGGTTTTTATTTAATTTTACCGTTGCTATAGTCTCTTTATAAACTAAAAATTAATTTAAAAAAAAAAAAAAAAAAAAAAAAACTTGACTGCTAAAATTATATTGATGGAAAAAAACTTTAGCTTAAGTGAATGAACTATTTATTGAGTGTGTTAAATCTATTAAAGAAATAATTAATAATAGAGTATTAACAGGAAAATAATGTTTTTAATTTTTACATGCTAAAGGCAGGCATAAAAAAATACACAAATACAAACAATACATACATAGCCTTACATACAAAAATACCCGGCAAGAAGTGACGAGTTTACTAGAATTGAGGCGCTCACTAAGCAAATAGTTCAAATGAACCCTTTAATCAGCTGAACTCAATAAGATTTTCCTTATAGAAAGTTAATAAAGCAAAATCTGTGTTTGATTTGATTAAAAATTTATTCCAAAAATTACATTGATTTTATTAAAATATTTAATCAATATGACAATTTCTTATTATTAATTTTTTCGTTGTAAAATGTTGAAACTAGAGTTCGTATCAAATAAAATATACCACTTTAGGATTTTGTGTAGCAAATAACCGGTTATTGGCCAAGACTTTGGAACCAAATTTGGGTTAATAGCAAAGGACACACTATAAGATATTTAAAATAAGGAAAGGGAACAAATCACCTGGTCACTGCGTATAAAATAGTCCAGTTTTCACAGTTCGATACTTAACTTATCGATATTTTTAATTTAATAATTGATATTTGACTTATAAAATCTTAACTTTAACTATCAGGAACTTGTAATAATGGCCCTTAGCCCTACAATTTCTGCAGGGTACATTAATTTCCATATACTCACTCATACACACATTCACAAATGCAGGTTCCTAGTAACTTGTATGAGTAAATAATAAAATGTTTACAAGCCCTTAGCTTTAGTAATCAAATACCTACTTGTTAAATTTTAAAAATATTTTATTACATAAATTTGGGCACAGTGGTTAAAAGCAGCTAAAACTATAAAAATGAATTGAGAAAAATAAAAAATTTGCTTATGCAAAAATGAAATTAAAAATTGTAATTAATAAAAAAAATTCCATGAAAAGCTCTATTTTTTAAAGAAAAGAAGAGAGTAGTTATAACTACTACTAGATCGTGGGAAAGAACTGATTTATTGCCTTTCTTCGAAATTATAGTAAGAAAGGAAGGGGCAAAAGTCCCGCTACAATTTTGATTGCCTATAATTTTGCTCAAAGAAAAGATAAATAAGTTTGGTTTTCATAAAAATTATATCGTTTTAAGGGTGACCGCGATTCGCTATGCAACTTTCGGCTCTTTTTAAGGCATTTTTCATGACATCCTGCAACATCTCAGGCTGAATTTCTTCAATTTCATGACGAATATTGTCTTTATGATGTTGAATCGTTTACATAAGCTTTTGATTTTAAAAAACCCAATAAGAAAAAGTCTGCTAAAGATCTGGCTGGCCATGCTAAATCGTCACTTAGCAAAATTAGTCTTCATGGAAAAATGTCATTCAATAATTGAATTGTTGAACGAGCTATATGTGCTATGGCCGCATCTTGCTGAAACCACATATCTTCTAGTCCTTGCTCTTCCATTTGAGGCACAAGAAAATTTCGAATCATGTTTTGGTACCGTTTAGCCGATCTCTCTCGTCACGGTCTTTTACTACGTGAGTTGGTATTCTTAGAGAGAAATAGAATTTTAATTGTTAAAAAACCCATCCAAATAAATACAAGCCATTTATTAATTTATAAAGTGGCTTATGCCTTTGCTAGCATGAAATAAAATATTTCAAAGCATGATTTCAGGCTTAAATTAAGTACAGGCTCACATTTTTGAAAATCGTTGCAAAATAGGCGTAAAAATATGCTTGGTTGGTGCAAAAGTATATGGCGACCTTAACTGGAGTTTAGAGATTATTTATAACAAATTTCAGACAAATCCAAAATAAAGAAATTATAGCGAACAGAAAAATAATTTTATTAATTTTTTGTTTTATTCTATAATTGTTTTTGTTTAATATTGTACTTCTGTTCATGTTCGCTTTGAAAATGATTTTGTTTTTTTCTATTACGCAAATATTAACTGAGTGTTTGGCTCTATTTTAATTAAAAAAAAAAAATTGAATTAGTTTTTTCTGTGCAGTGTGAAGCAATTTAACTCATATACTTACAATTTCTCTATTTTCTAATACTTTTGTTTTATTTCTTGCCACTGTGCATTGTTTCTGTTTCTTATAAAATTCTGTCGGTGGTATTAATCATACTCGTATATCTAATCAACTAATTATGTTCTCAATTAACGAATACTTTTATCTACTTAAGTATCACACATTTATACACACACATATTTGTATACTCACGAGGCACTTCATTTTGCAATTTACAAGTGTAAATGTGTGTCTCGTTATCTATTCGCAATTTCTTTAAAAAAAAAAAACAAAATTTTTTTATCTTTAAAAAAAATTATTAAAAGAAAAAGAGTAAATAAATTCAAGTAGACGGCACAAAAGTGTAGGTAAGTGTGTGTGTGTACTCTCCATATTTTTGTTTATTTATTTTATTAACACAACAACAAGTATTAAATAAAAATTTAAGTCGATCGTGCACTGATTGATGACAAAATTATAAGTAATTGAATATAATTTTGATGTATTTATTTTTTTTATTCACCTTCACCTTAGTCATAAAGGTTGTAAAGGAACTGTGTTGCAACATGAAATTCAATTTGCAGCCGCTTAGGAAGTGAGAGAGAGAGAGAGAGAGACCTCAAAGCAATTAAGGGTTGTGTTGTTATTAAAGGGCTGCACAAGCACATTTAAATAGGCTTACAAGCACTTTTTATTATAAAATATTACAAATACTTATAGCGATGTGTAACTTTCAAGCTTTTAGTTCTTATAGCAGTTCAAGTGACTGTTAAGAGATTTAAGAGACTAAGCGCTATGTAGAAAATAGCTAATAATACAACAAACACTGAATTACAATAACAACCTTATCGTATGTTTCAAATAAAAAGAAGGAAATTCAATGCAGATTTGGTCATACAATCACACACACTCTTTGTATTTTGAGCAGAAAAAACATGACGCATACAGAATGTAAACAAATTTTGACAGCTATGCAACCAAGAGGAAAGAGAGCAAAGAATGTATTGCTGACTTAAATGCTTTGCCGTGTATAATTCTGCTATGAAATAGCTCATACAATTTTATTTTTAAAAATCAATTTATTTTATTTATTTATTAATTCTCTTAATAAAAATAAAAAGGGAGGAGCAAAAAAAATCAATTTAGTCAATCAGTTTATCATCAAAGACTAAAAAAATTTTTTAAATGAAAAAAAAAATTAGTTTTCATATTTATGTAGGCTAAACACAATGTCATAAGGCTGTTTGGATCTCTCTCTACGCATTTCTGCTTCCTTTTTTTTTCTTGTTTTTTTTTTTATTTTTTTTTTTTTTTTTTTTTTTTTGAGCCCATAAATACCTCAACTTAAATTGATTTTTTATTTTCAATAAGAATTAACTGTTATTTGCTGTCTGAATAAAATTTAATTTCATTAATTTTGAATTTCTTGGAAAATTTAATACTCATGAGTAACTACTAAAGGGCTGTACAAGAATACTTGAAAGCCATACATCACTAATATTTTATAATAAAAAGTGTTTGTAAGCCATTTCAAGTATGTTTGTGCAGCCCTTTAGTAACTACAGATAACCCTCGATTGTTGTGTTTGAGGGCACAACTCACCTGGAAATAATGAACAAGAACTCAACCACATCGTATGTAAATATCTTGTAAATAAACTATTGTGTCAATGTAGGCTTATGTGTATTCGCTTTAAACTTGCCAGTAGCTTTAAATAATTCCTTTTTTATTTCTTTTTTTATTTTCTTTCAATAATTATTGCCATGAAGTAGCTAAATTTTTTTTTTGGTTTTACCTATGCCCAACAGAAATGAAATAATTTTTAATATTAAAAGTCATCTTTTTTTTAAACTAATTTGTTTATTATTTGTTTTATGTATGTATGTATGTGTGTGTAAATAGATTAAGTTGAGAATTGAAATAATTTAATAATAATTGACCACACCATTTGAAAATATTTTTATGCAAAATTATTTTAAAAATATAAAATTAATTTAACTCTCTGTGTAAAATAAACAAAATAAATTAAATAAGTTAAATTAAACAGAAAAATAAAATAAATAAATAAATAAATAGATAAACACATTCATATGCAAAAGTATATTCAATTCACATGGAATATATTTAATAATAAAATTTACGAGGGTGGTTGCCTAAGCTTTATAAATTCTGTTTATAATTAGAAAAAAAAATTAATTTAAAAATGTTTAAAATACAATAAAAATGTTAGAAAAAAAAAGAACAACACGAAAAAATATGTCTGCTTCATAACTCATGGCATTTTCTGCTTCTAAATTATGTAATATTTTAAATAGGTTGCCTAAAACTGCACAAAGTGAAGCCTTTTTTATGGTTTCAATACAACAAAAATAAGTTTATCCTGCAATATTTTTATATGTTTACGGCTTTTAGAGAGATTTGCGAAATCTGATTGCATTCACACAACTGATAAACAGCTGACTTAAAAAGAATTTTAGATCTAAAATAAAATAAAAATTAATTTTTGCTTCACAAGTGACCAATAATGGATTTTTATGAAGAATCCTTTTTCATATAAAAACAAATTAAATAATTTACTTATAATAATTGTATAAACAAATAGTTGACACAGTTGTAAAAAAGGGCAGTATCTCACCCTCACTTATAAATTGAGTGCAAAATATGTACCATTTTCGCATCTTTTATATGCAACTATTACATTTTTTTGCTAATAGAATGCAAACATTCTTGAATGCAAAACTTTTACCAGAAAAGAAAACGCCATCAGTGTGTTATTGCAAATTTGAGTCTATTGAGTACTTATAAAGAGTGTTTTTTATAGACATATAGAACTTTAAATTGCAATAAAACAACGATGGATTTTTCGATTGACATGAATTTTATTTATCCGGAAAATAATCTTGTGGCATTACATTTTAAATATGATTTCTGGCATATGACACACGGCTGGCTCGGATGTAGTCCAATCTGGACGTCCAATTTTCGATGACTTTTTCCAACATTTGTGGCCGTATATCGGCAATAACACGGCGAATGTTGTCTTCCAAATGGTCAAGCGTTTGTGGCTTATCCGCATAGACCAATGACTTTACATAGCCCCACAGAAAGTAGTCTAGCGGTGTTAAATCTCAAGATCTTGGAGGTAAATTCACAGGTCCAAAACATGAAATTAGGCGGTCACCAAACGTATCTTTCAATAAATCGATTGTGGCACGAGCTGTGTGACATGTTGCGCCGTCTTGTTGGAACCACAGCTCCTGGACATCATTGTTTAATTCAGGAATGAAAAAGTTAGTAATCATGGCTCTATACCGATCACCATTGACTGTAACGTTCTGGCCATCATCGTTTTTGAAGAAGTACGGACCAATGATTCCACCAGCCCATAAAGCGCACCAAACAGTCAGTTTTTCTGGATGTAACGGTGTTTCGACATACACTTGAGGATTAGCTTCACTCAAAATGCGGCAGTTTTGTTTGTTGACGTAGCCATTCAACCAGAAGTGCGCTTCATCGCTAAACAAAATTCGCTTATGAAAATTCGGGAACAACGGCAATCTCGTTTTGGGCCCATTCGACGAATCTACGCCTTACTTGTTGATCGTGAGTCTATTCATGATGAATTGCCAAGCCAAACTAAGAATAAATCACTTGACAGCTGTTAAATCGGTCGCCATCTTGAACAGTAAGGCCAACTTAAAGTTCTATACGTCTATAAAAAACACCCTTTATGACAAATTATTAAACACAGTAGAAAAAGTCTGTTTATTTTAGGACTTTTTTTAATTATGACTGATATAACACTACTGTGAATCCCATTAAAAAATAAATTTATTTTTTAATTTTACTTGAGTTGATTAAACAAAATTTAATATTTTTTTTGTCAACTATTTATTAATCATGGTATAAGTCTATTTCAAAAAAAAAGAAAATAAGTTGGCAGTAATTTTAGATTACTAAAATTAACGCCGACTTACTTTTTTTTTTTTTGTTTTTTAAAGTGGACTCAAAAATAGCAGCTCACTTATTTGTATGCACCTTCTTGTTTACTGTTTTTGTTAGTGAAAATATTAATTTTTATTTCATAGTCCCTGAGACTTAGACAGAATTCCCCCTCGTAACAATTACTTACACAGCTACAATCTATTAATTAGCACACAAAACCAAACCGGGAGCCACCACTAGATGGTATAACTAATTACAAAATAATATTAATCCTTTAAATAGACACACATAACGAACCATTAAAATACGAGTGACTACACCTGAATATCTACACTTGAGCACATTTACACAGCCATACATGCACGTATGTATTATAATTTAATTAATTAAACGTACAAATGTATTTTACAAATCAATCACAACGTTAACCAAAAATTTTGCATTGATCACGGACGGACATTATCAATCATAAGCAAATAAATAATACGAGCAGTTCTGCAGGCAACTACAGCTTTTACGAAATCAATCAAGTAAAATTAGAAAATAAAATTTTAAAAAAGAAGAAGCATTTTGTTGCCAATTTTTTTAAATGGAAAAACTAAAGTCAATTAGTTGTCAGCTAAAGTTTAAACTTAACGGGGGAAAAAAATAAATTTCATTAAAACCAAAAGTAAGAAAATAAATAAATTAAAAACACAGAAATATATTTTTTTTAAAGAAAAATAAAGTAATTGTAAAAGTGAATTTAAAAAAAATTCAATTCAAAAGAAAATTGTAGTTTAAGAGATCGAAATTACTTTTAGTAACTTGAAAAAATATTTTAGATCCTGTTTTCATTTTATTTGATTACACACACTTTTATAAATTTGATTTTGAGGGTGCTGTGTAAATTGATGGCTAGCGTTCTAAGCTATCAATCTGGAAGTCGCAGTTTTGATTCCTGTCCAAACCTCTGAACCGATGCTCAAAGTTACCAGTGCTAAATACTTAACAAATTTAATTTTAGAATTAATTTCTAATTTTAAAAAAATTATTTTAATAAATTATTCAATCTTATCCAATATTTCGACTTTCTTTTGAAAGTCTTCTTCAAGGAAATTTATTTATTTTTTTTTTATTTCCCTGAAGAAGACCTTCCAAAGAAATTCGAAATATTGGAAAATTAAAACAAAAACAATTTTCATTGAGATCTTAAGCTTGAATAATATAGACTAATAATAAATTTGATTTCTATAAAAAATTCAAAATAATTTTTTTTTTTAACATAAAAAAAGCTGTTTTGTTTCGTAACAGAATAATATTGCCAACGTGTCTCTTTTGTTTTATAAAAACCAAAGTGTTTTCGTTTTCAAGCACGAAAGAAAGAAAAAAAATTACAGCCACTCTGTAACTTCTTACAACACTAAAGCCTTTTTTGATGCCTTAAAAATAAAAATAAAGTTTAAAAAAAATTAAAATTCTCTATTTTTTAATCACACGAAAAACTAAACTATTAAAAGCCAATTTTTTTTTTCTTTAATCTCCACAGCAGTCAAATTTCCAGTGACAGCGGTGAATGCATTTCCATTAAAGTACCCAAGAAATCAGCCTCATTCTCCAAATTACAAATAAATTCAGTTAATTCATCATCAGCACCTGTGGCACGCTACGTACGTAGTCCATGTGATTCTTGTGGCCATCATAATATACCAATTATGTCACATCCCATATCACCGTTGGCCAGATCTCAAACAAATTTAGAATTAGTTGAAGCGGTAAATAGCAGACAAGCTCTGCTACCCATCCAGCAGCATATGATGCATCGTGATGAGTCAACGGTATCACTGTTAGTGCCACAAACTATACAAGCATCACGGAGACCTTCAGTATTATTGCAAGAGATTTTGGGTGGTAGAAAAATGTTAAAAAACAACAACAACAACAGCAAACAGCATAAGTGAGTAGTTTCTGCTAAACTGTTTTAAAAATAATTTGAATAATAGTAATTTCCAGTCACGGCAATGGCACGGCCACTGCCAGCACTTTAACTATCAATTTACCGGCTGGGGGAGGTGGTGAAAATGGCTCTAAAAGTTTTCAGGCCAAACAGCAGAAAGAGAAAAATCGCAGACAAGGAAAGTAAGTAAAGAAATTAAATTCATTTTAGAAATTAATAGGCGGTTCAGTAATCTCGAACGTTATTGTTCGTAATTAGTTTAGATTTTATTAATTTATCATGAAACTCATGGAATATTTTAAACTCTGGCTAAAAAGCGTGGCTCACGTTATTGATCGATTTCAATACTACCAACGATATGCAATAGGTACAATAATTTCCATTGTTAAGATGAAGCTCCCCGCTTTGGAGCTTATTTATGTAGATTCTCTCAGATAGCCAAGCAGATCTAAGTGCATTATCAAAATATTTTTTTCTGATCGTGGCTGATTTAGGATTGATCAGGCTTGTAGGTGCTCTGGCAGGTAAGAACTCGGTTACTCTGGTATGAATGGCGGATGATCTAGCTAAAAAAGCTCGAGAGCAATAACTAAGAGAAGGGGGAAAACCAAAGTCTATAAGTTTGCTGTAGAGTCAAAGCAGGCATATTCAAATTAGAGCAGTTGTTTCTTATCCATCTCAGCAGAAATGACATCAAACTCTACCCTAAACTAATGACAGGACTTTGTAGACTCAATTACCACATGATTAAAATTTTTATGGTACATGGCGTTGCTCACAAGAAGCACAAGAAACAACGCATCATATTCTGGGCGGTTGTCTAGCGGTAAGTAGACGCACTGAGATGAATCGCTTAATAATTACGAGATACGTAAGGTATCTTGTATTGTTTTATTTGGGAGTTGGGCTGCACAATAGATCTTACAGGCTGGGGTGCAATTATACTCCATAATAATAAAATCTATCAATATCGAGTGCCGTGATTCAAGCTCTCTTTTTAGACTGCTTTATTGCTTTTAAAAAAAATGCTGCTTTCAGCCGAATCCAGCAAATTAGCTTTCATAAACGTCTGTTAGTTAGTGATTAGATCTCACAGAATATTCCAAGTTCTAAATAAAAATTACGGCTCTAGTTTTCGACTCAAATTTCAATATAATTTAAAGATAAATTTCTATCGATTGAAGAGCAGCGATTCAAATTTCACTCTTAGCAGGAACCAAACAAATAGTTGTCACAAGCATGCTAGAGATTAGCTTAGATACTTAGTAAGTGATTGAATATTCCAAGATCTGCTTTAATGTTCTTCTAAAATTTCCCTTAACTTTATTTTAATTTAAAAATTTTTTATATCTTCACTTTGCTTTCAATGTATTCAATTTCTATCTCTCGCTCTCTCTCTCTCTCTCTCTCTCTCTCTTTCTCTTTGTATCTCTTTCAGTGACGCTATAAGCTCTGCTCTCTCTGCTACTTATTGCAAACTGTTGGTATTATTGGGTGTCTGCCTGCCAATTACTGAAGTTATAACACAACAAATACCCACTTTTGTCTATCAAGGATTTTATGTCTATTTATATTCCTTAAGCATAACATTTGTAGTATTTTTATACAGTTCAGCGTTTCGTAATAGAACTATAATCAGCGCTCTGAAAAGTTATCGTAAGTATTTGTAATGTGATCATGATAAATTTTAAAATTGTCTCCGAGTTCCTTCTTCCAGATGAAAAAAACAATGTTCATTTCAAGCACAAAGTGACACATTTTGGTAGTTTCTATTTAAGAGTGGGTGCAATTGCATTCGCCATTGGTACTATGGTCTATTCAGGGTTAGAATTTGGACAATTCTTTGAGCTGAATGGCCAAGCTGGCTGCCGTGATGTATTTGTAGCCATCACACCCATTTGCCGTATGGTGTTGTGTATAGCACAAGTACAGTTTATATTCCTGAATACCACCTATTTGGATATGGCCAGGCACAAAGTCTTCTCGCGTTTTGGTCTTATGCATATGGTGGGCACAAACTTGTGCGAATGGTTGTATGTGCTAGTGGAAGAAACAAAACATGAGATCTTCCATATAGCACATCACGAGGAAAAAGAAGGTGGTGGCTTAATGGCTGATAATAGCGTAGACTGGGCGGCTGTTAATGCTTCATTGCATGTTAATCATCACATTGGAGAGCAGGCCAAGAATAGCACTGTAGCAGCTGTGGTGACAAATGTTTTAAAAAATGTAACAGAAATTAGCACAATGTCAACAGAAGATGGTCACGGCTGTTCACGTACAACCATAATGGGAGCATTAGTGCAAGTAGGTTGCCATGTTTCTCTTTTGGGCCCACTGTCTTGAGTGTAATGAAAATATTTTTTACTTTATTTAGCAACTTTCACCGTTTCTTTTCCCCTGTACTATTGAATATTCCCTAATTTGTGCCGTCATTTTATATGAAATGTGGAAAACTGTTAAATCTATACCCGATATTGACAAGTCGCGGAAAAATTCCATGAAGCCAGTGAATCAGAAACCTGCCCATCATTTCTCTGTTGATTGCTCTCAATCTCACAAGGGTTTATTCTTTGGTATTTTAGTCATTGTCATGACCATAATTGCCATGATTATGTATTTTGTTTTATACACGCAACCTGGCTATGAGTTGATTGCCACCAAAGAAATTACCGTTTGGGAAACGGTTATGTATTTTGGCTGTGCCACAGCAATTGTAACAGGTGGGTTAAATTATTTGTTTCCTAGACCAAATGACACATGTCATGATATTTTTGGACACTTTTAGGCATGATTTTAATGCGTGATCTGAAATATATTAAGGAAAACGCTGATGACCATCACTCAATGGAATTGGATAATCTATTGCTAATAGTGGCTCAAACAGGTAAATTTATTACCACAAAAAAAATACATAATGTAGGTGGTAATATCTTACTATAGCTTTTACTAATGTCCCTTAGGAGTTTATCTCTACAGCACGTTCAGTATTTTGGGCAGTTATTTTGAGAAATGGGATACAGTACCGGATCGTATTGAAGGTATTGTAGCTGAAGTGTTTGGTTTAATGCAAACTTCCCTACAAACCATGTTTATTTTGCATTCGAGTCATCGCAGATGTAAGGGAGCCAAACAGGTGCGTCGCAAACCGGGCAGGGAGATAATAACCTTCCTGCTAATAGCCAACATTGCCATTTGGTTTGTAAATACTCTGATTAAGGGACGTGCTGTGTTTCGTGAGACACATATGCAATTCTTTGGGGTATGGGCATGGACAATCATAACACACGTCTCCATGCCATTGTCCATATTTTACAGATTCCATTCGACAATCTGTTTATTTGAAGTATGGAAAATAACATATAAAGCCAAAGCCCATTAGATAAAAATACACACCCATACATTTATATAAGTATGTAAACAATGTTTGTTTTAATGTAATTAATTTTAGTTTTTAAGAATTTAGCATAGTTTTTTTCGCTATAAATAATTAAGTTGAAAGTTGTTAAATAATTTTTAAATTTACGTTTTACAAAAAAAAAACTGATAAAAGCGTAAAATTTAAAAAACTTTAACGGTTTATTAGTCATACAACAAATTGAAAAAAACAATGCTGCCAGCTTACGAACAATTTACCACCACCACTAGTTTTCATAGCCACAGACACTAATCGTTAACAATGAAATGGCAGCTCATTTTTCTGCCGCTAAGCATCAGCTGGCAACTTTATCACTATACAAGATAAATTCATACTCTTTTTTGCAACCAAGTTAATGCCTTCAGTGTGAAAAAAATATAAAAACAAAGGGGCACAAAATTTTCGTCCATTAAAAATTGTCGAGCAAAGCGTTTAGTGGAAAATTTAGAGAAACAAATTAATATTTAATATAAATAATAACCTATGGTTAACAATGTGTCTATTCCATAATAAAATTATAATAAATGTTGCATTCCCAATATTAATTATGCTGGGCTTGTCTGCTTGTGAAAGCAAAGCCAGTATTGCATAAAAGGAAAATAACTTAAACGGGTTTTGGAATAAATAGAATATACAATTTAGGCTTCCATATCGGGTAACAAATACTTGAAAAATATCCTAAAAAGTATTAGCAACAAGTTTTTATTATTGTCTCTTATAAAACAAGAAACCCAATAAAAAGGCAAAAATGAATCTGGCTTCAAATGCTTCGGGCACAACACACACTACAATGACTCTGTTGGATGATATCAACAGTTCAATTGGTAGCATATCGTTATTAGATGGACGCAATGGTATTTGTGATTTAAATCATGATCATGAAAATGATGCGTCCAGCAACACAACCGTCTCGCAAAATTCACAATGTTATACGGACAGCATGGAAAGAATGCGTCAAAATATGTTTACCGGCTCAGACACTGTTACACATCGTATATACAATTATCGTAAGCGTAGGTACATAGAATATGAACATCTACGCAATGCTACATGTGAGGATATATGTATTGACTTTAGTCGAGAAATGGGTATACTGCCTAATACACGTTACCTATTCGGTTTGCGTGTATTCGATGAAAATGCAAGTGACGAGTGGTGTCTGTCATGTTATCAATTAAAACCTAATGTTACCTATTGTTTTCGCATGCGTTTCAAAGTACCCTCTCTGGATGTGCAACTACAATCCATGGATCCTAATGCTTATGAATATTTATACAATCAAATGCGTTATGATATGGTACACGAATGCATACCGGCCATTAAATATCCTCTTAAGAAAGATAATGTAATGGGTTTTGGTGCTGTTAATATGTATATAGATTTGTTGGAACAAAGAGAATCTGTTGATCGTATTGAATCGAATTATAGACGTTATTTGCCACGTTCATTAGTTAGGGCTCACAAACTTTTCATTAAAGGTAAAATTTGTAAATCGTTTCGCACGCTGAGAGAGCGTCAAATTGATTTAGAGCAAGTCAAGTGGCATTATGTGCATGAGTTGAACACATTGGCCAATGACTATTTGTTGGAAACGTTTATGGGTGTAGTCGATTTCATACCAGGTGATATATTGGCCACAACAAATGCACCTTCCACCGCAAAAGTGTACATTAAATTGGATTTGTTTGATGCCCAAGAGCCGGGCTTAAAGGTGGCAAAAGTAACTAGTAATGATAATATAGAGGTAAGTGATTTAAATGTGAAGTGTAAAATGTATTATAATATAAAATACATAGAGGTTTGCTAGGTTTTCTTTACATGTCTTTAGTAAAATATTTTTAGACTTTTGTAATGAAAATTAGTCTTGTCATTTTGTATTTATTGAACCTAAAAAAAGCTTACAGCTTATCGCTAAAAGTATTTTTTTATATATTATATTTTGAATTACAACTCGCATCTTTATCTCTAAACCGTGCTTGTATTCCGACAGTGGGTCTTAGTTAGCACACTGGAAAATATTTATGCTATTTACACTCGTGGTGGCATTTCAAATTCACTGAGATGTCGTTTAGAAATAACTGGTATGCCAAATGGTTATCGAATAGAGTTTGAAAAGAAAACACAACTAGATGCATTTATATCATATCTCGCAGGTTATATGAGGTAAATTATTTTCTATTTATATTACATTTACATTTAAATACTTTTGTATTAAACGTTTTATGTTTGAAATTTAAGATTAACCACAAAATGGATGGTAGATCTTTGTGTGCAATATGTTACACCATCATTAGCTGAACTAAGAACGTTACGTTGTCATGGACCTGTGGGGTAAACATAACTTTTAATCATTTTATTTTGCATGTACTTATGTATGTTAATTTTAAATGTGATGTGCTTTTAGCGGTGCCTTTTCATTTGCAAAAATACGAGAACAACGTGACAAATGTGGCAGTTATATTATACGTCAATGTGAAAAGGAATATGATACCTATTACATTGATATCAATACAAAATCGTAAGTATTTTATAATTTAAAGCTTTAGAAATAATATTATCTAAGTAATATTTCTGTTTGATTTCCTTTAACAGCATAAGCGAAGGTCTACAGCCAAATAAATTTAAAACTGAAACCTTTAAAATTACAAAAGAACTGTGTCAGCTGGGAACTACAGCAGCTCCAGCAGTTAAATGGAAATTATATTTTAATGGCATACAAGAAACATTTGATAAATTAACAGATTTGGCACAATTTATACCCGCAGAAACTGAGCAACGATCTCGTATACCACCCACAGAATATGATAAGCCGCCACTGCTCTTAATATGTTTGCCAAAACATGTGCAATCGAAAAAGACTGAAATGGAATTGAGTGAATCAGAGCTGTTACGCAAACGTCCGCAAATATTTGACCCTCCCAAAGATTTACGTTGGTACCACAGTAAGTTAAAACCAATTGAATATTTTGATATCAAAAATCTCTTCTCTTTTTTTAATAAATTTTGATTTTACAATAGTAGAGTCAATTATTAAAGTTTACCAAGTGATTTTACAAAAAATGTGCCACAACTATTTAAAATGATTTTTTCCTAATTTTTTTTTTAACAAAAAGATTCCTCACGTGAGTGTGATAATGGTAAGATGACGAAATTGAAAGCCGACTGGGTGCAAGAAGGTGGTTTTAAGGATGTTACTGTTACCTTAAAAGTACTTAGACATGAAAAGGACTATGGGGTATGTTGTATAAAGATGAGCAGCGCCAATTCTTTAAAAAAAATATGATGATTATGCTATTGTTTTTTTTAGGATTTTAAAGATTTAGCTAATAAATGGAGTCGTATATACTCGCATCACATTATTAAATTGTACGGTTTGACTTTAAATATACCCTACACTATGGTTATGGAATATTCTAAATTTGGTCCTTTAAATGAATTTCTTATGCATAATAAAACCAAAGTATCTCTACGTCAATTATTAGATGTTGTACATGGCTTAGTAAGAGGAATTTATTATTTGGTAAGCATTTTTAAGAATTAATTTTATAACTTTTTTTAACAAAAAGAAAAACATATTTTAGCAAGAAAACGGCATAATACACGGCTACATACGCTGTTCTAATTTACTTGTTACAAAATTTGATACCAAAACTCAATTACTAGAAGCAAAAATATCAGATCCTGGTTTTCCACGACCCTATCGGCGGGATGAGTGAGTAAAATTTGTACTCATTTTTTTCTTATTTATGTCGTGTATATTTTTTATATATCAATTATTTTTTTTATTGATAGACTGCCTTGGATACCTTTTGAATATCATCACAATTTAAATGCTGCCAAAAAACATTTAGATGTTGATTTATGGGCTTTTTCTACCACAGTTTGGGAGATATTTTCACGTGGTAAACCCATAGAAAATATTAGTAGCGAAATTTTAAGGCAAAATTATAATCGTTTTGGTGGCATTTTACAACCTCCTGATGATTGTCCACCCGTTATGTTTGAAGTTATGATGGATGGCTGGAGTATGGATCCTGATAAGCCATTTAATCACTTGCAAATATTCCAACGTTTAATTTCTATTAAGGAAACCCTTAATGATGACTATACCACTATAGAAGATACCAATGACATGGATGATTTAGATGTTTTAAGTAAGTATTTTTGGCAAACATTTAGTGTGAAATGAATTACAACAAATAATGATTTACAAATATCAGATAATGACTGCGTTAATAGTGATGATCAGCTTGTACGCCATAATGGCTTAGCGGATGAATTGAAAAAATCGAATTTTCGTAACTATTTTACAACAACTTCTTCCGTATTGGAAATACCGAATGGTAAAGTAATATTTCAAAAGAAAATTGGTGAGGGTCACTATGGCACCGTACATCTGGGTGAGGTACGCTACAGAAGTCCCGATAATGCCCGTGAGTTTGTGGCCATAAAAACTTTAAAATCTCTTAGAGCGCCACAGCTTAATGATGATTTTATGCGTGAAATAGAAATAATGGAGGTGGGTACATAAAAAAAAATTTTTTTTTTTCAAATTTTCTCTAAACTTTTGCTTATTTTATTTTGTCTTTGCTAAAGTCCTTGAATCATCCAAATATTGTTAAAATAAAACATTGGATACAACGGCCGTTCTGTATAATCATGGAGTATTTAGAAAGTGGTTCGTTTTTAGTTTATCTCACTTCAAAGAAACCAAATTTAACCAATTCAATACTATTAAGTTTTGCTTTGGATATTGCAAGAGTAAGTTGTTAGAAAAAGAATTCTATAATATGTAATTAAATTTATATGTAACATTTGAAGGGAATGGATTATTTGGCCAGTAAAAATATTATACACCGTGACTTGGCCGCTCGCAATATTTTGGTTGATAGAGATAGTGTTAAAATATCAGATTTTGGTTTAGCCCAACGTGCTGACTCTGATGGTTATTATATAGCCCAAAGTAATCGGGAAATACCTATAAAATGGTAATGGTTTCTGCACTAAAATGAAGAGTTTCATAATTCAATAGTTTATTTTATTATTATTCAAAACAATTTTAGGTACTCTCCCGAAGCCATTAAAAAAGATGCCAAATTTTCATCACAATCAGATGTCTGGTCGTATGGTGTAACATTATTTGAAATGTTTTCACGTGGTGAAACACCTAATTTAGATCCAAATACTGAATTAAGCCAAGATGAATTTCTACAAAGACTGGATAGAGGTGATCGGTAAGCACAAACTATTTACAGGTTCCATAACATTTGTGAATTTAAATATATAAAATATTTTTCGTATAGTTTACGTAAACCACCACTTTGCCCTGACAGCGTTTACGAACGCTTAATGAAACCATGCTGGCATGCGAATACGAAATTGAGACCAACTTTTCGTGAAATTGTTGGCGTTATACAGTCAATTAGAAGTGAAACCATTAGTAACATACCAAAGTCAGATTTAAATAATATCTCGCCACCTACATCTCCTTCTTCAATGAATTGAAATAGTTAATAATGAATATACAAAACAAAAAACTCAAGTGCAAGTAAAAGAAAATATTTTCAAAGTTATATTTTTAAGACAAAAACAAAAAGAAAAGCGCTCTCATATTCTAGATTGAAAACCTGCAAAGAAATTTAGTTTTATTTTAGGCCTATTAAAATATTGTTTTATTAGTTAAAAATACACCAGATTCATTTTGTTAGTTTTTATAAATATTTTGTTGTATTTAAATTTTTTATTTTTACATAGTGTTATGCAAAATTTTTTATTTAAAAATAATTTCAATTATTTAGTTACATTTTTAAGTGCCTTTTAAAAAAATTATAAACATACTGGGTGTAAAATCATAAAGTATAATAAACTTTTATTAAATTTTTAGCTAGTTACACTATAGTGCATATATTTTTGACTAAATACTTTTTATTATATATTTTATAATCTATACATAATAACATAAATATTTGTACAAATTTTTTTTAGTCTATTTCTTTCTACACAAAAATTTTGTTAAATTAATATTTTTAAGTAGAATCTTGAATACTTTTTAAGTTTTAGTTATGCATATTATTTTCATTAAAGAAATTTATAAATAAAAAAAAATATCTTAATCATCGAATACAATCCATGTGCGAAAGAGAAAACAGTAAAATGATTTTATTTGATCAATTAGTTGTTGTATGATCTTGCCTTGTACGTTTTTTTCGTAAAACAATAAATGTTTGATGGTTTTTAAATCTATAAAATAAGATTTTACTAATTGATACAATTTTTAACATCCATTTTATTATACAAATATAATAGAATAGAAGCTAAAGTATATAAAACTTAAAAAAGCCCATGCCGTAACTATATATTTACGCAATGAAAAAATTAAATAATTCCATGAAATAAAAACAAAATCAATGTCCACAAATATATACTTGAAGCATAATTAAAATAAAATCTATAAAAAATAATCAAAATTGTGGTTTTCAAAAGATTTTTTTAATTTATTTGAATATTTGCAGAAATTTACTGTTAATTATTTTGTGTCCTGCAAGGAAATGAATATTCTTTAAAAAAGAAATTGCGTTATTGGAAAAGAATGTACATAAAAACTACATATAAAAATTCATTAACAAAAATCTATCATTTTAATATATCAATATTAAATATATTATATTTCTTTATGATGACCCTTCGGCATTTTTCTTTTTTAAAGCCTCCATAACTCCGGCAAAGTTAGCTGTTATCTTTTTAACCGATTTTGGTGTGGAGTTTTGACTACGAACACGCATTTGTGGTTGGGCAATATCATCACTGAAGTCAAAATCATTCGATTTTAAAGGTCTGTTAATATAAACAAAATATTGTTATTTATTTTTATTATAACTTATTGAATAAAACTTACTCTTCAGTTTCGGTGGTATCGGTAGAATTTATCTGTTCCTTGCTACCACTACTCGAGCAGTCGGGTGAAGGTTGCCGTCGACCAGGGCATTGCCATTCTAATTCTAGCACATTGCCATTTTCTAACAAGTTGTAGTACGTTTCTAGCTCTTCGGCAGATGGATAAAAATCATCTCCTTCCTTGGGACAGATTTCTACCGAAGATGAGACATCGGAGGTCATTCCAAATATATTTTCACCAAATTTTTTGTTTACAATTTTTTAGTTGGCTTCATAGAGATGGCAATAATGAGGGTTTATTAGATTGTGTATTTAAATATCGATAAGAACATTCATAATGGGTTATTATCACACGTGAGTGTTTATCACAACAGATGTTTTTCATTCTTTGTACGTTTTTTGAGGTTATATAAAAGCAAAATTAGAACTGGCATCAATTTCTAGTGGCCGTTTAATACTTTCTTTAATTATTTAATCACAATGTCCGATTTTGATAGTTTGTCCTCTAATACTGGTGACAAAGAGTTACAAGAATTCTTAATGATTGAAAAACAAAAGGCACAAGTTAATGCCCAGGTTAGTGCATTTGAACAAAAAATTTCATCATTCGGGCCATTATAAAAATTTGTTACATTTTTGCAGATCCACGAATTTAATGAAATCTGTTGGGATAAGTGTATAGGTAAACCAAGCTCAAAATTGGATAGTGCCACCGAAACGTGTTTATCAAACTGTGTGGATCGTTTTATTGACACATCTCTGCTGATAACGCAGCGTTTTGCCCAACTACTACAAAAACAATCGGGTGGGATGTAATTAATTTCTTTATACATTACTTTTAGCAGTATAATTTACATGTAAAAATAAATTTGTCCTAAAGAACTTTATTGAATGCGACTTGAAATCTTTATTATTAATTTAAAATGCAATTTAGAACAATTTATTTAGTATGATTTTTGTTCATTTGTTATATGACTATTAAAAATTGTCTTAAAAGTATAATATAAGATTTTTATTACTAAAACAAAAGGAAAAAATTAATTTTATACCTTAGATCAACTTTTATCTGCTTGTATGCCTTTGGATTTTTTTAATTCCCTATATAGGCTGACCAGTTTTTGTCTTTCAGATTCCAACATATTCCGTGTAGCTTCCGGTAGATCTTTACGTTTGCCTTTCAACTGGTTTTTACCAATAGGATTACCGGTTTGTGCTTTTTTATTGGAAATTTTAGAGCTAGTTTTTTCAGAGTTGTGGTCTTCTGTTTGTTTTAACAGATCTTTTAGTAACAGATTATTTTTCTTTCCCGGCTGTGAAAGAAATATGATTAAAAATTGTATCAACATATATTGCGCAATATCCTACCCGTGGCACAGTCTCATTCTTCTGAGCTTTTCTTGGCAATGTCGAAATTGTTGGTGGGGCGTGTACTACTTCACCAAATTTAATAACGTCCTTGCGATATTCGATAATTTCCATTTCTGCTTCTTTCTTCTTTTCATCTTCATCCTCCTTTATGGCTTGTTTTATTAATTCGCTTACCAATTTAGGATTTAAAGGTTTAGTGCCCGTCTCCATTCCCTGCTTTTTCTTCTTTACTTTACCACTTCTTACCACTTTCTTCTGTTTTAGCAATTCGTCTATTTCATTGGGAGGTTTCTTTTTGATAGATATTTCCCCTGTGGAAGGGTCTCTCACCACCTTAACACTATATTTTGCTTCATATTGAGCTTCTTTAAGACTTTCACTGGTTATACGATTAATTCTGCGTATGTAGTCCAAATCTTCTTCGCCTGGCATTTGCTTAATACTCTTAAACTTGTTACCATCTGCTTTGTAAGCTTTCTTTTTGCTACTACCAGTTGAAAACTCTTTGGGTTTGTCCTCCACTCCACTATGAATGCGTTTAATTTTTTTACCACTTTTTACTTGATCAGCTAATTTCTTAAATTGTGTAAATTTATAAGACATTTTTTGATCATCTTGCTCAGGTGGACTATTGACAACATTTTTAAGTCTATATTAGATAGATATGCATAATTAGTAATAGTTTTAATTTATTTCTTTAAGAATTTGTTGTAACCTCTTTTCTTTTTCCTCTATTTGCTTTAAAGGATCACGTATTCCGTGATGTTTTCGTACGGGAATTTTTCTTTTCCGGGCCATGTTTTCTATATGAAGTTTAAAACCGCATGTATATCTGCTTTTTCACATTGTAAACAAAAACACCCAACTGTTCATGAAGTGTGTGCATATTCATATGTACAATAGGTGCGTTCCAAGAATTACTGCTAATATTTACTAAACTCTGACAAGCTGCAATTTCCGAAACCGTGCGTATGTAAATTTCTGTTAAATAAACCAGTAAATTTTAGTATGCTGGAAAAGAGTATAACTCAAACATAAGGCACTCATCTGTATATACAATTTATAAAAAAAATTAAAATATCTGCAAAACAAGATTTGGTACTTTTGTGTTGTAAATTTATTGCCTAATAATATGAAAATATTCAAAGTAGCTATCGAATTGCGGCTACAACTTTGATTTCTATCAATTAGAAGAACCACCAAACTTATGAGTAATCGAATTGTTTTGCCATCACTAGTTTTCTTTTATTCTAAAAATGGCGACAGAAATTTTTCTTCTTTGAAATTAATTTATTTGTGACTATTAAAAAGTAACCTTTTAAAAATATAAAAGAAAAACATTTTCAAGTGTTATTTAACAAATGTGTAAAAACATTGAGCAAAAAAAAGTGAAATATTTATAACAAAATATACAGAAAGCAGACACACACACAAACATTACATATTAAAAAAGTGTCCGAAGTGAAAGTGTGGTTATTAAAAAAGAAATTTTACAAAAATGTGGAATCAATGGTCGCAATATGCTGGGGCACCCCCTCTTCCAACAACAGCACCGCCACCACCGCCACAAGAACCAGCTGCGGTACAAACTCCAGTAGCGCCTGCAATCATTGGGCCGATGTTGCCGTCAGCAACAACCGCTTCACCGTTGACACCAACAGTTGTACCAACAGCGGTACCAACACTCTCCATGGGAGCCACAGCAGCACCTGCAGCTGCTGGTGCAAACCCATACTCTCAGTATACAGCAGCACAATATGCTGCCATGACGGCGGAGCAGCAATTTGCCCTACAACAGCATTGGATGCAATGGCAAAAATATCAAGAAGAGTATGCTAAGTGGCATGCTCAATATGGAGAACAGGTGTGTATATTTTTGTTTGCTGTACTCAACAAAGTACATTTTAAAAATATTAACGTACCCGTTTACGAAGTTGATTTTATCTTATTTATTAAATAAACGCCCTTTAAATATTTATAGTATAAACGGGAAATGGAAATGGCACAAAATACCAAAACCACCACCCCAGCTGCGCCTGCTGCAGCAGCGACGCCAGCTTATGGATCTTCATTCTTCCAACAGCCTCCGCCACCTGCAGCTACTGGTAAGATAAGCGGCCAACCTCAGTTGTATTCACAACCGCCACCATTACAAACTGCCACTGCTAGCACATCAAATCCTATAAATTATCCAGCACCATCTTTGCCACAGCAACAGCCATGGCAACCACCGCAACAACCAACAACATATAATCAACCGCCACCCAATTTCAATCAGCAAAACGCCAATGCAAATAATTTAAATATTAATAAACAACAAAACCCTTGGGGAGGACCACCACCACAAACAGGTACTGGAGAACCACCAACTTCAGATAACTCGCAGTATAATAGAAATGTTGGTGGAAATCAAGGTAAAAATTTTGCAAATACATCCAACAGTTGGCCAGAACAAGCAACTAATAGGCCTGTAGATAGTTTTAATAACAATATGAGTGGAAACCGTGACAATGTCCCTAATAATCGGTCAAATAATAACTGGAACATAAATCAGAATGTTGTAGGTGGCAATAGACCACCAGAAAACTATAGTAATCGCGATATCGATCAGGCCAATAGATTTGAAGGTGCTTCTGTCAATAATTTTACTGCAGTGGCACCTGCTGATAAGATTGCAAAAATCGAAGATAAAAACGATATTAAGGATGATTTGAATAATAGTGGTCCAAAAGATCGTAATATTGGTGGTCCAAGCAATTGGAGTGACAGAGGTAGCTATCAAGCTAATGACAGTAATCGTGTAAGAAATAATTGGAATGAGGATTCGAACGACCGTAATTTCGGACAAAATAATCGAGGACCGAATAATAACCGCGGTGCAAATAATTGGAATGATGCTTCTAACACTCCGGATAATGATAACAAAAATAATCGTGGACCTGGTGATCGAAATTTCGGTTCCAATAATTGGAATCAAGGTCCGAATAATCGTAACTCTGGTAATTGGGGTGACGGACGCAATAATCGTAATTCAATTAATTGGAACGATAGTTGCAATAATCGTGGTCCAAACAACTGGAATGATGGGCGCAAAAATTGGAATGATATGCCCAATAATCGGGATAACAGCGGTCCAAATGATTGGAGTGATAATCGTACAGTTGATGATAGAAATAATTGTGGTCCAACTAATTGGAATGATAATTCAAATGATGCTTCTAATAGACGTGGCCAAGGTGATCGTAATTTTGGTCAAAATAGTCATCGAAATAATCGATCCAGTGATCAAGGAAACTCTGGTCCCGGCAGAAGAGGTCCAGATAATAATTCGCCTAATAACTTGGGACGCAATGAAGGTCCTAATCAAAGAAACTATCAAGCACCTGGTAACTGCTCCGGTCCTGCAAATCGTGGCCGCGTTGCTGATTTGGATGAAGAAATGTTCGATCGCCAGTTTGGTCAATGGGAACAACAATTTGAAGATTGGAAAAAGGCTAATGCTAATCACCCAGATAGAGAAATGTATAAGCGATACGAACAAGAATTTGAAAAACAGCGAAAACGTATTGCAGAAAGGCGTGAACAAATGCGTAGGCGAAAATTAGAACAAATGGGATTAAATCCAAATCTGCCTCCGCCACCTCCTCAGCAGCCACAGCTTCCCCAATCCTCTAATTTTTCTCGGAATGACAGTGCAGTAAATGATAATTCCGTTAATCCAGAGCCAATTGGTAGAAAAAGGAACGATTCGATTGGAAGTCAGCAAAGCTCTCACTCAAAACAAAACCAAGATCTTATTTCAGAAACTAATCAAGAAATTAATCCTGAAATTAACCCTAAAATTAATTCAGCAATTGCTCCAGAAATACAACCACCAACACATAAACCCAGCGATAAAGTTGAGGAACTAGCAAAAGACACTGAAAATTCTGATGCTACAAAAGTATTGAATGATGAATCTAATAAAACTGATGCAGTTAAAGAAAATCCACAACAAAAGAAAAACTCGTTAGGAAAACGTAAAAGCCGTTTTGACGCGCCAGCTGTACAACCTAATAAAATAAAAACAACTGAAAACACAGAAATTATTACTCTAGATGACGACGACGCCGGTACAGACTACGTCGATAAAAATCAAGGAAACATGACAGAAATCTTCAAAAAGGTTGATGGTATACCAGGTTTAGATTTGGCCGATGGTACATCCTTAGGTCCCACTGAACCATCAACAATAAATCAAATGGCCTTAAAACCTGAAGAGACAACTGATCAAACTAAGTTCAATAAAAATCAATTAACGACGCCTACAGCAACTGCTAAGAAAATTCCATCATTGTTCGATATAAAGGTCGATAAACCCGATATGACTGATCTAAATAAAGTGGAAAAAATAAATGAAGAGGAAGAGTCACCTTCATCGTCTACAGCTCTACCCGATCTTGCAAAATCTTTAAATGATCCTGATTTTTTGAAAAAAATTTCAGAAGCTGTTGCTCACGCTAAGGGTACTAGTGATAAATCAAGAGTACAAGAAGGTGATGATCGCCAATTATCGTTCTCCGAATGGCAACAGCAAAAACAAGGTGATGGTAGTGAGGAAACTGTGGACCCTGGTAACACTAATTCAAGAGAAAGTTTCCGGGATAGAAGTTCAAATCGCCAAGAGACTGTCAATGATTTCAATCCCAATAGTAGTGGTCGTGGCAGTGATGATAGTGTCGGTAATGCAAATATGAATGTAAGATATCCAAACTTGGGTCCTAACAACAATTTTGGACCAAACGGTCCCACAAATTGGGGTCCCAATGGCAATAACAACAACTGGGGTCCAAATGGTCCAAATAATTGCGGTCCGAATGGTTCAAATAGTTGGGGACCCAATGGTCCCAATAACTGGGGCAATAATGGTCAAAATAATAACTGGGGCCCCAATAATTCAAACAACAACAACAATCCTAATAACTATGGCCCCAACAATTGGGGTCCTAATAATAATTTCGGACCTAATAACTCAAATAACAGAGGTCCTAATGGTCCAAACAATTGGGGTCCTAATGGTCCAAACAACTGGGGTCCAAATGGTCCTAATAATTGGGGTCCGAATGGGTCTGATGATAACTTTCGAGGTGGTAATAACTACGGACCTAACGGACCTGGCCGTAATTTTGGTGGCAATAGTTCAAATTATGGACCTAATGATGGACCTGGATATAATTTCGGACGCAACGATGGTCCTGGTAATAATTTCGCTCGTAATGGACCCAATTTCGGACGCAATGGACCAAATTTCGGACCCAACGAAGGCCCCACTAATAATTTTGGCAATGATGGTAACAACTATGGACCGAACGATAATCGTGGTCGCAATGTCCGACATAATGATGGTCCTCGTGTTAATTTTGATAACGATGGTTTTAAAAGCAATAAACGTAATAGAGGTCGCGGAGGCTCAAATGATAGACGTGATGGATCAAAAAACAGAGGCGATAACAACGGAAACAGACGTGATAATTCCAATAACAGAAATAATGCAAACAAAGATGGCAACAATTCTGAAGACACTGCCACTCCCAATCGTAACATAAACAATCCCTTTAGGCGTAACGATGTACCCAAAGTTGCTACTTCAGAAACTGACGATTTTAATAACTCCAAAGATCAAACCAACTCATGGATTCAAGGGTAAGCTTTTTAAATAATTGTTTAGTAGTATTTTTTTAGGTAAATTTAAACAAACAAAAATATCAATTGTCTGCTGCCCTACAAATAACTGACATTTAAAGAATTTTAAAATTTTTAGCATTTATCTGTCTGCTTTACAAAAAAAAACCCTGCCTTGAAAATGTAATATCCTTTTGTGCACTGGTAGAGAAGAGATCATTATTCCTATAATACAGTGCACACATGCCACGCATTCCACAAAAAAAATTAGCATTAAACTTAGCTTCTGCAAGAAATTAATAAAAATTTATTTTCTAGATATTTGAATCAATTAATTTTTCCCATCGACTATTGAACAAGAGACAAATTTTTGTATTCTATATAGGATTTATGGTGCTGCCAGAATATGCAAAGAAAAATATTAAAGTGCAATTTTATTGATTTTAAAATTTCAGCTTCCAATTTTTTTCCTTGAATTCGTCATAAAATTTAAGTTAAAACGACATTACTGATCACAAGTCTTATAAATAAATTTAGGTGGACTAAAAACATGTAAAACAATTATTTCTTTAAACAAATTATTTTGAGTGGTTGCCCTTAGAATATTATGGAATTAATTCTCAAATTTGTGTAATTAAATTTTGACATACAATATGAGTGTGTGATCAATTTAAATGTGGGCTAGTCTTTTGAGTCCCTAAAAAGGTGGCAGATTCTACAGCTGAAAGAAAAAGAAATTGAGCTCTGTTTCCCTGTTGCTCTTTCCCACAAACAAATTGTACATAAAATATAAAATAGAAACTATTTGATGTTTTTTTTTAATCAAATATGTATATATTGTTAGCATACACAATTTTACCTTAAAATTAATCCATTGGTTTTTTGTCTCGGTTCAATAGCAGTCCCCTTTTTTCTCTTTTTCATATCACAAAAAAAATTTTTTTAATAAAAAAAAACCAGCAAAATTCTCGTTAACATATGGAATTTATTTTTCCATTTCTTTTCGTCTCTTTTCATTGCATTTTCTAACGTACACACATAATGTGGTTTTTATAGCGGTAATGGTAAACCTAGATTTTCCAATGATAACAAAAAGAGGAATAACAGGAATCGCCGTAAATAAAATGTTAAGAACGAAAAATTACAAAATATAGTTTTTGCAAGCACGCTTCCCCTGTCTCTCAACTTAAAAAAGAGTCACATACAAACCAAATGCTCTGTACTTTCATTAATGATTTTTGAAGTACGATACAGATTTGGTGTAGGTTAATACCATCCACTAAAGAGAAAAGTACTCGATATACCAACCATCATGTGCATATACATATTTATAAATTTTAATTAAATATTTTACTTATGTTTAAGTAAATTGAAGAAAATTACTTTTTTTTTAATATTAAAGACAAATTTTCGTTTATTAAAATTGTAGTGAATAAATGTTAATGAAATATTCAATCAATTTAAAAGTACATAAAATCAAAACTATTGGTGTTTGTTTTTGTTAAATACATTTATTTTGTTTACAGCTAAACAAAAAATATTAGGGTTTGTGCAAAAAAAAAAAAGAAAAAAGAAAAAAAGTCTTGTTGAATTACAATAGAGTAATTTTCAGTGCTTGAGGTAAATAGCCTTGCAATATATCAGTCAAAGAAAAAGTAAAAAGCTATGATATTATGAAATTGCGTGAGACCATTTGCCTCAGACATTAAATACATCATTCTAAAGATTTTTATTTTTACGAAATTCTATAAAAATATTAGCGGCATTCACGCTTTATAGTATTTTTACAATTAATGTAAATGTACAAAGCTTGATTGATTTTTTTCGGATAATTGTAACCTAGTAAAATGTGAACAACTGCAGAGCCAACATGTCCATTTATTAAGTAGATAAGCTTGTTTTTAGCACTCAAAATGTAAACAACACGTTTTATCTCCAAAAGTTTGCATCATTTAGCGACAGCTGTTCTACACAATTGTAGAACGTATTTAGGCAATAGCTATATACCTGATGGATTTCTATCCTGCTATAAAAGAAATTCATATCATGATCGAAAATCACCAGGTATAGATTCCATTTATTAGTGTTAACGTGACATTATGATAGAAAAAGTATGCCATGGATATGCTATTTCTATTTTGATATCAAATAATTAGTTTACTTTGAATTTTTTTTTTATTTTGCAATTTGTACGAGTATATGCGATGTAACAAATAAAATTTAACGTCATTATGCAAAAAAAGTTATTTTTTAAAATTTAAATGATAAAAAATAATAATAAAAAAATATTTCACTATAATATAATTCCATCACTTTCTTCCCCTATGTACTGATATAAATATAAAATTGGCATTTGCTCTGCCAGTGTTATATCTCCGATAAACATTTTTTTTTAATTTGTCCTCAAGGGAATTTACACTGAAGCCTTAATTGCGCTATTGTAAATTTCATAACTTAATTTTTGTCCATCTAACTATCTGTCTGAAGATATAGAAAAATTCATTAATAAATTTCAAGATAGTCCAAATTTATTCTTGCTATTAAATAAATAATAGATTAATTAAATAAAAACCAGCCCATTTCCAAACATTCCCCAGAAATTTTAATTTTATGAAAAAAAAAAATTACCCAAATCAGAAAATTTTCTATGAAAGAAAAAGAAGAAATTTTATTTATAATAAAGGAAGAAAAGAAAGAGTGAAAAAACTGCTGAGGATTGTACCAAATTGTTGCACTAGACATCAAGTACTTTGTAAGGAAACTCAATTGGCTGCTTGTGCTAACTGAAACCAAAACGATTGTCTATAAAAACATTATAAATACTGAATGAAGGAGATTATTTGTTTATTTCACTCGCAATTCTATACATCTGTCAAACATAGCCGTGCTGTTCTCCTAGAAAACAAGGCATTCATTCTGGTCCATGTGGTTAAATTATTTGTTGCCTGCATGGCTATAGAGGAACACAATATAAAAACATCACGAAGGCTCAATAAAACAGCTAAGCAGTAACGAGCTTTCCCACAAAGTCTTGCTTGTTTTCCGTACCAGTAGGCGTCCAATGGTATTATCCTTGTCCGTCTGACCAAATAATTTAAAATTGGAATCATTTTCTTATCTTTCAATTATTACCTTACACTAATTTCAGATTGCCCAAATCGTAAAGCCACTTTTAACTTGAACATTTTTGGCTTTATATTACAACAGTTAACTTGTGGTTCCAAGCCTAATAAAAGCTGATGATGGATAGTTAATCACCACGTATGCTTTGGCTATGTCGCGGTACATACGGCCTATTTACAATACTTAAATTGCCGTCTGCATTCTGTTACTGCTTGCGTTACAGACATTTTCACCTCTACGTAGACATTACTGCTGCTGCAATGTTCTCCTTATTTTTGTTTGTAGAGATATTGCAAGATTAGACTATCTATCTGTTGCCCTTTTTTTATTTTCTTTATGTATATAATTATAGTTTACAAAATTAATGAATAACATGTGAACTGTTATTTTTAAAAGTGGTATAAGTCCATTTAAAAAAAAGAGTCAGCACTATCTTATCAAAATTACCAATAACTAATTTTTTTTAAAGTGCACTTATACCACTTACAAAAAAAACAGCTTTCTATATATATTTCTAAATATTTATTATAAAGATATGAGTAATGAGTAAATCATTATAACTATACCGCTCTTTCCATCAAAGTCGTATAAAACATATTTTGTTTAAAATTTTTATGATTAAAAAAATACTTTTGCGTATGAAAATCTATTTAATAACGATGTCTGTTAATAATTTGGACAAAAATATTTAGACCATATTTACAAAGTCATAAATAAATTTATTTTGTTCAAAAACTAAAATTCTTTTGTGATTAGTCTGCTTCTTTACTTTTCCTCATGGAGCAGAACTATCAAACTTAGGGTCATTAGTACAAGTTACTAAAAGTTAAATTTAGGATTTCACAAGTCAAATAACAAAGTTTTTAGTTGGTGTGTCCTTAACTATCTACCCAAATTTGTTTAAAAAGTTTTAGCCAAAAACCGGTTATTTGCCCCACAAAATCCTAACTTTAACTAACACAAGTTGTAATAACTGGCCTTAGTATTATGCAAATATAGAATTTGTTTGCTAGTACACAACACCCTTGTAAGATACTACAATCGTCTGGCACCCTGAAAAAAAACGCTTAAGACGAGACCTTACCCCAACTTGTATTTTTACAATTATCCTACATGGCAGTTTAATATTTCAGTAAATAATTTTAAGTGGAAAATATTTGTTGTATAAAGCTTACTTTCAATAATTTAACTTTAGCTGTTTTGCAGTGTTGTCAATAGGCTTGTCTTTTTAGAAAAAATAAACACTAAAAAGCAACTTACAAATAAATGTAGTGTTACCTATAAAGTGCATGACACACTATCAATCATTCAACGTCAGTCATGAGGGTGTGTGTGTGTTTTTTAAAGATGTCCATCACACGTATACGTTGTGTGTGAACTGCAAAATTTTCTGGTCTGGCACCACTTCTGTAATCATAATTTTTTTTAGGTAAAGTTGAGTGGTCATCTCGGAAATTTTAAAAATAAAAATGGAGCCTAAAAAATTTTTTCATTAATTTTTTACAGTCCTTCATCCGAATTGGTTTTTTTATTGCTAGTACCAATGCAATGGCAATAAAAAAATTTTTGTGATAGTTTGATGTGTGTATCAGCCAATTTAATTTTTTCACTAGCACAAATGCATAATTTGACGTTGAATGATTGATCGTCTAGCAGCCCCATAACGAACAAAAAGTACCAGGGTGGTTATTATATATTTCGATTCTAATCGAAAAGCCTTTCGAAGAGATTTTTCAATTAAAAAAAAATAATTATGTAGAACATTCGAAAAAAATTAACATTTTTAAAATTACCCTCAACATTGTTAATACAACTCTGCTGGATTTTTGAAAGGTCTACATATTAGCTTTTTTCGAATTGAAAATTTTTTTCGAAACCCATTTTGAGTCTAATCGAAATACTTAATAAACATCCAGTTCGGAAAATTTTCGTTACGAAAATTTTAAAATGGAATTGACAACTCTACTTGCTTGAATCTTTTGATGATTTGAACAGCATTTGTCTACAAAACACTTTTTTGAAAAGATTACATACGTGCTAGAAGCTACTACGCCAGAGCTAGAGAATTTAAAAGTGTTCTAATCCCAAATATACAAGTAACTGAGGCCAAATCGTCGTATACGATATCGTATGAAAATGGTCGATATCGAATGTGACGTGAAAATTTGAGCCTTGTTATTTTTTAATAAGTTTTTATAATTAAAAAGTACACAAACTACAATAAAAAAAAGTTCCAACCCCCTGCTTGTGGTAACATGTATTGGAGTTTTAAAATTTTACATCTCTGGCCTTATTGATGTTTAAATTTTCATTGTAAATTAACGTTTATTTTTGGGGATCCTTTTAACCCTCTAACTGATTATACAATAGATTTTAAAGGTCGCGGTGTGATTATAGTCCATAATAATAATAACTCTCAAACTTTTCATTTAATGGAATTTTTTTTTTACTCTTAGTTGATCCTAAGCTGAAGAATTGAAGGTTGAAAATGTGCTACAAAAATATTTATCATAAAATTCTACTTTGAGTCTCTGAATCAGTGTATGAAAACAAATGAAATGTTTCACTAACGTTTGTTGCAAAGTCAAAAATTTATATGAATAAAAGAAAAAAATAAAACGATTTAAGCAACAATATCACAAACAAAACGATTGGCTTCTTGCTTTAGTATAACATTAATATCGAACATTTGCTTAAAAAACAAAAGCAGAAACGTATTTTTTTTAAGTGAATGATCATTCATTGGTAGCTTGCTAGCAAGAGCGTTGTTATTTTGAAAGTGATAATTATTGTTTTGGGTTATAATTGCAGCGCGATTATAAAATCAATTAAACAGCCAAATACGCAACCAATCTAGCAATTGTTGTGATTCATTTTACCTAAGTCTTCTGAGGGCGAAATGAAATCGTAATTGTTTCGTTTTGTTTATTTTCCAAATCACCTTTAATGAACATTTAATTTTACTAGCAGAAATAACTCAAAACTTAAAAAGTATTAAAAGGTTAATTTATACGAATTTAGAGAATTCCACAAAACTGAGGCCAAATCACCGCATTCCATTCAAACAACTAGTATTGAAATTTTAAAATTTTTTCATACAAAAACATTCAAATTGCGATAGTTTTCATTTGATATCGAATGCAGTGATTTGGGCCCTGTATTTGAGGCGGTTGTTTGTTTACTATGACTCCGCATAAAAATCTAATTAATTCTATGCAGGATTATACAATTTCTTTTGTAGCTAATTTGTATTCGATTTTGCAATTAGCAAAAATCATCAAAAAAAAATTCTATGGCCAATAATCATGATAAAGTATACTTTTATTAAAAGGTTACTTTATTTAATACGAAGACAGAAATTGATTGACTATGATTATGTGGCTCTATATATCAGGGGCGGTTTAATTTAAACTTTTTGATTACAGAAACACACTTTAATGTTTTTATTTTATTTTTTTTAAAGTAAAATATATAAAAATTGAAATTGTAAAACATAAAATTAAGTAAACGGGTAATTGAGCTAATAAAGAACAGTTGAGTTCCCGTAAAAATATAATCTGGTGCTCTAAAATGTGTACGCAAACACTTTCTGAGCGGAAAAGCATTATGCGTTACTGAGCAATACATTTTAAAGTCCACAAACGCATAATTCATTATGTATAAAATTAATTATTGAAGTTTTTTTGTGTTTTTTTTTTGTAAAACATTTTCTTCAATAAAAGTTTTCAAAAAAGAAAAAAAAAGCAAATAAAAAAAAAAGAAAAAAAAAATTTATGATTACACTGTGCAAATTACAATTACAACAGCCCTGCTGGTCGTGATAATCTCGATTATGGTGATTACTATCGTCCCGTACAAGTTATTGACTATTCAAATAGTAATGCAACACCCACAACAACAATAACACCCAGAGTTATTGATTATGGTCATAAACCGGTGGCAAATACTGATAGCAATGCTTTTAAACCCTTGAAAATAATTAATTACGATCATGCCTCAAAGGCTAAGAATCCTCAGCAGCAGGCACGTTTCAATGCTCCACAAAAGCGTAAAAAGAGAAAAAATAAAAATAATCCTCAGCAACAGAAGAATAAACAGCAGCAGCTACAGCAACAACAACAGCAACAAAAACAACAACAGAAAAATCTAAATCAACCCCAACAGAAAGGCAAAATGGCCCCAAATCAAGAAAAGGTAAAAACTAAAAAATTTTTAAATTGAATAATAAAGATTAAAAGTGTTAATTAATTATTTTGTTTTTGTGTTATTAAAGGCTGAACAAGAACAAATTAATTTTGTTGACGGTGAAAATGCACATGAACAATTAGAAGAAATTTCTGATGTTGAAGAGTAAGTACATGCTAATTTAAAAATTTTAATTTATTTCTCAAAAGCAAATTCATAATTAATAATTTTTTGAAAGTGGTATAAGTCCAGTTTTTTTTTTTTTAATAAGTTGTATGTGATTTTAGTAAGATATAGACACTATTTAAAACCAAAACTGGCACTGACTAATTTTTTTAAAGAGTGGTCTTGTACCATTTTTAAAAATAACAGTTCAATTCCCTTTATACACGACTTCAATTTGATCCTAAACCTGGGTCCGCGAATGAAAACTCAAAATTTTATTTTTTTTTTGTAAGAAAAAATTTCTTGTGTTAGTATATAATTTAGAAACAGAAATATTTTTTGGGGGCAGTATTAATTCTGAATTTGCATTTTTAGTTTATAATTTAAAAATCAGAGATCAATTTAATATTAATTAATTTTTATGTAAAGTGAACACGAAGAGCCTCAATCACCGCCACCTCCTCCACCTCCAATGTTTAGTACAAGCGGTACATTTAAACAGTTGGTTTATCAAGATGATGTCCCCTTTTCAATATTCCCCTCAACATCCGAAGCCAATGAAAATCTACCGAAAATATCTTCAACACAAGTTCAAATGATTGTACCCACAGAGGAGAACAATAACACAATTTCAATTGATGAAATTCTAATGAAACCGGGTCGTTATAGTAGACCCAAAAAAATTTGCATGATTTTGAGAGGTCCACCTGGTAGTGGTAAATCTCATGTTGCCAAATTGATTAAAGAAAAAGAAAAGGAAATGAGTGGTAGTAATCCGCGTATTTTAAGTATTGACGATTACTTTTTGATTGAAAATGATTATGAAGAAAAATGTCCCAAAACTGGCAAGAAAGTGAGTAACTTAATGCAAAATAAATATTTTTTCTTACAAAAAATAAATTAAAATTTTATGCAATTTTTTTTTCTTTTATTCGCTTTTTTTTATAGCTACAAAAAAAGGAGATTTTGTATGAGTATGACAAGGACATGGAGGAAAAGTATTTGGAATATTTAGTAAAAGCTTTCAAAAAATCTGTTGCTGATAATTTTTATGATTTTATAGTTATCGATTGTAATAATAATTCATTGCGTTCTTTGAATGAATTTTATTGTCATGCAAAAGATTCGGGTTTTGTGGTAAGTTTCTTTTTTTATACAGACAAAATTTTTGTTCTTACTTTTATTAGTTGAGACGACTACTATGAACCAAAACATCATTAAATAAACTGAATTACTTGTATATTACATGACACTATGTATGTTTTCTTTAATCATTTTTCTATGCATAATCATTTTTTTTTCTTTACTCCCCTCTTACTACAACACCACTTTAGCCCTATATAATAGATCTATTTTGTGATTTGGAAGCTTGCCTTGAACGTAATATTCATGAACGTTCTGAAAGTGATATAAAGAAGATAATTGATACTTGGAAGCCAACACCAGGTCATTACATTAAATTAGACATTTCTAGTTTATTGCAGAACATTATTGAAATGGAAGACGCTGAAGATATGGCTGTGGTAAATATAAAAACTAATATTTTTTCTTTATATATTTCTTGTTTTTTTTTTTCTATGAATTTTTCCCCACAGCAATTTATTTTATTTGTACTACATACAAACCTTTAATTGATTTTTTTTTTTAATTTCATTTTTAGTACTTATAAAACTTAAATTGTAAATTAAAATTTAAGAAAAGTTCTTGCTAAAGAATTGATTCGTAATGTCATATGTCCCACTATAATTTTATAAAATTGACAATTACTGCATACATACACCATAATGTAAATTTATTTGTGTTAAAAGACGTTAATTAATATAATGGTTTTATTGTTATTGACCCCGAAAAAATATCTTGATATAAATTGAAATCTCAACTACAGATTATTAATGAATTTTATTCAAAAGAAAAAGAAAATCAAATGTCTGACATGAACAAATCTAGACCCATCGACCCTGAGCATATGCCTATGCCTGTGCCTGATCTTCAGCCTGACCCTGAATTTAACTGAAGACTGTTACAGCTTGTAAACCAAAATTAATATATTTTTGTTATATTTAACATAAATAATTTTCTTTTATACAAATAACAGCAATTAAGAAAAAGTATAGCAAAAAAAAAAAAAAATATTCTTCAAGATGTGAGTGACAATGAGTCACAAAATTGTTTAAACACTGACATCAATATTTGAAAATGGTATAAGTGCACTTAAAAACAAAATTTGTTTGGCTATAATTTTAGGTGTTTCATTTTTCTTTTAAGTCGACTTATACCACTTTCAAAAATAACAGCTCATTTCTACATTTCTGTTTGTAAATATATATAGCTGTTAGTAAAATTTCTATTTCAGCTAAAACAATCAAACAAGAGAAAACCAGAAACCAAAAGGGACTTAAAAAAAACCAAAAATAAAAATAACCCAATTTGAGTTGTTACTGCTCGTCTGCTTTGTATGGAAAAGAAAGCAGTTATAATGGAGTTTTTTCCTCTTGTAAAAACAATAAATAAATTCAATGTTACAATTGGCGTGGTTACGCTCTTGAAAATATGTAAATTCGTTTACTGTATAATTACCCAGCAAAAAAATGTGAGCAAAATCACTACAACTGCAGCTTAGATTCATTTTTATTTCTAAGAGCAAAAAAAGCAAACGAATTTAACATTGTCGCGTCATTGTAAAGATTTTTTTTTTTTTTTTTTTTGCTGAATAAAATGTTCATCTACGAAACTATAGAATCCAATACTTAGTGACAGTTTTGTTAACATCCCAGCAAACAAAAAAAAAAAAAAAGGTGAATGAAAAAAAGTGAAAAAATCATTACAACTGCAGCCAAGAAGTATTTCTACTGCTGAGGAAAAACCTTTGATTTTTAACATTGGCGTGCATCTCAAGCTTTACAATCCAATTCTTAATGACAGTTTTTCCAACATCGTATTCTCACATTTTTGGTGGATAATAATAAAATTGTTGAAGAAAAGATAGTGATTTAAAATCGCATACTAAATCTGGTTAAAAATGACTGCTGCAGCACCTAAAATATGTCAATCGCTTCTTTTGTTTAGTCATTAGGATGCACTTCCAAGAGAATATGGAAAACCGCTTATTATTATTTTAGCCCTTAAAGTTTTTCTTATAAAGTTCTTGCAAACGGTATTGTTTGCTTTCATTGCCATCTCATTAATTATGGAATATAGCGGTTCACCATCTCTGAACCACAATAATAAAACTTGAGTTAATTACGACACCAAGTCAATTCTTAGCACAAATTTTTGGTGGGTGTTTAGTAAATCAAAATAATTTATTTTATTTTTTTTTTAACTTTAAAAAGTGTAACAGCATATAAAAGAATAATTAATTGAGCTCAAAATTATAAACCAAATTAGTTCATTTGACTACACTTTTTGTCTTTAAGTTAAACAATGATGATGATTGTAAAAAAATGTATAAAAAGTAACTTTAAAGTCAAACGGAATTTTATTAATTTGTACAGTTAATTTGCATAAATCCACCAAACACCTGTGAAGACAAAAAAGAAACCTTAAGAGGCCATATCGAAAATTATTTTTTATTAAATAATTTGAAAATTTCAATTGAAGCTGCTCAATATCGAATGCCACCATTTGGCTTCAGGACTGAAGGTGTCATATGGAAACTAACAAAAATTATTATAAGCTGTAAACATTGACAGTTGCAAATATTAAGTAAAAAGGACACAAAATAAATATTTACAAAATAATTGCATTCAAGTAAGTGTTGCCAGGATGTAAACAAAAAGGATTAGAAGTTCCATTTGAATTCCATTTGAGCAAATAAGCGTGGTTTTTAAATCATCAGCACAACAGAAAGCATAATATGAGCTGTTATTTTTGAAAGTGGAATAAGTCTACTTAAAAAAAAATTTATTTAATGGTAATTTAAGTAAAATATGGACATCATCTTACTAAAATTACCGCTAACTAATTTTATTTTAAGTAAACTTATACCACTTTCAAAAATAGCAGTTCATATTATAGTGTTTACTTATTATTACTAAACGTAATCCTAATGCAGAACCAATGTTTTGATTGAATAAAAGAACTACAACACAAATAACATAGAGATCGCAATTTTGGGGCCATCTGGTAATGTTCTACATAATATTACTCTTGTAGCCTCAGAGAATAAAAAAGTATTTGATAAAGGAGCATGCAGAAAAGTGTTCTATATTTATTAATTCGAAAAAAGTTTATTTTTCGAATGTCTGCAGTAACAGCCAACACCGTATACTGTTGTTTGCACTAAGAAAAAGTGATAAAATTTTTCTAAATAAAAACCTGCAGGATTTTTGGTATTAATTGATAAACAAAAACTGTACAAGTGATCTACAGCTGTAAATGTAAAGAATTTTTACCTTAAACAGCCTGTTATTTACAGAAGAGTGATTATCAAATCATTCGGCATTATCGATTAACTTTTATAAAGTTTTGCCGTTATTTAAGTGTTGCCATCAAGGAATTTAATTTTGCTGCTTAATTTTTTTTAAATAAAAATTTATACAAAAATATGCTGATGAAATGGTTATACAAACCAAGAACCCAATGAACTAGTAACTGCTGAAACAGAAAATTTGTTTAAAAATCAATGCAAACTAAAAAAAAAAAATTTAATATTATTTTGTAATATTTAACATTAACATGTGAATCTTTTTTATATTTATTATCTACCTATAAGTTTATATTTAAATTTTAAGAGAGCATATTTTATATATACAAATAAAGGGTCTTTCTTTAAGCCCGATAAAACATTAAATTGTAAAAACTAACAGAAAATCTTAAATTTTAACTAAAAATCATGATTTTTAAAAAGATAAGCAAATGGCCTTAGCATGTGTATTAACGTTAGCGGTATTCTGCCAAGTTCATTTTGGAAATTTTTATTTTCTTCTACACTTTCGTTTGCAGCGTTTATATTGTCTTCTGTAACCCTAATGCCTTCAGCGTTGTGCTGTAGAGTACATAAGTGGTATAAAATCTGTTTACAGTTTGACAGACGACTTGCTCAGATAGATGATTATGTGAGCCATAAAAATCAAAGCGAATTGATAAGTGATTTTGAAAGTAAAACTGGATAAATAAATACTGCAGCCTATCGATCTGTTAATGGCGTTGTCTTGGCGAGTCTGTGGTTTAAAATTAAATTCTGTGATGCTAATTGATGACCTTTGGCTGCTATTGAAACCAATCATACAGATCATAAATATAAAAAAGCAGTTAACACTTTCTTAAGTTCTATCAGTCTTAAAAAAAACTTTATTGAAAATTACTAAAAAAAATAGAAAAATATAACACAACAAAATCTTAAAATATGATATCTCTAAACAAAATATATAATATATTATCCAATGATTCTTTTTCTATAAAATATACACATAAAACTGAAAAGTTATGAGTATCGTTCTTGTACTCGATTTTACGACTAGCTGATCACACTTATTACGAGTGGAATTCATGACCTGCAGGATTTTTAGTATTAATTGATAAACAAAAAAATTTACAAACTTAAAAAAGCGTGACTATCAAATCGATTAACTTACAGCGAAGTTTTGCTGTTATTTAAGTGTTGCCATAAATTGATATTCAAATGTGGTTTGCTGCTAATATTTTTAAGATAAAACATTTGAACAGCTTTACTACAAATCACTGTAATAAAACCCGATTATGAAACATATGGCTGACATTAATATATCAGTTCTTTCGTAATAAGCTGTAATAAGTTATGGTTGTAGACATAGTATGAATTCTATAACTCAAATGTAACAGTAATAAAATGAGTTGTTACATATCTGGGTTTTTTTTTCTTCACAACTGCAGCAACCGTAAATAAATTTCCTTTTTCTCAATACCTGCAATAAATCGAAACGATATTTAAAACTAGTAGGCAAAGTATAGTTTCGTTCTTTAGACCCTATTAAATCAAACCATAGCCCACAAACACTACCACCTTCACCACCATCAGACACCTCTTTCATATCAAGCATGAGGGGTAAAAGTAACAAATAAAACCAAAAATATAAAAATGTCTGCTACATTTGTACTGCTTAAAAAAATACCAAAATATTTATTAGTAAATTAAGAAAAATTTTATTTGAATTTAAGAAAAATTTATGATGTCCTATTAAATTGAACACTAGTTTAAGATTTGTCTAAAGCAATCATCCTATGTATTTTATAACAAGTTTTAAATATAAGAAAATCAACGAAAATAAGGTATTAATTTTCGCAAAAAAATTATGGCAAATGCTAGTCTTTAAATATTTTTTAAAACTTTTTTTTTTTTCTTTGGAAAATAATTTCTTTACAGGATGATAACACAGCAGCTGATGAAACTACTGCTAATATAACAACAGCTGATAATGATCAACATGAAACAGATAATTGCCCAAATGAAGCTGACAATTGTAATCAGGATATTGACGAAGATAGTAATGATGAGGATAGTAATGATTCCAAGGCCAATGTGAGTAAATTTTAATTAAAAAAAAAAAAAACAAATTTTTAAAGAAAGTAACTGCTAATGTTAAAGTAGTCAAAAGCATAGGCAGATTTATATTCTAGTATTTTTCTATTGAAAAACTAAGTGATTTTCGTCAGTTTTATGAAAAAAAAAAATAATAATATTTAGAACAACTGTATGAATATTTACTTGCAGGACACATGGTAATAGTACATATAAAATGCCTGTTTGGAAATCAATTAATCCAGCAATTTTAGGATTACATAAAATAATTTAAAAACAGACAATATTTCAACGTCTGTTAAGGTTTATATTACAAAAAAAAATGCTTTAACAATAGCATCTTCTGACAAGAAAAAAATAATTTTTTATGCAAAATTTTATTTAAAATAGAGAAAAACAAAAATCCATAATTTTTTTTTCCAAAATCATAAAATTTTATACGCTTTAAGCAAAACGAGTCATATTTTGTTAAAATCAAAGCCCGCTTTTGATTTTATAATTATTAGCGGTATTCACGCTTTGAAGTATTTTTACAAATATTTTACTGAAAATTTAAATTACCAAGCGTGATGCACTTTTTTCTGATAATTGTAAGCCAATTAAGTAAATGTAAACAATTATGGTACTAACGTATCCATTTTTCAGGGAAATAACCTTTTTTTCAGCAGTTAAAACGTAGCAACAGCTGTTGTACACAATTGTAGAACGTATTTACATTCAGCTGTCATATTGTATTATGACATGAAATGTTGTATAAAATAGTAGGATAGTGCATTTTACATTTATTTCATTTTTACATTTGCACATTCGATACAAGGGACTTTACACTCAAGTGTAAACTCGGCTTTTGTTTTTAATCTATTTAAACGTTTATTTGATAAATTCCTTTAATATAAAAACAACTCGTTTTTTAATTTTTACCTCACTTGGGTTTGTTTGTACAGCTTATTCAGGGTATAATTATAAATTTATATTTGACAAAATTAAATTAGGCTTTTAACTTAAAAATAATTTTTCAATTCTAAGAAAAATTCATCTATTATGTTACATTTATTGTACATATTTAGTTATTTTGTTTCATGTTTTTAAACTTTTTTATTACGAGTTTTCTTACAAAGTGTTTATTGGGTGCAGGTGTAATTTTGGTTTTAAGTTAATTAACTAAAAAAAGGAGTTAAATATTTGTTGATTTAAATTTAATATTTGAACATTTTTACAACAGTGTGGCTTCTTAAAGAGCAAATGGGAAACAGATACCATAACCGAAAATCTAGGTAAGTAAAAAAAAAGGAAATTTTTTTAGTAATTGTGTTTATTTTTTAAATAATTTTTAATAACAAAAAAATTTATTTAACGCTAGCCCGCTTGGATGGCACCAGTAAGCTGTCAACAAAACGTAAGCCCACCATGGAAGAATATTTACAAATGGATGAATGGGAACCTCCAACAAATACTAAAGGAAAAAAGAGGGTAAGTTTTACTATAATTCAAATTTAATTAAAGAAAAAAAAAACCGGTTTTTATTGAACGAAGAAAATGTTAGTTGGCTCAATGCTTGTTAAGATTTAAAATTTTTTGTCAGAAAAAATTCACTATGTTAATCCAAAAAAAAATTTTTTTGTTCATACAGTTGATAGTACCTCTACATAAAAAAAATGAGTAGCTTTAATTAATAAGTTTTTTGTATTTGTTATTATAAAAATAAGTAAAAAATTAACTAGTATTTGGAACGCTACTTAATCCATACAGCACTAAAGTGGCTGATATACACATCAAATTTCAACATCAATAGTGCATTTGTATGTGTTTTTTTATGGAAGTCGCATATATACGTTTGTGTGTGAATTTGACGAAAATCAAAACAAGTTTGATGTTTTCGATACGCATACAAAAGCATAATTTGAAGTTGAAATTTGATGTGTGTATCAGGCACTTTAGTGCTGTATGGCTTAAGTAGCGATCCAAATACTAGTTAATTTTTTGTTCACACACAATTTGCTCTCTGTAATTTGAAATGGTCGGTTGTCACACAAATGCAAAATTTGAGGTTGACATTGATTGTTTATCAGCCACTTAGGTCCGCATGCACCTACTTGCACTGAACAAAAGTTTTTTATTTTGTTTTTGCAAAAAATTTACTCTGTAATTTGAAAAATATTCTCCAGAACGATGGCTATTTTATTAATTTTTCAAACTGTTGTTGGAATTAACATAAAAAAAAAAAATTAATTTTTTGTTTTTACCAAACTGTTTACTTTTACTGTAAGATTTACCCACGGATTTAAATATTTTATGGTTCAATTTATTTTCTGTTTTGACATTTGTGTAGTAAACACATGCGAAATACACGTTAATAAACAATGTTGACATTAGGGGCCAATCGCAAAATTTATAGCATTTTCTGATAGGAGGATTACTTTTGCGCCACCTGATTACTTTTGCGCCACCCGTTATCTAGTTTCAAAATTAAATAATAAAAGCGGTTAGTATTTTGCGTTTTCTATTTTTTGTGAATTTAAAAAAATTAAAAATTTCATAATTTTTTTTAAATATTTATTTATAAAATTTTTCTCAATAACTCGCAAAATAATAGTTGCACTAAAAATACTGTAAAAACAAAACAAAACATTTTTTGAGGTATTTCGTAACCGAATCGGTTAAGTCGTTTCAAAGTTATCAAAGCGGCCTATTCAAAAATCTAAAGAAAAAACTTATCTATAGAATTTTAAATACTTATAATTTTTACAGTTAGAACCACAGCGTACCAGAAAAAAATAGTGCTTAATCCGGTTTTTTTTTTTTTTTTTTTTTTTTTTTTTTTTTTTTTTTTTTTTTGGCCAAGCAAATCATCTCAGACTTGTTAATATTAATTTTTCAAAATTTTTTTTAAGAATTGTGCTTTAAATTAATAACTTCCTGTAGGTACTACTTGCAAAAGTACTATTTAGAAAGAATACTATTTGAAAAATATTTATAAATTTTTGTACTAATATGACGCAAATTCCAATAGTTGTTCTCACCACAACGGTGTAAATTTGCCAAATTTAATTTTTATTATACCACCAATCCTTTTTCTTTTATGTTCTAGGTACGCTGGGCTGACATCGAAGAAAAACGCAAACAGCAGAAGATGCGTGCAGTTGGATTTGTTGTTGGCCAAACCGATTGGAAGCGTATGATGGATCCATATGCTGCTAAACGTGCATTAAATAAAACTAAATATATTGAACGTCTTAATAAAAAGCGTTAAAAAAAGCAAAATAAAAACATTTTTTTGTTTTGCAAAATGGTAACTTTTGTTTCAAAAAGACGAAAAAAGATCGCATTTATTATAATGTTGGAAACATATTTATTTTGTTTTAAATTTGCACTTTTATAATCCAACAAGGACTTACATATTCATACATACGAGTATATTTTAACATAATGAATGCATCAATCCATTACTCATTACAGCGGACACACATTTGAAATATTTGAATTTTCTTTTAATATTTAAACTCATACATAATTATTTTTCATTGTATCATTCTAAGTATTGTAACGTATAATTAAAACAGTTAGCTTTTTTCAAGCTAAAGTTCATTTTATATTAAATATTTAAATGCATGCATAAACACATGTTCCCTTAATCATTGTCACACTAAACAATTTTAAATCTATAAATTCTGTTTGCAAAAAGTAAGCTTTTAATTAAAGCATACTTGTCTGTGCCTATGATTTTGGCCCATTAACTTTTGAGTTCTAAAAACCTAAACCACAATTAAAATTTATACGAATTCGGTTTACAGTTTGGACGGAAAAGTTGAAAAAATAATTAATATTTTAATATTGATGTATTTTTGCGTGAAACCTAGTATTACAAGTTATCAATTGCTCAAGGATAGGGTTTTGTAGGCCACATAAGCTGCTGCTAAAGGTACCGTTAAGCTGTATGTTGTTTAAGCTAAGCTCAACTCACCATTCAGTTTTAGTTTAAACTACCAGGCAAAATGCAAAATCCTATCTTTAACAATGGGTAACTTGCAATAAGGACTTTAATATTTTTTTTTTATAAACTTTTAATTACATATAATTATAATTATAGTTAATAAAATTATATATAAATAAACGGTAATTACTGTAACATTACGATTATTAATCTATTTACTATATATTTTATCTTTCTGGAAAAGTAGAATTTCTCTTAATGAGTTTTAGATCCATTTTTATAGGTTCCCAGCAAAAAATTATTGAAGTGATTTTCTTCAAAAAGAAGCTACTCAGACACGTTCTGAATGTAATTTGTGCTATTGAAAAGTGGTCGTGGCTGTTTTCTTAAAGTATAGAGACTATATGTACAAAAATTTTCAAGGGAAAAATCGGGAATGGTACCTTGGCAAAATAAGCAATGGTAAAAAGTCCCCCAGAGCAACAGTACTGGGGTATTAGCGAGTTAAAACTTTTTTTTAAGGTACCCTAAAGTAATTTCCGAGTATTTGGGCAGTAGATTACAAATCTAGAAGGTCTGTGGTTTAAAATGCTGTATGTCCCATTCCATAAACTTCTATTGTTCGTCCGGAAGTTGCTAAATCCCTCAGAGCAACAGCACTGGGGTATATGAAAATTTCAAAATAATCCAAAGTAAGTTCCGAACGAACCATAGAAGATTGCGAGATGAGACATATGTATATCATTTTAAAGGGGAGGTCGTCTAGATTTGTAATCTACCGCCTAAGTACCCAAAAATTACTTTGAACTATTTTTAAAATTATTTTTGAAATTTCCATATACCCCCGTGCAGTTGTTTTAAGGGATTTTTACCACTCCCCACTTTGTCGCGGTACCATTCCCGATTTTGCTCATGTAAATTTCCAAAATCAAAAATTATTTAATCTGTAGCCTCTAAACTTTCTGGAAGTGTTTTAACATTTTCTGAAAACTTTGTAGTTTTTATTTTATGATGCAAAATGGAAACTACCAAAATCCTTGAGAACAACAGTACTGGGGTATATGGAAATTTCAAAAATTTTTCAAAAATAATCCAAAGTAACTTCTGAATATTTGGGCGGTAGATTACAAATCTAGACGAGCTCCCCTTTGGAATGATATGTGTCCCATCCCGTAATCTTTTGTGGTTCGTTTGCAACTTATTAAAATCTCTTAGAGAAATCAACGTATTTATGCATATTTCTCCTAAACATACGAGTATTTAGAAATATTTAATGACGTAAGACGTATTTGATAAATATGCCATAAATACTAAAGAGATATTTACAAATACTAAAAAAACGTAATGGGTTACGTTAAAAAAAAATATTAAATCGCCCTAAACAGAATGTAAAAATTATGATAGACCTGATTATGAGTGTCGTTGTCGTCATGAAAACAGTGATATGTGTGAATACCGGCCATATGTATTATATGGGCTTGTCGTGAATTCGACTACGACACCGACACAAACTCATTAACTCTTTTAAAATAAAATTTCAATTAGACCTCTTGTTTGCTCGAGAATTCTGAGTTATCAATATGCGAAAATAATTCTTAACATATTTTTTTTTTATTAAAAAAATAAATATCTACAATTGTAGCCACTACAATTGACTTTTTATTTTTGAAAGTGATTAAATTAACTCATACCACTTTAAAAAATAACAGCTTAATTACTAATTGAGCTTCAGGGTTCTTACAAAAAATACCAGTAAAAGTGATTTTACACGTTACTTCATTTTTAAAATAAATAATTAATTAATTGCTGTGTGCGTGTGTGCTTGTTAACACCGTGAGAAAGACTTAAATGTTTTAAGGAAAATAAAATTTCCGTTGCGCCACATTTCTACATCCTATTTCCTGCAAGAAAATAAATAAAAATAAAAAGAAAAAAGAAAGACAATTTTTATTATGCTAAATGTTTACTTTATTTTCTTGTTGTTTTGTTTTAAGCTTCTAACTTTGTTTAGAATGTCATTGGAAAACAACAGAAACGTTAAAGGCTGGAACAGAAAAATGTATTTAAAAATACACCACCAAATAAATGTTAGAGAAACACACCACACCTAACAACGGATGTGAGAAAAGTGTAAAACAAAATGTAACTGTAAATGAAAGTTTAGTCGAGTGCAAATTGTCAAACATAACGGTCGTACAACAGAGAGAGAGAGTAAATTCTTAAGAAATTTTGCTTAAAAATGAAACAAACGGCAAATTATTAATAAAAATAAAATCTAAATCAATTAATAAAAAAATGCTCGACTTGTTACGAAAAAAAAAGAACAACAACGGTTGTGTTTGAATTCTATTGCTAAATAAAATAAATTAATAAGTTGGTGTGCTTTTTCTGCTCCTTGTTTTTTTTTTAAGAAAAGTTATATAAATTTTTTAGTGCAATAACATGCAGTTTTCATTTAATTCACTGTGAATGGCAGGCTTCAACATAAATCTTTTATTAAAATTGCTTTTAAGCTTTTAATAAAAATAAAAATTAAGTTAAAAATAAAGCAAAAGCCCTGCAATCGGCAATACCAAAAAAAAAAAAATATTTATACTCTAGTATTGTTTAATATTAATATGGAATCAGTATGTCCAACTCCGTAGTTACATTGTCTTCATTTAATATATTATTATTCACACAAGGTATGTAAACCAAAAAAAATAAATAAATTTTTAAACGTAACAAATTAAATCAAAATCAACTAAATAAATTTATTTCTTTAACTAAATCTTTTTAAAATCTAAAGAAAATACTTTCATGTTATTTTACATAACACTATAATGGTATCGACCTCATGTTTTTGTTGCTATTGCTGGTGTTTCTTTGTATGTATTTCATACATGGTTTGTTTTTTCTTCTTTTTGTTTGTGTTTGCTATTCCTACTTCCTACCAAAAACCATGAACAAAAAAAAAAATAGTTACATGAACGCACAATACACTAGGACATTTGCTAAAATAACAACAACAAAAACTATAACAGTTAACATAAACAGTAAAGAATAAAACAAAAAATTTATTACTACACATACAAACTAGTGCTTACATGCCCACCATCATCATGCATTGTCCTTTTTAATAGGAATTCAACTTCTTACTTGACTTCACCACTATTTTCTCTTTGTTATTGTTGTTGTTGCTGTTGCTGTATTTTTTATTTAAACCACTACTTTTGGTGGGAAGGCATTTAAACTATTTCAGCATTTATTTGATTTCTTTTTAATACAAAATTATGCAAATTTGTGCCGCCTAATAAAAGTGGCAAAGTAAATACATAAATTAAATGCGAGTAATTTAAAACAAGGAGTGCGTTAAAACACACTCTTTTCTTAATAGATACAATTTTACAAAATTGGTTTTTTTTTTGTTTGTTAAAAAGCAAACACTCACATTCACTTGATTAGGACCGCTATGTAATTTTATTATGGTTTTTAGCAGTGAAATTTAGTAGTTAAACCAAAAACTTTTAGCATCCCAGAATAGAGTATATTGTTGGTTAAAAAGCATCTATCACTAGGTGATAAAATCGCACCGCGACCTTTAACATCTATTGCGCAGAAAAAGCACCAAAAAATTATTTTGAATTTAAACGAAAGAAACACAATTGTCAGACATATCTAGGTTAAATACACTCATTTCGAGAAAAAAATTTTGTACACAAGTTCCACAGTAAGAAAAAAACTAAAACTGCTTTTAAAAATTTTTTGTCCGGACAAAAATTTTGTTCCGAAAAAGTGAGTGGATTCATGCTTACAGAAATACGGAAATTTGTAAATTTCCGAACAAAATTTTTGTTCATACAAAAAATTTTTTTATATTTAGTTTTAAGTGTTTCTCACAGCGAGATAGCCCAAACTTCATTTAAAAAAATTTTGTCCCAAGAAAAATTTTGTTCAGAAAATGAGAGTGAATTTAGCTTTACAGAAATTCAGAAATTTGTAAAATCTTAGTGGTAATACTGAGTTCATCCACTTATTCCGAACAAAATTTTTGTCCGTACAAAAAAAAATTTCATGTGTTTTTCACAGAGAGAGCGTGAGTGAGCCTAAAATATTTTTAAAAAAATTTTTGTATGGACAAAAATTTTGCTCAGAATAAGTGAGTGAATTTAACTTTCCAGAAATTATAAAATTCATAAAGTAATAGCAGTAAGGCTCCGAACAAAATTTTTGTCCATACAAAAAATTTTTTTACATGTATAATAATTTGAAGTGTTTCTCAAGAGAGAAAGCCCAAACTACTTTTAAAAAAATTTTGTTCAGAATAAGTTAGTGAATTTTATTGTTACAGAAATTCTGAAATAAGGAAAAAAGTTTTGTCGGTGCAATATTTTTTTTCTATATGGAGCTTGAGATCTCTCTCTCTCTCTAGCTCGTTTTTCGTCTTTTACAAATTACATATATTTTTACCATAATTTTCACAAACCTATAGCGTCTGCTAAATCTGTGCTAATAAGGAAAAATCGCTTAAGTCGATTTAGGAAAAAATTTTACTTGTTGCCAAAATTAACTTAGTACATAATTTTATTATTGTGGTTGGGGAATGGTCAGCCGATATGTTCCACAATTAACGAGTTGACAATGAAAACAATACTGTTTGCTCTAGAATCGAATTAATTTTAGAGCTCTCAAAGTTGTAGTCCTCTCAAATAACTTAATAAGACAGAAATATAGTAATTACATTTAAGGCTTTAATCAGGCAAACAGTTGTAACTTTATGTGGTTGTGGGGGGGACGTGTATAGAATTAGCGCACAACCAAATAAATATTTCAGTTCGTTATGTCATAAATATTTTTGTTTCTTTTATTGTTGAAGCAAAAGTATCTGTAAAAATTATTTTTGCTTTTTCAAATCTCCCTTTTACACTCCCTTTGCAAAAACTACATTTTACGAGATCAACCAAAATTATTTTATTTATTTTTTGTTTTCTCTACAGTTTTATTCGTCAGCAAGTATTATTTTTGTTTTTTAATGTTATTTTATTGCTTCTTATTTTATTTTGTCTTGTGGAGAATTGAATTTTTATTTTAATATTTTTATACCATCAGGACAAGGTCAAACATTATTTTTCCTTTTTTTATCTTTATTTTTATTTTACTTTATAAATCGTTGTTGTCGTTTTATTAAACAAAAAAGTTTTTGTCATCCATAAACCTCCACAAGTGGTAAACAATTCCAATTTGTATCCATTACATGCATTTTGTGTGAATTTTTTTTTGTTTTGCCAACCAAAAAGGATTATATTGAACAATATGAGCACTTTTTTATGTGTGCACGCATAAAGCTATTAACTCAACACAAGATTTTTAGTTAGTTGGCAGCTAGTTTGAAGCTTGAGTTGAGCTGCAGCCAATGCATTCAGTGAGCTGATATCGAGTGACCTGTATTGAAATTTTTAAATTATTTCACAATTTCGAATGTAACGATTTGACCTTAGATTTGTGGCATTTAGGCTAAAGATGCGAGATTAGAGAAATCCTTACTTAATGTGATTTATAGGCTCATGTGGTCTTATATCTTCAACAAGAAAGATGTGTAGGATTTACTTACTGGGATTTTTTGCATACACCAAATGACCTTAGATTTCCTAGTATGTGATTTTAAAATAAATTAAAAATGTGGTTTTATACATTTTTTGAGTAAAATTTTGTTAATATTTTAAAGCATCACAAGTCTTTGAAGCTGCTTTGCTTGTCGGCAAAAAACAAGCCAGGCTTCTGGCAGCAAAAGAATCCTTCATGTCAAGCATACTAACCACTTGCCTATGCTGCTTTTTCTATTCCACTCATGTGTGCCTTGACATTTTAGAAATTTGAGTGAAGCATCAAACGAACACTTAATCAAGTAAATATATTACCCACTTTTCTATGGGGCTAAACTCTCCTTTTTCAATTTCTCTTATGTGTGTTGGCCTCAATTTGAGTGACAGGAAATGCGTAAATTTAGGCGACAAGAAATAAAAAATCCTCCTTTTCGAAATTAGAAGTTTTTTATGTAATATTTAGAATTACCCCTTCCAAAAGTAAATTACACTTGTAGAACAACAGATAACCGGGGTGGATTAAGCTTAAATTATTAAAAATTTGCTAAACATTTTGAATCAATATCTGAAATTCAAATTGGAAAAGCTGATACATAAAAATTATGCGAATTTTTAAGCTTAAGCTTGAGTTTTTAATGGATAATGTGCTGTTTCTATAACACAAGCGATCAATTCGTCTGGAAATTTTATATGAAAATTACTCAAAATATTGAGTGTTTTTCATACAAATTTTTTAGACGTGTTTTTGTTTAATTCTGAGTAGTTTTTAAGTCAATAAAATATACTAAAACTAAAAAATTTTTATTAATTTTTTGTGATCTGTGATCTGTTTGGGAAAAATTTCAATTATTCTGTGTTTCGAAAACAGTGTATATAATCATACTGACTATCAATTAGGAATTGTCATGGAATTATTAAAGGTCACAAAATGCTTTCAATTACTAGTGTTAAATCGCACTTTAATCCATTTTTTATTGTAACTGAATAATTCCCATGAAAATAAGACTCAATTTTTTTTTACTAAAATTCTAAAAAAAATTTTTTTTTTATTTGTAAAAAATTTAAATTCTTGTGAATCCTAAAATTAAAATTTTTTATTTTTATTTGTTTTTTTTTTAGAGATTTAATTTAAAAAAAATTTATTTTTTTAATTCTTCAAATATTTAAATTTTTGTAACTTTTAAAATTGAAATTTTTCATTCCACATTTCAAAATGTGTTTCTTAGTGAAATAATTTTTTTTAAATAAACTTTAATAAATAAATAATTTAAAAATATTTTTTTTTTTAAATAAACTTTAATAAATAAATAATTTAAAAATATTTTTTTTATGAATATCAGAAATAACACTAAAATTTTTTTATTTTTATAATTCAATAGAGCATTGGTAACATTTTTTTTTATCCTTACATGTAAATAATAATTTATTTATACACTTTTGAGTCAGTAGCATTGCCAAATGAAATGTAGGAGTTAGTACAGTGGAGGCAAAAACTTGTCACAACTAAATGGCTATAATGAGGTACAGACGAATTCAGCTAAGTGATCTGAGTTTATTGTTAAAAAAAAGCTCTTAATTAAACAGAAAGTTTGACAGCTTGTTTAACCCTTTGACGATGAAGATTTTTTCTTTGGGAAATTAAAAAAAATTTTTTTTGGAGATTGTTACTTAAAAATACAGCATTTCAGCACTAAAATTTTCACTCCTTCTAGGAGAAAAATTATGAGATATATGCGGCTCATTCGTCGTCAAAGGGTTAAAACCGTGAGAGCCCTTTATTTGTAAAATCATAACAGCAAATGAAAAAAGCAGGCAGCACATAAAGAAAAAAAAATAATTTACGGCGCCTAAGTGTTGCCGCCGTAAATGAAATCGCCACAATCGACATCAATTGAAATTTACTTTTATTTCTGTACCGCGACCCAAAGGATCTTCTGTATATCCAAACACTTAGAGCCTAAACAAGAACCGACTTGCGTTATAGTAAACGAAAAAAAAACCCAATTTTTAAACTATTTTTGAGAATATTTAATACAAATTGAGTGAAGATAAATATGTGTTAACGTAACCCTTTACGTTTTTTAGTATTTGTATATTTTCATTATTTACTGGAGTATAAGAGAATTTAAAAAATTTTTTAAAAATATTATAAAGTAATTTCTGAAAAATTGGATGGCAGATCATAAATCTAGAGGTCCCCCCATTTAAAATGGTGTGTGTCCCATTCCCTAATCCTCTATGGCTCATCAGGAAATTGCCAAAATCCCTCAAAGCAACAGTACTGGGGTAATAGGGATTTTTAAAAATTTTTTAAAAATATTTCAAAGTAATTTTTGAAAAATTAGGTGTCAGTTTACAAATCTAGACAACCTCCTCTTTAAAATGATATGTATTCTATCCTGTAATCTTTTATGGTTCGTTCGGAAGTTGCTAAGATCTCTCAGATCAAAAAATATTTTAAAATAATCCAAAGTAATTTCTGAGTATTTGTGCAATAAATTATAAATCCAGACAGCCTCTCCTTTAAAATGATATGTTTCCCATCCCGTAATCTTCTATGATTTGTACGGAAGTTGCTAAAATCCTTAAGAGCAACAGCACTGAGGTATATGAAAACTTCAAAAAAATTTTTTTAAATAGTGCAATGTAACTTCTGAGCGTTTGGATGGTAGATTACAAAGCTAGTTATGTGTCCCAAAGTTGTCCGGAAGTTGCCAAAATAGCTCAGAGCAACAGCAGAGGGGTATGAAGAAGTTTCCAAAAAACAGTTTTTAAATGATTGAATTGTTCGTTTGCTAAATATAAACAGCTTTTTTTCTTCTGTGTTTGCTTGTTTCGCAGGCTTTGCTTGTCACTTTATCCGTGTACGTGCGTGGGCAGTTGATTTTCCTTGTTGTTTCTTTTTCGCTTCTTTTTTTTATTGTTTCACAAATTTTATCTTTTGTTTTTTTTTGTTCATGTTGTCGTTTAAAGGTCGTTACATGATGTTGTTGTATTATTTTCCTTTTTTCCTCTGCTTATAAAAGACAAAGCCTACAAAAATACTTTTGAGCCGTCAAACAAACACGCACACTATTAGCAAACCATTTTTTTTGTAGCCTTTAAACACTTAAAATGATTTTAAATTTCCTTTGTATTCATTTTTATTACTCCAGGATGATTTATCCATTTAATCACTCAAAAATTATGTCTTTGTAAGTGTTCAAACTAAATTTATCTTCCAACCGGGTTTTAGAAAAGCTTTCATAACAGAAATAGAATTTTAAAAAATTAATGGTTTTCCATAAAAAAAAATTTTTTTAAACTATTGATTTGTTCAGTTCAGGAGAAACATTTTTATAGAATATTTTAACCCTTTAGCTTTTCAATTTAGGGATCTTTTTGTCCTTTTTTTAAAGTCACAAAAAACCTCTTAATTAAAGAGTTAGAAGATTAAATATTCCGCCAGAAATATTTCTCGCAAGGTTTTACATAACTTTATAGCTAAAATAGAGAATTCGCATGATTACCTACAGCGATTGACAATGAAAATTAAAAAAATAATAAAATTACGGTAACATTTTAAGCCTCTGGGCGGGCATTAAAGCCAGAATTATATTTTCAAAACCCCGATGCCATCCGCCATCGAACGTTTTTTTTTCAACTAGTGCTTATTTCGTGAATGGTAACACTTAGCTCATGTCTGATTTGACAGATAATTAGTTTTATCCTTCCGCTGAAAGAATATGGTTGTGTTTTCCCTTCGCTAAGTGGGCCTGCGATCGACTTACAGAAGATGCCGATTTTGCCAAAAAAAATCATCTTTTCAGATGAAGCTCATTTTGATCTTGGCGGGTATGTAAACAAGCAAAATTGTCGCATTTGGGGCACAGAAAACCCGCACGCATACATTAAAAAGCCGACGCATCCAAAACGAGTCACTGTTTGGTGCGGATTTTGGTCCAGAGGCATAATTGGGCCATTTTTCTTCGAAAATGAGCAAGGAGTGCCCGTTAGTCAATGGGGATCGTTATCGGGCCATGTTGAACGAATTTTTGTTCACAAAAATTGAAGAGGAGGATATTGGCAACATTTCGTTTCAACAGGACGGCGCTACGTGCCACACAGCCGGAGGTACACTCGATGTTTTTTTATAGCATTTTCAAAAAAAACAAAAAGTTATTTGGCGGACCCTATAAAAAAAAATTTTTCATCCGCTCTACCAAAATCAGATACTTGTTTTTTGTGTTCTACAGTGTAAAAACCAGTTTAAAGAAAGCCAATTCGAATTTTGAAACAATCAGCCCAATCAAAGGAATTTTTTCCAGGGAAAATTTTGGTTTTAGAGAAAAATTTCCGAACCATAGAAGATTGAGAGATGGGTCATATTTTCTTTTAAAGGGGAGGTCGCCCAAATACTCAGAAGTTACTTTGGACTATTTTTAAAAAATTTTTGAAATTTCAATATACCCCTGTTGTTCTCAAGGATTTTGGCTGGAGTTTTTCAGCGTTACAATTTTAAAATTTTAAAAACAAAATAGAAAAAAAATAGCCTCAATTAAAAATCTTATTTTTACACCACTTCTAGCCTATTTAAATGCTCTTGCTTATTTTTCTATTTGTTTTTGTGTCAACAAAAGCAACCTTTTAACATTGGCTGTACTTATTTTTAACGTGTCAAAGAAATATCCTTTTAGGAAAACCTGGAGGTCATTAAAATATCTTTTGTTTCCATCGTAAATAAAAAAAAAATGGAAAAGAAAACCGATATTATTTTGTTGGTGTGCTTTTGGTTTTGGTATTTATTTTCTGTATTGATGTTGAGGTTGAGATTATGATGACCTTATTTTGTTTATGATTCAGTTTGCAAAAGAACAGAATATCCCTTCCATTCCATTCTAAGTGCTTATTATTAAGTATTATTGTTGGTGGTATTTATTTGTGTGCTTGTTAGGCCAGGATGTGAGCAATTTGCACAGCCAGGTTGCCCTGAGTAAGAGAGAAAACTTTATTATGATCCCATTTACGGCAGAGCTGTACAAAACATCTGCTTCAAAGCAGAAAAAATAATGTATTTGCACTCATACGAGTACACTTAGACCAGCACCACACACAGCAAGTTTAGTTGGGCAATTCTTTCTCAATTCTCTTTTAAAATTATCGTTTTGTCCACACACAAATTTTTTGTTTCGGCAATTTCTTATGCCTTCAAGCTACCTGTCTTCTTTTTTTTTACATCTGAGAAAACTACTTTGGTTGTGAGAACTTAATTTGCTGCCAATTAAAAATTTAGTTGTGATAGTCGAATTTTTTAATCGTGACAATAGAAAATCGGTCTAACAGCTGGATATATTTTTAAGAGAACTAAAACTGAAACATCGAATTAACACAACTGAATTTTTCATTGGAAAGAAATTTAATTCTCACAACCGAAGTTGTTTTCTGTGTGTACGAAGAGAAAACAAAAGGAATTGTCGAGTACAAGCAAGTTTGTACCCTTTTCTATTCCTCTTTCCTCTCTCTCCTACAAAATCAAGAATTGCCCAACTAAAATTGTTGTGTGTGGTCTTGGTCTTTCACTTGTTATGTATTTTAGCGTTTTGACAGTTACTAACAATCATACCCATGGCAGAATTATACACTATAAAGCCAGATATACAGTTATTGCTCTCCTTGTTTTGGCTTCTTAGCTGTCAAAATTTGTTTATATTCCGTGAGCCCCCTTGGTTTTTATGCTCAAAATACATAGAGAAGTGTGAGTGTATGACCAGATCGGCATTTGAATTTGACACATACGAAAGGGTTGTTTCTGTAATTCAGGGTTTGTTGTAGGTAATGTTTTGCCGTGGCCATGCCTATCTTACAAAAAAATCTCATGCTCAAACAAAATGTATGGAGCAACCCGAAATAACTCAACTCAGCGCTGAGCAGTTAGAAAATCAAATCCAGCGCGTTTTGTAGTGAAGTTGTCTGCAAAACAACCAGTAAAGAGATTTTAGCTAGTTTTTTTTTATCTAGCGTTTTTAGCTTTATTTTTGTTTGCCTTTAGTGGATTTTATTAAGCAAGATGATTAACACTACTCGTATGTGCTAGAGAAAATACGCACCGCCAGCTCTCACATAAATACTACGCTTATACTACTGTAATGAAATTGTGTTAATGTCGTTACCTAGAATCTTATGCACATGTGGGTTAAAAATAAAAATGAACGATCCCGGTGCTTGGATATTCAGTTTATTTGTTTAAGATTAATAAAAAGAAAAATTATTTATTGATTTAGATTTCTAAAGTTCACTTTTCTCTGTATTGAAATGAGTTTATCTTTTGTTTTTGTGCACATACTGTTGTGGTACGTATTGTTGTTGGCCTGGCTGCTGTTTCTAATTCGGTTTTGTCTTTGTCATTGTCATTTTTATTTTTGTTATTGTGCAGTCATATGATACAACAATAGTTTAACTATTTTTTTTTCTCTTAGAACTTTTAGACAATGATAACACGCAAAACAATAGTAAATTTAGTTTAAGCTTTCTAGCTTAACCCTTAACTTATTTACGTACGTCCTTTCTTTAGTGTTTGTTTCTTTGTGGCCTCTATTTTTTTTTTTTTTTATTTGCCTCTAGTTAATTGAAATTAAGTTTAGATTTAAATTTAAACTTTTTTTTAAAAATAAAAAAATCTAAATAACAGGGAATGCAGATGCAATGGCATCACATCAATTTAAGTGTTAATAAAATTCCTGAAGTGTTTTTTTTTTTTTTTTTTTTTTTTTTTTTTTTTTTTTTTTTTTTAAATAAAAAGCCAAGTCAATAATGAACTTTTTTTTTATTGATTTGGTTGCCTGAATTATTTTTTATAGAACAGTTTTGATTATAAAAACAATTTTACTGCTACAGGATCATATCACAACGTTAGTTGTGAGAACTAAATATTAAAATTTGAGTTCTAATTATTAAATTTATTTTTATTTAAGAGCAATTTTCTGTTGCCACAATAAAAAAAAAATCAACTATCGCACCTGTATTTTTCATTTTAAACAAGTTTAGTTCTCACAACCGTAGTTGGTTTCTAAGTATGTTAAAGAATATCAGACAAAGGAGCTATAGACTGTTATTATTATTGTAAGTAAATAAGGCCGGAGGATCTTTTGTACAGCCTCTTCATTTCTATTCCAGATCTAAAACGAAGCTTTCCTACGTTTCTGGGAGCCAGTAAGAAGTAAGCTTGCCTTGCTAGACCTACAGCCTGTAAAGAACTTTCTTCACGCATTCCTGTATTTCCTATCTTACACTGGCTCAACCAGCTCCTTAGGAGTTCGAGCTTCTGGGATGTGCAACTTGATAGCGTGATAAAGTGTTTCGCTTGTCTGAGTCTAGTCAGCGGTTCCCAAGATTTTGAGAATTTTAATGTTCCCCAAGCAATAGGTTTCTCCCTAATGTATGCAACAGAAATGCCAAAATAGAGCTGTGGCCCTATAAACGTACTGCTGTTGGCCAAGCAGTCTGTCCGCTCGTTTCTGTATAGAAAATTTATATGAAAAACACTCAATATTTTGAGTACTTTGAGACCCATTAATCCCTTGTGGAAACATCACATTAATTTGGCCCCTAAATTAATTGATTTTTTTTCTTTATGGTGAAAATTTTATCAAACAAATTCAATAACCAAAAAAATATAAATTCAATTTGGTGTTGGTGTGGATGTGTTTTCTTAACATTGTGCTTTTCCCTTTTTACACATTTAATTTATTTATCACATTGCTGGCGATTATCGCTTTTGTTGGCTTTAAGTTTTTGTTTTTTCTTTTTCGTTTCTTTTTATTTCTAGTCGAATGTTAAAAGTTTTGGTTAGTGGGCCATAAATGTAAGGAAATTCATCCATACATTCTTTTAATGTCAAGGTCATTTTGAGTTTGTACGCCCTGCTTTTATTTTACATGCAATTTCTGTACTAGAAGTAGAAATATAAGTGTAAAGGGTGTGTTTTTAAAAAAATCACAACTCTAAATTCAAATAAGAGAAGAAAAAGAAAAATTCATAATGAAATCCATGAATTTAACTTTAAGATTTGAATATGATTTGGTTACCTTACGCAATTTCAATTAAATTTTAATTAACAAAAAAGCTCATCGAAAACTGCAAACTACACTGACAGAGAAATATGTCATAAATCCAATGAAATGATTTCATTTAAAATTGTTTCATTAATTCAATGAAGTATTTCATGAATTATGTAAATTAACGAATTAATTTCATTAATTTAATGAATTAATTTGATTTATTTAATGAAATTAGTTCGTTAATTCACATAATTTATGAAATACTTCATTGAGTCAATGAAACAAATGATTTCATTGGATTTTTACTGTCAGTGTATGAATATTTCATTAAATTAATGAAATTATTTCAATAAATGTATGAAATTATTTCAATAAATGTATGAATATTTCATTAAATTAATGAAATTTTTTTTTTAAGTTTACGAATATTTGATTGATTTAATGAAATATTTCATTTCACTAAATTAATGAAATAATTCATTTGACTAATGAAACGTGTAATTACTGAGAAAATAAAGAATTTTTCATTGGATTAATAGGCCTTATTAAGAATGCCATAGTCGTAGCGAAAATACTGATAGGTGGCACACCAGCTGCTTAGTGGGGGTCGTTGTCATGCAGAAAATGATGATATGTGGTAACGCCGCCCATATGTTATATATTAGCTTGTCGTAAATTCGACTACAACAACGACACTCGTAATAAGGCTGATTAATTCATAATTTTTCAAGCAATTACAATATTTTATTAGATTAATGAAAACATTTCATTGATTTAATGAAATTATTTCATTAAATTAATGAATATTTCATTGAAAAAATGAAATATTTTATTAGTTTAGTGAAACGTTTTTTATTTTTTTTTTTAAATAAAGCTTTTCATTGGATTAAGGAACAAAATTCTTTCAGTGCATGTTTTATATAGACCTGTAGTGAATTCGACTATGATAACGACACTTGTAATCAGGCTGAGTGACTTATTTCAGTTCGTATAATATAACAACAACAAGTATTTATTGTTTTAAATGTAAGCAAAATCAAAATGGAATCTTGCGATTCTAATTGAAGGCCGTTAGGCCGCCACGTAAACCTAATGTAAATAAGCTATACCGTGGGTTTAGCTATACATTTTATTAAAATTCTTTCGTAACAAATTTAATTGAATTTCTGGCATAAATATTTTTGATGAATTTTCATAAAAATTTTCTATCAAACTTCTCTCTATTAATAAGGCAAAATGTTTAAATTTAAGGCTGTGACCCTCTTAAAAAATTCCCCATTTGCAACTGAGTATACCAACATAAGCATAAGCCTGTAATTTTGTACAAATAATTGTGTGTTTTAGCTGTAGAAGAACTTGCTTGCTACTTTTGTTAGTGCAAGTGTTGGTGTTGCCTCCGGCATTTCTTTCTATCATTTTACACTTTTTTCGTTTGTATATTTTATGCTGCTATTTGTTTTAGCTCTACCTGTGTGTGTGTGTGTGTAAGATTTTTTTTTTTCAATTTTATTTTAAGGCCGGTCTAAGTTGTTGACTTCCGCCTCGTACCTGATTCCTTTACCTCTGCTCTCTCTCGCTGCTTTCACGCTTGTTTTAATAGTGCTAATGCTAAAAATGATAGGGATTATATAGACGTTGCTATGTATGTGTGTGTGTGTGTGTGTTAAGCATATGTATGTGTATGTGCACTCGTATGCATTTGGTAAATAAGTTTCCATTTTTTAACAAGTTTTTCAAACACAAGCTCTCAAGCTTTTAAAAATATGCCTGCATCTTCTTTAAATAATTTTTTTTTTTTTTTTTTGATAGAAAAATTCTTGTGTTGCTAAGTCTAGGCAACAAAATATGAATGCAAACTGAGCTTCCTGAGGTTTCAGTGTTACGAGTATAGAGATTTCACGCTGGTTTTGATAAAGATTTTATTTCTTTTCCTTTCAAAATTCTCAAGAAAAATATTTTTAATTTTTAGAAATCCTTAATAAATCCCACAGTAGAAAATATAAAGACAGCTTAAGGTTATAAGTATTTATGGTCTATTTCTCTGCACGCGAACTTTAGCTTCTTTAGTATTGCAAATAAAATACAAAAAATTAGTTTTTGAAGGGCATTTTCAAATGGCAAAAATTTTGTTTCATAATAAATTTTAAAAAGACTACACAGACAGAAAATCCGACTTATTTTTATATTATTTAAGGCAAAATATCATTAATCAATCGCCGATTACTAACTACTACTTGGGAGTAAATATTTGCCATCTTCAAAAGTCATGTGTGCCAAAATTGTGCAGCAGCCTAGTGAAAAGGATCTGCTCTAAAGTTCAAAAACCCACCCCCCAACCATAGTAGCATCATAATAGTTTTTATGCAAACCAAGATAGCTGGCCAACTTGAACAGCAATCCTTGAAATGTTTCGCTTCAGTAATTTAAAATTTTCTGTCAATCATAAATCAGCACACAATTTACAATAAGTTAACGATAAGTCAACGTGAGCATTAAACTACCCAATTTACCTAGTCGTTGGTATTGGTTTCCTGAAAACCTTGGAGGTACAGTGAAGAGCGAAGCGAAAGGGTTGCTAAGATATTTGTAAAAATAAAAGAAAGTTACCAAGATAGGTGAGGCATACTTATGATGACTGGTTACTGCTGGAATCTTTATTAGGAATCCAAAACAGGCCTTCAAACACAATGGGCCTTAATCATGATCGCACTAAAATTGGTATCTTTTTAAAATCAACTTTAAATTTATATAATTCTGATGAACAAAAGTCAGCTCTTTTTTGTGACTATGATTATGGCCCAAAAACTTTATAAAATAAAATGTATAAAATAGCCTTAATTTCTAACCGGCCTTTAAAATAAAAACCAGGATTTAAGCCAAATTACGGCACTCAATAGCAATCGACATATCAATACTTTTTAAATGGAAATTTCGCTCGATAATGAATGCCGTAATTTCAATCCAGTGTTATTATACTTAATCTAAAACATATATTACAAACCCTCTGAAAATTGTTTCAGTGCTGAGCAGTGTAATCATGCTTTAATATAAAGTTCAGCAATAGGTGATTTATCAAATTTTTTGTCATTTTTGCATATGTAAACAGCTAAAGCTACTTATTGGAACAGTTAAAATTGTTTTAAAAAGAAACCAACGACTTGATAAGTCGCCTATTGCCGGCCTTTAAATTATAGGGTGTTGGGATAATCAACGATTTGCACGAAACAGGGGATTATAGTAAAACCAAGAAGGAAAAACCAGATTTCCGTTAAAAAAAACAGACCACCCGCTATTCTCCTAAGTTTTTACCCTCTTATCTGAAAAAGTTAACGTAAACTTTAAAGTGAACGTTATCGACTTTAAGTCTACGTAAAATTTTTAAATTTTTTTTTTTGAAAGTTTTTTCAAACAGTATTTTTGTTAAATAATAGGCCTGATTAGAGAGTCATTGTCTTGGCGAATACAGTGATACGTGGCAACGCCGCCCATATGTTTTCCATGAGCTTCTCGTGAATTCGACTACAACTTTACTTATATAAAAACTGATTATCAATCACCTGGGGTTAAATTACAGTTTTCGATAGCGATTGAAATTTCACTACAATTTAAATAGAAATTTTGACTTGTGCTCCATAATTAATTTTATTAAGCCGTTTTCTTAGTTTAAAAATTAAAAAGGGAATAGTGCGTTCATCTAGTTCTGCTAAACTTTTCTAGTTTTATACCCGAAGTAGTTCAAATACTCTCAATTGTAATTGTATAAAATGATGAAATAATTTTTTTTTTTCGGCAAATCGAAACATCTGTCGCTGGTTCGTTGAATTCGCTTTTTCATTTATTTCCTTCGTTTAATTAAATTGACGAGCAAACAAATGAGCTGTGGGAATGTAAAATCCTGTACTAAATAAATAGTTTGTTAAGGATAAGGAACATGACTAATATCGAATGCTGCCTTAATTGACCCCTATTGTGTGGGTTCATATTTTATTTCAATTATTTTTATTTATATTTTTTTAATTCAGACTTAATTTGCTTTATAAAAACTGTGTCCTAAATATTTTAGTTGTAGTTTAGTGGTTTAGTGGTGTAACTGCTATCGCAAGCAGGCAAGATTTTTGAATTCGAACAACAAAATGTAACTTTTTTTCCAATAAATATTTGCTGCGGAATAAACAATGAATAAATCGAGCAGAAGTACACTTGTTTGTTGTTGTTGTTGTTGTAAAAGTTTTTATAATAAACGCTGGTTTAAGGTTCTTGGAAAGCAATTGCTTAGTCATCGATAAATCTTTTGCATAATTTGTTTTTGTGCTGCTTTTGCTGAAGAGTAGAAAAAAAAAGAAGAAGAGAGAAACGCTTCAAGTAAACAAACAAACAAGCGAACAAACAGTTGGAATGCATTTGTTGATTTGCATTTAAATTACATGAAAAACCTTGAAATCCTGGCGCTGGTGTTGTATTTGCAAAAAGTTGCATTTAGGTTGTAGGTGTGTTTACAGCAGGACACAAATAAATTGGAATTTTCCTGTTGCTGTTGTTGGTTTCTAGTGTTTTTGCTTTAAATAAATTAAAAATAAAAATAAATAAAATCTCCATTAAGGGATTTAGTTGTGGTATGTGTGTGTAATACATGTTAGTGTATGTATGTATTTGTGTGTTTTAAAGGATAAGTGCAGGTTTTTTTTTTTTGTAACTCATGTGTTTCCACTTTAGATTAATGGTTTTGTTTACTTTAACAAATGAATGCCGGCAATTTCTCAAGTAACAAAATAACAACAACAACAAAATACAGAAAATAAATATCCTATTCAAGGTAACTAAACTCTATAAAAAAAGACCTGAAAATGCATGCAAAAAGTTTGCATGTACATAAACGTGTCGTGTCAAACCTGCAAATTGTTTTTCATTTTCTTTTTCAAAATATTAATTTTTAATTAAAAAAAAAAAAAATACGAAATAAAAAATAAACATTTTAAATCACAAATTTTAATTTAATATTAAACAAAATTATTTTTTATGAAATAAAACCGTAGTTGAAAGCAACATTAACAACTTTGGTTGTGGTATCGAAATTCGTTGGCAATTAAAAATTTTGTTGTGTTGATCAATCGTTATAGTTGTAGCAATTAATGAAATCGTTAATGCAGTCTACAGTTTATTTCTCTTAAAACTTTTCGAGCTGTAACATCGATTTTCAGTTGTCACTCACCATCAAAAAAAAAATTGTTTATGCCAAGTGAATTTTTGATTGTTAACTAATTTGGTTCTCAGAAACAAAGTTGTTTTTTTTAGTATATTTTGCTGCCAAGTTTTTAATTCTTTTATAATCCGAGTGGACTTAGCAGCGCAGCACTAAATTCTAGAGTTTCTTTTTTGAGTGCCTTTTCGTTTCCCGGTAATTAAGTAACTTAAGAGAATTTCTAAAAGGGGAGAGGGATACGTTCCACATTCACACATACACACATACACAAACATACATACACACATACACAAAGATACATACACACATACACAAAGATACATACACACATACACAAACATACATACACACATACACAAACATACATACACACATACACAAACATACATACACCCATACATATATATATATATATATATATACAAGGTGGCGCAAAAGTAATCCTCCTATCAGAAAATGCTATAAATTTTGCGATTGGCCCCTAAAATGACAATCAACTGTGGCGGCGGCCATTTACATGACATCATATTCTCGACTTGATGTAAAAAAATTAAAAGACCAAATAAAAATAATCCACAAGAAGAACCAAAGTTTTTCATTTTTTTTTTTAAATTACAGCCAAAAAACATCGGAAGGTTATTTTTGCGCCACCTTGTATATATACAACGAAGTGTGCGTCTACAAGACTGCTTTGGAGAGCTTAAGCGGGCATGCGGCAGAGGTTTTTTTAAACCCCAGCAGAAGTGACATAAAACTCTTACGTTGAGCAGCTGTAGCAGCCATTGTAGACATGAGTAAATTCCTTGTGATATAAAATGACTGCTATCGTTGCTGTCGGGCAGGACGGGAAAAGTTGAAACATGCTCTGTGCGAGGACCCAGCGGTGGCAAGACACAGAATAAAGAGCTGCTTAGGCAGCAATACATTGTACCCAAGAGTCCTAGACATGATTATTCCTACAGCAATTATGAATTTCGTAAGAAATATTGGATTGTAGTTGGAAACAAGGCTGCACAGTAGATCTTGAAAATTGCGATTCTATGTTAGTATAGCCCATGGAGATGATAAATAATAATAAAAATAAAAAAAATACTAAATGCATAATCGATTAAGCAACAAGTGATGTTAAGGGCAAGACATTCTAGTTGGTAACATTTTCATTTTTGCTTTATATTTTTGTTCGAAATTTATTTAGTTAATTTTATTCGCTTCATATTTTTCTCTTTTTTTTGTTGATTTATTAAAAAAAAAAATTCCAAAAGATGGGGGGGAAATATTTTTATTTTGTCAAATGCAAAAACCAACAAACACTTGTGCATTGTTTTTGAATAAAGTGTGTGCACCCACACTAACCACATAAACACACACTCATACATATGTGTACGTATGCATGGGCACCAGCCGCAAATGTTAATACAAGTAGCAACCCAGCCATACCAACGACACTTCTTTTCAAACTTGTTTTGTGTCACATTGTTTGTGGGTTCAGCTACAAGTTTTTCCTTTTTTCTATTTTTTTTTTTTCATCATTAATTCTATTAAACAACAACTTCAACAAATAACTTGAAGACAAAAACTAAGTTCAACAATTGTTGCCAACAATTGATAGTATGTTTTGTTTTTAGAAACCAGAGTTGGAAAATTCACTATAATCTGTGCACAACTTAAGGATATTTTAAATTTATTCTGATCACTAAGGACTATTTGAAAGATAAATTGAAAAAAATAATTGAAAATGTGTTTTTATTTTTGTTCATGACATTCACATACTCACTCTCAACATATTGTGTCAACCAGAGTATGAAAACAAACGAAAATTTTCATAAACCTTTTGTTGCAAATTAATAAAGTTTCAGTATTTTTTTTGACATGAGCAAAATCAAAATTAAAATGATGCAAAGAAAAATGTATGTAGACATTAAATACTATTAATGAAAGAAAACGTACATGTGGGTAGTGTGTGAGCGGGTAGGCTTTTGCACTCATCAACTTATTTTAGATAGAAAGCATACATGTGCGCAAGGAGTGTGCGCACAAGCAGTCGTGCTTATACATACGTATGTATGGGTATCTCGTCACTGCTAAATTTAATCTGTTTTGATTTTTATTATATACAAAATGAATCAGCACAAATGTTTGCATTTTTTTTATATCAATTTTGTTTTAAATCGGGAATAGACACATCAAATTTCAACATCAAACACTGCATTTGTGTGTGTATCACAAAAATCAAACTATAGTTTTGATTTTATTCAAATTTACACACAACGTATTCATGTGACTTCCTTAAAAAACGCACAGGAATACATTAATTGATGTTAAAATTTGAGGTGTGTATTAAAGGGCTGAACAGGCATACTTGAGAGCCACACTACTATAAAATTCCAGCCAATTCAATAATTTTCATTTCACACACCCCATATAAAAAACAAGTGTCAAAAAACTCAAGTCTTTTTTACTAAATGGCACCTGGAAAGTTAAAAGGCATTTTCAGTATATGTGGCTGTGTGTGCACAAGCATATTTAGAAGTCAAATATCACTACAACCATGTGTAATATTTTATAATAAAAAGTGCTTGTAAGCCATTTTAAGTATGCTTGTGCAGCCCTATAGTGTATATCACCCGATTTACTTACTGAAAAAAAAAAAAAAAAAAAAAAAAAAAAAAAAAAAAAAAACAAAAGCAAACGTTTCGTTTTGTTTATTTTCCTACTCTGATTTTAACTTACGCTTGCAACATTTTCAAAATCATGATAACGATTATCAATAATTTGTTTGTTTCATTTAGTAAAAGAGTTCCATATTTAGTTACTAACGCGTGAGCAACTTTTAAGTTGGCCTGAATACGATTATGAGTAATTTACTTTTACTATTCCATTTTTAATTAAAAAATTTTTGTTATGGACCCATAAAAAGTAATGTACCTTAAAAAAACAAACGTTTCCATGTCTGTTCTGTCGTAGTGGTGCACACAGTGTGTGAGGAGTGAGTTCAGTTAAACCAGTTGTCTCGATAAAACAAGTTAAACTTAAAGTAACATTTTTTAAACTCTTTTCTTTATGAAATTAAGTATTAAAGATAAGTCATAATTTTTTTAAAATAAAAATTTCTTAATTTTGCATAAAAAAGACAATTTTTAGTAACAACTTTTTCAATATTTTTAAAAATACAGATTTAAAAACAGTATAAGTACGATGTAAAGAAAATTTTTTACCTTCTTTTTTGACAAATGGAACCAACCGTTTTCAATTAAATCTCACATGTTTTATGTCACCTCTATAATAAATTTATATTTCAGACAACAAAGTTAATTTGAAGTAACGAAATACAGATTTGAAATCAGCGCTCTAAAATTTCAGTTGTCTGTTTTACTGGTCCAAAAGTTGATTTGAATTTGTAAATTTGTGTAAATTGTTATGTTGATTAATCATTAACTTTTTAATCGCATCAATTAAATAAGACACATTTTTAATTGAATTTATTAAGTATTTAATTGAATGAATTAAATATTTAATATTTTTTAATTAATTAAATATTTAATTAGTTCAATTAAATACTTAATTGATTGAATTAAATACTTAATTAATTAATTACATTTTTAATTGCATCACTTAAATATTTAATCAAAATAAGACACATTTTAATTGAATTAATTAAATATTTAATGGAATACTAAATATTTAATTAATTAATTAATTAAATATTTAATGGAATACTAAATATTTAATTAATTAATTAATTAAATATTTAATTAATTAAATATTTAATTAATTAAATATTTAATTGATTTAATTAAATTAATAATTAATTCAATTAATTAATTTAATTAATTATTTAAATTTTTAATTGCATCAATTAAATATTTAATCAAAATAAGACACATTTTTAATTGAATTACTAAGAATTTAATTGAATCAATTAACTAATTCATGAATATAATGCATTTTATTTAATTAAAATATTTAATTTACGCATTTAAATTTTTGTTTTATTTTTTTATAATTTTTTTTTTGTAAACATACAATTACAGTTTTTAAAATTAGCGCACTCCTCACTACATCTCAACAACTGAAAAAACAAAGAACTTTTATTTATTTACTCAACTTGATGCCTACCAACTGAAGGACTATTTACTTTACATGAATGTGTGCTTAAAGAAACAAGTACGTATTCTGTATGTGTGTGCTTGTGTTTAATGAAAATATTTATAGAGAATAGAAATTACAAACGAATTATAATTAACAAATCAAATACCTTGAAATTTAATTTGTGTTGTTACTGTGTAGTTAACAATTAGATTTAAGATTAAAGCGATAATTTAGTGCCATAAAAAGCAGTAGTAAGTGCTGGCTTACGTAGAAAATGCCTAATGAATTGTGTGATTAAATCTCAAGTGTCGCTGATAATACGACACTTGAAGAAATTTACAAACTATAGTGGTTTTAGAGATTAAATTACTTTAAAACTGATTGATAAAAATTGTTTGAGCAACATGTTTTAATAAAAAAAAATTAAAGAAATTTTTGCAAGGACCAACTTTAAGCTACAAAGTCTTTAACGAAAATGACAGAAAAAAATTATTATACGAGCTGCAATTTTTTAAAGTGGTATAAGTTCACTTAAAAAAAAAGAAGTAAAATGGTGTCCATATCTTACTAAAATCAACTCAGTTTAAGTTAAGCTCCACAACTAACAGCTCATAATTTGAAAAGGCTACCCTAAGTTAAAGCGAAATGTTAATATAAAAATCAAAATAATTACTCGCATAATCAGTTTTTAGGCTTTAAAAAAATTGTCATTTTAATTAAAAAAAAAAAAACAAAAAATTTCTGGTTTTTTCATAATTTTTTATGTGAAAAAACTTTGTTGAAATTTTTCTATATGAAATGAAAGGTGTTCTATTACGCTATATTTTTTAAGGCCTTTTTGAACTTCATTTGATGGTTTTAAGTACCTTAAATACCTTTTACTCTTTGAGTAACTTTCCCTGTGTAGCATTTCTTTTTGATTTCGTTAACTTCTGATTGTTCACCATCAGCTATTGGCCGTCCTTATTATCCCTTGATTTCTGTTTATCATATAGAAATCATAAAGACCCCCTACGATCGCATTATATTTCTCACTCTTTTGCCCGTAATATCGTTTGTCTTCAGAGAGTGAAGTCAAGTTTTTACTATAGATTTTATTGATTTCTGATTGTCGATTGTAAGCTATAGGTTGTCCGTATTTATCATCCCTTGATTTCTGTTGATTCTGTAAAGACCAAAGAGTTTCAGCGATTTTATTTCATTTTTTTTTTTTGCTATTCTGCCTGTTGTGTTGTTGTCTTCAGAGAAGGTAGCCAAGCACTCACTTTCGACTCGATTAATTTTTGATTATTAACCGTCTTTATTTATCATTACTTGTTGCTGTTGATTCTGTAAAGAGTTTCAATAATCTCATTCCATTTTTTACTATTTTGCCTCTTTTGCATAAAAATTGTCTTTTTTATGCAAAATTAAGAAATTTTTATTTTAAAAAAATTGTTGTCTGCAGCGAGGTTAGCCAAGCATTCACTCTCGACTCGATAGATTTCTGATTGTTGACTGTCAGTTATCGGCTGACGACTGTCTTTTTTTTATCATCACTTGTTACTGTTGATCCTGTAAAGATCTTCAGCGATCTCATTCCATTTTTTTCTTCTCTATCCATCTTTTCATTAGTTTTAAGGGTTAAGGCCGAATCTCATTATTTTCGGCTCCTCGCCAAAATTGATTTGCTATTAAGTCACATATTTATTAGGCAGCAAATTCCATGTCGTCACTATACGTTTATTTAGAGTTTTATACTCTCCCCATTTCTGCCCTTCTGCAAAAAAATTTTTATAATTGTTTTTTTACGTTAACCGAAGTTCTCTTAGTGTCCTTCATTGTTAGGTTCTTCTGATTCTCGTAAATAAAAAAAAGTCTACTTAAAATCGCACAAACATTTAAAGTTCTTATACTAAAATTAAAATCCCCACTGCCTAGGCTGATCTGCCAACACACAAACACCCTTACAGGTGCATTGCCTACAGTTTTAGGCAATTAATTAATTAATGTTTTTTTTTTTTTTTTTTTTTTTTTTTTTTTTTTTTTTTTTTTGACTATTGAAAACATTTCATTTTTTATCAACTGTAATTAATTCTAAAAAATAAATGGAGTTTATTTTACTTTTTTAAACATCAGTTTTTTAAGTTGCATTTAGATTAAACACAAAAAAAAAGATTTTTTTTAACAAAGAATCGTTTTGAAAATTTATTTTCTCTGCCATGAAAACCAAATAAATTGTATAGCGTGTAGCAAACCAAATAAAATTAAAAAAAAAACTAAAAAAAATAAAAGGATAAGTGAAATAAAAATACTCGCAACATGCAAATTATCAGAAACTTGATTCAGTTGGCAATTGTTAACAGACTCAGGTCTTGCACTTGCTTTCACAGCATGTTTAAGGACGTCCTAAAAGAGTAAATAGCAGATTTAAATAGAAAAAAATACTATGAATTTAAAATAACGAATAAAGGACAACAAATCATGTTGACTTTGATTAAATACACACTTGTAACAATAAATATTTCACTAAAACATTTTTAATCTTTTATTTTTATTTTCTTTCTTTTTGTTTTTTAATTGGGTTGTAAAAGTTTAAGTATTTGCAAATAGATTCCCTAGTAGAGGCACTTGGAACTGCATAAATACTAGATATGAATTTAAATTTGGCCTTTCCTTTTTGTAACCAGATAGTACATATTAGGTGTGTTTCAGTGGACAATGCTATTTAGTAACTCACTTTTTTTGGAACAAAATTTTTGTCCGAAAAAAATTTTGAAATTGACTAAAAGCAAAAAAAAAATACACTGAGCGCACAACGCTGTAGAACAACCCACTCTTTCCGAACAAAATTTTTGTCCGGACAAAATTTCAAAGTGCACTAAAAACGGTGATACAAAAACAATTAGGTGACAGCACTGTAAATTAACCCATTCTTTTCGAACAAAATTTTAGTCCGGACAGAATTTTAATATGGATTAAAAACGGTGCCAAAAGGCACTAAGCTAACAAAGCTGTTGATTAAAACACTCGCTTCCGACAAAAAATTTTGTCCGGCAAAAAATTTCGAAATTTACTAAAAGCAAAAAAATAATATACTGAGCGCACAACGCTGTATATTTTTGTGTGGACAAAATTTCAACATACACTAAATGTCATTAAGCTGTTGATTAATTTTTTCGGAAAAAATTTCAAAAAGCGTAGAAAAATTACATAATTTTATCCAGACAAAATTTCAAAAAATTTAAAAATGCACTAAGAGCTGTGGAAAAAGACACTGGGCTGACAACGTTGTGGTTTAAAGCACTTGTTCCGAAGAAAATTTTTGCCCGGACAAAATTTAAAAGTGCACTACAAAGCGTAATAAAAACACGTAACTAAAAATGTGAATTAACTAATTCGTTCCGAAAGAAATTTTATGTCCCGACAAATTTTTTTTATACTAAGTTTGAGTTCTTGCTTTTAGAGGAAGACACAAAACACTGTGTATAAAAAATTTTATGCAGACAAAACTTTTGTTTGGAATAGGTTGATGAAATATTAATAAAAATTTTTTTCTAAAGAAAAATTTTATTTTATGTATTTTTTTTTTTTTTTCTAAAATGCAAAATAAAAAATAATAACAAATAGTAACGCCATTCAACAGCTTTTGAATAGCTTTTATAGTCAATATTATCTGTTTTCGCTTTCCTTAAATTTACTGGAAGATGCCTATTGTTGCTCTGCTTGTAAAAAGAAATGGAAATTTTATTATTTTATTAGACGAAAATAAATCAATGAAATAAAAATAAAAATAAATTTTTGTAAATCCAACTCTGACGTCAGTCACTTGTACTCGTGTTTGCAAAATTCTTGAAGCATGTAATTTATGTTTCAGTTCTTGTGCGTACGTATGACGTAAAATTAAAAAAAAAAACTTTTTGGAGCCATAAATTGTGTAGCATGATGAGCCGTAGTTTTGTGGAAGGAGAAGGTGGGGGGGGGGGGAGCGAATAAGTTAATTTCCCTTAAGAAAAATACTTCCAGTTCATTTAAATAAAACATAAACTTTTTGTTTATAAAATTCATAATTTTTATTGAAATATTTCTAACCAAAAACTGAAGCCTGCAACGCCTCTGAACGTGACCAAAAGTACCTACAAAAGAAAACAAATATTTTAACAAGAAAGTGTTAATTGCTATAAAGTACTTTTATATTTTCTTTTACAAGCTAGAAATAACAAAGCAAACACGCTTTTCTGATAAAGAAAACTAAAATTAAAACTTGCAAAGTGTTTTTAAGAAGAAGAAAGAAAAACCTAAATTGGCCAGGCATTTAAAAAGTTTCTTAAAAAAGTCTAGTGTGCCAAAAGAAATTCTTAGATATATTTTTGGAATATAAATAAAAGAAATTTAAAATCATTTAAGCGCACAAAATTATTAACAAAGAAAAGGTCGAGCAAAAATAATTCTAATTTTAAATTTGAAAAGCATTATTTCGGGGTTGCTCCATAAATTTTGTATGGGTATGAGCATTTTTAACAGATAAAAAACACTTGCCGCTTGCATTTAGATATGCGACTATTAATTAATTAATTCAATTTAAATTACATCCGCAAAGATGTTGGGCTTGTATTTTAGTTTTGTTACTTAAATAAACCCACCAACCAACCAAACAATCCATCTGATTAAGAAACTCTTGCAATGTTGGCTTTATTAGTTATTTTATTATAAAAAAAAAATAGAAAATATCCTTGAGAATTTCATTTTCAATTCATTTCATCTACGAATAGCATGTACAAAAACCAATAAAAGAAAATGGAAAACATGTTTCGATTTGTGATTTATTATACGAGAGTTCTAACTCCTCATATGGCTTGGCAAGCAGTGCAATATGAGCAAATAATAGAACAAAAACTAAATCTATATTTAAAATTAAACATTAAATTATTGCTTTCCTTTTATTATAAATACAAATGCGTAGCAGTACTTAAGGCAAGCAAGGCAATTCATTTTAATTTATGCATTCATGTGTTTTCTATTGTACAAATAAAATTATGGTTTTCAGTAGAATAAAATTGGGTACACAAGCGGGTGAGAGTGACAGCCGAATTTAATAAATTCGTATTTATTATCTATAAATACTAGAATACTGCACACGCATGCTTGAAGGCTACACATCACTACAAACATGTGTAAAGATGCTTGCAAGAACACGCTTATGCAGTGCTCTAACACATACACATACACATTTAGTAGATAAAATAATTTAATGTTTCGCATGGAATTACATGGGGTCTATAAAGAGTGTGTCAGTAAAAGTGCACTTTTTCATTTCACACTGCAATAAATCCTGCACTATGCGGCAGGCTCAGGCCTGTCTTGCTAAAACCACGTCATGCAGTTGACTCCGCAAGAACTCTGTTATTCACATGGAAATGCAAATGACATTCACACGAAGAAGAGGATTTTTTTTCTAAAAATTGCCTTTCGGCCTCATCTTTAAAAAAGTAAGGCCCAATCATGCCGCCTGACCATAATCCTCAACAAAAAATTGCTGTTTGTAGGTGTATTTGTTTCTCATGAATTGCATGAGGATTTTCTGAGCTCCAAACTCAATAATATTGTGTATGCACGCATCCATTCACATGGAAATGAGCTTCATTGAAGAAGATAACTTTTTTCGAAAATTTTGTATTGACTTCACTTTGCTTCATCACAATTATAATGAGCTGTTCCATGGCAGAGCCATTAACGGTAAGGCATTTAGTAAAACAAACACTGAATTACAAACTGCATATAAAGTTGGGTTTTTTTATCCGTTTTGTAGTTTAGACAAATTACGTAAAAAAAAACGCTCCAAAAATTGGAAAAAAAAATAAAAGTAGTTGCACTTCAGAGCTTATAGCTCAGCCGTTTATGGAGCAATTAGGCTCAATTTCAATAGCAAACTGACAACAGGAACTTCCAACAAATTGATGTACTAAACTTTTTTGTAGGTCTTCTAGGGACTTCAGAAACTTAATTTCAACATACACACGGACAGACGAAAATCGCTAAATCGACTCCAGGATATATACACTTTACAGTGTGTCCCCTGTACATCACTGAAGTATATGGAAACTAAAGTAACTTCAAAGTAACTTTTGAATATTTGGGCAATAGATTACAAGTCTAGACGACCACCCCTTAAAAATGTTATATATCTCATTTCGTAATCTTCTATGTTTCGTCTGGAAGTCGCTAAAATCCCCCCTTAGAGCAACAACACTCTGGGGTATATGTAAATTAAAAAAAAATTTTAATAATCCAAAGAAACTTCTGAATATTTGGGCGGTAGATTACAAATCTACAATAACTCTCCTTTAAAATGATATTTGAACCATTCAGTAATCTTCTGGAGAAATCAACGTATTTATGCATAACGGAATCACAAAGTTATAATTATATACCCTTCTTACTCACAGTGAAGGGTATAAAAATGGGGCACACAGAATGTAAACAAATTTTTACAGCTTCGAAAACCAAAATATAGAGAGCAAAAAATGCAAAATGGCCAGCTAGTTTATTTGCTTTACCGTGTATAATTCTGCCAATTTTTCATAATGGGAAAAAATTGTCACTAAATTGAGAAAGTGCACTGTTAGTGGGACACCCATTAATTGCTGAAATGCTACCGTACATTTATTTAAATATTTTTAACAAGTTTTTAATTGAATTACATGAAATAACAAACTAGTTAATCCAATTTACCCGTAACTACTAAAAATTTCCAAACATGCACTCATTAGCAATTCAAAACTTATTAAACTATAATAAATAATTTATTTTAAATTACCAGCTTTTATTTAAAAAGTTTTGAATAGAAAAATAAAAGAAAACATGAAATTTGTTGTTCTCTCTCTTTCTCTCTTTGCGCAAACACTAGAAAATTAAATAAACAACAGCAGTTGTAATGACAATTTTGAACAACAAAAACAAAAACAAGTAAAACAAAAAAATTTTGAAATTGTTGCATGACCTCTGAATGTAAGAGTAAAAATATGATTTAAGAGTAACTCCCACAATCGCTGTAATTTCGTATGTGAAACCCTTTAGACGGAAACACGCATGAATGATGCTGTTCAAACATGCATGATTTGCCTGCATGCATTGAAGTATCATCACTGCCAGAATAAAAAAATAAGGGAGTACAAAAGCATTTTTACTTTGCAGTAAACAGTAAATTAAATGAAAAGTCATTGAATGTTTAACTTAACAAAAGCAAAAGTGGAATTGAAATAAAATGTTACTCGTTTTGTGCAAGTATTTCAGTAACCCTGCGTTTCCACTAGCATGTAGTAGAACAAACTCGTCCTCTTAAATTTTTTTCCTTGTGCAAAAATTTCTTTATAAAAATGTTAAAAATGGCACAGCTCTAGCCGCATGTTGATCATGGTGGGACCTAAGAAAACATAACTTATAAATTGTAAAGGAGCCTCATTCCCTCACTTCCGCCAAATGAACTAATCCAGAGTTTTACATTTCCATAATTCATTTGTTTGCTCGTCATTTTAATCGAACAGCCAATAACTGAATTAACCAACTAAATGAAGAGGCCAATTAAACGGAATCATGAAAGATTTCTGTAACCGCCAGTCAATTTATTGCACAAAAAGAAGATTGTTGATTCTTTGGGAAAATATGAGCTGTTATTTTTGAAAGTGATATAAGTCTACTTAAAAAAAAATTGAATTAGCGATAATTTTAGCAAAATGGTGTCTATATATTTTTTTCTGAAACTGGACTTATACCACTTTCAAAAATAACGGCTCAAAATGTAAGATTTCAGTTTTTAATTGCACTATTTAAAAAAAAGGAAAAAATACTTATACCACTTTTAAAAAAGAAAAGAAATAACAAAAATAATTGAATTACTGAAAAAAGAACTTATACCACTTTAAAAATAACGCCTCAAAAATAATAATGTCAAATTTTTAATTGAATTATTAAAAAAAAGAAAAATGGACTTATACCTTTTTTAACAATAACGGCTCAAAATTAAAGATTTTATTTTTTTTATTGAATTATAAAAAAAGCAACAGAAAAATAAATTTAATTTTATAATTTTTCGAATTTTCTTTTCATTTTTCAATGACAATAAAGAGTATTTGAGTAAAACAGGGGATAAAGAGACAAAAGAACAACAACTGAACTAGATGCAGGAACTAGGTATTTCCTCTTTAATTTTTGAACTACGTAGAGCGCTGCCTAAAATGAACTATGAAGCACAAGTCCCTTGCAGTGTAAAGGTATTGAGCAAACACATGATGCAACTAGAAAGTCCTTTTAATACCAACAGATCTAATCATAATCTGAGTTGTCGGGGATTAGGTAAATACACCTTCTTAGATATCGCAAAGGTACAGGGTGGGTTCTATTTAGCTTCATTTAATATTCTATGGCGTCTTTAAAATGTTCTTTTTAAATTTCGTAAGCAGTTCACTTAAAATTTAATTTACTTTGCCAGGAAAATTGTTTACATAGTTTGTTTACTTGATTTTGGCAGAAATATTTCAATTTAATATCAACTAGTATTTGTTTTCTTAAAAAGAACTTTTGCAAGTAAATCCCACTCACTTACTGGCTTTGCTAGCATTAACTTTTGGAAAATTACCAAAATGGAAATCAATAGTGAAGCAGCATCCTTTTTGATATAAAAAATAACATGAAATTATTTTTCTCCATTTTAATTTTTCTACTTTATTATAAATGCCACCACGAAGGCAACTCAATTCAGTTAAAATGGTTAAAGCAAACTCAAGAAATTCGTTATTGTGGCTTAGGAATTTCGCAGCCATGTTTTTCACAATTAAGGGCTGAAAGCAATGCAGTAACAGATTTTTCATGGCTTCAACTATATCCATGACTCTCCATTTGGAGGGCTATTTAGTCGTTTAAAAAATTGTTGGCAGGGTAAATCTCCTCACTCACATACACACATAAAGATAAACAAAGCGAGAGAAACTGTTTACTGTTTCTACTTTTAAAATATTCTTTCAATTATTTGCTTATTGAATTCTTTCAACCACAATTAATTTTACAGAAAATATTCTTTCAATATAAAAGAAAAATTCTTACACTTTTGCAAACTTCATAAAATATTTATAATATTTAATGGGGCAAACATAAAAAAATTTATCGAAAAGGAAATCAAATGGAAAATAAAAATTTACAACTATCTTGTTGAGTGTGTCTACACACGAGTGAGTAATAAAACACTTAATTGTGTGACAAGTTGAGCTGTAAGAATCTTTTTTTCCCATATGGTCCGTTAAATTGAATTTTTCCATGTGCACATGACGGCACAAATTTCTTATTTTTATTTTAACGTGCAGGCATCATTCAAAACCTACAAATTCTGTAAGAAAAGCTAAAGCAAAAGCAAAGATTCTTGATGGAAGTAGGTAAAGCTTTTTATTAAGCTTAATTAACAGCAGAAATGAAACCTGCAAAACCTGACCTATTAATCCGTTCATAAGAAATATTTAGGAAATAAAAAAAAAAAATTTTTTAATAATACAAAGTAGCTTGTAAGTGTTTGGGCTATAGATTACAAATCTAGACAACCTCCCCTTTAAAAATGATATTGATACCATCTTGAGATCTTCTATGGTTCGTCCGGAAGTTACTAAAATCCCCCCTCAAAGCAACAGCACTGGGATATATGAAATTAAAAAAAAAAAAATATTAAAATATTCCAAAGTAACTTCTAAGTATTCGGGCGGTAGATTACAAATCTAGACGACCTCCCCTTTAAAATGATGTGTGTCCCATCCCGTAATCTTCTTAAGAAATCAACGTATTTATGCATAATTGTACCTGTGCACTGCTATTTCTCCTAAACATATTTAGAAATATTTAATTTAATTTACAAATACTAAAAAACGAAGGGGCTACGTTAAAACATATTTAATCCGGCACTTCATTTTATTTACTTCGCTTAAAAAGTATGCGTTCATGACTGGCAACCTTAATTAAAATTAAAGAGTTTCTGTACCAAATCTTACAAAAATCCATTAAAATATATAATTTCAAACATATAAACACTTCCTTTAATTTTTTGTTTCAAAAGTAGGCGGGAAAATGAGTATGGTCTGGTCCGAAAAAAATGGCAAACTTCCTTTAAGTATAAAAAAGTTTATTTACCAACTTTCAGAAAGATTTGTTGAAAAATAGAATTTTAATTACTAAAAAAAAACCCTTCAATTGTTTTGTTAAAAAAAAGTGGGCATAGCAGTAGGCATGGTCAGTCCAAAGATGGCAACGTTCCCTGGATATCTAAAATATATTAGAGAAATTGAAATTAGGAGAAGATCCATTTCAATTGTTTTAATCAAAAGTGGGCGTGGCTAGTCCAAAAGTATATGGCCACCTTTTGGAGTATAAAGATCATTGGTACAAAATTTCAGAAAAATCCGTTAAAAAACGCAAAATTTTTATAGCGAACAAACAAACAGAAAATGAAAAAGCAGAAATTTGAAAAAGTTTTTAAATTTTGAAGGTCAGTTTGACCCATGGACAATTCATAATTACAAAAAGCCACAACAAATCAATACGTCATTCATTTAAAAACTTAGATTGAAGAAAAAACTTTTTTCTCTGTTAAATTAAATTAAGATCCAGTATATATAAAGATTAAAAAACACACACACACTCTTATTGTGTTAAAGTATTAACAATTATTTTCAATTAACAAAGTTTTAAATTGTTCCGTTTAAAAAAAAATTAAAACTTTTTTATCTTTTCAAATTTCCATAAAATCAATAGTTTCTTTTCTCTCTCTCTCTCTCTCTTTCTCTTTTTTTAATAAATATTTTTTCTTTCAGTTTTGTTACGGGTAGAATCAGAGTGAGATAGAAAGCGGGGGGAGCATGTGAGTGTGTGCGTATTTTAAGTATTTATTGCCTGAAGGAATTTGTACAACACGAGCACATGCTTATTTTTCACCAAATGCAACGGAAGCATTTTTTAACGATTCATTTATGAATGATTTCAGGTTTTTAAGTGTTTGTGTGTGTTAATGCTGGCTTCCAACTAATTTTGTGCAATTTGTTTTTGGCTTCCTTTTGTGACTGCGGCAAATAAGACACAACTTTTTTTTCTTTTTTTTTTGGGGCATAGCCAATTCAAAACAAAACATGCAAGTGCAATAGAGCAAGAGCAAGAGAAAATATAAACTTTTCCAAAAGATTGATTACAGTTTCTGTCATTATGTTTTTGATAAGAAAACTGATTTTTAGCAAAATTGATGCACCTTCTGCTCACACTTGTGTTTAGATTAGTTAAAGTGGGATGGATCAGCACTAAAAAAATTAAATAAAATTATTTAACTCATAAACCTTTCATTGAATTATATGTTTTTTAATAGAAGGAAAAATAATACAAGCTTGGGAAGAGTCTGGGAGAAATAGCCTGGATTCTAAGTAACTTAATGGGACAATAAAAATTTTCTTAAATCTTAAAATCGGTTTTTTAGATGTAACTTGCCTGTCAAGCGTTTCCAAGAAATTTATAAATTAAAAAAAATTTTTTTTTAATAAAATAAATCGTTCCACTTCCTTTGTCTCAGCATTTTTTTTTACAAACTTGCCCTTAGCGTTTTCTTTGTTCTTGCCCCATCTCTAAAAGGCACAAATAAAAAAAAAATACAGAATAGCAGCAAGTCTGCCTACCCTAACCAATTTTTTTCCTCTTTCATCTATTAACAAATTGCATAGTGTGAACTGAAATTAAGCAAATTTAATACTCAGTCTTACTGGTTAAAACTCACTCCTGGTTAAGTAAGAATGCTGGCAGTTTAAGTTAATAAATAAATCCACAAGCCATTAACAAATAGTAAACCAATACAAAAATCACTGTTGGAAAGACTTTAACAGCCGACAAAAGCATTGATCCAGAGTGTTTCTCTAGAGTGTCAAGACTGGTTCTTTCATATATTTTGCAGATAAGCCAATATTGAACAGAGTATTTCAATGCAAAACCCTTGTATTTTTTTTGTCAAATGTAATGATTTTTTGTTCAGCCCGACACTCAAACCTTAAGCAGGAATCGAGCCTGCAACTCCAAGATTGCACTAGCTACTAGCGTTGCCGGAGCAGTAGTAGAACTGTTTACCTTTTTGGTCATAACTTTCATAGTTTGGATAACTGAACGCATTGGCTTTAATTAGATGTGGATAGTACGAAAATAAATTTTTATAATTTTTTCAAAAAAAAAAAAAAAAGCAAAGGGGTAGTCCATGATAATTTTTGACGAAAAAAATTTTTTTTTCGCACTATCCGCAAAAAATAATTCGAATTAAAGCCAATACGTTTAGCTATCCAACGCAATAGAAATCAAGTCGATATCTTCAAAACGAAACAAGTTATGACCAAAAAGATAACCAGTTCTACTACTGCCTCTTTCCGGGACTTTGTAGTATAATTTTTTGACTTTTTGGTCATAACTTGCTTAGTTTTCTAGATATCGACTTGATAAACGTATTGGCTTTAATTAGAAATTTTTTTTTGCGGATAGTGTGAAAAAAATTTTTTTCGGCAAAAAAAAACCATGGACTACCCCCTTTGCTTTTTTTGAAAAAAATGATAAAAAAAAATTTTCGCACTATCCGCCAAAAAAAAATTGCGAAAAGGAAAAAAGGCTATTTTGAAAGTGAAAAAAAGGCTAGGAAAAAAGCTAGAGGCGAAATCAAAAATTTCAAGGCTAAATGCGAGAAAAAAGGGCCAAATCTAGCCTAAAAAAGGTTAAAATGGCAACGCTGCTAGCCACTAATAGAGGGTTTGTGCTAATTTGCCTACAGTTCTTAAGCGTCTTTGATTTAGTTCTAGCATAATTTCAGAGCACAAGTCAAGAAGCTTTGCAGTTTATGTTTATAATGACAGAAAAATTGATTATTTTTTATTTAATTATTTATTAGACTAATTACACTGAATAGCTCATTGAGTTAATGAAATATTTCATTAGGCTAATGAAAAATGTCATTGATAATCTATATATAAAATTCATTATCTGTTTGTTTATTGTTCTCTATAAAAAATTTTGTTTTGCAACCAATTTGTCTGAAATTTTGTACATATAGTCTCTATACTCTAAGAAAGGTTGCCATGCCCTTTTTACGCCCACTTTTGAACGGTTTTCAGTCTCCACTGTTTAAAAAGATGTGTGCCCGTACTTAATTTAAGCCTGAAATTATGTTTTGAAATATTTTATTTATAACTTTAGTTGGCGCCTCGGGTAATAATTCTAGAAAAACATGAGTCACTTTATAAAGTAGTGAATGACTGTATTTATTTGGATGGGGCTTTTAACGATTAAAATTCTATTTGTAAATGGATTTGTCTAGGAATACCGACTTACATAATACGAGTAATAAAACTTTTCCTTGAATTAATGAGCAAAAAAGTCAACATGAGTTGTGTTGCCAACGTGAATGCTAAATTAATATACTGCCTTCAATGCAGTAGGGCTTAGAGAATTTAATATCCAAAATAATAAAATACAAGCAACGTTTGGCACAGCAGCATAATCAAAAATTACACTAACAACTTGTAGCAACAACAACAATTGCACCAATAGTTAAAACATCGGCAACAACTGCTTAAGTAGTTCATTCGTTTGTAGGCATTTAATCATTAAAGCGGAAATATGCCTGAAAGCATTTCATAAAAGCCAACCAAACTAAACCGACGCAAAACTATAACAATTATAAATGCACATTTGATGAAAACAGATGCGGCGTCAAGAGAAACTGAGTGAGGGGGGAAAGAACCCAGCTCTAGCTTTTAAAAAGAAAAAGTGTTTTATGACTGAAGATTGAACCCTTAAAAATTAGCATTTTTTACAAGCAGGGGGCGGCATAAAATTTTTTTTTATTTCTAGAGGCCTTCATCGCCTCTAACTAGATACGCCTCTGGCTTAAATACAGCAATTGCAATTTAAAAGTAGCCTTGAAAGCTACGCCTGCTTATACTTGCAAATCGACTAGAGAAAATTACAAAAATCATAACGAAATTTTTCAACTCCAAATTAAATTTGGAATGAATTGAAACTGCAGTGCTGCTTAATTTGTGCCGTTGATAGTGTGTACGAGTATTTTAAAATTTTATTTACAAATACTTTGCACTTGCACTCACTACATTGTAATCAACAACTTACGAATGCCCTGAGGAGATGATAGAATATTGAAATGGAAAAACAAAACAAAAATTCATTTTTCTGCAATTTTTTAATTATTTAATCTCCCATAGTGCATGTGATACAAGGAAAACAATTAATAAATAATTGTGTGGATGCAATATTGATACAAGGGATTTAAGACGGAGAAACAAAGCTACAGACATACTCATACTTGTGCATAGAAACACATGAAGAAAATATTTTATAATTGAAAGACAATTTACACCATTTTCAACAAGATTTTGAAATATTTTAATAAAATAAAAACAACAACAAAATAAATTTGATTAATTTAATGTGGGCACTGGAATATGACATAAATTTTAAAATCTAAATGCTGGACTGTCGCTTGAAGAAGGGCGTAGTTACTGCTTCCACAGCACTATAGGAAACTTCCCCACTTATTCTTTTATTAAACTTTAGCTAAAATGCACAGATTTTAAAAATTTCTTTTCATTTATTCCTTGAAAAAAAGTTTTTTTTTTGTAAGAAATTTTTTCTTTGTCACGCACGCTCACTTTGGCTAAAATGCACAGATTTTAAAAATTTCTTTTCACTTATTCCTTGAAAAGAAATTTTTTGTAAAATTTTTAAAAAAATTTGTCACGCTCACTCACGAAATTTTTTCTTTGTCACTTACGCTTACAAAGACTCACTAAAAAATTAAATTTTTATCATGCATCCCTACCCATCTCATATATTCTCATTACAAAAAACGGACTCTCACCTCTAAACAGTTAGTTACCACTCACTATAAAAAATTCTCTTACCTTTTTCTGCCCAAAATTAATTACTCTCAAATGACTGCACAAATTCCTTTTAATATATTTCTTAAAAAAAAATTTTTTTAAGATTTTAAAAATTTTTTGTCACGCGCACTCACGAAAAAAAAAATTTTTTTGGTCACGCATGCTCACGAACATTTACGAGATCTAAATTTTTTCATACTGAGTCTCATGTTTTCTCATTTAAAAGGACACTCACCGTTAAGCACTTACAACTCACGAAAAAAAAGCCCTACGAATTGGTCCCAACGCTCACCTTTAAGCAGCAACGACTCACTATAAAAATGCTTCCCTCCTTTTTGCCCAATATTAATTATGTATGCGCTCCCAAATAACTGCACAGATTTTAAAGGTTTTTTTTTTTATTTTTTCTCGGAAAATTTTTTATGAAAAAATTTTTTTTATTTATTTATTTATTTTATATGTATAATATTTTATTTATTTTATTTGATTTTTATTTATTAACAGTAAATAAATTTAGATATTAATAACATTATAGGAACTGGCTGCTGTGGCCTTCGTCCTTTAAAAAAAATTTTTTTTCACGCGCACTCTGTAAGTGTGCTGTCATATTTTTTTTTTTTTTTTTTACTGATAACTTGATAAAAGTAGTGGGAAGCACAGGTGCCGCTTCCAACATTTGATTCTATTTTTTTTTTTTTATATATAAATTCTGGAAATGGTGTTTGCTGTATTATACAGCGCAAATACTTACTTAATGCCTTTAATAAACAGCCTTAAACTTTTAATTAAAAAGTTGCTTGCAATTTTATTTATTTATTTCCATGCATGAGTATGTATTGTTTCCATCATTGACAATCATAATCATTATCAGGATTAGTTAGTGACCTCATGTCATGAATTTTAATACATTTTAATAAGTTTAACTGTGTGCTGCATTACAAACGAGTCCACCAATACAAATACAAAATTATGTACCACAAATAAATAAATAAAAAAAAAATTAATTCAATGTGAGTGAAATGTGTTTTAAATTTCAGCAATGCCGCTGGCATAATAGAGTTCTATAATGCTGCGAAAGGAATTAGTTTATTCTATGAAATGCACAGCCAAACGTTGAAATTTTGTGAAGAGAGAATAGAAATGAAATAAAAAATAAAAATAAAATTTTTTATTATTTTTTTCCCTTCACACTAAATATTAGAAAAATTAAAATTTAAACTGTTTAAAGCTACAAAAATTTATTTTTGAAAATTTAATTAATTGGATTTTTGATAGCCTGAAGCCAAGTGGTAGTAGCACTCATGATCCAACAACTTTGATCGAAACAAAAAAAAAATTAATAAAATTTCGATCGTTTTCATTCGATATCTAATGTGAAAAATTGGGTCCTGTTTGTTAGGATGGGAATTTAATGCATCATAGTGGAGACAACCAGCACTAAGCACCCAGAGATGTAGATTTTCAGTCCTGTTCCATAAACCGAGTTTGCAAAAAATTTCGTTTTCAAACAGAATTGAAATCAAGCATCTCAAACGATGCATAAGAGTGAAAAATTCTTCGTTTTGCTCAACACAACAACAAAATGTGCATATTTGCTTTTTGCTTTATTTCGCTCCATTTTTCCTAAAAAAATACCTTGAGCAAACAACGCTGTGCTTACATCTAAATAAACCAAAACAATAAGCACAAGTGCAATTTATAAATAAGGTAAAAGTTGCCAGATTTTTAATTACACTGTGCTACACCAATTCTACTTTGTTAGAGTGCATAGAGTAACGAAAATATCTTTATTTCTTCTAGGATATTAAAAAAGAAACACTCACGGCTTTAATATGCTTATTTCCACTAATTTATGAAATTCAATTAATTTTTTCCAGAAAACTGAATCATTTTCTTTTCACACAGCCCGTATAAAAAATAAGCACAACCGGAAGTTAAAAAAAAAGTGTTAAAAAACTAAAGTCTTTTTTACTAGAGGGCACATGGAAAGTTTCAGTTATGTATTTATGTGTGGCTGTGTGTGCACAAGCATACTTAATAGTAACACTTCACTACAAACATGTGTAATAAAGGGTGTCCCAACAAGAACGCAAGACAGTCAATGGTGTTCGGTATCGTGAAATGGTAACCAGTTTTTTCTTGGCTAGAATTGAAGAAATTAATGTGGAGGGCTTGTGGTTTCAACAAGACGGCGCCGTATGTCATACAGCCAGAGAAACAATTCAATTGCTGCATCAGTCATTTCTCGGTCGTGTTATTTCGCGTTTTGGAGACCAGAATTGGCCGCCTAGATCGTGCGATTTAACACCATTAGACTTTTTTCTTTTTGGTTTTTTGAAGTCGATGGTTTACGCGAATAAGCCGACGACGACTTAAGCCTTAAAAGAGGAAATTGGACGCTGCATTAATGAAATACCGCAGCATTTATGCAAAACGGTCATTGAAAATTTCATTAAAAGATCGCGTGTGTGCCAGCAAAGCCGCGGCGGCCATCTGCCCTATATGTTGTTTCATACATAACCTCATTCTGTCTACTTTACGATATAATAAAGTTTAACGATTTTTTTTAAACATCTGTGTTTTATTTAAAATTTAAATCTTGCGTTCTTGTTGGGACACCCTTTATATTATAATACAAAGTGCTTGTAAGCAGCGTTGCCATTTTAGCCTTTTTTTCTCGCATTTAGCCTTGAAATTTATGATTTTGCCTCTAGATTTTTTCCTAGCCTTTTTTTCACTTTCAAAATAGCCTTTTTTTCTTTTTCGCAATTTTTTTTACGGATAGTGCGAAAATTTTTTTTTTAATTTTTTTCAAAGAAAAGCAAAGGGGGTAGTCCATGGTAATTTTTGGGGAAAAAAAATTTTTTTCCCACTATCCGCAAAAAATAATTCGAATTAAAGCCAATACGTTTAGCTATCGAACGCAATAGCAATCAAGTCGATATCTTGAAAACTAAGCAAGTTATGATCAAAAAGTATTCTGGTGCAGCCCTTTAGTGTTATGAGTGAGAGTTTGCCTTTTCAAATAGATTTTACGCGCACTACAATTAAAAGTTATGTGAGTATGAAAACAAAACACAAAAAAAAATTACCAAAAAATAATGACAGGCTTGATGTGGCATTTACTCCTGTACCCCTTTACTTTTCTCTTGCCTCTTGTATGACATTCACTTTGATGATTAAATATAAAAAATGGTTTTCATTCTTGCAGACTTATCCTTGCAAGTGTGTATGTGCTTGTGTTTTCCTACATGAATTCATTTTGTTTTCTTTTTACGGTTTGATATTTTCTGCACAATTTCACAAAAAAAAAAATACTTGTCTTATACCTCTGCCCAGAAAAGTATTTTAAGCAGCACAAAAAGTGTCGGTTTTAATCAAGCATTCATGCCGAAAGTTATGTGGTCGCTAAATAAAAAAATATTTTAATAGCAAATTTCAGTGAATTTAATAAAAAACAAAAATTATTTTAAATGAAATTTTTTTAAGGCATTTCAAATTAATTAAATTTTTTTTTAAATATGGCTGTAACACAAACGCAAAAAAAAACAATAAAGTATAATAACAAGAACTACTTTTTAAAGAAAAAAAAAATTATTAGTAAAGGTACTGACTGACTATCCTACTTAGTCGTACGATCTGTCTAAAATCGCATGTGTGCTAAAAAAGTATGATAGTGTGTATGACAGAATTTTTGACAGGTCTGTGCGATTTTTTAATGTTATGAAAATTTTCATAAAATAAATTTTATCTGTGCGATCAGAGTTGCACTTTCTATGTTCAAGGCAGAAAAATAGCAACAATACCAAGCTTGTGTCTTGTTTATACAAACATTTAAGTTATTTTTCATTGTACATATTTGTAAAAAAGATATTTTGCGGCGAAGAAGAAAATGAATGTACGTAAGTAAACATATGTTTTTGCATCTTTTTTTGTATAATAGTGCGGCATAAAGTTCGCCATTTTAAAGCGATTTCTTCAAGTAGGACAGAATTCTGTCACACATTATTTTGACATAATCGTACGATCGTGTAGGATAGTAAGTCAGTACCTTAAATATTATTCAAGCTTAAGATCTAAATGAAAAAAATTGTGTTTGTTTTAATTTTCCAATATTTCGGCTTTCGTTTGGGAAATTTATTATCTTATGAAGAAGACCTTAAAAAGAAAGTCGAATTATTGGAAAATTAAAACAAAAACAATTTTTTCATTGAGATCTTAAGCTTGAATAATATTTACTAATAATAAATTTATAAGATTAAATAATTTACTAAAATTATTATGAAAAACAAATTTTTTAAATTTTTCTTCTTTTATAAAATTTTTTTTTAGACATTTCGCTTCAATTTCGTAAAGCTTCTTCAGGCTGCAAAATGTTCCACAGTGTTTGTATTCGTTTTAAATTAATTAATAATTAATTTTGCAAACCATTCGCATTTAGAGGAGATTAAGTTTGATTAAGTTTGCAAAAGTACGTAAAGATGCTGAATAAAATAATCTTTCATCAATTTTTTACCAACTTTGCAATTTCTGAGATATTTATCAAGTTTTTCGGAAAAAAAAGAAAATTTCTTAAAAATTTAATATAAACAAAATCTTAAAGTTTGTCTTTAATATTAATATTTGCTTAATTTATAAACAAAATGAGCCAAATTTCATCAAAATCCATTCGTAATTTATTAATTTATTCACAATTAAAAAAAAAAAAAAAGTTAAAAGTGACTCTGGTGTTACAAACCTATAGACTCACTCAGTTTACTTAACTTATTAGTGATAGTGACAGAAGACAAAAAACATGCACAAGAAAAATAATAAAGATCTTAAAAATAACTACTCCCTTGGGCCATCATCTATAACCCAAACGAGAAGCATAAAACTTGGAAGCAATAGACATGTTGCTCGTGTCAACAACAAAAAAAAAAAAAAACCAAAATAAAAATATTATTTTTTCAAAGAAATTCATACACTTAAAAGCACACAAAGCTACGGCACACGCATACACACACACACACATGCGTCCTCAGGTTAACCATTTACAAAAGAAAAAAAATTTTGGTTGTTTTTAAATATTCGCACTGTGAAGAAAATTAATTAATCAAGTACAGATGCTGGTGAAGCTCCGAATAAAGAAAAATAGTGGGGGGGGGGGGGCTCACTTGGGTTCTCTGACGTGGTTTCTTTGTTATACCGATAGTGATAGAGATACAAAAGTGAAACGAAGTAGGATGATAGTTTAAGGAAAATTCTTTAGAAAATTCATAAAAAATAATTTTGTGCTTAATGAATTGAAGAGACTTGTCAATGTAGAATCTACGGTACTGCCCACATTAATTACGTTGTTAAATCGTATCTATAGCTATAGCTGCCACTGTAAATTAAAATTATTGTTGAAATCGTTTTTAAATGGAATGTGTTTACTTTAGAGTTGGTGCTGTTTTTCTTGCAAAATAGTTTTGTTTTTCCTATTTTACACAATTAAATAAAACGCACACACTCTTTTACATGCACCCAGTTAGCTGAAAGGATGCCTATAACATATTTTCCAATTTAAAAATGTTTGTCTTATTGTTTTTTTTTTTACTTTATGGGTGGCAGTGAAAATATCAACTTGAATTTGACTTTAAATAAAAAAAAGAAATCTTTTTAAATGCGTTACGTCATTGTAATCCTCCTTTGTAAAGAGACGCCCATTCAAAATGTAAAACAAATCTGTTTTTATATCAGTTTAATTCATTTGCTTTTAATATGGTTGGCCAATTAGTTAGCAAATGAAACATAAATTTCCTAACCACTTCAAAATTTATAAAAGTAACATAAAAAAAGTTTTTTTTTTTATTATTTTGTGTGTGTGTGACGCCTACACAGTCTGCCTGTGGGTTTGTGTATGTAGCCGTCTGCTACAAACAAAAAGGAAAAATTTCGTTTGCGTGCGGTGGGTTTTTTTTTTTGTTTAATTAATAAAATTATTTCATGTGACATTCCCAGGAGAGAGATTAAGTTTCTCATGGTGTTAGTATTCTGTTTAATTAAGCCAACATGAAAATAAATGCAAGCTAATTTGAGTAAACAGATTAACTTGAAATATGCAGTCTCAGCTGTGTTTAGACGTGATTTAAGATTAAGTTATCAGGGACGGCAATTTTGTAGGACTTAATCAAGAATAATAGAAAAATAGATTCAGCTACACTTCACATCTAGATCAGCAACAATAAAAAGAATTTTTGTTCTCCATTTAATCGCAAATAAGACGTGTATTTAGACAGCTGAATTTTGCTAAAGCCGTAATCTTCTCTATTATTCTTGGGTCTATTCCTTTGCATCAAGAGTGCTCTGGGACTGCTATAAACTTCTCAATGCTTTGGCAGAGAGAAACACGGTGGGTAATGACTATCTGGCTAGACTATCTGGCTAAAAAGGGCGCGCATACCCTATTCATAGGTCCAGAGTCATTCTGCGGGGTGACTAACAACTTCACTAGTGCCCTTCTACGAAAGACTGCTGGAGGGGCGAAATGGGCATGCGGCAGTCAAAGAGACTCGTCAACTCCGAGGGCATTAGGGCAGATGTTGTTTTGTACCTCAGCAGAAATGACATTAATAAACTCTACGTTAAGCTACTTACGGGCCATTGTAGACTCAATTATCACATGAGTAAAATCACTCCTGTCGTTTCTGTCACGAAGCACAGGAGACGTCGGAACACATTCTCTGCTAGTGCCTAGCGGTGGCAAGACGCAGAACAAGCTGCTTGGGTAGTAGGGCATTGGTCCCAGAAGATATAGGCAAGATTAGTCGTACAACAATCACGAGATTAGTAAGGAGTCTCAGATTGTAGTTAGGAACTGGGCTGCACAATAGATTTTAAAGGTCGCAATAGCTGATAAAAAATTGTCGTTTACCAGTAATAACATTTTAGCTAGTTTTTTTAATCAAGCTTTTTTAACTCTATTTTTGTTTGTTTTAAATGGGCTTTAGTAAACAAAATGATTTACGTAAAAACGCTTTAACATAAATGCTGGGCGCTAAAAAAACGCTACTCTCGCTTGCCGCTTTAATTTAAATTGAATTGTAAGTTGTTATTTGATTTTCGTTTCGAAGTCTAACCAAAAACCGAATGTTTGGTCTACAAAATTGTAATTTTAACTATCGGTAACTTTAAAAAGTGAGCCCTAATTTGTTTTAGTCTTTGGCTACAATTTTTTAAAAAATTTAATTTAATTATCAGTTTTTAAATTTATCAAAATAATTCCTGTTTAATTAAAGTTTTATTAAAAAAAATTTTGTTTATTAAACTTTTCAACTAAACAAAAATATTTTGTATTCATTTGTTCGCAGTCATAATAAATTGCAAAATATTTGAAGGCATTCATATTCATTTATTTTTATTTTTTTGAACTCTGGTTAAGAAAAAAATGGAATGGAAATGGATATTTTTACGTAATCCATGCACAACCTGTTGTAGAATGATAACTTTTGCTAAAAAGTTTGTTTGTATAAATTTTTAAACCAATTTTTGTGTTTTCCATTTAAGAGTTTTCTTTTTTTTTTTTTTTTTTTTGAATTTTGTGTTGCAATTTTCATGACACACATACACAAAAATTCTCAAGTGAATTGACAGTTAAGTGAACATAAAAAGTTGTGCATATTAACACATTTGAGAAACAAAAAATAAATAAAAATACTTACCCAAGCAAACACTAGGTTCCATCACTCTCTCCCCTTCCCTCTCTTTTACTATTTGCTTCACATAAATGTGTATGTGTTACTACATTTGCTAACACTCATGTATTATATCACCCAAACACAGTGCCATAAATGGTTGCTTACACTGTACTGTGGCAGGACCAAATTCCTGAGAGTATTGTTGCCTTGTTAACTACAGATACATACGAGTACTAGTGTTGTTGAGTCTACAAAAATTAAAAATAAAAAACTATTAAAAATTATGAAAAAAAAAATAATTACTTCAAGGTTTTAATGTGAGCCACAAGTGGCAGATAACACACAAACTCACATGCAAAAAAAATTTTTTTTTAAATTACGATATTTAAGTTCAAACGAACGTTTCAATAAAATGAAGGATCGAACACTTCAATTGCAAAATATTCAGTCAGTAACTTAAGCTGAATTAAATCACTTGTTTTGAAAAAAAAAATTTTTTTGTCCGAACAAAATTTTTGTTCGTACAAAAATTTTTTATGTAGTTTAAAATGTCTCTCATAAAGAAAAAACTTAAACCTTCATTAAAAAAAAATTTAGGGACCAAAATTTTGTGCGGAATTAGCGGATAAATTTGCCCATCAATTGGTGTAAAAATGTTTTGTGCGGGTTTTAGAACACATGTGATTAAGTAGTCTAAAAAGTTTGCATGAAAAACACTCATATCAAATTTCCAGACAAGTTAATCGTTAATGCTAATAATTTTTTTTCGATTTCTTTTGTTATTATTTTTTTTTTTTTAATTTTAATAATAAATTTTCAAAATTATTTAAATAAAAACTACCTCAATTTAGAGAAAATAATGTAAAATAGCTTAAAAATACTTTCTCAAATAGCGATTAATGTCTGAAGTTGGCCTGCAACATTTGTGGAGGTCTTAGTTCAAACGAACGTTTCATTATAATGAACGAGCAAACACTTCAATTGCATAATTTTCTTTCTCTTTATTGTCAGTAACTTAAGCTGAATTAAGCCACTTGTTTTGTAAAAAAATTTGTCCGTACAAAATTTTTGTCCGCACAAAATTTTTTCTGCAGTTTAAAATGTCTCTCATAAAGAAAAAGCTTACATAAAAAAAAAAATTTTTGGGATAAAAATTTTGTGCGGAATGAGTGCATAAATTTAGCCAAACTCGTTTATTTGCCTATCAATTGGCGTAAAAATGTTTTGTGCGGGTTTTATAACACAAATTGTCAATTCGTTTGGAATTTTTATATGAAAAGTACTCAAAATATTCAGTGTTTTTCAGACTAGTTGATCGCTTGTGTTATAAAACAGCACATTTATTTACCATTCTGAATTTTTACTATTACCCTGAAATCCCCAAAATAATTCCCATTGCTTCTTAGTGAAAATCAAGTCAAGCAAGATAATTTTATTATTAAAAAAAAATTAATTAATCCCAGACCCTGGTTTAGTGATTCAATAATTTTAGGGAACAATTGTTTTTATCCTCAGCAGTATCGTTTGTGTCACCAACTTGAGATACTGTCCGCATTCATAAAAAATATTTTTTTTATTAATAAAATAATAAATTTCCCTGAAGAAGACCTTCAAAAGAAAGTCGAAATATTGGAAAATTAAAATAAAAAGAATTTTTATTTATAATAAAGATATACATATATATAATAAAATTCTATGGGAAATTTGTGCAATAAGCCCTTATTAAATAAAAATGTTTTTTATGAATCTGGCTGTAAATATTTAAACTGAAGAAGAATACGAGAATTTTTCGAAAATTCAATCATTAATTAATTTTTGTTTTTAATTTTAATTTGAATATAAATAAATTTAACATTATTTTTCTAGAGATTTACACTGTGCACACTAACAACTGTTATACAGTTCTGTTTGTTAAGCAATTTTTAGCCGACCACTCTCTAAAACAAAATCCACAAACAAGCAAAATCCTTTTAATAATGAGATTATTTTATTATTGCGATGATTGTGAGATTATTTCTATAATGATTATGAGAGTTGTTTAAAAAAAAAAAAAAGATTTAACCAAATTAATTAACAAGCTGGCTAAAAATGAAAAGAAATAAAATATAATTTTATTTCAGTGACAAATAAGAAATTGGGTCAGCATAAAATGCCTTAATTAAAAGCTTAAAGATGGTGTAGTAGTCAGCTTTAAAGTAAAAATCATGTCTAAACTGCTTAAGGTGCTTTTAAATAAAAAAGATGGTATTTTAAATTTAATTTATTCGGAATTTTAATTAACATTCTAATTTTATTTTTTTTTTTTCGAACATAGAAAAATTTATGTTTTTTAGTTTTATTTTTATTAAAACTAAATTTTCAGTTCTTTGAATGAATTCGAAATTTCGAAGTGTTATTTTTTTGTTATGTCAATTTCAAAGAATAATTTTATAAAAATTATATAATTTTTAGTAAGTTCTAAATTTCGCAATTAATTTCGAATTTTTTATTTTGTTTTGATATGTCAATTTCGAAACCTTTTTCTAAACCTGAACTTTATAGAGACATTTTTTAAGAAATTAATTTCGAATTTTTTTAATTGATTCATTATGTTAGTTTCGCCACATTAAGATGTAGTTGTCGAGTTATCGCAAAATAAAATCGCGATTACAGCATTAAAATTGCATTAAGCAACACAAAAAAATTTCATATTGTTGGTTTTTGTATTAGATTGACTTTTTTAAGGTTTTTTTTTTTTTATTTCATTTCACAGTATCAATAAAATCCATGCAATATTATTTATAATTAAAATTGTACACAAAAAGTAAATTGTATTTCAATGAAAAACTTTTTTCAAGTTTCGCAGAAAAACTTTTTTCAAGTTTCGCAGAAAAACTTTTAAAATTCCTTGAACAAATCCCACGCTTTGTATTGACAAAATAAAATTTTAATGCAACTAAATTGAATAAAACTTTTTTTATAGCAGTTGTAATAAGTTAATAATTGATTATTATGTAAATTAAATACAAGTTAATTTTGTTTGTGACAATTTAAATGTTGTTTAATTTATATTGAATTAAAATGTAAATTTACAAAAAAAAAAATTTTAAATAAATTAAATTAAATATTAATCTTTTTTTTTTACTTAATTCTAATTGTGTTGGCTTTAGGAAATGTATTATATTTTCCCTGATATTCTCATGGTATATGGAAAAATAAGTACTAAGTACGACAGCATATATCATGGAAGCTACTTGATTTTATGTTTGTCCTTTTTTTTCATACTAAGTGCGTTTAAAAGACGTAACCGTCGAGCTCAACTGCTATACAATAGTGGCAACTATTTAGCTTAATAGTTACGTCTTAGAAACGGCTTGATGAATATGCTACTGAATGAAGAGCTGAACATGTAAACGTTGACTTTATGTAGCAGAAATATTTTATCTTAGGGGAAAAAATGCCAGCAATTATGCAACTTTTGATTGAGTTGATTGGAATTGATCAACTATGCGTTTTTAAAACAAACACTCACCAGTAGCAAAAGATTTACGTCTTCTGAATACACCCACTATTTAATTATATTTCAGTAAAGCCTAAAGGGCATTTGTATACAAAAGAAAGAAAAGATGAATAAAAAATAAACAATTTTTTTATTGGTAAAATGTTGGTTGTGAAATTTGTTTATTTAGTTGAAAACTTATTCTGTTGTTTTATTATCATGATTGAATTTTTTGAAAGTTTTTTGCTGGCCTATTGACTTAATTTTTATTAAGTCATTTGTAAGTACTTAAATGTTTTACCCAGAATTAAAGAAACTTGGCAGTAATTCCCTGAAGATCGAAGTAGCTTCCGTAAAATGGGGCATATGGATATGATATCGCTGTAAGGAATTTATTTAACATTTTATAATTAATAAATACAACACTTTTCATTTAAATAATTTAAAGGCAAAAAAAGTTAATTTGCCAGGATTGAGCTGGAATGATATAAGTCCACTTAAAAAAAATAAGTTAGCGGTAGTTTTAGTAAAATGGTGTCTCTATCTTACTAAAATTGAATTTTTTTTTAAAAAGTGGACTTATAACACTTTCAAAAATAACAGCTAGAATTTTTTAATAGAAATTATTTCAATAATTTTTATTTTAAGAATTTTTTTAATATATAAAAAAAACACATTTTATGAGTTATGACACTATTGAAGTAAATGAGCTTTACGTATGTATGTATTAAATACTACAAACATTTGTAATATTTTCTAATAAAAAGTATGCTTGTGCAGCCCTTTAGTATGTATTTTGTTCAATTTCTAAAATTAAATTTGTTTTCTATATTTTATGAAGCCGTATGATTCATTTTTGTCCTTTTAAGCCATCACATCACGTATACGACACATTGTCTGCTGAATAAATTAAATACGAAACAGAAATAATGTTTAACAAATCAGCTAAAAATAAGTAAAATAAAAATTCATAAATAACGTTCTTCCTGCATATCGTTGTCTTAAATGAAATGCGATAATTTTCAATGGGAAAGAAATATTTGTTAAACAAACGCAAGACAAAAGAAGGAGTATAACAAGTAGAAATTCAATTGTGAGGCCAGTTAGTTATCTGGCTATTAATTTATTTTTAGCTTATATTTATTTTGCTGTTTTGCCAGTGAAATGAACGTTTGACTAATAATTTCCTTACATTTGACCTTGATTTATAACAAATCGATTAATAGAGCTACAGTATGCCTCAAAATTAAGGTGCAGTTGCTATAACATATAAGCCATCAATTCGTCTTTGAAACTTTGTATGACAAACATTTAATTTTTTGAGTAAATACTTCCTTCTCATATCAAATTTCTGGACTACTTGAAGGCTTGTCTTATGGAATCAGCATGTAAGACTTGTAAAAATAATTTATTATGCGGCCTAAGCTATACTTAAGCTACTACTTTCTATTAAGACTTATAAATAAGCCGTTATTTTTGAAAGTGGTATAAGTCCAATGTTAAAAAAAGAAATAATTCAGCATTAATTTAAAAAGACGGCGTCTATATTTTGCTAAAAATTATCTCTAAACTCTGGAATTTCTGCTCTCAAGTCGTCTAAATAATTTGTATGAAAGACACTCCACATTTTGAGTACTTTTGATATAAATTTTCCAGACGACAGGATCGCTTGGGTTATGCGTCTATTAGACGGCATGTCATCGAAAAATTGCTGTTTTTAACATGCCATTCATGATCGTCTATTAGGCGCTTTATAAAAACAGCTTATTAATCCAAATCCAATCCGTGTCTAGCTCTAATATTTTTAAAGCTTTAAAACATACTTGCAACAATAGTTATCTAAAACATTTTTTCCTGTGGCGTAGTGTTGTTGCGTGCATAAATACAATTAAATTCTTTTTTTAATCAAAGCAAAAATCTAAAAAAAAAACTCAGCAAAACAAATAATTCAAACTGTAAGAGATTTATGCTTTTAAATTTGAAGGCTAAAACAGAACACCTTTTGCTAGAAAACTAAAAGAAAATTCTATAGTTTGCTTGCAGTTTTGTAGCTGCTGTTGTTGTTGTCTTTATTATTATTTTCCTTTTACTAGTGTTAAAGACGATAATTGCAAGAAAATCACCAAAGAATCAAACATCAATAGGAAAACCTAGAGAGAAAAGAAAAAAAGTATTAATTGAAAATTAATTATTTAAACAATTTTATTTTAAAACTTACTTTAAATAATAAGGCCAAATTTAAATCATAGAAATTATAAGCTGAAAATTTAATAGGATTTTGTAAGATTTGCATAATGAAGTCGTCAATAAAATTGGCCGGTATCTTAGACATTTTCAACAGTTTGCCAACATCGATTACCTAAACAAAATTGTTTATTAAACAAAAATTAAATTAAATCAAATTAAAATTAATGTAGATTTTAAAGTGAACTGTCTCTTTATTTTTTCATAAAGTTTGCTTTTATTTTATAAGACACCCTCTTAAACTCTTATTTCTGCCGGCAAACTAAAAAATATTGCCGATTTGTATTGTTAAAAAAAAAAACTGTCACAATGCTTCGAAAAAAAAGAAACTACTTTCGAGAAACTCTTACCCAAGAAGCAAATTTAATATGCGCTGCAGATTAGTGGCACAAAGAAAATGCCTTTAGAATCTAAATTTTAGATACAAACCCACATTTACCTGCCTTGAAGTGTTATATGACTCCAATTAAATTTCTTTATAAAAAAAAAAATTTCTTTTTGTAATAAAAATGAAAATAACAAACCAAATTGAAAAATGGCATGTTTTTCGAGTTTTTATCACTCATGCAAAAAGAAGCAACGACAACAACAATTTTTTATGTGCAATACTGCACTTGCTCAACCAAATAATGGCCATTTCTGTCAAAGAAAGTATTTCACTGCTTATTGATGTTTTTATGGCAAAATTTTAAGAGCAGGTAAAAGGAAAAAAATAAAAACCTGAAATATTTCTCAACTTCTAGTTGGCTGGTTGATTTTTTTATTACTTTTTTTTTTTAAAAAAATTAAAAAAATTTCGTTGCTTATTAAAAAAAAAATAGCGATTATTATAAAACAAAAAAAGGTTATACTTAAAAGGCGCTAGCACGATATCGAACGTTATAGTTCACTTATATTTAAAGAAGGTAAATTATTTATTGACAAAAAACAAGAAAAGGGAGGAGAAGAGAAGAGAAACTAGAAAAGACAAGATTAGAATAGAAGACGGGAGTAAAAGAGAGTAGAAGAAAGTAGGCGAGAGTAGAATACAGTAGCAAAAAATAGAAGAGTGTAGACGAGGGTAGAACAAAGGAGTGAATATAACAAAGGAGTGGTGAAAAAAGAAGAGCGGAGAGAATAAAGAAAAGAGCAGACGATAGTAAAAGAAAGTAGACAAGATTACAAGAGAGCATAATAGATTACCTGAGAGTAGAAGAGTGTAGATGAGGGTAGATCTAAGAAGTGGAGATAACAGAGGAGTCGTGAAAAAAGAAGAGCGGAGAGAATAGAGAAAAGAGTAGACGATAGCAAAAGAGAGTAGACAAGAGTAGAAGAAATTAGCTGAGAGTAGAAGAGATATTAGCTGAGAGTAGAAGAGATTAGCTGAGAGTAGAAGAGTGTAGAAGAGATTAGCTGAGAGTAGAAGAGAGTAGAATATCTTAGTGGAGATAAAAGAGGAGTGAATAGAAGAGAGAAGTGAAGAGAATAGAAGCGAAGAGTGAAGAGTAGAATAAAGAGCAGAAAAGAGAAGAGAAGAGAAGAGAAGAGAAGAGAAGAGAAGAGAAGAGAAGAGAAGAGAAGAGAAGAGAAGAGAAGAGAAGAGAAGAGAAGAGAAGAGAAGAGAAGAGAAGAGAAGAGAAGAGAAGAGAAGAGAAGAGAAGAGAAGAGAAGAGAAGAGAAGAGAAGGGAAGAGAGGAGAAGAGAAGAGAAAAATATTACAATTCTCTCATTTACTTCTGAAAATTTTATATGAAAAGTACTCAAAATATTTAGTGTTTTTCATACAAATTTTAATTACAAGTTGATCGCTTGTGGTATAAAAACTACACAATAGGCCTTATTACGAGTGATCGTCACGACAGTGATTCGGGTGATTATATTTAAGAAGCGTATACATTTTGACAAGAGTAGCCTTTAAATTTTGTTTAACATAAAATATTTGTATGTGTGTAATCTGCCTTGTTAAAGTTGCCAAAGTCGTTGTAAAACCAAAAAATGTGTCAACGTTGTTGATAAGTTTCATACTGTTGCTGTGGAATTTCAATTATAACTTTGACAACCGTCATAAGAGCCAATAAATTAATTTGAATTGAAGTTTCTTATTGTTTCAATTATTTAATTATTTTAATAATGAAAATCACAGCTGCTTACTTACCCTGCTGGAACATTTTTCACTTAAATAGCACAACCTTAGCAACATTAAAAATGTTGGCATTATCAACGTAATCTCATAAAAAACCTGTGTAAGTGACAGTGAGTGATTTAAGGTAGCAGTAACTGCCATATACACAAACTCAGTTAATTCAAAAATAATCAGGAAATTCGTTAGTAAAACGGATAAGCCAAATAATGATGAACATTTGAAGGCGACTTGTGTTAGTTTGCCATAAATACATTTCATTGTCCATATGCGCTGCAGCAAATATGGACGCACTGGCAAGTACGGCCAATTGATGGCAGATGCAACGAGTATGTTAACACCTTCATTATGTAAATGATTCATTTCCGCCGGATGTGCAAATGTTTGCTGGTGCAAATTATTTTTCAAACAAATCACTAGATTTTCCAATATCTCATCAATTTTCATAATGGATGATATAAATTGAAAGTAAACAGCTCTCAAGCATAAAACCGTGTAAAAGTAGCGACAATTGGTGAGCAATGTTGGCAAATCAGTAAAAAACCATAAAAAAAATAAACCCAAGCCATAGCTGATGATATCGAAAAATAAAAAATATTTATAAATGTTACTTTCATACCACCGGCCCATTTTGTAGTTGTGAAATAGTTTCAATTGAAAATCATCTTCAAGCTCTTGTAACATTTTTGAAATTTTCGCCACACGCTGGCGTGCAATTATCATTCTGCTGACGATAAAAATGTGCACCGTCTTAAAGGCAAATATTAAAATTATTTCAATAAAAAGGATTAAATTTTGCATTACTTTCAATTCTTTAATAAAAATTTTTAAACTGCAAACTGAGTTGTAGACAAAGACTAGTTCTTGCACTATAACACACAAATTATAAATAATTAAAAAATATTCCACATTTTTATTGGGCGATTGATAGCTCAGGCCCATAAATTTCAAAAAATAATTATAGATTTTTTGTATTTTCTTGGGTTGAATTTTAAAAAAATTTATTTTCATCTTTTTAGGAACTCATCAGCCGTGTTCTTTTTCTTTTACTAGTCTTTATGTTGCGTGTGATGATAACAACTGTGTGAGAAGGTTAATTTGTCCTTGTCGTTTACATTAATAGAAAATTGTTTTTATTTTTTCAATTCATATTGAAATTTACAAGGCGAGTTGCATTGGAAAATTTAGGCTGCATGGAAATTGCAAAATAAAATTTATTCGCTGAATGCTACAAAACAAAAGAATACATCCCTTTGGTGAGATAAGGATATCATTTCCCTTAAGCTTATTCGTTAATAAAAAGCTCTGAAAATCTTTATATATTATCTAGCATAAATATTACAATTTTCTATACTTAAAGTTGGGATTTTGTCAGGTTAAAAGTTTTGAGCCAAATTTGGGTGGCACACTATCGATATTTTTAATTTAATGTCCAAACAAAATCTTAACTTTAACTATGAACGACAGAGAAAAGGAGAGAGAGAGAGAGAAGGAAAGAGAAAGAGAGAGAGATAGGTAATGAGGCATAGAGAGAGAAAGAGCTATATATATAGAGAGAAAGAAAAAGAGAGAGAGAGTTAGAGGTAGAGTCAATTTTTTCTTAAGAAAAATTTTATTTTTGAGAAAAAATATACCAATATCAAAGATTTTTCTATTATGAAAAAAGAAAAAAAAACTTTCTTCATAATTGGGCTACAATCCAACTTTTGGACCAGAGCAAAATTGTTTCCAAAATGTTTGGCAGAGCTCATTGCAAATATATCTTAACGTTTTTTCAAGATATGCCATTATCTCTCTCCTAATAACAAACATTAAAATAAAATTTATTTGTTAGTCTTATTTCTTTTAAATAATATGACTATTTTATCAAGCTTGAGGTCTTATTTTTAAAAATTTATTTTTATATCGATATTTATTATATTGTATTTTTAAAATACAATTTTTCCTCTATACCAAGCCCTTAAACTTGTTTAAAAGAAAATTACTTAAAAAATTTTTTTAAGCTTTTCAGCATTTTGCTTACTTTTACATTTTTTTCATAAACAAAATTTTTTCCAAAATTTTTTTTAATATTTCCATCCCTGTATTGTATTGCGGCAGACAGTAAAACTGAGTAACTAGTTTAAGTCATCCAATTTTATAATTAATTCATATCGTTTTCATCATGTTTTCAATTTATAGATAAACAACTCAACCCATTTACATTAAAACTTTTTTTCTTTTTTATTTGTATTTTTAATCTTCAATATTTTAATGAATATTAATTAGCGTTTGCACAAATGTGTGTTAATTAATTCATTAATATTGTGCATTCGCATAAATATTTTCAAGTAATTAATTATAATTTTACATTGAAAAAGAAAAATTATTAAAACATTTGTAAAGAAAAAAAATTAAATTTTCTTTTGAAAACTAAAAAAAAAAAAAATTTTTTAAATGAATAAAATTAAAAACAATTTTAGTATCGATTTTTGACAAAGAAAGTTACACGAAGGAGTGTCGAAATATTGAAATATAATTTATTAATTATAATTATATCCTGAAGAAGCTAGGCAAGTTTTAGCAAAATATCGTTATAAAAATTAATTTATTCAATATGACCTCAAGCTTAATAAAATAGTCATTTTAATTTAATATAATTTAAGAACAACTAAAATATAAAAAAGACCAAAAAGCTTAAAAAATATTCATTTATTTATTTAAAAAAAAATTTTATGAAAATGTTTTTAATTTTATTATTTTTTGTTAATTTAAAAATGAAATCTGCTTTTACTTACTTGTTTACACAGGTAAAGCTTACTGGTTTAAGGTTAGGAACGGTTTGTTGCTTTTGAATAAAATTTCGCTCGACTTTGAATGTCTGCATTATAATTACCGATACATTTTATTGGATAACGAGTAATAGAACCTTAAATGTTGGAAAACTCGTACGTTCAAGTAAAATCTCAGAATTAGCCTGCATGTTACAGTTGCTCTGGTTCAAAAGTTGACTTGAATTTGTAAACCTGTGTTATTATTTATTTTACTACAGTTGGCTCTCTAAGCGTATACATAATATTTGTAATTAAAGATGTGACTAGATATTCCACATACGTACCAGTCTTGTGTGTACTAAATGAGAGACGAGAAAATTAAAGTTGGCATAAAACATTTATTAATATTAATTTTTTGGCTTAAATTTACTTTAGCCACGCATGCAAAATTAAAAAAGCAATAGCACAGGTTGTAGAAATATTAATTCTAAGATGAAATTGGCTTGATAAAATTAGTATTTTCCGGGTTATGGGCTTCCAAAGTTTTGATAGATCGAATACAAAATTTCAGAGTTTTCACAAAAAACTTTTGTAAGGTGTTCACCATCATATAGAAGATGAAATTCTTAAGTCCTAGACAGGGCAGGCTGTTTAAAATTTTTTTGTAAGCAAAGCCGGTGTTCGTTATCACAGAGAAGATGCAATTCTTAAGTCCTAGAAAAGGCAGGCTGCTTAAAAAAATTTTTTGTAAACAAAACCGGTGTTCGTTATCACATAGAAGATGAAATTCTTAAGTCCTAGACAAGGCAGGCTGCTTAAAATTTTTTTGTAAGCAAAACCGGTGTTCGTTATCAAATAGAAGATGAAATTCTTAAGTCCTAGACAAGGCAGGCTGCTTAAAAATTTTTTTTTGTGAGCCAAGCCGGATTCGTTATCACATAAAAGATGAAATTCTTAAGTCCTAGACAAGACAGGCTGCTTACATAAATTTTTTGTAAGCAAAGCCGGTGTTCGCCCTGCAGAATACGAGTATCAGAGAAGACTTAAAAATTTCAAAGGCTCATAATTTTGAAAATGTTAAATTGTGCTTAATTTTTTCTTCTTAGAATTGAATTTGCTACCACTTCCATTTTTTTTTTTTTTTTTTTTTTTAAGAAAAAATTACAAATTTTGTATTGAAGCTATGAAAATTTTGAATTCCCATAACTTGAAAAATACGTATTTTCCCCAAGAAAATGTACTAAATATTTTGCTCTAAGAATTAAATTTTCTATCAACTAAAATATTTTTTTTTTTTAATTTTAACAAATTATATTTTTTAAATTTTTATAATTCGACCCACTGTGCAATATGAATTAAATGCAAAGTATTTCAAAACCCAATATGCACTTCTGTAAGTTATCTTCTGAAAAAAAAAAAACTTTTCTCAACTATTATCTTAATAAACTATTTTTTGCTGTTTGAACATTTACATCGCCATTAAAATTCTTTTTTAAAATATTCCATTTTATTATTGTGACTTAACTTATGTAAATGTATTTCGTTTTTTCTTCTCTATATTTTTCATTCATACAATTTACTTTAGTGCTAACAGTATTAACATCAACTATCAAATACAACGAATACGTGACAGATAAAGGAGAGAATATTTCAATACCATGTATTGCTGATGGCAACATAATGTGGGTCAAAGAAAATGGCAGTAATAATAGCACAATTATACAGGTAAGTTACGTTTTATTTGAAATAAAACTACAGAAATAAAGAACTATTTAGCATGAAATAAAACTTGTTAAATAAAATAGACAAAACAAACAAACTTGAATACAACAAACAAAATGGCAATTCTAGTTACATGTGTTTTTTAATTAGTTGGTTGAACAATATATGCCCACATGTTTGTTTGAAGAATTTTTATAAAATGAAAGAAATCCCAGCACAAATCGCCACATTTGACATATCGCGCTAGAAGCGAAATCATAACATTCGATATCGCTCGGAATTTTCATTTAAATTGTATTAAAATTTCGATCGCTATCGAATGCAGTAATTTGGCTCCCGTACTATAGAACTTAATTGTCGTGTTGCGATAATAGCCCATGATGATGATAGAAATTTTCAAATTATTTCATACAAAAAGACAGAAATCTTGGCCACTAAATTCCATAGGGTGGTGCAACCAAAACGCACAATATGAATGATGTAAATAAAACAAAAAGTTTAAATGTTTTTTTTTTATTAAGCTTGAGGTCGTATTCTATAAATTTATTTTTATATCGATATTTCGCTCAGGATATAATTATAAATATAACGCTGTGTTCAGCTGGAAAGCAGGAATAGGAAGAACATTTTTCAGACTGGTGTTTGTGATAACTGGTTACTGGACTATCGGCAAGTACGCCAGCAGGCTGGTACTACCCTTTAACCAAAACTGTCGTAGCTGCCGGGCTCCCGAGATTAAGAAAATAGTCTTTCACCTTCTCTGCGAGTACTTTGAGATACAGTTTTCCTGGTTCACATCTGATGGCAGGTATTGGGAGTAGGGTTAGGGAACCTTTTCAGATACTTTAATGTCACAGGGTGGATTTAGGTCTTGGCGAGTTGGTGGTTCAAAACGAAATTTTGGGATTCTAATTGAAGGCTGTCAAGCCGCCACGTAAACCAACCAACCAAGCACGAAATGCATTTTGATTTTAAAGCCCATTTTCATAAAACGCTTCAACTGTGTACCTTTTCATGGTTGAATTTATCAAACACTGAAACAAAGAAATATCAAATTAAGTTGGGGAAAAAACTTGAGGTTGAGGTGTGACTCATAATTAACATCGTACATTATGTTTGCACCACCCTTTATTATATAATTTATTTTTTTTATTCAGACAGGTAAATATTTGGTGCTCACAAATGTTTCAGCCTCGGACACAGGTTTGTATGTGTGTTTCGCTGCTGTGACATCCAGCCAAAGTTTGGAGTATGAAGAGCAGCCGAATGTCAACAATATGACTTCAGTAGATGTAGAGCAACAAATTGATAATGATGATGACGATGATGCAGATGAAGATGATGTAAAACAAAATGATAAGCAACAACAAGTGCTTTTAACATCGACTACAACAAAAATAAATCATAATAATGATACAACAACATTTGTTAAGCCTTTAGTAGAAAATAATAATTTTAATAACAATAATATCAAACTCACACAAACACAAACACAAAATGCTTCAACTACCTCAATGCTTCCAATGCCTAATGAAACTACAGCTATAACAAAAACAAAGACAGCAACACCAACACCAACACCAACATCAAAATCAATATTAACAATTTCAGCGTCCGCTACTAAAACTACAACAACAACAACAACTATAGTTATAGAAACCCTAACAAATGCAAATATATCCAACATTATTCACAATAATAAAAGCAGCACCTATCATAGTATTAGTAGCAGCAACAGCAGCAGCAGCAGTAGCAGTAGTAGCAGTAGCAACACCACCGCTAACACTAAAACCAGCGACATCAATTTAACCACGTTCACTCCAATTTCCAGCAGCACTATCGATGATTTTGAAGAACAAGAATTTCAAGCATTCGAAAAAATTAATCTCACTGTTCGTACCCCACCTGGTCCCGTTACCAAATTGTATTTTAAAGCTTCAACCATATTGGGTTTCTTGATTTGGCGCTTTAATAAAACCAATTCGGGTGGATATCCGGTGCGTAGTTTTACAGCAGAATTTCGCAATGTTTCATATGAGTCACCACCGTTTAATAGCAGTTTTGAGCATAAATGGAGTCGCATGGATCCTATTAATATTGCACCAAATGTGGTAAGTCTTATAAGGTCTTATAAATTAAGTCCATAACACAAGCCATCCATCTGCTGGTCTGTGTAGAAATTTTATCGGAAAAATTTAAGGTTTTTCATTAAAAAAAATTTTTTAACGAGTTAATCGCACTTTGATTTTATTCAATCGTTTTGAAAATTTAGAAAAATTAATGTCATAGTCAAGAATTTTCCAACCCTGGCTACTAGAGATAGACACTTAGCCTTAAAGTCGTTTGTTTGAAAAGATCTAATTTTAAATTAATTTTAAGAAGACAGAAGCTTTCTGTACTCCTAAGCGATCATTGTCAGACCAAATGAAACTTCACGCATAACTTTAGGGTCTTATTGTAAAATAGAGAATCAAGCCCGGTGGCTCGAACATGTTTGAAGCTGTTGATCGTCAGAACGAACTTATTTAACAGTATGGGTTGAGAGAACTCAGTTTTTCAGCTTCGCTATTTAACAATTGGCATTAGAATTAATTCTGTCAAGTTTCCTTCCTTCCCCTGTTTAAACACACACCACAAAAGTTTATTCATTTGTGCCGAACAACAAACATTGTTTTAATGCCATTAAACATGTACTTGAACAAAAACAACAAAAGAAAAAAACGCTAATTTGAATAATTTGTTAAAATGGAAGGCAAAAACACGATTTGTCAATAGACTTTTAATGAGCCTATTCAAGTTAAAAAATTTTGTTTAACAAAACACATTTTAAATAAAATTAATTTAATGCGTTAAATGACCGCAAATATTCTTTTGTGTGAGAGAGATGACTGACTATGGCTGACCGACCACATGTTTGTAAACATTTAATGGCTGAATTAATTTAATGGGCAAATTAGTTTGAATACGAACAAAGAGAATTGAATTTAAATAAAAAACTTGAATTTCATTTCAATAATTTTATTCAAGTTAAGGTAAGGCTTCAGAACAGATCGCATGGCAGCCCTGTATACTGTAAAACCTTTTATATGCAGAGGTTTCTAAGCAGGCCAATAAAAATGGGCCACGATTTTCCAGCTGTATTGGCTTCATTGTAAAAACTAGATGATTTTTCCTTTGCTAGCCCGCTCCATTGTTTTATTACGTGAGTCAGTGTCCTTAGAATATAGAGAGCGTATATAGCAATTTTTAGAGAAATCCGTTTACAAATAGAATTTTTAACTTTAAAGCAAGACTTCTTGTTGTCTTCCAGATATGTAGAAAAGCTCTCATTTACCAGGGTTAGTAGCCGCTTTCAAAGCCTAGAAATATAACAGAAGATCCTTTGGGTCGCGATATGTAGAACATAATGTTTGCGGTTGTATTTGAAATAACTTTATTTAATTTATTTTTATTAGTTTGGGGAAAAAGAAATTTCACAGAAAATTAAAAAAATATTCAAGATTTGCAATTCACGCAATTTTTAACTTGAATTTATTATTTCAGCGTCAAATGGAAGTTTATCGCTTAGAACCGAATACCACATATGAGTTTCGAATATGGGCCAACAATCAATTGGGCAGTGGTGAAGTTGTTACAACAAACGTTACAACTTTGCCGGAAACAAAAGAAGAAGGTTAGTAATTCCTATTTTATCACCAACAATTATTTTTGAGTTTAAATATTAAAATGTTATAGTAAAAGTAAAGAAGAGAAAAACTTAAAGAATTAAAAAAAAAAGTAAATTAAGTTAATTAAAAGTTAATAAGGCCTTCAAACAAATTTTTAAAAGTAATAAGAGCTGCATTATACTAAACGTAACATTTCTTTAAAAAAAAAGTTAATTAATTTTCCCTAAAAGAATTTTTTAAATGCAGAAAAACAAATACTGACAATAAAAATTTCGTTTTTAACGAAAGCATCAAACTTTTGTTAATTTTCTTCACACCATATAACAGGCTTGCAAACAAATTACGGCACACGATAACGAACGAAATTTCGATCGGCTACACCAAAAAAATGTGTTTTTAAACCAGAGCAACTGACAATTGTGTCCAAAGTGTTTTAGAAAGCTGATTTGAAATCTGCACTTTGTTTTTTTTTTACACAGGACAGCGTAATAAATTTTTTTTGTGGCGCCTAGATTAAATAATCAATTTGAATACGTAGTAAGCGCCAATCGCTATAAATTCTTTTGTGTCTTAAATATTTTTAAAGCTGTGAAACTGGAAGTTTCTGTTCTAAATCTTTTCCTTCTGAGCAAAACCTTAGTCAGTGTCTTATTCTTTTGATGCCTGTGTAATTGAAAGTTTGCGTTCTAAGTCTTTTGCCTCTGAGCAAAACTGTAGTTTGTGTCTTAAATCTTTTGTTGGCTGTTCCAAAGCTAACGTCATATTAAATAAGCCTTTGTCGAAATAAGCATAACCACTACGTCATCTACATATACGTTTATTTATTTTGAAAAGATATTCGCTTAGAATAGTTAAAATAGTTAAAAGGCAAGTATTTTGCCTTATTATATTATTTTAATTAATTTTATGTAATAAAAGTTATGTTAGACGATAAAAACACTTGCCAAAAAGTAGTGGTTACGCTTATTGTGCTAAATATTTGTGTAATGTGATTGTAGCTTAAGTCTTTTACTTTTGTGTGAAATTGAAGCTTTTGTCTTAAGTCTTCTGGTAGCTAAGTTTAAATACCTTGGAAACAGTTGTCAGTTGCTGTGGTTCAAACGTTGGCAAATATAAATTTGGAACCACTTATCATCTATGACCGGCTTGGTTATTGTCTTAAATGAAATAAATTTTAAGAAAACCTTTTGTGTTATGAGTGTTATATGGCAACGCCGGCCTTTTTACATTCAATTACAAGAACGATACTCCTAATAAAGCTGAAACGTTTTAATTACTCTTTGTTACGCTCTACGAAATAAGGCTCTAATTTCTTTGATTTACTTATTACAAATTCCTTTTTTGACTGTATTTAATACTAGTGAAGTAACCTATTGTATTCATTTGAAAAATAATTGTGGTTTTTCTTAATGTTGTATCGATGTTTAGTTTAAAAAATAAATATTTGTAAAAACGTATTGTAATTTCTATTTAAAAAAAGGGCTAAAACACCATTTCCAAAGTTTTATTATTTTTACAAAATATTTTCTTGGTAAAGACTTCAAAATGCAATAAATCAAGATTGTGCTTAAGCATCACTGATGCTGTTCAAAATTTAATGAAGTAGAAAAAACATTATGAAAATTCTAATACTGAATAGCCTTTGGCAATGGTGTTTAGCTACTTTCTTTGTGTGTAACTATACTAATTTTTAACTAAAGTTTTAATTGTATTTTGTTTACTTTGTTCGTTTTTTTATCATGCTTTTAATTTGGACATCTCATCTACCCTTTACTCCTTTATGCATTTTTGAAATCCTCTACCCTTCTCTTTTTCTCTGCACTTTTTATATTCCTATTTATCTCACTCTCTCCTATCTCTTTAATTTTTATTTTTATTTTCCTTTCTCCGTCACTTATTTTCTCTCCCTTTTTTTTTTAACTTCAAAAAATAATCATTTAGATTTAATACGCCTTATACAACCAGATCTAGATAATTTTGATCCACGTATTTGGATTGTTGCTGTCAGTATAGTACTTGGAACATTTGTGATATTAGCTATTGGATTATGTATAGTTCTAACCAAAGAGTGCTATCAATCATCTCAAGCGGGTACTGAAATCAATTCTATTTGTGTTGATCATTTAAATAATCAAAATATAAGAGATGGTAGTTGTTGTAATGTTTCAAATAATATTATTGTTGTTGTTGATGATGGTGACGATGATGGTAATCATAATGTTGCTAAAAATAATTATGATCATCAACATCTAAAGCAACATCATATAATTGTGAATGTTGTTGATGCTTAATTAAATAAAAAAAAAATTATTTTGTTTTAAGTTTTTAAATTTTTTTTTTGGCTGTAAATAGTTTATTTTTTGTTTTGTTTCTGTATTATAAAAGGATGTGATTTTGTGCATGTAACCCAGCAAACTTTTTTTGTTGAAAAAAAAAATTTTTTTTTGTGTTTTAATTTTTTTTAAAAAAGTTTTTAACAGTTTTGACCGGACCCAATTTTTTTACATGTTTTTCAATGCTTTTAAACCGAATCCATATTTAAAGTTTTAATAAATTGCAAAAATTAAAAATATTTTTTTTAGCAATTTTAATCGTTTTTTAAATTATTATATGCGCTTTAACCCTTTGACGACAATTAAGACACATATGTACCATGGATTTCATCCTAGAAGGAGTATTAAAATGTTGAATTTCCGAGTAAGAATATCTAAAAAAAAATTTTTTTTTATTTTCAGCGGAAAAATCGTAATTCGTAGGCCCATTATTACAGCTTTAGTTAGTTAAAATTAGATGTTTTTTTAATAAATATCTGGCTAATTACTATGGGCTATAATCGCACCGCAACATTAAAGATCTATTGTGCAGTATCTGGCTAATACTTTAAAACCAAATTTGAGTGGATAGTTATCCGATATTTAATTAATTGATATTTTTAATTTAATGTCCAACCAAAATCTTGATCTTAACTTTAACTATCGGTAGCTTGTAATAATGGCCCTTAAAGAGTTAATTTTAATTTCAATTTTTAAAGCGCTGAGTTTAAAATTTTTAAATTCAATTGAAATTGAAAGCATGCCCCAATGGCTCATTTCAGTAAATATAAAATAAGTCTAGCAAACATTTTCCACTGAATGCTAAAAATTTCACTTGTTATTTAAAAAACAAAATTTTGGTTTCTATTCTATTTACCAATTAAAATTTTGTCCATTGAAATGAATTATTTTTTGCTGGGTTATATAGCAAAATAAAGGGTGTTCCAATGAAACACATGTCGTAAAGTTGTGCTAAGAAAAAAAAAAAAAAAAAAAAAAAAAAAAAAATAATCTAGAGAGTTTTTTAATGGAAATACTTAGAAGAAAATTGTCAAGGAATTTCTTTTAATGAGTTTAAGGTGCTGTTTACAGTAAACGCACTACAAATTTTATTCGGGAAACACTGAATTTTTAAAATATTTTTGAGTGTTTTCTATACAAATTTTTTTGGCAATTGAATTGTTTTATTTTTTTGATTTAATTTTTGTTAGACTAAAGTTTTTCAATAGATTTTAAAGCTGAGTTATAATTCTTTTAATGTTGATAGTGTTAAGAGAAACGCATAAATTTTAAATGTCATTCAATGCGTCTATCACAGAGCAACTTCATTTAAACAAAAATTTTGTCCACAAGCTGAGTTCACCCAATGGTTTAGAAGAAAATATTTTTTTGGCACATTTTTTTTAATGTTGATAGAAACACTATCAACAAGAAAAATCTTATTCAAAAAAAACTTTGTGCGGACAAAAATTTTGTCCACAACAAATGGATCAATTTTTGTTCGCACAAATTTTTTTATATAATTTAATGTCTCTATCACAAACAGAAACCTTATTTAAAAAAAAATTGTGCGGACAAAAATTTTGTCCACAACAAATGAATCAATTTTTGTACGCACAATTTTTTTTTATGTAATTTAATGTCTCTATGACAAAGAAAAACCTTATTTATAAAAAATTTGTGCGGACAAAAATAAGTTAGCTTTAACTTCAAAACCTTAAAGACAATTTATAATAGTGATATCCGATAGTCATTTAAAGAAATTGAATTGAGTTTTCTTAAATTTCAAGTATACAGTGCTGTTCTGTATTCCGAATCTGAATATTTTGTTCGGAACTAATCTGTGGTCGAAGCAAATATTTTTTAAATTTTGTTTTTACTTTATTTTGGGTAGGAAATTATTGTTGGTATTAAAAAAAAACATAAAAATTTTCATTTAATAAAAAGAAAAAAAATTTACTTCCACATCTTTTTCAATCCGTGTGGAATACAGAACAGGCTTATATACTGTCTATAGGAAACAAACAATTCTATTGTCTAAGAAAGTTGTATAAAAAACACTCAAAAATATTTGGAATTTGAGTGTTTTCTATAAATATTTTTTAGACGACTGTAAACCCACATTACTAAGCTTATTATTTTAGAGTTTTTTGTGAATATTGTGAACTTATTTTCCTTTCCCTCAGCTGAGTGCTAAGATTTGTCCAACTTGTAAAAGTTAATTTTTAATTTATAGTGAACGTAAAGTAAAACTCACCCGCGATTTCATTTGTAATGTAATAATTGTGGTCTTTTTGGTACACCCACCGTATATCCAACCCATTTTTGTTTTCAGTTGCATTCAAAGTATAAGCTTTTTCTGTGAATTTTTTTTGTTAAATAAACAAGCTTTGATGTTAAACCTGTTTTAGAGCAGCAAACGAAATCTTTTTCTTTTTTTTTTTTTTTGTTATGGGTTTTAAAACCCTTTTTTGTTTTGTTTTGTTAAAAGTTTCCTTTTAAACAATAAATAAATATTTTAAAATCATGTTTTATGTGTTTAAAATAATTCGATTGAATGTAAATATGTTTGCTTTTCTTGTTAAAAATTTATGTGTAATTATTATTGTTATTGTGCATTCTTAAAAATTGTATGTCTGTATATGTATATGTGACTACACATTTATTAATTAATTAATGTATGAACTGTAAAAAAAGATTTGCCAAATGTAGTGGTTTCATTTAACCCTAAACGAAAACAAACAAAACCGAAAATCATTTTTAAATTAATAGGTTGTACTTTTAAGATTTTTAAAAAATTACAAAAGGTTTTTTTTTTTGTTTTTTTTTTTTTATTAAATAATTAGATACTATTTAGGGAAAATTTTATAAATAACCAAAGTATTAAAGACCAAATATTTTTCTTTTAATTTTGCCAATTTTTTTTTTTTATTCTATGAAAACATTTTGAAATGAAAAACAAATGGTTAATATTCTTAAAATTCTGTTATTATAATTTTTTGCATATTCAATAAACTAGTTGACCCGGCAAACGTTGTCTTGCCTTAAAATTTTTATATATGCGATCTTCTTACACTAAGAAATCGTACTCATAGAGTAAAGAACCGTGCGAGACCGGGTAAAAACAGGTCGTAGGCAAATAAGCCAGATACCGACTATAGCGCTACTTGCCTTCCTCTTGAATCACTCTATCTTTAAAAAAAAAACTGCATCAAAATCCGTTGTGTAGTTTTAAAGATCTAAGCATTCATACAGACATAGGGACAGACGCGGGAAGCGACTTTGCTTTATACTATGTAATGATTTTGTCAAAAAAAAAGTCGGTATCTTTTTAAAAACGACTTTAAATTCATAAAATTCTTATGAACAAAAGTCAACTCTTAATAAAAGCCTACTATTTTGGGACTATAATTATTGCCCAATTTTTTTCAAAGAAAATTTCCAAAAATTTCTTTTTAAAAAAATCATTAAAAATTTCATACAAAGAAAAACTTAAAGTTTGTCTTTAACCTTGATACCTGCATATGTGGTAAACAAAATAAGCCATATTTCAGCAAAATCCATTGATAAGTTTTGAATTTATTCTCAATTTAGTGGTAGCACTGAAGACCCTGGTTTTAAAATAAGGCTTAGGCTCTTCGTGCTATCTCTAAATTGTAAATAAATTTGGAACCTGTGAATAGATTTTAATAAATCATGAATCATTTTAATTGTAACATAAGCAGGTATCAACGTTTTAAAAATAATAATTTAATGATTTTTTTAAAAAGAAATTTTTATAAATTTTCCTGAAACAAAATATATATTTTTTTTTTCGACAAAAATATTTTCCAAATTATAAACTTATTTTATGTAACAAATTTTTTGATAGCAAATTATATGCGGCAACCTGCTCGTTTTTATGTTTAACGGTATATCTCGAGAACTACTGAAACGGTTAAAAAAGTAGTTTTAGTGATTGAAGCTTACTAACATAATTATTCAATATAACCATGAAGCTTCCGATACCACCAAAACAAAATTTAATTTTGTAGACCTGTGTTAAAAAACAGAAATTACAACAAATGGTTTAGGGCAAGGCGAATTCATACAAACTTCAACTTTTTCCTTGTCTTTTTTTGACCAATCACAATACATATTTTCAACACGGAGATACTTGATGATTTCCCCTTGTATGAATTCGCCTTGGCTCAGGATATCTATCTAATTTAGTGGCCTCATATGTAAATACATATATCGCTCATTTATTAACTAAATTAAGAAAAATAAAAAAATATTTGATCTTTGAACACTTTTTGCCATTTTATTTTATTTTTTTTTTTATTTATTAAAAATATTGTAGCAACAAACAAAATGTACTTACCGCTTCGACAGGATTTAGAATCGATTCAATTCTGTATTAGCACAAAATTATTAAATACAAACACAACTACATAGTAATAAATATAATGCTTTACAGAGCTTTAATAGAAAAATACATGTGCTTACATATAGTTTGTAGCAGCTTTTATTCCTGTCACAGCTTATAAAAAATGTTGTAAATAATAAAAAAAAAAAATATACAGAGTGTTTCAATAAAAGCTGTTTTTGGTAAAATTTTGTGTAAGAAAAAAAGTTGCTTAATGTTAGTTGGCATCAGCGTTACCAAGAGCTAGAAAAAAAATAAGCTAAATCACTCACAAAAAAAAAGCTAGGAAAAAATTAGAAAACTATCGCTTAAAATTCAAAATAATAATTAAGATTTTTGTAAAAAATCAAGAAGAGAACATACAATGAGGTCGTTTTAAACACAAACCCTTTTATCCAAAAAAAAAATAACGTGGACTTTAAAGTCAACGTTAACGAAATTTTTCATATATTTTTTTCATAAATTTTACTTTAAAGTCTGCGTCAACTTTTTTTTGGATAAGAGGGAAATACTTTTGTTTTTTTTTTTAAAAAATTATAAAACTTTTTTTCGAACTATCCGCCAAAAAAAATTTCTAATTAAAGCCAACACGTTTATCTATCCAACGCAATAGAAATAAAGTCGATATCTTGAAAACTAAGCAAGCTATGACCAAAAAATCAACCAGTTATACTAAAAAGTGGCCAGAAAGAGGCAGTAGTAGAACTGGTTACCTTTTTGGTCATAACTCGCTTAGTTTTCAAGATATCGACTTGATTTTTATTGCGTTGGATAGCTAAACGTATTGGCTTTAATTCGAATTATTTTTTGCGGATAGTGTGAAAAAAAATTTTTACCCCAAAAATTACCATGGACTACCCCCTTTGCTTTTTTTTGAAAAAATGATAAAAAAAAATTTTTTTTCACTTTTAGGAAAAAAAAAATTGCGTAAAAGAAAAAAGCCTATTTTGAAAGTGAAAAAAAGGCTAGGAAAAAAGCTAGAGGCAAAATCGTAAATTTCAAGACTAAATGCGAGAAAAAAAATGCTAAATCTAGCCTAAAAAAACTAAAATGGCAACGCTGGTTGGCATTAGAATCAGGTATCAGGTTAGAATAAACCCATTATGACACTACTCTCACGCAATATTGATTAAAGAGGTTTTACACTGTAATACCGAGTAAAACGACTTGTCAAAAATTGAAATCACATGAAAAGGTAGAATAATGGCAAAACAATATATCAAAAAATACGGAGAAAAAATTTAGCAGTCGTATGGCTCTCATCATTTTAAAAAATTTTCTTAATTTTCATTGTATCAGGTCTGCGTATATTTGCAGACCAGCTGACAAAATCCAATGAAAATAGTCAGTCGTATCAAATACCATTTGACTTTGCTCTATCAAAATCCAAAAAAAAATCTTAGCTTTTGTATTACTCGTATAGTGCTAAACCCGCATTAACAAGTACATTGAGTTTACTGGCTCATCAGGGAGCTTAACTCTAGTTTTTAATAAAGTCAAAAATATTGGGCCATAATCATTGTCAAAAAAAAAGTAGGCTTTTATTAAAAGCTGACTGTTGTTCTTAAGAATTTTATGAAGTTAAAGTCGTTTTTCAAAAGATACCGCCTTTAGTGTGACTATGATTATGGGCTATTCAATCTATTTTTTTGTAAACAAACACTGCGAAAAAGAAATAAACACTTAAAAGCTTAAAAGTCTCTCTGATGTTGTGACAAAAAAAAATCAAAATAATTTTTTTTTATTAAAATATAAATTGAATTTTATTATGCTTTTAAAAATAAACAATGTCTCAGTAAGAGAGCACTTTTTGGAAAAGTAGTAATTTTTTTAAAGAATTGTAAAGAAAGCATATTCCGCTTAAATATAGAATAAAATATCCTTCACCATGCCTCTAATAACAGACCATAACTCTTTTAATTCAATTTTTAATGATTTTCCCGAAATGTGCCTCTCTCGGACTTAAGCTTAAAAATAGTTTGTGGTTTATTCGCATAAACCCAAGGTTCAATTAAAAATTATTTTAAATAAAATTTATGGAAAATAAAATTAAAATAAATTTAAAAAAAAAAACAGCATTTTTTTAAACACCCTGTATTAATAAAATCATCAAATCTTATGAATCTCACTCACTTTATTTACATTTATGTGCGGTTTTTATAACTCAAGCTATCATTTGGTCTGGAAATTTTATAGGAAAAGTACTCAAAATGTTGAGTGCTTTCCATACAAATTTTTTAGACAAGTTTATCGCTGTGTTATAAAAAAGTTTTTAGAATAAAATAAAAATAAAATAAAATTTAGTTTTACTACTATTATTTTTCGTTTTCACAGTTTATATTTATTATACAAAATGTTGTTTATTCAATAAAAAGTTAAATTTATTAACAAAAAATTAAAAAAAAAAATCCACAAAAAACTTAGAAAAAAAATCTGCTTTTTTATGTGTTAAAAGTATGCAAATGTTTGTGTACGTGTGTGTGCGTGTGTATGCCAGAGTTAAATAAATTTTATTCTATGCAATTTTAACTATCTATATCTATCGATCTCTCTCTCTCTCTTCCTTTTTTCTTTCTTTCTTGAATCCTTTTAACTCTCTTTGGCTTATTGAACAAAAATTAACACAAATTAAATTCGTATTAAAATTAAAACAATTTTTTTTTTCACTCCTAAATCCCACAACACATCCTTGCTAACATTCCCATTCCCTTAAAACATCATCATTCTTTTTTCTATTTTTTTCTTAAAAAAAAAAAAACAAAAACAAAATAAATTTGTGCCGCACAGAAGTCGAAGAAGGTTGGGATAGCATTGAATTGATACCGAATATAATTTTAAATCCTGGTTTCTGTGAAACGGATGGTGAACCGCCTGAGCCACGCACCATCATCTTTGGTGGCGATGAGGACAGCGATGAAAGTTGCGACTCAGAATCAGATCATGAGCCACGCATGGAGAAATTCAAACGTAAATTATCGGTATTCTTTACAGATCCCACCATTAACCGTTCGCATATTTGAGAAGAGTACAAAGTGATTTTAATTAGATTTTATCTTTAATTCAAGGTACGAGTAATTATTTTTCCAGTTTTCTTTTTCTTTCTATTTTTATGATTAAATTAAATTAGTAAATGTATAAAAAGAAATTAAGAAAAAAATGTGCTTATGGTTAAACCTGTTAAACAAAAAAACAAAAAGTTATATTAAATTTAAGAAATTGTTGAGTATAAAAATCGAGCTTTTGTTACTTGAAAAATAAATTTAAAAAAATTTTAATTAAAAAAATATATATTACGAGGACATTCGAGGACATTCATAAATATATAATTTTAAAGTCGGAAAAGCAACAGTTGTAGTGGTAAAGTAACCTAAAAAAAAAATTTGTCCGGACAAAAAATTTAGTTTTTAAAATATTTTGTTCACACAAAAATTTCATTTGGAAACTATTTTTGTGCGGACAAACATTTTGTTTGGAAAATATTTTTTCCACAAAAAAAACTTTGTTTGGAGATTAGTTTTGTCCGGACAAAAATTTTGTTTGAAAATTATTTTTGTGCGAACAAAAATTCCGTTTGTAAAATATTTTTGTGTGAACAAAAATTTTGTTTGGAATTTTTTTTTGTGTTAACAAAAATTCTGTTTGTAAAATATTTTTGTGTGAACAAAAATTCTGTTTGGATAATATTTTTATCACTTCACACTACTTTTAAAAATAATTGTGTTCGGAACAAGTGCTTGAATTCATCTTAAGTCCTCACCGACATTATGAAATTTAAATTTGAGTTTGTTAATCCAAAATAAAAGACAAAAGCTGTATTCCCCTACACATTTCGAACAAAAGTTTTATCCGTACATACATATTTAGTTGGAGCTCTCTCTTCAAACTAGCCATTAAAAAAAATTTTAATGTGGACAAAAGTGGGTGAATTTAAACCTAAATTTTTGCAAACATTATAAAACTTTTGAATTGGTTGATGCAAAAAAATCTACTCATACGTCCGGCAATGATTTTTTGTACGTAGTTGGAACTCTCTCTTTGTGACAAATCACATATAAAAAAAATTTTTTTTTAAAAAAGTGGGTAAAGTCGTCCCTAATATTATGAAACTTTTTGATTTTTTACACGCAAGACTAAAGCTGTATTCACTCTAAATGAGACAAAAATTTTGTGGGTACAAAATTTTTTTAGGTGGTTTAAAGTATCTCCAATAAAGAGAGAGCTCCAACTATGTATAAAAAAACCCAATGGGTGGGTGAATTCTCTTTCATTTTGCATCAATTAACTCAAAAGTTGTATAACGACTTAGACTCAATTCACTCACTAAATTTTTTTATACTCATTTGCAGCTCTTTCTTTGCAAAAGACACTTCAAACTACCTATAAAAAATTTCTTTGTGCTTGGGGTAGCGGCACACTGTGATTGGAAACCACTTTTTAAAATATTTTCGTAAAAAACAAGTACTTCTGAATTGAATGTTAAAATGGTAGTAAATCACTATGGGGCGATTATGTATTATATTCCTTGTGCATTGAATTTTAATATTTCGATTTTAGCTTTTTAATTTTTTTAGCAGTCCTCTTCAAAAATATTTACCACAATTCAGCTTTTCCGACTTGTGACTATTTTTTAGGAAGTAATTTAAATTTAAAAAAAATAAATTTTATTTAAAACGAAAATTTACTTGTTATTTGTAGGTTTTAAAAAAAAATTATGTTTTCATAAAAAAAAAACAGTCTAAATTTAACACTGCCAATTATTTAAAATTCTAAAAGTTGGCATAGACAGACATGCATGCATACTGCAATAATTTTACATAAATTTGCTACAATTATTTATATTAATTTTGATGTGTTTTTTTTTATATGAAAAAATTATTTTTATAGACAAAAACTTTTTTAAATATTTAATGGCTTAAAATCAATTAAACGTTTTTTTCAATATTTTAAATTCAAACAGTCGGGCAGGTTCATAACAAGCAGCAAGTCTAGGGTAAAAGAAGAAAATGTGAGTTTTACTTTTATTAGGTTTTTGTTTTTATTAATTTTTAATTTTAATTTTATTATTTATTATTAATTACTTAATAAATTTCAATAAGTTCTTGAGCCCTCTTAAGTAGCAAATTATACTTAATTTTTTTTTACCTGGTTTTTCATTGTTTTTACCAATATATGTATTTATGCTGCCGTTATAACCAACCTCGACTGTTAGAAAAATTATTTTATTTTCATTAATTAAATTAATTATTGTTGATAATAAATTCAGAATTAAATAAATAACTATATAATTTTAAATTATGACTATTTAAAAAATTAAAATTAAAATAATAAAAAAAAAACAACAAACTTTTGAACTGTTATATTTGAAAGTGGTATAAGTCCACTTAAAAAATTAAAGAGTGAGAGGTAAATTTAGTAAGATATACATACCACTTTCAAATATAACAGCTCATTTAATAAAGCATAAGAACACATACATACATACATAATTAAATAAATAATCATAATTATTGCTGTGATAAAAAAAATTCAATTGATTTAATTTTAAAGAAAAAAAATTTATTAATATTCTGCAGAGTAAAGCAGACTAAGTGTATATTTCACCTTACGTTAGCTTAAACGAAAAGTTACGCAATTGATTTTAAAAAGAAAAAAATCAATGTGGAAGCAAACACCACAATATTGTCCATCAGGTACTTTAAGGAAATCTTTTAAAAATATAGAAATAAATTTAGAATTTTATAACATAATTTTTTTTATAAATTTCGTATTGATTAAAAGTTATTTTTGTTTCTATTTTGTGCAAGCAATTTGGCCTAAATTTATTTATGAAAATAATGATTTTCTTCGTTTAGGCTAGCGATATGTGTATAAAAATATTTTATGCTTTAATAGGTTTTTAGGTTATTTTGCCAAAAATTTGCATAAAAATATTTCCCAAAAAATTATTTAAACGTTGATCTCATACCGCATATCGTCAACTAAATTGCAGAACGAATCAACAACATACCTATTATAATTTTCCACATGTATAAAAATGTACTTAAAATTTTTATATAGTAGACAGACGATCTAACAAATTTTGTAATTTTAATTTAATAAAAAAAAATTTTTTATAGACTTACAACCCTAAACTGGAACAGCAAGAGCTTTTGTTTTTATTTATTTTTTTCTTACGCGTATTTTAATTTTTTTATTGTATTATTCTTCTATTCAGCTGACGCTATAAATAAATTAGTAGACTTTGGTGCGTTGAGGTTAAATCAACAAAACAAAATTTAAAAATTTTTTAACTTTTACAACCCTAAGCCGAAGGGAGCCTCAAGCGCTTTTTTTATTTTTTTTTTTTTCTTAATTTAATTTTTTGTTGTATTATTCTTCTACTCAGCTGACGACATGAAACGTTGAAGTTAAATGAACAAAACAAATTTGTAAAATTTTTTAACTTTTACAACCTTAAACTGGAGCAGCAAGCGCTTTTGTTTTTATTTTTTTTTTTTCTTTCTTTCTTAATTTAATTTTTTGTTGTGATATTCTTCTGCTTAGCTCACGATATGCATAAAGTATTAGACTTTGGGGCGTTGCAGTTAAATCAAGAAAACAAATGTTTTTTTTTTTGCAGTTTATAAAGTAAATCAGTGCTGGCTATAAATTAATCCTTGTGCTTCATGAAAGGATTTTTAAAATTATTTTTGCTTTAAATGTTTTTGGCTGGGAAAAAGTTGGCAAAATTAAAATAAAAATAGAAAAATTTAAATATGATACCAAAATTTTTGTAATTTCGTTCGGGCCACACAACAGCACTGATTTTAATTTGTCTGCCTCAAAGTCTTCTCAAAAAACAAACTCCACACATTGCATTCCATACCCAATAATACTGTAAATTGTATAAACTCTCCCTCTCTTTCTCTCTTTCATAATTTTAATTTAAAATATGAATTATTTAATAAAAACTAAAATTCGCACTCACATTTATAATGATAATTAAATAATAATTAAAACAAAAGTTATACAACATAGTAAACAACTAATGCAAGCAAACATTTTAATTTTGGCAAAACAAACATTCGCTTCCACTTAAAAAAAAAAATAAAACACAGAATCCCAATTAAAAAGCAAAAAACCAAATTAACAGAAATACAAAACAAAAACAAAAAAAGTTAATAATTAAACATGACAAGAGTAATGAAACGTAAATTAAAACCAACAACTTGAAATCAAAAACACACATTTATAATTTCTAAAATTTTATTTTTATGGAAATTTATTTTTTTTTTAAATAATATGAAAACAAAAGAATTATTTAGAAAAAAAAATTTTAATAGTATTTAAGAAAATTTACGCAAAAAGCAGCTAAGAAAATTTTTAATAGAAAATATTTAAAATCAAGACTGTAGATGATGTTTATTTTCTGTTATATAAAAATGTTTTTTTTTGTTTTGCTCAAAACTACCTAAAAATAAATTAAATTTTTGTTGTGTGCAAGGGTGGTTACAGTTTTAAACAAAAAAATTCCAAAAAGCATAACAAGAGGGAAATAATGCTTAGAAGTTACCAGTTTACTTTTCTTTTTTTTTTTTTTTAATTATTTAAAAAAAGTTCTGCTATTCTTTTAATTAAAATTTATACTCTTTTTTTTTAAATCGTAATTTTTTTTCCTAAAATGTAATTTTTGGAACCACCCTCTTTTAATACTAAGAACTTTTATAAAGCTTTTTTAAAAAAACAGTTTTTTCAAAATGTAGCAATTGGCTTATTTAAAAAATATATAAAAAAAACTGTTTGAAGTTTTTTTATAAATAAAATATATTGGCCCATAATCACAGTCATAGTAAAGTTACTTTAAATAAAAATAATTTTCAAAAAGAAATCCACTTTAGGGTGACTCACTGATTATGGCCCATATTGTTTAAGTAGTCGGTTATAAAATTGATTTATAATACACTTATTTTATATATTACACAGTGATACAAAAAAGAATGCAAATACATAGGAAGGTGCTGTCGAGTACAAGAAGCATAGCCCAGAATCATAGTCAGACTAAAGTCTATATCTTTTTAAATTCATTAAGTTCTTATGAACAAAAATCAGCTATTAATAAAAGCCTACTTTTTTGTGACTGTGATTATGGCCCAATCTGCTTTTGAAATTTGCCAAACATCCCTAAAATCTTGACTTAAAGGTAAAAAACCTGATTTTTCATACCTTTATAAACTTATAAACCAGTAAATTAATTCAAATTTTCCTGATTTTCATTAAAAATTAAGGGCCTGTTCAGCTAAATGCGAACGAAAGCTGCTTTCGCATAATTGTTTTAAAAACAAAACAAATTTTTGTATAATGTTTTTGTTTCCAATACAATATTATACGATACATAGAAGCTTTCGTTCGCATTTATTTAGCTGAACTAAATATTTACATATCGTTATACGTTTTCAAAAAAGCCTTAAAATAAAAAAAAAAATTTTTTTATTCGAATTTTTGATTGATTATGATTTAGCGTATCAATTTACATGTTCCTGTAAAATTTTTCACTGTTAAAATTAAAAATTAAGTTCTTAAAAAATTGCAAAAAAAAAAATTTAGTTATCAGACATTTTTTTAGCATCTCATGTAAAATTTTTTAAATGTAAGTTAGGGCTTTTATGAAAACATATGAGGATATAATTTATTTTGTTAAGCTATTATCAAAAAAAAAAAAAAAAAAAAACCTGATAAAACATGCTTCAATGCCATTGTTCAGAAAATATGCTGATATCTGCAAAATATAAAGCGCCTATTAGATGTGTCCATTAGGCATGTCAAACAGTAATATTTTTGGCTATTACACGAGCATGATGGCTTTCAAATATTTTTGTTAGGTGCTTTTACCGTTTCATTAAATCTATTATAAATATATATATGTTACGTGTATTATAAATCAATTTTTATATATATTAAATTAAAAATTTAGTTATTGCAATAAAATATTAAAAATAAAAGGCATAGTGAGTGCACTTAGTTTATAAAATAAAGGCGACAGAAAAGTATTTTCTAATTTTGGTTTTTAGCCTTTTAAAACTAAATATGAACTTACAAACAAATATTAATAAGATTAAAAAAATATATACATAAATAATTTAACACACCGCTGAAATATAATTAGTTATTAAATATTTAAAAAAAATCAATTTTAATTTGTTTATGAAACAAATCTTTAAAGCTTATAAGCTTTTTGTAAAATGCAAGACATAAAAAACAAAATATGTTATAATAAAAAAAATTTATACAAAAAATGTTTTTTTTTATAAAATTGCATTTCATTTTGCTCATAAGAAATTATTAAAGGTAAGTAAGTAGACACTTTAATTGATTTGGAGTTACTTAGCGCTCCTTTACTTTAAAAGCAATGCCCATCACCAACAAAGAAAAATCTCAGCTGTTTTATTTATTTATTAAATATTTTTCTTTATTTTTTAAACATTTTAATGTCACCTAAAAATATTTTTGTTTTTATACAAAAAAAATTATTTATCACTCACATGGAAATACTTTTTTATTTTTTGTTTTAACAGTTAGCAAAGTAAAGAGACGTGGTTTTTTTATGAAAGGAATGAATGCTAATTCCAACTAATAAGCCTAAAATAGTGTTATCCTTAATAAAGAACACACTTTTAGGTATTGCAAGAAAAACATTATATTAAAAAAAAATTTATTAATTTACAAACATACTTATATAAGAAATAAGATATAATGAAGTAAAGTAAAAAATTCTAATCTCTAAAAAAAAGTTTAATAAAATTTATAATTTCATAAGAACTTATTAACTAAGCAGGCTGTTTTTTTCATATAAATTTTATACAAAATAAATCCAATTATGAAAATGAAATGTTAACAGAAAAACTACTTAAATCTTTTTAAAATTCTTTTTTACTTTTATTTAACGTTTTTTTTTCAAATTAGGCAATTTCATGTTTGTTATTTTTATTTTGAAGCTTCAAAATAGGATTTCGTTTTTTTGATCAGAAAATAAATTCAATATAGGATTAGTATTTGGTTTACATGAATGTGTATGTGATTTGTGTTGTTGTTGCATTGTTTTTTTAATATTTTTTATTTTTTTTTTTTATAAAAATTAATTTTTTTTTGCTTAAAGAAGCTTGAAAGTATTTAGCAAGGAATTGACTTTTTTTTAGCAGTTTATTTTATATATATAATATTTTTTAATCTATAAACTTTCATTCATTAAAATAAAATAGCTCAATAATATTTTGTTTTTTTATATTAGTTTCACTCACATTTCTTTTTCAGGCATTTTATTGTATTTCAAATTTATTTGTACACTTTGCGAAAACATTTTAATAATGGCATAATAATCGCTGGTAAATACTTTTAAAAAGCTCGGAATATTCTTAACTGCCAATTCAGAACAAAATTGCGGATATTTACGATTAGCGGGCTGCATATCATCCCATATTGTTAATAAATCACATTCATCCCTAATTAAATAATAAAATACATTAATGAAACAAGTAAAAAAAAAATAGTAAATCAATATTTACCTCGTTTCGTTATTGCAATCACTTAAGGTTACAATTAAATATTGAATTTTTAATTGTGAACATTGATTGTAAATATCCGAGGATTGTTGACGACTAAAAATACTATAGACATGCTCAGTTCGTTCACTGTATTTTAAAGAAAATAATAAAAAGCAGTTGAATTATTTTTAACCAAACAACTTGCTGGGGGGCTACTCTGTATTACCAAGCGAAAGCTAAATATTTTGCGTATTACACAACATTACACAACTTGAAAAAGTAAACTATCAAACACATTAAAGGTTCGATTTCGTACCGTTTTTTTCGCATCGCAATACAGAGGTTTATTATTCTACAATTTTTTTTTTTTTATTTTTTTTTAAATAGAAACTAACAGCTGCAATAAAATGAATTTAAATTTTAACTGTCAAATTCTGTTTAAAAAAAGTGTTTTTGTAATAGAAAGATATAGCTGGGCTGCCAAAATATAACTGTTATATCGTTAAAAGTTTTCAATAAAGCCCTAAATTACATTTACAAATTTTTAGAGAAGCCAAAAAAGTTGTTAATACAAAAAAATAGTGAAAAATTTTTCAGATAACGTGCATCATATTTAATACATCAAAAAGTTGGATTTAATTTTTATTTTTTTGTAACTTAAGGCTTTTTTTAAAACACCTGTATGACGGTATGCACTAATTTACCTAATTTGTTTCATTTCCAAGTGAGCATGATTAACAATTGGCCTTCTTGTTGATAAATGAACTGTACCAATTATGTCAATAGGTCCTGCAAATCGAAATTGATCATGTTGTCATCAATCAAAATACAAAATAATAATATTACCCGCAAATACGGCATCTTTTTCAGTATTCATTTTAATCCATTCCAACATTGCATCCAAATCATCATGTCCCATTTGAAGTTGTTGCGAGGGAAAATATTCTTCTTGAATATTCTAATTATGAAATATAACAAAAAAAATTTTTTCTTAATTGGTTCAAATTTGTTTTCAATTTAGGTTCGTAAGCTCTGTTTTTTTTTTTGTATGCCTTAGTTTAGATTTTTAATAAAAAATATTGATTGTTGCCTCTTATACCCTAATGAAATATTACCCCCTTTAAAAAAAAAATTAACGCACTTTAAAATCAACGTTATCGAAATTTTTCATATAATTTTTCCATAAATTTGACTTTTATGTCTACGTCAATTTTAGTTGATACTTACTTTTATGCCGGGATTAATAATGCTCGTTAAAAATACTGATAAATACGCAGTCCAAAAAATGCGTCGATTTTTCTTTGACATAAATGAGGAACATATTGTAGAACCAAGTACACAACCTTGTGTAAAACATAAGAAAAATAATTTTCTGATATTAAGCCCCAAAAACGTAAAAACGGCCATTTGTAGAAAACTATACAAATAATGGAAACTACGATAATTGCAGGTATTGTCATCGTCATCATCTTCATCGTCATCTTTCACATATTTTTTACCATTTAAGGACGGTTTAGATTTTGCCGTTGCAGCTGAGGAAGTTGCTGAAGTAGCATCGCTTTCTTTTTCATGTGTTTCATCTTTATTTTCTTTAACCTCATCGTCCTTCCCATTTTGATTATCTTTACTTTTGCCTTTTTGCTCACGAATTTCGTTAATTTGTTCTTTAAGTCTTTTTATATCATTCATAAATTCTAAATGTTCGTCTGGTTTTTCTTTTTTCAATTTTGATTTTTCCTTTTTGTAACGATCATAATCAAAATCACATTTGGCTAATAGTTCCATGCATTCATTAAGCATTGCCTCAGTTTCTTTTTTAGACATATCGGACATGCTAACATGATGCTCTTCCAAAAAGTCTTCTAAAATATATTTTTTTGCTCGCTCAACTATTTCAGAATTGCTTCCTTTAGGTTCTGTTACTTTACGCCATTTACGAAAGAATTTTGTCATAATCACCACACCATACAAACAGTAGGGCTTTACCACTAGGTTTTTTATGTAACCCCACAATTCAAACCACTCCATACGTGCATAGTCAGGATTACAAGCTGATATACTAGTTACAAAATTGACTTTTGCCTGTAAGCCCCAATGTATAATTAGGTCTCTATATAAGGCATAAGTATTTTCTATTGGCTTTGCTATGCCCGATAATTCTAACATATCATTTATTGTACTCTGGGAGATGATAGAAAGTAATACCCCGAGGGGTACAATTTTAAAAATAAATTCTGCTGTATTATCTGTAATGCTTGATTCAGTTTCTTTTTGTTGTGTTGTTGCTGCGTTTGATGAATCAGATGCTCGAACTGCTGCAGGCTGTTTGTACAGACGCCTTCTTGTAATTAAAGATAATCCAAGTAATGGTCCTAATTGCCAGTTAAAGAAATATCTGTAGTTGCCTTGTGAATACAAGTAGGCTATACAAATGGCCATTACTTGGGATGAAATATAATCGACAGTAAACATTCCAACCACACGATTGGGCACAGAACTTATAGACCAGGGCAACATGAGGATAAGAATTTGAGTGGCGAATATTATGGCGGAAAACTGCCAGCATAAAAGTGCCATTGCTGTGAAATATGCAAGTTTCAAAGTCTGAAATATAAAAAATTTTACAAAATTTATAAATTTCTGTGATTTTTTAGATTTTAATTACATACAAATAATTTTGTTTTTAATTGTTCGTTATTTATTTTATTTAACTTACCAACACAAGTGACATTGAATGAGTTTTTTTTTCAGTAACTCGACTTATGCAAACACATAAATAAAACATTTGTAAATATATAGCTGGAAATGCAAAATTTTCTCTGGCCATTGGCCTCTCATAAATTTTTGAGGCAAAACTATGAAACATAATGTATGAAGCCACCGCATAAATACCACCAAATATATTACGGCTCAATAGCAAACCATACATGTATATAGTTAATATTGTAAGGCCACCCAAAAGCCACACACATTCTAAATAAAATTGCAATGATTGTCCCTCACAACGACCATACTCCAACGTCAAACTTATATCATCTGAGCGCCAACAACTTAGCAATAATAAAATACTTTGTGTGGTGTATGACCGAATGACATGATAAAAGAATCTAGATTTTAATAACAAAACAAAAAGAAATTTTATCAAATTAGTTTTACATATAATCTAAAGTATGCGTAGGTGAGGAACCGTGACTAAGTACTAGGCACTTACCCTATTGTTACCTCTGGTAACACATGAAATCTACTTAAAACATTTACGCTGTGTGGGTATTCAATAGTAGTTAGATTTGACAATTGATCTAATCCAGACCAAAAATCTGGGGCATCTGTAAGGGTTTTATAAAAACTATAATACAAAGCATCTTCTCGCCGAAACAACGATTCACGCTCCAATTGTGTCAAGTGGGCTACATTGGTACGACTTTCAAATAGAGATCTTACATGATGAATATACAGAAAAAAGAAGCCAGTACCTAAAATACATAAATGTGTATATAATTATTTTTAAATTAGCAAATTATATATTTACCAATAAATGATTGTGCCAGCATCAATATTAGTTTTGTTCCTCTCATTTTTTATTTTGCAAATATTTTTTTATGCTGGTAAATTTATACTTGGAAGCCAATTTTTCAACCTCCAAAGTAAAATATTTAAAAAAATATGTTTAATACGAATTTAATGTTCATTTATTAATTAATTCATATTTTTTTGTCGACGTTAATAATATTAAAATATATGATTACTAATTTATTTTTCTTCCGGCACAAATTTGTACTGCTTCAACAAAAGTTATTTTTTTTATAAGAAAAATTCTCATGACAAGCAGCTGAGTGATAGTGTAATTACCGGAAAGTAATGCAACATAACGTAAATTGACGTAAGAGAATATATATGAAAATATATATAATTTATTTCATAACAAAACTCGACGTGTATTAAAAATTTATATTAATTCAAATTAACAAATTAGTGATACTCTCAAAATGATTATTACTATTATCTGCTGTTCACAATTCATATACGAAGATTACCGCAATATAATTGTGATAGTACCTTTTCTCAACACTAAATAAATCAACCATGTACTTTATGCTCTTTTTGCAAATTTTAAATTATTGACATTTGAGCAATTTATTTCTTTTACTGCTATTTCTTGTGTTAAAATTCGTAATAATGGTAAAAAGATAACAAAGACAATACAAAGTTAAATTTTTCAATTAAAATTGTATTATTATGTTACAGAATTGCAAAAAACCTTTTAAATTATCGATATACTCCACGATGAGCCTGCTGTTGCTATTGCTTCTGCTGGTCAAAGTACAGGCTTATGACAAAGAAATGACGGTACATGTTGATGCCGGCAAAGAAGAATGTTTCTTTCATAACGTCAAAGTTGGTGAAACCATAGATTTAGAATATCAGGTTATCGACGGAGGTCATGGAGATTTGGACATCAGTTTTTCATTAGCCGATCCAATAGGCTTAATAATTGTCACCGACTTCAAGAAGCCAGAAAATATACATCGTCATGACGTGCAAAAAGAAGGGGATTATCGATTCTGCTTTGATAACACATTTAGCACATTTAACCGTAAGACTGTTTTCTTCGAACTTATTGTAGAGAAAGAAGGTGAACAAAATTTAGGTGACGATCAGTGGAATGATATACTTGAAGGTTTAACACCAGAAGAGTATTATGAAATGAAAGTGCAGGATATAATGGATTATATAGGACGTATACGTATGCAAATGACAAGAGCTAGACAAATACAGGACGTGTTAAGATCTCATGAAGCCAGGGATCGAAATTTAGCCGAAAGTAATTTTAGTAAAGTCAATACATGGTCTTTGTTTCAAATATGTGCCATGATATCTGTGGGTTTGCTGCAAGTCTTCCTGGTACGCAGTATATTTGATACAAATACACGCATGAGTAAAGTTTGGCAGAAACTGCGACTGTGAAGGTAATAATATACAGATAAAATTTAACAACTTTAATATGTTTTCCATTATGGCATTATGTGGAGAAAATGATTGTACAATGAAAACTGCATTTTTCGCAAATTAGGTCTCTCGGGTATCAATTCCTATTTATTATTTTCTATCAAAGTATCGACTTTAAACCAAAGATTTATAAAAAAAAAATTATATCAACAAGTCAGGGATTCAAACAGTGTCTGCAAAATTAAAAAAAATACATATATACACTTGCCATAAACTACTTCATATAATTTGTTTGTATTTCCTAAATATTCTTTAATTTGTTTAAAAGTAAAATAATATTTAAGTGAATATATACAATCAATAGAAATTTTTAGAATCCCGTTTTATAAATGCATCACATATGTATATTCCTTCAAGTCTTTTTGTTACCTTTTCTTTTTATCTATGTATATCCAGCTATTTGTATTATATTAAGTAAAACTTGTATTAAGCAATAAATTGTTGAAACATAAGAAGCATTTAGGAATTAATGTTTTATTTATTTTAGTTAGAAAACAAGTGTTGTATGCAAATATCTGTGTACTGAAAAGCTGCACAGAACTTTTTATTATATAATATTACACGTATTTGTAACGTTCTGGTGACATTAGGTACCTAACAGATTTCAAAACTAAAGTTAGTTTTTTATTTATAAAAATTTACAGATTTTTGTTTCTATTCTCTATAATAAGTTACGGGCAGTCAATTCTTTTGCATTTTTGGATGGCATTTACTTAATTTTGTTTTTAGTAAAATTTATCAAACGCTTACAAAAAATAAACTGTATGTCACACTTAAGTTATTAGAGAATACGACTTGTCTATATGATATTTTTAACTAATCGTCGAACGTTATACGTCCAGGCCCGTGATTTTTCATATAACGACGATATGATTTATACCGAGGATTCTCAGCTAATTTCTTTTTCATTTCCTTCTCTTGCTCTATTTTCCAAACATCAAACTTATCCTTTTGCCATAGCTCTAAATGCAAATATTCTTCAATTTGTTTATCCTCCTGTGCATCAAATTGATGTTGTCCCATCTTCATGTAACGACGTATTAAATATAATTGTTCTTCTCTTCCATAAGGCTGCTTACAAATATTGAACTTCCAAAACCAATTAGCGTACCAACACAGCCATCTTACTAGAGTATAGGGAAATATAACGATTTGTACCCATAAAATATCATATAGGGAGGGTTTTGCATAAGCTCCTTTAACATCCATTTTCTCTTCTACCACTTTGCGTATTATTTTTTCTAACTCCTCTTTTTGTTCCATCTTGGAAAGACGATGTTTACCTTTTTTATTATTTATTTTGTCACTGATTTCGTCCTTCGCTAATTCCAAAGCTTTGTTGCGGTATTTAGGAACAGTAGCAAAGTATTTAATGGCTGAATCGTAACGCTGCCAGCCAGAATAGTATTGTATGATAGAAATTATGGTAAGGGAAACAATTATGACAATACGCACATCCACTTTTGGAGCTACTCTTCGTCTGTAGTAACGATAATAATGCGCATAATATTCATGTGGAAAATCCAACATATAATCATAATCATTGCGCGATTCGTCATCTTTCAAAATCTCATAGGCAGCGCCAATTAGTTTAAATTGTTCTTCGGCTTCTTTTTTGGCTTCTTCGGTGCGATGTAAGTCCGGATGATATTTTCTAGCCAGCAAGCGATAAGCTTTAGCAATTTCTGATTTCGTGTTCTCACGTGTTACACCTAATACATCATAGCAATTCTGTTTGCCACAATATAAGCCATCTAAAAGACCAACACAGAAAGTTGGTAACAACGCAACAAATACCAAGCTTATGAGCCAACTTTGAGAAATCTGAAGTACCATGATTTTATTTATTCAAATATTTAAAAAAAAACATTCATTTAAAACATGTAATTCCGCTTTTAAATGCCACGTTTCGACTTATCTCGACATACATTAAGAGCCGTCAGTTGTTGTTACTTTTTCGTTCTTATTGTGCATGAACTACGTATGTAACTTGTTGCTTTTCTTTAATGTTGATTTTACCTTCAAATTTTTTGACTTTGATTAAATGTCTGCAAAACTAGCTTAGTTCCACCAGCAGCTCGCTTTCCTATTGTTATAAAACAATCATCACCTTCATTCCCAGTCAACTTTCTTCAAATTCGTTTTTGGGTAAAATCTGGACCTAGATATTAGAGCCTCTAGGGCTTTCAGGTTCTTGAAAATGTTGTTATATTCAATAATAAGAATCGCCAAAATACCCAACTTCTTTATACATATTGCAATATTTTCTAGGTAATTTCTCTTATTTAATTCCAAAAGTTTTAATTAGGACACAGACTGTAAATAAACTATATATGATTTGTGTGAAAATATAAAAAACTTTTAATAGTTTATAGAATATAATGTAAAATCCTTAATAAATAAGTAAATTTTACCGAGTAACGCAAATAATATTCCCATTGTTAAAGAGAATATATATATGACTTGACAGCCCTGAAGAGAACTTTTTCTCTTCTCTTTTGCTAGTGATGATAGTTCAAAGATTGCCGTAATTGGGCTCACTGAAACTATTTTGAGTTCTTGCTGTTATTAAACACATGTTCATCAGATGTATGATAAATAAACTTTAAAGTCACAACCGTTAAATATTGTATAATTATTCTTCTTTGAGTAGATTTACTGCAATAAAAATATAATCTCAGTCTTAAAATACATATATAATACATATTTAAGATATCTTACACTCTGTTTATGTTCAAGGTAATGGCTACTGACTACTTTAGTACTCAATAGTTTTACATCAGTAAGGAATTGTTTTTTTTAATTTTTTGCAATCAGCACGTGCATTATTTTGTTTCATATAAAATTTGTTCAGTCTTGGATACAAAAATAAATTTAAATTTGTAGACATTATGTCTGAAATACAAAAGAAAAAACGTATTTCAAAGAAAAATAAAGCTGCTTGGCGTAAAACAGACATTAAAGATGTCGAGGAATATCTAGAAGAACAGAGACAAGAAGAAAGAATTGGGTAACTAGTTGACCAATAAAAATATAAATCAAAGTTACTTTTCTGTTTTGTCTCTAGCACATTTGAAGATAAACCTGATAAGGAGCTCTTTCAAGTAGATGTTACTCCATCGGATGTTAACAAAAAGAATCTACTAACAGAAAAACAAAAAAGAAAACTCAATGCAAAAAGGCCGCTAAGATCGTTGCAATCATTAGAAAACACCTCAAAAGTGAAGGATCCTATAGCAAAACGGTTAGTAAATAAAACGAATAAGTATAGAAAATTTTTAATTTAAAAATTGCTTCAGAAATATTATAAAGAACCAAAAGAAAGCCGGGCGCAATATAGAAGAAGAAGTCTATAATCCTAAGAAACCAAGAGATTTCAAAGCCACTCAGGATCGTCTGAAAACGTATGCCAGAGTAGAGGCAAAGCTTAAGAAAAGAGCTTCTAAAGTACCGGATGCTAATAAAGATTTATGGGTTGAGGAAGATTTTCGTGACAAAATACCAGGATTGAAAGATGAGAAAGGTTGGATATCTAAAGACCTGAGCGTTTATCATGCCCAAAAACTAGGATTGCCAGTGTATAAAGTGCATGATAGTATAAGACACAAAACTACTAAAGCAAAGTAAGTAAAACGCAAAAAAATTTAAATAAAACTAAAGCAAAAGTTGTACCTTCATTCAGAATTAGATAAAAACGCATTAGAATTCCAATATATAATTAAAAAAATTGTATTGAACTAAATTTGCTGGTTGTTTTTACAGGAAATTCGAGGCTCCACATCCTGGCATAAGTTATAATCCATCTTTGCAAGACCACCTAAAACTAGTGTCATCTGTTGTGGGTAAAGAAGAGAGGATTATTAAGGAGGAAAAACATTTGAAACGAGTAACTACGCAAATGTTCTCCAAAGTTACACCTGAAGAAAGAGATCGCTTACGCCTTAAAGAAATGAGTGCTGGCATAGAAGATGATGAAAACGGCGTAAATGAGGATGAGGAAAGTAATTTAGACGCTAAAAATAGGGACGAAGAAAATGCCCCTTATCGCGCTTTTAATCCTCCTGTAGAAAACAAAAAGAAAACAAAAGCAGCTCGCAATAAAGAACTGAAACAGAAAGAACTTAAAAAGAAATCGGAAGAGAAAAAGGCCTTAAAAAAGCAAGTAGCAGATCTTAATCGCATTAAATCACTCAAAGCAGAGGTTTTGGCTGAAGAAGACGAACTTAATGAATTAAAAAAGCGCCGAAAAAAGGTGGCATTAAAAAAGAAATTTGAACCTAAAAGGTTGGGCAGGCTGAAATATGTAGAACCAGACCAAGATCTTACCATGCCAGAAGATTTATCTGGCAATTTGCGTAACATAAAACAAGAATCTAGTTTGTTGGTCGATCGCTTTAAGAATTTCCAAAAACGCAATATACTACCAGTCAGTGTTGCAACGGGCAAGCAAAAAGCTCCGAAGATCAAACGTTTTCCTCGTAGTTCGCACAAAGATCATGGTGTTTCTTATCAAATGCTGCGCGAAAAGCGTTTAGCCGAAAAGAAAGCGAAGTCATAATATTTTCGTTTTTGAATGTAAAATTTAGCTTTAGATATAGATTTTTTTCGTATAATGAACCATTTCTACTGCGTATACATTGACTTGTTTGATTCGAAGTCATAAAAAGTTTAATTTTCAAAGATAAAATCAATACAGTAAATAAAATAAACTCTTCAAATTTTTGTTTTTATTTTTTTGTTCCAACATAAACAGCCTCTTGGCTAAGAGAAATATATTACAAGTTATATCACTCATACTATTAGGCAAATCATGTATCTAATAATTTATCAAAAATTTGACGCTTACATTTTATTTTAAATTAATTTTTATAATATATTTTCGAACTAAAAATAAGCCAAAGGAATTAAAGAAAGCCTACACTTAGGTAAAACGTTCTGACTTTACGGGAATTTCATCTAAATCTTTCTCATCGTCATCTTCTATTTTGTGATCTCTAAGTAATTTTTTTCTTATTGTTTTAGAGTCCCCTTCATTATCCTCTAAATATTCTTCAGTTTCATCAATTTGATCTTCATTTACGAATTCCGTAGTAAAACAATCTTCTTCCTCTAGTGTTGATTTCGAATTATTTTGATTTCTTTCTAATATGTCGTCTGTTATAATTTCAAAACTAATATGATGTTGATTAATGTGCGATAGCAGGTATCTTTTCTTAGTAAATCCTTTACTGCAATAATCGCAACGGAATTTTTTTTCGCCTGTGTGAATACGTACGTGAACAGACAATACATGAGCGTACGCAAAAGATTTACCACAGGTCACACAAAGATATGGCCGCTCACCGGTATGTGTGCGTTCATGTTTGATACGAGAGCCAAAATCAGAAAATCGACGTTCGCAATACTGACAAGCATATGGTTTTTGTCCAGTGTGCACTCTCATGTGACGTCTAAGTTCGACATTGGAAACGAAGGCTTTGTCGCAAAACTCACAAGGAAAAGGTTTATCATTGTAGTGGCGACGCATGTGTGAAACCAAGGCGTGTTTGAAACGGTACGAATTGCCACATATTTCACAGATTTTTGGTGTTTTCCCGTCGACTGGTGATTTACGTCTACGTGTTTTTACTTTTCTTATATTTATTTGACTGGCTTCTTCGGAACTGTTTGCGCTATCTATAACAATGGCGTCCTCTGATTGTGTTTGTATAATATTGTGGTTTTTAGCAATTTTCTGTACAAAGTTTTGCTTTCTTGGACGACCCCTTGGAGGAGCTTTATTTGGTTCTACGTATTTTGTTATATTTGTTTTTTCTTTTTCAGGTTCAACCATTTTCATCCGTTCTTCTTTTTCTTCCGTATTATTAAGTTCGTCTGGCATATCTTCATCACTTAGGCAATATTCAACCAAATTGTTTTCATCAGTTTCTAAATATTCATGCTGTTCATTTTCACCAACTGCTCGCACTGCCTCAAATTCATCTGTTTCGTTATTTTCCGGACAATTATTTAGCTTGCGTTCTTCGTATATTGTGGATCTTGTTTTATCGTTATTGACCACAAATTTGCCAGTATAGGTTGTTTCCTCAGTAATTTCTGATCTATTACCCTTTGCATCTTCTTCATTTTCATTATTACCATCAGCAGTACTAATACATGTTAACAATATTTGTAAGCCGTTAGGTACCTTAGTATCTTGTTCTTTCAACTCTTTAGGAGTTGCATTTTGTGGATCTGCATTATCTAATTTTACTATTGTCTGGAATATGGTTATGGCCGCCTTACAGTTCTTCCGAAAACGCCAAGCGGCTTTTAAATCTTTTAAACATGTGCCACAAATTTTTTTCGGCAGTGATTGATTATTTTGATCTGTTTTCAGCTCCGAAAGAATTGTAATCTTTTGGGCAATTTGAAGTTCGGGATCATCGTCATCCGAAGTGAATATTGGATGTAAGTCTTTGCTAGGTTGCAAACAAACCAAGCAAACCACATCCAAATCTATGACAATACACATTTTGTGTAATAAATATAAGATTTACTGTTTAAAAGAACAATATTTGTTTAATTTTTAAATATTTTCAATTTTGTTGAAAAAAACACTTTTCCTACCTTCCTTGGCAAAAACTATTATAGCATTGCCAAACAAAAATTACTAGCCACTACAGCCCAGCTGGTTTTATATGAATATTTAATCACAGAATACTTATAGTATTCTATAATATTTTCTATGATATAAATATTTATCTTAAAGGTAAAGACTATTAAAAATGTTTTTCTATCTGCTAATTTCCAATTTGTAAAAGTTTTGGCAAAATGTTATATGATCTATATGTAAAAAGATACTCAATGAATTGGAAGCTGCATATTTTTTGTGGAGCGGTTTTCTCTGATCTCTTTTCCAGTGTTAAAAGTTGACAGTACTGTCTAAGCATATGTTTGCGTTTTGTACCCATCCCACTAGAAACAATAATCAAGAAAATAAAAAAACATAGAGCGAAGTCGAACAGAATTAATTGCAATTGCTGATTAATTGACATAAAAGCTGGCGGCCCATATTCCACTAAGAAGGACTGGTGCCAATTTTTTTTAATTAATAAAATTACTTAGTACGTATTAATTTATTTTTATATTAATTCATTAAATAAAAGTTTTAGTGCATCTGCTTAGTGTTGGTTAAGTTTTGTCATGTGATTATATATATATATATATATATATATATATAAATTTGGTTTCCTTTAATCTACATCTTCATGTAGATGAAATGTTTGGGGTCGCCTAGTCAAAAAAAAGACGAAAGTAACGGCGTTTTTACCTAGATCGACTTTGCTATTTGCTTTTAAAGAAAGCGCAACAAATTATAACTGTAAAATTTAATAACGGGACCTAAGTACATGCATATACTTGCAGTTTGCGCGTAAACTGATTTGTGCTTGGAAGTGAAATGGAAAATCCTTTTAATAAATTATTGCAAGATGTGGTAAATTATTTTGTTGAGCCTCCAGAAGATAGCCTTGAAAATTATCACAGGCTTTCCACCTTAATACGAATACATAGTGAAAAATTATCGCAATGTGGAGATGTAAGTTATCCTGCTAAACCTGAAATTTGGCTCAACTATTTCTTGAAGACCAAGAGACAATTGATTGACACGGCATTTGAAATTGCGTCTTCAAATGAAGAAACTGCAGAGAAAAGTAGAAAAAAGTTCTTAGGTGAAGCCAAGAAATGGATATATCCAGTTGAAAAAGTACAAGTAAGGCAACAAAGGATTCATCTGTATTTAAGTAGATGCACAATTGTTGAGAACATGATACCAGAAGTTCTTAAGTGTGACAAATATGGTCACCTAAAAAAAACTGAAAATAAAATTGTTCATGTAAATGCCTTTGTGGAGGATGATTGTAAAGATTATATGTCGTTCTATAGAAGTAAATTAGTGTATAGAGTCTTACAAAATCTTTTAAAGTACTCCAGGTGGAGTCAAGTGGATAAATGTAGCGATGGAGAAAATGTTATTGAAGTAGAAGTTCGAAGTGTAGCGTCTAAAAGTACACAAAGCAAACAAGGTGTTGTAATAAAATGTGGATTAGTTACTGATCCCTTAAACAGTGGCAAGTGTTGTCAAATACTAGCTAATGATTATTTAAGGTATGAAACGGTTATATTAAATTGTGTGTATTTACGTATGTAAGTACGAATTTGGTATTTTCTATTACAGTATTCGTTCTAATGACATAACTTTATTGGCCTTACACAAGTATGGTATACGTGTTCAGCAAGGAGCCCGCTTCACTGACTTGATGAAGCGGTTGGGTTCTGCTGCCGCTACTGTTGATTTGTTGGAAGTGAAACATACTAGTCCTGTACAAATCATACGCAATGGCCACGGAAGCACTAAAGGTGCTTCATTTATTTTATACAATTCAGCGAGATTGGAAACAATTTTGAGAACTTTCCAAGAACGAATTGATGCAGGGGCGTACGATCCTTTGCCACCGATTGATGCAATTCAATTACATTTATTGAATGAAGAGGTAAGATTAAATTTATTGTTTATATATTAGTAAGTTTTATTTGACCTTTTTCCTTTTAATTAAAATGGCTATTTTGTTAAGCTTGAGGTCTTATTTTTCAAAAATTTATTTTTATATCGATATTTCGCTCCAATTTTTGTAGCTTCTTCAGGATATAATTATAAATTTTTGAAAAATAAGACCTCAAGCTTAACAAAATAGCCATTTTAATTTATTGTTTATAATTAATTTAGAAATGATAATGGGAAAGATGTTAATTTAAACTTCTAAAACTACTTTATGCTATGCGAAGGAGCTTGTTGGTATCATTTAGAGCTATTTTATTAAGATTTATATCTCCTTGCATTGGTTTAAAGGTCTGCTAACTTGGATTGTAAAAAAAAAATTAAGTAAATTTGTTAAATTCAATGGAAAGTTGATGTTGCGATAAATATTCTCAAAATCGAACAAAACTATTCACAACTTTGCAAAACGATAATTTTATAATTTTTATTAGAAAACGTTGTTGCAATTCTCATTTTTATATTAGCAGCTACATATAAATTTTGTTGTCCTGCAAACCACAACTACAAAATTTGCTTGTTTAGTTTGTAATACACATGTTATTGTTTCCAAAAAGACTAGATTTCACAAGGACTTTGTTTATAAGATCAGGGGTTAAATATGCCAATCGGGGGTTTTTTTTCAGAAGTGATTAAGGTGCACTACAGAGAGAATTACTTTGAAAGAGGTATTTCTTAAAAAGGTTGTGTAGTTTTCATTTTTCCAATCAAATCGAATTATATTTACAATAATTTTTTTATATGTAGTTTTTCATAATTTATATTATCTGCTGTTATATCTAATTTTAGAGTCAATGAAAAATCAAATAATTTATTTTCTTAAAGAACCGATATTCGAATTATTGGACAATTAAAATAAAGCAAAATATTTACTAATGAAATATTAATTTTTCATTTTTAGGAAGAATGGCAATTAGTTTATGTGTATTTAGCCGGATTTCCTAATCTGATTGATCGTTGTATGAATCAACTTGAACTTGGCTTATGTTCCATACATTTAATAATACATTTTCTACATGGCCTTGTAGCCACATTCAGCGTTTACTACAGAAGAAGAAAAATCTTAATGGTAAGTCCAATTTCTTTTATTTTTTATACATATTTTTTTTTTAAATAAAATTAGTAAAAACAGAGACCATTGAAAAAACATTTTTGTTAATAGGAAAAACGTGATCACTTGATGCCACAGGTATATGCTCGCATTTATCTCATCAAAGCTGTACGAGAAATACTTAATAAGACTTTGTCTTTATTAGATATCAAACCAGTTGAATTTATGTAAGATTTAATTTTCAAAAAAATCGTTTGATTTTGTGTCTATAATTCACTTTGCACATTCATGCATCCATAAACGTGTTTGTTTTCAATTTTACTTTATTTCTACATCTTTCTTTTTTTTTAACAATTAACATATCACATTTAACTTATCAGTTATTAAAACTTAAAATAATTACAGAATATTTAATAATTAAAATACGTATGTATCTATTACACCTTTACAATCTAAATGTTTTATATAATAAATGCAATTTGACATCCCTCCGCTTTTTTATATTCTAACTTATTTACTTATTTAATAAGTTTTGTATTTATTTCCTTAGAGTTTTCATTCACTAACGTAATTTTCTGTGGTATTTCAGTAAGGCCATTCAAAAGTGTGAATACGAAATACAAACATTTTATCAGTTTAACTTAATCTATTCCATAATAAATAAAATTATTATTATTTCTTTTAATACTTTATGTATTTGGTGGAAAGTTGGTATTGCTAAAATCAAAACTAATAAATAAAAAAATAATTTATTAGTGGAAATTTGCCCTTAAAAATAAAAGCTTGTCCTGTATATCTTATAATAAGCCAAGTTTAATAAATTATGTAGAAGAATTTGTTGTAAAAATCAATTTACAACATCAGATTCTAGTTGCTTTAGCATATTAACGTAAAGAGCAAAGTTTTTTTAATATCAAATTTTAGCTTCGAAATTGCAAACTGTGGCCAAAATTAATCAGCTTAATTATGAATATTTCGCGAGAATTGTTTTTACAAAAGGAAATTTTATTTTTGATGAAAAAATTCATAAAATCAGAAACATTTTTATGTTCAGGGAGTCTTTATTCATATAACTCACCTTAATTTTTTAACTTAAAAAAAGTCATCAAATGGAATGCAAAATTTTCTATTAAACACTAAAGGCCGCAATTTACTATCACATTTAGTGACTCGATCAACCAAAAATAGGCTGTGTGTTAAAAAATTAGGATAGTGAGTGGCTATTGGGAATGACAGGCCTGTTCAAGTTTTGAATATCATGAAAATAATATTTTCTGTGCGATTATTTTTTTTTTTTTTAATAGTAAAAACAACAATAAGGGTATTCACGCTTTGTAATATTTTTACAATTAATGTATATTTATACAACTGGGATGCTAACATTTACATTTTTCAAGTAGATAAGCTTCTTTTCAGCACTTAAAACATTAACAACTCGTTTTATTTCAAGCTAAAAGTTGGCACCATTTAGCGACAGCTGTTCTATACATTTGTAGAACGTATCTACAATGGGTTTTCATATTGTAGTTCTGCAGTGTTCTAGATTATAGTTGCGACATATACTTTATTTTATTTTTACATTTGTACACTCAATACTAAATACTTTACACTGAAGCGTGAACTCCGCTAATGTATTGCTTGTCATTTATTTTTTGGATAATAATGAAGCGATTTTTTAAAGTAGTACAAAATTCTGTCCCATATTCTTGCCATAAAATCGTACCATTCTGTAGAATAGTGAATCACGACCCTAAGCTTTATATGAATTAAAAAAAGAAAACTTCTTTTTAAAAGGAATTCACATTTTTGGTGTTCTTTAAATCGAATTCACATAATTTTATTTGTCGAAAGTAAAGCGAATGAGTTTTTATTTAAAAAAATGCTAAAACCATAAAAAAAAATAATTAACACATACAATTTTAAACATTTTTTATTCCTTTAATTTAATTAATTTCAAATTAAAAAAAAAAAAAATATTCAAAAAAACAGTCTAAAAGTTTTAAAAATTTTCGCTCAAAAAATGGGGATTAGAACAAAAATCACTTTCCGACAATAGCAAGCCATCGTCCCTGTTCCTCATTTCGAATGGAATTAATTTTTTTTTTATAAAATTGGAATTTTTGTTTTTTTAATCCATCAATCTTTAAGCAATTCTGCAAATAAAAGATTGGTTATGATATCAATTTCGAATAAAATATTCGGATTCGGAATTCAGAACAGCACTGAATGGATTTTAATTTTATAACACAAAAACTTGACTATAACACAACGATAATACCGAACACCAAATAACCGTTTTTTCAGTTTTAAAAATTAGTCGTTTTGCAGAATAGATTCGAACAGATTCCTAATTTTTTGTTAATTTTCACGGTAAAATTATTTTATTTTATCATTTAAAAAATATTTTTTAATACCATCTCCCCACAAAATACTTTGTGCTGCTGCCAATTTTTTTTCAAGAATATTTTTGAGCCCTGCTTGGAACTTTACCGTTTTTTTTTTCTACAGGTTCTTGTAAAAGTGAAATAAATCTATCTACCTGCCACTTACCCATACACCTTTACTATGTTATTTCCTTATTTCGATTATAATCTTTAATAAATTCTATATTATCAGGATTATTATAAAATAATTGTTCCATTAGACGGGTACTGCCCAATGAGTTGGCCTTGGTGCCGAGACACATATTGTACTGGGCAGTTTCTAAATTAATATCACAACTAATATCATGATAAATATGCACTAATGTAGGATCGGGAGCACGAAATATTGTCAGTCTACGCATTTGTGATGCTTTCAAATTGTAATCTTCCGACAATTCAGCCGTATTGATCATAAATGAATTTGCACGATTGCCATTTTTAACAATTTTTTCTAAAAATTTAACATCTTCCAGACCCCAACCCGTTATATCCTTATCAAAACCATTAATATTTTCATCCAAAATATCAGATTTGTATATGGCACAAATGCCAAAACCGAATTGACGAAAATAACCCGACTCATTGTTAAAGTCATCTTCTTGTGTTTGCTGTTTACCATAACGTTTTGGATCGTATTGTGAAAAAACTATGGGTAGATACACCTGTTTGCCTTGCAGGGTATTCATGCGTATGCGTTGCAAAGTTTCCAATTTAAAAACCATATCAACATCTATAAACAGTATAATGTTGTCATCTTGTATGTAAGATGAACGTGTGGCGGTGTCCAAAGCTATACCTCGAGAGAAATCTTCTTTTCGGTGTATAAAATTGATTTGATGATAGATGTGACGTTCCTTTAGACTTTTAATTTCTGCTAAATGATCTTGTATTTCAGCTGAAGATCCAAAAATAACTACTAGTAAATCACAATTTTTATCTTGGTCAAGAGCCACTTGCTCATAGGTTTGCATAAAACGTTTAAAGGTGCTTAAACGCCCAGCTATTGGTAAAACAAATACAATTTTGTCATTATTGGATTGTGAAGGAATGGCCGGTGATAGTAAACCGGGTATGGAAAAGTGATTCGATAAACTCTCCACTCCCTGATTTAAAATATTTTTGAAAAAACCTTTAAAATAATAAAAAAAAAAAAAAAAGTTTTTTTCTTTTACAGTGATACCATAATTCAAATAAGTGCCTTCAGACTTACTTTTTTGTAACGTCGTATTATAAAAATCTTCTTCAAATTCCTTTATAAAAATGCCGGTGAAAGCTCTTTGCACATACAAGTGTCTTCTTACCGGTACAGTCATCTTTTTACCGCGATATTTTTTATAAATCAGCAATAAATCAAGTATTAAATCTTGCCCATGTAAAGCATTTAGTCTTGTATAGCCATACAAGAGTTCCCTGAATTCTATAACTCTTCCACGTTGTCGTGAATAATTATTGATATTTTCCATTACCTCAGTTATGACATCTTCCAGTCCTTCCCTCATGGCTGAATTGATTTTATGTTTGGGATTAGAATGATCTGTGGAGTAAAGGCTTCTGGCTAAGAAGGACCATTCCAGCAGATCATCTCTTGATTTGGGTGCAAATTTATTCAGATCGGGACTAATGCCTGTAATATGAAAAAAAAAGATAATAATTCTTTTAGTCAAGAGTTCGTACATATTTAAAATTAGTACCATTAAAATAAAGGAGAAGTATCAATTTTTTCTATTTAAATTTTTCACTCTGCTCAGTAATTTAAAAGTACTATTGAAATGAAAAGTGTTAATAGATAAATAAAAAGTACCAGTTTTTCCCTTTTAGAATTTTCACTCTACGTTAATGTAAAAAAGTACCATAGAAATAAATAAAAATCACTATTTTGTGTCCATTTTGTGACTTTTTTACTCTGCTCAGTTTGAGCTTCGTTTAACAGCTATAAATTGGTTAAATTAGAAAATCAAAAGGTACCATTAAATATATAAAGAAAAAGTACATTTTTGTACTTTTTATGAGTTATTTTGTGTGGAGCTGTTTGATTCCGATTGCTTTTAGAATAGTTAGAAAAAAATCTACCAAAAATCTGCTAAAGTTAAGGATTTAAAAAAAAATATTTTTTTAACGTTTCTTAAATTTGTTTTTAATCGCGTTGTATGTGAAAGTATTCTTCAAAGTCTTTTACAATTACTTAAAATATTAAAAAGCAAACAACTTTCAAATAACCAGAGAGGGAAGGTAGGGGGGGGGAGATCAATAAGTTTAATAATAAAAGCCTATTGTGACAGTTGTTACTATATTGCCAAGAATGGCTGGTACAGCTATCAATTCTTATGTTATAATTGTTTGTGAATGTGTATCGTGTCTCATTAAATGCTTACATACATACATACGTGTGTAGGTATGTAGCTAAATATTCATCAAACGTGTGGCAAACAATTTCAAATACAAGTTAGATTGTGACCAAAACTGCGTACATTCATACAGCTGCGTTAAAAAAAATAGCACGGGGTGTTACTCTGTATTGCGATGCGAAAAAAAATTTAATCTTTAATTAGTTTGATCGTTTACTTTTTGCATTTGTCAATGGCGTTTTATACATACAAATATCTTGCGACAATTAAAGAGCAAAACGCAAAACATTTAGCTTTCGCATCGCAATAGAACTAGGCCCCCTGAAGTCAAGTCTTTCTTTTTTATTTATTCTACCTTTGCTTACTTGTCGAATCAATCTTTAATTAAAATAGATATAAGGGCCTGTTCAGCTAAATGCGAACGAAAGGTTCATTCGCATAATTGTATTGAAAACAAAAGCAAATTTTCGTGTATTGTTTTTGTTTTCAATACAATTTAGCTGAACAGACCCTAAGTCGTGTCTATGCTATGCGCAAAAAAATTGTCAAATTTATTTCCTTTTATGGAAATAGTTTACTAAATACGGTTAACACTGAACATTTTTGATAAAACATTTTAAACTGAATAAAATTCAAAATTTTCCATACAAAAATTGATTATTTATAGGGCATGGCCTATAACGGCAGCGTAGCTCTTCGGCTTGTTGTTAGTCAGGGCTTCATATTCTGTATGGAGAATCCTTTAACACGTCTTGTAGTCCTTCTTAATATTGCTAGTCATTAATCTTAGCAATAAATGGAACATTGCCGCTTCTCTTCTACGAATTTCAACTTTTCTTTTGCGGTCATTATGATATTACGTATCATTTTATTTTAGAATTTGGGCAATTGTCGTATTTCTGCATAACTTTAGAATGCTGAACTTACTCTTTGCTTAATCATTCTTCTTTGCTCTGTGCAAAGCTTTCAGTGTCAATTATGTCATTAAAAAAATTTTTTTAAATAAATTTTGATACCAATCCATCGCAATTTCGGAATAATGAAAAGACTAAATCAGGCCAAATGCAGAGTAGCGACATTTAATTACAGGCAGCAATAGTTTCTGCAGGCATTCTTTAATATAAATTTCTGATATCATTGTTAAAGGGACGATAAACGTTGCAAAAATCGAAAATTCGACATCGTAAGGTGCTATATTTTTTACCCATAGATTTTACATGTCACTAAAGAACCGTTAACTTTAAGAATATAAAATAAGCTTGTTTAGAAAGGCTTCATATTAGGCCTGCTTATGAGTGTCGTTGTCGGGGCGAAAACAGCAATATGTGGTAACGTCGGCCATATGTTTTATATGGGCTTGTCGTGAATTCGACTACGACAACGACACTCGTAATAAGGCTGATTATTTTACATCACATTGCAATCCAAAGCATCAGAAATGCGTAAATAAAATAACTGCAGTCAGTGCTATTATTTTTAACAGCACTGTACATACTTACCTCTAAGTACGGCTTTTGTGAGTGCGTGTGTTTTATTTTAAATAATAATAGGTTCAATTTCTAATTAGGTCTCACAGTTTGAATTTGAGATTAAAATAGCAAAACATTAAAACTCTAAAGTTGGTTGTAGACAGACTTGTTTGCTCGTGCTTCTTCTCCATTTCTATAAATCACATAATCGTGCTCTATGTACGAAACTATAAATAAGAAAGGTTTTTGGTAAATTTGTTTTATTGTTGTCCATAACCTCGACAGAAAGCGTTAGTTTAACTTTCTTCTTTCAACAACAACAATGTTTTCTTTTAATAATTTTGTGATCGCTATCGTGGCTGTAGTTTTAATTGTCAACAATTTATTTGAATACTGTGGTGTCCAGTGTTTGGATCCTTATCATGCAGTATTGGAAAATGAAATTAATACCGGGGGACGCAGTGTTATAAAAGAGAGAGTGACGCCTTTGAAAGAAATGGAATCACAGTATTGGTTTGAGGGGGCCCAAAAAGATTTAAAGCATCGCTTGAACCGAAAACAAAATACTGGCAAAGCTAAAAATATAATTTTTTTTTTGGGTGACGGCATGTCAATTGCCACTTTAACCGCGGCTCGTATTCTGAAAGGACAGCGTCAGGGTTTAAATGGAGAAGAGGCCGTTTTGTCAATGGAGGAATTTCCCTATACAGGCTTAAGCAAGGTACTCACTTACACTAGTAAATGCTAAATAGCTTCAAATTCAATGAAAGCTGCTGCTGTTTTTTTCTTCTTAAACTTAGACTTATTGTACAAATGCCCAAACAGCCGATTCTGCTTGTAGTGCTACGGCCTATTTGACTGGTGTCAAAACTAATTTACGTTTAATTGGAGTCAATGCCAAAGTCGCTTACATTAATTGTAGTGCTGCCATGGATACCAACAATCATGTAGAATCGATTGCTTTGTGGGCCCAACAGGCCGGTAAGTCAACTGGTATTGTTACCACTACCACCATAACTCATGCCAGTCCTTCTGGGAATTACGCTCATGTGGCCAGTAGATATTTTGAAAGTGATTATGATATTCTTAAAAATGGTGTCGTATCGAATCCAGGCGCTTGTTTGGATATCGCCGCTCAGCTCATAGAAAATGAACCTGGTAAAAGTTTTGATGTTTTAATGGGAGGTGGTTTGACTAAATTCACACCTTCTACACAAAATGATACATTTGGTGTGACCGGTGAACGTAAAGATGGTAAAAATTTAGTGAAACAATGGAAAGCTAACAATCCCCAAGGCGTTGTTGTGAACACTTTGGATGAATTACATAAATTGGATTTTCAGCAGACGAAAAAGATTTTGGGGCTCTTTCATTCCACTCATTTGGATTATAATGCCCGTAAGAAAGTATTGAATCCTTCACAGCCCCGACTGAAAGAGATGACAGCTAGTGCCCTTAAAAGGTTGCAAAAAAATCCCAAAGGTTTTTATCTATTTGTGGAAGGTGGGCGCATAGATCATGGTCATCATCAAACTAGAGCTGGCTATGCTTTAGATGAAACCTTAGAGTTTGATCAGGCCATTAAGACTGCTATGGAAATGACCAGCGAAAAAGATACTTTAATAGTTGTCACCGCTGATCATTCTCACACCATGACCATAGCCGGTTACCCGGGTCGCGGTAATCCAATTTTGGGCTTAAATGAATTCGATGTTGATATGGATGGTGTACCCTATAGTGTGTTAAACTATGCTGTGGGCCCTAATCAATATATTGAAGTTAAGGGCAAAAGTTGGAAGCGCAAGGATTTGAGTGCCAAACCTAACGATTGTAAGTGCTAGAGAGCAGAAAAGAGAAATTTTATTTAAACATGAAATGTGAATTTCCTCCAATTTTCTATTGTTGCAGTTGCCATTAAGCCCAGTTACATACGAAAATCATCTGGCCACCATGCTGGTGAGGATGTGGCAATTTTTGCTCGTGGCCCTCAAGCACATTTATTCACTGGTAGTATGGAACAAAACGTTATACCACACATTATGGCATTCGCTGCCTGTATAGGAAAAGGCGCCAAATTGTGTGAGGGGAAATAGATGATAGTGTGCGTACGAGTTTTTTGTGTGAATTGTTAAAAAAATAAATCCTGTTTAAGCCCATTAAACTAAACTTTTGTTATTATTAGAATTCATTCCCAGAATCGTTGGTTTTTTACTGGGGGAAAGCCTATAGGCCAATAAAAATTTTCCCTCGTGTTTTATCATTTATACTTCAGGGCTAATAACCTGGCAAAGAAGTGACGGCTAAAGTTGACAGAGCAGAACGTCGACATGTTCTGGCGTAGCCCACTCTTGGCCTGCCAACAGCACTCTGAGAATATGTTTTTGTATCAATCATATGCCAGATTCGCAAATGAACGGATTAGTGAAATATCGAGTATGATTTGGCCCAAACTGAATAGCAACCGCTCCGGCGATCTACTGGGGTTCAATAAAGCTTAATTAAGAAATTTAAAGTTGGCGATTAGGGGTCATTGTGCTAGGAGAGAAGGTCTGCCATAAAATAATTACTGCAGAAGTTGTTAACACGAGGACGTTAACAAGACTATAGAACACCATCTCTGTCTTTATCTAACACCAGCTGAGCAGCATGAATTTCACTAAGGGAAGAGCTAGCTGTAGGGCCTTTTTGCACTGTCGACTTCATGAGTCAACGGGCTATCTGGCTTCTGTTTCGTATCCTCTCTGCTATTTTATTTTTCAAGTCTTAACCTTCTACTTTTGTTCATTAACGTCTTCTATCGCTATTTCCTCTGCTTGTTTTACACATCAGACAACTCATCTTCTTTATAACTGTGCCCTATTCAAGCTAATCTAACCTGTTTCCACCTTTCACAATTTGATAAAATTTTAGGGTTTTTTCGTATCTCTCTACCATAAAATTATTATAAATAGTTGTAGCAACAAAATAAAATAAAAATGTTGCGTTATTTAAAATTTCGCTTAATTTCTTCTTTGTTTCCTGAATTTAAACTTAAAAAAAAATGTATTTTTACACAAGCATATCCGATTACGAGTGTCGTTATAGTAATAAAAAAACAGTGATATGTGGCAACGCTGACTATATGTTTAATACAGGGTTGTTGGAAATTCGACTACGACAGCGCAACTCTTCATAAGGGTGAAAATTTCCTCAATTCCCGTTAGCTAACAAAAAACTAATATTTTTTGCAACAATTCCACTTATCTCGACTTACCCAATATGTTGTGATCCTCAAAATGCCGCTTACTATTTTCCTCCTCTGGTATTAGTGGAATGCCTGGCACTAAATAACGGCTGTGATCGGATATTTCTAAATACTTGGCCATACGTTTAATGTCACGATGCAGTAGCAAAGATTCCTGGCGCATTTCTTCAGCTTTTAAGCCTTGTATATAGGAATGTAAACGATACATAAGCGGTGCCTGTTTAATAGGATGCAAAGAAATTGCATTGTGTATTTCTTTGCGTTTAAGTTTGCCAGTAAATGCGGCACGGCCGCTGGAATTGTGGCGTAAAATGTATTGCATCTAACAAAAAGAGAAATTTAAAACTTAAATTAAAAAAATTTTAATTGGGCAAAAGCTTATTAAAGTAACGAATGAAAACGGTTTCAATTTTTTGTTTTTATTTTTATTACAATTGACAAAATCTATCTCACCTCATAATTCCAAGTACAGGGTATGCCGGCAAATTTTTGTACACATCTGCCCACTTCCACATCTTCATGGGTGCTGTATAGATTTTTCAAACATGTTGGAATATGAGGAGCCACTAGAATTATTTTTATATTTATTACTAAATGTAAGAGTTGTATTTCTATGAAGGATTTAATTACCCCTTCTTAAAGTTTCGCTACTTAAAATGACACCGGGTCCACCCATACAAAAATTCTCATCGAATTCCAATGATAATAAACCGAACTCTTCACTGTTGCCCTTGCCAGCTTGTCCTATTAAAAAAAAAAATTAAAAAAAAAATTAAAAAAAAAATTAAAAAAAAAAATTAAAAAAAAAAATTAAAAAAAAAATTAAAAAAAAAAATTAAAAAAAAAATTAAAAAAAAAAATTAAAAAAAAAATTAAAAAAAAAAATTAAAAAAAAAAAAATTAAAAAAAAAATTAAAAAAAAAATTAAAAAAAAAATTAAATTAAAAAAAATTAAATTAAAAAAAATAAAATAAAAAAAAATTAAATAAAAAGAAAATAAATAAATAAAACAAAATTAAAAAAATATAAAAAAAATTTACAAAAAATATAAAAAAAATTTACAAAAAATATAAAAAAATATAAAAATAAAAAATTAAAACAAAAAAATAAAAAAAAATTAAAATACGAAAAATTAAAAAAAAAAATTAAAACACAAACAATTAAAACAAAAAAAATTAAAAAAAAAAATAAGAAAAAAATTAAAATAAAATAAATAATTAATAAAAAAATAAATATTATTAGTCAAATATTTACCTATAAATTGCGGCTTCGAACTGTCTATGGATCTTAAAAACCTCTCCAATTTTTGTGGCTCTATATAGACATCATCATCGGCCCTTATAAACCATTCAAATTTATCAATATAATTTTCATACATGTAGTAGAGCATCATAAATGATTTCTTTTGTGGTGGATAACGATCATCTACATTTTTTAAACCAATTACGGGCATCTCATCTGAATAGGAGCCTTCGGAACTGAAAAATGCAATACGACCCGGTACTTCCTTGCCCCAGGTATCGTAGACCGCTTTCGCTCGTCCTTTTATGAAATTTTTCGCTGTCATAACACCAACAAATACTAAATTTTTTTGAGAGTTTTGTATAGTTTCCTCTTGTTTCAGGCCTACAATTTCAAAGGGTGTTTTTTGATTTGTCGGTTTCATACTGCAACGTTTAACAATTTCCAAAGCTCGATAGTTTTTTAATACCATGCCAATACAAAGGCCAATAGCAATACCAAAACAGGCAAAAATAAGCGTCTTACGCTTGGTCATATTGTGTTTAGCAAACATTTTTTTATTTTAGAATTTATATCAATATTTAAACTTTCATTAAAATGCCTTTTAACTGCAAAAAAAAAAGAAAAGAATTAGTTAAAAATAAAGAAAACAGTTTAAGGAAATATTTGATACATCCTCATCATCAATAACAAAAATTACACTCAATTTAGTGTTTTTTTCGAACGTGCAAATAAAAATTAAATTCTCAGCCTCTGGCTCTGAAATACTTTTCTTATTGTTTTGTTTTTGTGTCATCAAGACACACGCGCAAGTCTCTCTTAATTTACAGATTTTTATTCAAATAATAAATATTTTAAATGGGTGCTCGTTAAATGAGTTTAAGTTAGAATTCTTAATGTTTTATACATTTGCTGTAATAATGATACAACTTTTTAAATGTAATTGTTCATTCAGGAATCACAAATTATTATCTTTAATTGAGGAAGTTCAAAAACTTAAAAAAAAACAATTATAATCCGACCTTTAAAAATTTTACTTAAAAAATTTTATTTGAAAAATTTTTTATTTGAAAAAATTTTTTACTTGAAAATATTTTTATTTCAAAAATTTTTTACTTGAAAAAATTTTTATTTCAAAAATTTTTTGCTTGAAAAAATTTTTACTTAAAAAAAATTAAATAAAAAAAATAAGATTAAAATTTTAGTAAAAACAGTTTTATTAAAAAAAAAATTTATTTAAAAAATTTTAGTTAAAAAAATTTAATTAAAAAATCGATTAAAAAAATTAATTTAAAAAAATTAATTAAAAAATAAATTAATTTAAAAAGAAAAAAATTACAAAAACAATAAAAACAGCAAAAAATAAAAAACTTAAAAAATTAAAAAAAATAAAAAACTCAAAAAATAAAAAAAATTAAAAAACAATAAAAATATGATTAAAAAAAATTAAAAAAAAATTCATTTAAAAAAATTAAAATGAAAAAAATTAATTAAATTTTTTAAACTAAAATTACTTTTTTAATTGAAATTTCTATAAAATCTATTTAATTAAGTTATAACGTTTTTATAGCTAACGAGAAAGCAGATAGATATAAAAAATTTAAATAGTCGTTATGTTGTGTATGTAGATGTACGACCCGTACTAAGAATTTATATTAAATTTATTAAAATATTGATAGAAATCAAATCATTAAATTCACATTTAAGTCACATTTCATAAAAATTATTCCAAAAGTAAAACACAAAAAAAGCAATCGATTTCATGAATGAATGCAAAATATTCAAGCGCGACGCAACGTTTTAGTGTTTAAGAAAAAATATTAAAATACTTTTTCAGTCATGCAAAACAAAGAAATTCATTCATCAAAATGCAATGGCATGACGACCGACCATCCATCGTTTATTAGACAATCAGTAGAGGGCATTTCTAAATTTCTTGTACTCATCATACTAAATATAAGCCAGAATTCATTTATTTGTTTCGAACAAAATTTTTGTTCGAACAACATGTTTTTTGTGTAGTTTGAAAGAAAAACGTAAACTACATATGAAAAACATTTTGTACGGACAAAAAGTTTCTCCCCAACAAGTAGGTGAATTGAACCTAAGAAAAAATATGCTATTTAGTGCAATCCAGTTTAGGCTTACAATGAGACACAAAATATGATAGTATGTGTTTTGCCCTCCACTAAACTGAATAAACAGACAGCAACATGTGGGACTTAAGTATTAAAATATGACAAAAATATTGCATGAGAATAGGAAAATGATTGTCGGTCAAGAGCGGTTAGTTAGCGGACAGTTAGCAAACTATGGCAGACTATGTAAAATAATGTTTTCATACTTTGTTTTTAGGTTTTTTTTATTCTGCTTATAATTTCTAAGTTTGGTATTAACGAGCACATAACGTACAAATAAAGGGGCATCGTCTAAAAGTAGAGTTAAATATTTTATAAATTTTTAATAAATAAAACCTAAATTTTTTTTTGTTAGGTTGGTAAAAAAAAAGCGAGGACATAAATTTGTGCTATGTTGTCTTTAAAAGAAAGTTAATTTTATTAGTTGAAGTTACAAAAAATTAAATAAAACTAAATTTAAGGGTGATTGACTTTCAGTCATGTTATGTTATCCCCAGTGCTGCTGGGTATTAAATATATTTTGGGAGCATATTATGTTTGTCTGTTTAACTAACAGACAAATGTCTAATGTAAATCACCCGGAAAGGATTATCTAATAAAGAAACACACACTCACACACTAGCAAAACACTCAAGTGTATGAAGAACACTTAAAAATAATTGTCATTCATCCCATTATTTAAAAATTGCTTATGCTTTGAAGAGTTTTCAATTTAAACAAATGCATGAGGCATGTATGGCATGCAGCAGCAGCTGAATTTAAAGCCATTAAAGTGCAGGAAAAATATGATATTAAAAAAAAAAAAAAATAAGAAATAATGGAAATTAACATTTTTAAAAATGAAAAGAAAAAAACTAGAAAAAAATCACATGCATGTTGCAAGAAAGAGTTTCTTTTTAAATTAATTTTTGGATGACATGAAGTAGATTTTTTTAAATATACCAAAACAAAGCTATCCGAGCAGCTTTTTGGCTTGTCTGTAGAAAATAGTTAGGTCTAGGCAGGAATAGCTGTATAGCAGAGCAAGAAAAGCAAGAAATTTTTGAAATTGTAGTTGAAATTCAACAGAATCGTATTTAGTCTAATTTTGAATAACATTTTCAATTCTTTATAACAAATTCCTGTAAAAACAATTGCTTATTGTTTAAAAATTCCATATTTTGATTTCAATCAAATTAAATTGATTTGTTAGCTGGTAAATGTCAAGATTAAAAAAAATATTTTTAGATTTTTAATAAAGAAAAACATTTTTTTTTATATTCTTAATTTAATTTATTTGCAAAATTCAAGAAAATTCCAAGAAAAAAATCTTTTCTTTTGAATTACTATTATTCTAAACAAATTCATATGAAGATTGTGTACAAACTTTTTTTAATGGTTAAATGCTTGTTGCTCTCTTCACACGTTTTTCTTTCCTCCACAGTGCCGAACACATGTTTTTACTAAATGAAACAAAAAAAAAAAAAAAAAGCACTTGCATGTGCAAAAACTAAATTATTTTGTTTATATTCGTTATTTTTAGCGTATCTTAATGTGTAAATAATTTTTTAATAATGATGTTTTTCTTTGTACATTAAAAATATCTAATTCCTTTCAGTTTCAAGAATTATTTGCAATTACTCATATCACTTTTACTTAAAAAAATTTTTTTTTATGATAGAAGTAACTTTTTTAATTTTTTTTTTCTATTCCGTAAATAAAATGTGTTTTAAATGCTCTTGTTTTTTGCCAACTTCAAATGGCTCTTGCAAAATTCTGTTGATATCATGTGTTTTTTTTAAATCAGAATCAGTTTGATTAAAAATTTTTATTTATTTTTGGGAAATTGTTTTAAAAATTTTTATTTTTAATTTAACGATATACAGCTCATTCGGTGTCTAATGAAAATCATCGCAATTTTCGTGTTTTTGTATGAAAAAATTTTTATTATGGCCTGAATATTTTAGCCCATAATAAGAGAAAGTCTAAAAAAAAATATTGAAAATTATTCCCCTAGAATATTTTTCCTCAAAAAATTCCCTAAATCGCAGAATTTCCTAAGAGAAAAAAGGTGTTTTAGCTTAATTAGTTTTATTTTTCGAAAAATAATTTTGTTTTAATAATTTAAAATTTATTGGCCCATAATCATAGTCACACTAAAGTCGGTATCTTTTTAAAAACGATTTTAAATTCATAAAATTCTTATGAACAAAAGTCAGCTCTTAATAAAAGCCTACTTTATTGTCACTAAGATTATGGCCTATTGTCTTTTTGTTCATTTAAAACTTATTTTGATATTAAAAATTAAATTTTTTTTTTGAAGCATTAACACAATGCATTCACAATAAAGAAATTTTTAATTCACAATTAAATGAAACAATTCAAAATAATAAGATAATTTCGTCTATAGAAATGAATAATAGCAATTTACATATCGATCGATGTTTCTTTATGCTAAATTTTCTTTTCCCTGCGGAATAAATAATACAAACCAATTTGTTTTTGCTTGTTTTTTTTTATGACTTCTTATGATTAAAATTTTGCAGATTTCCTCGTATCTAATGATATTAACTGGTGCTTAAAATTTGTTTTTATCTTTCATGAAAGTAATTTTATTTATTCACCAGTTATCTTTTGTGGCATTAAAATTTCCATAATTCATTTTTATCTTAATGCAAACTTTTAATTGCTTTTTGTTTATTGCGTTTTATTTTTAATTACTTTAAGTTTGTCTTTATTTGGGTTAAATATTTTTTAATTATATTCGCTTGCTTAAAAAACAATAAAATTTAAAATTGTTACAACAAAGTTATATTTTGCACAATTTTAATTTTGTGCAATAGCCCAGCCTCAAGTAAAACTGTATTTTCAATCTGGCATTTTCGAAATTTATTTATTTTTACTGTTGTTGATGCTGCCAATAATACACTTTTTCAACTGTCGTTTGTTGAATATTCTGTGATTGCTGGGTTATTTCCTCTGCCATAAATATTCTAGGGTAGTACACGAACGAACTAATCCCTTACTTGAACTGAATGAATGAACTAAATGAATGGAAGAATGAGCCAAAGATTGCTGATGCTGTTATTAGAGTTCTTTCGCAAAAAGAAGATTCTTGATTCTACAAAAAAAAATTGAATATTTTAATTTAATCTCAGGAAAATTTTAAACATTTTACACTGCGCACTAGATAGTGATCGAAATTTCAATAATTATTTAAATGACAAGAGCACAAAGCTAATTACAAAGTTCGTGTTGTAATCGCAATCTTCTATGGTTCGCTCGAAAGTTACGTTGTGCTGTTGCTCTTAGGGATTTTAGCAACTTCCCGACGAACCATGAAAGATTGTGAGATGAGACACATATCATTTTAAAGAGTAGACTGTCTAGATTTATAATCTACTTTGGACTATTTTAAAATTTTTTTTTTTAAATTTCCATATACCCCAGTACTGTTGTTCTCAAGGATTTTGGCAGTTTCCGTTTTGCATTTTATAATTTATAAAGGACAAAATAAATTTTTTTAACTACTCCAATGATTATAAAATATAAAACAATTAATTAGTTTTTTTTTTTAAATTGTAGGTTTTCATGAGTTTGAAGCCCTACAAAGCTGCAGTGTGAATGGGTGTAATGCGCAACATTTTGTTCATGAAAGCAAAAGCTGTTATGCGTGAATGTCAACGTGTACGCGATCGTTAGCGATCATGATGGCAAAAGCTGTCATGCGTGAGCGCGAACGGGTACGCGGTCGTTAGTAATCAAGATGGCAAAAGCTGTCATGCGCGAGTGTCGGGGCGCTAATAAACTCTTATTTCTCTAGCAAGCTTAAATAAACTGCATAATTGTGGTCTTCTGTTTACCCACACAGAGCTAATGGGGCCCTTTATATGCCCCACCACAAAAAAATATTAATTAATACTTTTTCTATACAATATTCAAGAATAAAATGTTTAACAAACTGAAGTGCGTGTATATCGACGAGCCGGTAAGCGATCGTAAATGATTATATCGTGAGTGTTGAACAGTAATAAATTCTTGATTAAATAAACTGCAAAATTGTGGCTTCCCGTGTACCCACGCAGGATTCAAGGTGGTTTTGTCCCCGCCACAATTTGAACTACAGTGTGTGTAAAAATACTAAGTGATCGTGGCTTACTAACTCTCAGCATGCCCGCAACAATAAGAAAAATAACAGGTCAGTTGACACATTTTTTTTATTTAAAAAAAAATTATATATTTTTTTATTTCTATCATTCTTCGTTCACATTGCTTGTTTGTTATTGTTTGTTTACAACAAAGATAATTAAAAAACACTTTCTCTCCTGTAAAATTTTATAATTGTTGGTTAAGCTGTTTTGGTTTCAATATATGTATATGCGCGAAAGAAGTTATTATTCGCATTTATGTGAAAAGGCCCTTTTTTCTTATTGAGTTATTGGTTGGACATGAGCTATAATCGCACCGCGACCTTTAAGATCTATTGTGCAATCAATGTGCATACACATTTTTTTTGTGTCAAAAATTTTTTATTTAACGTACCTAAAATTACTAGCGGTAGAGTAGGTATTCCATGGTCTCCTTATGCTTAACCTCGTCTTAACAAATTCTACAGTAATAATTCGCTGACTAATCCATGTTTTTTATATCAAGTAAAACTTGCAGTTTGATAATTTTTTTCTAAGGGCGAACCCAGCCTATACACGTGTTTGCCTGATACTGGGCAATATAACAACAACAACAAAAATCAGTAATCAAATTACTTGTTGTCTTGCTCTTAAAAAAAAACTTACTCGAATTTCGCTGATTATTTCCAATAAAATTTTCGTTGTAGGTTCACAATAATTTTAATGATAGTAAGCACTTTACTGAGAGCGAGTTCTTGTCTGTATTGTGGGTTATTGACTTTTGCTGCTGTAGACGTTAGCATCAAATTGCCATTAAAGCAAAAAAAAAAAAAATATTTTTTGTTTGTTTGTGTAAGAGGAAAAATATTACAGAAATTTCTTTATCTGCTTTAATTTCAACCACAAAGCCGGCAAATTAAAGAATTCTAAAGAATTATTTTTTTATTATACCGAGAATTGTTTTTTTTTTTTTTTTTTTTAATACAAAATTATGCTAAACAAAATTAACACCATAAATAAACAAAAAATTAACGTTAAGAATAATAATTAACACAAGCACAAACCCAAAAACAAAAAATTGTCTAGACATTTTGACCACTAAACAAAAAAAGGGCTTCTTTAAAGACTTCAGATTTTTTTTTTTATTATTTTCTTTAAATTACCCACGAAACGAACAATTATTTTTTGCAATAACTAAAATTTTATTTTGCAGTTTTTAAAATGAAAATTCATTCATTAAAAAAAATAACACGTCACATTCCACTGAATTATCTCACTAAACTGAAATCTTTTTTGTGTACTTTAGCTCTTCTTTTTTCTGTTGTCTGCTCACCAGCTACACTTTTATTTAATTAAGAGCCTAAATTTTTTTTTTCACAAAAGAGCCACCGAAAGAGACGTGGTGAGTAAATTTTGTATTTTAAAGATACCTAAAGCACGCGAGCATTGGCTTTTTAGTGACACAATCAATTGTTTTTTTAAAATGAGATCGAGAACTGCACGTTTTGGCAACGTATGTATATCAGCAACTAGAGTAACATGATTTTCTATCTGAAATAACTAAAGAACAAAACAAAAATTGTTTTCAAGTTTGCACTCATCTTGTTTAAAGGGGATTTTTAAAATTAAAGTGTAATGTTTTACTTTGCTTAAATATGAATCTTGTAGAGAATAATTAAAAACAACTTTGGGCTGTAACATAAATAAATTTTAGTATAAAAAAAGAATAACGTTACATTATTTTGTTTAATAAAATTAATTAAAAACGTTAAACTTACTTAAAATATTTTTTTTAATTTTGTTTTTTTTTTTATTTTAATAATTATTTTATTTTTAATTTTAATTTTTTTTAAATTTTGTTTCTTTATTATTAAATTAAATAATTATTAAAATACTAATTATTAATAATTATTTTATTTTAATTTTTTTTAATTTTTTTTAATTTTAATTTATTTTTAATTTTGTTTCTTTATTATTAAATTAAATAATTATTAAAATACTAATTATTAATAATTATTTTATTTTAATTTTTTTTTAATTTTAATTTATTTTTAATTTTGTTTCTTTATTATTAAATTAAATAATTATTAAAATACTAATTATTAATAATTATTTTATTTTAATTTTTTTTAATTTTAATTTATTTTTAATTTTGTTTCTTTATTATTAAATTAAATAATTATTAAAATAATAAAGAAACAAAATTAAAAAAAAATATTTTCTAGCCAACTTTCTTTCTCTCAAAATTAAATTTTCTAACCTCTTCGTGTTGCTGTAGCGTTATTTCGGTATGGTTCTTGCAAATTATATGGGCACGTTAAAATTTTATTAAATAAAAAAAACCCTGAAATGAAAGCGTTGACATTTACGTAATGGCGTTAACACCATTAAATTATATAATTTCATATGAAGCATCAATGTTGTCAACTTAAAGCTTTTATTACATTTGTTAATGCTTTTTAATTTATTGCTTCAAAGAATTTGTCTAGATAGTGATTTTTTTCACATCAAAGCAACGTTTGTAAAATTATTGACGAGGAGTTTATTTAATTTAGCACTTTATCAAGGAGCAGTGTCGTCAATTCAATGCTTTTAAACAACGTTTTCAGTAATTTTTAAAAAGTTCAATGCTGATATTATTCGAGTTAGTGTAAAATTTTTTGAAGTATCAGTGTTAGCAACTTATTGTTTTTTAAAACTTTTGACACGAAATTCGATCATATTAAGGATCAGCGTTGTCAACTCCTCAGCCCCTTTAGCAATGTTTTTAGTTCTTTTTAAAATTTTCAACTCAAAAATTTGTACAAATAGTGTTTTTTTCATATCAAAGACCAATTCAGTGCTTTTAGCAGCATTTTTAGTGAGCTTTTGAAAATTTCCACTTTTTGGAGTTAGGGGTTTTTTTCATATCAATTATTAGTGTTTTTTTCAAAATTAGACACGGATATTTTCGTATTAGTGTTATCAACTCAGTACTTTTTAGCAACATTTCTTAAAAAAATCAACACTGACATTTTTCGAGTTGGTGCTAATTTTTATATCAAGTATTACTGTTGTCAACTCTGTGCTTTTTACAAAATTAGACACGGATATTTTCCAAGTTAGTGCAGATTTTAGTATCAGTGTTGTAAATTCAGTGCTTTTTAGCAATGTTTTTAGTGCGGATAATTTCTGTATTAGCGTTTTTTCATAGGCAGTATAAGCAACGTTGTTATTGGTTTTATATACATATGTTCGATTCAGAAAGTTTTATGAGTTAGTGCTTTTTTATTTCAAAGATCAGGGTTGTCAACTTAGTGCTTTTAACGCCATTTTTAGTACTTTTTAAAACTTTTCTAGTCAGTTCTATTTTTGCTAATTTTTTTTTAATTTAAATAAAATTTTTTTTCTGGTTTCGGTGCTTTTTCAAATTTAAAAGTTGAACTTTAAAGATATCAAGAATACTAAGCGCTGTTTATGGGCTAAATTGGTTTGTCTAATTCTAAAATTTTAGTTTTGCCAATTAAAAGAAAGAAAAAAATTTAAACCGAATTACTAAAATCATTCAACACAGTTGACAACCCTTATATTAGAAGATTATTTTATCTGTCTCACCATTGTAACTCAATTAAGGTATCGAACGTATGTTTTTATAGCATTTCGCTTTATAATTTTTGCAAATCGACTTTTTTTCAAACAAAATCCTAAACGGGTCACAATAAATCCAAAACGTAAACAAATAAATTTTGAATTTAAAAAATTTCTATGCAATTAAAATTTAATAAAATGTTGTTAGCCATACCAAACACTAATGTAAATTAAATAACCCAATTTATTTGAAAAGAAAAATAAATAATTCTTATTAACGTCAAGTTGCCTTTATTTTAACAATTTTATTTAATTTATACATTTTTAATGAGTATCTTAACTCAAAAGAGAGCGAGAGAGAAAGAGATTTCAATGATCTTGAAACTCTTTGTTCTCCTCTTACTCATTTGATAGTACGTTTCTTATTTGTTTTTTTATTTCACTCTATTAGAGATACTAACTTGTACATGTTTGATCACTTTGCATGTTCTTCTTTATACTATTCTTTCACTCATTCTGTTTCTTCCCTTTTTTCATGTGCTCATTTGATTTAAAAAATATTACACTTCAATTAAATTTTTTTTATTTTTGTTTTATATATTTGATATTTATTTAAGTCAATTATTTAGTTTATTCATGTTTTTTTCAATACTAAAGTAAGCACGAGGTAATTTTGCACTATTTATTTTGATTATTGTAAACGATCTTTTCCCAAATGTGTGGTGTGTGTGTGAATTAATTTCACGTTAATGACCCCAAGGTTTTTTCTTGGCTAAAGCAACCAACACACACACACATGCATAAATACGGGCGAGGTTTTGTTTGTTTTATTAATGGATTTCTCTTATGTAAACTTTAATGCTTATAAACAAATAGTTCTTATTCTTTTTTATTTTTAATTTTTATTCCTGAAACGAGCCACTGCCAAACCGACAGACACTGGCTGATTGACTAGCAAAAGACGGGTTTTTTGCGTCCGTTCACATTTTTCACACACATTTGCACTTATACGATGTTTTAGGGTTTATTCCTCTCGCCAGACTGAGCTAAAGACAATAAATAAATAGTGTTTAATGGCGCGTTGTACGTGTTGAAAACACAGTAAACCCTCGAAAAGCTTTAAAATTTAGTTGAGTTATTTTTTTATTTTCACGATTTGCTTTAACTTGCAAAACTTTTTAAAAGTATTTATTTTTAATATTTAAAAATATTAAAACAAACATAATCCCCCTCATCCAAAAAAATTAACTTAGACTTTAAGGTCAATGTTATCGAAATTTTTCATAAATTTTTTTTTCCTAAATTTTACTTTAAATTTTACGTCAAATTTTTTTTTTTTTTTTTTTTTTTTGGATTAGAGCAAATTTCTTTGAACGTTTCAATATGGAAATAAGTAATTATAAATTTTTTTTTTTTAATTGTCTTAAAAATTATTCGCTTATCTTTGGGAAAATAATTTAAAAAAATTTTAAATATTAGCGAAATATCGATTTTAAAATAAATACAACCTCAAGCTTAATAAACTAGAAGATTCAGTTAAGAAAAAAAGGTCAAATAAACTTACAAATATTTTTGTAATAAAAGTATTTTTTGTACACAAAAATAATTTTTTTAAATAAATTTTTCTTTAATCAAAAATATTTTCAATTAAAAATATTTTTTTAATAAAAAATATTCTTTTTATTTAAATATTTTTTTTATTAAAATATTTTAGTTTTAATTATAAAAAGTATTTTTTTTTATTAAAATTAAGGCTTCATAATAAAGTCGGTATCTTTTTAAAAGCGGTCTTAAATTAATAAAATTCTTACGAACGATCTTATTATAAATACTTTTCTGTGGCTATGATTAAAAATATTTTTTGTAATTAAAAATAATTTCTAAAATTTTTTTTAATTAAAATTAATTTTAAGTAGAAAAAAAAAATTTTGATATAAATTATTTTTAATAAAAAAATTTTTGATTTAAAATTATTTTTAATTAATAAAAAAAATATTTTTGAATAAAAATTATTTTCAATAAAAAATATTTTTGATTAAAAATTAGTTTTAATAAATTTTTTTTTTGATTAAAAATAATTTTTATTTTTAATAAAAGAAAAAATTATTTTTTTAATTAAAAAATATTTTTGAATAAAAATTATTTTTAATAAAAGAAAAAATTATTTTTAATAAAAAAAAATATTTTTAATAGAAAAAAAAATTTTTTATTAAAAATTATTTTTAATAGAAAAAAAATTGTTTTTAAAAATAAAAAAATATTTTTGAATAAAAATTATTTTAAATAAAAAAATATTTTTGAATAAAAATTATTTGTAATTAAAAAAAATTTATAAAAAAAAATGGTTTTTTATTAAAAATTAGTTTAAAAAAATTTTTTTTTGATTAAAAACTAATTTTCATTAGAAATTATTTTTAATAAAGAAAATTATTACTTTCATTAAATTTTTATTTTCATAAAATTTTTATTTTAATTAAATAAAATTTTTTTTAATTTAAATTTTGCTTGTCACATTTTAAGAGGCTATACTGTATTGGCTGGTTATACTGTTATCTATTGCTTTGTTGTGCAGATAACAAAACATGTGTTAGGTTTTTTCAATTTACTTCTATTTAACACTACGTTAAATTGCTTGCATATTTTTAGGCTGAAATATGCTAACAGCAAATATGTTTTGAATTTTCCTCTAGGGGGCGGCATATTTGTTCTGAATTTATTATTTTTTTTTTTTAAATAAATAAACAAGAAGAAATTAATAAGGATGAAAGGAAGGCAATTATGATTATGAAGTTTATAGGAAAAACGAACAATCCAGTCGTATTAAAATTTGTATGAAAAATACTAATGTCCTGTAGGTACTTTTCATATAACATTTCCAGACGAGTTGATCGCTTCTGTTGTATAAACAGCAAATATTTAAAAAATGTACTAATAAATAAGAAACATGTAATAGAGAGTGCCTTCGTAAATTAGTGGTTATTATACTAATTTATTAATCTGAGGGCGACAGGTTCAATTCCTGCCTGGACCCTGAGTGTTGTCTGCAGACAACGCAAGTTTGTTAACATATTTAAAATTCATTAAATTGGTCTGGATGTCTTAACAGCCATTTGCTACGAAAAAAGTGTGCTTAATAATTCGCCTAGAAAGTCTTAAATAAATTATTTCTATAATTGGAAATAATTTGTTTTTTTTAACTTGTATTCCAATCACTCATATTGTATGCCGCCAACCAAGTCAATGTTGGCTTGTTGTTCTATGCAAATATATTCACAATAAACACTTTTAAAACTATTCCCTGGCATAGCTAACAATGGGGGTCAAATCATGTTGACACTTACTATGTTCTAGGTAATTAAGGAAACAAGAATTAACAAACGAAATTATTCCTAATGCTAATTTTTCGCGTGATTTATAAACTTCACCTCGAGAGACAGACGACAACAATCTGTGTGTAAAATGTAGTGTATTGGAGTGGAGGCGGGCAACGGTTGTAGTAGTGGTGGCGGCAATTTTTGCCGACAGACAGACGAGACAGACAACAAGCAATTGGATGAACACATGGTTGTATGCTAAAATGTTTGTTCTCGTAATCACGCAGAGTCAAAACACATAGACATTGAAGGCTGCGTTGTAAAACATTCTGAATAGACATTGATAACACAACAACCACTACAGAGGAGTTAGTCTACTTCTTTCTATGTGGGTAAATGTGTGTATGCTTTCAGCTATCAATAAAATCGGTTCCATTTCAAAAACTTTAAAAGCTTGTACTTGTAAAATTAAAACAACAACAAGAAGCAGCAAACAAAGCCTAACTGAAGCTAAACTTGCTTACATTCATACATACATACAAGGGGGCATATGTATGTAGATGTGTGTGCTATAAATAAATAATGATTGCAAATGAATTAAAATTGTTTAAATGACAAATAAAATTTTATAAAAAATGACCAACAACTGTCACTAACAGCCACCAATTAGTAATTTAATTAAAGTGAAGTGGATACAAAAAGGCTTTCATATATAAAAAAAAATATTAACAGCAACACCACAAAGCTTAAAACAAAAACAAAAAGCATTAGCTAGAAAATCAATTACAACAACATAAATTAACACTTAAATTAACAAATGCGTGCAATTATTAAAAGGCAATTTATTATATAGACTCATAACATTGTCGTCTTTCTGTTGGTATGTACACACACACACACACACACACATGCATACACATCCACTCCGTACCACTTATTGTATCTATTGAATGTAATGGCGCTTAAAATTTCAAATATCTATCTGTCAAGACTTGTCCATTTATCCAACAACTATATGAGAATGTTTTTGTTGTCTGTCTGTCATGAACGTCTCTTAATTGAAGCAGTAGTGGAATTCATATGGTTTGTTAGTTTTTTTTGTCTCTTGGCTTCTCGTCTTATGCTTCTTAAGCTGATTACTGCAGGTTTTTTTTTTATTTTTATTTTTCGTTATCTAAGTGAAGGTGTTTAAATTTAATGGGTTTTTATTACACCATTTCAAAAGAGCTGTAGATACTTGAGCAACTAAGACCCTTACTAGTAAATACTAATAATAATTTTGTAAAGTGCTGAAGAAATGATGCATGTTTGAACTAATTTGACAACGCTGTGTGTGGTAAAGTCCCCTTTAAGAAGGGCGCCCAAGCCTGCGCAAGTCCTTTATAACATTAGCCGGCATCCGTTTAGTACAAAGAGTGTATTTACAAATTTTTGGGGAAATCCGTTAAGAAATAGAATTTAAATCTAAAGAATACAGACAGTCACTCATGCCTAGCATTATTAGCAGTAAAATGGTAAAAAATACTAAAAAAAATATTTTCAGGTTTAAATTAACTAGGGGCACTTATCTTTTTGATTAGTGGTGAGTGAAAATAAAGTGGGCGTAAAATAGGCGTGGCTGGTTCAAAAGTGTATGCCGATCTTCCTTGGAGTATAAAAATTATTTGTTTTAAACAAATCCGTTAAAAAACAAAAATATGTATAGCAAACAAACAGACAGACAGAAAATGCGTTTATCAAATTGTTGTGCCAAGAAAAATTATTAAGAGAAAAACATGTTTGGCATATGGGCTCCGCTAGTGTTAGTTCTGTGGCTTTTTTTAGATATTATTTATGCCCTTAGCTCTGCTTTTAATCCCATTTCCAAAAAAAAATTAAACTGAAATTGAGCTTAAATGTTTTACCGGTATGGAAACAGTGTTCAATAATATTAAATTACAAGATATAATTGTGTTGCATTATATCAGTAATTGTATTTACATATGAAAATGACACATACGTTGTGGTGCTTTTACGCTGCTCGTGGCAGTAACTACTCCCTGTATCAACAATGCCATTGCAATTGCTAAATTACTTACTAACTGCAAGTATGAATTGTAATACAGGCAAATATGATATGAATGTGCTATGTATGCGTTAGAGATGGGCAGCTCGGCGTGTAAGTGTTTTACAGCAAAACTCACCATAATCAGGCTGACCAAGTTGTTTGTGAATGTTACTATGTGTAAGGGAGAGCTAGACGTCTAGTTGTTGCGTGAGTGTGTAAAAATTTTTTGCTATTATCAGTTATCGATATTATAATTATTATTATTATAATAATTATTATTATAAGTTATCGATATTATAATTATTATTGTTATGAGTTATCGATATTGTAATTATTATTATTATTATAAGTTATCGGTATTATTATTATAATTATTATTATGAGTTATCGATATTATAATAATTATTATTATTACTTATCGATAGCTAAATATCAATCTTTTGGTTAGACATTAAATCCAAAATATCGATAAGTTATATATCGGATACACCCAAGTTTGTTTAGAAACTTTTAGCCCCCCAAAATCCTAACTATCGAAAGTTGTTATACCAGACCTAAATACTCACGCATTATTCATTCACTTGCTTACTTCTGGCACAAAAACAAAAAAATTCAGCCACATGTAATAACAATAAAAAAAAATACAGCAACAAAAACAACAATAACTATAATTATCATTAGCGTCTTAAACGACTATAAAACTGTGGCGCAGGCGCAGTTCATACATTTTCAGGGAGTAACAAATAACACACACACACACATACACTTAACCAGCAGTTGCACTTGCTTACGGTCGTACGTCTGAACAAATTTTTTTTATTATTAAAATTTATTTATGTATTTATTTTGTATTATTATTATTTTTTGTTTAAAAGAATGACGGAATGAATGACTTTAGAGGCATGGTTGTTGTTATTGAGCTTAACTAGCGGTTAGTTGTTGCTGTTGCCTACCACAGCATTCATACAGGCATGCATGTGCGTTTCATTTAACATTAATAATAAAGCATAATATGATTAAAGAGAAAGAATTTTATTTATTTATTTAATTTTTTTGTTAAATTTTCTATGCAATTTTTTATTGTTATTTAATTCTTTTTTTAAAATAATTTTAACATCTTAATGTGAAGCATGAAAAATGTATGAATTATTTAAGTGCAGTTTTGTTAAGGTATTAATTGATTTATGATTGTATAAAATTCAAATTGAAGTTAGTTTGTGTAAATACTAAAGGGCTGCACAAGCACTTTTTATTATAAAATAGTACACATGTTGGTAGTAAGTTTTGATTTGTGCAGCCCTTTACTAAATACCATGGTTACCACCATTTTAATGACTCCGCTAAATGCAAACGAAAGCTTCTTTCAAAAATTTGTTGTGGTTTTTAATACAATTATGCAAAAAAGCTTTCGTTAGCATTTAGCTAAACTTTAGTTTTTTTTTTAATTTTTTTATTTTATTTTTTTTTTTTAATTTTTTTATTTTATTTTTTTTTTTAATTTTTTTATTTTATTTTTTTTTTTAATTTTTTTATTTTATTTTTTTTTTTAATTTTTTTATTTTATTTTTTTTTTAATTTTTTTATTTTATTTTTTTTTTTAATTTTTTTATTTTATTTTTTTTTTAATTTTATTTTTTTAATTAAAATTTTGGTTATTTTTTTTTAAACAACTCAGCAAAATCTATTTGTTTGTCTGCAGGGCAGGGCAGGAATCGAACCTGCGACCCCTAGATTGATAGGCTGGTATCGTTGTCGTATTCGAATTGCAGACCAAGTCTAGCTGGTCGTGAATTTAAATACGACAAGGACACCCATAATTAGGCTGATTATTAAGATGGATGGTATTAAAATCATAGTCCTAGTGTTGCTCGTTTGAGAGCTACTCTTTCGCCTCATCAAAAAGCTTAACACCTGCCTACGGTTCTTGTAGATGAAAGAATACAAAAAAAGTGTGGCAATACTTCCCAGACGTTTTATTGATGCTATCGAATTTCCACTACAATTTGGACAACCGTAATTAAGGCTTTAGTGTAGCCCCTGGCCTAATACTTTTAGGGCTAAGAAGCCATAAGCAAAGAGAAAATTCATGCAAGTGAATTGCTTAAAAAAGTCCCATCTTCAACCATTAAGGGTTAAAAATTTTTAAACAATTTTTTTTTTGTTTTAAGTATTTCTTACAATAGCTGCTGTTTAAATAAAATAATCGTGTCGTTATAATGACGGATTACTTATACGACAAACAAGCGATACTCGTATTCCTTGTCCGTATGTGTAAATGCAAATGAGCAGCAGCAACCTCAGCAACCGCAGTTAGCTGTTTGTCCGTCAGTGTGCTTAAAGTGGGCCTGTCACTTTTTGCGTTTCATTTACAAATGTAAAAATGATTAATTACATGAAAATTTAACAACAACAACAACAACACAAATGTGCTGTTTTAATTTGGCACCATTTCCTACTTGATGCCACTTTGGGGTGGAGATTTCTAACGTTTGTTGTTGTAATTACTTTATTTGTGTATTCACGTACACTGCATTTTTTTAATTTCAATTTATTTATTTTAATATTTTATTAACGTTTTTTTCAATTTATTCGTGGGTAGAATTCTTAGCAGAACAGAAAAAACAAAAATAATAAATAAAAAAATAAATAAATATTTAAATACATGTAATTTAAATTAATTAATTTATTTGCGTTGGTTCAGTGGCGTATGTTTAACACCTTTTTAATTTAATTTAATTTTTTTTATTCGGTTATTATATCAGTATAATAAAGTTATTGTCGGTCTGTTGATTGTTGCTATAAGTGTTTGTCTAATGATGATTTTAAAATCACGTTTTTGCTACAGATTTTTTTTATAATCATTTCTTATGGCAGTTTTTTATTTTAAGCTGTTAATTTCATTAGCATTAAAAGTGGTCCTTTTAAAACATGTTGAATGTTAAAAATTTTAATTGAATTATAAATTGTCTTAAATGCTAATAATAAAATCGATGATGTAAATTTATTAACACCTTCATTTAAATATTGGAAAGAAAAAAATTTTTTTTTTACAGATTTTACACGTATTTAGCATATTTCTAAAGCATACATGGAATTACATGTATATCAATGTGGTGGGTAAGGTGACCAGGTGTTAGTTTAAATCCAGTTTCTTGGAGTCGCAAAGAATTTTTTTTAAATATTTTTAATTTATATTAAAATTTAATTAAAATGGCTTGAGGTCTTATTGTATAAGTTTATTTTTATATCGATATTTCGCTTCAACTTAAGTAGCTTCTTCAGGATATATAATAATTGTAAATAATGTAAAAATCAGCCCACTTATTCATAAAAATTCCCAGGGAAGTTTCTTCTCTTTTCCCTTTCCTTTTATTATAAATTTTTTTTCTTTTTTTATCAAAAACCAAAATTTTCCATAGAAAAAAAAATCCTTTCTTGCATCCAATACTGTCCTGAGAAAGTTCTCTGTTTTAGGATTTTTTTTTTGTGTTAAAAACCAAAATTTTTCTTGGGAAAAAATTCCTGAGGAATATGAAAAATTAATCGACATTTTTTTTATTTTCTTTAGGGTCACTAGTCTACGTTGATATTTTATGTGTTGAATTTAAAAAAAAATTAAAAAAAAATTAAAAAAAATTAGAAAAAATTAGAAAAAATTAAAAAAAAAATTTTAAAAAATATAAAAAATTAGAAAAAAAATTAAAAAAAATTAAAAAAAATTAAAAAAAATTAAAAAAAAATTAAAAAAAAATTTAAAAAAAATTTAAAAAAAAAAGTTAAAAAAAAATTTAAAAAAATTAAAAAAATAATAAAAAAAATTTTGTGAGCCCATCTTTAAATTTTTGTTTTCCAAAATATTAGTCCTTATTATGAGTGTCGTAGTCTTAGTCGAATTCACGATAAGCCCATATAAAACATATGGCCGGAGTTACCACATATCACTGTTTTTGTCACTACAACGACACTCATAATCAGGCCTGTTGTTCGTTGGTCACCTTCTTTCGAACTCCACACATACATTTAATATTTTATTATTTATTTTTCTATATAATTAAACCATTTATCATTTGACATCGATTTGAATTTAATATGCCACTAAACTACATATTTTATTTGTAAATACGACTTTCCTTCGGGCTAAAATTAAACTTACGTATGCATGTGTGTATGTAACATACAATTGATAAATAGAAATTCTAATTAAATGCATAACAAGAAAAATTCAAATCAACAAGTTAATACCCAATTCAAATCAATTGCCATGCAAATCACCAGTTACAATTAAATTACAAATTGATTACCTCATTTAGGTCATTAATTACAGCTAAACTGGCCAATAAATGAGAGCAAAAAAAATGCAAGGAAGAACAAATAAATAAATAAATAGACCATGATTGCAGAAATAAAATAGAAAGAAAGAAAGAAAAAAAAAAACAATCAAGCACGAACTTCTTGAGAAATTTCAATTTGATTTAGAATAGTTTATTATCCCACTACAGCCATTAGTTCATGTTAATCGAATTGAAATAGACAGACAGAAATACTTAAATACTGCGCTGTGCACAAAGATGGACAGACACAAACCATTGGGAGAACTTATATGAATAGAAAAATACAGTCAATGACTAGCAAAAGTTCAAATAGCATTTTGTAGGTAAAAGTTTTAATGCAAAATATACTAACGAAAATAGGTGCCGTTGTAGTGACGACAACAGTACTAGAGCTGTCTCAGCCTAATGCATGTAATCAGTGGCGAGATACCCGTGGACATTTTGGTGCATGAACAAAGAAAGACCTCGAACTTGAAGGAATGTGAAGTGAATTTTAGTACTACAGAGCTGACAAAACATCTAAAAAAAACAGATGAAAAGCGGAAATAAATGCTACGTTTCGACTATAGCCGTGTCAGCGCAGTCAGACGTGTCAGAAGATTTTTTTTTAAAGAGACCGTATATATTCCCGTGTTATATTTCGATTTGTAAAAATTTGTTTCAATTTACAATTTGCATCGAAACATAATCCACAAGCAATCATTATAAAAGTAAAAAATTTAATGCAACAAAAATTAAAAATAAATTGACAATTTGAAAGAAAATTAATTCGCTTCCCTACCAGAAATGTGTGATAAAAACTAACACATACTCCATGTTGACATTCATTTGATCCATGTGTAAGAGAAAGAGATACAAAATTTATTCTCTTTACGCTGTGATAGGTATTTCTATCAACAATGTCAATCAAATGACAGATCAATTGAGTGTCAGTGTTCTTTTAGGGTTTTGTTATGACTTTTTCTAGATTCACTTTGGTTCTACTCAAGTAACGTAAAAATCTACGTTAGCAAATCGACGATTTGCATAAACAGCAACATGTTTTACTTATGTGACAGCTCTTTTATCAGCTGCAACATTGCCTAAAAATATATTCCCAGCGGCGTATCATCGGTCAGCTTTTTTTTAAAGCGCTGCTTTATTATTATTTTTTGTTTTATTTTATTTTTTCATTAGTTTGTCTGGAAATGGCTGAACGTAATTCAAATTTGTTTTTAGTTATAAATTAAGCAGACAGACGAAGACAGGCCACGCAATTTTAGCAACCATGCTTGCAGAATGGGTTTGCCATCCAACGACTACTGTAGAAGTTGTCAAGACGAGGCAGAGGAGGAGACTGTAGAACATCTCCTTTGCCGATGTCCTGCCTTCAAGAACGGCACAAGATCCACTTTGGAGAGCGCTACCTGCAGGGTCGATATGCTATATGACTTCGTTAGAAGTAGTAATTACTTTAAGGGACGGACTCATCATTTTCTTCTATCTGTCTTTTTTTCACTTTTCTATCTCTATTGCTGTCCTTCTTCACTTTCTCGTATACAGGTATCACAAAGGGACCACATCAAGGGACCCAAGTGAGCCCAGCTTCTGTTTTTCTTGTTTGGGCGCCCTGTGTAACCTAACCTAACCTAACCTAACCTAACCTATAAATTAAAGTGCATTTTTTTCTTTAATAAAAATTTTGCCTTTAGAACAGGTGATTTTCAGTTCAATATTAAAAATAATTGAAAAATTTTTTTTTTTTTTAAATTTTTATCAACAAATACAAAAACATTTGTTGTTGCCGCGTGTATATTATGTGTCACACAAAATGTGTGATACATTTGCACAAGGTGAATATAGTGATTGGTAGGCAGGCAGGCAGGCAGACTGCCAGCCAGCTTAGAAAAAATCGCACAACAAACCGATAGACTGAATGACACAACGGCCTACTAAAAGTGAGAGCTAAAGCTATAAAACTTGACTATAGATAGACACAAGTTAAACTAAATAAATGCGGCATTTAACAAATGCTCCAATTAGTGTTAATAAAAATAAATAAAATACTAACTTGACATTACATTTGGCGCTTAAACATTTTTCTATAAGAGCAGAGCATTCGTTGTTGTTATTGTTTCTGGTTTTTTTTTTCTTTTTTTTTTTGCTTTTGGTTCTGTTTGTAAGAAACACGATTTTATTTCAAACTGTGTGCTACCTTCTGCTACACTCCCCTCATTTCCTTGCCTCCTCCTGCCCCTCCCCCCATAGTTATTTATTTATTAATTTCCTAAACACTTGAGTTTGCTTAAGTACGAGAAAATTATTTTATTTTGCTTGCGCTCAAGTTGTAAATTTTACTTTAAAATCGGTTTCAACGTTTGCTTAATGCTGCAGTTGCAGTTACATTTTTTTGTTTGTTGAGGTTTTTAATTTAATGTCACAATAATGAATGAAGGTTGTTTACCGCACTGCATGTTGGGTATTGATTTTGCTTCAATTCAATTTGATTGGAGTTTTATTTTTCTTCTTTTTGTGTGTGTTAGATGTTTTGTTTGCACAGGTACCAAACCCACAATTTTACTTTGCAATTATCAATTGATTTAAGATTAATCAAGTGTTTTGAATTATTGCTCTTTGAAAATTTATTTTTTTAATTTACTAATTGCATCATACAACTTCAGGGGGGGTGGGCTAAAGTGAGTGAAGATAAATGTGCCGAGTTAAATACGTTTTAACGTAAAATATGCTTAAATACGTAGATTTCTTTAAGAGATTTTAACGATTTTAGGAGATTATGAGATGGGACTGCCCATATACTCAGAAATTACTTTGGATTATTTGAAATAAATAATTTTAAATTCCCTTATACACCAGTATTGCTGCTCTGAGGGATTTTGTCAATTTCCATAGAAGACTACGGAATGGGAAACTCACCATTTTAAAAGGGAGGTCCTCTAGATTTATTATAATCTTTTGCGCCACTACCCCAGTGCTGTTGCTCTGAGGGATTTTGTCAATTTCCGGACTAACCATAACTACTACGGAATGGCAAACACACCATTTTAAAAGGGAGGTCCTCTAGATTCGTATGCTGCCGCCAATTACTTAGAAATTACTTTCGAGTATTTTAAAAAAAAAAAATTTAAATTCCCTCATACACCAGTATTGCTGCTCTGAAGGATTTTGTCAATTTCTGGACGAACCATAGAAGACTACAGGATGAAAAACACACCATTTTAAATGGGAGGTTCTCTAAATTCATAATCTTCCACTCAATTACTTAGAAATTACTTTGGAGTATTTTTAAAAAATTTTTAAATTGCCTTATACCCCAGTATTGCTGTTCTGAGGAATTTTGTTAATTTTTGAACGAACCATAAAAGACTACGAGATGGAAAACACACCATTTTAAAAGGGAGATCCTCTAAATTTATAATCTGTTGTTTAATTACTTAGAAATTACTTGGAAGTATTTAAAAAAATTTTTTAAATTTCCTTATACCCTATCCTAGTACTTTTGTTTTAATTTTGGCAATTTCCGTTTGGCATCATAAAATAAAAACTGAAAAATTTTCCGAAAATGTTGAAACACTTCCGGAAAGTTTAGAATCTACAGATTAAATTCCTTTGTTAATTTTCATAGGCACAATTTTGAATGGTATCGCGGCAAAATGGGAAATTTCAAAATTTTCTTAAAAATACTCCAAATTAACTTCTGAGTATTTGGGCGGTAGATTACAAAACTAGACGACCTGCCGTTTAAAATGATATGTGTCCCATCCCGTAATCTTCTTGCGATATATTTAAGATGTATTTGATAAATATGCCATAAATACTAAGAAGATATTGACTAATACTAAAAAACGTAAGGGGTTACGTTAAAACATATTTATCTTCACTCCCTTGGGCGGCTATCTGATCATACCCTACTGGCTGGTTACCACTTTTTTTTGTATCTTAAATTAGTTTTACATTATTTATTTACTTAAAATCTTTATTGAGTCTTTTTATAATCGTTCTATAATCTTTAGAAAGAGAACGTTTGATTGAATTTTTTTTAAAGGATTAACTGCAATTTAAACTGCTTTTTAACCTTTTGTAAAGCTTATATGTAGTTGTAGGTGTGTCTAGCATATGAAAATTATTTTTAATTAAGCAAATCTAGCATTTTAATTTAAATAGAAACAAATGAAAATGAATTTAATTAAATTTATTTACCGTTCACTTTAAATTAGTTTTTTCTTTTACTAAAAATCATTTTTTTATATCAGTCATTGAGCTAATTATTGATAGAGGAAAAGCTATAGGAATTAATAGAAACTGAGTGATAAAGTACTTTAACCAATATAGAGCCCTAATCAGAAGAGCTTTGAAATAGAGTAGATAATTTCAATCAATTATCTCGTTTGTGACATAAGCAGCAGTACTATTAGGCTCCAGCAGCCTTACGTAAACTAAATTCCACTATAATTACGTAATTTGTGAAGAGTCTTCAATTGTCTTACTTGGGTTTTGCACTGGACAAAAGATTTTGCAGATGGCGTTGCTATTATGGCCCATAACGTTAGCAATAATTAGCCTCATTCCATTTAGCGTCATCGATACAAAACAAGCGACGTCAGTTATTATCGCTTATTGTAAATCGATATTACAGTATATGCAATATTGGAAACTGAGCTGTTATTTTGGAAAGTGGTATAAGTCCACTTTTTTTTTTTTTTTATTAGTCAGCGGTTATTTTAGTAAGATGGTGTCTATATGCTACTAAAATAAGACATTTATCGCGGAATATCCACACTAATTTTGGTATTCTTGAAAAACGTTTAACAACAATATTGCCGTAAGTGAACAATGATTGTGTTATCAGTGTTTTTTGGTAACGAGTTGAAGAAAAACAAAATCAAAAAGTCCTTAAACTGATGGTTTTTTGTTTGAAATGATTTTTTTGTTTTAACTTGGTGTTAGGGAATACCAAATAATAATAATTGAATTGATGGCGACATTGCTGCCTGTAAGGGCATTTTTATAACCATGAACTTTTTGGACTCAAAAGCTTTCATAAATTTCTTTAAAAAAAAAAAGTTTTATATTTGAGAAAATTCTGTAGAAAAATCAAGCCATAGCCTCTCCCTCTTACTGCCAGCCATATTTTTTTGTTTTATAAACTAAACAAAATGCCTCTTGTTGTCTATGTTATACCTGGACAACATTTCTATTTTCAGCTACATAGAACAAACAAACAAATAAACATATTTATGTGTGTATTACTGAGCATAAACTATATGAATGATTGATAAATCTTATTAATTTTTTTATGTCAGCAATTCATGTCACGCAGCAAATCGTCGTTTATTAAATTGTTTAAATATGTATTTAAACTATTATAAAACGATTTCGTCATTGTTCCTAAAATAGAGTCAGCCAGACATTAATTTTTATTTGAAAGCAAACCTAAGAATAATAGAGTATCCACTTTTTTTTTTTTTTTTTTTTTTTTTTTCGCAAAAAGGAAAATGAAAATACTTTTTTTATGGCTGACCTATTTCATGAAATTGATGTTTTATTGTCATTGCTTTCATTAATATTCTTTGAGAGTCAATAAAATTTTTGTTCGCGCCACATTGAATTAAATTCCAAACACAATTTATTCAATTGAATTGCTTCAATAATGTGAATGCCATTTCACGTACGTCTCGCATAAAATCAAATATAAATTTTAAAATTAACATTAAAAAAAATATAGCAGAAAAAAATATTTGTCTGTTTGATTAACGAAAGCGTACAAAAGTTATGTAGATGAATAGATACTAGATCGATATTAAATGGAAATCAGAAAGGGCCTGTACAAAAAGTATCGACTTGTTCTTTAGTTGATTTAATACGCTGCGTCTTGCTGAAACCACATGGCTTCCAGTTGAGGTCGCAAGCATTACGTTTCATGTTCCTGTAACGATTGCTGTTTACAGTCACTCATCTTCAAAAACTTAAGACTTGACCAAAATCCATACCAGACAGTTGTTCGTTGTGAGTGCGTGAGTGCGTGAGTGCGTTTCTTTTTCATAGAGTAAATTATAATTTTCTGAGCCCCCAGCTTGAAAAATTTTGTGTATTCATGAAGCCGTTCAAGTAGAAATGTTTTTCATTAAAGATGTTTTTTTTTTATTTTTAGAAAAATTGGTATCGACTAAAGGCGAAATAGATAAGAAGAAAGTTTTTAAACACACAGAAAACAACTTCTGTTGTAAGAACTAATTTTGTTTCCAATCAAAAATTATGTTGTGGTAATCGAATTTTTTAATCTTGACAATAGAAATTCGGTCTTTCAGCTCGAAATATTTTTAACAAAACTAAGTTTCGGGCTGTATTATCGAATTCTATTTGCTACAACTGAAAAAATTTGATTATCACAAATGAATTTTTGATTGGATACAAAATTAGTTCTTGAAAGCCACACATCACTACAAACATGTGTAATATTGTATAATAAAAAGTACTTTGAAGCCATTTCAAGTATGCACGCAGAAAACAACTTCGGTTGTGGGAACTAAAATCAAAAATTCAGTTAAGGTAAAAACAGATTTTAGTTGTGGCAACCAGAATTCGATACTGCAGTCCAAAATTGTGTTCTTTTAAAAACATTTCGAGCTGTTAAACCGAGTTTCTATTGTCACGACAAAAAAAATTCGGTTTCCGCAAATAAATTTTTGATTGGCAACAAATTTAGTTCTCATAAACGAAGTTATTATCTCAGTGTGCTTATGTAGAGCTCTTAAATTGACATCTGCATACGTGTTCCATACGATTTTTCCTGGCGAATATTTTATTCCATATTTAATCGCAACATATCTTCTTTACAATCCATTAATAAAAATTCCAACTCTCTCAAAAAATATGGGGTTTTAATTTAAAGTAAAAAAAAAAATAATATGACTATTTTATTAAGCTTGAGGTCTTATTTTTCAAAAATTTATTTTTATTTCGATATTTCGCTCCAATTTGTGTACCTTGTTCAGGATATAATTATAAATATCAAGCGAAATATCGATATAAAAATAAGCTTAATAAAATAGTCATATTATTTATATTTCTTTTAAATCAAATAAAACTTAAAAAAAAAAATAAATAAATAAATAAAAAAAATAAATAAATAAATAAAAAAAATAAATAAATAAATAAAAAAAATAAATAAATAAATAAAAAAAAATAAATAAATAAATAAAAATAATAAATAAATAAATAAAAAAAATAAATAAATAAATAAAAAAAATAAATAAATAAATAAAAAAAATAAATAAATAAATAAAAAAAATAAATAAATAAATAAAAAAAAATAAATAAATAAATAAAAAAAAAATAAATAAATAAATAAAAAAAATAAATAAATAAATAAAAAAAAATAAATAAATAAATAAAAAAAATAAATAAATAAAAAAAAATAAATAAATAAAAAAAAAATTAAAATAAATAAATAAAAAAAATTAAAATAAAATAAAAATAAAAAAACAAAAACCGAAAAAAGCTACTTTACAATTTTCCCTTAAAATGATTTAAAAAAAACTAGCGTGTTACTACATATATTGCTACTCCCACATTCCTTAGTTCAATGAATTTATTAAAATGAAATTTTTAAATGACACATTTATCGAAAAGTGTCATAAAAACAAATAAACAGAAGAACGGGTAAGCAGAAAAAAAAATATTATGAAAAACGTAAACACACAAAGCAATAAATTAATATAAAAGATGTGTTAAAATAAATTAATATTGAGAAGTCAACTTTAAATAAATTATTTATATTTTAAATATACATTCTATGAAAATAATCTAAAACCAGTATCTTTATAACCAGATCAAAAAAATAAATAATTACAGAAGAAAAAAAAATACTCAGCGGGCGGTCGGTGTTAACTGAGCCCATGAATTAAAGGGCGGGGCATTGTTTTTAAAATAAAATCGTAATAATTATAACAGATCAAGTCATAATCTATTAATTATCTAAATATGGGAGGAGTAGTTGTGTGCTGTGTACACATTCCCTCCTGCATAAGTAAATTGCTGTTGTCAAGTGTTGCTGTGCGGCGATAAACATGTTGCTAAGCATTTTGCATTTGTATCACATATTTAAATGTTGTTTGCAATGGTTGCTATAGAAATCCCTAATAACATGTTGCTAAGCATTTGCTGAAAAACAAAGTTTTTGTTTGGGTTTCATAAAGCTCAATCAAGAAATGTAGTGTCAGCGATAACGGGCCACTACAACTTTGACAACCTTGCAAAGAGTATGAAAAGACCACTGTAAAAGTTTTCAGGACATAGAAGACAAGGAGACGGTGAAACTATTTCTCTGACTCTTCCTAGCAATTGAACTCCACACAGAAAAAACTCAAAATCATATTCAATTACGAAATTCATAAACTCATTTAAATTTTTAACTGAAATCGGACCCATCACCAAACAATCAATTGATATTTGCGTAGATAAAAAAAAAATCATTTTCACAGCGAACATGAACACAAGCAAAATATCAAATAAAGCAATAGAATAAAACATAAACTTATGGCTACATAGGCAAGTAGGTGGTTTAAAACAGAGTCTTGCCACGCTAATTGAGGCACGCCACGTAAGCCAACCTAAACAAAAGTTTGTTAGGAAAAATTTTGCTCATAATTTTTTCTGTGCAGTTTGGGGAGAGGCAACCATTCTAAGAAAATACATTAGCCATCAATTGATTACCGCAGAAGCTGTCAGGACAAGAAAGTGAAGGATAGTATTACACACCTTCTCTGCTTCCTCCCAGCAATAGATAGTTAGCGTGAACTTCACTTTAAGAATAGCTGCCTACGAATGCATTAATCGATGTGATATCTGGCTTTGTGAGAAGCCTCATTTTTTTCTTTTATCCCTTTGCTTTCTTTTTTAAAGTCTTTTTATCGTAATTTTTGCTTCATTTTTTCTCTGCTACAGTTATCACATTACAGCAACGGCATAAACCTCCTTTAATAGTCTGCTTTAGAACCAAGTTTTGGTTTAGAAACCTTGGAATTATGTTGCTGTCTAAGGACTGCAAACAAATAAGTATGGTAGTGGTCCTTAGGACTGTTAACATGCAATAGCAAGACTACTTGTTAAATTTAATCACTGAAAGTAAATTTTAAAATTCCTTTAATCACATTCAGTAACATGCTGCTGACTTTTCCTTAGCTTTTTGTCAAAGTACAAAGGACGTTTCTTAATTCATTGTCTTTGTTACCCTTGAAGGTCAAAAGTTGTCGTCTGCTGCTAGTTTTTTCTTTAAATTGTAGTCACTCACTCACTTGAACCTCAAGTTTTTTCTTCTTTTTGTTTTGTTTTTTCTTCAATATTTGCATTTCAATGTAGATTATTTAAAAATCATTTAATAATAAATGTCATTTGTTAAATACCTGTCACACAGTTTCTATTTTTCAATATTTATTAATTATAAAATTATTGCATTTTAAATGTCAAACTAATGACATGCACATGTCGTCCAATGGCTGGTGCACTGAAAAGAAAAGTGAATTTCTTACATTTAAATAAATATTGATTGCAGTTTAAGATTTGTGTTGTAGAATTTTTATGTGAGTGTGTATGTGGATTCCACACCCACTCTTTTTTAAATTTATACTCATTTAGTTTTGCAAAATCTAACAAACAAACAAACAACAAAAATCAAACATTTAAATCATGTGTCACTTTAAAGTCACAGCGTCTTTTTTTTGTTTTTGAGGCTGACTGTCGATGTCTGATTTTATTTCTCTATCTATTTGACTTGCACTCGTTCGTTTGTTGTTAGGTCCGTCCATTAAGAGATGCTATCTTATTGAGATATTTATTGCTTTCAGCAAAAATCAATATACGCCAACAACAACAACAACAGCAACATCAAGACATTTATTGCTAATGGGATTTTTTTGTTCGGTTTTTCGTTAGTATTTAGTTGATTGGTTACTTGGCTGCTTGATTGCCAGATCGTGTTGCGGTATAGTGTGGTTGCAATCGTCTTTGCACTGTGGCATCATGTGTTAAGAAAATGTCGGAAAACGTGGACTTTATCATTTGTTGTTTATAAAGTGAGGAAGTTTCAAAATGTATGCTTTAGCTCAAGTACCTCTAAATAAAGAATGTATTTTTTAATAAAATTTTTATTTGGTTTTTGAATAAATTTTTTTTATAAATAAATTCTTTTTTAATATTAAAAAAAAATTTTTTTTATAATTTTTTATTTAATGATACATTTTTTTATATTAAGTTTTTTTAATTTTATAAAAGTATTTTTTTTAAATCTTTTAAAATATTTCAAATACTTTTTTTTAGAAAACTAATTTAAAAAATGTTTTTTTTTGGTTTTACATTAATTTTTAAAAAAAATTTTTTTTTTGGATAATTTTTTATTTAATGATACAATTTTTTTTATTAATTTTTTAAAATAAAATATTAATCTTTATTTGTGCTTAATTCCAGAAATCGTGTTGGTTTTAAAATTTATTCTTTTATTCATGATATTCTCATGAGTTATTTATTCAGTACAGTAAGCACTGAAGGGGATAGCATACCTATATGGACCATTTCATCAGACGCTACTCTGAATCCTCAGTAGGTTACTCCCAACGTTTCTTGCAAACATTAGAACCTTTATATTGTAAAAGCAATTGACTAAATAAGAATTATTAATGAGAATATCATGAGTAAAAGAATAAATTTTAAAACCAACACAATTTCTGGAATTAAGCACAAATAAAGATTAATATTTTGTTAAACTTTTAAATTCCAAATAGAAATTATTACATATAATTTTTTTTAATTTTAGAAAAGTATTTTTTTTTAAATCTAAAATATTTTAATTTTTTTTTTGTGTTTTGCTTACTGAATGTTTAATATTTTTCGTTAAATATGTTATATTTTTTTTTATTTATTTTTTAATTCAATAACCCTTATGTTATGTTTTTTTTTTTTTTTTTTTTTTTTTTTTGTGGGTAAAATATTCTTAAGTGATAAGATAAATATGTCGAGTTAAATATGTTTTAAAGTAACCCATTACTCTGAGGGGCTTTAGCAAGTTCCAGACGAACCATAGAGGGTTATAGGATAGGACACTCAAACCTCTAGTTTTGAATCTGCCGCCGAAATACTCAGATACTGGGGCATATGGAAATTTAAAAAAGAAATTTTAAATAGTAACTTCTGAGTATTTGGGCGGTAGATCACAAATCTAGACAATCTCCCCTTTAAAATGATATGTGTCCCATTCGTTGGGATGTTATTATAATCACTTAGAGCAACAGCACTGGGGTATATGGAAATTTCAAAATAATCCAAAGTAACTTCCGAACGAACCATAGAAGATTGCGAAATGGGACATAGTATATCAAATTAAAGCTTTGTAATTTAGCGCTCAAATACTCAGAAATTACTTTGAAGTATTTTTAAAATATTTTTTAGTTTTCTATTACCCAAGTTCTTAGCAGCAGCAGCAGTTGGGTTTTTTTAAATTTATTTTTAAATAGTTTTTGTTAAGATATAAATATATTTTTTTTAATTTATTGTTTTGTTTTTTTAAATATTTTTTTGTATTATAAACAAAAGCGCTACCTGCAGGGTCTCATTAGCAATAGCCATTATTTAGTGAACAGACTCGTTTGTCTGTTTCTTCTCCTACTGTTTCCCTACTTCTTTGTCTTTTTGCTTCCTATTTTTTTTAACATCTTTTTATCGCTGTCCATAATTCTTTATCTGATACAGGTATCAAGTGCGCCCCTCAAGCAACATAACCTAACACTCACTTTCTAAGCTTTTTGGCATGTATGCACCACATCCAGAACCTAGCCGAGAATCGAAACCATAGCCTCCTATTGATACTCATAAACAAGCATGAGTTCAGATGTTATTTTGATGTTCCCTCTAGAGCCTCTACAACACGGTGGTTTGAGATAGCGTAAGTTGTGAGGCTTCAGTTTTGCGATTCAGTAACTTTTATAACGAAATATCGTTATACTTGTTTTTTCGATATAAATGTTCGTAATTAAAATTACTGGATCACACTACAGGTCTATAAAAAGGAAGTGTATAAAGAAAATTTGGCCGCGAATTTAGCAAAACATTTGCAAAATGTTCCAGTGTGCTTAATTGCTTAAGCACGATCCCAACATAAACGTATAAATGAATATTTGTTTGTACGTTTGATACTTTTTTATGTTTGTTTGTTTTTGTTTTAGTTGTATTTTGCACTTTTATGAAATCGCAACCTATCGATCTTTTAATCAAAACCCATTGTCACCTATTAGTTTGATCGCAGTGACATTTGAGTGACATCGTCATGCGACTATTTATTATTTTATACTTGAAACCTTTTGTTTTTTGTTTTTATTTAACTATTCTCGTCATAGCCTCAAGTTTTCATGCCTTCAATGGCTTTTCTTTCAAAAAAAAAAAAAAAAAGAAAAAAAAAGGAATTGGACTTTTCTGTGTAAACTATACTCGTACAAAAAACTAAAGTTTTAAGTCAAGTCAGTGTTTATAATTTTTTTTTTGTTTCGTTTGTCTCACAGTCGTATCATTTGATTGTGATTGCTTTTGGTAGAATATTTTTATTTTTATTTTTATTTTATTATGATCGTAATTACACCTGAGAGTGTAATGTCGTGACTTTATTAAGTTGTGCCTCCTGTTGTCGTTGATATTGGTGCTGTGGTACTAACTGGGCTGTTGCTGTTGCTGTGATTGAATTTTTTGTTTTTTAATTTTTCTTTTTATTGTTTGGCTGCCATAAATTCTCTATTAGATTTTATTTGGTGGTTTGATTTGCTTTTTATTTTTTTGTTTTGTTGTTTTGCTTTCTGTTTGATTGTCTGTTTTTAGAAATGATATCATGCATTGCCCCAGCCAAACGACATTGGTCGTTTAGGTTTCATTTCACTTCAAAAAGAAAAAAAAAATTAAAGGAGCACAGCCACATACTCCTTTATGCTTAATAGTAAAATAAATAGTATTTTTATATATTTTGTAGTAAGTTGTAACTGTTGCTGTTTGTCAATACCAGTAGAATTGAAATAAATCTGCAATTAATCATGATTTGTTGTTTGTTGTTGCTACAATCACAATAAAAATCATGTAACGTAACGTATCACACAACAAACAATTTTTATTATTTTTTATTGTATCTTAAGACAACCAACAATCACCAGTGCCAGTACAGACAGACAGACAGACAGACAGACAAACATTTAAGACAATTGCTGAATTGTATAAACAAATTATTATTTATATAAAAATTATTCTAATTTCCTTTACTCGGTTCATTGATTTATAGGCGACAATCAAAACAATATCTGATTGGCGTCGTTTACGAGTATTTTAAACAAGAAAAAAATAATATCTTTTTGTTGTTGTTGCTAGTTTTGAATTGGTTATGAAAGGGCGTGTTTATGTTATTTTTTTTTTTATTCTTAATAATTTGTATTTTACATTTGAAATATTTTTCACAGAACATTTGCAATTTTATTTATTTGTGTTGTCACAGCAAATCAAGTTCAGATGTGTCAAGATAATCAACAAAACATTTACTAGCTAAATTATGATAGAAATAGAAATGACACGGTTTAGTAAGTAAAGCTTTTCTATAAGCCTTCCACTACTTTTAGTGGTACATTAAATACGATATTTAATTTTAATAATATTTATTCGACCTTTATTTGTTAATGTTGATAATTTATGAAAGGGTGTTATTTCAAGCTTGAAAAAACTTCATTTTGAAATTATCTACATTAAATAGAAACCTAGAACCTATAAGAGCTCTCTCCCGGGTCTATTATTATTATTGTAAAAAGGTCGTTTTTACAGGGATTTTAAACAGCTAGTTTGAGCCCAATTATTTCATTCGATTGCTATCGTAATCTCCCTTTAAATTACATTCATATCGAATACTGTAATTTACATTCTGAGTTCAAAACCCCTGCTCCCGATATTATCTAGCAAAAAATTTAATTTTATTTCTCTGACCATTTTAAGCTAACCTGCGGTGTTAGAGCATACTTCTAGGGGACACGTATAACTGCTGCATATCTTACTTGTACTCGCGAGTTATTATGCCATTTGAATTACAATTCATGCCTTAAGACTTTTTTTTTACGAATGAATAAACGCAGCAAATTTTTTTATCTGTCAAAAATTCTTACGCTCATACAAAATGCAAAAAGCTAACCGGCAGGTAGTGAAAAAATATCTGGGCCAAACAAACAAACCTGAACTAGCACAAATTAAAAACATACTTAAGCTGTTGTGGGTCAAGGCTTCTGCTATTCTGTAGGATACTTTTGCTATTCTGTAGGATACTTTTGCTATTCTGTAGCATACGTTTGCTATTCTGTAGAATACTTTTGCTATTCTGTAGAATACTTTTGCTATTCTGTACAATTGTGGTGTAAATTTTTTTAGTGGGCCCTAAATTAGCTCTGTGTCGCTAAGAACGAAAGAGTTTGAATTAGAGAACTTGGCTGGTGTTTTATTTTTAGCCACAAATATATCCCAGTTGTGTTCCCAGCATTACCCTTTTGAAACAAAAACACGCTTAAGTTTTTTTTAATGTTTTATTTCAGTATTTTATAAAATTAAGTTTTTATTTGTTTGTTTTGTTTTCACTAAAGGTCTGTTAACTTTGTTTTTTATTTGTTGTTTACTCTTCTTTTTCTTTAATTTTTAACGCTTGTTTTAAAGGTGATCTGCTTTAAATTCTTTTGCTTTGCTCTTTTTTTTATATATATTTTTTTAATAAATATAATAAATGTATTAAAAAATAATAATAATAATAATAATATAGTAAATATATGATGCAAAAAACTAGTACAACTAAATTATATTCTTCGTTTTATTAAGCATATTGGTATTTATGTTTTTCATGTATATCAAAACTATACTTTTTATTATTTATTATATAATACAAACATATAAAAAACTAAAAAAAATAAAAATTAAATTTGGTTAAGTTTTTGATAATGTCAAGAAAGAGAGATAGTGAGAGAGAGAGAGAGGGAGATGAAAAAATAAATAAATAATTTTTAAATTTTAACTTGAATTATTTTTTTTTTAATAAAATTAAGGAGAATTAAGTTAGCTTTGTAGGTTGCCTTAAGTCTGCTTAAAACAGTTTGCTAAAAATCTCCTTATTGTGTTTTTATTTAATTCTTGTTTAAGCACCTATTAGACGATCATGCGTATGATGAAGTGCCATCATGCTAGAAAAATTTTTGTTTGGCGCTCATGAGGCTTTAAAAATTTTTTGATATTTTCACACTCTCTTCTCATAACGCGCTGACATATCGCGCATGATCGGCTAATAGGATTTTTAGGCGTTTCATCAATCACTTTTAAATTAAACAACAACTGTTGAGTTTTGTTGTTATTTTGGAAAATGCGTTTGCCGTCAAAAATTTTTTTTCATTAAATGAATGAATATTTCATTAGTCTCTATTGCAATGTTTTTATTGGTTGCAAAATAATGATTCTTTTTTTTTGGATTAATGAACAAAATTCTGTCAAGGTTATTTAAGGTTGATCAAATCAGAAACCAAATTGTCGCTCTAATCAAAATTTTCAATTGTTTGCATACAATATCGTAAGTGACGTTTTAAGCTTTGCTCTTACTGTGTTGTCAATAAGGCTGTTTTTAAAAACTATTTATACAATAAAAACTAAATAAAGTAATTTTAAAATTATATTACAATTTAAATAATAATAATAATGAAAAAAAAGAAAATTATTAACATTTCAATTAATACAAGTTAAAAATTTTTTTTTTTTTAATATTAATGGATTTTAGTGGTGGCGCGGGCGGGGAAAATTTAAGTTGAATGACAATGAAAATATGTGTTGGATTTTTGTTAATTTTATAAAAATAAAAAAAATATATCACTCACAACATAATTTTTAAATTATTAAATTAAATTGAAGACATATAATTTTTTTATATTTATGCTTTTTTTAATTTCCTTTAATTATATTTTTTAACATATAATATGGAAATGTTTAAAATATTATTATTATCAAAGTTCCCAACTATGCAAATTCTCTTGCTTATTGAAATTTCAAATACAAAAATCAAAAGAGAGAGTAACAGTAACAGTTACATATTAAAAAAAAAAACACAAAAACCAAGTGTTTTACTTTTTTTTCTCTCTTATAGAAAATTAAATCTCTAGCAAGAATATTTTTATTTTTTTTATTTTTCTCAATTGTAACGGTATTTCGTTTATGTGCAAAGAGTTTAAAATGGTGGTGGTGGTGATGGTGGTTGTATATTATAAATGGTGTTGTTGTTTTGTGTAATGTAAGCCTTAAGTGTGTTGTGTGAAGAAACTAAGACAGGGTTGGTGGGTGTGGATTGGGTGGTTATATTGTGATAGGGGTGTATTGTGTTTTTATGTTATTATTAGAAATTATTATAAAATATAATTTAAATTAGTAAAAACAAGTTTTTTTTCATTGTATTAATTAATAAAAAAAAAAATATTTTTTAAGTAAAATATGTTTTCTCTTTTTTTGTGTTTTTTTTTTCTTTCTTAAAACTTATAAACTAAAGTTGCCATTCAGTCAATCAGTCGAAACTTTTGGGATGTGTTTCTATTTATATGTGTATTTTTATAAATAAAATATATTGTAAACAAGAAATTTTAAATAACTTAATTTTTAATAAATTTTTTTTTGCAATCGAAATTAAATTTTGAAATTTTTAAATTTACAAAAAAGTCAAATACATTTTTTCTCTTCCATTTCAATTTAATTTCAGCTTTAACAAAAATTGAAAAGAATTAATTAATGTGTCTTACCGCCCAGTAATAAATAGTAATTTCGTTTTCTGCTTCTTTTTAAACTATTGTAACCTACTGTACTGGTTTTTTTATAATTGTTTTCATATTAGTTGATTTCTTTAAGTGTATTTTTTTTAATATAATACATAGAGATATAACAATTTCTATATGCTTTTCTAACATAAAATCCAATTTTAAAAAATTAGTTTTCTAATCAAATTTTTGTTTTTTTTAACTCTACCATATGGCTGCTATCCAGAGTTTTCTCTAAACAAAAAAGCGTTGCATAGAAAGAAATTTAAATTGACAAGTTCAAATTTGTAATTGTATTCGTAATGTGTTATATATATATGTGTGTGTAGATGTAGGTGTGTATTAAGTAGTTTTGTTTTATTGAGTTGCCCAAGATTTTTTTTCTTTTTTTTTTTTTATAAATTTATTGCAAAATCGCTTTTCGAATTAGTGTTCAGAAACATTTTTGTTCAGTTATAATTTGTTTAGTAACAATTCAGCTGCTTAGACTCTGATGATTAAGTTTCTTTGGTGGTTGTTCACTTTGCTGTTGCTGCTGGGATCTTCGGTGATGTCTTCTCGGTTTTTTGCATTGTGAAGAACAGCATTCATCATGGAGTAGCTCACTTGTGGGCTTTTCAAATAGTTTTCTTTTCGTGGACACACGAGCCTGCTGGCAGGTGGAACGTGAGCAGCGTTTGCGTGCACAATTGACTTTTGAATCCTAAAAAAACAAAAAAGTTTATTTTTTATTAAAAAAAAAAAAAACATTTGCATTTGTGCTTACCTTGCATCTACATTTGATGCATTTCTGTTCACCATGAGAAGCTAAAATTGGATGCCATTCTTGACCATTTTCATAGATTTTATTAACCACTTTACAGCCTCCCTGCTGTAAAATTTCATCATTAGAACGTACAGCAAGCTTGACAGAAGCTTGATCTTGCAAAACATTGGGATTGTTATTGTTGCTACTGCGTGCGGACATTTTGCCTTCGGGACAAACTTTGCAGCAGGCTTTCTTATCAGGTCTGTAGGCATCTTTTTCTTTACATTGCAATGGTGGGCACATCATGCGTGGACATTTGATTTCCAAAGTAGCAGCATCACAGCTACAGGTGGTGCAGGTATCAAAACCATTTGGTGGCAAGAAGGGATGCCAGGTGGCTCCAGCCAAATGAAATTGATCACCCAAACGACAGCCTCTTTTACCACTTTCGTCTTCTTTATTGTTTAAATTCTGAAGCACACACATGGCGCAGCATTCACCCTCCAGCTGTACTAATTCCTCGTTCACCTTGCACTGCAGCACTGGACATTTAATGGGTTCACAAGTAGCATGACCTCTTTGACAAGCGCACATTTGGCAGGTGTCTTCAGTACTGCGCCACTGTTCAGTTTCATCATAAAAGCGCCCTGAATGATAGCATTTGCTATCAGGTGCAATCAACATGTCATCATTACGATCACCGGGTAAAAATACATTGGGCACATTATTGTCAGTGTAAATGGGAAAACAATGAGCCGGCACTTTTGTAGATTTCAATTTGCCTCTCAACATTAATTCCTTTTTCTCTTTGGCATGTATTTCCAAATAGCAAACACTGGATTCTAATTTAATCAACTCATTGGAAGGCATGCCTAAGACAAAGCCTTCCATGTAAGTACCATTGAATTCCTCTAATAATTTACGTGTTACTGGAGCGCCTATAGCCTCTATGGGTTTTTCTTCCAAATATATTTGCAATTCTTGGGCATGGGCTTGAAAGCCGCTCAAGGTGATTTCATAATGTAAATTACACTCGTTATCAATGGAGAGCCAGGCCATGCCCATGGCATGAGTGGGAGCTGATACAGAATTATCAGATCTTTTTAGTAGAATAGGCTCAGCAGAATCACGGGCATCTGCTACCGGGCGCGGTATCAAACGACCTCTAATCAAGCTGCTTTCATACTCTATAGCAATATTAACACCCAAATCGCCGGCATACAAGGCTTCTAATACTTTAGGTCCCAGCTTATCGACAATGCCAATGGCTTGATTGAAATTAAAACTGGGGGTTAGATCCTCCAACATGGTTCTCCTCTTACCCAAATCTTCTATTAAACTGATTTCGGGATTATCACGTGCATTTACTTGATCGGTTTCAATATTGTAAGACAAGGAGCCATCGGTATTCAAGAATACCCAAGCCAAACCGCTGCTTTTGGCCTTGGATTCGCTGCTATGCGGAGCCAACAGAGTTTGGAAGATTTCACAAGTTGTGCGTGTAACAATATGTCCTTGTATGCGCAAATTGGGATTCTTTTTCGATTCAATGGTTACCAAAAGTTTGCCACGAGACATCAAACGCAAATTTTGTATGGAAATGGGGGAAGAAATCTCCAGAACATTAACTTCTGATGAGGGTTTGCGAACCTTACGAACCTCATCCAACACTACTTCACGACGGTCCGATGATTCCACACGTATATTGACAGGGGCATCCAAGTACTCATCTGGCGAAAAGACACCATTAAAAACCAACGTCAAGTGCATGGATGAGGCAGCACCACTGCTGGTCGAAACAATAGCTGTACCACCCGAGCCAGACATTATTTCTGATTTTGTGCCAGGCGCTGGCTCCATTAACGAACTAAACAATTCCGATTGCAAGGCTGTATACTTGCCAATTTTACCAGCCAAAGCGAATTCAGTTTGTAGTTTATTGCCGCCCCACAGCAAGACCACATGTAAACGTTCTTCACGCAACAAGCGCTTGTAATCACGTGGCACACGACGCCATACACCACAAACTTTACCAGTAACATTTTGATATATCGATTGGGGGCCAGCAGGCAATTGCAATTGATGCTCTTCCAAAATTGTACCAGCATCATCCACAAATTGTATGGCACGAGGACGATTCGATTTGGCCGAAGTGTAAAAGGAATAATAGAGATTCTTTTTATAAAATGTAAAACGGCCAGTGGCCACAATGTTGTAGGGATTGTGGGTGGTATACATGGCTTTCATTTCTTCGCCCTTAAGAAATTGCGAAGTGCGACCAGTTAAAAGAGCAGCGAAATCTAATTAGATAAATTAAGCAGAAGAAGGAAAAAAAAAATTAATTTTATAGCGGCTATTATTAAGAGTTTAAGACGGAGAGAGAGGAAGGGAGAGTCACCTAGATTTTGTAACTACTTACGTTTCATGTTGCGCTCTTCTTCCTCAATTGGTGCCGGTGTGTCTAAAGCGACATCGGTTTCTAAAATGAAAAATAAAAAGAAGAAAAGCCAAAGCATTAGTCATCATCAGTTCTAAGGAAATTTTGAAATGCCCAAGCAGAAAAATTTTTTTAAGGAAAATCTCCAACTGGGCTATTGTTGGTGATTTTCAAATATATTTAAAAACTCATTTACAACCATTCACCATAACAGTGTGAATGGAGGAGGAACCCTTACGCATGTGTGTCAGATACCCTAGCTAGTCAGGCTTGCAACAACATGCTCAATTAATTTATTTCTTTTCATGAGGTTGGCTGTCTTGCTCTCTGTTAGTGTGCGTGTGTTCTAAAATTCTTTACTTTTTGTGTTTTTCGTTTTGTTGGATTTTCTGACATAATGCCCCTAACAAGTTACCGCCTTCCCAACTACCAATACACGTGGTTTGTCTTTAGTTTGTTTCTCTTCTTTTGTAAATGGTTTTCATTTGTTTATTTTGTTGTTTTTTCTGGTTTAAAAGGTAAAATTGTTACCGTTGGTAAGGTAAATTTTAATACGTTAACAATAGATTTTTTTCTTTCTTTTTTTTTTGGGAATATTATGTCTTTTATAAATCTTTTCAAAATCTGTAATTCTCGGAAACAATTTATTCATTGACAAGAAAAACATTTTTTTTCTCTTGTCAATCTTATTTTATTTCTTTGGTTGGAAAATAATAAAAAAAATGACAATAAAATGTCGTTAAATAATTAAATCCCGAAATTTATGGGGGTTACCCAGAGAGATTTTGTTAATTAAGGATGTACATACAAAAATGTTGTTGAACATGAGATGAAATAAAATAAGTTTAATAAATAATAAGCCGGATATAAGGGATTTAAAAAGGAAACAAACAAATTTTCACACATTTTTTCTAACGATATCAAATGATCTTCAAGCTAAAGAACATTTTTGTAAATTGTTTTTAATTTAAATAGAAATTCTTATTTTTAATTAACATTTATAATTTTAAGTGTAAAAGCATAAGGTTAAAGGTTCCTCTAACAGTATATATACAAAACGTCCTACAGTGTTTTATTTCTTGTGTTGAAATTGACTTCATTCCCCTTTCGAAACTGCCCTCAAAATTAATTGCCATGCAAACAAAATAAGCATAATTTAAAACCAAAAACATGTTTATGGTCCTTTGAACCCAATAACTGTTTTACCTAAATAAAAAGTTTAGCTTGAAATATTTTTTCTTTATTAGAAATCAAGCTTGAGACATCCTTCCTCGATAGCGCTTTTACAGCAAGTTAATAAGCCAGAAAGCAAATCAACCCAATCGAGATCTGTCCAAATTTTCAAATTATTCAGCCTTATTACGAGTGTCGTTCTCGTAGTTGAATTTTCGACAAACTAATACAAAGCATATGGCGGGCGTTGCCACATATCACTGTTTTTGTCACGACAATGGCACTCGTAATCAGGTCCATTAAGTTAAAATCATCAATTGGAAAGCAACATAAATTTTCATCGTCGATATCTATTATTTTGTGTATAAAAATTATTTCATACAAAAACGCAAATTTTTTTTTTGTAGTTAATTCACTATCGAATACGACAATTTACAAGCTCGTCACTATCGTGACGAACATACTAACGTGTCGCAACGTCCATATTTACATTTTTAAATAGTTTTTTATGATCTTAATTAATAATCGACTTGATTAAAATGTACTTTCTAATAATTTAAGGGTTGTGGGTACCGGTTACTTTTCCCCATATAACATATTTTTGATATTTTATTTATATATTATCAGGTTTTATGACTTAAATATTAATTTGCTTGATTTATAAATAACCGTTTTCAGGAATTTGAATTGCGAGTACCGATTACTTTTTAGTTTAATAAGAAGATTTTGAAATATTTTTTATTTAATTTGGTTTTATAACTTTAGTTTAGGATTAGTTTATTCTTTTTACAAATTGAAGTTGTGGGTACCGACTACTCTATTTGTAATATTAATAATATTGAATATTTATATAGGAAATATTATAAATTTTTTTCTTTTGGTTTCAAATATGATTGTAATAATGGTTATTTTCATCAATTTTACATTATGAGTACCGATTACTTTTTAGTATATTGATAAATTTTTAAAATAGTTTTTATTTTATATGATTTTATGATCTCACTTTGGTATATATATGCCGATGAAAGTTTTTAGGTCACTTTTTTTTATTTAACTTATGAGTATCGGTTACTTTGTTTATTTATTTTTATTAACTTTAAATATTTTTTTTTTTCATTGAATGTTATTATCAACAATTTTTAATTGTGAGTACCGATTACTTTTTTTGTTATAAAGCTTTTTATTCAATTTTTTTTTTGCATCTCTAATAAAAATTTTAAACTGTTGCTCTGGCTTATTTTATTTTTATCAATTGTAAGTAGCGAGTACCCCTTACTTTTTTATTTCATTTGTTTTTAAGACTTCAATATTTTTTAAAACTTTGGAAATTGCGGTTACTGATTTCATTATTTTTTAATAAAGATTTTTTTTAGATATTTCTTTTATAATATTAAGTTTTTGGTCTCTAACAACTATTTAAAATTTTTAGAAATAGTTATTTTTAAATCCTATTAGATAGTTATGGCTACCGATTACTTTGTTTTGTTATTAATAGTTTTAAGATATTTCTTTTACAATATTAATTTCTTTTGCTGTAGCAGTTATTTCAAGTTCAAAAATGGTTATTTTCAACAAATTTTTAGTTGTAAGTACCGATTACTTTGTTTTATTATTAATAATTTTCGGATATTTCTTTTATAATATTAATTTTTTTTTTGCTCTAGGAGCTATTTCAAGTTCAAAAATGGTTATTTTCAAAAAAATTTAATTAGGGGTACCAATTACTTATTTTTATTTTTAATAATTTTTTGATATTTCTTGTATAATATTAATTTTTTTTTTTTGCTGTAGTAACTATTTCAACATATCAGGAGTGTTTAATTTCAAGAAATTTTGAGCTGTGGCTACCGATTACTTTGTTTTATTATAAATATTTTTAAAATTCAAATTTTATAACGTTTACTACTTGTTGTGGTTACCGATTACTTGCTGTTTAATTAAAATTTTGTGGTATCATTTTTTTACGAAATTAATATTTTTTCTTATGAATTTTATGTTGTTTTTAGAAAGCAAGTTTTTTTTTATAATATTTTTTAGATAGTCACAAACTATCGAATACTTTTTGGTGTGCTGGTTGTTTTTATATTTATATTTAAGCTTTTTTTTGTAATGGATTTTTTTGTATGTTTTTCTTTTGTGAATACCGTTGATTTGACTTAATTTTCCATTTAAAAAGATTTTGCCAAAAATAATTTTTGCAGTTTTCTTTACAACTTTATAATCGTATCTGTACGAGTATACATATATATTTTTCCAACTATCAACTATCACAACTTGTGTGGCTTGGCATTTTTATAGTCACCTCCTGCGGTTTTTTGGCTTTCGTCTGGTTTTCGTTTGGTGTTTTTTTTTTTTTTTTGTAACATTACAAAGAAAGCTTTGAAGAGAAACTTTATAAAGTCTTTTGTCAAATCTCTAAGGATTTATTAAGAAATTTTCTTTAACAAACTTTTTTTTGTGTTTGTTGCTATGATTGTATAAATTGTTAAAATATTTCAAATATTTATAATTTCTTCGTTACAGGCCATTTAACTAGCAACAGCAGCCAGAGTAAGAAACAACAGGCCGACCTTATAAGGTAAGTTTACCAAGTTTTTATTCCTTTATTATTTTTTTTTTTTTTTTGTATTGTTTTAATATAGAACTGGTTTGTTTTTTGTTGTTTTACCACGTTTACCTATTATTAGATGGAGTCTATAATTCTAGAAAAATTCTTAAGATCAGTTTGATTTGGTAACGCACAACAAAAAAATGGAGAAAAAAATGAAAAACAAAATTAAAAATGTAAAGCAAATTTTCACTTTTTATAAAACAGGGGTTTGTTTCTTTTTGTAACTCTTTTTTGCTAAACGAGTATAAATGGTAAAAAAAAAATGCTAAATTGTGTAGTTGAAGAATTGATCATCAGGCTTTGGCTGAAGATGATGGGGCCAGGCTGATGATGAAGGTGCCTAGGCATTTAACAAAAACATGAACTCGTTTCCATAATAGTGCAACTTCTTTTTATTAAAAAAAATAAGAAAAGAAAAACAACACAAGTTAAATCATACCAAATACAACAGAGTTGCTACTGCAGCAGCTTTAAATTACCACCAGCAACATTTTATTACTCTTGCTAACTTTTTAAATTGTGGCAGCAGCTACATATAGCGAGTTGGTTCGCCACAATTACTAAATATGACTAGAGCAGTAAAACTCCTTTAAAGTTGAAAAATAATAAAAAATTACATCAAAAGAGGTTGAGTTGTGGTTGAGTATTGTTTAGAAAACTAAACATTCATGCAGTGAGTGGCTGGCTACTGGTTGCTTGCTTGCTAGAGCTGAGCTGAGCTACTCCAATACCAAATTTGGTTATGACAAAAATATGCCATATAAAACCAAAAAAAAGTCATTTACTTTTTTAAATTGTTTTATTTTTAATTGAAAATATTTTCTAAACGTATCAAGCCGGTATAAATGTCTAGCTGCAGGCCTTTAAAACGTTTTAAGCAAAATAAATAAATAATATTTAAAGAAAGAGAAAAAAAAACACTCAGTGAAGATAAAAATTCTTGAAATTATTGTCAACAACATATTTAAGCCTTAACAAATCATTTCCAACAAAACACCATCATACAGATAATTTTTGTACTGCTTTGCTGGCCTGACTTGGCTTGGCTCATCATTGTCATCATTATCATTAAAATTTACAGCATGATGCCTTATGTTTATCATACTACACCTCATTCACTTAAACAAAAACTTAACTACTTGGTTGGTTGGTTAGTTGGCTATTGTTGCTGTTGTTGTTGGTCATCCATCCTCCCAAACCACTTACGTACTTGTTCAGTTCGTTACAGTGACTTGGCAATGGTGTTGTTGTTGTTGTTGATTATTTAAGGTTTCCTTACAATCATGCTTTGATAGTTTAGTTGAGTTACTGTATTTATTCTAGTTTTTTTTTTTTTCTTAATTTATGCATCAGTAACTCTAGTTGCCACAATGTAAAATGTGCTTTAGTCATCATCATCATCATTATCATCATCATCATCGTAAGTTAACGTAAATATGCATGTCTTTATAATGACATAACTCGAGCATTTTAACGCTTATTAAATTATCTCATTTTAAAGAATTTCTGGAATTAATTTTTTTTTTTGAGATCTTAAGACCAGCGCTTTAGAGTTTGATTATTTAAAACAATAAAATAACTCAGCTAAATAAATTTTTAATGATTAAAAAGAAACCAAAGCAAACAGCAGTAGTAAATTAAGTCCACATTAAAATAAACACACAAACACACAAGTTATCTTTCAAAATCTTTAAATCGATTTTTTTTTTATAACAAGAAGTAGATTCTTATGCGGCGCTATTAAAAAAACGTCTTGGGCTTTGCTGCCCTTCAATTCGTTTTTGCTTTTTAATGTGACCATTTCATTTCTGTCCTTTTTTTTTAACTGTGACCATTTCATTTTTATTCATTAAATTTCCTGCAACATCAAACGAAAGTATTCAAACGTTTTTATGCTGTTCAAAAAGCCATCAAATATAGATTTTAATCAGATAAATAAATTGTACTCGGTAATCTTTTTGTATTTTAATTAAAAAAAAAAATTATAAAAAAAACCCTCTTTCTATCCAACTGCCACCCTATAAAAATGTTAGCAACTAGAACAAATCAACAAACAGAAAACATAAATAAACAACAGGCCTAAATTGTTTAAACCTTAAACCGCAGCCGACATTGATATCAAACTGAAGTCACAGAATTTTAGTTTTGAATTTAAAAAAAATTTCGGCATATATTTTATACCCTACAGTATATCAGTTTGTCATGCCATTTCTATCATATGCTTTTTTAAATACGCGTTTTTTAAAGTCGTAAACCTTTAGCTTCATTCTTAGTGCTTTTTAAAGTTTATGCCAGTGGCACTAAATTTGTGGGAAAAATGTTTTTAGCGATTTTTTTGAATAAGCGTTTTTTAAGTCACAAGCCTTTAGCATCGTTCTTAGTGCTTTTTAAAGTTTATGCCAGTACCACTAAATTTGTGAGAAAAATGTTTTTTGTAATTTTTTAATTAGCGTTTTTTTTAAATAAGCGTTTTTTATAAATTTTTTTTTTTATTTTTTATTTTGAAATTCATAAATTGACAACGTTGGCTCTGTATGTAGCTAATTACTCAATATAAGTTTACTGCAGAACCAATTAAGCAACAGCGAAATATCAGCGAAGCAGTATGAGTATGAGCGTGTAAAAAATTATGATGTCGTTTCTCTGACATTTTCCTCAGAATTGTCTTGTCACACACACACACCTCTTCTTTCTAAAATGTCATCCATCAGTATTTTTGTTTTAAATGATTTTTTTTTGTGTATTTTCTTTCTTTCTCTCTCAGCAAGTAGTTAGATTTCTTAATTAACATCTTTTCTTTTCGCTTAGGTTTCTTTGTGAAATATTAAAAAAATTTTCATATAAGATTTTTTTTTTGATGTTGTTGCTGCTTTTTTTATCCCTAAAAAATATCCATTATTAATCACCATAAAGAATGTGAGACTTGTGTCAGTAAGCGTGTGTGTGTGTGTGTGTGTGTGTGCAGAATACACATTCTTAAACGTAGAAAACTCATTTATTTTGAAAATGAAATTCATGCGTTCATTTCTCACTCACTTTTTTTTAGTTGGAAAGATTCCTTTGAAGAAAAATGGCCCAAAACTAAGCAACAAACACGATTTTTTTTTTTTTTTTGAATTAAGCCAGAATTTTGTATGCTTGAGCTCTGGACAAAACAAACCGTGTTGTGTGATATTTGGACACCAACAACAGCAACAACTACAGCAAATGCTTTAAAGATCAAATGATAAGATCTGTTTGAAGAGAAGGGAGCCTCTACCAATAATTTTAAAAATACCTTTTGGTTATAAAAAACTTTTTGAGAAAAAAGAATGTAGTTTTTTTTGTGCTTAAAGGAGTTAAAATTTTGAATCTATTGTTGTTGTTTGTGGTGCTACTGCAGTTTGTTTGTTGGCAACACTTTAAAAAGATTTCAGTAAAAAAAAAACAAAAAAGCTAAGAAAACGCGTTATTTGTTACTTTTTTTTTTGTCCTTATTTTTTTATGCTGCATATTTAAATGGCTTATTAAAAATGTTCGTTTACTCCACTGTTTGCCAGAGTTGTCAAATGTGGCGAATTCTATAATAGTAAATTTCATTGGCCATCACAGTGTCCATATAAAATTAAAAATGAAGCAAAAAATAAAAAATGTTTTGGGGTCTATTTGGACATTATTTAAAAAATAATCTGGCAACCTTGCCGTGAAATTCCTCTGTGTTATCTCCAATATTTTTCTTGCACTTTATGTTTGCTTAAATGAAGCAAAAGCTCTCCAAAGAAAGATAGTGCTTCTTCTTCTTTTACGCAACAGCCCAGACTTTTCTTTTTCATTGTGTTTAGTAACAAAATATTTATTAACGTTAAAAAAACGTCATTATTTATTATTATTTCTTTTATTACTATTTGTTTTTGTTTTATTTTATTAATGTTTTTTTTTTTTTGAAAACGACGCCAATTTGAAATTAATTTTGTTTTTGTTTTGCCTAAATTATGTATGCTATTCAGGCAGAAAATTACTTATAAAAATAAGGCTAAATATTGTGCATGCACACATACCCAACATTTATTTATTTATTATTAGAGAAGCACATACGTACATACATTTATATTCATAAATTATGTGTCTAGCAAGAATTTACGCATTTCAAATAATATTAAAGGGTGTGCAAAAAAAAAATCAAACAGGATTTATAATTTTTATATTTATAAAAATTTATAAAAAAAAACTGAGAAATAATCAAAAAATTTAATTTTTTTGCTTTTGGAGGTTAAGAAACAATATTTTTTTTTAATGAAAGAAACTGCTCCTGATGGTTACCGATTTTTTAAATTCAAAATTTACAAAAATAAATTTGGTCTTCAAGATTAAGGACCTTTTTTTTTTTATTTGTACTTAACGAAATTTTCAACATTTTCTAAAAAATTTCACAAATACAATTGGTAGAAGCTGTATTCCCAGGATGATAGCCCTATCCATTGTGGTTGTTTTCCATTAGGTCTCATTCCTTGAGATAGAAGGGCTTAGCCAGAATGGCTTCATCTCTCTATAAACCCATTTAAGTTCAGTACATATGTAAAGAATATCTATAGAATTTTTTTATCGCATGCGATATTTAAAAAGAAAAGGTATTTATCTTCACACACACGGTTAAAACATGGTGTAAGTCCCGAATTATAAACAAGAGATTACACCATGTGCATGATTTCTCGTTAGATGACGTAGTATGTCCACTGTTTGAGGAAAAAAATAATATATTTCTTCACTGTTACTATTTTAGTAGCCATAATGTGACGTCATTTGTGCTACATGCGCATTTGAATTTTTTTTTTTTTTTTCATAATTAAGGAAACTCCTGTCAAAGTTAAGAGAGAAAATATGCGTTTCGCTCTAGCATGTTGTTATTTTTGTATACTTGCAGTAAATCCATGGCTTAAAAAAACATAATTTTTTTTTTAAGAAAGAAAATTTTTCTGATAAATAGAGGCTGATGAGCATCATTTAAAAAAAACTTAATTTTCTTATTTTTAATGCAAAATTTGTATTTATATTTGGTAATTAGAGGAAAATAAGTTTTTTATGAGAGAAAATTCTGATGAGCGCATTTAAAACCCGAGCAATCTGCTCAAAAGTTGATTTGAATTTGTAACTTGTTTTTTTTATACTTTTAATTATTTTTTTTTAAATAAAATTCTCTGCTATTGATTTAAATTTGAAACAAAATTTTCTGTTATATTTTTTTCTTTGTATAATTTTCTCTATCGCATTATTATATTTTTCTGTGAAATGTGTTTCATATTATTTTCTTTTCTTAATATTTTTGATTTGCAGAAACAAAAAAATAATTCGCCGCCCATTAAATTGAATAAAATATGTTTATTGTGATCGAAAATGACAAAATAAAAAAATCTGATAAACGAATTTTCTTTTAATAAAAATAAAACTTCTTGCCTTTTCCCACGTTCACAATATTTTTTTCCTCTCTACATTCAAATAATTTACTGTAGCAGACAATTTATTTTAAAACGCCTGAAATAAATTTCGATTTATGTTCAGGTCGATTATAAATTAAAAAAAAATAATTTTTTTTTGCTTAAAAACTTATTTGTATCAAATGATTCATGCAAAAATTAAATATTTGGTTTAAATATTGACTTTGAATGTTAAAAATAAATAAATAAATAAATAAAATGTCGAGTATATGGAAACTTACCATTATTTTTATCGCCTGGACATGTTTTACAGCATTTGCCGGGCAACAAGATGGGATCATCACACAAGGCTGGCGGGCATTCATTTTTAATGTTGCGACACTGAACACGTGCCACTATGCGTCGTTTTTTTGGTACCTAAAAAAACAAAACATAATAAATTAAAAAATAAATAATAAATTTTTTAACATTAAATAAGTTAATGCGTTGTTACTGTAATACAAGCAATTGGGCTACATATTAAATAGAAATTTAAAAAAAAAAAAAAAAAATACTAAAATAAAATTGAGTTTTTTTCTGGGCAAGTTTGAATCTATTATAGTTTTTCTCATGACTTCTTAATACTCAGCATAAAAAGATGTGCTCTTTAGTCTAATGAAATACTTCATTAATTCAATGAAATAATTTCATTAATTCAAAGAAATAATTTAATTAAATAAAAATAATTTATTTAATTCAATGAAATAATTTAATTAATTCAATGAAATTAATTCAATAAAATAATTTCATTAATTTTATGAAATAGTTTAATTAATTCAATGAATTAATTAAATTAATTCAATTAAATAATTTCATTAATTTTATGAAATATTTTCATTAATTCAATGAAATAATTCAATTAAATAATTTCATTAAGTTTATGAAATATTTTCATTAATTCAATGAAATAATTTAATTAATTCAATGAAATAATTTCATTACTTCAATGAAATAATTAATTCATTGGAAAAATTTCTTTATATCACATAATTTATAAAATATATCATTGAATCAATAAAATTTTTTCTTTGAAATTATTATATGAAACAGTTTTCTTACAATGAAGTGAATTGAGAAGGTCTTTTTTTACACGAATATATTTTTCTTTAAAAAAAATCCCTGAAATGCCACTTAAAATTATTTTATTGAATTTTTTTATTTAAATTTTTAAAGTGGATGTTGTTATCAGAGTTTTTTTTAATATCAAATATCACCTGTTTGCTTTTTAATAAAAATAATTTTTTTTTTTCAATTATGGTTTGCTGTGCTGCTGTTACTCTATGTTGGATATAAAAATAAAATTTGCATGATTCAAATGAAAACCAAAAAGATTTTTTTTGTTGAGAAAAAGCAGACAGTAAAAGAAAAATAATAAATTTATAACAATCACAGACATGCAGACTAAAAAAAAGACTTTATGGCGTCAATTATAATTTTTTTTTTGTTAATTCTTTTGCCCCTTCTTTTTTTATATTTACTTTTTCTTTTAAAATTTTTGCAATGAATTGAAGAAACAAAAAAAAGTGTATCTACTGGTGGTCTGCTTTATACAAAATATTTTTAAACGAGGCCAAAAACAAGACATCATAATCAAGTGTTATGAAAAAAGCAACAACAAGAAAAAAATCTGCAGCCAGTAGAGAATGATAATTAAATGAAATAAAAATAAGGTAGAGGGAACATTATTTAATGTGTTAATAAGCATAACACAAAATTTTGTGGGTTATTAATCATTTTATACACCTAGAGACATGACAGCCCAGAACAAAACAGCGCAGAACAGCCCAGTCCTGGTTATTAGTGTTATGTTTGCTAAAAATATATTAAAAAAGCTAGCAGAACGTTACGGCTAGTGAAATAAATACATCGTTATTTTACAGTCAATATTTGCTGTCAATGGAGATTTCATATAGAACTCTCTTCGTGAGCGCCATGAACTTTACCCTCTCCTTTTCTTTGTAATTTCAAAATTATTTATATAATAATTTTTTTTTCTTCTTAGCCTCGTTATTACAACTTTCGATAGCTTTTGAGAAAAATAACCGCTTTTTGGCTAAAATTTTGACACCGAATTTGGGTGAATAGTTAAGTACATGCGTTCCGATATTTCACATCAATATTTTTAATTTTCAAACCCAACTTTCGATTTCATTCACAATCTAATTTGTTTGAAACACTGGTGACCGAATAACAGAATCGAATTCTTCAACTAACTATAGAAAATTCCAGAAAACGCATAAAAATAAAAAACTGATTTTGGTATTGATTCTTAATATGAGATATAAAGTTGTGTGGGGGGTTATTATGTATTTCGATTAGAATCGAAAAGGAAATTTTTGAGCTCCCTTCTTTAGGTGGGCGTAGTTTGGCTAGATTTTTTATGTCCTTAGTCTTACCCAGTAGTTCTCGAAATATATAAAAAAAAAAAATCAAGTTTTAATGAAATAAACATTGATTCCTATTGTTTTCTTTATGTGCATCACTTAATTAAGCACCTCCCTCGTTAACTATTTTACCAGCACCAATTATTTTAGTTTCTTTTTGCAAAATTTTCAAAATAGATTTTCTTAAAAAAAAAAAAAAAAAAAAAAAAAAAAAATTATGTTATTTATTTATTCTAGCTAAACTTTATAATTTTGGCAATATTCATTTAATAATTAAATTTATTTATGTTTAAGAAAAATTGCTAAAAAAAACATGTTCATCATAAAAGACTTTTGAAATGTTTATTAATCATTTCATGTGCACAAGCGCACGATTTTAAAGAAAAAAAAAAGAAAAAAAAAAACCATAAACTTAGAAAAAATTATTTAATTTTTTTTTTTTATTAACTTACCGCCACACATTCACATTTAATGCAATACATGACACCAAATGGTGGTCCCAAATCGGCATACCAGGTTGAGCCTAATTCACGTAAAGTTTTACCAAACTGACATTCAGAAACTGAAAATAAAAACAGGGAAGATTAGAAATTATTAAAAATATTTTACATAAGAAATAGAGGGACAGAGAGAGAAGAGAATATTTTAATTAAAAGTCTGCAGTAAAATGTAAAAAGAAGCATTTTAAGAAATGTAAAACCGAACCATAGCTGTTTTCTAACCACTGATTGAGGTAGACAGGACCAAAAAAATATTTTCAGTACTTAGAGTTTTGAAAGTTTAAGTCTGACTTTAAGTCATAGCGAGAATTAAATTTTTGCCTCTTTTTTTAATTTTTATTTTATATTATCCATAAGAATTTTCCATTTTAGGCTTATGAAATGTTGAACAAAAGTCAGTAAAACATCACGACGAATATTTTTGTAAAACCTTTTAACCCTCTAACTCTTCAATTAAAAATAGTTTTCTCACTCGTAATTAAAAAAGGTACAAAAAAAGTTCCATAAGATAAAGAGTTAGAGGGCTGAAATATTTTACTATCAGACTTTGAATATTTTAAAGCCATAAATATTGCTTTACAAGCAAAAGTAAATAAAAGCTGGATAAGAGTTAATGCATTCTTATTTACAGTTGGAGCAAACATGTTTCAAAAAATTTGATTTAAGGGAGTTCTTTACATTCAATTTAATTATAATAAAAGATTTAAAAAAATTGATTTTTTTAATCTATACTAGATTAATTTTTGCCTGGGGCTGAATTACGGCACTCAAATGCTTTAATTTGGCCCCTGGTCTTGGCCAAAGCAGCCGTGAGTCGCTATCCTTAGAGTTTAGAGAGCATATGTACCAAATTTTAAAGAAATCCGTTTGCAAATAAAATTTTAATTTAAAAAACCAATTCAAATAAATACAAGCATTCATGCCTTCGCTAGCATTATTAGCAGAGGCGCCATGCTATGTAAAGTGGTAAATAAAATATTTTAAAAGCATAATTTCAGGCTTAAATTAAGTATTTATATAGATTTTTTCACTAGAGTAACTTTTCACAAAAAAAAAATTATTATTTTGTCGTACAGTGTAATCAATCAATATACATATTGTTGTGGTAGCCATCAATTTTTGAAAATCTTATTTTGATTTATGAGCGAGCGCATATTTCAAGGAATTCCTTTCTGTTTTGTTGAGTTTTTAAATAATTTTTGTTTTTTCAAAATTAGCTATTGCCAAAATATGTGTGTGTGTATTTAAAAAAAAATCAATTTTGTTTAAATTGTGTTAAAAGCATTCATCTTACGCTTAATTACAATTTTTGTAAATATTGCGCATACACTTGACACATTGACACTAAATGGCGCCACAAAAATAAAAGCAGCCGAAAAACAAAATATCTACACAAAAATTATTTGAATTTTTTTCTTCTTATAAAAACTTCTTCAGTTACAAAACTATAAAATTACAATTTTTCAGTTAAGGGAAATGACGTTAAGAAAAAAAATCTTGTTGTTGTTATATGATGCCTTTTTTTAAGTTTTTATTTTCTTATTTTCTTATTTTTTTTATAAGCAACAAATTGCCAGCAACGAAAAATGTAAACCTCCTGCCGGAAATGCTTACTTAAACATTTAAAAACAAATTTTCGTTTATTTTTTAGAGAAGAGTTGAAGCCAGCAAAAAATATTTTTTTTCTTTTGCATGTTTTTAAGCCTACGTTGCAAGCCATTGAGGCGCCAAATTGCATTTAGCAGATTCCTACACATGCAATTTTTTTAAATTTTTTTTTTTTCGTGTTGTAAACTAAAAAGTTTTCTTAAGTGTTTAGCTTTTTTTCTTCTACTTCTTTTCCCATTTTTTGATGTAAAGTAAACTGTCAATTTTATCAAATTGCTTTACTCTTTTGCCGTTGTTGTTTTGCTTTTTGTTTATTATTTATTTCAACAAAACAACAAAATTAAAAAAAGAAAACTTAACCTACGCGTTCAAGTTTTTGTTGTAAGCGGCTGTTAGACGCCACTTTTAAGCATTTTAGTTTTATAATTATTTTTTTTTTCTATTCATTAAAAAAAAAAAAAAAAAAGCTTAATCTAGTGAAGAGCATGTAGGTACACAACTAATAGAAAAAGTAGAGGAAGAAAAAAAAATTGGCATAGAAAAACGGGCCATAGCTGATGATTGGCTGGCGCTGGCTGGCTGATTGGCTGACTGACTGACTGGCTGGCTATATTTTGTTAAACATGTACTCGTATATTGCAAGCTTTCAGAAACAGTACAAAAAAAATATTAAAAATTTAATTTGAAAATCTAACAAAGTTGTAATTTCTAAACAACAACTTCCTGTAACAGTTTTTGAAGAAAAGCCAATTTATCAAAGTGTCATCTTAAACAGAGTTTACAAAACGAAAAAAGAAATTCCGCCGTTAAACATAAAAGTAGAAATATTGGAAAATAATAAGATCTTAAGCTTGAATAATATACATATATAATAAAAAGAAAATTAATTATTTTTTTTAAGTTTGTAGTAAATACATGATGTCAATCCGCCGCCACACTCGCTATATCTAGAGAATTTGATTTATTAATGCAATGAAAAATTTATTAATTTTAAAAACAATATTAGGTTTCATTAGGCTGCTGGTAATATTTCATTAATTTAATGAAATAATTTCATAAATTTAATGAAATAATTTCATAAATTTAATGAAATAATTAATATTTAGGATATATTTCCTTGAATCAATGAAAAAAATTTTATGAAACTTTCCTTAAATTTATAAAAAATATATTTTTTATAAAAATTTTTTTTAATAATTTACTGAAATAATTTCATTTATTTAATGAAATAATTTCATTTATTTAATGAAATATTTTCATTTATTTGATGAAATATTTTAATTTATTTAATGAAAAAATTTCATTTATTTAAAGAAATAATTTCATTTATTTAAAGAAATAATTTCATTTATTTAATGAAATAATTTCATTTATTTAATGAAATAATTTCATTTATTTAAAGAAATAATTTCATTTATTTAATGAAATAATTTCATTTATTTAATAAAATTATTTCATTTATTTAATGAAATTATTTTATTAATTTAATAAAATAATTTAATTTAATTAATTTAATAATTTTATTACTTTAATGAAATATTTTCATTTATGTAATGAAATATTTTCATTCATATTGAAATAATTTTATTAATTTACTGAAATTCTTTAATTTATTTGATATAATAATTTCATTGAAGTCATTCACAACAATTCTCAAAAATTGTTTAACTATTGTTTTGTCAAAGAGTTTAACAGAAACAAAATTTTTTTAAAATAGAAAACTGATTTTAATGGAAACAACTGGTACGTAAATGTACGTCATAAGACAGATGACGATTTTTTAGAGTTTTTTTTTTTTAACTTTGGCTTGAAATGCTACTGCCTGCCTGTTTTTATGTTTTAATGAAATATTTGGTCAGCTTAAGTGATCTTTCTTTTTGATTTCTTCTGGTTTATATAATCGCTTGTTTTTGTTTTAAACGTAAGTTTGGCGCCACATTTATTAATAACATTTTTGTTGTTATACATGATTCTATTTTTTTTATTGCTTTTTTTTTTTTTTTTGCAAAATTCAAATACAGCAAATACACACGTTTATTTATACTTTCACATATAAAAAAAAATTAATTTCATGATTTTTTTAATGCAAAGCTGATGATTAGAAAATTAAATATTATCAAAAAAAAAAAAAAAGAAAATTAATTTAAATAACAAAACAAACGAACGCACATGTACACACTCGTAAATACATACAGATAAACAACCAAACGAACCGAACCTGCTACATAATTAATGCTTTTTTTGCGTTTTTCAGTTTTTTTTTATTTTTTATAAAATAAAATAATGGCAAATTTTATGGCATATAAATAAATAATTTGTTAATCCCACAAAGAGAGAGATAAACAAGATGAAGAAGAAGAGAAATGATTGTAATAAAATATTTTAAGGGTCTTTTTCACATAATTAAAACACACATGAAATCAATTTTATATTTATACTCGAAACTTAAGTAGGTTAATGTTAAATGTACAGTAAATTATATTTTAAATAAAAATAAACCAAAAAATAAATATTATATAAATTAAAATATTACAGTGTCAATTAAGCAAAATGAAAAAAAAAATTTATAATTGAGAATGAAAAAAAAAAATTTATAATTGAGAATGAAAAAAAAAAATTTATAATTGAGAATGAAAAAAAAATTAAACAGTCGGGTTGACACACTGAGCTGAGGACATACTGACAGTAACTACTCAGATTTTCAAAAAAAAAAAAAAATAAATAAATTAAGTATAAAAATTTTGAAAGATACTGATCACAAATGTGATCAATACCTTTTCATTACTTCTATTGCAGCCCTTTGATATATTTTTTTCTTGCTTTTGTATGATTTTGTTGTTTTGAATTTAAGTTTTAAATGTTACTGAGTTGTTGCCGTAGAAAATTAAAACAAAAAATTTTTTAATGTTTAAAAAAATATGCATATATATCGCATGCTATAAAATTGTTTATTTAATAAAATAAATAATTTGTTTCATATCCATTCGACTTTAGTTGTTTCTGCTAATTTATAAGCCATTCAATTGTCTCAACAATTTGTATGGAAATACAAAAGTATTTCCAAAATTTTATGTTTTTAAATATTCTAACTAAACAATTTTTGATTGCACTTTAATTTATTTAAAATTTTTTTATAAATTACACTGTATGACAAAATTTTTTTTTTAAATAAGATTCTGACTATTGTTTATGGTAGAGGGGACCAAAAAACATACACGTATATTGACATTTTGAAAGTTTGCATGTGGCTTTATTAAAAAGTTTCAATTTTTATTTTTAAATTTTAATTGTGAATTTTCAATTGTAGGCTTATGAGCAAATTCATGTAAAACACTACGAGGAAACTTTTAACCCTATAACTTTATTAACTCTTAATTAAAAAAGCATACAAAAATCCTTTAAAGGAAATAATTGGAGGGTTAAAATGTTCCATAAAAATATTTCTCATGAGATTCTTCTATCAGACTCTGTAGTGCGATTCGCTATTCAAATTAAAAAAAAATATATATATCTTAAATAGTTAACCCTAAAATCAAAGAATTGTTAACTGTTTAAATATTTAAAAGCCAGAATTTTGTGTGAATGAATTTTCAATAAAAAAAAAATTTTGTAAATAAGCCATTTTTGGTGGTTATACATGGTATTTGTAGTCTTTTTGGTTGTTATCCATACTATTTATAGCAGTAGTAAAGTTTTAACTCTTAGAGTTAATTATGTATTATAGTTAAAAATAACGGCATGTTTAACGCCCTACTGAAGATTTTAAAGTCGAAAATTTAGCTTTGCGAACAGAATTAAGTCAGAATTTAAAATGTGTTTAAGGGTTAATTCCTTGCCTTAAAAAATGTTTTACAAAGTGGCACCATAATCTGCACTCACAACCTTGTTTTTTTTTGTGCTGTAGTACAGTGTTATTTGTTTTGTTTTGCATTCTATCTACCTGTTGGTTTAATGGCAAACATTTTTTTGTATTTTTTTTTTTTTTTCATTCACATTTTTTTTTGTCTTATTTGTATTTCATTGAATTAAATTTTTTCGCTGCTGCTGCTGCCTGTACTTGTTAAGATTTTGAAATTGTTGTCGTATTTATTTATTTAATTATTTGTTTTATTTTAATTTTTTTTTTTTTTTGTTAAAGTTTTCTAAATAAAAATGTTCGTTATTTAAAGCTGTCACCAAGTTTCCTTTTTAATAAATAAATAAATGCAAAAAGTATAAAAAAAAATTATTTCATGAGTTCAAAAATAGTAAATATTTTTTTACATTCATAAACACAACCAAATAAATACTTTTTTTTAATTTTTTTCTTTTCAAATAAATATTCGTAATTAATTTTTTGTTTCTTTCTTAAGAAACCCAAAAATTGATTTTGTTTTTATGAAAAATAATCGTTCTATTTCAATAATTTTTTTTTCCTAAATTTTTGCGCCGTTATTTTTAAAAAGGTGTTGAGAAAAATATGTACAATCATAAAAAAAAATTATTTCAATACTTACGGTCGGCGACCTCAATAATAAATTATAAATAAGATATTTAACTATAAAAATAAACTGCAAGCAAAGAGATACAGCTAGAGACAGAGCAGAAAACCAAAAGAAATATTGACAACAATCAAAGGGAGGTACTTATTGATGTGTTGCTTAATTTATCTGTCATAGTGGATATGCGGGCAATGAGAAGGCTGACGAACTCGCAAGAGAAGGGGCGGCTAATGGATTCATTGGCCCAGAACCATTTTACGGTCTGTCTTGGAGCTCTATTGGGCTCATTTTTAGGCAGTGGCTGGAAAGAGAATCGCAACAATACTGGCTGGACACAGCGAAAACGTTAATGCCATTCCGATCTCGAAAGAGAACAAGGGAATTACTTGGATTGACCCGGTCAGGAATTCGTATTGTCACGGGATTCCTGACTGGACATTGCAGAGTATTGAATCAGTCAAAATGACCTCTGCAGGTTATGTAACGAAGATGAAGAAACAGCAGAACACATATTGTGTCACTGTAATGGTCTTATGTGGACCCGTTTTCGCTACTTAGGACAACATTACCTACAACCGTCAGACATAGCGGACAAATCACCCAAAGAAGTTTCTGAATTCTTAATGAATACTAGACTCTGGGAGGATTTGTAACTTGAGAGTAGTGTCACAATAGGTCTAAAGAAATATTGCTTACAGAATTATCTTATTATTTTGAATGGCCTTATTTCATGGTGAATTAAAGAGTTGTCTATTGTGAATGAATTATGTTATTATGTCAGCTGTTGTTGATAAGCAAAAAACTTGTATTTTTAACCTCAACATAAATTTTAAATAAACAAAAAGAAAATTAGTTTTCAATAAATAAAACGAAGTTATTTTCGAACAATAAAACAAATGAAGCTAAAATACATTCTATTTTTGCTAAATTTTGTAGATTTTCTTACATTTTTGTACTCTCAGCTTGCTTTCCGTGAGAAAATTTAAGCGTAATATGGCAATGTCGCCACGCCGGAAGAATACCTTAGCAACTGAATGAATTTTGCTTCCACACAAAAAATGCTTTCCGCAATCTCGAAACGGAATGAATAATCAGGTCCTCTAGTTTTTTTTTTTTTTTTTTTGTGAGTGTTTAAGTCACAGTAAACTAAAAATTAATTTTTTTTTTATTGTGTATCTCCCTAATATTGAAATTATTTTACTATGAAAATATGAAAACACTTGAAAATAATAATAATAATTTAATGTGGGAGCAAATTGTATTTAAGTGATTTAATTTTTTTTTTTGTCTCTTTATTTGTTTTTAACAGTAGCCGAATGTGTTACATATTTATTTTATTTATTTATTAAATTTTTAATATAAGAAACGTAATAATAATAATTTTTTTTGTGTTTGTTAAAGGGTAAAACAAAAAAAAAATGTCTTGAAACTATTAGCAATCTTGTTTTAGAACACAACAAAAAAAAAAAAATATTACAATTCTTTGGCGCCAAAATACTAGTTCTGAGCCAATTTACATTTACTTAATATGTACATTATTGGTTGTACGTACGTACTCTTTTTTTTTTGTAATTCAAAAATGCTGACTGACTTAGTTTCTTAACCAGAAATACGCAATTTTCTTGTTGTGACTGGCTGGCTGGCTGGCTATTTGTGTGCGTTGTTTTTATTTATTTATTTAAATAAATATTTAAATTTTTATATGCACATACGTAGATACTTATTTTGCTCGCATTATTATTATTTTTTTTTATTTTCTTTCTTAGTTTATTTCATGTATCTTTTCAATTACCAGAAAATTGCGCTGCTAGTTTTTTTTAATAGTTACTTTATTTACATACACACTTGTCATATATACACTCGTATTCAATTATTAATAAATAAAAAGAAATTTTATTGTTTATTAATTTGTAAATTATAATTAAATTTGCATTATAAAAATATTAAATAATTTATATTTGTAAATACTTTTGACAGATTCAATGACAAGCTAAACTACACACACACTTACACAAATCAGTGTATTCCTATTTTCGCCTTTAGAAAGAAGAAGTTTTAGAGGGGGGAAATACTTGTTAAGCAAATGTTGTTTCATTTTGTTGTATTTGTTTCCAATTAAAATAAAGAAAGAAAAAAAAATAGGGAAGACATTTCATTTACAGGAAATACATAGAAATAAAATTTAAATTGATGTTTTTTTTTAATTGAAATCACCTGGGAAATTGTTTTAAATTTATAGTTAAATAAAAATCATTATAAATTAAATATAATTTATAGCATGCTATAAAATGTTTTGAAACACAAAGAAAAAACTAAGCAAATATCGCTCTATATTAGGTAGAAAATTTTGGCATGGCTAAGTGCAATCAAACAAGCGAAATCAAGCTAAGGCCGAGTACATCCCAGCAGGCTCTTAAACAAGAGTGATCTCAGTAGATTGATTTAGCGGCCGTTTTGTTCTTCAAATAGTTAGAAAGTGTAGCACATGGGACTAGATATTGACATCAGCCAATACAAGTTATGCCTATTGATTGCATGCACTGGTAGAAAGATGCAGCATAAATCCCATGAAATGATTTTATTAAAATTGTTTCATTTATTCCTGACATATTTCCTAAATTATGTGAATGAAAGAAATTATTTCACTAAATTAATGAAGTTATTTCATTAAATGAATTAATTTCTTTTATTAAATAAATGAAATTATTTCATTAAATGAATGAAGTATTTCATTAAATTAATAAAATTATATCATTAAATGAATGAAGTATTTTATTAAATTAATGAAATTATTTAATTTAATGAAAGAAATTAATTTCATTAAATTAATGAAATTTTTATTGAATTAATGAAATATTTCATTAGTTGAAAAATAATAAAATCCATTGAAAAGATTAATTGTTTCATTGATTTAATAAAATATTTCATAAATTATGTGAATTTATGAAATATTTTCATTGAATTAATGATTTTTTTTACATTAAATGAATGAATATTTCGTTGAAATATTTTCATTAAATGAATGAAATTATTTCATTATATTAATGAAGTGTTTCATTAGCTTAATGAAACGTGCCATTAATAAAATCTAATGAAACGATTTCATATTTTCATTGATTTCATGAAATAGTTCATAAAATATTTGAATTAATGAAATATTTTCATTGAATTACTGATATTTTTATATTTAATTAATGAAATCTATTTTGGAAAATAATGAATTTTTTTTCATTAGGGAGTTTTGTGACTGTCCGTTATTAAGATCTTGTAAGGTTAACAAGACCTCTTAGAGAAATAAGCAGAGCTTGTAATAAGTTGTTTACATAAAAGGAGTTGATTATGAAAAGTTTATAAAATATATTCTGGGTTAACGTTTCACAGAGCTTAATAGATAATAATAACACAGAGGAACAAAATAAGTCAGGATTTCGAAATGAAAGCTAAAAACCAGATCTTGAAAATGTTAAATTTTCCAGTTTATAAACAAAATTCTTAACAAAGAATGGGACTCATATACATACATGCACACATCCATCCATATATTAAATGTTGCATTTCTTAAAATTTGGAAAGAAAATTTTTTTTTAATTGTTTTCTATTTCCCTCATTTTCAAGAGAATGATCAATGACTGATTAATTTTATCAAATTAATTTTGAATGTTGCAACAACAACAACGTTTATTTAAAAATTGAAAATTGTGCCTTAAAAGGCAGCAGAAAAAACGAAAAAATTTACAATTTTTATTTTATCATAAAAACATTTAGAAAAACCATAAAAAAACTGTATTTGCTTTGAAGTGGAAGGTGTGGTGGAATGTGTGTCTATTGTTACAATTCCATTCAGTTCAAGGGGCTTGTGTCAACACCCGCTGGCCCGCTTTGAAGTTGAAAAGCAACAACAACAGCAATTTTTCTATAAATAATTTTTTTTTTTAGTTTTTTACGATTTTTTTTAATGAAAATCACACCGCTGCTGCTTGTAAAAAGTTTTTTTTTTTTTAATTACAAATTTAACACCTCAAATTAAAACAGCTACACACGGAGCAATGAAACGAGATGCAGAGTTTTGTTAGCATGTTTTTTCGCTATGTGCCAGTTTACACTTAAAATATATTTTGAACCCACAGATTTCCAATGTAAAATATTCTGAGTGAAATTCTTAAAAATCTGTACTCCTTCTGAATATAAATTATATGATGCTGAAATCTACATTTCACAAGCTTGCGATTTGAATCGTTCTTAAGAAATTGTTCCTTTTTTTCAATTAAATTATAGGAAATTATTGAAAATACTTTAATTCTGTTAACTTAACAGAGCCATGTTACCATGTTAACTTTGCGTACGCGAGTGCTGAGTTGAAGAAGGGTAAAACAAATGCGCTACTGCCTAATTTAATAAATTTTTTTTTAAGATCTCAGACCGCCCATGTTAAATTGGACTTACAAGTATTTTCTCTAGTTTTATGAAATTGATACTTTTAATTGAAATAATAATTTATTTGTTGTTGTTGTTGCTATTACTTCCTTTATATAGTGTTAATTAAACGTATTTCATACTCAGTATTATGAAGAGAAATAAAAAAATAATTTTTTAAAACACTCTCTGGGAGATGGAGATTTTAAAATCACAAAAAAAATTCATATTAGACCTTAAGACGTCATTTATAAAGTGTTTTTTTTTTCTTGTTCGTTTTCATTTCTGTGTTAAGAAACCTTAAAAGTGCTAAGAGTTTATTACAACAACTGAGCTTGCACACACACACTACATACTATACAAAATGTATGTAAATAATAATTGAAAAGAAAATATTATTTTCTGCTTGTTTTCTATTTATTAAAAATAATTTTTTTTTATTCTATATTTTTTTTTTTAAATAAAAAAGAAGAATCAGAGGCAGAAAAAACTACGAGACGTCACAGTCTCATTAAATTTGTGAGTGTTCAGGGTTGAAAAGAAATTTATTTGTTTTGTCAATTAAAAAATATTTTTTCTTTTCTTTTTTGCTTTTTATTAATTGAATGGCGCACAAAGTTTTTTTTTTTATTTATATTTTTAAATATATTGACGTGTACACCACACACACAAACACACCAATTAACATATTCACACACCCTAAAGTTGCTAGGCTACCTAACAATCAAATAAATTAAAATTTTTATTTAAATTTTAGTAAAATTTCCATCAGTCTCTAGTGCCTTAATTTGGCCACAGCTCTGACTCTAAAATACATAAAGTATTTGCTAAAAATTGTGATAGAAATTTTCAATTTTGGATTCTGAATTTTGTTTAATCAGCCTCCTTATTAAAATGATATGTATCCCATGCCTAAAGATAAAAGGGTTTGGCCACAGTAGCCTTCATCCCTCAGAGACCATATATACGCTATTTTTATACTAAGTGAAGTTTTCAAAAAAGTTCACAAATGCAATTGCGAGAGAGTGTATTCCCATGATGATAGCCCTATCCCTTATGGTTGTATACCTTTAAGTCCCATGCCTTGAGCTAGAAGGGATTGCCCAGAATGGCTTTATCTCTCTATGAATCCCTTTAAATTCAAAACATATGTGAAGAATATGTATGGAAATTTTTTTTATCCCATGCGATATTTAAAAAAAAAAACGTATTAATGAAAAAAATACCCTATTTTAGTCTTTTTTTAAATTCAAAAGTTGACAACAGTGTATAATAACTAGGCGGTTGGCAATTCTACTGAAAAAAAAAGCTGAATACTTTTAAAGCGATTTTCGAGCGAAAATCAATTCCTGCACCACAACTTAACAAGGCCTGTCCATTGCTGGTTAGTAAATTCCGTTGTAAATTCAAATTATTTTTTGAGAAACCCTTTACATATTTGCCAGCGACACTCTCACAAGGTGTAGATAGTCACTCATTCACTCACTCACTCACTCATGCAATTTATTACAGCCAACAATGCAATTACCTTCAGCATACTCGTAGCTACATGAACGAGCATGTGTAGCTTTAAATGTACGTACGTACATACTTCTTTCTACTCTTTATTTATTTATTTACGTTTTTTTTTCTTTCTACTTTTTTACTTTTAATGGATTTTATGCCTTTAAATTCTTTGGAATATTTCCGTTTAAATCTGTTAAATGTTCATTTATGCACGTGAACATAAAAAACCTTAAAAAAGTAGTTTTTTGTTGTTGTTGTTGTTATTTTAAGTGTGTTAAGTCTAAGTTAGTTGGTAGGTTTTGTGGTGTGTGAGGATTTAAGCTTAAGTTGAGGTAGTGGTGGTGGTGGTGGTGGTGTTGCTATTGTTGTTGCCCACATTGTTAAAAGTAAAAAGCTAATGCACACACAAAAAAAAAATTTATAAAACCCTCCAACAACAACAAAGCAACCTTTTTAGCATAAAACTTTATACAATGTTAAGTTTTTTCTTTTTTTTTTTTCAAACATACTTTTAACACTAAACAGAAAAAAAGAGCAGCCACAGACAGACAGACTTGCATTCTTGGCATGGCTTGAAAAGATGTGTTTTGTGTGCTGTCGAATGTCTTGTATGGCATGTGTTATTTCTTTTAACTTTTTGTGCTTTTTAACGAAAAGTAACTTTCAGGTTTATTTTTTTTTCTTCGCACGTTAAATAATTTGCTTTGCACTTCAAAAGACCCAGAACAACAACTAAGAAAAGGGATTTTTTTTTTATAATAAAAAAAAAACCCCCAAAACCAGAAAAAAATCTCAAATATGCCAAAAGTTTTTTTTGGAATTTTTTTTTAAAGAAAAATTTAAAATTTAACAAGAACCAACATAAAAAAAAAAAAAACTAAAAAATACAAAAGCAATAATTCCTCAGCAAGAATTGTATTTTCAGTTAGTGCCTGCTCTTCTCTTACAGACAAGATAGTTTTTGTGTGTGACAGGCTTTAACAAACGCGTAAATTGGATACAATTCCTGCTTATTGACAATAAACATAAGCCGATTTACTTCATTCAAAAAGAAGAAAAACCATCATTTTTAAACCTTTAAAATTAAAAAAAAAAGAAAAGAAAAAAAAAACAGAAAGAAACATGACTGACCATTGACCATGATTATATTGACAAGGAGGCGCATTTATGGCTGGCTTAACTTAACTTGGCTTATGCTCATACTTTAACAAAAAAAAATTTTTTTTTTAAACTCATTTAATTAATAAAATGTCTTTACTGGCAAAATATCTATAACTTAAAGCCCTTTTATAGAAAAACAAAAGCAAAAACTGAAACTAAAAATAAAGCGCCCGCCTTCTGCTCTCTAAGTAGCTTTACATGGGCGTCTACTAAACTTGTTATAAATTGTAAATTAAATTCTACCCTCCTTTAGTTTGGCTGGCAACAGACTCCAGCAGTCATTAAGATTAAAACTCACCAAAAGAGCTTAAAAAAAACTTACAGTGCTAGTATTAATTATAAGGCATCATCATCATTTAAAGCCACACTTAAGTGCAAAAAGAGTGTTTTGAAAAGTGAGAGAAAACGGCGACAAGCATGTTTAAGGATTATGACAAGTTAAAATAAATTCTTCTTTTTGTTTGTTTGGCTGTGCGTCTGCTTAAGTGTGTCTCTGTGTGTGTGTATTGCATATTTTATGATTATTGCCACGATTATTGGCAAGTCAAGTCATCGTCTTGCTTTGCTAGCCAGCTAGTTGTTGTATTTTTTTTTTAACCATTATTTATACTTGTTTATAATTTAAATGTGTGGATTTTTACACCTTAGCCCTGAGTTGTTGTTGTTGCTCTTTGTAGCTGAAGTTAAATAAAGAACTCTTGGCAAATGGCTGCAGCAAAGGGCTTTAGCAAAAATTAAATTAAAAAAATTGACAGTTAAGTTAGTTAGACTGTATTAAAGATTGTTTTCTGTTTCTATTTATTTTTGATTTTCATTTATTTATTTATTTTAATTTTCTTGCATTGAAATGGAAAATACTTGCTGTAAATGTTTATGACAACAAGCGATACTCAAGGTTGAAATTTTATTTAATTTTTTTTTAATAATTTTTATAAATATTTTTAATAGAAGTGAAATAAAATGACATTGAAAAAAGATTGAAGGCAGTGTTTTTAAAGGTTGTGACAGGTTAAAGGAATTTTTAATTTCACTCTCTGGCCTCTAACATATTTTAGATTTTGCAAAATTTATTTAAAAAATATAATTTTTATGGAGGTGCTTTTGTGGCCCATAAATAATAATAAAAAAAAATTTTTTTTCGTTTAAATGTGAAAAACCCGTTATATATTATTAATGCCACTTTTAAAAAAGTTTGGTTGAGTTTAAAAAATAGGCATTGATGTTTTCCGTTGAAATAAATTTTTCGTTATATTCACTACTTTATGTGAAGTGAACACAACCAATGGCAATGCTAGTTTTTTTAAACACCACCAAACTTTTGTAAAAGCTGTGAACCAGTAAAAGGTCATAAGTTATATTAAAGCACAAAAACTTCAAAAGCCCTAAAAGCTTTTTTTTATAATTTTTTTTTAATTCTACTAAATAACTTTGCTTTTAGTTTCTTAAATGCTATTTTACAGTTACTAAATTGCTACTTGATATGTAGAGTCGTTCATACTAAGCATTCATTATACTGTCTCAATTTGCTATTAAGAGCCCATAATAGCATACATTCATTATATTAATTTCTTTGCTACAAGTATATAATTAATAGTAGTAAACTCTTTAAAATTTTAATATAATTAGGGTGAAACTATCAGTAGCATAGCATATATAAAACTAAACGGTTTCTCTAATTTTAAATATTTTTTTAATATCATTATATTGCTATTTGATATACTAAATCATTTGCTACTAAGCGCTAATAATACTCTTAGCATACAGTGAATTTCATTATATAACCTATTCTATTGCACAAAGAATTTTGCTATTGCACAATATTTAGATTACTACAATATTTTAATACTAAAATTTTTAAGTAACACTAGTAATAGCAAAGAAAAATGATGCTACTTTTCTATTTTATGCTAATTCGTGTAGTAGCAAAAATATATTTTATTAATATGAACATTTTGAATTGAATTAATTAAATTTTCAGTTAGTGTAATTAAATAAATTAATTAAGAATTTTCAGTAAAAAAATTTTAATTGGATTAATTACCAAAATTTTCATGCGTTGATGAAATTAATTAATAAATTGATGCAAATAATAATTAATAAAATTTTTAATTGAATTATTTAAATCTTCAATGAGATTAATTAATAAATTTAATTAAAAATTATCAGTAACAAATTTTTTTTAAGATTAATTAACAAAATGTTCATATTTATGAAATTTTTAACATTCATAATAAATTATAAATAAATTAACTAAAATGTAAAGGGTCCGCCATCGAACTTTTTTTTTCAACTAGTGCTTATTTCGTGAATGGTAACACTAAGCTCATGTCTGATTTGACAGATAATTAGTTTTATCCTTCCGCTGAAAGAATATGGTTGTGTTTTCGCTTCGCTAAGTGGGCCTGCGATCGACTTACAGAAGATGCCGATTTTGCCAAAAAAAAAATCATCTTTTCAGATGAAGCTCATTTTGATCTTGGCGGGTATGTAAACAAGCAAAATTGTCGCATTTGGGGCACAGAAAACCCGCACGCATACATTGAAAAGCCGAAGCATCCAAAACGAGTCACTGTTTGGTGCGGATTTTGGTCCAGAGGCATAATTGGGCCATTTTTCTTCGAAAATGAGCAAGGAGTGGCCGTTAGTCAATGGGGATCGTTATCGGGCCATGTTGAACGAATTTTTGTTCACAAAAATAGAAGAGGAGGATATTGGCAACAATTGGTTTCAACAGGACGGCGCTACGTGCCACACAGCCGAAGCTACACTCTATGTTTTTATAGCATTTTCAAAAAAAAAAAAAAGTTATTTGGCGGACCCTGTATATTAAAAAATTTTTTAAATGAGTTAATTAAATCCTTAAATTGGATTAATTCAATAAATTAATTAAAAATATTAATTAATTAATTTTTTAATTGAGTCAATTAAATCGTTAGTTATATTAATTAAAAATATTATTAAACAAAAATTTCAATTGAATTAATTAAATATTTAATTATATTAATTAATTAAAAATATTAATTAAATAAAAGGTAAATTAACAAATAATTTAATTGATTTAATTAATAATTCAGTTAATTACAAATTTGTATTAAGACAATTTTCTTGTTGATAAAATTTTTATTTGAATTAATTAAATCTTTTATAATATTAATTAATTAACAAAATGTAAATTAAAAAATAATTTAATTGCTTTAATTAATAATTCAGTTAATTAAAAATTTGTATTATTTAAACTGAATTAATTAAATCTTTAATTATAATAATAAAAAAACTTATTATCTCCTTAACAGTATTAAATAAATTAATTACTTGATTTAAAATTTTAATCATAAATCAATTTAAAAATTGTCATATCAATATTTAATTAAATTATTTAATTAATGAATTAATATTTTTTGTTTTATAAGAGGATTTTTTTCTCATATAAAAAAACGAACAGACCTATTATATGTACTTTTCATTTGGCTAATTTATTAATTAGTTTTGTGGATTTCGTGTATACTTTATTTTCATTTTTATTTTTTTTTAATTTTATTTTTGTTTCTAATAAAACATGTTGGTTTGGTGTTTTGTGCATTCAAGTTGTGTTTCCTGCTTTAAAAAAAATTGTGTTAAATGAAACTTTGTCAACAATTTTTTCCTGTTTTGTTTTTTGGGACTATTAAATTTAAATTCTTTTTTTCTGTCTATTTATTTAATTTTTGTTTATTTTGCTCAAATTTCATTTAAGAAAACAAAATCATGGCAATTGCTAAAAATACTTGAAATTCTTAATTAATTACAAGCAGACAACACAAGAGTGCAACAAGTAAATGACACGCCTACTAGACATTTTATAACCAAGAAAAAACACTGAAAAATAGATGATTCTACTTCTTATTTAATTTTTTTTTGCAAACATAATTTATTTTTGGCTTTTCTGAATAGCAAAAAAAAAAAAAAACTTTTTTTTAAACAAAAATAAAACAACATAAAAGTGAAGTGTTTCTAAAAACTACATACAACGCCTAGTACCACCGATTACATTTACATATACCGCGGCACTATGTTTTTTTTTTGTTGCTTTAAAATGCATTGACATGACTATTTTTGTTGTTGTTGCAAATATGTATAATATCTTTTTTGAAATTTGTATGAAATTAACAAAATTAAAATGTGCTGAGAAATGAGTGCATTGACTTTGTGCGTGTGCGTGTGTGTATCTGTGTGTGTGGCATACAACGAAATTTTTTTACATTCAAATTTAATATTTTTCTTTCAAAACGAATCAAATCTATGAAATTTCTTTTTCTTTAAAAACTGCATGAAAAAAAAATACTAAAAATTGTATTGAAATTTAATTTTCAAAATGTAAATGTTTTTCGTTTTTTTAATTCAATAATTTTTTTTTTTTGGTAAAATTTATTTGAAAATTTGAAGAGATTAATGCGCTTCTCATTTTTTTGCCATAAAAATATTTGATTTTTGGCGCCCAATTGCCGCCATTTATCTAGAATGTTAAAAAAATTCAACAAAACAAATAAAAAAATTATAAGAAAAAGCTTATAAAACTTTAGCTGGCTAGTTGCTAATTCAATCATCGACAACAGCAGCAACAACAACAACAGAAAATTTATATAAAATTGAGATTTAATTAAAATCAAATTGTTGAGGTCAGCCTGTGAGTAATTAATCGTTCAAACTAATTACTGTATGTCCGTCCAGCCGTCCATAAGTCGTCTAAGCAGCAGAATGCGGTACAGCAGCAAAAAAAACAACTTGAAATTAAATTTTGTTTGTTTAAAAATAAATAAAATTTGAAATAAATTTTCAAATTTATGGCTTTAAAGTCCAAACAGTTTTAATATTTTATTAATTTTTTCACATGCACACACATTTTATGGAATTCGTAGCCAAAAATAAAGACAACGAAACAAAATTAAATTAAAATAAAGTTTTTTCTTATTACATAAAAAAAAAAATTATTGTACAGTGGAACCGCAGCCCAAGTTTATGTAATAACACATTCAAAATTTGTGTAAAGAATTTAAAAAAATTTAAAATTTTTTATTAGCACCGATAACTTTGGAATAGGGAAAAATAAAGGACCTATTAAGTAGCAATAGCATTAAAAACGATTATTTGATGTTTGAGAACATTAATGCTACTACTATTTTACATAGTATATATGTAGATCATGTGCTACTACTACAATACTACTTATGCTACTAAATTTTTAAAGTAGCATTAGCATTAATAAATAAAAAATTTAACCGATTCTAGGAATTTTTAAATGCTACATCAATATAACATAATTGTATTTTAATATTTATGCTACAAAGCAATAAAAACTTCACCAGTAGCAGTAGCAATATTTAAAAAAATATTTTCTAAAAAGCTATTTTAGTATTATCAAAAGTTATATTATCTATAAAAAAAATTCTTGGTTTCTTTTTTGATCATTTATTCGATTGCTTGGTTTTGTATAATGCTACTTCATTGCTACAATGAATTAAAAGTATAAATCTTTATAAAAATTTAAAAGTAGAAGTAGCAATAGAAAATATAAAAATATTTTTATGTTTTTTGAATGTCATTTTAGATACTTCATGTTATGCAACATATACTACTAAGCGGCAATAGTAGCAGTTTTAATTTAAAAATATAATTGTAAATACAATTTATTATACTATTTTAAATTATAATATAACCTATAATATTGCTACTACATACTAAAATTCCAAAATAGCAGTAACATAATATGTGACAAAATTGGTTTGCTTTTCGTTTTTTAAATGCTATTTCAGTGTTACTAAATTGCTACCCATTTGCTACAAAGTGCCCATAATAGCATTCATTGTACTGACTTATTTTTTACAAAGCAATAATAGAAATCTCAATTAATAAAAAAATAGGCTTAAATAAAATTTATTATTTTGCTTAAAATTTTAATATAATCTATAATATTTCTACCACTAAGATTCGAAAATATCGTTAGCATTGCATATGGAAAACTGAACTGATTTTCTAATTTTAAATAATATTTCAGTAATATTAAATTTGCTACTTGATATATTTACTCTAATAAAAAAATTGTTTACTTTTCCAAATTTTGCTACTGCATAGTAGAATATTTTGCTATTAAAATTTGTAAGTAAAAAAAGTAATAGCAATTGTCCTGCTTTTCGAAATACGCAACATTAAATTTTTTTCTAATTTTTCTGGGGCAGTCACCATATGGCTTGACGATGAATTATGGGACACCCTGTAGATAAATTTTAAATAAAAAATTAAACTGTAGCAGAATAACAATTTGCTGCACATTGAAATTTTTTAGTAAAATGTTTGTTGTGTAACAGAAAAGTTGTATATTTTATTGCAATAAAAGGTTCTTAAAAAATTTTAAACAAACATTAAACAAAATAATTTGTGGTGCTATTAAGGCAATAAATATTTTTGTGTTTTGGGTTGGTGACATTTGAAAGTGTTGAAAATGTCAATCTTGCACTAGTCCATCATTATTATTTATTTAAGGCGGCATTAGATTTTATAATTTTTTTTTTCCTTTCGTTTTGTATTTGTTCATGTCATGTGTTTGTTTGTGCATGACGCTCTACAACAATAAATTTTTAAATGAATTGATACGGGCTGAAATCAATTTTCTAGGTTTGAAAGCTAAACGAAATGTTGATAATTTATGGTTGGTTCATACATTTTTAGTTCATTTACTAGTTATTTGTTTTAGTTTTTTTTTTCAATTTTTTTTTTTTAGAAAATAAATATTTGCTTTTTAAAACAAAATTTTCATTTATTTATTTTAGTTTTTTTTTTCATAAAAAATATTTTTTTATGTCCAAGCGAAGCACTGCGATGTTACTGTAGCTGGCGCTTCATAAAAGTATTTTTATTTTAAAATTGATTGCCTTATTTGTCAAAATGTCATGTAAAATGTTGACAAGTTGTTGTTGATTTTTTGCCTTCTCTCATTCAGACGAACATGACTTTTTTTTTTATTATTTTTTTGGAATTTAATGTGTTTTCTACTTTTAATTTACACAAAAAAAAAAAAAAAAATAAAATAAAAATAATGTGAAAAAAAATGCTATAGAGATTTTTATCCCTTTCGCCATAATTATGGAAAAAACCTTTCAGAAAATTATTTTTTTTGGAACTTGTATTTTCCACGTTTTTAACTTAGAGCAGTTTAGTCTCATGGCGTGACTGTTTTTTTTACCTTTAACCACTCCCTATAGATAAAAAAGTTTTATCAGCGAACCCAAAAAACTGCTTTATTATCATTTTGTTTAAAACGTTGTGAAAAGAAAGCCATGTGACAATGTTTTCCATGCTGTCTACTATTTAAAGCTTTGTATGTGAACTCTTCTCACAGCGTCACATTTGTGATGGTAAAATTTGACCCTGGTCCTCTGGCTTAAAAAAAATTTTTTTCTTTGTCTATCAAGTATTTAATGCGCTCTAAAACAATTAAATTCTTTAATTTACTCACACGATTAACAAATCTTTAATTAAGTCCTGAGCAGCACTGAAGAATCTAAGACAAGGAAATTTAAATATAACAACAACAACAAAACTCTAGCCTTTTGTCATAACATATTTTAGAAAAAAGAAAAAAAATCATTTCAAAAATATTTCTTTGTTTACTTCTCAGCTATTTATGCATTAAATGATAAATTTAATATATAAAGACCACATTTTATACGGAAATATATGAAATTACCTGTAACTTAATAGGAAAAAGGTAGAGAATTTTATTGCATATCTTTTAAAATACCTAAAATATGCCTTTAAAAGTCTTAAGGTAGTGAGAAATAGCAGCGTTTCTCAACTACAACGAAAGTAGGTTCCATTTACCTGCCAATTTCTGCAAAAGCGAATGATAGTGTTTATATACACACAGAAAACAACTTCGGTTGTGATAACTAAATTTGTTTTCAATAAAAAATTCAGTTGTGATATCGAATATTTTAATCAGTCTTACAGATCGAAATATTTTTAATAGAACTAAGTCTTGGGCTGTATTATCGAATTCTATTTGCTACAACTGAAAAAATTTGATTACAACAAATGAATTTTTGATTGAAAACAAATTTACTTCTCACAACCGAATTTTTTTTTTGTGTGTATACGAAGGCTCTGCCTAGAGTATTTTTTACTTAACACAATTTTTCTATTTTCCTGAAATTAATATCAACTAGCAGAATTGTTAACCTCAGGCGTAAATCCATGTTATTTCGAAAGAAAACTGTTTCGTAAACTTAATAATTCGATTTCCAAAGCGAATCTGTACAAGGTGGCTGCATTAGCAATTTTCTGTGTGAAAATTTTACATTTGTGAATCTAAAATATTTTGTATTTTTTAAATAGACTTATTTTTCAGATTCAAATTGTAAATTGAAATAAATTTTGACTGCTGCTGGGCGAATTCCTAATGAGTTCAGTTTTTTTTTTGTTGAAAAAATTGTATTTATATGACAAGGAGTGTATCTGAACATAATTCTTTTACTGTGTGACTAATGAAATATTTTGGATAAAAAAAATGTACCCATTTTCCTACCCTGGATTCACGTGTAATCTTAATATATAAAATTCGACTGTACGTGTGTTTGACATTGTATTCCTGCTAAACGACTGGACCGATTTCATTGCATTTTTGTGTATACCTTTAAGTAACGCCTGGGAAGGCTTAGTGTCCGCCCGATAGGTGCCTCTTCAGTCGGCATTTGGCTTATTTTTACCCGGGGGGTCTTCCACGTTTTTTTATTCTATAAGTACGATTTATTAGAGCAAGAAGATGGAATATACGAAAATTTTATATTTTCATCAAAACCCAACTTAAATTTTAATGAAAATTAAAATATATCACACCCATTACCACGCCTACTTGTTTAATTTTTTTTCAAATCGGAGATTTTCTAGACCGATTTGGCTAATTTTTTTTTATTATATGTACGGCATTACCCAGCTTATATTTTAATAGCAAAAAAAAATTTGCCACACCCATTGCTACGCCCACTTGTAAAACTTTTCTCAAATAGCAAAAGTTTTTATTATATATTTTTCTTCCCTTTTTAATTATTTTTCAATATAAATACAGTTTGAAGGCAAAACAACGTTTGCCGGGTCATTAATAAAAAAAATTCATCAATTTGTTGAGTTTCAAAAATTGTAAGATTCTGTAAGAGGTGATGTAATTTGTTAAAAATAAATTTAGCCTAAAGCAGACAGTTGTAAAGCATGTAGACAAATGGAAACAGATAAATAAATTAATTTGGCAAAAAAAAAAAATTATAATTTTTGATTATGAAGAATATCAATCATGAAAATTAAGATTTCCTCTACAAAAAAAAAAAAAAAAAAAAAAAAAAAAAAAAAAAAAAAAAAAAAAAAAAAAATAAGTGACTGACCTATCACAATATTTAAGTGAGTACTAGAGAGCCCTACTTTTTTCTCTTATTTTTTTTCCTCCTGCTGCTGCATTATATGCATGGGGTGTTTGGTTGAATGTTGTGTTGTCTACGAATTATCGTTGTTGGGGCGAACGTGACGAATTGCATTAAAAGTTTTAGAAAAATATACAAAAACTATAGAAAGAAATGATGCCTGATGCTTGGGCTAGAGGTGGGTAAAACAGCAAAACAGAAATTAGATAATTTTCACATGACGTTACAATGTACAACAGCAATTTGCGTAATTATCTTTAAATGTACAATAGAAAACGAGTATAAAAGAAATAAATTCAATGAATTCTACTCTTTCTATTATATTTATTTAGTTTTTAAACTGTAAATTTTAAATTATAGAAAATGTGTATTTATAAAATACATTTCAAACAAAAGAAACTGTTTATGAATAAGAAAAAAAATTATAAAAAGTCGCGTTCAAGTAAATTTTTTGCTGCAGAGTTCAAAAAGTCAATTCTTTTGAATACAATTTTCTTTTTTTTTTGTGGTGCTTTATTTTTGGGAAAAGGTTAAAATATTTATTTATGTGTACGTTCGATAATTGATAATCAACTCAATCATGAATATTCCCTAAGAATTTTTTCCCAAGTGAAATTTTGATTTTTGGGAAAAAAATCGCTAAACTAGAGAAGAAAAGGGAGAAATATTTTTTATAAGAGGAAAGGGAAAAGTGGAAAAACTCTTCTGAAATTTTTATTCATAATTCGGCTGAATGATTACACTGTACAAAAGTGAGCCTGGTTTTATTTATAATGGTTTTTCATAGAGCTGTTATTTGTGAAAATGATGGAAATCCGATTAAAAAAAATATATCTTATTAAAATTACCGCTAACTAATTTTTTAAATGGTTTTATTTTACTTTAAATAACAGCAGCTCAATTTCAAATCACAAATTTTTTTTTTTTGTATTAAATTGTTGAATAATTTTTTTATTGTTTTAAAAACAAAATGCATAAAATTTTAAGAAAATGTTTCCTAAGCTGAAATTTTTTTTTAAATTTTTATAATTTACTTCAGTTTTGTTTTTAATTTAATTTTTTTATTTTAAAATTTTTTTTAATAGTTTTTGTAATTTAATTTAATTTTTTTTATTATTATAAAAAAATGCATTAATATTAATTAATTTTTTTATTATTATAAAAAATGCATTAATTTAAATTAAATTTTTTTATATTAAATTTTTTTTAATTTAATTTTTTTTTAATTAATATTTTTTATAATTTTTTTTATTTTTTTTTTATTTTTTATGTTTAAATTTTTTAAATTAATTTTTTTTCATAATTTTAATTTAATGTTTTTAATTTTTTTATGTTAAATTTAATTATAAAAAATAATTTTTTATTTCTGAATTTTTTTTAATAGTTTTTATAATTAAAATTTATTTTGTTTTTTATTAATTTATTTACATTAAAGTTTTTTTTTAATTTTTGTTAGGTTTTTATGTTTAAATGTTTAATTAATATTTTTTATTAATTTTTTAAAATTATTTTTTTATATTACATTTATTTTATGTTAAAACTTAAAAAAATATATTTTTTTAATTTAAAATTTCTTTTTTTATTTTTTTAATATAAATTTCTTTTTTTTTTTTTTAATTTAAAATTTTTTAATTTAGATTTTTTTTGGTTTAATTATTTTTTTATATTTTTTTTTTTTACTTTATTTAATTTTATAATTTTTTTTTTTTTTTTTGGAAATTTAGACTTTTTCACGTTTTGCTCTGGTTGGTTTTCTGTAATTAACTTTTAATTAAAATAAAATTTCTTAAAAAAAATTTTTTTTTCTTATAAACAAACGAATTTGTTTTTAAAGTAACAAAAAGCCATTGCAGCCATTATAGGTCTGATTATGAGTGTCGTTATCGTGACGATGGAATTAAAGTAGCCTTTTGTAAATTCAACTACGCCAACGACACTCGTAATAAACATGTGTTTTCTTTAAAAAAATTGGTTGAATATTTTGGATTTAAAACAAAAAGTCTCAAAATATTTATTTATTAAAACTCAAGAACAAATTTCTATTTACTGATAATGGGCCATAATCATAGTCACACTAAAGTCGGTATCTTTTTAAACTTTAATTTAAATTCATATAATTCTTACTAACAAAAGTCAGCTCTTAATAAAAGCCTACTTTTTTGTATTAATATTAAATACTTATAAAAATCTTTTGGAAACCCTTAATTTTGATTATTTTTAATTTAGTTTTGAATTCAAATTATATAACTTTAATTTTATTTTGTAAAACATAAATCACGCGACATTTTTTTTTTATTATTTTTTGCAACTTTTTTTATTCGTCTTTCACAATTTCCTTGACAAACAAATTCGCCAAAAAAAAAACCTCAACTGCAGTAGATACTCGTTAATTATTGTAATGAAGTCTTCCAATAGCAAGTTTTTGATTGTGGGCAGATTTCTAAAGCTACATTCGTCGAGGTGGTCATTACATAATAGGCCTTATTACGATAATTATGTTTTGTAAACAACTGGCGTTAAATAAAAGACAAACTAGTCTTAATATGGCCAGCGTTGCCATATATCATTACTATCAATACGACATTATGAATCCTTTAAATAGGCCTATTAATTTGCGGCAAGTTCAACTATAAAAACGACACTCGTTATAAGGCTGAGTATCATATTTAAGACATAGTTCTTCCTCTCTAAATAAAAGAGATTAGAGAAATACTTTTATTCATTAATTCAATGAAAACGTTTCATTAAAGCAATGAAATATATTTAGTTGAATCAATAAAATCTTGTCTTTAGTCTAATGAAACGTTGTCATTGATTGAAAAGTAATGGGTGGGCTTAATTCTTCTTTGTAGAGCCTATGCTGGTAATGCTGCTCAGGATTTAAAGATTGCTGAGGCTACAATTCAAATTCAAGACTTTAAGACTTGAAATAGAAATTTCAATAACATTAAGAGTGTTTCTTTATTTATTTTTGAATATCAACCTGAACGATACTCGCAAATGATAAAATGGGTATTCTGTTTGGCCTGCAGGCTACGTGCTATGCAGCTCCTCATATCACATTCGAATATTCTGTACTAGCGTTTTGAGAGCTGACCGTTTAATGTCTAAGTATTGGCAACCGAGATTTTGATTTGATGTGTGGGATTTTCTTAAGACGCTTGAAAAGCCAACGTAACCCATACCATCAGTTAAATTTTTTTTTTTTTTTTCTTATTTCCTTTAATGATTTTTTTTAATTGTAATTATTTTTATTAAAAAAAAAATAGTTTTTTACTTTAGGTCTCTGCCTGTATTTTATTATGTGACACACAAGTTTTTTGTGCTCTGCTGTTTTTTTTTTTTTAATTTTTTTTATTGCAAAATTGCCGCGAAATAAAATTAAAAAAAAAAAAAAAACTCGGTATAGAATTTTTTTAAAGGTTTTTTATGTGTTTAGAAAATTGTGCTAAATTTAACTTTTTCATTCTAAATATGTTTTGTTTTATATTAAAAAAAGAAAAAATAAAGCGAATTTAAGGTCTGAGTAGTTGAAAACTATTAAATTGTTATTTTTGTTTTTATATTTGGGGTGATTTGATTTTTTTGTTGTTGTGGTGGTGCGCTGTTTTTTGAGTTAATGACGATGATGATGATGAATTTATAAAACATTTTTTTTTAGCAAATAAAATTAGTCTGCTTGTTAGGAGCAGGAAAAATCATCATCATGATTATCATTATCATTATCATCACATGTTTCAAGTATTTGCCTTTTTGGCATTTGACTTTAATTGTTGAAAAAAAAAAAAAAATTAGAAAAAAGTTTAGCTGATTTTAGTTGGGTTTGATTTATTTTCAGAAATTTAATGTTTCTCTTTCTGTTTGTGTTGGGTGTCGAAATCTTTGTTTTTAAATTCAAATGCCTTTCATAAAAGTAACACACCCACTTTTGTTGTGGTTACAACAAAAGAATGCAAAAATCATGAGGATTTTCAATGAACTGGCCCCCTTTTCTTTTCTTTTATTTTTTTTTTTTTTGCTCTTGATTAGTCAGGTGTGTGTGAAATTTTTTCAAGCTGAAACATGTGAATTGAGTCTTTTTCAGTTAAAAAAATTTTTTTTTTGAAAAAAATTCTTGCCTTTACACAAGTTAACAAATTTTTTTTTTTTACACTTTAAAAAAAACGCTGTTCTTGCCTTTTTTAAATAATTAATTTCTGTTTTTAGCTGGTCTGTAATACTTTTCCTATTAACTTTGTGTTCTAAAAATATTTTCTTGTTCTTGCAATTTTTTTTTTCTTTTCTTTTCTTTTTAATGGTTTTAACAGTCTGTTTGTTTCTTGTGTTACTCATTTGTTTTTTTTTTTTTTTGTTATTTTGCGTTTGTTGTAAATGTGCCGTGCCGTAATGTCTGTGTTTCAAATATCAAGATTTTCATTTTTGATGAAGCTTGAAAGGAAAAGAAAAACAACAACAACAATGGGTATCACAACAATTTATATTTCCTTACAAAATGTTTTAATTATAAAAAAAAAAAAAAAAAAATTAAAAACAAAGTCTAGAAAAAATGTAAAATACAGTGAAAAAAATGAAAGAAAAGCGAGATCATTTTTAAGAGATAATTTGAAATGCACTTAAAGAATGTGGCATAAAAATAATGATGAGTGCAAATAAAATTTAATTTAAAAAAAAAGAAATATTTTTTTGATTAATTTTTTCTTTTGTAGGGGCATACAAAGTTTACTACATGAATATTAATTAATTTTAATTAATTAAAAAAAATGTTTTTTTTATTTGAAATTTGTTTTAAACATTTTATGTTTCAGGAGGCCTTAAATAATAACATTTTAGCCAAATCTTGTATTATTAGTTTCACCGATTTTTTTTTTTTTTTTTTTTTTTTTTTTTTTTTTTTTTTTTTTTTTTTTTTTTTTTTTTTTTTTTTTTTTTAAATAAAATTTTAAAAATACCCCTTTTGTTATATTTTTTTCATCATTTTTTCTAATCCTTTTTATTAGTGTCCTGTCTTCTTTTTTTTTTTTTTTGCTTTTTTTAAATGAATTTTTTAATTAAATTTTTCTATATCGCTAAAAACGTTATGCTTTTAAGCTAAAACGGATTAAAATCCAGTGGGTATAACATACAGGCATTTGAGTGGAATTATATGATTTCATGTGGAGTTTTTAGTTGTTTGTTGTGGAAGAAAAAAAAAATATAAAAAAAGTAGCAGGCACAGCATCATCTTAATTTTTTTTTTCACAAGCTTTTTTCAAAAAGATTATTAATAAATTTTTATTTAATTTAATTTGCTAGGCGGCCAGGCCACAAAAAAAAATGTTTTTTTAACTGCAATTTGACACCTTGTGGGCATTTAAAGCTTCCTCTGCCTACATACTGTACAAAATGTGAAAAAAAAATTATAAATTAAATATAAAAATTATGTATTTCGGTTATACAAACTTGTGACATTAACTTCAACAACAAACTAACTAAACTAACTCACTCCTCGTATTAAACTTAAAACAATGTTTTAAATGTTTTTAAATTTTTTTGTGTCTATTAAAAAATAAACCTTTTTAAAAATTAAATTTCAAACATCTTAAAATCTTTTAGACATGACGCCTTAAAGCCTTAAATGGTTTTTGCTTAAAAAAATTTAATGGTGGTTGGCTGGCTGGTTTATTGGTTGTTTGGTATGTCAAACAAACTAAAATCTTGTTGTAGAAAACAACTTTTTAACACCTATAGCCTTCTATATATAAAATCTGTTAGTTGTCTAAAAAACCCATACATCATTTATTGTTGTAGTTGTTTTTTTTTTTTAAGGCATCTAAACTCCTAAAAAAAGTGCGTAGTTGCTGCTGCAGTTTTTTTCCATTCATTAAAATTTTTAAACAAACATTTTAAAAACTCATTCCACTCCATTCATAAAATTAACAAAAAAAAAAAAAAAAATTAAAACGAACAAAATAAAACACCAAATAATTTTTAAAGATTTCATTCATTAAAATTTAATTTTTTTTATTTCTTTTATTTCAACAACTACGACAAAAATTAAACTTAAAAAAACCTGTAGACGTACGCCGCCTAATCCCACATAAAACAGCGAAATAAATATCAATGAATTAAAAAAAATTTTTTTTGTTAAGAAAAAAAAAATGACAAAAAAAAACTTAAAAAAAAAATCTGGTGGGTTTTATGTTTAAATCACTTATAATTAAGCCAGGTTGTTGTTTCTTTTTTTGTTTTATGTTCAATAAAAAAAATTTAAATATTTTTTTTTGCTTAAGGTGTTTTAAACAAATTTTATTACTTTAGTTTTATGGAATAAATAATTTTAGTTTTGTAATTTTTACCACAAAAATGCTGAGGATTTCTCTGGCAAACCAACAAATAGAAATTGAAATTCTGCAACACAAGGCTGAGCGTAATTCAATTAGTCTTGAGTTATAGAATAAAATTTCCATAGTGCCCCAATCTGGAGGTGGAAAGCTCGGTTCCAGCTTAGAGCCTGGGTGTTTTCTGCAGCCAAACTAAACATAATTTGGTTGTTTTGTTTGTTAAAAAAAATATTTTGCTAATTTTGATACTCGAAATGAAACGAAAGTTCCAGTGTTGAGAAGAACGCTAACGTATGAATGAATGTCTTTTATAAAAACATCTAAACAAAACAAAGTCAGTCAAGTTAGCTCCGAAAACTTAGGGCCTGCTCAGCTAAATGCTTGTAAATGACTATTTTTCCTGTCATTCCTTATAAAATTACTTCTAGCCAAGCACTTTTTTCTTGCTTTGGAAATCGTGTAAAAATTCACATGCTCACTTAAATTATCGTTCCAAAAAAAAAAAAAAAATCCAAACAGCTGTTGCTGGATTTTGTATTTCTTTTATCTAAAAAATAATAATTGAATTTAATCTCCAAAAAAAAGAACAATTTTGGTATTAAAAAAAGTAATTTTTTTTTTTTTTTGAAGATTAAATTCAATTATTATTTTTTAGATAACAGAAAAATTGTGCAAAAATTTTTTTTTCTTAAAAAAAATCTGTGCTAGCCTCTGCATTTTGTTTGAGGGAGGTCTGTCTCTCGAGTCGTCTGTTAATGCTTAAAGTTAAAGAAAAAAAATGTTTTTTTTTTGTTACTCTTAAGCAGCTTAAAAACAACTGGTAAACTGTCCGAGAAAATATGTTAGAAAAGCATAAAAAAGAAAAAAAAATCTTTATATTTATTTGTTTTACTATCTTTAGACAAATTGGCACCGTAAATGATTTTCCTCAAGCCAAAACATTAAAAACCCTCACAACATCAACTTCTATTCACTTACTTTTGTACTTAAAGTGAAGTAAAGTAAAGTAAAGTAAAGTAAAGTAAAGTACCTTAGCCAAGACGTCTAAGTGTCTCTAGTTTGTTAAGAACAAAAAAAAAATGATGAAATTCTTTTTAACAACGAACAAAACCAACTACACACATCACATGCTTAATTTAATGGCAACCAGGCCTGGAAAATTGTAAAAAACAACATTTTTTTTGTCTATATTTTACTCAAACTTAACTGCTGTTGGCTCAGCGCTGTTTGGACACAGAATGAGGGATATACTTTCTGTAGGAAACTGAGATAAAATTCAGCTCTTAACGAATACGATTAATACTTGAGGAAACTAAAATAATTTTAATTGGGTATTTCGTCAAGCCAACAGTATAAACTTTCATAAAGCAATTAGTACAAACTCTGTTACTATGGGCTATGATCGCACCGCGACCTTTAAGATCTATTGTGCAGAGCGCAAACTCTATTTCAGGGAGCGCTACCTGCAGGGTCTCACTGCACTGTAGACTACAGGGTTATGGCTTCATTAATAGTATCAACTGGCTTAGGTGACGGACTCTTCTTTTACTTTTTCTTCTTATTCTTTCCCCTACTTCCTTTCACTCCTCCATTTCCATTGCTAACCATCTTTCCTCTTATACTGGTATCACAAAGGGATCACGTCAGAGGACTCAAGTGAGTTTCTCCTGTTCAAAACGGAGTCTTGCGACTCTAATTGAAGGCCGTTAAGGCGCCACTTAAGCCAACCAGAGCCCCTTTCCCTCTGTTTTTCTTTATTCGGAACGCCAACAAGCAACCTAACCTAATCTAATCCCACCACGTTGTAAACGCAAACGCTAAAGTTATTGGTTTCTCGCAAACAAACTTAACTAATTCACTAATTAACACAGCCTTCTGTCACATATGTGTCACAATAGGATCATTCTGGCCTAAATGAGAAGGTGACTTGCTTCCGCTCTTAATTAGAATTCTATTTCTAATGTCGTTTATTATTGAAAAAAAGCACTATCTGGAAAAATAGTTTTTTCGATAATTTGAAAAAGCACTAAAAATGGTTTTAAAAGCGCCAAGTTGACAAAAGAATAACAACTATTCCGATTCTTCTGGCTATTTTCTGCAGATAAGCCAAATGATAAACATAAAATAAAAAAGAACTTTTGAAAAACAAATAATAATACCAACAACAACAACAATAATACAAGAGCTAAAAATGTTTAATTTTTAAAGCACGAAATAAAGAAAAAAATTATTATTTTTTAATTAAAAAAATATATAAAAATAAATTTATAAAATAAGACCTCAAGCTTAATAAAAAAGCCATTTTAATTAAAAAGAAAAAGGTTAAATAAACTAACAAATAAATTATTTTTTAAGGTTAAATTTCAAGAGTCCGAAATGTTTTTTTAAACAACAGAAAACCGAGAAACTTCTCTTTTTGTCTGCAGAAAACACCCAGAACCTAGACAGGAATCGAACCAAAGACCTCTAGATTGGTAGACCACATAAAACCGCTTCATTAATATCTGGGGGGTTACTCTCTATTGCGATGCGAAAGAAAAACCATTCGGATCTGTATGATTTTTACCTTGAGCTACGATACCTTTTCTTTCGCATCGCAATAGAGAGTAACCCCCTTGAAACAGATTTTGCTGTTAACATTTTGGAAAATTACAATGAATTTTCCAACTCTGTCTTTATATGTAGAAAAGTATTTACCTGAACAATTATAACATTTATTTTGTTGCTCTAGAGTACTAAACATTTACCAGTAGCCTGAGCAATGCTGTGCTAGGCTCAACATGTTGCATTTAGGAATTTCCCACAATATTGACTGGCATGTGAGAGGAGTTCTAAGTATTTCATTTCATTTAGTTGTTGCTATATTCTTTTTAAATCCTTAAGGGATTAGATGACATTGACAATGTTGGTTTATTACATTTTTATAACAACAAGAGTAGATTGATGGAAGCGAGTCAAGCCTGCCTTTGGCCATGTTGTTACAAAATTAGAAATTTTTTTCATTAATAAAAGAAAAATTAAATAAAATTTCTCAAAATTCAAAAAGTCGTTAATGCCAAATAAAGAAAAAGAAAATGCCTAAATTGGCAAAAGAAGCTGAAGCTACTCTAACATTTTTTGTGTGGGTGCAGTAGGTATGTGTGTGTAAACGCCTTGACAACCTTAAATTATTTTATGGCCTGTTGTAAATATTTACAATTTTTAATTGTGAAAAAGGTAAACCCAACATAAATCATGTTGTTTGTAGCTTAAGAGAAGAAAAAAAAAAAAAAAAGTCAAACGTGTTCGTACAGGGAACTGGCAGAATATTTAAAATAAAGAAATGTTGCCGCAACATTTTATGCCAAACAATTTACCTGAGATAAACATAAAACTTTAATGAAAATATTTGCAAAAAATAGAAATCTTGAGGGGCAGAACAACATTTAATAGCCTATAAGTTAAGCAGATATGCACGGCTTGAATGAAATTTCTAATTTATTTTTTTAAATCCGTCCCGGGCTACTCAAACGTGAAGGTAAATTTTAGCGTATTTTAAAGAGAAAAGTTAATGTATAAATGTCTCATTTTTCTAAGGACATGAAAAATACAATTTTACGTTATTTTAAGACGAATTATCATATACAACTTGGAAATTCCTTGAGACTGAAAAAGATAGGCAAATAGGTATCTCCAAAATTTAGTTTCAGGCCTTGAGGTATTTTTTTTAGTTTATAGGAAGAATGCAAAACCCCGTTTAGCAAGTGTTAGCTTGAAAGCAATACAAATGTGATGGCCTAATTTTTCTCCTAAATTTTCATTTTACTTTGTTAAACTTGATTTCAATAAAAATTAAAAAATTTTCCCTAAGATTTCATTGAAATCCGACAACTTTGAAATTTAGGAAATTAAATACTTAGGAAGCAGGGGATAATTCTGACAGTCGTATACGAGTGAAATATGACTCGAACGTGCGAGCTTTCGCTACCACTCGTTATCGATTAACTTGTAACGAAATTTCTAATGGGTGCGTTCATAAGACGTAACTGTTGTGTTCGTCTTAGAAATGCATAGTTGAGCAATTTCGCTGCTGCCATTTTTTCCATAAAAACTATTTTAGCTACCTAAACTCAACATGTTGTGTGCTGTGTCAACTAAATTTAAAACAACTCCTTCAACATCGGTCAAGAAAAAATCCATTAAAAATTCTGTATTATTCCTACTATTAGTTGAAGAAATTGATTGGTTAATTTGATTTTAATTATTTTATTATAATTTATTTTATCATTTTCTTTCCTCTTTTCTTTCAATTGCTTACATGTATCAGCTGTTCATTCAGTAGCATATTTATCAAACCGTTTCTAAGACGTAACAGTTGTGTAGCAGCTGATCTCACCCAATGAAAGTATTCTCAATTTTTTAAATTCAGAAAGTAAAAAACAAAAATAACTTGGAATGAATATCGCAAGTTTTGGGGGAATGAATACGATTTATTCACATGTTGTGTATATATATTTTTTTAAAGGTCAGCTGTCAAAAGTGTTTTAAAAAATTAAAAAAAAATTTAACAGCCGAAATTTATTTAAAAAAATTTTTTTTTAATATTTTTTTAAGATTAGAAGCCTGTTCAGACATACACTTTAATTGAGCATTTAGGCGTTTTGTGCAATTATCGCCTTTATTGAGCTCAATTTACTACATAAATTTCATTGAAACGTAATTAAAAACTGACATCAAAATCAAAATGCAACTCTTTGTTGTGCCCTTAAAAATCAGTATTAAAAGTTAGTTTATATGACCTTTTTCTTTTTAATTAAAATATCTATTTTATTAAGCTTGAGGTCTTATTTCCTCTAGCTTAATAAAATAGCCATTTTAATTGAAACAAAATAATTTTAAAAATAAGTGGCAGGTGAAATTGCCGGAAAGTACATTTTACTTTCCCTGAAGAAACACACTAAGCAAAGGAAAATTGAAATATTGAAGAATTAAATTAAACAAAAATTTTATTGTGATCTTAAGCTTGAAAAATATTTGTTACTATTTTCCTGCCTTTTCTTAACTTAGATCTTCAGGCGAACGCTTTGAATTTAATTTGCCCTGATCAAATAAAACTATATTTTTGTGTTTTTTTTCTACTTACCGGCTGGTCGATTATTACGTCGATTGCCTTCAGCTTCTTCAACAAGTAATGGTGAATGCTTGCGACTTTCAACGCCTCCTGATTGGCTTAAGCATATTAATGAAAATATTAAAATTTTTAAGGCTAAATTTATGAAAGACGAAGTGCAGGAGAAAAAATATTTTGCTGTTGTTGAAGGCGACGCTGAAAATGATGTTGGCGAGGAGCATGATGATAATAATGATGAGGATGCTGTTGTTGTTGTTGTTGCTAATGTTGATTTTAATTTTGTTGAGTTGTTATTGCAAAGATTTGTTTTAGTCGTTTGATTTGTAATTTTAGCCATTTTCTTGCGGTTTTTATTTTTATATTTTTTTTTTATTTCAATTAAAACACTTTTTTGGTTTTATTATAATTTTTTTAAAGACACGAGATTTTTTTTTATAAATTTTTATGTTTAAAAAGCTTCTAAAATCTTTAGGAAAATATATATTTTCTGATTGCGTTTTAAAGCACTAACAACTACAACAAAAACAAGAAAAGAAAAGAAAATTAAATAAAATTTAAAAGGAATTTATTAAATAAATGGAAATTTATAGATTAGATAACATGAAGAAAACATAACTGCTAAGAGATAGTTAGGTAGATGATGATTTTTTTTTTATTTCATATTTCTTTTATTTTATTTTATTTTATTAATTTTTTTTTAATTATTATTTTATAAGCTGCTGCTCTGCAGCAATTACACTTTTTGCTTCTTTTTTTTTTTTCTTTATTATTTTTTTAAACACTTCTATTTCTCGCTGTACTAGCTGTTGTTGTTGTTATAAAATATTTTTTATTTATTTTTACATTAATTTTATATTTATGCTGCTGCTGCTGTTGTTGAATTTAATTTTTGTTTTGAGTTTATTTTGCTCTTGTGCTCAAGATATTTTTTAAATTTCTTTTTAACGCGCGTTCTTGTTTAATTTATTTTATTTATATATTTTTTATTTTATTTTATTATATTTTGTTGTTGTTTGCTTGAAATAAACTTGCTTTTTTCTGTTGTTTTCTATATTTATTTTATTTTATTTTTTTTGCATTTTCTGTACACACGTTTTGTGTTATAGTTTCTTTTTTGGTATCTTATAGATACGGTTTTTATATGTTTTATTATTTATGTAAATTCGTTTTAAAGCTATTTTCTTTTCAACATTTTTAATAATTTTAATTTTTTGTTTTTTCATAAAAAAGGAAATTAATTTTTTTTTGTTAAAAATTTTTCTTAAAAAAAAAATTATTGCTGCTGTTGCGAGCAGGAGTAATGAGTAGGGTGTGTGTGTTGTATGTTGCGCGTTTCGGAAAATAATGTCCACACACGGTATCGGTCGTTGAATAAATAAACTAACCAGCTCACACACCAAAAACCAACAAAACACAAAAACAACAACAAATATAAATACTTTGCTGTTGTTGTTGTTGCTTTTGTATTTTAGAAAAACTCTTTACTTTGCGGTTTTTTTTTTGTTGTTTTCTGCTTAAAAGATATTGAGATACATTCATCTACTACTACTACCACCACCACTACTACTCTAGTATCCGTTCACTACATATTTCACAAAAACAAAAACAAAATAAATAAAATGAAAAAAATAAAAACAAAAATAAAAATACAAAAAAGAGGTTGTTTGGTTGTTGTCTGTTTTATAAAACTTTTTTTTTAGTTGCTTTTGCTCTCGTGCCAATTATACACCACACATTCGTATCTAAATGATTTTTTTTTTCTTTTTTTAGTCAGTCATATTACTACTAGGTAATCGTGAAATATACACACCAAAATGCTTAGAAAAGTCGTGCAAAATATTCAAAAAAAAAAACACTTTTTTAGAGCGTAATATTTTTCTTAACAGCTCAACAAACTCACTTTATTTTTATATTTTTTTACAATTTTACACTCTTTTTGTTCTTCCCAATAAAAGGAAATAAAAAAAATTAAATTGTATCTTTTTTTGCTTTTTAAAGCCACGAAAAAATATTGTTTTTGGTTTTTTTTTTCTTTAATTTTATTTATTTGCGCACGTTCACTTCTAATACTCGCTGCATACTGTAGATCACTAATTCAATCGCAAATATACGAAGCCTCGGAAAAATGTTGCTCAAAAGAGCAGGTCACAAAATGAATGCAGAAAACAAAACTGAAATGAAATTTTTTCTTGTGCCTCTACGCTCTTTGTTGCTTTTGTTTCTCAACACAACAGGTAGTTTAGCTGGCAACATTTGTTGCGTGTTTAGCAACAATGTTGTGCTCAAACGGTAGACCGGATATCCGTTTAGAAAACAATAACAGAAACATTTTATTGACTTTGTCTAAACACAAACACACAGAGCCAAACGCGCACACACACTTTTAAAGAATAACTTACACATGCTTACACACACAAACACATGCACTTACACATGATCCCACACACACACACACACACACACACACATACATACATACACTTCCCCTAATACGAATTTTACTACCTGGAACTAGAACACTAACCTGAAATGGCTTACAAGCATTTTTTATTATAAAATATTTCACATTTTTGTAAAGATTTGTGGCTTTCCTGTGCATTGCTCTACCTGGAACACCATTTTTGTTTTAGGTTCACTTTAATTTTAGAGGGTCTTTAGGTAAATACTAAAGGCCTGCACAAGCATACTTGAAAGTCACACATCACTACAAACGTGTGTAATATATTATAATAAAAAGTGCTTGTAAGCCCTTTCAAGTATGCCCTTTAGTACATACTCGTACGTATTTCAACTAACAACTTTTCATAATTTTTTTTTTTACTTTTAATGTTTGGTTGTCCTAGTTGCTGTTTTATTTACTTAAACAAATTTTGCTTTTTGATGTTGCTATTGTTGCTTTTATGTTTGTATATAAACCACTATTTTATGGTATTTAAATTGAAGCTAAGAAACCCACTAAAGAAATTAAACCCAATAAACATAAAAATGTGAACTAAAAAATCATAGCCATAGATTCCTAGCAAAAAAAAAATTACACATCAAGTCAACACATCATCTTAAAGGGGAGGTCATCTAAATTTGTAATCTACCGCCCAAATACTTAGAAGTTGCTTTGAATTATTTTTAAAAAATTATGAAATTTCCATTTTACCAATCCCCACTTTGGCGAGGTACCATTCCCCATTTGCCCAGGAAAATTCCTTACTTTAATCTGTAGTTTCTATACTTTCTGGAGGTGTTTTAACATTTTCTGAAAATTTTTTAGTTTTTATTTTATGATGCAAAACGGAAACTGCCAAAATCCTTGAGAACAACAGTACAAAGGTATATTGAAATTAAAAAAAAATTTAAAAATAGTCCAAAGTAACTTCTGAGTATTTTGGCGGTAGATTACAAATCTAGACAGTCTCCACTTTAAAATGATACGTGTCTCATCCCACAATCTTTATAGGTTCGTCTGAAAGTCACAAAAGTCTCTCAGAGCAACACCACTGGGGTATATGGAAATTTCAAAAAAAAAATTTTTTTAAATAGTCCAAAGTAACTTCTGAGTATTTTGGCGGTAGATTACAAATCTAGACAGTCTCCACTTTAAAATGATACGTGTCTCATCCCACAATCTTTATAGGTTCGTCTGAAAGTCACTAAAATCTCTCAGAGCAACACCACTGGGGTATATGGAAATTTCAAAAAAAAAATTTTTTTAAATAGTCCAAAGTAACTTCTGAGTATTTTGGCGGTAGATTACAAATCTAGACAGTCTCCACTTTAAAATGATACGTGTCTCATCCCACAATCTTTATAGGTTCGTCTGAAAGTCACTAAAATCTCTCAGAGCAACACCACTGGGGTATATGGAAATTTCAAAAAAAAAATTTTTTTAAATAGTCCAAAGTAACTTCTGAGTATTTTGGCGGTAGATTACAAATCTAGACGACCTCTCCTTTAAAATGATATACGAGTATGTCCTATCCCGTTATCTTCTTGAGCAGTGCACGTATTAATGAATATTTGTACCCATATATGCCATAAATACTGAACAAATATTTACAAATACCAAAAAACGTAACGGGTTACGTTAAAACATATTTAATTCATATTTTTCTTCACTCACTTCAATAATTACAGTCACATCTTTTTTCACTTTGACATTAAGGCGACATTGCAGGCACTGAGTGCTTTTTTGAAATGATCGCAAGTGGTGTGGGATTGCACACACTGATGAGACTAGCATCTAATAATGGGGTTCACCAGCTCATAGTTTTTTTGTCAACTATCTCGACTGCATTTTTAGCTGATGATAAATTCAACTCTATACACCAAAGTTTTTTCTCAGCATATGTTTGCTGGGTTACTTGTAATGTAAAGGTGTGAAAATGCCTAAATGATTTGAATTTAACACTTTGTAAAATACGCATACACACGCATGCAGCATGAAACGAGAGTTACATTTTTGTCGTATTATTCTGATTTATTTACTTCTAACACCTTTTTTTCAACTACTCTGGATGTTGTTGTTGTTGTTGTTGTTGTTGTTGTTGTTGTTGTTGTTGCGTGTCTATCTACAGTTTGAAACATTTTCAATTTTTTTTTCTTTTCATTAATTCTGTTCGTGATCTTTCATCTCATTTAACAAATAAACAATTGCTTTTAAAAAATCTTTTCCTCTAAACATTTTTATCAAATGTCTTAGGATCTGTTTAATTCTTTTATTGTTGGTGTTTTTGTAGCACCTTAGCTTATTTGATTTATTGTGCTTGCGATAATGTGAAACTCATTGAAATGTCAATAGTCATGTTTAATAATAATCTGTTCAGATTATCTTGAGATAATGCTACATGCAACATCTAAACAACAGCAAGAATTGTGTGAACACTTTGTCCTACCTATTCCCTCTTCCTCTCTCTTTCTCTCATTGGCTCACTCTCTCTTTAACATTAGGAATTAATTAAAATATTTTAGTTTTAATTAATTTATTTTATTAATTCTGTCTTAATATTTTTATTTATTTATTTATTTGCACTTTAGTTTAATAGCGATTTTAATCCGTGTTATTGACATGTTTATCTCTCAGACAGCATCGTTTGCTTATTGTATTTTAAATCTCCTCAAGGTGGCTGTGGTCCAGGCAAAGACCAGGTTAAGCTTATAATCAAGTGTGATTGAAATTTAAATATTAAAATGTTGCTTTAATCCAGTATAAGTGAAATACGTTTTTTTAGCATTAAAAATTAATTTTCAGCAGCTCGGCTCCTTTAACAAGGAGTTTTTTTTTATAGTTTAAATTTGCAGTGAAGTGATTTGGAAAGCAATAGCTTGAAAAGTGAAAAAAATTCATATTTTTTTCAAGTGCAAAATGGTATTATGCGATTATAAAATCTGGTCGTTAGGCTGTTACTTAATTTTTTCTCACTACATATTGATAAATTCAAGTTATAGTGGCTTCACTGTACTTTACTACACAGTTGCTGGAGAGCCTATGATTATAATGGGAAATTGTGAATGATTAGAACTTGAACTAAGAGGCAGCAAGTCATAGTGGCCAGAATAGACTAACAAAGTTTACGTTTTATTCCATTATTTTTTTGTCCAAGTTTATAATTGTTTTTGTTTCAAATTTTGCTTCTGTTAAGGTTCGCTAAGAAAATAATTTTTTTCTATCACGCAAATATTAATTGCGTGTTTTGTTTTACGAATTCTGTCATGGATTCTATTTCAGTTAAAAAATTAAATCTTTTTATTAATTTCGTAATTGATTCTTGGTTTGATTCTTAGTTTTTTTTTCTAAGAATTTAATTAATTAAATTTAAATATTTGAGTAATTTAATTAAATTTTTAATTGTATTTCAATTAAATTTTAAATGAATGAATTACTATTTGAACTTAATCAAATAAATTTTTAATACAATTTCAATTGCATGAATTACTTTTTAGCTTAATCCAATTAGATTTGTAATTGAATAAATTAAACATTTATTTGGATTTTAATTAAATTTTAAATCCATTTTTTAATCAATTCAATTAAATTTTTAATATTAAATTTTTTTTTCCATAAATTTAACTAATTTTTACTAGAATCAATTAAATTTTTAATTGTCTTAAATAAATGTTTAATTTAATTTCAATGAAATTCTTAATTTTACTACAATTAAATTTTTTATCAATTCAATTTTAATGGCATGAATTACTTTTTAACTTAATCCAATTACATTTGTAATTGAATAAATTAAATATTTATTTGAGTTTTAATTAAATTTTGAGTCTTTTTTTAAATAATTTTTTAGCTAAATTTTTATTTACATAAATTAAAATTTCAATTGAACAGATTTTTACTTGAATCAAGTAAATTTTAATTGTTTTGATTAAATTTTTAATTGAAGTTTGAGTCTTTTTTTCAAATAATTTTTAGCAAAATTTTTATTTACATAAATTAAAATTTCAATTGAACAGATTTTTACTTGAATTAAGTAAATTTTAATTGTTATGATTAAATTTTTAATTAAATGAATCAAATTTTTAATCGAATTAATTAAATATTTAATTTTATTTCAATGAAATTTTTAATATTATTTCAATTCAATTTTAATGGCATGAATTACTATTTAAACTAAATCAATTAAATTTTTAATTGAATAATTAAATTTTTAATTGCTTTTTTAGTAAATTTTGCAATTGAATCAATTAAATCTTTTTTATAATATTTTTAGTTTTTATTAATAAAATATTCAATTTGTCTATTTTCAAAGAAAACATTACAATTTATTCACTTTTTGTACAGCATAAAAAAAAAATTAAATATTTTGCTGTCACACTATATTGTCTCCAGCCACATTTGCTTCTGTTTTATTAAAATCTTTTCCAACAATAAATTTTATTAAAACCTTTTAAACAGTTTGCTTCCGCTTCATTTGATTTTAAATTTATTTTTATTTAATTGAATTTAATTTTTATAAATTTCTATTTAATGGCCCAGTTCTTTGCATGCCTAATAAATGTTTTGTTTTGTATAATTTGTTTTTGAAGCTGAAAAAAAAATTAGTTAAAAAAGAATAAAATCACTATAAGGTCATTTCTTTCCCCCAGGCCTGCTAGTCTGTTTACAACGCATCCTGAAATTAATTTAGTATCAACAAACACACGCACGCAGTCATCTCTGAATGACTAGTGGTATCTAATCGAGAAAATAAAATTTTTTTTAAATAGGCAGACAAAACACACGCATAAACAAACATGTAAACGCTTTTTTTTAAATCATGTTTCGAGATAAAAAAAAAATTTTTTTTATCAAATTTTATTTTGATTTTGTTGGCATTTAAAAAGCCACTTAATTACGATTATCAACAAATATTGGGGGCGTGTAAAATAATTTGTTGTTTTTCACACACGATTAAATACATTTTGATATGTTGCTGCTGGCGGCCAACACAACCATTTCAACATCAAATTTTAACAGTGACAATAACAGCAACAGCAACAGCAACCCAATAAATATTGAATTGTAAATAAATTAAGACAAAAGAAGAAACATGAAACTAAAAAAAAACACATTAAGAAAATTAAAATGTATAAATCGCAGTTGGTTGAAAGTTTAGCTTTTTAAGAGCCTGTTATGTGCTAAAGTTAGCTGCTGAAGATGAAAAGTTTCTTCAAGACTAAGTAAATCACACCACCCAAGATCCCTTCTCTGTTACGTATTCTTTTTATGATTTCTCTGCGGTTTAGCTTCCAAATTTATCTATTTTTGCTTAATAAAAACAAAAAACAAAATAATTTTTTTTTATTAATTACTCATTGTGGTTTTTAAAAAATTAAGTTTTTATTAACGGTTTTATTTTGTTTAATTTCTGTTTTATGTCTTTAGCAAATTAATATGCGACTTTTTTTTGCTGTCAAAATTTTAACAAAGACTTTTTGCTGTCAATTAACTTATAAAAAATAATTGCGTGAAAGTTAGATATTTTTTGACTGGAGCAGAAAGCAGCTTAATATTATTCGGTGCAAGAATTATTAAGCGACATTGTCCCTCACTGTGTCCTGTATACTTAATAAAAGTTAAACCCTAAATAAATGTTCAAGCACAATTTTGTAATCTAGAGAAATAATTGAAACTATTCGAATACAAATTTATGTTGTTGCAAGACTTGTTAAGCGACCATGTCCTTTATTATGTCTTCTATAAGGCTTCATTAACAATATATATTTTTGTTAGCTTGCTATTAGTAAAGTTTAAAGCAAAACAAATTATAAATTTTTATTGTTACACGACTGATTAAACGACATTGTACTTCACTGTGTCCTATATAAAGACATTTTCCTATCAATAAAATATAAAATAAAAAATAATTACGTGGAAGATAGATATTTCTTGCCTAGAAAGTTTTTTTTTTAAACAACACAAATTTTGCGCAGCTTGTCTTACCATTAAAGTGGCTTCAAAGTTGCGATTTTTAAAATATTCAGAAAAAAAAAAGAACGACAAGTAGCAAAAGTCTTCAAACTAAAGTATAAAATGCCTAAGTTTCTTCTGCTTGGCAAATGTATATTAAAAAGCTAACAAAATGAAGGGCAGTGTCTTTTAAAGTGTCGTTTGTAATGTGACATGGCTTTTGTTTAAGTCAAAAGGTGACTTTCTTATAAAATGATTAAAGTCATCTTGTTATCAAATACATTGAAAAGCCAGCAATATTTTTATAGAGGACATAGTGAAAGATCATGTCGTTTAATATGTCTTGCATCAGTTTTTTTATTTTCTTTTTGTGAGTTTTTGTTTTTCAATAATTTATTATTTTCATTTTGTAATTTCCATAATAAAAAAAATCACCCTCTAGTTAAATATAGAAAAATATATATCGACCCAAATTGAATAAAAATATCTCACACTTTAAAAGTTATTGTCTGTTTTTTTTTTTTTATATAAATAAAAAGTCAAACGCCTTAAAATATTAACAAAATATTATGACTGGGCCTTCATATTTTGTTTTTCAAGTCATAAATTTGTCTGGAAGGTTTTTTTTTTTTTGTTCAATAAAACGAATGCTTAATAATTTTCTATAGATTTTTAATGGTTGATTCGTTAGCGAAAATGTGTTCAATTTTATGAATTTTATCAAAAAGAAAAATATTTTTTTCTTAAAAATTGTTAAATCTTAGGACAGTAAGAAAAAACAAGCACATTTGTCATGTTGTTTTATTAATAATATTCAATAAATTGTTGTTGTGTCATTTTTATACAAAAGTATTGCAGCAACACGACTATTTCTTGTGAGTGTGTATGTGTGTTTGTATTTGAAATTGAATTGAACATTTTTAAAATCCATAAAATCATCTGAGAGAGATAATGAAAATGTTGTTTGTTTGCAAATAATTTTTGCTAACAAACTTGCTTAAATTATGTTGCGAGCACTTTTTTATATCAATTGATGTCTCATTTCTTTGATGGTGATCTCCTTCTCTTTTGTACTCTCTATGCTCATCATAAAGATTGAGTTGAGCTGTCCTGGATTATGAGAAGTTTATTTATATTTATGTGTCTGCTTGTCTCTCTTCTCACTCTGTTCTTGCATTTGTCTGCCGGTTGGCTTTATGCTTGTGGGCTTTTTTCTTTTTTTTGTTGTATTCCATCCCTGCAAATTTAAACAAAATACGCTAGTGGAGAATATTTATTTATATTTCTTTTTCATTTTTAACTTTTTAAAAATAGAAAATATCATTTTCTAATTTTCCTTTTTATTTATGCGAGTGTAAGAGTTTGTTGTTCATGGCTGGAAATGGGCTATTATTTACTTTGTTGTTGCGTCTGCTGGAATTATACTCATATTTTTATAAAATTACAAAATTTTTTTATATATAAAACCAAACAATTTTCAGCTCCTTTTGCAGGAAACACATTTTCAATTTTTATTCTTTTCTTTCTCTGGATTACAGCCTGATTACATGCATGCATATTTCTTTGATTTATTAATTCATCTATTTCCAACATGCAACAACTGCATACACACACACACACATGCACAAATTAATATTACAAAATTGCCAAGTTGTTTGTTAACACTTAACAAATGCAAGACCAAGATTTGATTCTGTTTTATTGGCTGTTTTAGAGAAAGAATTTTAAAGAAAGAAATCGTTTTTGTGGTCACATTGAAACTTAATCATTTTACTGGCAAAGCAACTCTGTAGTAACCCTCTTGAATGTTCAGAATTAAATTTTTAATTGAAATGTAATTGAAGTTCATTTAAAAATTTAAGAGAATTTTAAGAAAATTTTTAGAAAATTTTTAGTTAAATTTTGATTTAATATGTAATTCAATTGATTTTTTACTTCATTCAATAAAATCTGTATTTCAATCTTAATTAATTAATTTTTTTTATTTAAATTATTTTTTAAATTGAATTTTTGACTGAATTTTTACTTAATTTTTAATAGCGTTGTATTTAAATTTTTGTTTAAATTATTATTAAATCAATTAAATTTTTAATTAAAAATTTAATTTCAATTAAACTGTGCATTAGATTTTAATTAAATTTGTATTCGAATTTTTTACTAGACTTTTAATTAAATTGTGAGTCAAAATTCAGATTTAATATTTAATTAAATATATTTTTTTTGCTTGATTCAAAAAAATTTATATTTAAATCTATTAAATTTTTAATTAAATTTTAATTATTTTTTTTAATAAATTTTTTTAAATTAAATTTTTGTTTGATTTTTTGCTTAATTTTTAATAGCTTTTTAATTAAATTTTTGATTAAATTTTAATTATTTTTTTAATAAATTTTTTTAAATTAAATTTTTGTGTGATTTTTTGCTTAATTTTTAATAGCTTTTTAATTAAATTTTTGATTAAATTTTAATTATTTTTTTTAATAAATTTTTTTTAAATTAAATTTTTGTGTGATTTTTTGCTTAATTTTTAATAGCTTTTTAATTAAATTTTTGATTAAATTATTATTAAGTCAATTAATTTTTAATTGAACTATAGTTAAATTTTATTTAAATTTGTATTAAAATTTTTTTTGCTAGAATTTTTATTTAATATTTAAATTGATTGACTTTTTAATTGCTTTAATGAAATATGTGTTTAAATCTAATCAAGTTAAAATTTTTTATTAAATTAAAAATTTTTTAATTAAGTTTTTGATTGAATTTTTATTTATTAAATTATTTTATTTTTTGTTAAATTAATTTTATTTTTATTAAATTTTTAATTGAAATTTTACTTAATATTTAATTGCATTTTAATTGAATTTTTTATTAAATTATTATTAGATCCATTAAATTTTGAATTGAATTTTAAATGAGTTTCAATAAATTTTTTATCTTATTTTATTCATTTAAATTTTTAATTGAATTTTTCATATCATTTCATTAATTTTTTTTTAAATTAAATGCTGATTTGTTTCAATTGAATTGCTTCAGAGAGCTAAGTCGAAATACATAGCTTCCTGTGCGCGCCTTCAACTGTAGCTTCTTCAATAGCAGAAAATTTATTATCTGTATTAGAGGTCCTATTTAATTGAGTTTAGTTTCTGCTCTCCGCCAAAATGCTGAAACCAACTTAAAAAATATTCGCACGCAAAAGCTGAACTGTTTTCAATTATTTTTAGTATTTTGCTGTTGATTATTTTTTTGTAATTAAATTTAAATTGTTGTACTTGATTACAAAATGACTGGTGAAACAACATTATTTTTCCCATTTTTTTCAAACTTACAATGACTACTTTTTTTATTACGAATTTTTTTCCTTTCCCATAGTTGCAAAATTAAGGAGAATTTTTATTTACAATAGGAGAAAACGTCAACAATTCCCTAGTAATTTTCTAAATATCAAATGTTTTTTTGAAGCATAATGATCCCTGGCAGATAACTGGCTGATATATGAAATTTCGATTTTCTATAAAGAAAACCTGCTTTCAAATGTGTGCAATTTTCCTAATACTTCTTTCATGTGATATTTTTTTTCGTTATTTTCTTTAAGATTTGATCTCTGTGTCTACGCGGTATGTATTTTGTTGTTGCCGCCATGTCTCATGTCAGATTGCTTATTCGTGTGACAATTTTTTTTTTTGCCGTTCTTTCTTTTTTTTTTTTTCTTGGCGTGTACACTTGTGCACCACATAAAATACAGGAAAATACTTTAAAAACCACAAAAAAAAAAAAACGACCAACATAAAAAATAAATTTAAATAAAAAAAAAATTCAAATTGTGATTCACCTATCTGGCGGTGCAAAAAAAAATGTGACCGATGTTTGTAAATTAACACACATGTGAAAACAGAGAAAGAATATTTATTTTTTTATGTTAAAAAAAAATCATAGAATTTTATAAATATTTACTGTATTTGTGTATGACAACAACAACAAAAAGAAAAACATTAAAAAAATATATTTTTTTTAATTTAAAATTTGGTTGCTTGGTTGTCTTATTTTTAAATGTGAGCAGAAGGAGAGCAAGCCAGCCACTGCTGCCATTTTTTTTTTATTTTTTTTTTTTTTTTAGCAGAGATCAATTTTATTTGACAATGAATGATTTTTTTGACTGTAACATCTTTCCAACACTTCAGGCCCAGCTGACGGAGGAAGGCTACTTTGAATAGTCACTTGTCCAAATGCCTATAAATTTCGTTATCATAATCAATTTCATTTAATTTTTTTTGGCCTAAAGTTACCACTGAAAACGTGTTTATAATCAACTCTTGTTCAAAAATTTTAAATAAAAATATAAAAACTGTTGTCTTTTTCTTCAAAGTCTATTTTAATAGTCAAAAGAAGAACCAAGTTCATGCAAGCTCGTTTTCAATTACATGCTTGACTAAAACAAAAATTTGTTTTGGTGTGTGTTAGCATTTAAGATTAAAATTTTTTGTTACATAAAGAATTCTCAACTAATTATTTTTTTTTAAATAATTTGCAACAACAAACATTTTCATCGTCTCTTCATAATAATTTTGTAAAAGAAAATATTTCTTTTCTTTTTCCGAAGTAAGAAAAGTTCTGTAAAAATGTTATTTTTTAAAGCAAAATAAATAAATAAATCAATCAATCAATCAAAAAGAAAAACTGATACTTTTGCTGAAAACTGTAACTGCTTTGTTGTTGCATTTTTTAAATGTCTTGAAAGCGTAAACATAAAATAAAAATTATTTTCACTCACAAATTTTTTTCTCTTTAACGTGGTGGATCAAGAAAAAAGTTCACGGCTAATATTTAATAAATAGAAAATGTGTATCATACCTCATTAACGAACACCACAACAACATCAACACCTTTTTGATAATGACGCTTGAACTCGTGAGTCTGGTGTTCAATATTGTGGCTGTTGTTGTAAGCGAGCATTTGTTACAATAGACGTATGAAAAGATCACTCCTTAACAACATCCATCGTTAAACTGATGATGATCGTTATGAATAGAAAGATGTTGGTTGATTGTTGATATTTTTAGTTTAGCTTTTGATGTTGCTGATGCGAACGAGGAAACACTGATGCCAGTTAGACTCGCCCAATTTGTTAAAGATGAAAAGTATCACAAGAAAAAAACACTGCAACAGCAAACAACAGGGGCAAAATGTAAAAAAAAAAAAAAAAAACTTAAACGTAACAAATCATTTACATCCATACCCTTTTCAAAAGCATTTTGGTCATAAAATGTTACTTGTTGTCGATGGGCCACTGTCAGTCAGTCAGTCAGTCAATTCAACCAGCTAGCCACTAACAACACACTTTAAGTTCTCCACAAATAATCATTTCAACAAGAATGTTGTAATACAAAAATTAAATAAATTACAACAACAGCAGCAGCAGCAGTAGAATTAGAAAAAAAGAAATAATTTTAAGGAAATCAGTTTCTTTTTTTTCTATTTATTTATTTACCAACCAAACACTCGCAATATAAAAACATAAAAGTTTTTTTTTCTTTATTTCACTCCACAATCTTGTGAATTTTAGCGGTAACAAACGATGTATTGCAGAACGCAACTAGATTCTCAATATCAACAAAATAAACATTTAAACACACAATACATAAACGCCTATTTACAGTGGAGCAAAAATTAAAAATAGTCTAGCAATTTTTTTAATATAAAATTATTTATTTTTTTAATTTTAAAATTGTCTAGAAATGTTTTTAATAAAGAAAAATTTTTATAATAAAAAAATTAAAAAAAAATTTAGACAACCTAATCCCAAATTTTTTTGTAAAGAAAATGTTTTTTGTATATTTTTTTAATTAAAAAAAAATTTATAAAAAAAAATTTTATATAAACCACATTTTTTTTCTAGACAACCTGATCCCAAATTTTTTTTGTATAAAAAAAAAATGTTTTTTTTTTATTTATTTTTATAAAAAAAAGTTTGTAGTTTTTAATAAAAAAAAATTTCATAAAAAAATATTTTTATTAAAAATAGTGGAAAAATTTTTTTTAACAAAAAAAATTTTTTTTTTAATAAAAAATATTTATTTTTTAAATTTAAAAATTTTCTAAAAATGTTTTTAATAAAAAAAATTCTTATAAAAAAATTTCTAGACAACCTAATCAAAAATTAAAAAAAAAAAATGTTTTGTATTTATTTATTTATATTTATGTATTTTTTTAACTTTTTTATAAAGAAAATTTTTTTAAAAAAATTCTGGACAATCTAATCCCAAATCGACACATCCGATATCGAATAAAATCGATTCTCTTTTTGTAATTTTTTTTCATAAAAAAATTGTTTTTTACAAAAAAAATTTGGCATTAGATTGTCCAGAAATTTTTTATAAAAAAAAAAAAAAATAAATAAAAAACATTTCAAAGTAAAGTTTGGTCGACTTCAAGCTTGAAAACACTTTTCTTTGAAATTAATAATATTCATAAGGTCGAAAAAAGTATTAAAGTTAAATATAAATAAAAAAAAAATGGGCTTAGATGTCAAGAAATTTAAAAAAAAAAAATCCGACCTAAATTTAATTTAATTTAATTTAAAAATTTCGTTAGAACTTGCTCGATAGCAAGATAGTTGACTGGGTCTCTATTTATTTGTATTACAAGCTGCTTTCTTAGCTCCTAGATAGTCAATTAATTGAAATTAATAAAAAAATTTAATGTTCTAAATGAAATGTTGGGATTCTAACTGATAGAAATTAGGCCGCCATGCAAACCAAAATTTAAGAAATAGTTTTATTGCTAATATTGTTTGTTGACTAAAAATTTCTAATTAATTTTCCCACTGTGCGTTGAGAGTTGAACCAATAATCTTTACAACAGCATTTGCTGGTTTAGCAACATTTAGGAATCAGATCATGTGTGCATGAATGCTTTTCTTCTGTAAAAGCCTGTAATGCGGGTACCATGTTTTCCCTTACAGGGTGAGCAAACATTAGTCACACAATTTCAATTTTAATTTTTTTTTATTTTTTTTTTTAAAGAATTTCTTTTTTATCATTACAAAATGATTTAATTTCTTTTGTTGTGCTCATGAAACTCCTCAAGAAATCTACTTTGTTATTTGCAGTTGATTTTTCCTCCCTCGAACTTAAAAAAAATCTAAATAATTTTTAACCAACCATGGCCTTTGTTACATTCCCTGCTGCTCAGGCAGCTCACCAGGAAAAGCGATGCTGCCACATTTCGCTGTATTCTGAGCAGCTCATCAGGACTCGGTTTTGTTAAATTTTTATGCTGTTAAATAGAATTGAATCCTCCTTAGTCTATTTTCAAAACTTAAAAATATTTTCTGTCACATTTCTCTGCCACTCAGGCAGCTCTCAGGGAAAGTCTTTCATTATAATTGAAGCTATAAAATTATTCTAGATAGTGAAAGAAAACAATTAAATTCTATTAAAACAATTTTATAACATTTGGCTGGTGTGTAAGCAGCTCATCAGAATGCTGAGCTTTCCTCGTTAGTGTATTGCATAACTTGAAAATATTTTGCACTGCAGCATACATTTTTTACTGATTTATTCATCGCACAACTTTCCAATTTAAAAGTTTTAAAACGTATTATACTCGTCTATTTAAAATCATTTGTCACTCTGTGGTATGTTCGTTTACCAAACATGCTTCTCATTTAGGATCAATTGTATCCACGTATGATGTACGAGAATGGCTCTGGGTAGAGAATGTATGTACCACCCGATCAGAAGCTGTGCATGTTGTAATTTGTGGTCTATTTAAAATAGCAAATAAAAAAAGGGAGAAAATCAACTGCTGCTTGCTGTTTTGCTAATGCCGCTGCTGAAGATTGTTGTCGTTTGTTAGCCTGCTTGCCTGCCTGCTGCTGTTTGTGCTTGTGGCTGTTGCAACACGCTCTGTTGGATACAAATGATGTGTTTGCCGCAATATTTTGGCTGGCCATTATATACGAGTATAGCGCACAGCTTTTGAGTGTTTCGACTCAGTATGTTTGCTCATTTATGCCGTATGAGTTAAAAGTAAGTGTGTGTGTGTTGATTTTCATCATTATTATTATTTATTTCAAAGAGATTTTGTTGTTGTTGTTGTTGTTATTCTTGTTATTTTACTATAATGTTGCTTCTATGTTGCGATCAATTTGTGTTTACATGCAAATTAATTGGCGGCAACAATTAAAAATTGTCGACCAATTCTTTGCCATGTTGTTTGTACCCCAACGTACACATTTATTAAAAACTATATACGAGGGTCAGCTAAATAGTTGTCTTGTAAAGTGTATAAAAAAATCTGCTGAAAAGATTTTGGATGTGATTAGATATTTAACCCTTGATTAGCCAGAGTGGTAGCTCTCAGCACCTGTTGGTGTTTGCTGTTGGATTTTGTAACCTTTTTGTGAAAAGTGTACAAAAATCACAGAAAATTTTGATATATTTTAAATGGATTGTACTTTTGGCTGATTACTTTACTTTATTTAAAAAAATCTTAGAAATATTTAAAAAGAAAACTTTAATTAAAAAAAAAAAAAAAAAAACTAAAGTTCATGTGCGTATGGTCGGTTTTTACCCAGAGTTCGTTAAGAAACTAAACAAAACGAATGCAAACGTTTCGTTTTGTAGTTTCCCATAAGAATACTCTAAAAAACTACAAAACGTAACGTTTTGCATTCATTTTGTTGAGTTTCTTTTGCGAACTCTGATGTTACCAGAAGATTAACAATAGAGTCGTTCTCGTGACGAAAAAAAAAATATATGGCAAAGACGCGGCTACATATTTTATATTTTTTTGACCTCAATTCGACTGCCTAAACTATACTCTCTCAAGATACTGCTAAGATGCTCTCACTGCATAACGTAATTGTGTTCATATGAGTCCTAAATCTTGAACAGTGAATTTATGGACTGGAAAAAATTTTTTTAAGGTACCAGTTACTTAAAGCTCAATAGTATTGATAAAGAAAACAAAGACAATATGCCTGCCAATATGGCTAAAGTTGTTTTCAGACTACCCTCGTATATCTATTACTCATACTCAATTAGCTGTTTACATAGAAAGTTAGAATATGATCAAAAGGGAAATTGTTTAGCGTTTTACAACAAATTAGTGTTGAGTTGTTGTAGTTGCTTTTCAATTTATTTAAAGAAATTGTTATGGCTGTTTTCCTCTTTTATTTATTTTGCTTTGACAGTTGAGGAAGCATGATAAAATTAATAACAATAACAATAACAATAACAACAATAAGAATTAATTAGTGAAAACAAACAAGATAAAACAAGTAATAACTTAAAACATTTTACAGATTTCTGGTTACAGTTTTCTTTTTTTTTGCAATTCAATTGCACTCAAATTGAAAAATGTTACGTTTATTAACAAGAGAAAGAAAAATACACACAATTTTGTTGGTTTTCAAAATCGAAAACTGCATTAATGATTGGCGTCTGCTAACGAGCTTTAACAAGTAACATCAAAAGGGTGTAGCAAAATTCTAATATTTTTTGCATGATCATGGCAATTTCGCTGCTGTCAGAAAAGAGAATAAAAAAAATTTTTTTTTTTTATGAAACAACGTTAGCCAAGTTAAAAGCAAAATATTATAAGAGTCGTTTCTTCCTAATGGAGCACCAACGGCCATATGGTTTATATTATCATGAAGCTTAACTCCTATATGTCTACAGCAAGCATGTCAATCAGTTGCCTAAGTGGCTCAAATTCGACTACGACAATGACACCCGTAATGTGGCTGGATATTTTATAAAATAATAGGCCTGCCGGTTATGTATTTTACATTAGCTTGTCGAAAATAAAAAAGGAAAAATTAAAATTTAGACCTTTTTTTTATTAAAAACGGGTAGCTTATTAAGCTTAAGGTCGTATTATATAAATTCGCTATAACTTTTTTTTTAATTTAAGTAAAGAAACACAGTACAATTAGAAATCTGAGAAATCAACCCTTCATGTAACCTACACCCCTGGCTTGCAAATTAAAAAACAGTTAAAAAATTGTTTTTTTTTTTTATATAAAAAAAAAAAAATAAATAATTGTCATGAGTGCTTGTTGGTTGTCTAACTCTTAGACCAATAAAAAAAAAATATTGCATACACGCTTTTCTAAATCTTTTTTTTATATATTTAATTTGCAAATGTCCCCTTTTCCTCTGGTTAGTAAACGCAACCCAACCATTTCCATTTTTAATTTTAAAAATTGAAGACAGTTACAGTTTCAGTCAGTCTTGCTTTCAATCATTCACAGGTTTAAGTTTTTTTTATTTCTTTTTTTCTTAATGGTTAAACTCAAACAACTTAATTTTAATAACAAAATAAAATTTTTTTTTTAGTTGTATTACATGCCCGTTTTGTTTTAATTTACCATAACTACGTTTATTGTCATTTGTTAACAACAAAGTTTATTTAAAAACAAATTAAACACTTTTTAATGGGAATCTTGATGTGATTTTTATTAGTTTACGACGTACAAAATGACAATTTTTTTTTTTTTTTTTTTTTTTTTTTTTTTTTTTTTTTTTTTTTTTTTTTTTTTTGTAAATTTTATTTCATATTCAAATATGAATTGGCTTGGTTTTTTTTTTTATTTAATTAATTAACTGATAATAATATTTAGCCTAAGGCGCTAAATCAGCTAATTTTATGGGAAGCACCAGCAGAAAAAACTTCCATTCAATCTGAATGTTAATAGATAAACAACAACAAGTTGATCACAGAATTACAAATATTTATTGAGGCCAATTCATTCATTAAAGCAGTTTTATATTTCTTTTTCCCTCTCTATTTTTTTTTTTTTTTTTTTCTAATTTTATGTAAATATTTAAATAGTCTTACGAGGCCGATTCCAAAATTGTCATGTGAAGTAAGTAAAAACAGAGAAAAGTTTGAATATAAAATTATTTAATCAGGATACTCAGCAGTACTTTCTTTACTCTTATTCTCAATTTTCCATCTCTGGTGGGGGGGTAGTAATAAAAATTTTTACTTATTCAGTCTTTATTCTGATACTTTTTGTATGCGGTAATTAAGCACTGAATGCCTGTAAGACACTCTACCGTCACAGTGAATATAGATGTTCAAGTTCCTCTCTTATGGCTTGTATTTCGAACTGAAAAACTGAGTTCTCTCGACCAAAACTGCTAAATAAGATTCTGATAGGTTTGAATGCTCCAACACCCTCAACTGTTTTCCAGGTGTTAGATTTTCGATATCGAATGAAATTTCCATTCCGTTAAGATGCTCTATATCTCTATCTGTCTTCTTATTTATTGCCTTTCCTTTCACTCTTCTATTTCTAGTGCTATCCTTCTTCACTTCCTCCTATACAGGTATCGCAAAGGGACCACATCAGCGAACTCAAGTGAGCCCAGCATCTGTCTTCTTATTTGGGCGCCCTGTGTAACCTAACCTAATCTAACCTAACGCTCTGCTGTCAGAGTGAACGTAGATGTTCAATTACCTCTATGGCTGGTATTTCGGCCGGAAAAACTTAATTCTCTAGATCAAAACTGCTAAAAAAAACTTTACTTGAAATTTTGTTGAAACAATCCTGCTCCAACACATTCAAGCGTTTTCCAGCCATGCTTGTGACTGTGTTTTCCACGCGCAGACTACGAACTGCCCTTCAACTCATACAGCCTTGAATGCATATCTAGGTACCCGCAAGTACATGCTCTGGAGTTCTGGATTTTTCTAACTTTGTAACACAGATTTCTCTCTTTAACTTATCGGAGCTAAGCTAAATTACTTTTTGCGATATCTCAATGGCTCGGAATGAATCATTAGAGCTGCTCTTTCAACGCTTATTTTAAATAAATCTGTTTACACCACCCCTATCTGAGTTAGCGAGGTTTAGGTTAAAAGATGAGTGCTACAATGCTGAAGCAAAGAAATCTGTGTGCTTATGGTTGTATTTGTGTGTGTGTGTATGTGTGTGTGTCTGTACTCAAATGAAGTTTTTAACAATGCTTTTGCTCTTAACTGTCACTACTTTTTGATGCCACTACTTTTTGCTACAGCTGCTATGACCAACCCTCGTTGCGTTTTAACAAAAAAACAAAAAAAAAAACAAACTAGCTTAAGTGTGTAAGCAGTTATTTCAATTTGTTTTTAACAAATCATATTTTAATTTTCTTTATTTCTTTTTTGTTTTTTTTTTTCTGTTTTGCTTATTAATTTATTTAACATTTTAATGTTAATTAAAAATATTTTTTTATTTAATTTTGTTTCCACTCGATTGAGTTTTAAAAAGGTTTGTAACTGAAATTTTTACTAAACGAATTTATCCATAAAATTTAATGATTTATTTTATCAATTTGCATAACATTTGTTTATTGCACATTTTTTTTTAAGCTTGTAAACACATGCAATAAATATGTAAATAAAATAAAATAAATACGAGTAAACATTTAATTTTCTAATTTAATTTAATTTAATTTTTTTGCTCCACGCAAAAGTATGTTTGTTTGCTTGCTTGTTCGTTCATCATGTCATGTTTCTTTTGTGAATTAACTGGCATCACACGTCGTTGTACAATAAATGGGTGGGTATTTTTTGTTTGAGTTGATATTTGATTTTGATATTAAAGGACATATAGGGGAGCGTTTCACTCTCTCTCTCTCTGTCTCCCGGTATGTTTTTTTTTAATTCCTTTAAACTTGACTCGCCACGCCCCCTTTCCCTAACTCTTAATAGTCAATTTTTAAATACGTTTGAACATTAATTGTTAATTTCGTTAAACACAATAATGATGTTGGTGATGGTGCGGCTGGCCTGGCTTTTCATTAGTGACATGAGTTTGTGTGTGTATGAGTGTATTGACATATTTTACATTTAACTGTCATTTGTGGCTATGAAAATCAAAAAGTATTTGCTTGTTAACTTAACACAACAAATTTCACGTGATTTTCATTTCATGCCAGTTTTTTTTTTTTTTTTTTTTTTTTTTTTTTTTTTTTTTTTTTTTTTTTTTTTTTTTTTCTCTACCAACAATAGAAATTCTGGTCTTGTCAAGCGAAATTAGTTTGTTAGAGAGAAGACTGTTTGTAGTGTTTTTTAAATTTTAATTAAAATTTCACTTTTACATACGCTTTACACTCGTTTGGTTGTTGGATTTTATTTCACAAACTTTCGAGCACAAAGTCCACTTCATTTAATGTTCAATTACACACTCAAACATTACGAAATAATTAATAAAATTGCAAAAAAAATGTAAAGTAACTATTTAGTTAGCAAGTGAGTGAGTGAGTGCATTTTTTAATTAGAAATTAATTTATTCTGCAGTAATTTAGCAGCTCCTTCGTAGTGAAGGGTTTGAGTTTTTAGTTAATAAAAAAAAAAAAGCCACAACCCAACCTGCACCCAACTTATGGCTTTCGATATGAATTGAAATTTAAAAGAATTTCAATGGTAATTTTCTTTAACCCTTTAAGCACCATAGGGACACCGATGTCCCAAACTAAACATTTGATGAATTTATTTAACAAATTTTTTTTTTGGATTTTATATTTTTATATTGAATTACTAATCGATATAAAAAATTTGAAAGACATCGAAAAAACTTCATTATAAATACTGATGCATCAGTGGAACCTTGGCTTAAATAAATTTTTATGAAATACGAGTAAAATTGGTTATACCTGCAGTTTGTTTTTTATTCAAACTGCAAGTGAGTAAAGAAAATATGCCGATTTAAATTTGTTTTAACGTAAGGCACTACGTTTGTTAGTATTCGTAAATATGTTTTCAGTATTTATGGCATATTTATCATAAGATAAGGCGTCATTAAATATTTCTCAAGAAGATTACGGGCTGGGTCACATATCATTTTAAAGGGCAGATCGTCTAGATTTGCAAAGTAGCGCTTAAATACTTGGAAATTACCTTGGGCTATTTTAAAATTTTTTTTGAAATTTCTGTATACCCCAGTGCTGTTGCTCTGAGACATTTTGGCAGTTTCCGTTTTGCATCATAAACTAAAAACTACAAATTGTTTAGATAATGTTAAAACACTTCCAGAAAGCTTAGAACCTACAGATTAAATTCCTTTTTGATTTTGGTAATTCAAAATCAGGAATGGTACGTCAGCAAAATAGGGAATGTTATCAATCTGCCTAGACCCTGATTGTTTTCTGCTGACAATCCAAAAAGCTTCGGATTTGCATTGTTTTATTATTAAAAAAAATTATTTCTTTCTTTCAATGAAATAATTTCATTAATTTAATGAAATAATTTCATTCATTTAATGAAATAATTTCATTCATTTAATGAAATAATTTTGTTCATTTAATCAAATAATTTCCTTCATTTAATGAAATAATTTTATTCATTTAATGAAATAATTTCATTCATGTAATGAAATAATTTCATTCATTTAATGAAATAATTGCATTCATTTAATGAAATAATTTCATTCATTTAATAAAATAATTTCATTCATTTAATGAAATAATTTCATTCATTTAATGAAATAATTTCATTCACTTAATGAAATAATTTAATTCATTTAATGAAATAATTTTATTCATTTAATGAAATAATTTCATTCATTTAATAAAATAATTTTGTTCATTTAATCAAATAATTTCCTTCATTTAATGAAATAATTTTATTCATTTAATGAAATAATTTCATTCATGTAATGAAATAATTTCATTCATTTAATGAAATAATTGCATTCATTTAATGAAATAATTTCATTCATTTAATAAAATAATTTCATTCATTTAATGAAATAATTTCATTCATTTAATGAAATAATTTCATTCATTTAATGAAATAATTTCATTCATTTAATGAAGTAATTTTATTCATTTAATGAAATAATTTCATTCATTTAATGAAATAATTTTATTCATATAATGATATAATTTCATTCATTTAATGAAATAATTTCATTCATTTAATAAAATAATTTTAATTCATTAATTTGTAAAATATTTGAATATATTTCCCTTGAAGTTTGTTCACTTTCACTGTGATATCAATCGTGAATGAATTCCCTACAAATTCCCTTTTACTTAAATTATTTTTTTTTCACTTGTTTTGTTCACTTCGTTGCTGGCGAACACAAGTGTTTTTGTTTGTTGTTTTTTTTTTTTTTTAATTTAATATTGCAAGCAAATTTAGGTATTTTTTAACAAAAGAGTTAAAAATTGGTGGTCTGCCTATAAAAAAAATTCATTTATTTCCTGATAAAGTCTTGTATCCGCAATAGTTGACACCTTAATCACAAGAACAATGCGTAAATTACTCCAATAATAATAATATAAAATGTATAGTTTTGGTCTTGCAAACTTAGAAAATTTAATAAATTCTTCTTTATTACACATTCACCCTGCTGTGATAACGTAAACAAAATTTCACGTGAGATTCCTGATAGCAATTTTTTTTCTTAGAGAGGAATGAAAATTGCAGTTTTATCAAATCAATCATAAGATTCATTTTTTTTCCTTAATTTCTTTAAATGTTTAATTGTTTTCATTTATTAAAAAGAAAACTTGCATTTGACACTCTCAGCCTAATTCGTTCGTACCAAATAATTGCATTAAAATTTATGTTAAACAACTGGTTTTTTATTTACTTAAATAAAATTTGATTTCAAATCAATTAAAATCAATTTGTATTTATTTGAAATATTACAAAATTTATTCACTTAGTTTTGGCTGCGAAGCGTTGAAATCATTTTTTTTATTTATTTTATTTTATTTATATTTTGTCTAGTTATGCCTCCATAACAAGTGTTTCAAACTAGTTTCTAGTTTAAATTATTAATCTAGCTAACTAACCCATCACCCTGCAACACAATCAGAAAAATTATAAGTTGTTTATGAAGTTTGTTACAACGAAAAAAGAAAATTGCACAAGTTTGCAAAATCTGAAAAGCTGGTCTCACAATTTAGTTCAACATGTGGACTTATGCTTTAATAAAAATCCTTTCTATGGTTTTTGGTGTGGATGTGGAGTGCATGTAGACGGCATAATCTTCTTTTCTATTAGACTTGGCACAGACTATCTTCTACTCTGCAAGCCTATTTTGGTTTCTTATTAGGATTAGGACCTTCCCAGAAAAAAATAAATGATACAATTGCTGAAATTACAATTCACAGTGTGTAATTTCAAAAAAGAAAACTGCTGAAATAAAAATTGTTTATGTGAAATGCTTAAAACGAGACTACAAATGGGCGATAAATTTTTTTATGTCGCTTCATCGCTCCAGATTTTATCCGTTTTCTTAGCCTAATCAAAAAAGGACAACTGAACGGAAAGTAGACAAAAATTAAGCTTTAGAAAAAAATTGGAAAAATGGAAGCTGCAGCTTATTGACCTAAAATGACGAAAGCGAATTTGCTTTATTACGGTGGTCGAAGTAGTAATGAAAATAAGAAAATGTGGCAATGCTGGCCATATGTTTAATTTGTGTGGCGTCTATCGAATTGCGTGTGCAATTTCGTTTTTTGTTTTTAATTTTTATTCCTCTACTAACCTGGTTAGCAAAGTAGCGAAATTTCGCCTTCCAAAAAGTGAGAAAAAAATGTTCAACTTTAATACGCATCTGATGTAGTGAATGCGTTTATTCGTTTAAAGTTCGTCTTAAATTCTCTTTAAATTTTTTGGTGTCAACTTTGGTTTTTGCTATTTGACGTATTATTGTTTTGTTGTTGTTGTTTTTAATGCTGTTATAGTATTTTTACCGGTCTCTATTTTATTCTTCTTTGTTTTTTTGTGTTTTCTGTGTATTAAATCGAAATCGTAGTATGAAATGTTTGATTTAAACAAAAATCTGTTTAGTTTGTGGTATGAAGTCATTTTTATTTTTATTCAAGACAAGACTCGTTGCTGTATAAAATTTATTCTCTCTCGCTGTCGTTGTCGTCGTTGTCGTTCTCTAATAAAATTTTTAATTTTTTTACATAATTTTTTGCAGCTTTTTTTCTTTTTTTAAATGAACAAATAAAAGGTACAAATCGTTGTGTTGATTTCAAAAAAGCCTTAAGTAGCAACAGCAAATTGAGCACCAACATTTTACAGTTTCCCTTAAATTTTTTTTACTTCTGAAATTGAAAAATTGTGGTTCACAATTTTTATAAAAGTTTTTTCGTGTTTGAAAAATTGGCTTTGCCATTCTCATTTTTCCTGTAAGTTTTTTTTAAATGTAACTTAACGCTTTTATGAATTTGTAGAATGAAATATTTAAAAAAATTTTTTTTGTTTTATTTTTATTTTTTTACAATTATTTTACTTAGTATGTTGAGCTGCTGCCCAGTACTTTTCTTTTAGTTTGATTTTTTTTTTAATTAATTTCTTCCTTTAACATTTATTTTGTACATTTTTATTAATTACTTAATGGTAAAAACAAATGAATATGAAATTAATTGAATAAATTTACATACCGTTGATTTTATAAAAAAAAAGAAAAGAAATAAGGCAATAAGGGGAGGGTAATTTGTTAAAATTAAGTATATCTGTTGGGTGGTTGCACTAAACCCCAAATATAAATAACTAAATCAGTTTAAATTAAAGAAATATGTTTAAATGGTTTCCCCGTTTAATTGCAAAAAAGGTTATATATTTAATTGCATGTGCTAATAAAGAAAACTCGCTTTGGACGACTTAAAAACTTATTGTTCCAATTAACTCAATAACTTTCTTATTGTGGCATATTCCACATTTAACGACAACACCGTTTGTTATATTTTTTAAAAATAAATTTTAAGGCTTTTAAAGTTGTGGTCTGTTATATATTAGTATTAAAGAGTGATTTTTTTAGCAAATTTCTTTTTGGCAACATTCTTTTTTGCTTACGTAAAGAAAAAATATGGTTGAGTCAACCATATTCTGGTGGCAGCATAGTAAGACTAGATTTGTGATTGCATTTAAGCATATATAATTTTAAACAAAACATGTTAAAAATTCCCCTAAACTGCAGATGTCATAGTTCAACTCCGGATCAGTCCAAAAAATAAAAAAAATTTTAATTTTTTATAAAATTTTTAGAAATATTTTTAATATAAATTAAAAAAAAATTTCATATAAATTTTTTTGTATAGATACAATTTCTTTAATTATTTGACCTTTTTTAATAATTTAATAACAATTAAATTAAATAAAAAGACCTAAAAGCTTAAACAAAATTTTTTTAATCTATTAACTTTTTCGTTTCTATTAATTTATATTTATTTATTAAATTTTAAAGCGGTTTTAAATTTTTTTCTAATTTTATTTAACTCTACCAAGATTCGAACTTGGGCAAATGCATTTAGAAAGCATTAAGTTGCCACTCAACCACTGCAGCCACAAATCTCAGTTGAGCTTGAATGATTAAGTTTTTGAATAAGGAAGCTAAAATTGCCGTTTTGTTTCTGAGAATTAAAAAAAAATTTTGCGAAACTAAAATTGCTCTGGATGTTCCCGAACGAATCTCAAGCCTACAGCTTTAAGATGTTTAGGGTTATTATTGTTATAGTTGGTAAATAGCTCAACCTGTTCTGGAATTATTAATTGGGTAATTATTTAAGGAATTAAAAGTATTTTTAAAATTTTCATTTTAATATTTCATTTATTTGTTGCTTAAAAATCAAAAGCAAAAAATTGGTGTCTAACAAAGTCGCCAATGACTGTATGCACCCCAATAATGGTGAGAGAGTAAAACACAGTGTTGTTGTGTTTACAGATAGATTAATTTGTTTGTTACAGAACACAAACTAACAAATGAATTATTTCATTTCAATTCTTTTAAACAACGACCGGCCGAACGACCCCGACCGATGACACTGTAAAATTAATTTTGTTCAACATGGGAGCGTCATCGTATGCAATTTTTTATATATTTTTTAGTTGTTGTGTTTGATATTGTTTAGTTTGTTTGTTGCTGTAGTTCTAAGCCGAAGTTGTTCTTTTTTAATTTATGCTGTCAACTAGTAAAGAAACAATCATAAATTATAAATTTTCTAATTAATTTATTATTTCACAATAGTAATTAATTAAAAGAGATAACTAACCCAACCAACCATCGAACTCATACTCGCTTTAGTAAACAGTGAAACAAAGTAGAAACTGTTTTTTTTTTTTTAATATTTTCTTTTGTACTCGTTTGTTAAATAAAATAATGATATTGATAATAAAAGTAATTTAAATAATTTAAAAAATACATGCAGATATAAATTAAAAAATTAAATTCAATGTTAGTTGAAAAAAACAACACAATTTAGCTATTAGAGGTACGAAGAGAGACAGAGAGAGAGAGAGAGAGAGAGAAAAAGCAAATAAAAAAAGAATGAATGAAGAATGATTTCATTTATAAAAATGTTTTATTAATTGTGTGTGAAATTATTTCAACGTTTGTTTGGCAAGAGAGGCCAGACCAGACTAGACCACCCATTTAGTAGATTTATTTAATTTTTATTTTTTTTTTTCTATTCTATTTAGCTGAATTTTAAAACAAGTTATGCTGGTGATGGATGCATTAATTCTGACTGGCTGTTTGGCCATGCTGACTTTGGCTGATATGTTAATTAAAAATTTTAATTCAAGCAAGATTTTAATCAACATTCATAATATTAAAAGTGATTTAAAATGAATTTGATAAAGGTTTCAAAATTTGCAACTTAAAGAAAGAAAGGAAGTTATGGCCAATTTAGCAGCTGTAAATGAATAATTTAAAAGCAAAATGGTAGTATAACAGAGCAAACAAACTTTAATCAACATAAAGCTTTATTTTAATACAGAATATTGGTTTTATGCTGATACACTGAGCGAAGCTGAATTCAAAATTTCATAATTTTTCAATCATTACACTCAAAAAAATATTTCATTAATTAGCATTAATATTAATGAAATAGTTTCATTATATCAATGAAATATTCATTCAATTAATGAAGTAGTTCATAAGTTCACTGAAATACTCATTCCTTGTGAAATATTTCATTGAATCAATGAAATAATGTTATTAAAATCGTTTCTTGGTATTTATGACACATTTTTTCTTTCTAAGAAAATATTTCATTATTTCAGTGAAATATACATTAATTTAATAAAATAATTTCATAAAACATTTCATTAATTTAATGAAAAAAAATTCCTTAACTTACAAAATTTGTGAAATATTTCATTGAATCAATGAAACAAATTTAATAAAATCGTTTCATGGCATTTATGACACATTTTTCTTTCAGTGTCAAACACTGATTAACAAAATATTTCATAAATTCGTTCAAATATTTATTAATTTAATTAAATATGCATTAATTTAATGAAAAAGTTCTTTAAATTAATGAATTATGCATTAATTTCATTAACTAAATTTCATAAATTCGTTCAAATATTCATTAATTTAATGAAGTAGTCCATTAATTTAATGAAATATTTCATTAATTTCATGAAATATGTCATTCAATTAATGAAATAATTTCATTATTTTTATTTAAAAAAAAAATTCTTTAATATATAAAATTTGTGAAATATTTAATTGAATCAATAAAGCAATTTTAAAAATCGTTTCATTGAATTCATGAAACATTTTTCTTTCAGTGTAAAACATTTCAAAATAGAAACCTTAAAAATATTGTTCGTGAATCCAGTAAAATATTAAGTATTTTTCAACCACTGACGGACAATGTTTCATTAGAGTAATAAATGCCATGAAATATTCATACATTTAATGAAAAAATATTTAATAAATTGAAAATATTTTATTAATTTCGTGAAAAATTCATTATTTTTCAAACTGATAATATTTTATTATGAAAATGAAATATTTCCTTAATTCAATGAAATATTGATTCATTTTAATGAAGTATGGAGTCATCATTGTCATTAATGGCAAAATAATGAGTACAATTCGGCAAGGAAATTTGTTCCCTTCCCTTTCTCTAGCTTTTGCTAGACATCAGAACAAGCTGTTTTTTTTAGTACCAAATGATATCATTGAAATGAAAACGTCTGCCTTCATTTGAGTAGGTGAAAAATGGACTTAAATTTTGATTTTACTTTAGGGTTGTATTTGTAAATGTCAAAGACTGCTCTGCTCTGCTGTGATCTGTGATGATGATTATGATTTCAATATTTCGATTTGTAGCTGGTTGCTGACTGACACCTTTTTTTTTATCATCTACCTGTTCACCATAAAATTAATTGTGACACAAATTTTAATCGTTAAAAGCTCATATTTCAACTTTTGATCTATAATTAAATGTTTATGAGTTTATTTTTAGTATATTAATATTTTATAGCTTTTTTTTTATTTTCTTTTTCTATTTATTTTCTTAATCAACGTGATTTTATGTTATCAGCGAAATTGTTGACATTTAAACACTCTGCTGTACTGAAAGTAGTTAAATTTGTTTTGGTAATTTTTTTCCTTTTTTTATTAAAAAAAAAAATTTTTTTTTAATATCTATTAGGAAATTAAAATTGTAATTGTTATAGGCGTGATTAAAAATCTAGGGCTGCCATATTCCTTATTTATTTCACTAGGTGGTGCTTAAGGCTCCCAAAATTTCCCCCCAAAAAAATGGGGTGGCAAACGGACCGTTTTTTAGCGCCCCCCAAAATAAAAGTGCTGGTGGCGCATACTCTTGTTTAAAAAACCTACTATAGACAAACAAAAATAGAGTTAAAACCCTTAAATTCAAAAATTATATTTGTTAGTTTATTAATTATATCCTGAAGAAGCTACACAAGTTGGAGCAAAATATCGATATAAAAATAAATTTATAAAATAAGACCTCAAGTTTAATAAAATAGCCATATTAACTGAATAAAAAAAAAACTCGCTAACATGTCATTACTGGCCAATAATAACAAAACGAAAATAAAACAACAATTGTTTTGCAGCCAACTTCATTATTTTTCTATTTGAGTTAGTGTTATAAACTTTTGTTTGGGCATGAGAACTTCTGTCAGAAAAAAAGCTTTCAGCGCCAATTTTTCTAAGACTGTAAGGCTTCTTCTTTTTCATTTTAATTTAATTAAATCAGCTGTTTTTTTTAAAGTGGTATAATTAAATTTTAAAAAGAAAAATTTGTCAGCGCTAATTTTTGTGAAATTAATTTATTTGTGCACGAAAAATATTAAAACTAATAAAAATATGAAAAAGTTACTTGTAAGAAAGTCCAGATATTCTTCATAAAAATTCATTATTGGTCACTTTTGAAGCGAAATTTCTTTTTATTTATTTTATTTTTATGTCTACTGCTTATCAAAGGTGTTAACGTAATCAGATTTCGCAAAACGCTTTAAAAGGTTAAACATATAAATCGCTAAATAAACATAACGGTTAAATATTTATTCTATTGAAACCGTTGAAAAAACCATCACTTTGCGCAATTTAAAAAAAAATTTACATAATTTAGAGGCAGAATGTTTTTTGAGAATGGAAAACGCCATAATTCATAATTGTTAAACAATAAAATGCATTTTGTGAATTTTGCTGGTTATATTTTCTAATTCTAGTTTCTAAGTTTTCCGATTCTAGCAGCTATTATTATTTTCCTTTTTTTCCTTAAGTCGACTTAAGCGATTTTTTCTTATTAGCACATATTTCATTAATTCATTAAAAATTATATAATTTTTTTTTTTAATTTGTCCCGTAATACTTCTTTTTGTGGTTTCGCATGTGCTTAGCATTAAAAAATGTTGCAATTTATTTTGCCAAAGAATTTTTTTTAAAGTGATTTTTATTAATTATTTATTCTCTTTAACTCATCAGCTCTCTTTCTCTCTCTCTTTTTTCAGTCATGTTCAGTAATCATTCTTTAATGTTGCTCGTTTTATATGCGTCGCCAGAAACAGCATTAAAAATGGCAAAAAAAAAAACGCATTCGCAAACTAAAAATGATAATTAAGCTGATTGAGTTGAGTAGCTGTGTGATGGCTGGTGCTATTTTTTTATTAAACAAACAGGCACAGGTATAATATTTATTTATTTCATTTACTATTGATTTAATTTAATTTTTTGCAATTTATATCAATCGATTATTTATTTTATATGATGCATAAAATCGTTGTGCATAAAACTAATACAATTCGAAATAATTTACTAAATGAGTGACTGTCAATTATGCGTTAACGTTACACTGAAAGAATAATTTATTAATGTTCAAACAATGCCAGCAATTCATTAGACTTGTGAAATATTTCATTGAAAGAAAAGAACATGTTGGGACAAAGAAATAACCTAATTTGCAATAATAAAAAAGTTAATTAATTCCATGAAATACTTCATTATTTCCATGAATATTTCATTGAATGAATGAACTTTTCTTTTATTCCAAATTACACCATTTCTTTGTCCAAACACGTTTTTTTTTTCAATTTTATTTCAATGAAATATTTTATTATAATAATGAAATATTTCATTAAATTAATGAAAATTTTTTTATTGCAAATTACACCATGTCTTTGTCCAAACACGTTTTTTTTTCAATTTTCTTTCAATAAAATATTTCGTTATATTAATGAAATATATCATTAAATTAATGAACATTTTTTAAATTGCAAATTAGGCAATTTTTTTATCCAAATACGTTTTATCTTAAAAATTTTTTGGTGTACCTACTGCTGTCTGTCGTGTATTGATCGCCTCAGCAGCTTTTATAAACATTTTGTTAATCTTAAGCGTTGGCAAATTATGGCAGGAATAAAAAAAAGATTATTTAAAAGTGAGCGCCGCCACCACTGCTGCTGCTGCTAACACAGCAAGTGATAAAAAGAATTTATTAATCATAAAAAAACGTTTACACCGTTAACAAAATTGAAATGTTTTTTTTTTTTTTTTTTTTTTTGTTAATTTTCTTATTTATTACCGTTGTATGCTTGAGTGTTTCTTTAAGCCGTATCTCCGCTACTAATTAAGCTTTCCGGTTTAAACTAATAAATCAATTTGAAGGCTTCCAGGCATTACTCACTTATGCTTTTTTTGTGTTTTTGCACCACTGTACCATTGAAAACCAAAAATGTTTGCTAAACATGTGTATTTGTGTGTACATTTGTGTGCATAGACCATAAAATGTTGCTAATTGAATTTCCAAGTCAACAAAGTATATTTTTTCTCTTCTGCCTGTTGTTGTTATTCTATTTTTAATAAAAAATTTTTTTTTTTTTTTTTTTTTTATAAAATTTAATTGAACCACTTATTAAAACACAACCAAAAATTTATAAAAAAGTGATAAAGAAACCACTTGAAATTTGTTTGGAGGAAGTAAATTAAAAAATTAATTTATTTTTTTTTTTTTAAGAAAGTACGGTTTTGTTTAGTTTTTATTTAAATTAAAATTAAACAAAAAAGAAATTTAACTAAAAGTTTCCTTCAATCAGTCAACACCTTTTTTTCTTTAAAAAATAAAAAAATTAAATCCAAACCGCAAAGAAACCCTTAAAAATATTTGAAATTTAATCTTTATCGCATTTAGATGTCAATACAATGTTGTCTGCCTACAGGGTGAGCCATTTAATGTAGAGGACACGCACAATATAATCGTCTCCAAGACTTAAATAGAAAACATTAAATTAAAAAAAAATTTATTTTGAGTGTTTTTTTTTTCATAAAAATCTTTTAAACGATTGAATTGCTCGTTTGCTCTCAACAGCACATTAATTTTTATAAAAATAAAACCAATTTTTTCAAAGAAGACTGTCAAGACGAAGAGCAGCCGGAAACTGCGCAACACCTTCTCTGCCTTTACTCGCCATTGGAGCATTAGTGTGAGCTTTATTTCGAAGAGCTCTAACTGAAGAGCCTCAAGAGTATTTCAGCAAATGATTGCCACGTTGTCTAGCTTCGTTAGCAGTAGCAATTGGTGTAGGTGACGTACTCGTTTTCTTTTTCTACTCTGACTGGGTCTAATCCTTCATTCCGTTCTCTTTTTTGTGAGAAAGCAAAATTTGCTATTATTCATTCCGTTGCTGTGGTATTCTTTCACAGCTGCGATATCATCTCTAACGTGGCCGTAGTACCATATTATTGATTCCGCATTATAAATAAATTTTTATATTTTCGATTACGCTTAAATCTTCTCACGGAAAGATCAAATATGTTAGAAAAAAAATGTTCATAAATCAGCTTCTAACTAACTGTACAGAATACGAAAAACGTAAAGTTAGACAGAGTAGTGGCATTCACTTACGCTTAAGCGTATTTTTGTTTAAATCTCTGCTTCGACTAGCTTGTGTTGTCTTAACAATCATTAACTTGACAAAACTCTTGTAAATTTTAAACTGTGTATGAAACACCCTTTATTTTCCAATTGCATGAAAAATGTTGCTGGAAACTAAAAATTAAAAAAAAGTGCTTCAAGTATTTTTTATTTTTCTTCTTGTTTTTATAAAGAATTTTGTGTTGCAAAGATTGCAAAACTGAAATCCAAAGCAACAACATAATCCTTAAAAAAAAAGAAGGGAAGCAAAAGAGTGTATTGAAATCAAACCTATTAGAGTGTGGAAAATTCAACTACAAAATTCTAATCGTCGCATTGGATAACGAGCAACTTCCATCGAAATTTTGAAATTTTTTAAATACAAAAAGCCTAAAATTTCATTCTAAATCGAATGAGACTATTTGAAACCAGTAGTGCGATTCAGTAATTTTAACCAGGATAACGATATTTTATCGAAATCGGTGTTCAGTAACTTAGCGACAAAAATATTCGAATTTTGCGACAAATTTAACAGCACATAAATAATCATCGCACATAACGATTTCTATTGTAAGGAATGTTTTTATCGGAAAGTTACGGAATACCGAATTCGTAAGATGTGGCAACGCTAGTCATATGTCGTACATTAGTCTTTATTATGCGCAGTTCGAAGTTGTAAAAGAAACGCAACAACACCAAGAATGATAGAAATACAAGATTACGTCATGCGCATGATTTCCCGTTCACTGTTTGAAGAAAAAAATAATACATTTCTCTCTGTCTGCACCCTCTCTGTTTCTATTGCTTCTCTCTCTCTTTCTCTCTCTCTGTTGCCTTCTCTCTCTCTCTCTGTTGCCTTTTCTATCTCTCTCTGTTGCCTTTTATCTCTCTCTCTCTCTATCTGTATTAGCTTTTCTCTCTCTCTGTATTGTCCTTTCTCTCTCTCTGTATTGTCCTTTCTCTCTCTCTGTATTGTCCTTTCTCTCTCTCTCTCTGTTGCCTTTTCTCTCTCTCTCTCTCTCTCTCTGTATTGTCCTTTCTCTCTCTCTCTCTCCCTCTCTCCTATTTAGCTGTAAACTATTAGCCAATTTTCAATTTTATGTGTGGGATGGGGTAATCTTTTATTTCTATCATTCTTGCTACAGCACTAATACATATAAAACATACGAGCAGCCTTGCTATATTATTGGTTTTCACAACGACTTTTTGCATCGTAATATGACAGATTAGGTTATCGTAAATGCGAGTAGGAAAACGACACTAGTAATAAGACTGAATTGTTGCCACCTATCACTATTTTTGAATTGTAGCTTTCGATAACGATCGACATTGCAATATAGTTTAAATAGAAATTTTGTTCGATATCGAATAACATAGTTTGGCTCCAGGTCTTAAATAAAAATTGTGCTGTAATTTTTCATTACTTTTTCAAATGTTTCTATGGCTTTAAGCTTCTGCTTATTTCAGCCATTGTGTGTGTGTTTAAGTTTTTTTTTTCTTTTTTTTTTTTAGCAGCAGCAGGAGTGAGTGGAAGCGGTGGTGGCACATGGATTTCATAAACCACTTACTTATGTTGTGGTTTTTTTTTTTTTTTTTTTAATAAACTTCTCGTGTACTTTTTCATATCAGCGTGTTATGGATGGAGTAATAAAAAGTGTCATCTGATTTTTATTGTCATGCATGTTAATTTAGATGTTGTTGGTTTGTTTGTGTTTGTTTTTTTTTTTTGCTGCTTTTTATTTATTTTCTCTCTGCTTTAGTTTTATATTTTTAATAAACGCTCGAGTACTTGTTCATCAATGTCAATGTGTGTGCCCTTAAAGTGCATGCATGCATCTGAATGTACTTGATTTCAAACTACTCTCTGGTATGTTTAACCATTTAAAATTCAGTGATGACAAACTATGCCTTCTTTTTATAAACTTAATAGAAACAGTACAGTTAAATAGAATTAATAGCGAAAAGAATAAGCTTGGAAAATGCTGCAATTCTACAAAAAAATATGCCTCATGAAATTCTCTTACACGACGCAGCAAAACAAAATAAGAACTTGAGGTTTGTGGAAAGAAGACAGAGAAAATGTATAATCTGTCACCTCTAATTACTCTGGGGTAAATAAGTTGAAGCATAAACCACGAAAAAAATGTTTCACAAAACTTAATTTCAGCTGGATGTTTGCAATCAAACTCTTGAGAAACTTATTAAGAAGACAAGGACTTTTTAATCTGAATTGCACAATTTATTGAAAAATGCCATCAATTTGTTATGGTATATTTTTGCATATTTTGTTTTAAATGCATATTTTTAGAGCATAATTTGTATTCATTTTTATATTCAAAAATATTCACTAAAAAAAAATCACACATTTGACAGGATGAATCGTTTACTTTATCTAAAAGAAATAACAATAATTTTGAAAAAGTAGTTTTCTGATTATTTATGTACCTGAACTTACACTTTTACGGCCAAATTTAAAAAAAAAAATTGTTTTGTTTATTAAGCAGTTTTGCTATGGAAAGTTTGTTTAAAAAGCTTTTATTAAACAAAAATGTTTTTTATGAATTTGTTTTAAAAATACTGAATTATTTTTTAATTTTACATAAGGGCATTAGGGCTTATTTTAGTGCATATTTTGTATTTTTAAGCGCATGTTTTATGCGCTTATTTTCTTTTTTTAAATGCATGAAATTCCTTGCTCTGCATCTTTAGTGAAGAAATTCTAATTTGAAGAACTTATTCCTTTAAATTTCCATTACATGCAGCCAAATATGATGATCATCCATTTATTTTTGTATTTTTTAAATAAAAAACAAAAAAAACTCTTGCATTCTGGTAAATAATCTTTAAATAACTTCATGCTAAAAAAACTTATTTATTGAAAAAATAAAAAATAAAAAAAAAACTTAAACTAAATTTATGCATTCGTTTATGTTTGCTGGCGCCGTTTTAATTATTTATAAACATCATAACAAATCAAATTGCAAATGTGCTGCAAACAACACAAAATATTTTTTCTTTAAATCAACAATACAAACAAACAAAAATATAACAAAAAAAAAAAAAAAAATTCAAAGTAGACACACTGAATTAAGTAAATTATTTAAACAAATAGAACGCGCCCTCTTTAAAAGCAATCGATTTAATAAATGTAATCGGTATGAATTTATCATAACAATCAATCAATAGTCAGTCAATAGTGTTATTTTTGTTGATTTTTTTTTTTTTTGTGTATTTTGTAAAACAAACAAACACAATCAGATACAAAAAACACACTTAAAGAAATAAAATTTTTAATAAAATTATTATGAGTACAACTTCTTCCTTTTCTATCACAACTTTTGTGAAATTTTTTTTTCACAAAAACTAAATTTTCTTTAGAATATTATCAGACCAATCAAGAATATTCTCTAGGAATTTTTTCCCAAAGAAAAATGTTGGTTTTTGGACAAATTTTCCTAAATCAGTGAACTTTCTGTATGAAAAAAATTAAACATTTTTTTATGATAACAGGAAAGGAAAAGTGAAAAAAACTCCCGGGGAATTTTTATTCATAATTGGTCTGCATGAATGCCTTAGCTCTCTCAGCTTTTAGGCTGATTTCAGCCGTTTGTTTCGAACATATTTTTTTATACCCTTCACTGTAAGTAAGAAGGGTATAACTTTGTGATTCCGTTTGTACTCTTCATCTGACTGATTTTTACCATTCCCCACTTTGCCGAGGTACTAAAATTATCAAAATTAAAAAAGGAATTTAATCTGTAGGCTCTAAATTTTCTGGAAGTGTTTTAACATTTTCGGAAAAATTTTTAGTTTTTACTGTATGATTCAAAACGGAAACTGCCAAAATCCTTGAGAACAACAGTACTGGGGTGTATGGAAATTTCAAAAAAAATTTTAAAAATATCCCAAGGCAACATCTGAGTATTTTGGCGGTAGATTACAAATCTAGACAGTCTCCTCTTTAAAATGATATGTGTCTCATCTCACAATCTTTAATGGTTCGTCGGCAAGTTGCTGAAATCACTTAGAGCAACAGGGTATATGGAAATTTCAAAATAATCCAAAGTAACTTCCGAACAAACCATAGAAGATTACGTAATGGGACTTATATAATTTTAAAGGGGAGGTCGTCTAGATTTATAATCTATCGTCCAAGTACTCAGAAAAAAATTTGCATTATTTAAAAAAAAATTTTTAATTCCCTCCTACCCCTCTTCCGAAGGATTTTTACCGAATTTAAGTTGTTTAGATTTAGTTTGATGTGTCTGCAATATGTGTGTCAGGTTATAGCAGAGTAGCCTCCTTGATTTCATTGACTCGTTACAAAACTTTTGTGCATACAAATTTTTTATTTGTATATCCAATTGTCTATCACAAAATGAGCTCAAACTACGTATAACAAAAATTGTGCGGACAACATTTTCAGCTTTACTTCTTACCAGCATATCTGTACTAATAAAAATTTACTAGTTGTCGCAATTAATTCAATATTGTGACTCGCTAATAGTGGGGCGATATATTCCAAAATTTTGCCGGACAAAATTTAAAAAAAAAATTCACTCATTAATTTTATAGTTGTGAACTATAATAGGGGCATTAGTTGTAAATAGATCCCGTAATTTTTTTTTTTTTTTTTTTTGCCCAGGGGAAATTTTCCTTTTGAGAAAAATTTTCGATAATCAAATGACAGAGAAACTTTAATACTAGAAATAGTAAAAGTAAAAAGATTCCTAGAGAATGTATAGACCACCGCCAGGCAAAATTGCTTTGAAATTTTTTTTTTTTAATTCACAATTCAAGCTTAGAAAAATGTACTTAACGGGCTGAAAGTATTATTTGCTTTAAAAAGCTGGGGGGTTTTTGTTCAGTGTTTAAATTTTTGCAAAAAGAAAAACACAAAAATTATTGACATTTTTTCTTTCATTAAATTACATTTCAATTGACGCCCATGACAAGCGAATTTATCAAAAAAAAATATTTCAAGCAACCATTTAATACACACCGATATAAAAGAAACCCTACCAAGAAAAAAAATCATTCCATTAAAAAAAAAAAAATTAATTGAAATTTTATCTAAATAATCAAAAGTGGCAGCGTATTCAGGCGGGTCAAGGGGACAGTACATTGAGTTAAAAACCCTAGATTTAAAAAAAAACTAGCTAAAATGTCATTACCGGTCAGTAATAACAAAAATAAAACAAAAAAAAAAAAACAATTGTTAAAAACTCTAGATTTAAAAAAAAAAACTAACTAAAATGGCATTACTGGTCAAAAATAGAAAAACAATTGTTTTACAGCCAACTTCATTACAAAACGCGCTGTCAAAATGGGACTATCCAATTGCTTAGTGTTGCCGCCGCGCTATTTCGGTATGCTGTATACATTTGGTATGGACAAGAGAATTTTTGACAGATAAAAAACTTAAAATGGCCAATTAAGTATGACGGTAAAGTGTTGATTTTTGTCTAAGAAAAATTATAAGCTTTTTCTGTCTAGAAAAAAAATTTTTATGAAAAAATAATTTTTAATTTAATTTTCTAGAAAATCTTTTTAAATTAATTTTAAAAAAATTTTCCCTCTTATACAAAAAAAAAAAAATTTTTTTTAAATTTCATGAAAAATGTGGATAACGTTGACTTTAAAGTGCACTTTAATTTTTTTTGATAAGGGGGTTAGTGTTTTCCAGCTAAATTTTTGTTTGAAAATATTTTAAAAATTTTGTATTTTCTTAGAAAATTTTTTTCATAGTTTGTGTGGCAAAACTCTCCTGAGTGTTGTGGAGAAAGAAGATTTTCAATTAAAATTTGTGTGTCAATTTGCGTTAGTGAGAAGCTAAAGTTCAAATCTGTAAATTCTTGTTAAAAGAAGTGACTTAATTTTGGTAGCTTTCAATAGTGACTCAAAATAAAAAAATTAACAAAAAAAAAAAAAACAAATAAATAAAATCCCATTACAGAATTACAAACTGCGACGAAATGCCGCCAACTTCAAAACAATCAATCGAGCAAGACAGACATTGATGTTTATTGATTTTAGCTTTAAAGTGGATTTCGCTCAATTTTATTCATGTAAAATAAATGAAAACAACAAAATCAATTGAATTTATAATTGAAAGTTAAAACTTTGCAAAATGTGATCATTTCAATGCATTTTAACAACAATTCCATTTCATTTACCAGCATTTTGCTTGATTTTGACATTTTTTTTTGCTTCTTTTGCCTGCCTGCCGGTTCACTTTAAGAACTCTGTTTTTTTTTTATTTTTTGTAACTGCCACTATTATTATTTCATTTTGAAAACTCAATTGGAAGTTAATTTGTTTGATGTTGAGAGTTTTAGTCGTAAATTATTGTTTGATCGTTGTTAAAAGTCGATGTCTTGTGTCTTGGACTGGCAAACTCACTCATTTTGATTTCATTTGTGTTGTTGTGTGGTCGTCGAACTTTGTGTGCCTGAAAACAATTTTATTAAACGAGATTAAATAGACAATTTAATCTCATTTATAAGAAAAAAAAGGAAAAAATTTTTAATTTTTATTGAAATCAAGTTTAACAAAGTAAAAAGAAAGTTTAGGAGAAACATTTGGCCATCAAGCTAACACTTACTAAAAGTGGTTATGCATTCCTATGGCCTGAAACAAAATTTTGGAGGATAACTTCCTTTCCGAGCTCAGTGTTCAGCTATAGGGCTCTGCCTAAGAAAAACAACTTGAAAGAGACCCCTATAACAGTCACATCTCTATGAACTCTGACAGCAAAGCACCACTACAGACACTCAGTTATTGGGAAGTAAGATCGAAACGGTTCTGGGATGAACTAACAATTAAGAAGAGACTAACCTCTCTTTGCATAAAAACAACAATCAGAGCCCAAATCAACCCATTTGATAACGAATAAAAACTATTGTAATTTTAGCATTCACAATATTGATACGAGTTGCTTGATATTAAATGCGTTAATTGGGCGGCATTTTTAAAGCGTGCCTCGAACATGATTTAATCAAATGTTGTGCACAATTTTTTGTGCGTTGCATAAATTCCACACAGCGTTTTCAGCTCTGTGGCTGATTGTTATATTTGCTGGTAATATCTAAGACCACAATGGAGGTCACTCTTATTTAGAGACAGTATCTTCTGTAAATGCTTAGCTTGTCTAAGTACAGTCAGCAATTCCCTTTATTTGGAGAATTGTGATTCGACTCAGGAACCAGTTTTCTCCTTAATGTTTTTCGGAGAGTTTACATGAACTTTAGAGGGCCCATCAGTCTGCCTGCTCATTGTCAGTATGACCCTGATGTCCAGGTACCCAACGCAGCATGATTTACGTAAATATTTTTAAACTGTCCTATTCAGCCTTGCTAGTTCATAAACAATTACATTCTAATAGATAATTTTATAAACTGTGATTAAATCGCAAAAAAAAAAATAAATAAAAAAAAGTTACGAGTATTTTTTTCAATCAAATTCCCTGCAAGTTGTGAGTGTATGTGTTTTTTATAGGAAATGTTGTAACTTGAAATGATAATAAATTTTCTATTATTTTTTCTTCTTCTTATACATTAATTATTAAACACGAGAATACATGTGTTTGAATTGAGTGTTTGTCTCACTAATAATGATCGACTTACGTTGTCAATACGTACGTACATTAAAAAAATTTAATAAAAAATAAATAAAACTGACCAACAGAGATGAGTCTAAAGAACAATTTCTTTATACACACATACGTACATTCATATGCGTTAGCACGTAAATACATACATACGTTTTTACTCCATATGCATTGAGTGAATGACTGACTTGACTCTTTTAACGTTTTTTCAGCAATTATTTTTCTCTTCCTATAAATAAAATTGTAACTTAGCAACGGCATTTTTAAAAAATTAAAAAAAAAACCAAAAAAAAAGGTTTTTTTTTCAATAAAGTTTTTCTATTGTGCGAGAGTACCCAGAAACGGCATTAAATATTCGTTTTTCGTTTACAATCATGTGCTTTGGAAATTACAAATCATTGAATGATTTTGTGATGACGTTTGCCAGACAGGTCAATTAAAACAACCACCACCACCTTGTAACAACGTAAAATATTTTAAGTTTGATCAAGATAAACTGGGTAACAAACAATTAGTAAATTTATTCCGTTAAATTTTTTTTCTCTACACAATTGTGGGGAAAAAAGCGTTTCTAGGAAATTAATTGTTTTTTAAAAATGTTAATTTTTAATCTGAAATTTATTTCAAGTTATTTGGAACTTTTCTTAAGAATTAAGCTGTTATATTTTAAAGGGGTATAAGTCCACTTTTTAAAAAAAAAAATTTGTCAGCATTAATTCTAGTGGGAAGGTGTCCTTATTTTTTTTTTAAGAGGACTGTACCATTTTCAAATATAACAGTGCAATTGTTTGTTGTCAATTTTAAGAATTTTTCTTTTCCAATTTGGAAATTTTCTTTTCTTTTGGGTAACAAGAACCTTGTCTACCTGCAGGTTTTAAGGTATTTTCCACGCTTTCCTTTAATATTTCAGAATGGCCAACTCTGCAATTTATCTTTCCTAATTTAGGATTTGTCTTTGCTTTTGTGAAACGACAACTTTATCTACCTGAAACTGCTAAAGTAATTTTAACGCTTCCCTTCCCTATTGTTAATTTTGGGAATTTTTTTTTCCAATTTGGGAATTATTTTTGCTTTTGTAAAACAAGAATCTTTTAAGTTTTGAGGTACTTTTTACGCTTTTCTTGCCAAAATTGGTCAAATTTGTAAATTTTTCTTCTACAATTTATGAATTTCTTTTGGGCAACAAGAACCTTGTCTACCTAAAGGTTCTAAAGAATTTTTTATATTGTCCTTGTTTATTTCATAGTTTTCAATTTTGGATATTTTTCTGTCTTAACTTGGGAACTTTATTTTTATGGCTCAGATTTGGTGTTGAAATCGAAATTATTTTATTAGAGTTGTAGTCCTTTAAAAAGATTTAATAAAACATAAGCCACAGATATGGTTCTAATGAAAGCTTTGATTTTTCTAGCAAATTTTCATAGTTAGTGAAAGAGGTTTTAGAAAAATCAAGCCCGTTCTTTGTGTGACAAATTTTTTTAAATTAAAAAAAAAATCCTACTAAATCGAAAATTGCATGTTGATATTCTTCCATAAAAAAACTGTAAATTAGCACGACATTTGTTGGTTAATAATTTATTTGTTGGGTTTTGATAAAATATCAGTGTAAAATTTTTTATGCCATAAATTTTTGCACAAAAATTACCTTGAAAATTTGTTTCCACACAAATCACTCACTCGTCGTTCGTTAAATCGTTAAAAAAAAAACTTTCTTAAAAAGTTTGACTGTAGTTGCAGTAAAAAAAACATAACGCTTCGGTAAATTTTATGGAAAGATTCCAGCCAAAACGTGTTACTGCCTGCTATCGTTCGTCTGCCTTTGAAAATTCAAAGTCGATCACACGCGCCCACTTTTACCGCTTGTTTACTTGTTTGTCCGTTCGTTTAAAATCGTTTTTCAAAATTACAAAAACAATTAAACACAAAAGATTTTTTTCGTATTATTTTTTTTCTGCTTTAAATAAATGTGTTGCGCAAGGTTTTTGTTTATTGTGTTATAGTTTTGATATATTTTTATTGTTTATTGTGCATTAAATAAACACTTTCCTCTCTTGAGTGCATTTTGACAAAGCAAAAAAAAAAATATAAATTTAAGAAAAAACCGTGAAACCAACACCGAAGTTCACGACAGCTAAACGAAAAAATTTTGTCGTCACACCATACAAGTATTCCATGCACACGACAGCAAATGTGGCGGCATTTACTTTTAATCTTTATTTTTATTACAATATTTTTTTAATTTTTATTTTTTTATTTTAATTTTTTTTTATTATTTTGGTGGGTTATGGTTATGGCACACACACCTCACACTCGTAATTAAACAAAAACAAAAAAAAAAAAAAAAAAAAAAAAAAAAAACCAGGAAGAGAAGGAGAGGGGAGCACAAATTTTCACACAGAGAGTTTCAGGTTTGTTTATTTGAAAGGAAAGAGCCAGAGGTAAATCAGTCAGTTTGATAAGCGGCTATGGTCTGTTAAAACGTGACAACAGTTTATTATTATTATTATTAAGTGATTTTGCTTGCGGTTCAAATAATAAATTCTTGTTTGACACATTTGCACTCTGTTTAAAAACACAACACATGCTTGCATGCACTCGCATTGACTCTCTCCGGCAATAAAATTTTTTTAGCGTTTCTTAAGTTTTTTTTTGTTTGATTGAAATCAATTCTCGTTTTATCGGTTTTCTCAATCTCACACGGTATCTAGCGGCGTTTTCGGCGACATTGGTCAACACATACACTGACTGCCTTGGATAAACTAAAGTTTATTTTGCCTCCCAAAAAGCTGCGTAGCCCAACAATATTATTGGGTGTGCTGTACGAATGAGTGAGGAATACTATAAGCGTATACACTCACTAGTCTGTCTGCCTATTTTAAAATTAAATATTTGAAATAAAAAATAAAAAAAATATCAGCAGAGTGTGATTTGTTGCTGCTGGCCTTTACAACAATAGAAATAGATAACAGAACAATAGCAGAGAACAGCTAAAGTTAGCAAGAATATTGGCAGTGGCAGTAGCAGACTACTATTTCTGTAGTGAAACGTTTTTATATGTGTCTCATGATAACTTGGTCTGTTAGACAGCCGGCTGGTAAGTCACTCAGTGAGTTTGTTGGTCAAATCAATAGACTAGACGCACCTTCTGGCAAACTCATCCATCTTACTTAGCCAGCCAGCCAGCAAGCCATCATCCAAAACCAGAGCTACCGCAGTTGCTTAATTTTTATTAATGGAAATTTTCTGGAAATAAATTTTTTTATATTTTGTGCTACAAAATAAAAATTGATATTTAAGCTATAGGATATATCCGTACTGTAAAATATCAAATTAGAGGTTTTTACCAGCTGGATTGAACAGAAAAAAAAATTTTTTAATTAATTTTTTTTTTTTAATTATCAATATCAACAACAACAAAAGAAATATTTTTAATTAAAATTAATTAATTTAAAAAAAATTTAATTAAAGTTAATTAATTTAAAAAAAATTTAATTAAAATTAATTAATTAAAAAAAAATTAATTAAAATTAATTAATTTAAAACTTTTTTTTAAATTAATTTTTCAAAGTAAAGTTTTTTTAACTCAAAAAAAAAATTTTGTAATTATTTTTTTAATTTTTCCAGCTGGAGCTTCAAAGCTTTACTTAGAAATTAACAAAAAAAAATTCGAAAAAAAATATGATTAAAATTAAATTTTGTAATTTATTTTTTAAATAAAAAATTTTTTAAGTTTACTAAATTAAATCGCATTCTTAGCTAGCGAAATTAGCTGACTTTTCGTGGGAGTCATGCTTTATAAAAGTGAAAAGCCAGCCAACTAGCCTATATTGCTTGTAACTTGGGTGCCTCACTCACCAAATAAATTAATTAATTTGAGAAAAGTGATAAATTAGTTAATTCAATGACAAAAAGATGTTATTTATTTAGTGTTGCTAATAAATACTTAATTGCTTCGATAGTTAAATTTACTAAAATTCAAAAATGTAATAACCGATTTGGCAAGTCAGAGATCCACTTAACACATAGTCACTTTGATTCTGCACGAAAAACAACATGAACTTTTTTTTTGTGTAGTAAAATTAAAAAATAACTAGCTGGCAATTTTGTTGGCAATTTGAATTGAAATTGTTTTGCGAAAAAAAATTTTTTTTTTGTTAATTTAATGACGAAGAAAAGCAGTACTAATTTTGACATCCAGCTAACAGTCACCAAAGCTAAAGTGACAAAAACAATGGAACTGAAGTAAAATTAAATGAAAGATGAAATAGAAATGGAAAGAAATAGATAAGAATTTGTTTAAATTAAAATGACTGATTTAAAACAGAAAAGAAGAAGGAAGTGAGGATAAAGTTTGATTTAATATTTCTTTAATATTCTTTAGATTAAATTGAAATTAAATTAAATTTAAAATTCATAATTCAAAATTTATATAAAAATTCAAAATTCATAATTCAAAATTAAAAATTTATATAAAAATTAAAAATTCAAAATTTAAAATTTCAATTTTAATAATTACCATTTGCATGCTCCACTGTGCCACCATAGATTGTCTGATTGCTTGACTGGCTGAGTGTTTGTGTTGCTGTATTGTGAATCATGTTCAAAGTCAACAGTAGCTGTTGTTAAAACAACAAAATGAAATTGAAAAACACATTTTTAAGTTTTTATTTCTACATTTTTGCACATAAAACAACCACAACACGATCAACATGATCAACATATTGCTGCCACTATTTCAGTTTATTAACATTTTCGATTTGATATTTTTTTGTTTTAGTTGTACGTTAAACCAATTCATTATATTTTTTTAATTCTCTTGTGTTTGTTGTTTTTGTTGTACGTACCATGTATGACCAGAAGATCTTGTGGTATTTACTTTTAAGTTTAAAAAAAAAATTTCGTCATTTAGGTTATTTTTACGTTGTCTACTTTTGATTCAGTGGCTGTAATAGAAGGAGGTGGAGGATGCCCAACACTTTTTATGACTGATTTGTTTTACTAAAAAAAATTTTAATCAAACAAAGTTTACAAAACTGCTGGTGAACTGATAAAAATATGATTTTATTTATTTTGATTTAAAAAGAGAAAAAATCACATGAAATAATTTAAAGTAAAATAAAATAGACTTCACCCTCGTATTTATAAATAAAATAATTTTTATTGGGTTCTATATGTGACTCTAGTGTCGCATAGTCGTCATACACTCTCCAAACTTCTAATAATAAATACACTCGTGCAATGTAGGTATGCGAGTATGAGTGTGAGCATTTTCGGATTGTTGGTTTTATATAAAAATTATTGTTGTTCTTGTTGGTGTTGTTGTTGCACATAAATAGATGTTGAGTTTATCATTTGCAAAAGACCGATTGCGCTAGCCAGCTAGAGCTTGCTTTGCTGGCTGTTTTGAAAATTTATGGAGACATTAAGACAAACAAATCAGCAGTTAGACAGAGAGACAAACAGACAGACAGACAAAAAAAAAGACTTGCATAAAGATACGAGTAGCAGAAGAAATACAAAAAAAAATCTTTTTTTATGTATATCAACATGGCAAAGAGAACTCATGGTGTCATTTTCTTTGGTGTTTTAAAGTGTTTTGGAAATGTGTGTGTGTGTGTGTGTTTTTTTTAATAGCCACTCGTACCACCTACCCCACCCACAATTTGGTTTAACCTTCAGGCCACTTGTCTTATCGACGCTACAACATTGTTGTAGTTTGACGTTAAGGAAAAATTAAACATTTAATCATCATCAGCATTTAATCATCATTATCATGTTAAGTTTGATCGTTATTTATTTATTTTTTCTTTAAATATTAGTAGTTTTGTATTGTACAAGAAGGGTGGTTCAAATTGTCCAGGAAAAATTAATTCTACATAAAAAAAAAAGCTTTTTTAAAGAAACTTTCAAGTCTCTTGGTCTGAAGGCTTATTCTAACCCTGGCCAAGTGTTTACTACGCTGATCAAAACTGTATTAGAAACTCATCAGCGCTTAAACATATAAAACATATGGAAAGTGTTGCCACACTTTTTTGTTTGCTTCATGTTTTTGCACGAAATTTTAATGCAATTCAGATAGAAATTTCGTTCGATATTGAAAAAGATAATTTTGGTCCAAAAATTTTATTTTCTTTTATAAACAAAATTAAGATCACGCATTTAGCCACATTTTTATCATACCATTTTTTTTTTTTTTTAAATTTTTTCCTTCGCTAGATATTAATAATATTTTTTTTTGTTCTGGCTTGCCAAGTAAGCCCACAACCCGTCTTTTAAGTGGAAAATTCACAGCTTAAGATCACAATGAAAATTGTTTTTATTTTAATTTTCCAATATTTCGACTTTATTTTGAAGGTCTTCTTTAGGAAAATTTATTAAATTTAATGAAATTTTGCATTGAATTAATTTCGCAGAAAATTATTTCAAAATATTAAGTCTGATTTTGAGGGTCGTTGTTGTGACGACAACAGTCGGCCACTTATTTTAAATTAACTTGTTGTAAATTCGACTGCTACAGCGACACTCGTAATTAGGCTTATGGCGTTTTTGTTGTGCAATTTTTATAGCATAATTTGAGCCACCCTAATCTCTACATAAATTGTTATAATTTTTTTTTTTTAATTTAAAGTTTATCAATGTGTTTCTCTATTTTGTAATTAATTATTTATTATTGTTGTTGCAATTGTTGATAGCACAATAACAAGATTTTGTGTGTATGTGTGTATGGGTATTTGGGTAGATCTGTTTCGTCGCTGTCGTCGTCATCGTGTTCGTCTATCACCATATCAACGCTGCTGTCACTGTCAACACAACAGCTGTCTGTCATTCATTTATTCTATCCCTTAACTAATATTGAGTGTTTATTTTAAAGCAAAATATGTGTAGCTGTTCAACACTTTTTTTAATTTTTTTTTTTTTTTTGAAAATGACTCGAGACGAGACTTGTTATTATTGTTTTGCTTGTGGTGAATGTTTCAGTAACAGTGTTGGTTCAATAACACGCTGTCTTAACGATTTTATTGTGCCTCTGACATTTCTATTGAGATTGAGGGAGGTATTTTACCTGTTAAAACCAGAAGCGATTATTCAGGTTAATTTTACAGGGATACTAGTATCAGACATTCTTTCATTTTAGATAGAGAATTTTTGTTTCCTTGGAAGTAAGCCTTATGAGGTCTATTTTTTTAAATATCGAGTGTCGAGATGTAGGGTGTTATACGTGCTGAAATATATATGATTTTTTTTATTTTATAGTTACAGGAAGAAAAAGGATTTTTAGCTTTAATTTCTTTTTTAAATTTTTTTTTTTTTTTCAAAAAATTTTTGTATAATCTTTACCCTTCGCTAAAGTTTATTTACTTTCAAATAATTAATAAAAGATTTTGATTAACACAATAACAACAGAATATGTGTTATACTGAAAGAAAAATCAAATGAAAAGATTGTTTCATTGATTCAATGAAAACTTTAAAAGATTAATAAAATATTTTCATTAAACTAATGAAAATATTTATTTAAATTAATGAATATTTTATTAAAGGTGAACAATAATGTTATTTAATGAAATGATTTCGTTAAAATTTCTCATTGATTTAATGAAATATTAAAAAAATTATGTGAATTAATAAAATAAATTCGTTATATTAATGAATGAAATTATTTAATTCAACTTATTTAATTATTTAATTAAATTAATGAAATTACATCATTAAATTAATGAAATTATTTCATTAATTGAATAAAATATTTTATTAGTCTAATGAAACATGTTATTAGTTGAAAAAGAATGAATTTTTAATGTGAAAAATGACAAATTTCAGGAGAGTAATACATGCTGAGACGATTCTTTCAAATGTTATATAAAAGGAAAATAACTTTGTGAAATCCGAATTTGTTCTACATAAAATAAATAAAAAGAGCTCGCTCTTTATATAAAAAAATTCAATATTTACCGCTCAGATATCTGTTATTTATTGACTCTACTAGTCTTTTTTGGCATCAAAAAACTAACATTTTATTCCTATTAAATATTAAATTTATTATTATTATTCATAAAAATTTTTTTTTATAAATAAGACCGTTAATATTTAGTAATCAAGAAAGCTTTATAGGTCATCATCACGTTCGCATGTAAAATGATTTGAATTTTTCTTATTTTCCCACTTTCATTGCTGCAAGCATTGAAAAACACCTGGCTGTGGCTGTGGCTGGTGGCCTAATCAACACATCACATTTTTTTGTTTTTTCTAATCTTACATTTTATTTCCATCGGGTATTAGTTTGTTGTATTTTTTTCTTTTTAATTTTCAAATTTTTGTTTATAATAAAACGTAAAGAAAAAGAGTAAAATTTGTGATGTTGCTTTCTGTATGATTTTTATATATATTTTAGCCGCATTTCATTTATTTTTTTTTTTTTTTTTATGAAAATATATTTTTATATGGATTTTTATGTCATTTAATTGTACACAAAAAGAATGGCAGACCATAATTTATGTTTGTTTTGTTATTTATGAACGAATAGAAATAGAATCTTTTTTTTTTTTTTTTTTTTTTTTTTTTTTTTTTAATAAAATAAAAATTTCTTTAAGGAAATTTTGTAGTGCTAAAATTACGTGAGTTTTAACATTTACACTTTGTTGCTTAGCGAACCCTTACCCTTTGCAACCCCCTTTTTTTAGGCGCACACACAGTTACAACTACTACTCTTAGCCGATCTTCATTATTTGTGTTTCCAGCATGTTCGTAGTACATGCTCGTACTATGATGATGACTACGACGGCGATGCCAACAACTAGCATCTGTGCACAATTAAAATAAATTATTTGTATCAAAAAGCGTAAATTAAATAAATTATTTTTTATATTGTCCATTGGCTTGTTTATATCAAACTATAACAACAACAACAATATCACAAAGAAGAAAATAATAATTGAAAAAGTCACAAACGTTAAAAACAATTTAATAATTTAATAGTGCTGTAGTTGTTGGTTTCTTTTTTTTCTTTTTTTTTGGTGATGTGTCTTCTAATATTTTTTTTTATAAAAAAATTCCTGCGCTAATCATTCTGCAGACAAGCCAAATTGGTGGTTCATTAATATTTGAAAATTTATTGTGCCATTTTTGTCTTCTACATCATTGTTTGTTGTGATGCATTCCGTTAGGAAGAGAACATAAGTGTGTGTTTGTGTATTTCTTTTTTTCTTTCTTTTATTTTTTATATTTTGTTGCTAAAAGTTAGATAACAAAATTGAAATCGAGCATTTAAAAAAAATTGAAGTAAACATAAAAAATTATGTGTGACATGTTGTGATCATATTTTTTTCAAGAAAATAAATAAAAAATAAAGCAAAAAAAATTGATAAAAAAATTAATTAACAAAATATAAATTATTAAAAAAATTATTGAATAAATAAAGTTAATAAAAAAAGTAATAAAAAACTTAAATTAATAAAAATAATTAATTTTAAAAAAAATTTATTAAAAATCTGATTAAAAAATTATTTAAAAAACTTAAGTTATAATAATAAAACTAATTTAAAAAAATTAAATTAATAAAAATAATTAAAATAATTAATTTAAAAAAATAATTAAAAAGGCTAATTAAGAAAATTAAATTATAATACTAAAAGGAATTAAAATATTAAATTAGTAAAAAGAATTAAAAAATTTATTAAAAAAAATTAAATTAGTAAAAAGAATTAAAAAATTAATTAAAAGCAATTAATTTAGAAAAAATTAATAAAAAAAAATAATTAAGAAAAATTTATTTAACAAAATAAATTTTAAAAAAATTAAGTCGATAAAAAAATACAGGACCCAAATCGCATTCGATATCTAATCAAAACTATGAAAACTATGCTTTTAACAAAAAAAAAAAAAATTGGCGTAGAGTTTAAAGTAAAATGTATGAAAAAACTATATGAAAAATACCGATAACTTTAAATTAATTTTTTTAAATAATTAAAAAATTTGGGCTCAAAAAAATTTTAAAAATATTGGGTTATTAATTCTCTTGCAAAATTGTTTAGGTGTGCAAAATACCGGTGAATAGAGCTACCATGTTTTACCTTTACACAGTGAGCCTCCTTCTGCTTTTCTTATTGGGGCGCTCTGTGCAACCTAACCTATCTGTAGACTTAGCTAAGGTAAGGTCAGTCTTTGTCTGTGTCTGACTCCTTTGTGTTTAAGCCATCATAATTATTCACCCTTATTTAAGCTCTCGATCAACTAATTAAGATCCTGCCTTAATACTTTAAGGACACCTGCCCACTTCGATTCTCACGCAAACCTAAAAACTTTATTTTTTCCTTCGCTTAATAAGGCATGAATGAAGTCATCTTCCACCTTTTAACAGATTTTTGTTTAGAATACAAAAATATTAAATTTTTGTTACCTCTAAACAAAATTACCCGGTAAACATGACTGATCCATCGATTGGTCACAAAACACAAGACACTTTTCTCAAAAAAAAAAAAAAAAAAAAAAAAAAGCAGAGAACAATTTTTAGCCTTGAGTATTTTAACCAACTAATGCTTGCCAAATTATTGTAGTTTGTTAATTGGGTTTTATATAAAAAAAAAATGAAAACACAATTTAAAATGATGATAAAATGTTGCTAATAAATATCAATTACGTAATTTGTAAGCAAGCAATCAGCAGCAGCAGCAATGGCATCAACGGCTAATTTTCAAGGATTTCACAGTCAATATGCGACGACATCATCTGTAAAATTAAACGCCAGAAGACATAAAAAAAAGCAAGAAACTACATTTTTGTATTCGTGTAATTATAAAATAATTAAGAAACACAATTACGTATTTTTGTAGTGAAGCTGCACAGAGATCGAAAAAAGGGTTTTGCAATAGTTGGTTCCTCTAAATTCTTTTAAAATTTAATAAAAAAAACCAGATGTGTGAGAGAGAGAGAGATATTATTCACATGTTTTATTAATTTGAGAGCCTTTCGCTGCCCAGAGTAGTACTTTTTACAGACCAAAATGGGCATCAAACAGTTGGTCGTTGTGGCTGTACTTTTTTCTCATGGATCGCATGGGAATTTTATGACAATTTTTTGTATTTACGATGGAAATTCGCTTCATAAGTGAAAATAATTAATTTTTTTTTTTGAAAAATTGGCCTGGACTTCACTTTACTTTAGCACAATTATAACGCTTTGTTCTTTTGTAAAGCCCTAATTTCAGAATTGCCACTTGCAGGAAAAAAATTACACTAAATGTAAAAAGTGCACTTTTACTGAGACACCCATTACATGTTGTGAGATTTTGTCCTGAAAGTTCCTATTGCAAGACCCTTTCAAGTATTTTAAAAAGTCTTTACAAGTTTGCCAAAAGTTTTACGAACAATTAATGGGAAATTAAAGAGAACAACAATTTGCGTACAACATGCTTGCAACCAACATGTTTTTGACAGGACTTGTATTTGACTAGACTTCTGAAAAATATTATTTGGAAGAGTTTGCTTAAATAAGAAATAGCATTTTGATTTCATTAAAAATATAGATGGAGGTTAGAGGAGGTCATTTGATAAATTGAAAATATTTCGGTTTGCAACAGAAACGCGTTGGAAAAAAAATATCAATTTGTGACTTTAAGGCAAGTTTTGCCTAAAGTTTTTTTTTTCTTACGACCGGCGAAATATTTAAAAGTAAAATAGTTTTCTTAGAAATCAAACATCTTGAAGACAATTGCGTTTCATTACTCTTCTTAATAAGTTCCGTGTGTGTGTTGCCAGAAAAAGTTTGTGGCAACAACAAAAAAACATCAATCAGGCTAAAGCAAATTTAGCACAAAACAAAAAAAAATAAATTAAACACAACAATAATACAAACAAAATATTTATTAGAAAAATTTTAGCGCTTAAAGTAAAACAAGAGAAAAAAAAGAAAAACAACAACAACGTACGTACAACGCGGTTATATGACACTAAATGATTAATAGTCTGGTAATTATGACTTTAAATGTAATTGAGCTGAAAAACAGAAGCTTAGAAAAAGAATGATTAAAGTATGTAATGACGATTTGTGTTGCGTGTAAGTGTATGTGTGTGTGTATGCTGTGGTTTGGGGCTGGCTGGCTGCTGGACAAAGCAGACACCTGGACGGGACAAAAGTTTACCAAGTTACCTTCAGGCCGTTTGAGTTGAAGCAGACAAATTGATATAAAACTTTGAATATGAAACAATCGGCAACTACAACCGAGCAACAACAACAAAAAGAAGAGAGCAAAAACAGCAACAGTAAATGATAAATGAATTACAATTTACAATTTCAAATCGAATGAATTACATGACACAAACCAACGACAAGATGTTTTTCTAAAAATGAAAAAAATTAAAAAAAATAAATCGAATAAAAAAATTTCGAAATATAAATTGAGATCATGCATAAATTTAATTAAAATAATAAATAAAAAAAATCTAAAAATTATTTAGGTGTGTTTAGTGAGACCCAAGGGGTCTGGCTTATGATGCTTCAAGCTTTTATTCAAAAATGGTTACTTAAAATCCTTGCAATTTTCTACACTTGCAAACAAAACTAAAGAATCTCATTGTCCCAAATCATCTTACTTTTCATTTAATGAAAGGCTATTCTACTTTAAACAAAAAAAATCTTAACAAAATAGGTTTTTTGTGTCCCCCTACTGTCTGGTGTTATTGTCAGGACAAAACCAGTAATCTATGGCAACGGTAACCAAACATATGTTCGACTATACATTCTGTTTCGCATTGGCGAAAAGCATTTTTTGTGAGCAAACAAAATTTACAATTATATATTCAATTACACCAAGACCACACACGCCAAGTTTAGTTGGGCAATTCTTGATTTTGTAGGAGAGAGAGGAAAGAGGAATGGAAAGGGGTACAAACTTGCTCGTACTCGACAATTCCTGTTTGTTCTCTCTACGTATCTTTTATAAAGATGTAAAAAAAGAAGACAGGTAGCTTGAAGGCTGAATGAATGACTGAATAAGAATGCTAAAATTGCCGAAACAAAATTGCTGTGTGTAGACACAGCGGCAATTTTAAAAGAGAATTGGGAAAGAATTGCCCAACTAAACTTGCTGTGTGTGGTCCTGGTCTTACTGTGGTATTCGTCCGCACTGGCTGCTATCATCTCTACCGCGGCCGTATTGCCATATTATTAATTCCGCCATGTAGATAAATTTCTACATTTTGCTTACGCTTAAGTTTTTTTAGTGGAAAGTAAACGAAAAAATTAAAAATGTAAGAAAAAAACTAAATTTCCCAAAAATAAAATGTGTTTTTGCTTAATTTGCTTTTTTTAATATTTTTATTTTATTTATTGAAATTTAATTTTCTTTTTGTTTATTGAAAGAAATTTGTATATTAAAAAATGCCATAAAAAAAGCTGACACAATAAAACAATTCATTCACAATACACAACTTTTTAATTCACAATTAAATTAAACAATTCAAAATAATAAAATAATTCTCTCCGTAGGTGTGAATAATAGCAATTTGTATATCGAACGTTATTGCTCTCCTTTACATTTTGCTTTCCATGCGGAATCAATAATCAATATTACCAGATGACAAAATTGTCCAGAAAAAATTCTGGCAACTTTAGCTTTATCTACCAATTATATGTGGGTTTGTTGTTGTTGTTTTTGGTTTATTTAGATTTGAGCAAACAGACCCAGCAAAGGTATTTTTTAATGCAAAATTACACATTTTGTTTTTGTATTGAGCAAAAGGCAGCATATTTGCACTCATTTGCATCGTTTGGTTTTGTTTGTTATTTTTAATTTGCTTTAAACACACTGAATGCCCTCCAATTTTTCTTTTCTCTGCTTTTCTTTATAAATGTGAAACGTCCAACGCAACCAACCAAATTATATGAAATCATTAAGAATTATTGAAAATTAAAAAAAAAAACAACATAATTCAATTAAAAATGTGTTTTTGCTTTTTATTTTTTATTTAGTTAAATCAATTTTTTATCCGGCTGCTACTGCTTTTTATTTGTATATTTTTTAATTATTCAATAAATGATTAAAAAAAATATTTTAATTCATCTAATTTATATTGAATTTATAACAAATTACGAGTAGTTTATTAAACAAAAAATAATTTAAATTTTTTCTAAAAAAATTCTAGATCAAAAAGTCATAAAACCGGGTAGCGGTTGTTAAACATTGATGGATGGCTGGCTAAATAGCAAAAAAAAAAAATTTATAAATAGAAATAAAATCTCTATAAAATTTATTTTAAAAAATTTTAGTAAATTATTTGATCTTATAAATTTATTATTATTTAAATTTCCCTGAAGAAGACCTTCAAAACAAAGTCGAAATATTGGAAAATTAAAACCGAAACAATTTTCATTAAGACCTTAAGCTTAAACAATATTTACTAATAATTTATTAAAAAAAAAAATATATATGAAATAATTTACATGCCACATGCCACACTTAACTTGCATAAAAAGCGCTTTAATTGAAAAAACTTTTTAAGCATTTCAGCAAATTAAAAAAAAGTTAATAGAAACTTTTTAAGCTTGTGAGCGATTTAAAAAAATATTCCAGGGAACCATAAACCATTTCCTGCTCTAGATTAATCCGTTGAAAAGTTGTAGCACAAAAAAAAATGGACAAGAACGCCATTTATTTTGAATGATTGTATTGATTCTTTAGAGTAAAGAAAATTTAACGGAAAGAAATATTATTCTATTTAGTATACATTCCTTGTTAATAGGCCTGATTATGAGTGTTGTTGTCCTGACAAAAACAGTGATATGTGGCAACGCCAGCCATATATTTTACATTAGCTTGTCGTAAATTCTACTACGACAGTGACACTTATAGTTAGGCCTATTATTTTGAATTGTTTCATTTAATTGTGAATTAAAAATTGTGTTATTGTGTCAGCTGTTGACGATAAGAAAAATATTGTTTTTTTTTTAATTAAAAAAAAAAATTAAATAAATAAAATAAAAGTATTTTCGCAAAATAAAACAAATTAAGCTAAAATACATTTTATTTGTGAGAAATTTTGTACTTTTTTTTAACATTTTTCATTTTTCCGTAAGCGAAACGCAAATAGAAATTTATCTAAATAAAGGAATCAATAATATGGCAATAGCGCCACGCGATAGAGATGATACCGCCAGTGCAATCGCGTAACGGAATGAATAATTAGACCTCTTATTTTTAATGGGGTTTTTTTTTAATCCATAAGACGGATTAGTAGTCTTAATAATAATTTTTTTTTTTTTTAATTTAATTTTATTTTTAAAGTAAATTTATGTTTGATTTGTTTCTTTGCAGTGATCGATATGAATATTTGGACTTCTATACGTTTGCCTTAGGAGAGAAAAAGAGTAGGGTAAGTGTTTTACATGATTTCCTTTATTTTGTGGTATAAAATACTAGATTATAAAACAAAAAAACACGTTTAGAAAAGTTATGTTGGTAATGAAAATATGATTTTTTTAAAGTAGAGCCGCTTTGTTTGTTTGCTTATCTCCTGTATAAACCAAACGTTTTGCTTCCCTAAAGTTGAAATTTAATTAAATTCGTTTTGCTTTTGTGTCATATAAGAGACATCTAAATTTCGGAAATTACTGGAGGCTTATTTGTCTCTCTCTCTCTCTCTCTGTCTCACCCAAACGATAAATTTTATAGATTTTTGTTTTTCAATAAAAAGCAATTGATCAGCTCGCTTGTCACTTCATTTTACAAATTGAAGCTGCCAGCAAAAGCAACATTCATTGGATTCTTTCTGTAGCTGAAAATAAGAGGGGATGTTTTGTGTAGCCACTTGCTCGTACGGATAAAATTTCCTGAAATCCAAATAACTAAATTGATTTTAATCTGTTGCTGTTGCTGAATTTCCTTCAGTATGAGTGGTGGCAGGCTGGGATTGGATCTTTGCTTGTTGTAAGCGAGTTTTAATTTAAACTGCCCTTTAACTTTAAACTGTTTTGTATAATAAATTAAGCAATAATATTTCATATTAAAACTTTTTTTGTTTGCTTTGTTGTTTTGCTTAATTTCTCCATTAATTTTCCTCTTTCTTTTCCCAACTGCTGAAAGCAATTCGTCGCCCCTCCAAACAAAACAAAGTCTTGTGGGGTTAAACCTCATGACAGATGTAAATTGATTTAAGAAGGTAAAAAAACAACAACAAATTATTTAACATTGGAATTTTTATTATTTGTTTGTAACAAAAAAACAACAGCAACAACAATCTTCCTTTTATTTATTTATGTTGGTTGACGTCGTGTAGATTGACTTGAAGTTTTTAAGCAAGAAAAAAGAGCAGCCAAACAGCCAGCCAGCCAGCCATCAAAAGAAATAAATAAAGAAACTGAACATTACGGCAAACAAAAGAAAATCGAATAGTTAATTATGATGAATGATAATTGCATACACAATAATACAACAACAACAACAACAGCAAATACATTATTAACATTAACAGCAGCAACTAAAAGTACCATAGTGCAATTGCAACAAGCAAAAAAAACCAACAAGAAAAAAAGTAGTCAATTGAATTTGTTAAAGTATTTTTGTTATTTATGCAGTTCCTACTTAAAGAAACACATACCAGAGACAGCAGGCAGGGGCATGAGATGGTTTATTTTGCTCTCCCTCTCCTGACTTTTTGCATACTTAATTTTGCAACAACAAAAAAATCAGATGTGTCAAAGAGTAACTACATTTTAGGGAGATACTAAAGCTCATGCCTGCCAGCAAACCTTTCAATCAATCAATTTATCACACAGCAGCAAATGTTGCTGATGTTTCTTTGCAAACTAATAAAGGTGTTCGCACATATTCAATTAAACTTACGCATTTGATAACTGAAAATATTGCGACATTTTTTTGTGAAAATTTTATTTAAAAAATTGAAAATAAAGTCGGATTTGAAAAAAAAAATATGCTAACTTAAAGTAGAAATATGAAAAATAATCAGCCAAAAATCGCTTTGCGGTATCAACAACGTATGGGGTCATTTTAACACCATCCCGTTGTCAATGTAGATGACAACGACTCTTTTCAATTTTTTAACAAGCGTGTACAAATCGACAACGGTTGGTTATCAACTTAGAAAAAAAGCAGAGATTTTAGTTTTTTGACAACGCACGTTGTCAAATTAGTAACGAACGTTGTCAAATTGACAACGAGTGTTGTTATTTTGTTAACAAACGGTGTTAATTCAACACCAGTATGATGTCATTTCGACACCAGTATGGTGTCAATTTTACAACGGTCAAAAGTGACCATAAACGTGATCGACACACTATTGATACTGTTTGTTGTCATGTTGGGGTATCTGTCTGTATCTGGCTTATTTATCTACTATCTGTTTTTACCCTGTCTTGCACGGTCCTTTACTCTATGAGTACGATTTTATATGTTAGTCCAAACCCAAGTTAATTATTAATGAAAATTAACATAGACCACGCCCATTAGCACGCCCACTTTTTAAATGTTTTCTCAAATCTGAGATTTTCTCCATGGATTTGGCTAATTTTTGTGTTACCCAATTTCCTTTTTTATGAAAAGAAAAATTTACCACGTCCACTTTTTAAATACATCTCAAAACGTAGAACGCCTGAACCGATTTGGCAAAATTTTTTATTATATTTTCGGAATAACCCAACTTTTATTTTTTTTTTTTTTCTTTTTAATTATTTTTCAATATAAATAAAATTTGAAGGCAAAACAACGTGTGCCGGATCAGCTAGTTAAATATAATTTTTGTTTTTGGGCTTTCAAGGTTTATTTATTATTTCCATTTTCTTTATTTTCCCAACGTTTCTTTGATTTTTTCCATTGATTTATTGAATTTAGTTTGCTTTTAAAATATTTTGTATACCCTAGATTATGGATGCCTCAACCTTACCGCAATAGAGGCATTAAATTTTTTTTATAATTTTATTTTTTGCTCTTTACTGAAACTTAATTAACCAACAAATTCTTTGCATTTTCTTTTTCTTTATTATTTTAATAATAATTTAAAAATCAGCCTTAGAGTTACAGAAATCGTTGGAAAAGAAATATTGTCTCTAGGTGTTTTTTTTTGTTGTGTTTTTGTGTTTTTATAAAGAAAAACAGAATTATATTTAACATAATAAGGCTTAAGGCTTAAAATTTAAAACTTACAAAAAAACTGAAATAGAAAAATTTGAAGGCATTATAAAAACACTGAACAAAAAAAAAGATTATAAAAACAAACATGCAGTCAATGATCATGGAAAAACTTGGGTGCAGTAAATGGTTGGTTGCTGCTGCTGCCGCTTTGTTTCTCTACTCAAAAAAAAAAAAAAAAAAGCTGCTGATCCCCATGTTTTAACGTCATAAAAACCAACTGCTCTTTTTTATGTTTTCCTACTTTTTTTTTTTTCTTTTTTGTTTTTTTATTTTGGCATGTAATTTGTGTTAAATTGACACACCTTTTTTAATACTAAATAAGAGAACAGCTACAAAAAAATTATAAGTAAATAAGAAACTAAATTAAGCAATAAATATATTTTTTATAATAAAGTGTTTCCACTGCAGCAAACCAAGCAAGCAAAAGCAATTGCTGGGCTTTGCTGCATTCAAAGAAAACAATAGAGTAGCAGCAGCCTGAAATTATTCGTGTTTTTTGTTTAACTCTTTTTTTTTTTTACAAAATATTTTACATAAATTGCTCATTGTAGCTAAACGCAAAAAAATAATAAATGCTTTGGCAGTGGCTTTAAATTTGTAGCACAAAAAAAAAATATTAGCAATAGCAGAGGTTAATGTTAAAAAGAAAATTTAATAAAAATAATAATTGGAAAAATAAAATAAATAAAAAAAAATAACTCTAATATTGTCAGCGTCCTATAACTCACTGAAAATGAAAATTAAGACAGAGAAAGTGAACAGTTTGCTGCCTAGGAATTTTTATATTTTTTTCTAATTGAGTAAATTTTCAATAAATTTAGACCAAAGGCTGCATGAGAAGGTTCTGAGCCTCAAATTCCACAATGTTGGGTATGCTTGACACCATTCAAATTAAAATGAGCTTTATAATTTTTGGAAAAATTAGCATTGACTTCACTTTGTTCCGCTACCCATTAAACGAATCCTTCTTTCGTAAAGCTTTCCATTTTTAATAATCGGCACACTCGGCTATGTGACAGCTGTCAAATAGCAGAGCTGCCACTCGCATTGAATTTAAAAAGTGCACTTTTCCTGAGACGCCCTTTAGATTCTCCACAATTACTTTGTCTAAATTGAAAGTAAAAAATAAAATAAATTTTGAGATTTGTTTTAAAACCAACTTTAATTCTATATTAACAGAAAGTCTTAATACGTCACGTTAGTCAGTCAAAAAGTTTTAACAGCAAATTTGTTTTTTTGCGTTGAATTAATTGAATTGGGATTTTAAAATTTTTTTATATCCTTTTTAATTTTAATAGCATTTTTGTTATGGGAAATTTATTACTGAATTCGCTTTATTAGTGGTTTGAAGAGCCTCCAAATTTGCTGATGAAATAAAAATCCTTTTTACAACCTAAAATTCCAATTGATTTTCTTTATTATTTCCTCAGTCGTTATCTGTTTTAGTTTCTTTAAAAAAAAAAGGAAACACATGCTTGTATTTGTGTTAATTTAAAAACAAACGAGTAACTAATCCAATGAAAGAATGTTTCACACCTGATTATGCGCTCAAAACTCGCATCTCCTGTATTTCTATTTAATATGCTGAGAAAACAAAAACCCAGCAGCAGACACAATGTCTGCGCCATGTCCAGGGAAATTCCAATTGTTTTAAACACGTACAACTCTCGCACACAAATTAAATAATTTCTACATCCTGTTAATGATTTGTTGCAGGAGACGAGAAAAGAATCCAGACCCTTAAAGTGAAATTGTATTAAAGATGGGCTATTGTTTGTCAAAAACAAAAAAAAAGAAGAAAAATGAAAATATTTGTTGGAAAACCATGGGAAGTTCCACAAAAAAGCCCCTACAAACAGACAATCAAACAAACAAACAAACAAACAAATAAACAACAGGAGTGCAACATGTGAGTGCTGGCTAATCTACCTTTCATTTACCTGCCAAAAGGGCTGCCAGCATAGCCAGCTAGTCTGGCTGTAAGGATGGACAGACATACACAAATAAATATTTTAATTGGCTTTTTGACGATGAAAAAAAATAATAATTTTGAGAAATAGATTTCAAATGAAACTGCATGCCTGGGATTTTAAAATTGTTAATGAAAATTTGGTGTTTGATGGCAAAAGATGCAAGATTGCATTGCAATATAGCTCCTGTAGCTCCTTTGGATTCTGACATTAAATCCGTCCAATTTCCCCTTTCAACTCAGTATAAAAAATAGGATTTTGTGCAGTGACCAGCTTTTAATTCTCGTTCCCTTATTTTCACTCAGCCTCTTGCTTTCCCTTATCTCTCTTTTACTCTTTATGTCTCTCTCCATTGTCTTCTTTCTCAATCTCTCCGTATTGTCTGCACCCTCTCTACTTCTATTGCTTCTCTCTCTCTCTCTGTTGCCTTTTTTCTCTCTCTCTCTCTCTCTGTTGGCTTTTCTCTCTCTCTGTACTGTCTTCTCTCTCTCTCGCTGTATTAGCTTTTCTCTCTCTCTCTGTATTAGCTTTTCTCTCTCTCTCTCTCTGTATTAGCTTTTCTCTCTCTCTCTCTCTCTGTATTAGCTTTTCTCTCTCTCTCTATCTCTCTCTATGTATTAGCTTTTCTCTCTCTCTCTATCTCTCTCTATGTATTAGCTTTTCTCTCTCTCTCTCTCTGTATTAGCTTTTCTCTCTCTCTCTCTCTGTATTAGCTTTTCTCTCTCTCTCTCTCTCTGTATTAGCTTTTCTCTCTCTCTCTCTCTGTATTAGCTTTTCTCTCTCTCTCTCTGTACTGTCTTTTCTCTCTCTCTCTATTGTCTTCTCCCTTTCTCTTTATTGTCTTCTCTCTTTCTCTATTGTCTTCTCTTTTTTCTATATCTTTCTCTATTATCTTCTCTCTCTATCTCTTTTGTCTTATCTCTCTATTTCTTTCTTTTGCTATTGTCTCCTCTCTTTATTCTCTTTTCTCTCTCTATTGTGTTCTCTCTCTTTTTTTCTCATCCTTTTCTGTACGTTAGCTTTCCCCCCAACTCTAGTCTTCTCTCTATCTCCCTATTGTCTTCTCTCTTCCTTTTTCTTATTTTTTTTCTCGCCTTCTTCTGTCTCGGCTTTTTCTCTGCTCTTTTCTTCTCTTCTTATCTTCACCCTTCCTCTTGTCTTCTCTTTCTCTCTTATCTTCTCTCTATCTCTTTATTTTATTCTGTTTCTGTCTCCCTCTCTTGTCTTTAACTCTCTCCTCAACAAAATTTGTAAAACATACCATTAATTCTGCCACAGGTTAAGGAAAGGCTAATTCTCTCCGTGATCATATTTTTGAGGGATGAAAGCGAGTGCGAAATGGAAAAGAAGAGCTTAACTAATTTCGGCACACCTTGCCCTTGTGCTAGTTTCCTTTAGCATTTTGATACTTTTGGCCATTACATTAACGCCATTGCAATACTCCCACACCTGATCATCTACCTGAAAACAGAAATATTCTATTAAAGCTGGGCCGTAATAAGAAATGTATGCATAAAACATTACAACAACAACAACAATAGTATGAATAGCAAATGCAAGGAAAAACGAATTTGGAAAGTTTCTAAGGATAACGAGAAGAAAAACCAAACCTCATTTTCAAAAAATTAGCACAACAGCATGATGTGTGTGCGTCCTTGTGCTAAACAATACAAAGATCGTCATCCTTATCATCATTGCCGTCAGCCTCGTTTATGTGTGTTTGCTAGGATTAAATAAAAACTGAATGAAATGGAAATGTTTGTGTGTACGGCATCAATGAATGGCATTCAATAGAAAAAACAAAAGAAAAAAAAACGTTAAGAAGGAACATGTGCAGTACAAACGTTCAAATATTCCAACCAACCAAAACTACTCATTGTGTGTGTGATTGTATTTTTTTTTAGCATAAAATTACTCGAATGCTGTTTTACAGGGGCACGTACAATTTTATTTTTAATTTTTAGTTTTTTTTTTTTTCTTTTTAAGAAAACTTCCCTGGAAATTGAATTATCTTGTATCACGCATGAGGTGTTACATCCTTAAAAGAAGGAATTTTTAATGCACACACACACACACACACACGCACACTTACAGCTTTTGTTTGTTGCATATTTTAAGGTTACTTTGCACACATTTTTTGCATTTACTGTGGGAAATTTTGTAAAAATTATGATTGGAAAAGCCAACACAATTTCCCATCATTTTTGAAATGAAATAATCCAATACTATTGCGTCGCTATAATAATAAAGAGGATTCTCTCTAAAGGAATTGCAGTTTCTTGTTAAATTTTATTTTGAAAAGCCTAGAAGTTTTGCAATTTTCAGCGAAAGAGACTTGAAGTAAATTCTTGTCTTAAAGTGTCTTGGGTAGAGAACAATTGTTTTAAGAACAGTTAGCCGAAAAAATGCCAGGATGGAACTAATGTTGATTCCGCTATGCGATTTCTTTATAAAGAGTGATTTTTTTGCTATTATCTTTTTGGCAACACTAGTTTTGACAGCTCACGCAAGGTTTGTATCTTGTGTCACTGTCAAACATCTTCAGTTTGGTCTATAATTTAATCATGAATCGTCTTACAAACGAACAACGCTGGCAAATTATTGAATTTTATTACCAAAATGCGTGCTCTGTTAAGAAAGTTCATCGCGCGCTTCTTCCATTTTATGGTCAGTTTAATCGACCTACTGAGGCTTCTATTCGGGCTATTGTAACAAAATTTGGAGTGAAGAGCAGCCAGAAGCATTGCAAGAGCTACCAATGCATCCACAAAAAACAACCGTTTGGTGCGGATTATGGGCTGGCGGCATCATTGGGCCGTATTTCTTCAAAGATGATGCGAATCACAACGTTACTGTGAATGGTGAGCGCTACCGTGCGATGATAACAAACTTTTTTTTTGCCCAAAATGGAAGAGCTTGACTTGCATGACATGTGGTTTCAACAAGACGGTGCCACATGCCACACAGCACGCGGAACAATGGACCAATTGAGAGGCGAGTTCGGTGAACAGTTTATTTCACGCTTGGGACCAGTCAATTGGCCGCCCAGATCGTGCGATTTAACGCCTCTAGACTATTTTTTGTGGGGCTATGTTAAGGCTAATGTCTATAGGGACAAGCCCGCTTCGATTGACGCACTAGAAGCCAACATTGCCAACATTATTCGTGAGATACCGGCCGAAATGTTGGAAAGAGTATGCCAAAATTGGACTAAGCGGATGGACCATTTGAGGCGCAGCCGCGGCCAACATTTGCATGAAATAATCTTCAAACATTAAATTATATCGACCCAACTATCGATCCAAATAAATATTTCATGCATTTTTCTGAATTTTATGTTTTTTTTTTTTAAATTTCCGATACTTCTTATAAAATCACCTTTTATTTTGTATACAAAGAAGCATCAATCCAGTGAAAAAATAAATAAATAATAATAAAATATACTGCTAGGTTTGCGCCACCTGAGCTAAGACCAGCCCTGGTAATGGAGTGGCTGTCATCTTTGAACGAACTTCGAATCTAAAATAAACCTCACGTTGTGTTAGATGGCATACTGGCAACGACCTGCCCGGTTCATAGAACCAGACTCCTACTTTGACATCTCTTCGGTATAAATTAGACAGATAACTCGTCCCTGGGTCAAATCACAATACTTATATCTTTAGAAATCGCTGACTGTACTCAGACAAGTTAAGACTGATTGTGATGTCACTCTAATAAGAGTGATCTCAGAAGCCCAACGGGATGGTTTATCGAAATATAGGGATAACGTAATGTTGATTTTGTGGTTTTAAATGAACAAACCTCAGGAGATTTACTTAGTGACTGCCCGACCTTAGGGTCTGATAGGGCAAGATTTCTGGGGGACTTATTGTGAACTGCCAGAAACGTAAGAAACCTCTCACTAAGCAAGTTAATTGGCTTCATTCGAAGCCTAGACCTGGAGCAAGGAACAATAATAATAATAGTCTTCCAGCGCAAGGCAGAGGCTTTCGTTGGTTGGTTGCTTTAGGCAGCAATGAAAATCACAATATTTCGTTTTAAAGCACCAATAATGCAGAAATCCAGATCCTATCGCTGGTACCTCCAAAAAGGCCGAAAAAACTGTGGCATAAAATCCCTCTAATTCTTTTACTGACACACTTATTCTTCTAGCTTGCTTGCCAAATACGCAGTGAGCAGTCCTGGTTGCTAATGCAGCTACAAGCCAACCAAAGCCATATCAAACTTAGTATTTCGTAGGTTTATTATTGAAGCATCTGATCAATACTTTATATGAAAAGATATCTTGCAGCACATCGGCACATCCTGCATAAGCGATCTTCTCTTTGCCCCTTCATGTTTTTTTAACTTAAAGGCCACTCAAAGAATTTTTGTACAGCCAAACAACCACGTTGTAGCCAGGAATCGAACCTACGACTTCTAGTAAGTTGGGTTGGTACACTTGCACTTTCCCTGCAATTACTTCTTTGCAACATGTCTGGGGTAAATTTCAAAATGAAACAATTTTGACGGCTGGATACTGACTCTCTCTGTCACAACGTGCTACTACACTTTTATGTGCCCCAATAAAATTCTGTAAATAAAAATATTTTTATGCAAATCGTCTTCTCTAATGGCAATTGCTTTTCTTTTTAACAGTTTGTTTGTATTTACAAAGTATGTTGAGCCCCCTTTGTTTTCTTTCTCTCTTCTTTTTCTGCGGGCATTGTTTACACAGGAAATGTATTCATTCTCTACTGATTAAAGCGGAATTTCTTAAAAGAAACTGATTTTTACGTTACAAAAAAAAGAAAAGAAAAGCAAAACAATAACAAGAAAAATTATTTCACACAAACTTGCTGGCTCACCTTGTAGGACAACAAGACAGGATGGCAACGGTAGGCAGTACGTTTAGTCAAGCTGAGAAAGTCACAGTTTGTATCACACTTAAACGTGATAATCGTATGGATCACGTAATTTACAACTAATTCCTGTACATTAACTGAAATAAAATGAAATAAAACAGCCAGAAACAAATAATAAAACAGAACCAAATTAACTGACCGCCAAGAGAGGAATGTGTATGTGTGAATGTGTGGCATGAAGCAGCAAAATAAAAACAAAACAAGACAAAAGGACAGACACACAAAAATAATGGCAATAAAATTGATCAACAGGCGGTCATCGGAACCAGCAAAACTTAAACAGAACAGAAGAACCGACTATCGTACTATTCATTCAACATTGTTTGGCGCAACATTCTTTCAGCTGCTTTTTTTTCTCTTCGTTTCTTTTTCTTTAAAGTTGTGCATAAATTTTATATAATTTTTACGAGGATTGTTTGTTTAGTTTCTCACAACTTGAGCTACTATTTTTAAAATGGTACACTAATTTACTAATTTTTTTTTTAAATCGACTTATACCCCCTTGCTAACCCCGCAGTAAACCATTCAAAAAAAGCATTAAGAAAGCAACTTGCATGCAAATTTAGTGTCACTGGGTGGAGAAAAAAACACTAACTCGAAAAAAAAATCACTAAAAACGTTGATCTGAGATGACAACGCATAGTATAGGGTAGTGTGTGAGAAACCTGAACTAGTAGGGGTATACTAAACAGCACTAAATATAATGACAAATTAGCCTTTAATAAGCAAGGCCTGGATAGACAGTTTTCGTCTTATTGGTAGTAGGATTTGCTGATGATCTGTCATGCTTCAAAAATACATTAGCAAGAGAATACTAGGCAACAGGAATCCTTAATAAGCATAGCCTGGATAGACAGTTTTCGTCTTACTGGTAGTAGGATTTGCTGATGATCTGGTATAGAAAAAGTCTGTCATGCCTCAAGAATGCGTTAGCAAGAGAATACTAGGCAACAGGAATCCTTAATAAGCATGGCCTGGATAGACAGTTTTCGTCTTACTGGTAGTAGGATTTGCTGATGATCTGGTATAGAAAAAGTCTGTCATGCCTCAAGAATGAGTTAGCAGGAAAATACTAGGCAACAAGAATCTTTAATAAGCAAGGCCAGGTTAGACAATTTTAGTCTTACTGATTTGCTGATGGTTTCGCGTAGGTAAATGTTTTCATGCTTCAAGCCAAAATTTTCTTTTACTGCTGCTTCTATTTTTATAACGCGAAGCTCTTGCAATGTTCAGGTGGCAGGTTCGATTCCAGCCTAGACCCAGAAAGTTTTCTACAGACAAGCCAAACAAAAAAGCTTCTCTGATTTGTTTAAAAGAAACCCCCGCTATTGAGGCACTCACACTTGTTTCCATGTCATCAGCCGCCTTTCAAGTTTGATCTTCTTTTTGTATTAAAATTTGATATGAAGGCTGAGCAATCACTCACACAACTATTTTGTATACAAACTTAAATTTCTTAAAGAGAAAACCTGCTTGATCACACTCATGACTGACTACTCGTATGACTTCAAGTAGGGTCCCTGCTAACCATGTTGAAAAAGAATTTTATTGCATCCCTCGTTTGATGTTAACAGAATGTAACAAGAGAAATTATTTTTTTAGCCGACATTTTGTCATGGTCACGCGAACAAATGATCAGATTTTTTATGCAAATTTCTTTTCTTTTTTCTTTTTTTAATTTCAATTTAGAAAATTTAATTTTACAATAAAAACAATTGCAAGCTAATTTTAAAGACAAATTTTATTAAGGCTGCGATTAATGAGTTGCTTTTATTTTGCAAAACTCATCATCATAAAAATTAATCCTCTTTATGAGATTTCATTGCCCTTCAGTTTCTCTCTCTCTTTGTTCAAGACTCTTATTTAATATTTTTTATGCGAGTAATCAACATGTAAGCAAAAATATTAAAAATATTATTAAGTCATTTATTTAATACTAGATTTTTTTTCCCGGTCTCACCCGGCTAGTTAATTTGTTACTTGAGTCAGTAGCCTTAGAGTATAGAGAGCGTATGTACCAGTTTTTAGAGCAATCCGTTTACAAATAGAATTTTAATCGTTAAAATACCCAACCCAATTAAATACAATAAAGTTGCTTATGCCTTTGCTAACATTATTAACAGAGGCGTCATTTAAAGTGGTAAATAAAATATTTCAAAGCATAATTTTAGGCTTAAATTGAACAAAGGTTCAAAACTGAACGTAAAAATAGGCGTGGCTGCTCCAAAAGCAGTCTAGAATTACTTTAATTTGTTATTTCGCTAAACAATATGTGTATGATGACGTTTTTTTTTTGTCTTTTAATCTTCACAAAAGCAAATTTGAAATATTTTTTAGTGTAAATACGATTTTGCATATTCCGTGAAAATATTCTACTCGTATTGACCAAGAGGTGTAATTGCAATAAGAGAATCTTAACATCTGCCTAAATATTCTAAAAGACAATTTCAACTTCAAAACCATAATAAAGTTCCTAGTCCTCTTAAATAAACAAAAAAATTCTAAATATAAATAAATGCGTTACGCACAGAGTTCCATTTAACCAGTTCTGTTTGCTCTTACATAATAAAATGTGTTTTTTATGACAATTTGATTTGATATCCCATAAATACCACTTAATTTTAATATTAATAAGAATAATTTTTCAATCGTTTATTAAGAAATTGATTATTTTTAAATCTAGTTTTTTTATTCTCTTTGCATTCACATTTTCCGGTTACAGACAAGCTGGACATTAAATTATGAATTAAATATTGAAGTGCTGTTTTTATCACTTGACACATAAAAAAATGAAAAAAAAAAAACTAAATAAAAAAATAGAAATTAAATGATCATAAAGTAGAGTTTTTAATTCGAGTTTAATTGAAAAATAATTCCAGCTATAAAAACTTACATTTCCTGTTAGCAAATTTTTAATTTTATTGCAGACGATTTTTAAAGCGCTCATAAACTTACAAGTTTTCAAAAACCAAAACTGTCTGTGGAATAGACTGAGAAAACCTTTAAGCTCAAGCATAGAATAAAATTTGTATTCATTAATTTAATGAACTTTTCAGCAATTCTTTTGATATGAATGAGTCATTATTTAAACGGCTCTGTTTCTTCTATTTTTTTTTTAATTGTAATTTTGGTGCAAAGAAAATTTTTCGTTAGAGAAATTTCTCTGCAACAGAAAATTTTTATGGAAGGAAGTTTTTCTTAATAAAAATATTTTCCTCAAAAAGAAATTTTCTCCTCTAGAAAATTTTTCCTTAGAAAAAATTTTTGTTTGTAAAAAATATTTTCTTAAAGAAATTGTTCGATTAAAGAAATTTTCTTATATGAAAAATTTTTTTACAAAAAATTACAAAAAGTTTTTCTTTAGACAAATATTTTTTGTAAAAATTAAGAAAATTTTTCTGTTAAAAATAATTTCTTAAAAAAAAATTGTTTGATTAAAAAGATTTTCTTTTATTTTAAAAAAAAATTCTTTAGACAAATTGTTTTTTGTAAAAATTAAGAAATATTATATTGTTTGATTAAAGAAATTTTCTTTCATAAAAATTTTTTTATTTTTCTGTAAAGTTTTTGTTTAGAAAAAAGTTTCTTCTATAAAAAAAAAAATTTCTTTAGAAAAGTTTTTATTTGTAGAAAATATTTTCTGTTGAGAAATTTTCTTGATTTTTTTGATTAAAGAAATTTTCTTCTATAAAATTTTTTTTCTAAAAATATTTTTTTGATAAATTTTTTTCTAAAAGAATGTTTTTTTTTTCTTAAAGAAACTTTTCTCCATAAAAAAATTGTTCACAAAGAAATTTTCTTCTATAGAAAATTATTCCTTAAGAAAATATTTTTCTTAAAAAATGTTCTATAAAAAATTTTTCTTAAAAAAATTTTTTTTATTCGAGAAATTTTTTTCTATAGAAAAAATATCGTCCATAAAAAATCTTTTATAAAGAAGTTTTCAGTGAAAAAATTTTTGTCTAGAAATAAATTTTTTTTAATATAGAAATTTTGTTTTTAATTTTAAAGAAATTTTTTATTAACTAAAATTTTTTCCATAGAAAATTATGCTTGAAAAATTTTTAAAAAATTTTCTATGAAAAATTTGTCTGTAAAAAATTTTCTATGTCAAAAGTTTTCTTTAATAAATTTTTTTTAAATTTTTTTTGTACTCGTAAAATGTTTTACTTTAAGAAATTTCATAAAAATTTTCTGCTATAGAGAATTTTTTTCTTAGATTTTTTTTTTTTTTCTGAAGTAAAACATTTTTCCACAGAGAAGATTTCTTCTAAAAAAATTTTTTTTTGTTTTTTTGCATTAGAAAAATTTTTGTGTAAAGAAAAATTTTCTTAAAATAATTTTTATCTATAGCAATTTTTCATTAGAACTCTTTTCGTCTGTAAAAAGAATTTTCTTAAAGGAATTTTCTTCTCCAAAAAAATGTTTGGTTGTAAAAAGTTTCCAGTTTTTCTCTTTCTCTTCTTTTTCTTTTATCGTACAGTTCACTAGGAATAAATATAAATCGTAAAGTATATAATTTTAAAGCAAACTTTAGCTGCAGTTCATTTGTGTAAAAAAATTATAAACATTGATTTGATTTAATTTAATTTGATGATGATGAACAATTTCTTCAGTTAATTAATAATAACACGATTAAGCCGCCAAAAAAAAAAAAAAACAGTGAAATGAAGACAACAAAAAGCAGAAAATCTTTCTAAATTTAAAGTATTTTTCAAATGAAAAATAAATTGAATGAAATGCAATTCAAAAGTGAAGAAAATGTTAGATGAAAGAAAATAATTCTGTGTAAAAACACTTGAGTGTTAGTACCACCCATGATCATTGTGTGCCAGCTTAGGGCATAGACAAAGCAGCAGATCAACAAGCACTTTTTATTGTGATGATTAAGGCCACGTCAGATACCACCAAACTTCATGTTCAGTTTAGTTTCTTCATAAAAGTTTTCTAACAAAAACTAAGTGAGTTTGAGTCATTAAACAAAAATGAAATTAAAATTTTATTTTTAGGAATTTTTCTATAATTTTCATTTACTAACTAAATTAGTAAGTAGGCGTGGGCTTCACCAGCTCGAAACAATTTTATTTAAGATGCAAACTTTTGGCTAGAGAGTTGTTTTTTCACTGCTGAAAGCCTAATAGCCTAATTTTGAGAGTCGTTGCAGTAGTAAATAACTGTGGTGTGAGGCAACACCCGACCTCATATTTTATATTCAATCTCATTACGAATGCCGTTCTCGTAGCCGAATCTGCAACAAGCTAATGCAGATGTTGCGACATGTAGCTGTTTTCGTCATGACCACAACAATCGTAATAAGGCTTTAATCGACTATTACAACGACACTCGTAATAAGCCTGTATAGCTAACAAGCCACAAGCTCTATCAACTTTAATTTTATTTAATATCGATCACTTTGACAACCGCTGCCTTATTTATTTATCTGTAACCATTTGAATTCAATTAATTTTATCCACTCGAATTAATTTTCTTTCTTTTTCTTCATTTCCCTTCAGTGTCAGGTCACACTTTGAATTCTTTTTTTCCTTCAATTGATCGATTTTCGGTTTTAATAATCAACAAAATTTTTTAATACGTTTTAACACTTGATGGTAATGAGCATTTACACTCGTTAATGTTGTTGTTGTTCTGTTTTTTTTTTTTTTTCAAACAATCAAGCAGTGGGCCGCCTTTAAATATACGTCAGCGAGAAACAGTTTTGTTTTGTTTACCCCTGTTTTATTGATGTGATCAGGCAGACAGGACAGACTTTGGTTTTTTTTTTATCGAATTCTGTTTAAATTAAATTCTTTTGTGGTTTGTTGGTTTCAAGTGCGCAATGTTGTCTACTTTTATTATATTTTTTTCTTTAATCTTTACAGTTTTATAAAAATGGAATAATTAGCTTCACTTTAATTCTTTATGTTTTTAATATATTTTTTTTTAAAGATATTTTGCGGTTTGTTAGTATTTGGTTCTTAATTACACTGGACAACACAAAAAAAAATAAATATGGTAGGCGGAATCATAAAACTTTGAAAATTTATATCCTGAACTAAAGTTTCCCTATTGTTTCAAATTTTTATTGTGAACCGCTGTAGTTAACCTTGTGCATCCTCCATTTTAGGTTTATGAAATATTCAGCAAACTTGTGTAAAACACTAGGAGGAATATTTTTGTGCCATCTTAAATTAGTGGGACTTTTTTTGAACCTTAATTTAAAAAAAGCTAAAAAGTAGTCATACATTGAAGAGTGGAGAGGGTTAAAATATTTCACAAAAATATTCCTAGTAAAATTATACTGTGGGCCAAAAGTCACGCATGCTTGTAAATAATTAATATATTTTTTTTTTTATATAAATATTTCATATTTTATTTCTTTACGCCATCATGCTAAATTTAACGTTCGGCCAATTAAAATTTAAGGAAAAATAATAATAACAAAAAGTTCCTTAATTTTTACATGCATGTGAATACACCAATGTTAAAAGGTTAATTTTAAAGCCAAAAATAATTAAAAACTGCAGTTTGTGAAGCATTGCTGTGCCAACTCTAGTTAATTGTAAATTAATTGAAATATTTAATTAATTTAATGCATTTTAAGAAAAATTCATAATTTTTTTAAACCAATGGCACATTTCATTAGACTAATGAAACAATTTCATTAATTAAATGAAAAAATTTCATAAATTTAATGAAAAAATTTCATTAATTTTAAGCAATATTAATTCTTTTTAAAATAAAAGCACATTTCATTAGACTAAAGAAATAATTTCATTAATTAAATGAAAAAATTTCATAAATTTAATGAAAAAATTTCATTAATTTTAAGCAATATTCAATCTTTTTAAAAGAAAAACACATTTCATTAGACTAATGAAATAATTTCATTCATTTAATGAAAAAATTTCATAAATTTAATAAAAAAATTTCATTAATTTTAAGCAATATTCATTCTTTTTAAAATAAAAGCACATTTCATTAGACTAATGAAATAATTTCTTTAGTTTCAAGAAATATTCATTCATTTAATGAAATAATTTTTTTAATTTAAAGCAAAAATTTCATTAATTTAATAAAAATATTTCATTAATTCGCATATTTTTTGTTTAATATTTCATTAAATCAATAAAACAATTTTAAGGAAATCGTTTCATTAGATTTATGCCACGTTTTTCTTTCCGTGTATTCAATGTTTTTACAGTTTTGATTTATTTTTTTTTTCTCTGCATTTTTTTTTTTTTAATTCAATTATTTTCAAAACACTCAAAGCCCCAACCTTGCTAATGACGATAAACAATTATTTATTTCACATACAAAAAAACCTTATTTTTTTAATTTTAATAGAAGAAAAAAAATATGCAAAAAAATATTATTTGATTTAATTTCTTTTTAAAACACTTGGCGCCAGTCAACCATAAAATTAAAGCCTTTTTTATCGTTCATGTTTATTTATTAAAAAAGGCGAGTTTGTGCGCTTAAACATGCAAAATTAAAAATGTTTCTCTTGTCTGTTAAATGTTTTAAAAACTTTTGCTTTCTCGTTTATTAAAAATCGAAGCAAACAAAATTTAAGATTAATTTTTTTTTAATAAAAAATCGTAGCTGGTAAAATTTTTATGTTATTGCAATTCTTACAACAATTCATTTGCTTTTAAATTGAATTTGTTTTTTTTTTTTATTTTATTACGAAATCTAAAAAAAAATAAAATAAATTTCATTCATAACTAAAATTAATGTACAAATTTTAATAAACTAAAAATATAAAACGGCAAATTAAAAAACACGTAGTAAAAACGAAATGAAAATAAACGTAACATATAATTCTAATTAAAATGATTAACAAAAAATAAAAAATAAATAAAAAGAAACTGTTGTGACCTGCCATGTGTGTGTGTGCTGTAAATTATTTCAAAAATAAAACTTAATTTTAAAATTTATATTGTAATAAAATAAAATCATGTCGATAAAAGATTTTACGCGCTTTTGGCTAATGGGAGTTATTTTAAAGTCATAAAAATAAAACTGCCTGCCACGATAAGAAATAAATACCGGAGTGATGAGTATGACTGGTAAAGGGCAAAAAAAAAATAAAATTATGAAAATATTAAGGTTCAGTCTACCATGACGTTTATAAGAATTTCAAACAAATAAAATAACAAGAAAAAAATATTGGTAATAAAACAGACCCTAAAGAGCCGCCGACAACAAATATTTTTTTTTTATTTAAAACGAAACTTAATTTAAATCAGAAAAAAAAACTGATAAGATCTCATTTTGTGGCAGTTAAAGAGTTCCAAAAAAGAAATGAAAAAGAAATAACAACAATTGACTAAAAATAAAAATAAAAATAAAATAAAGTCTAGTTAGTGCGTGAGTGAGTAAGTGAGACCTTTGCCTTAAGTCATTCATAATAGTGATCCCAAGAAAAGTTAAATTTGGCAATGAGGATGACGACTACGGACGATGGACATCGACATCTACGCGCACAGTGGAGTGTTATAAAAAATAAGAGAATTAATTTTCTGTGCTAATAAGGAAGAATTGCACTGAGAAAACAACTTCGGTTGTGAGAACTAAATTTGTTGCCAATCAAAAATTCAGTTGCAATAATTGAATTTTTTAATTGCGGCAATAGAAAATCGGTTTTATAGCTTCAAATATTTTTAAGAGAACTAAATTTTCGAATTACTGGTTGCTACAACTAAAAAGTTTGATTATCACAACAAAATTTTTGATTGGAAACAAATTTATTTCTCACAACCAAAGTGGTTTTCTGTGTGTGCTTAAGTCGGCTGAAGTAAATTTTGACCTGTTTCAAGCGTAGAGTTTTTTAACGCCCAATATCTACATTAAATCCTCATACCTAAATAAAAGCGCTGGAGTTGCTTAATAAAACCCATTAAAGACAAACAAAAAATAGAATTAAAAACGCTAAATTAAAAAACAAATAGCTAACATGATACTACTGGTCAAAAATAAAAAACAATTGTTTTGCAGTCAACTTCACTGCAAAACTCGCTGTCAAAATTTGATTTTCCAATTGATCAGCATTTTGTATGTGCTTGAGAATTTTTGACAGATAAAAAACATTTACTGCTGTGTCATTAAAAGTAAAATTATGGTGAGAGAAAGAAAGCCTGAGCCCAAATTACCGCATTCAATATCGAACAATTCGAATCGAAATTTTCAAAATTTTTAATACAAAAACAATAAAATTGCGATAGTTTTCAGTCGATCCAGAGCCCCAATTGTGTCATTCGATATTGAATGAAATTGAGCGGAATCTTGACGCCAAAAAGCCACATTCTCTATCGAGCAAGTTCTATCAAAATTTTCATTTATTCGCTAACCTATCAATCTGAGGGTCTTAGATTCGATTCCTGCTTAGACCCTGAAAGCAAATGGTCAAAGTTACCCGTGCTCGTTAAAATATTTAATTTTAGAATTAATTTCTAATATTAAATAATAATAATGAATCGTTTACCCAAAGTCATGGTATTCGTTATAGAATGAAATTGATCGAAAATCTGAAGCCAAATCGCTGCATTCCATATCTTGGCATTAATTATGGAATGAAATTGATCGAAATTCTAGAGCCGAGCATTCACTGAGAAGTTGAAACTCTAACTTGGGCATTCATAACGTTAATTTATATTTACCAAATATATTTTTTTAGTTCAGCGAAAATTACCCTAAAATAAAAATCAACATCAAAATATCAACATTTGCACTATAAATGTACCACTATGCAGCAGTAGATAATGATGAGATGTAACATTGGAATGCTAGTAAAAAAGGTAACATCCCCCTTTTCTTTGTACTTGCAAAAAAAAAAAAAAAAACAACAGCAACTCCAATGCCAACAATAACCACAGCAAGGCAATAATTTGTAAATACAGATTTATTATTAACAAAAGAACTGGTAACACTTTTTTGCAATATAATGAAATTAACCCATTAAAAATATGGCATCTGTGGCTAATTTTCATTTATTGGCTGGTCGGTCTGTGTTCAACCGGATTTTTATTTCGCATTTGCTCTTGGAGGAATAGTAGGTATTTGCAAATATAATTTCTATTTTGTGTAAGAATTATTATTAAGAGTCAACGTGATCTCATTTATATTCCATTTGCATTTGAATTTATATTTTATTACGTTTTAAATAACCGGTAGAATAATTATAAATGCCGCTTAAATGTTTTTACGATGTACTAAATTAATTTAATTTTTATGATTTGATTTTTATTATCATAAAAAATTGTTGTAGGCAGCTGGGACTAAGGAAAAGGGGAAGAGCAGCTCTTGAATCAGTTTTTTTTTTTTTTTTTTTTTTTAATTTCAATAAAAAGTATAAATTTTTTATTGCCATTTTTAATCGATTTTTTTTTTAAGAAATTAAAAAAAATCAACTAAAACATTCAAATGGCTCTTTAATCTTTTCCGTATTGAATAAATTTGCAAAAAGTGTTTAGGAATTGAATGATGAATCTTCGATACAAAAGTTCATGGAAACAAGAGAGAAGATGTTAACCGAGAGTTCGCCAAATATTTTTCTTTTTTTAACACCCCTCAATGCATTAACCTCCATTTAAAAAATTAACTACATCTTCAAATTAATGAACTAAATAGGATCTTAAAATTATGTGAAGTTGAAATGAAGTAAATCTTTGATTGGGGGATTTCTTTTTTAACAAAAATGTTGCATATATTCTGCCATCCAAGAATGCTTGTGTTCTTTTGCAAAAAAAATGTAATAGTTAAAATCAAAATCGCGTTACCATAACTAAGTCACCAAAATAATGCTTTTTTTTTAACATAATAATTTAGGGACTTCTTTCAAAGTCGTCTCCGTAACATTGTTTTTATTTTTTAATATAAAAATTTGGGATTCACTTCATTTGAAAATTGGTGAACTATAATCTTCATATGAACTGCATGAGTGAAAAGTCCTCAAATGTATGCCTAAGTAAGTCTCCTCCAAAAAATTGCTTTTATTAAAAACAAAAAAAAAACAAATTTGGAATTTATTTTATTTTAAAATCAGCAGCTACTTGGTTCATATGAACTAAGTTTCTAACTTGAAATCAACTAAGTACTCAAATTAAAAATTTTTTATTATTTTTTTTTTTATATAAAAATTTTGCGATTCATTTCGTTCTAAAATTAAGGTATTGCATGCTTTATATGAACTAAATCCAAAGTTCAAATGAACCAAGATCTCAAATTAATGAACTAAGTAAATCTTCTCCCTAAAATTGTTTTTATTTTTTCAATAAAAAAATTTTTGAATTTAACTCACTTTGAAATCAGAAGCTACTCAGTCCGTGTGATCTAAGTAAGTCTCCTCTCTAAAATTGTTTTTTTTTTCTTTTTGTAATAAGAAAATTTGAGAACGTAGCTCAGTTTCAACTCAGGAGCTACTTAGTTCATGTGAACTAAGTAAATCTCTTCTCTAAAAATGTTTTTATTTATTTTTATAAAAAATTTGTTAATTCAGCTCACTTTGAAATAAGGAGCTACCTAGTTCACGTGAATTAAGTCCTTTAATTAAAAAACTAAGTTAGACTCCTCTTTAAAAAAAAATTTTTTTTGTCAATAAAAAATTTGTGAACGTAGCTCAATTTCAAGTCAGGAGCTACCTAGTTCTCAAATCAATGAACTAAGTAAGTCTTCTTAAAATTGTTTTTATTTTTAATAAAAAATTTAAACATTTTTTTTTCACTTTGAAGTCAAGAACTATCTAGTTCATATGAACTAAGCATTCTAATTAATGAACTAAGTAATTCCCCTCCTTAAGTGTAATTTTTAAAATTTTTTTTAATATACAAATTTAAAAATTTAGCTCCTTTAAAATTTTTTTTATATGAACTATATAGTTCGTTCATATGAACTAACCCATTAAATAAATGAACAAAGTAACTCCTGAAAATTGTTTTTAGTTTTCTTAATAGACAAATTTTTGAATTTAGTTCAGTTTAAATTTAAAAAGAGAATAATTTAATTTAAGTCACCCAAAAACTCTTAAAGGCTAATTTCATTTTCGATCTGAACTATGTCTTTATTTAGCTTTTTCTCTGAGTTTAAGCTAAATAAAAATTTAGCTAAAGCACACATTTTGTGCTTGACCCGGATCCACCTTAAGTTACTGCTTATAGGGCTTGACTTTACTATTTCCTTGTGTTAAAAGTTGATAAAAATCTGTAACTCATTTGTAAATCACAGCTCAGTGTACATACCCGTATTGTAGCGCAATTTTTTTTTTTATTATTTGCTTAACAAACAAGTCTGTCATGCAGACAGCAGCATCATCTTTTTAAAGTTGGAGTACATTTAACACCCGTTTTTACATTTTTCCAAAGCATTTACTTGGCTACAAGTACGTATGCAACAACAACAACAAAAAAAAAGAATCAAGCGCACCAAATCTTTAAAAAAAAAAAAAAAAAAAACTTTTGCCAAGACTTACATTAAACAACCAACCAACATCATGTCGTTTGTCTGTCGGTCTGTCGTCTGCATGAACGTTGAGAGAGGAGTAAACCAACTGTTTTGTTGGACCTCATGGTCGTTAGTGTATTAAGGCCCCATCGGTACTTTTTTTTCCAGCATTTTAGTATTCTGTTGAAGGCGTTTCAAATGCGTGAGAAGATCAAAAATATAAGTAACACTGATAAATCACTCTAAATCTCCATTGTTCTATGTCTTGTTGCCGTAACTGTTATTGTTGTTGTTTTATTAAAGTACATACCACCATCCATCTCTGCGAAAACACGTACAACGAACATAATGACCACAAAAGCTGAGCTGCAAAGTAACTTTACCATTTTTGGCATTAATTTTCGGCATCATTTTTATTTGTAATCACTGTGCTGTGCATTTTTACACGAATAGCGGCTTGTTGTTGCCTTCGCCTTTCAGTTTATGTAGCTGAATGGAAGGAAATACGTGTGCATGTGCCTGTTGCTGTTGTTGCTGTTTTGGCATGTCGTAAACTTAAAGGTCGTTGGTTAGTAGCAATTTTACAGTGATTTACGAATGATTTGTGAGCATTGATGTTTGTGCTTGGCCAGCGGTCTGGAATTGAAATTTGTTAGCAGTCCATGAAAATCAACTGCACACCGACAGACACAGTCAAAGGTGAAAGATTTGAAATCAACCAAACGACTCGTATTTGGTTTAATAAATTAGAATTGGAAGAAAATTGGCCTTTAAAAAAAAAAGTCGCTGTTAAGAAGCGGCAAAGTTTTTCTTGACTATTTATTTTGAAAATTAAATAAACGCTTGAATTATTGTTTGCAAATGCTCAGGGATTTGTATGATTTGTATGTTGTGTGAGTGTCAGTGGATGTGTGTTTTATGTAATTGCTTTATTGGTATAACAAATTTATTCGTTTTCAAGAAAAAAAACTGGACTTAGAAATAAATTCCAGTTGAGCTTAATAATTTTATTAAAAAAAAAAATTCAGAAATTTTGTTCAATTTGTTTACTGTTTTCTAAAGGGTGTTTTATTTTTTTAGCCCAAAAAAATCTGTTATTGTGTATGGTCCCCCTTTATATCAAAGCAAATTAAAAAAAAAATATTACAAAATTAACACCACCAGCTATGGCCACAAACCAACACCAACCTCCTTCTGTTTGATATAAAATTTGCAATCAAATTTTTTTTATCTCTCTCTGTATACATGCTGCTGTCGTATATTGGCCGCTTTTTATTATCTTTTGGTATTACCAAATTGGGCGCAAATTTTTGTAAAAACAATTTGGAGACGGTTTGTTTATATTTATTTTCAGAACTTTTAGTTCACATATACAGTGCTATTCTGTATTTCGAATCTGCATAATATTATTCAAAAATGGAAAAATCCCAATTATTTGGCTGTTCTGTATTCCACTTTCGTTTTGGGGATTCACTTCTTTGTTCTGTTAAAGATTTTTTTTTTTTTTTGCCGAAGCGGAGAATTATTTTATTCCAAATTCAAGAGTTATTTCATTATGAATCGAGTGGTCAATTTTGGGAAGTGAATTCTTTGGGGACTTATTTAGTGTAGCCATACGATTACAACAACGACTCATTATTAACTAGATGCCTGGTCTTTCATTACATAAGTCATTATCCTTACAGTCGGGCAAGTGTTTTTTATCTGTCAAAAATTCTCATGCCCATACAAAATGTATGGAGCCTACCGAAATAGCGTGGCGGCAACGCGTTTTGTTGTGAAGTTGGCTGCAAAACAATTGTTTTCTTTCTAATGACATGTTAGCTAGATTTTTTTTTTAAAACCTATAAAAACATAAACAAAAAATTTTTTTTTCAATTAAAGCATTTAAAAAGCACTTAATGACACACCCTTTGCTATGTACGATTTCAATTGGAGTAGATTTATTTATGTGCTTTACTTCCCACACCTTCAGCTTTGCTTAAATATTTTTTTTTTTTTATTTTTTTCCTCTTTTTGTTGTTATTGTTATCTTTGCATTCCTTTATTGTGATTTTCCAACAAGGAATAAATTGTATGAAATTCTTGTTAAATAATACATTTTATACAATCAGCATTTATAAAATACCATTCATTGGTAATACATTTGTTGTAGTTGTTGTTATTGTTGTAGTCGGCTTTTAAAATGTACAAAAGCAATAACATAAAAAGTATATAAATTTTCATTTTGTTATTGCGCTGTTTAACACAAACGCCACAAACGAAAACATACAATCCAGCCAGTTTGCAATACACAGCCTCCTCCTGCCTAGCTCATCATAAACTACGAGTAACTAATGTCAGGTTAATCTTCATCATCATTTTATTAACAAAAAAACAAAACAAAAAAAAAAAAGAAAGAGGAGGAATATGAAATAAAACTTTTAATAGTAAAATAACAATAATAATGATCATCATGATCATTCGTTTCGTTATCATTAAAATGTGAGAACTTTACAATAAAATGGAATTCAGTGTTGCTAATATAAAAATTGCTAAAACATGTTGCAATGATTCCTACAAATTTTTTTTCTATCTCTTGTGTTTTTGTGTGTGTTTGATCATGTTTATACAACAAAAAAAAAATAAAAGCTTTAAATGGAGTGACTGACTGCTCGTGTGTATGTTGAGTGGTCAACTTGCAAAAAAAAAAAAGTAGAGAATCTTGTAAAATGTGTTGTGAACAAATAAGCCAGCAATACAGGCATTCCTCACACATTGTGGTAACTGCAGCAGACATTGAGTTATCAGTTATTAGGGTGGCTTAAAAAGCAGCCCCATTGTAATTAGCCGATTCCCTTTATTTACTACATGCTCGTTTAATAATTTTCCAGGGTTACATGTGTGTGTGCCACGTAATTTACCTTCATATTGTAGACACTGCTATTGATGCTGTAGTTTAGCTTTACTTATTTCACAACTCAATTCTACTTCAGTTGTAATTTTGGTACAAGAAGCTGTTTGTGTTATTACTGATTACAACTCTGTGTTCGTGTAGTTGACAAAAATATACAAAAATGACAACTCATCAATAGCAGTGGTTGCAAGTACAACTCAACTGAGTTGGGTAGTGAACCATGAAAATAAACCTTAAGAAAAGTGTTTCCAATTAAGAAAAAATTCTTCAAAATTCTTAATATCATTCACTGACTACCTCACTCCAAGATCTGTCCTGCAGAGGGACTTCAGATTCATGGTTTCAGACGAAACGGTGATCTTCTTTTTAAAAGATAAAAAAGAAAAACGAGTCTGTCATCTGAACCAATTGCTTACGCTGATCCGGAAAAGGTGTCCTGACAATTGCTACAGTAGTTCTTTGATAACAAAGCTATTACCAAAACTGCCATGGCCCATTATTGCTGTCACCACTGGGTTCTCGAAAGTCCCAATACATCCCTGCTGCGATTTTTAGCCAGATTATGCTCGCTATAATGAAGATTCGTTAGTCCATCTCTAGCAAAAAGGCTATTAAAATGAAAAAAAATTTATTCAGTTTCCTCACGTGGTTACGAGTATTAAGAAAGAAAACATTTTTTCATTCCTAAAATTGTAATTCAACGCAGAAAAAAAGTTCGCTGGCAAAACTTTTTGGCTGACTGACAAGACTACCTTTGTAAAGCATTTAAACTCTAATATAAACTTAAAGTAAGCTTTAAAATAAATCTCGAAATTTATTTTTTTCCTGTGGCCACAACATCTGTCTTGTAAATTTAACTGTAGAGAATCTATTAAAATCAATTTTATCTAAAAAAAAGAAAAGACCAAAACAAAATGCTACATAAAATTGTGCAGTTACATGCCGGTGTTGTTTGTTCCTGCTGCTGAAAATGATGATGGTGCTCAGGCTGATGCTGATGTAGATACTGATGGTGTGGTGCTGGTGCCAAGTGAGTCAATGATTGAATGAGTGAGTAATGTGCACTACAAATGTTACACAGTTTAAGCATTTAGATCATGATACTCATCTATTTCGACCATTAAAATAAATAAACCAAACCAAACTAAACCATCAAACTGCAATTATTTTAAATATCAGCATCATAGTCGGCAGCCATTCGATGTCAGCCTGTAGTGCTGCTGCTTTTTCTGTTTTCAACTAAATATTTTTTGTTTGTAATCTCAACATCACTCACTTTCTGTTGCAGTAACAGCAAATTGCAACATTTAGAACAGAAGAGTAAATATTACTTGCACTCGCATTTAAAGTTAATTATTTTTAGTATAGAGAACTTTGAATTGTTTAGCCAACCCCTCCTTCCCGCCATAAAACTTCAGTTAGATAATGAAAATTAACCGTTTTGCATTTCCTGACACACATTAAGCACAAATTATTATTTATTTGCCACAATGAAGTTGAAGAAAAACAATTCAACGTTTGTCTTGATTTGCTTTTCTTTTTTTTATTCTAAATGAGGCGATCAAAGATTTAAAATGTTAAAATTAATAATCGGTGCTTTCACGACAAAGCCGGTTAAAGAAATTAATTTAATTTTAGTGCACAAGCAAGTACTCTCGCACTGGACGCATAAATGCATACACTTTTCATAATTGATTCATTATTTTCTGGTTCGGTTGTTTATTTCTTCATCAGGTTTGTGTTGTTTTTAATGTCAATGAACCACCAACAACTCATTAGGCCATAATCATAACATAAAATAAAACTGATAAAATAATTTTTGAAATTAAAAAAAAAACTACTTTTTAATCAATGTCTTTAAGAATTCTACCATTTGTAATTAATTTTTTTTTCTGACTTTTTATTGCCACAAAATTTTCTTTTTTTGATTTACGTAATAGCCGTTAGCTGATGAATAGTCGGATTCGAAATATAGTCGTAATCGAAATTTCATAGAATCATTTACAATTTTTTAGAAATCAATTAAATTTTTTAAATTAATTTAATTAATTTTTTATTAAGTTAATTAGTTTTTTTATTTTAATTAATTAGTTTTTTTAATTATAATTTTCTGTTAATTCATTTAATTAATTTTTTTAATTAATTTAAATAATTTTTTAATTAATTTAATTAGTTTCTTAATTTCATTATTTTTTTAAATTCATTTAAATAATTTTTTTATTAAGTTAATTAATTTTTTTATTTTAATTAATTAATTTTTTTAATTACTTTAATTAATTAAATTATTGTTTTAATTAATTTAATTAGTTTTTTAATTATTTTAACTATTTTTAAAATTAATTAAATTAATTTTTTTATAAAATTAATTAATTTTTTATTTATTTTAATTAATTACTTTAATTATTATTTTTTAAATAGTTGAATTAATTTTTTTTTAATTAATTTTTTAAATTAATTTAATTTTAAGTTCTCAATTAATAAAAAGAAAAAAATTTAATTTCACATTTTTTCAATTCCGTTTGGAGAACAGAATATGCACGATTGACTCAATCATTCACTGACAGTTCATTATGTTTTAAAATTGTTTTTTATAATTTTTAATTATGAAAATAATTTCACTGAATGATGAATTACCGAATTTAATAAAACATTTATTTATTTCAAATTGTTCATTTCAAATTTAATAATTTTTTCTTTTTCTCAATAAAATTTTATACTAGATTTTTAAAATTAATTATTTTGTATGTATTGTTTGTTGTCTTATTTGTTTTTTTCACTACAGTGAACTAGTTAATTTTCAGGTAATTCTACTTTATTTTGTTTTCCTTGAATTTTAATTAATTTGGATTTTTTTTTCGTTCGTTGGTACGTTTATTGTTTGGTTTTAATTTAACAAGTTTCTAAATTGATTGACACAATAATTTTGTTGTTGTTGTTGTTATTACATTTAATGTAAATCTGTTGTTATAATTATTGTTGTTGGCTGGCTAGCTGGCTGCTGTTTTGTTGGGTTTGACAATGGCGGAGGTGGTGCTGATGCTGGTGATGGTGGTTCACATTCAACAAAATTGTTATTATTAATTATCGAACAGTATCCATTTAATACCCTGTAATTAAGTATTATAATAATTAATTTAATTATTATGATTGTAAATTGCAACTAAATACAAACACAAGCTTAAGAAAAGTAATGCATAAATGCAAATGCAAATGTGAATAAATTTGTCATATAAAAATAACAAATCACTTGCTTGTTGTTAAATGATGGCGTTGAAAAATGGCGTCAATAAGTCACTGTGTTGTTTTTAATTTGAAACAAAAAACAAACAAAAAATAAAGCTTAAAGTTAAAATAAAATTCATGTCATTTATAATATTCATTTCAATTTTTTAATTCTTTTATTTTAATTGAATTCATTATAATTTAGAAAATTTATTGTTTACATGAAATGCGAGATCAGTATTTTGTAATTTAGCCATTAATAAACTACAACGCACACACACAGTTAACAATTTATTTACTTTTTTACTCAGGTGGAGGATCACACCCACTTTTCTTCATTATTATTTCTATTATTTTATTTTCTGACAATGTTGACTGCAAAACAATAGACCCCACCCCATTTAAGCAGGCTTTAAATGGCTTGTGTTTAGCACACAAAAAATACAACAACAACAATAACAACCACCACCAGCAAAATGACAAGCCTGATGCATTTAGAGAATTTGGTTTAAAAATGATTTAGCAGGCACTCAGCCATGTAGATGGAAAAAAAGCAAGATGAGATACACAACCATACACGCCACAAATTAAGTTATGATGATGTTGACAATGATAAAAACAAAAATGATGAGTGGAATTGTTGTGTATGATTATGTTGTGCATACAAGTATGAGTGAGTGTTTAGTAAATTTTTGTCATGTGGGGTTGTTTCATAATGCAAATTCGATGAGGCGAATAACTTCTACTTTAATTTTAAAAGTTTTAGTTATAGAAAAACTAAAATTTCAATCGATTTTATGCGATATCGAATGCGATGCTTTGGAATCTGTTAAAAAAAATGTTTTTTGTCAGTCAAAGAAATTTTTTTAATGAAAAAATTATTTAAAAAAAATTTTTTTTTTTTTTTTAAATTGTTTACATGTAACAGCTGTTCATTCAGTAGCATACTCATCAAACCGTTGCTAAGACGTAACTGTTGTGTAAAGCAGTTACGTCTTATGAACGCAGCCATTGACTGCATTCGAAGCCTAAATCTTGAACTGTGTACAAAAGTTCTCTTATTAGAGGAAAAGCATTTTATTGATAAAACACACATTTGTGCTACAGAAACAGCACATAAATTTAATTTTTCACATTTGAAGTTGTTTTTAAATAGCAAAGCACTTACTTTAGAGTGTCTGACTGTGGATATGGTTAAGCAACTTGTGCCAGGCTAAATTTGCAACCATTTCTTTAGCCAGTTATTTTATTTAAATTTTTTTTTTTTTGAAATGAAATATTTTAATCAAGCTTAGCAATATGACGCCAATATGATGATTTAATTTAAATAACTAGTGTAAATAAATAAATAAAAATAGAAAAAATTCAAAAACTAACTTACATTTCACGTTTTCTTTTTTTTTAATTTGTTGGTTGATGCAGTACAGCAAAAGCCAGCAGTTTCGGCTGCACAACAGGAAAGTTAATTCTGCTACACATTAAAAAAAAAGCCAGGCCCCATGCTGATAATAAAATTGCACTACTGGTTTCAATTTCTTGTATTCTCTTTTTGTGCATGAAAGCATTAAAAAAAATATGCCCGTATTTTTATGTGTACAAAATGTTTTTTAATTAAAATATTAAAACTTTTATGGTTATTAAAAAGTTCATACAAAATGACTTATGTGCTGTTTCTATAACACAAGCGATTAATTTGTTTAGATTGATTAAGTGATTTTCGTAAAATAAATTAATAGAAATTTAATAGGATCTAAGGGGCGTGCAAAAAAAAAATTGTTCCGAACAAATAATTTATTCCCACTAATTTTTTTTTTTTTTAATATTGTATTTGAAGAAAAATTTTTAATTCAGCCTAAAAGTTGTTGGATATCGAATGTGACTATTTGGCCTTTGATTAATTAATTCAAATAAAAATGTAGGTATTCAATATGCAAAATTTTTTTAAATTAAAATATTCAATTAATGGCTAACACAGTGCAAATTTTTTTAAATCATCGAGATCAAACTCCTCGTCTGGAGAGAAGAGTAACAAAAAGGTTTTGCTAATTTAGCTGCCGTTCCAATTTTACTCATGGCTATAGCTTGCAAACCAATTGGAATTTTGTTTTCTTTTTTGATACAATTGTGGCTGTAAATTAGGAGAAAAAAAGTGTAGAACTAACTAACCTTAAAAAACTGCATCTAGTGGCTCAAAAATGTCGAAAAATTTAATTTTTTCTAACATTTTTTAACCCTTGTTTTAAATTAATTATTTATTTTATTTACTTATTCTTCCCTGTCTCTTGTTATTACTCGTATTATTGTGTGTTCGTTGCACATGATGTACCATCATGTGTGTACTGTTAACTACGAGGACGAGGGCTGCTTTAGCTATTACAGTTAACCCATCCTACATTTATTTGAGCTTGAGATTTTTTTTATAAAATATAATTTTATTAATTTTATTTCGAGATTTCGCTACGTCTTCATGTAAAAATAATAAAATTTTATTTTATAAAAAAATAATTAATAAAAATGATCTCAAGCTCAAATAAATTTATTTAAATAAAATATTATACAAATATATAAGAAGATCAAATAATTAAGATATTATGAATTATTTATTTTTTATTTCATTAAAAAAATTCATTTCAGATTAAAAAAATTAAATATTTTTGGCATTTCAGGATTGAGCCACCAGAGACAGTTTTTACAGGTTAGTTTGTTCTCCTAGTCGGTAGCTACAATTGTGTCGCAAACAGGAAACCAAAATTCCGATGGGTTTGCGAGATATAGTTATAAGAAAAATTGCATGATCTTCTGAAAAATCAAGTTTTAGCCAAAAGTTACAAAAAACAATAAAATCCGAACCGCAATTAAGCTAGCAAAACCCAAAAATAGTTTTGTTACTTTAGGAAACTCCACACGAGAAGAAGTCTGCATTTTATGTGTTGCATTGTGTAATTTTTCAGTGTATTTGCTACTTACCAGCAAGAGTATTTATTGCCAAGAATGATAGAAATACAAGACAATGTTATGCAGCATAAAATTGAAATTTTCTGGGCATATAACACAAATGACGTCAGGCGATGTGTTGCTATTCGCCAATAAGAGAGAGAGAGAGAGGGAGAAATGTATTATTTTATTCTTCAAACAGTGACTAATCTACGTCATCTAACTTGAAATCGTGCGCATGGCATAATCTTGTATTTCTATCATTGTTGATAGTAAAACTATTTTTTTCTCTTTCTTAATCAGCCCAATTATGAATAAAAAATTTCCTTTCTTCTTATCATAAAAGAAAATTCTCTGATTTAATGAATTTTTTCCCAACAATCAAAATTTTCCTTTAAAAAAAAAATCCTAGGGAATATTCATGATTGAGCTTAATATGAAACTCCCCCAATGTATGATTAAGATCAACAATTTGTTATAATGGCTGCATATTTTCAATTGCTTTTGACGTTGTTGTTATTCATACAATTATTTATTTGTTTTGTTGTTGTTTTTTTTTTTTTTTGCTTCTTTTTAAGTTGTTGATGCAAGTGTGATTGTTATCGTAACAAATTCAAAATAATTCTACACACATAATAAATTATTTTAGTAATTTTTGTTGTTGTAATTAATTGTTTGTTTGTTTGATTTTGCAGTAAAAAAAAGAACAATAAAATGCTAAATGTATCTTCTATCATAATGTATAGTTTGTATGCAAATTTTGTTGTTTTGTTGGCACAGCTTGATTGTTAGTTAGTTGATGCATCACAGTTGATTGTTAGTTAACAAAAAAATTAATGTTTATTCATAACAAATTTATAAAAGACATGACAGCAGCAAAATATTGTCATATTTTAATATTTATATTTTATTCTTAATATGATGAAGATTAATGGCCTAATGGCATGATGTTTGTTAAACGTTTATGTAAATTAGCTAACGTGTATGCATGAATAACCATTAAATAAAGAACAAGCATGGCTGCCTACCTAAACGCTATTGAGCTGTATTTGTTTAAATAGATTTCTTGTTGCAATTTTTTTTTAATGTATTTAAATAAATAAACGACATTATTTAAGGTTTGGGCTCTGAAAGATTTAATTTCTAATATTTTATAAATATTTTTCATATTTATTACAGCTAAACATGTTTCTTATTTTGCACAACAAAAGAGTAAACCTCTTCTACGTATGAGTAATTTGCATGAATGTTTGTATTTACTGTTGCTCATACGTACCTGTTACCTTGCATTTTATTCGTTCTCTCATTCCATGCTACTCTTAGCATAATTAGCTGTAATCAGTGATGCTATTACAGCTACTCATATATGTATACGAGAGTATTTTTTAGGGTTTTAGTTAATATTTATTGCGTTACTTTAGGGGACATTAAAATTAAATACCGACTGTTTAGACTTTTTTTTAATATTATTCTAAACAAATAAAGAAAAAAAATTAAATATTTAAATTTCTAAAATTAATAAAAAAAAATACACATATCGTCATATAAATTGAAAAAAGCTCTAAGTTACAAAAAAATTCAAACACCACTTTTTGATAAATAATTTACATACAATTTTTTTTAATTGCTCACCAGATGCTTAAACTGAAAATATTTGTATAAAGAGTGTCTCAGTAAGAGTACACTTTAACATTTTAAAATATTTTTTAAATGAGTAGTAATTTTTTTTATTGGATTGTAAAGAGAAAACATATTCCACTTAACGCTTAATTTTGGCGTTTTCAAATGATGCATTTTTGGACAAACTAAGGGTTAAAGTGAAACTAAAATGTTGCACAATTCAAATTAAATATGTTTTCTTTTTATTTTAACCACAAATGAAAAGAAAATTTAACTTTTTTTTTTTAAAAAAAAAATTTACTTTGAATTTATCAATTGTGTGGGTCGTTTTTTTATTCTCATATTATGAAAATAATGTAGCCGAAATTCGCGGTTTTCAGAATATGCTTTGGCGTTTTCAAAACGCACGCTTGTAAGAACATGGACGTAGAATAAAATATTCGCTTCAGCAGTTTGTTTAATAGGTAATAGACCAAAATGAAGTCAATGCCAATTTTTACAACAAAAAAAAAAAAAGACATTTCTCCAATGAAGCGAATTTCCATCTGAATGACTTGGTGAATATACAAAATTCTTGAATTTGGGGCTCAGAAAATGTTCATGCAGTGGAAGAAAAATAAATGCAGCCACAACTAGCAACTTTCTGGGGGGTTACTCTCTATTGCGATGCGAAAGAAAACGCATCGCAACTCAATGTAAAAATCATACAGATGCGAATGATTTTTCTTTCGCATCGCAATAGAGAGTAACCCCCCTGATTGTTTTTTTTTTATGATTAGGCTGACTGTGAACTTCACTAGTTACAGAAACATGACAACGGAGTTCTTGTGACCTCAACTAGATGGCGTAAATCTAGACGACATGTGGTTTCAGCAAGACGGCGCTATCTGCAATACAGCGCGTCAAACAATCAATTTATTGCAGCATGTAATGGAAAAGTGCACTCTTAGCGGGACACCCTTTATAGCAGAGAGGTTTTGCTTTTGCTGTATTTTCAATTTAACTTACAAGGGTTTTACACTCCCAGCAGAAAAAGTAAGGAAAAAGCGGTAGAAAAATCACTACATTTGTAGTCTGGAAGTACTGGGTGATTTTTTAAGAACTTTTTGATTTGATTTAAAAAAAAACACATAAAATTTAGAGAAATTATAGAATGATTTATATAATAAAGATGATTTCATGTAAATACTGACCGCGAATGCACCTCAAATGGTACAATTTTGACATACATTCTCAAACTCATCGACCGGTATCTCACGAATAAATTCTTCAATATAGACTTCCAGTAAGTCAACCATTGCAGACTGATCTCTATAGACAAAAGCCTTAACATAGCTTTACAAAAAGCAGTTGAAAAGCGTGAAATAAACTGTTCACAGAACTCGCTTCTGAATTGGGTCAATGTTTCGTGTGCTGTGTGGCATGTGTCGCCCCGTCTTACTGAAACCACAAGCCAGCCAGCTCTGTTCTACATTATTAGTTTTTTTCAAACTGAAAATTCTCTTCGAAAACAATTGGAAACCGAAGTTGTTTTCTGTGCTTGTAGCTCATGTACTAAATATAATTAATTTTGTGTAGTTTTAGGGCTAAAATAGTGATGAAATTCTTGAAGGAAAAGTAGTGATTTAAAATCGCATTAACATTTATGAAAGAAAAAAAATTGTTGCTAATAAATTAATGAAAAAATCCTCAGATACATTATTGCCCCTTACTGTACTCGAAATTCTACAACACCAATATAAAAAGGAATATAAGTAAAATGACTTAAGAAATGCTTTGATTTGAGCGAAAATATTTTTAAATGATAGAAAACCATTAATGATAAAAAAAAAGTTATAAAATTTGCCACTTAAAGTTATAAAAATTTTACAATATTTTTAAAGGTTTTTAAAATGAAATATAATTGCCAAATAGCAATTAAAAAAAGCTTCAAGCGGTCAGCTTTTTTATTTTAATTTTTAAATAAGTGTTTTAACTAAACGTAATATCGTTAAAAACCAAAAATTTATTACAAACAAACACACTTCGTTGCATTATATTTCTATTAGAATGTATTTTATTTTTCCAAATGTGAATTATTTTTTTTTTCTTTTTGAATCGTGCATTGCAAATAAAAATATTTTTATTACTCGTATGAGCAATTGAGTCTTAATTCAATAAATCATTTAAGTCAATATAGATTTATCTATCCCTCAACCTCATTTAAAATGCTTTAAATAAATATTATTTTTCTAATTGATCATTTTATTTTATTTTTATTTTTTTTTTAATTTTTGCGGTCAGTGCATGTGAGTGTGCTAGCGTAGCTAAAAAATAATAAAAAAAAATTAAAACAAAAATTCCATAAAATAGAACTAAATTATTTTGAAAAATATCAAGCAGTGTTGTCCCCCACCCGTATGTGGATGTGGGATTTCTGCTACGCCCTTGAGTGCGTGTTAGTGCTCAATTTCACAATTGCACTCGTTCAAAATAATAAAGATTTTCTTAAATAGAAATCAATTATTTCTAGCAAAATTTGAATAATGACTAAAATTAAAGAGAATTAAATCAAATATAAAACAGTTCAATTTCATAACAAAAAAGCGCTAAAATTAAAATAGTGATTTTTTTATGACATCATCGAATTACAAATTTTATTGCTTAAAATGTAATTATAAATTGAATTAGTATTAAAATATTATGCAATAAGAACCGGTTCATATAGATTTACATAACAAAAAAATAAAACATCAACCGGTTCTTGAGAATTCGCAAAAAATAAAATAAATCAGTACAAGTAGAAAACAAAAACAGGTTCATATGGCATGAAAAACAAATCGTATAGAAAGAAATTTTAATCAAATAAATTAAAATAGCATGAAATAAGAACCGGTTCATATAGATTTACATAACAAAAAAAAACCAGTTTATTTTAAATGCTATAGAATATCAACCGATTCTTGAGAAATATCAAAAAAATTACACCAGTTCAAGTAGAAAAAAACCGGTTCATGTAGACAAGCATTAAAATAAAACCGAATTTTATTCAAAATGCATGAAATATGAACGGGTTCATTGAGATTAACTTGGAAAATAAACCAGTTCAAGTATACTAGTATAAAAAAAATAAACTAAAACAAAACAAATAAAAAAATTAGCTAGTTTGGCAAAAAGTATTAAGAATATCGTCCTTAAAAACCCAGTTTACGTACAAGAGCTTGTATGCTCTTGTTAATGTAGAATAGTTTGAAAAATAAAAGGATAGAGGTAGAATTATGAAAAACAAATCGATATAATAGCATGAAGAGTGAACCGCTTATTTTAGAATATGATAAAAAATAATCAATTTAATTCAAATGCAATTTTATACATTTAAATAAGAATAATAAAAAAAATTTAACTAGTTGTTTTGGAATTTAAAAATTAAATAAACCGGATTTTATAGAAAACACCGGTTGACACACAATAAACCGGTTTTTATAGAAATAATCAGTTGACACATAATAAACCGGTTTTTAAAGAAAAAATCGGTTGACACACCATAAACCGGTTGACACAATAAACCGGTTCATTTAGAAAATAAAACTAAAAGATAAATTAAATGATTTATTTAAAAATATATAACAAATAACCGGTTTTTGTAAAAATTTAACTATTTAAATAGGAAAAGCATAAAAAATTATCCGGTTTCTTTATAAAAATTAATAAATTTAAAATAAAATTTAACTACCTATTATAAAAATTAATATAATTTATGTTTCAACAGATTTTTGGATTCTTGGCTACGTGTTCTAGGCCGTTAGTAATGTTGCTTGTGGAAATAAATCGGATCCAACTGTGATGCAGAGATTAAGAAAAGACAGAAAAGCGTACATAGTTGCAGAGTCAATAACGGAATGAATCTGTAAGTACATATATATTATTTTATTTGCATGCACAATTTTTAGAATTTATTTTTTGAATGCCACATGTACTGTAATCCAAAGAATCGTTTGTACAGCCAAGCATTCAGAGTCTAAGCAGAAATCGTACCTGCAACCCTCTGATTGTGAGGTTAGTACACTATCCTCTAGTGTAAGGGGGCACCTTTAAATTTGTTCGCTAACACAAATTGTGCAGTGTAACGCAGCATAGCGTAGCGTGTCTTTCCAGAACCCAACAATTTCTCTAAACACGTTTTTTTTTGTCTTTTTATTTACGACAATGTTGTAATTCTTGAATTATTTTATGTGTGTTTGGCTTCTGATAAGCTTTAATATTTGCATGTCCAGCTTGTAAGTAGTGGAAAATGTTTGAAATTTATTCACTGATTAAATTGTCAATCATGTTTCTTTGATGATGATTAATTGCTTTTAATGTCAATACTTTGTCGTATGTCTCCCTTGACGGCCTGACTGCCTGTCTAAATTAAATGATTGTGTTGGTGTGTGTTTTTCAAATCAATATTATTTTTTATTCCAGTGAAAATGCATGAACTGCTGATCGGGTTGTTAATGCAAGGAATATTTTTTTAAGTATAAAATCACGACTTTTCTTTCTCTGAATTTAAAAAACAGAAAAGAAAAAAAACTTGATAAGACTTGAATGCATGTGCAGGTAAAAATATTTGCAATATTTAATGTGAAATGCATAAAATTGTGTGCATTTTGTGTCACACCACCTTCGTGTTATTTTATTGCTGCTGTTGGTGTTAGTATTTCATCTAGCAAAACAAAAAAAAAGGCTTGCTTTGTCAGCCAGCTAGTCAACTATTAATTTGCACGTATGTGTGTGTGTGAGCTAATAAACCAAGCCACACCAGCCAGTTAGGCAGCCAGCCGCACCATTCCAAACCACACCCACTAATTGTTTAAGTAAATCACGTAAGTCACGTGCAATGAGAAAATGACACTTTCATTAGAATTTGAAATGTAATTCCTAAATACGAGTACTATTTGATCAAAGGCGTGAATATATTTCTTTCCTCTTTCTCATTTTAAAGGGAAATTAAATTTTTTCTTGCCATGGTTTCGAACGTTTTACAAACTATTTTCAAAAATTCTATACACACACTCATATCTGCCTATTAATTTATGCAAGAAAATTTATAAAAGAATTTTACAGATAAACTGAAAAAATCTCTTTATATCCAGAAGTAACCGCACAAAGTTGAAGCGAAAAATATCGATTGAAAAAATAAAAAGTTTACAGGGTTTGCGACCAGAGCAACTGGAAACTGTTGCCAAAGTATTTTCGAACACTGGGAGCAAATTACGGCATCCATCGAAATTTCCATTTAAATTGTATTGAAATTTCCAACGCTATCGAGTGCCGTAATTTGGCCTCTTTAGTACGACTCAGTAACTTTTATTACGAACATTCGTAGCGAAAAAACAAGTATAACGATATTTTATCCAAATCGGTATTCAGTAACTTTTCGACAAAAGTATTCGGTATGATAGAAATCGTTATTTGCAATGATTATTTATGTGCTGTTAACTTCGTCGCAAACTTCTAATATTTTTGTCGGAAAGTTACAAAAAAAAACAGTACGAAATTGGATCTTTAATGTGTTTGAAAGTGTACTTTGTTTATTTATCTGGTAGTATCCCGCTCTGTAATGCGTAAGCGCATGTCAATGTCGTTTTATACACACAAAAACGGAAAACATTTAGCTTTCGCATCGTACTACACAGTAACCCCCCTGAAGTTATTGAATCGCATTACTGGTTTGAAATTTTTCTTGGTTTTTTTTTTTTTAATTGCACGTATTTTCGAAGACCGATTACACGGCATCAAGTTTAGTTGAATTCTCTTTTAAATTTGTCGCTTTGTCCACACACAGCAATTTTGTTTCGGCAATTTTAGCATTCTTATTCAGTTATTCATTCAGCCTTCAAGCAACCTGTCTCCTTTTTTAACATCTTTATAAAAGGCAAGCAAGCTTGTACCCCTTTCCGCTCTCTCTTTCTCTCTCTCTCTCTCTTACAAAATCAAGAATTGTAGTCCTGGTCTAAACTTAAGAGGTGACCTGATATATAAGAGATTTACTATATTTGATTATAAAGAAAATAAATAAAAAATAATTTTTGTAATTTGAAGCTTTTTGCTTTTCACATGACATATACAACATACACACATATATATTAATATAGTAATCAAATGGTTTGCTCTTTTTTTCTTTTTAGGTTACAAAAATGTATGCTGCCTGTAACTCTTTCCTGATTTCCTGTACAAAATATTAATTTATAGTTTTAGTTTTAAATTAAAAATTAAAAATCATCAGCGCAATTGTAAATATTATTAAAAACTTTTTTCGCCAAAGAAACTTCCCAATTTCCTGAATCAAAGAACTTTCTATCACAAAAAAGGAGAAAAAAAGCAACAGATAATTTTTATTCCGCCTAATGTTGAATATTCCCTGAAAAAATTTTTTCTAATGAAAATTTTATTCGTAATAGAAAGAAGGGAAAAAGTGAAAAAACTCTCTGATATTTCATATCATTTTCAAGGGCTTTAAAAATTCTAGAAAATATTCCGCCCAATTGTGAATAAAAACTTACCAGGAGTTTTTTTTTCACTTTTTCCCCTCTTGTTTTATTGTGAATAAATTTTGTGCCTTCCTTGTGTCAGAAACGTCTTCCATTTGGGATTTTTTTTTCCACATGCCAAAAACAAAAACTTCCAGAGATTTAATAAAATTTATTTTATTTTTTATTAAAATTATAAAACAAAAATTTTTAAACATAAAATTTGGTGTGGCAACCTTAACATAATAAACTACTAAAATTTGAATGTCTTGCTATGAATAACATTTCTCGCTTTTCATCATGGAAAATTCTCAAACTGTTTTTTTTTTTAATTTCTGGATAATATTCTTAATTGTTCTGCATTATAATTTATTAAAATTTTATATTATTCTTATTCTTGTGCTTAAAAATAATTATTAAAACAATTTTTGTCATTCTTTTGCTGTAGTAATAAACATATAAATTAATATTATCTGTTTACATTTAAATTTAGCTTAAGAAAAAAAAAAGAAAATATTTTACAACTTTTTAGAAAAAAAAAATAAATACATTAAAAATAAAAAAAAATTACATGGTTTTTTCTCTTAAGCAAATCTGGCAACACTGGTCAGCTGATTTTCAAGAAAAATTTTCTCAAAATTTACCACCACATCCAATTTAAATAACACTCGTTTTAATTAAAAAACGCTCTTAACTTAAACGTTGGGCGGTTTTGAAAAAAACTATTTCCCGCTCTATCACCTAGTGAACGTTTCATTTGAAAATATTAATCCGTTTCAAAGTTGTAGCAAAAAAAGCAAGAAGTAAACCAAAAATCATGTTGCAAGTTCTGATTGATCTACTTTTTGGTTTTTTCGCTATACGTTTTGAATGGGTTAATATTTTTTGATGGAACTTGCACCAAATGGCAGAAGGGGATTTGGACTAAATTTTAGTGGAATATTTTTTTCAAATCGCTCTAACGCTTAAAACATTATAAGCGTTTTTCCAATTAATATGCTTTTTAATTGGAGTAAATGTTGCATGTGGCAACTGAAGTGGCATGCAACAGATAGCCCATTTTCCACTCTGCCACATGGTGAAAGCTTCATTCAAAAATATTGATTCATTCCAAAGTTATTGCGAAAATAAAAAATTTTATGCTAATGCACCTGTCGCATTGTCAGAAAACCAAATTGGAAAATTTTTAATGAAAAAAGTCAAACACCAGGCTAACAGAACCAGCAGTAGGTGGATTTTAAGGAAATAAATTTTGTTTTTTCGATACAACTTTTGAACGGATAAATATTTTCGCATGGGACTTGCACCATGTGATAGAGTAAGAAATGGGCTATCTGTTGCATGCCACTTAAGTTGCCACATGCCACACCCAAGTGGAATAAAAAGAGTTTTAGGTAAAAAAACGCTTATAACTTTTCAAACGTTGAAGCAATTCCAAAAAAATGTTCCACTAAAATGTAGTCCAAATCCCCTTCTGCCACTTGGTGAAAGTTCCATCAAAAAATATTAACCCATTCAAAAGTTATAGCGAAAAAACGAAAAAGTAGATGAATAGCAACTTGCCACATGGTGTTTTTGTCTGTTGTTTAGTTTTTTTGCTATAACTTTTAAACGGATTAACATTTTTGAATGAAACCTTCACCAGTTGATACAGGGGGAAATTGCCTATCGTTCCCTCAAACATATTTTTAAAATCCGCCGAAGTCTTCCAAAGTTATAAGCGTTTTTTTAACTAAAACGCTTTTTATGCAACTTGCACGTGGCATGTGGCAAGCTAAGTGGCATGTGGCAGATAGCCCATTTCTTACTCTACAACGTGATGCAAGTCCCATGCAAAAATATTTATCCGTTCAAAAGTTGTACCAAAAAAACAAAAGTTATTTCCCGAAAATCCACCTACTGCTGGTTCTGTTAGCCTGGTGTTTCACTTTTTTCGTTAAAAATTTTCCAATTTGGTTTTCTGACAATGGGACAGGTGGATTTCGAAAATAATTCTGTGTTTTCTCTATAACTTTGGAATGGATTCATATTTTTGAATGAAACTTTCACCATGTGGCAGAGTGGAAAATGGGCTATCTGTTTCATGCCACTTAACTTGCCACATGCCACACCCAAGTTGTATAAAAAGCGTTTTATTTAAAAAAAACACTTATAACTTTGTAAGCTTTGAGTGGATTTTAAAAAAATGTTCGAGGGAACGATAGGCCATTTCTCCCTCTATCACCTGGTGAAGGTTTCATTCAAAAATGTTAATCCGTTTAAAAGTTATAGCACAAAAACTAAACAACAGACAAAAACACCATGTGGCAAGTTGCTATTCATCTACTTTTTCGTTTTTTCGCTATAACTTTTGAATGGGTTAATATTTTTTGATGGAACTTTCACCAAGTGGCAGAAGGGGATTTGGACTACATTTTAGTGGAACATTTTTTTGGAATCGCTCCAACGCATGAAAAGTTATAAGCGTTTTTTGCACTAAAACGCTTTTTATTCCACTTGGGTATGGCATGTGGCAATTTAAGTGGCATGCAACAGATAGCCCATTTCTTACTCTGCCACATGGCGCAAGTCCCATGCGAAAATATTCATCCATTCAAAAGTTGTATCGAAAAAACAAAAATTATTTCCTTAAAATCCACCTACTGCTGGTTCTGTTAGCCTGGTGTTTCACTTTTTTCGTTCAAGTTTTTCAAATTGAATTCTCGCACAATGGGACAAGTGAATATTTTATAATTTTTTATTTTTGCTATAACTTTCAAACGGATCAATCTTTTTGAATGAAACTTTCACCATGTGGTAGAGTGAAAAATGGGCTATCTGTTGCATGCCACTTAAGTTGCCACATGCCAGATTTACTTTAATTAAAAAGCATTTTAATTGGAAAAACGCCCACAACTGTTTAATCGTTAAAGCGATTTAAAAAATTTTTAATGTCAAATGTAGCCCATTTCCCACCCTACCACATGATAAAAGTTTTACTTAAATATATTAGCCCATTCAAAATTAAGAGGGAAAAACCAAAAAATAGATCAATTGGAACTTGCAACATGGTATTTTTGTACACTTTGTTCTTTTTTTTTTTTTTTGCTACAACTTTTGAACGAATCAATATTTTTAAATGAAACTTTCACAAGGTGATAGAATGGGAAATGCCCAATTATTCGATCGAACATTTTGTTCAAATCGGTTCAAGGCTTATAAAACTATAAGTGCTTTACTACTTTACACGCTTTTGTCTAGGACTGAAAGCGACATTGGGCGGGAAAAATGTGAAAAAGTGAAACAAGAATTGAATAAATAAATGGAGTTTAAGGTACTATTTAATTAGGCATCATGGGCAAAGAGAACAACAACCATTTTTACATAGATTATAATTTATGGAAATTTGATTATTAATGAAATTAATTTTTTGTATAAAATTTGCCAGAGTAAGTTGTGTGGACATGCCAAGAAGTCTTCTAGAAATCTCAGTCGTAAGTAGCTGAACGATGTATTTAGATTAAACCAACCTATAAATAATAAAGAAAATTTTGTTAAATTAATTAAAATATAATTTGTTTTAAATTGTATAAAAATTATGCTTAAAGTTTTTAATAAAAATTAAAAAAAAAAAATATTTGTTTTTTTTTTATTCCTAGACGATTTCAACAAACAACTGGCCTAAATATTTCAATGTACAATATATAACACTTGAATTTAAAGTTAATTTATAGGCAAGTTTTAAAGAAATTGACCTAAATTCTTTCAATTAATAAACATGTTCCTTTTTTCCACCCTCTTTAACACAAATCTTGCCATTCCGTTGGCAAAATATGTAAAATAAATTATCGTATTGAAAAACACTTCATTAATTATGAACTTAATTTAAATTGCAATAAAAAGATTTATGAACTACAGAAGCCATTAAGTGTTTGCAATAAATCTTCGTAAATAAAATAATTACACAAAACTTTTAAGCATTTTTATAAAGAAAAATTGAAAATTAATTCCAGCATGACTGCCATACACATACATACTCGTACATAGTAGTTTTTTGTATTTTTTCTCTTTTTTAATTTCATAAAAATATTTTCTTTTCTACTGATTCACAGAATACGTAAACGTTTGAGAAAAAAATTATTGTTACTTACACAATACGTTTCCCTATTTGAAAATGATACTGTGCATATATTACGACTGTGGTCCAAGTGCAAACCGCTCCTGTACTTCTATTTAAAAAATTGGTTATATTTTTCCTTCTCTTAGCCTGCCGTACATTTAAGGTGGGTTAAAATTACAATAGCTTTTCCCTACAAATATAAAAAACAAAAGAAATGCTATTAAAGTATTTTATTTAAATTATAATTATCTAAATTAGAAGTTACTTATTGAAAAGAAAATCTAAGGCCAAATAAATCTCCATATTAGATATTGAGCAAGTTTTATTGAAATTTTCAAATTATTTCATGAAAAACAATACAAGTGCAATTATTTTCATACGATATTGGATGTGATTTAAAGATTTCTGCTTTTTTTTAATATCTGATTACCATTATTAAAAGTTACCGATAGTAAAAGTTAAGATTTCAAAAGTCAAATATCAAGCTTTTGCTTGAACATTAAATTAAAAATATCGATAAGTTAAACATCGGATAGTGTGTCCTTAACTATCCACCAAAATTTTGTTTTAAAGTTTTAGCCAAAAACCTGTTATTTGCCCCACAAAATCTTAATTTTAACTATAAAAAATAACGGACCTAACAATATTATTTAAATAAGCACTAAATAAATAAATAAAAATTTAAAAGCCACAACAAATCCACAATTAAAATACTGCATACGTTTAATAAACTAGATGTGGCAAGATGACCAAAGCTATTAAAAATAAAATATAACATCATATTTCCTGTCTTTTGGATCACACCCTCTAATTTTTTTATTATTTATAAATGTTGAATTTCGTGGTACTCAAATAGCCCCCACCTAACTATTATTTTTTTTTTTTATCATTTATTTTATCTGAGCTGCAATAGTGGCGACAATAAGTCTATAAAATTATTCAATTCATATTTGAAAATGTACCGAAACGAGTCATACTTATAAGTTCAAGTACAAACACAAGTGAGTGCGGGTGTGTGTATGTGTTTAAAAGGAATTAATTAGAATTGGAGGGACTGTCCAAATGGTCAGACAAACTTGCAAACAATCAGATATAAAAACACAAACATTTATACAGGCGTTTTACAAGTGCATGCATCGATAGAATGCATTTTATGAACGTCAATAGCTATTAATCGTTGTTGTTCAAATTGTCTGATTTCAAATAATAGATAAAAAAGAAAAAAAAACAAATAGATATATATGTATGTCTGAATATATGGATGCATTTCACTATGGTTATAGTTAATTGTTTTTAATATGTAAGAGTACAGCTTAATAGCTACATTTACAAATAAGGAAATCACCCTAACGCTATAAATTTCTTTCATTTTATGATGTACTTTTATATAAAACTTATTACAGGAAATATTATTATTATTTATTAGTTCTTCTAATATCGATTAATTCTAAGATTAGATTTTTTAACGTGCTGACTTGAAGCATTTGCTCCCAAAGTCTAGGCAGGAATCGAACCTGCGAGCCACCCCAATGTACAGGGCACTCCAAACTTGAAAAATATATATTTGTTTACTTAATTTTAAGGAAAATTATTTTACAATATAAATTATAAAAGCTTAAAAAACTAACAGTTTTAATTAAAAAGAAAAAGATGAAATAAACTAACCAACCAATAATATAAAATAATTATAAAATTTTGAAAATTAATTACAAATATTTATTCATTTATTCAGTCTAACAGAATTTAATTCTGAAACTTAATTATTTACGAGCACTGACAGCTACGATCATGGGCTCTAAATTACAAAAAAAAATGTATATAATTTTTATATTAAAAGTACTCGTATAGCTTATGTTGATGCGTTAAAATAAAAATAATAAACGGGTATTTCTTTTTTAATATGTATATTGCGCACCATAAAGGTTATCTTTAGGATCTTATATACATATATAAAAAAAATTTATTTAAAAATACTAATAAAATATAAGAGATATCATTTATTTATGTTTTATATAAAGCTCACACAATTCGGACTTGTCAAATGCACATTGTCACAAAATAATTATTTTATAAAAGTATTATTTTTATAACAATTATAAAGTCGTTGTTACAATAATGATCATGTGGTTTTTTCAGTTTTTCATCCCATCAGTTCATTTACTACTTACTAATGCTGACGATAGCAATCAATATGACTTGTATACCAAATAAGTGGATGATGAGTAAGCATGGAATATTTTACAATATAAAATCATCCACATCATTGTAGCAGTAAAGCTTTATTTAACTTTCTCAATGCATTTTTGCTGTTTCATTATTACAATACACACATAAATGCCATACACATGTACATAGTATGTACTTAACTATTATTGGGCAATGCATAAGAATGAATGTTTTAAATGATTTTTAATTGATATTAATGAAAATGCGAAAACTATTTATTTCTCTTCTTATATCTGAGACTAATTGGGTTGACTGTTATAAAATTTAAATCTCCACAGTAAGGCAAAATTCTTATTAAAATCGCATCATGTGTATGAAAGTAACATAAGTCATTTTGATATTGATGGAAAATCATGACTTTAGTACAAATAATCTATGAATATGTGTAACCTTAAATTAACTGGGTATTTTCTATATTAAATTTGTATTTAAAAATAAAAATAAGTCCGATTTCTTTCATTGCGATTTAACACTTCTAAAAAAACATTAAAAACTACTACTTAAATAAATAAACTAAACTAATTGAGCCATTTAAATGGTTTGTAAGTTCTTTAAGATTTGCATACAAAGCCATAAGGTTTATATACATACTTACTAGATTACGGTCCATTTTTGGAAAATGAAGTCTCTACCTATACAGTTTCAGTACCCATAATAGAAAACTTTGTTCACAGATTAAATTATCGCTTTTACAGTCCACACAATTATATCTTTGATATGAACTGGAAGTACCTATGCTACAATTATGCAGATCTGCAAAGGTTTAATAGCATATTTTCCTTCGAAAACAATTTTTGTCCTTTTTGGGCATTGTTTAATAAACCTGAAATTAAAAATTTCTTGTCTTCGTGTTGTACATTGTATAATAAAACTCAAATTACCTTTAATGTACTCTCCTGGTAACTTCACTATTAACTTTACCTTAACACTAGGAGAATACAAATTTCCATGTATGTTTATTATTTTCTTTATTTTCCAAAAGCTTAGGAAAATAAAAATATGTTTATACTTAGATGACATTTTGACACGTATAATTGATAATAACGGTATATTTATTACAATAATGATTTCTCTATTGTGAATTTTTATCCAAGAAAAAAATTTAGCAATTTGCGAAGTCCAGCTAAAATTTGAGATGACGGCGATCAAAGTTATGAGTAAATTCTTCATTTTATGGAAAATATTGCTTATAAAATGACCAAATTGCTGTTTTTCAAAGGATGAATAAGATATTAGATATTAAAAACTGCACAAAATTTTATATGGCTTTCCTTTTCGACGGTTTTTTGTGTAAAGTATAAGCTGTGAAAAACATTGGCGGTGTATCAACGTTTTTGCGATAACCGACTTGTATCTGCTGCCTAGTCAATTTTGACATTTCTCTGGAGAGAAGAAAACCACATACTTATTTCATATATATACATCTTGCCAAGAACTGAATAATGATATTATAACTAAAAATAATAATAGAAATAATCACAAGTTTGTAATGGAAACAACAGGCGACCAATTAATATTAGCCACTGGTGGTTACGACCACACAATTAAACTGTGGCAGGCACACACCGGCAATTGCATACGCACATTGCGATTTGTTGAAACTTCAGTAAGTAGAAGAGTTGATATCGATATGTAAATATTAATTTTTTTCTATACATTTAATTTTGTTTACACAAATGCAGCAAGTAAATGCACTAGATCGCACTCCAGATAAAACTCGGTTAGCCGCTTGTGGTTATCAATGCATTCGCTTATATGATCTGGAGTCAAGTTCTAATGTGCCTGTCATTAACTTTGAAAGTGTTCAGAAGAATGTTACACGATTGGGTTTTCAAGAAGATGGAAATTGGATGTTTACTGCTGGCGAAGATCACCGTGTGCGTATATGGGATATGCTTTCATCGTCACCACATTGTTCACGTGTGTTTGATTGTCAGGCGCCTGTAAATGCTGCTTGTTTGCATCCCAATCAGGTTGAAATTGCTATGGGTGCTCAAAATGGTGGGGTGTATTTGTGGGATGTTAAATCAGAAGTACATGAACAATTAATACCCGAAGTGGATGCTTCCATACAAGATGTGGCCATTTCTCCCGATGGCCAGTATATGGCTGCTGTGAACAATAAAGGAAATTGTTACATTTGGTCGCTAAGTTCCTCACCAAACCAAAAACTGACCACCTTACATCCCAAGCTTAAAATAGCTGCTCACAAACACTATGTATTGCGCTGCAAATTTAGCCCTGACTCTCGCTTATTAGTTACAACATCCGGTGATGGCACCGCTCGTATATGGAAAACTGACGATTTCACCATGTGGCGTGAATTATTAATAGAAAACTATTGGGTATGGGATGCAGCTTTTAGTGCGGATTCAAAATATCTATTTACCGCCTCCAGTGACGGTATAGCTCGTCTTTGGAAATTAGAAACTAAAAATCCCGAACGGAAATATGCTGGCCATACGAAGGCTATAACTGCTTTATCATTCAAAGATGAAATTGTTACCGAATAACATCAACCATTAACATGGATGGACAATTGGGGTAGAACTAGACGTAGATCTGACCTAAACAAACCACCGTGGATGTGTGGTGCATTTTGTACTTTTGTAGGTCGTAAGTTGTCAATATAAGTTGAACATAAAACGATATCACTCCTTTAAGCAAAATACCCTTGCATATTTAACAAGTTTCCCAAAAATTTATTTATTTTGTATTAAATTTGCTATACATGTTTGTTTGTTAATATGTGAAGATACTTCTGGAAGGTTTGCTATCAAGAGTGATTTTTTACATCATAATTTTTCTACTAACTACAATTGCATAAATGTGCCGCTGGAATTTGCAAATTTATAATTTTTCCAACTTTTCTTAATTTTACTAAATAAACATAAGAAAAATTAGTATAAGAAACTTTTTTACATTAACGTATAAATAAATTAAAAGCAAATACATGCATATAAATAATATATAAATTAAAATATTACGTCTTTGCGAGTTTTTAATCCAAAAATTAATTGAGATCTATTTGTGCAGCTAATTCGAAACTGAAATCCAATTTTTGCTTTTTCGATTGAAGAGCTATTTGTAATTATAGCTGTGATCAGAATTTATAAGTAAATGCTTCAAAAAAGATCGTTAGAAGGAATTTCTTTCCTACATCACTGTAAAAACGTGGCAAAAGCGAACTGAAACTTCTTCCTTTGAATTTGTCTTCTTTTCTGTTGTTAAATTTTTGTAAGCCAATTTATAATTTTGTTAGTAATCCTTAATATATTTCAATGTCTTTAAGAGAAATTAATAAATTATACAGTTTCACAATCAAAATAAATAAAGAAAAACAGGTGCTGCCGAGACCGTTTTAGATTCCTTTAATATTTGCTTTCATTTTCAATTAGCAAAGAAATGATTGGTAAGTTTCATAAAATTTCAAATCCAATACCTTAAACATATGGAATGTCCTTCGCCACTATTGACTCCTTGATTAGGTCGGGATCGTCGCCAAGTTTATAACCTACTATGCAAATGAGGTCCACAGGTTTTTGCGTGGGATTTAATAATAAAATAACTTGATTTATAGGAGTTGATGGTCTGAAAGGCTTTCGTGGTACCATAGAAACATCTGTGGGCTTCAGTAAACGAACTTTGCACGGCTAAAATGTAAACAATCTCTGTTATAGTTGTAAATAAATTTAAAAACAAACCCATTTTCCACCTTTTTAGCACTAGCATCAAATTGAAAATCTTTTACAGGCAATTTTGATTTGTTGGTAACTGTCATAACAATCACCGATACATGTTCACTTGGGCGATCGGAAGTAAAATTGAGTGTTACTTGTATGTCATCATCATCTAAAAGCAAACGCTGGCCTTCATCTAGTGGATTGACTTCTTCTAAATCTATTTCAATCTCCGCTAAAGGCTTTGCAGTTAATGAACTATGACAAACACCATTGGTTTTATTTTGTAATTCATTTGTTAACTTTTGTTCTTTTTTTTTAACGTCCAATTTTTTATGAGAGTCTACTTTATTTTCATTGAACTCTGCATTAGGGAGCTCCAATGGAGAACTAATACTAGATTTTATATGTGTTTTTTCGCAGCCTTCTGCTGAACATGAAACCACTAGTGAAGATTGAATTTTATCCTTAGCCAAATCGTTCAACGCCAACTTTTTGTTCTCACTGCAATAAATATTGTCAGAAACGAAATAATTAATATTAGCAAGAAAACTTACTTTTTAAAAGAAATTACGCGTTGTTCTTTCTTTAAACTTTGTTTAAACATTTCCTCACTCAGTTTATCAATTTCAATTAACTCCTTAAATCCTTGTGCTTTTTTCTCTTCCCTTTTATTTGATACTCCTTTTGCATTTTCAGTTTCAAACACACTTATTGGTTCTAGCAAATCTAAATTAGTTAATAAATCAGAGGGGTGAGGGAGTTTATTATTCTCAGCGCTATCAATAATGCTACCAAAAATTTCATTTAAATCATCCATAGTCTCGTTGGTTTCAATAGCATTGCTCGGCTTAATGGGATTGGATTTTTCAATGGAAGCTGTTAACGTGTCACCTAATAGTTCCGAAAGCAGTTCTGTGTTGGTTGTTGTGTTTAATTTCTTAGCTGACAATGAATATTGATCTTTATTTTCAAATATATCTTTATATTTTTGTATAACATTTATTAAAAGCTCTTTAGTATTCACAACATCTTCTGAAAATATTTTTTATTTATTATGTAAAATTTTCTGCTATTGATCCAATTGATGTTTACTTTATGATCTCAATAAACAAGTTCTTGCCGTAAGATATGTTTAATAATCCGCTTAATGTTTTTTTTATCTTCCAAATTTTCCTTCTCAATTAATTTCTACAGAGAATATGGCACCATAATCCGGTTTATTGAGATACATATTATCAACTTTATCACATACGAGCATTTCTGCATAAATACTTACTTAAAAATTCCGGTTCTGAGTCTCCTAAAAAGTCTGGCCATCGTGCCATTTGCTCATTATAACTCTTGCAGTTGTTAAATAAATATTGAATTATTTCACAATTATCTGCTTCTTGTGCATCTGGGCTATAAGAATTCAACATGTCTTTAAGAACTTCGATTGTACTCTCAATTTTCTTTAATTCACTTTTCAAATGATAAAAAAATGCAGCACGACTTGTCTCTTGATTAACACGCTCTTGTATTAGTAGATTTGCTTTTTTATAGTTCTCAGCACCACCTTGTTTTATTAATTTGGCTACCACCTGGTCGTCTTTGCCTAAAATACTGGAACGCGTATCACGTGAGTGTACCAAATCCGCAGAATTTGAAATGCCCGCTAGAGAATCATGATCGAAATTAATATGCTGTTTTAAATTATTGTAAGCTTCCTGAATTTTTGTTTTGTCCTGATGTTCGACAGTCCAAAGCATGAGACATTCCATTATACGCTTTTTTATTGTAATGGGAGCGGGAGTACCTGTATGTTTATCTAACACCAGAGCTATAAGTTCGTTGAGAAAACTAAATTTAGCAGTCTTTTTTTGGAATTCCAATCCTGCTTTTGACATACATTCTTCCAAAAGCTATATAAACCATAAAACAAAGTAGTATACACTATGAAGATACAACTAATTAACTCACCCCAATAGCTCTAATTGCCTCTGTGTTGTTGGTCGAATGCATTTTCTTAACAATCATTTCATGTGCCTTGGACACTAATCCATTATTGCCCTGCACAATCATACAAAACATTTGGACGGCCAAAGTATCAATACTATCTCTCGAAGAGTTAGTAGCCCTATCTAGAGAAAAAACAAATATTACTAAATTTGTTTTACACACATAATTATTTAAACTTACCAAGCATTTCTAATAATATATTTTCATCTGTTGTCATCTTTACTAAAAAAAATTTTATTAAAAAAAATTTCTTTATTCCCCGAATTATATTTTTCTTATAAATGATTCACAATAGTATTAATGCAACTTATGCTGCCATATGAAAGATAGTTTTCCATTGCTTTTAATGCATTTTTTTTAAAAAGAAATATGGCAAGCAAAAGTTTTCTTATATATTTTATATTTCTTTTGACTCCTTCATTCTCAACATATTGAACTAATCGATGTTTTTAGCAAAATTTTCACTACTTATAATTTCCTCATATGTTGCGTTTAATCGAGAGAATTTTGTAATAATTGAAAGTGCACGCAATCTATAATCTTTTACACATCGTAGAAATGGGAGCATTTACAAGCCGTCAAAATGGTGCCATTGAGGAGGCTGAACAGAATGGTAATAACCACGCCTACAAGTATCCTCCGCGTTCAGGCAACTTTTTTGGTAGCCATTTTATTATGGGAGGGGAGCGTTTTGATACGCCTCAACCAGAATCTTACTTGTTTGGTGAAAACGCAGATCTTAATTTCTTAGGAAACCGACCTACAGCATTTCCTTACCCTCCACCACAAGCTAATGAACCAACAAAAACTTTGAAAAGTTTGGTTAATATACGTAAAGAGTCGGTACGTTTTGTTAAAGTACTGAAAGAAAAACAAGCTGATGACCAAACCGATGGCAATGGTTTAAGTATTGAAATTGGGGAAGAACAAAATCCACCACCCTGTCTGTATAACATTGAATTTACTTTCGACTCTGATGCCAAATGTGCTATTACTATATATTACTTCTGCAGTGAAGAAGTTAGTCCAAGTGGTGTCACACTTTCGCCACGAGACGGTTTGACTTCTGAGACTTATCACTTCGATAAAGGCATCAATCAATATTTTTCTCAAAGCTCTCATGTTTTTAATCCACAACTTATACCAGAAGACGATTTAATATATAATCCAAGCAAGGAGCAATATCCCGTTGCCATTCATTGTGTTGTTGAAGAAGGAAATGAAGAATGCCGCCAATCTCATACAACTATTTGTGTTATTGACCATCATCCAGAGAGTAATAGTTACGTATTACGAGCTTTGAAACAAAAAATTTTCGTCGACGGTCTTTGTTATTTATTGCAAGAGATTTATGGAATTGAAAATAAGGTAAGACCTTTTGCAATTTTTATACTTTTTTACACAAAAATATCGATATTAAAATAAATATAACAAACAAGATCTCGAGCTTATAATAAAAGAAAAAGGTTGAATAAATTTACTAACAAAACACTAAATTGTTTAGGCCATTAATAAAAGCTCGATTGATGAAGATTTGGACGATCATGGTAGTGAGTGTGTCATTTGCATGAGTGAAACCCGGGATACGCTCATACTGCCTTGCCGCCATTTGTGTTTATGCTATTCGTGTGCGGACTCACTACGTTATCAGGCTAATTGTTGTCCAATATGTCGTGCCCCTTTCCGAGCTCTTCTCCAAATACGAGCTGTTCAAAAAGGTGTAAATAATCACGTTTTACATCAAAATACTCCAACATCAGGAGCCGGAGAACCTTTGCCATGTGAACATCAAGTTCCACCAGGATTTATACCAGTCTCATTAATTGAAGCGTTGAATGGTCCACCACAATATGTTGGTACCCGAAGAGGAGTAGGTGATGGAAACGATATGATCGATAGTGGAAGTGGTGCGGTTATTATAAATGGCACCACAACTGAGCACCATAAAGCTACATCTCCCTACAAGCCCTCAAGCCAACGGCGTTCCAAAGGAAAGAAAAATGCTTCAACTTCTACTAGTTCAAATGAAGTGGCTACCATGACTAATGCAAACTCTTCAAATGGAGGTGTTATATCTCAAAGCAAAGAGAATTCTGATGAAACGGTAATGGATGTTAAAATAGTTGATAAGCGTTCGTCCCAAGATAAATTACATATTGTTAACGAGAGACACAGTTTGAAAGTATGTAAATCCCATAAGCGGCATTCCAAGACATCATCTACAAATCCTGAAATGACTTCCACTGCTACTTCAACCCATGATGAGTTGGATGATGATAGTGAAAATGAAAAATTGTCCCCTTTGCTGTCACCTGGTAGCAAATGTAAACTAATATCACCACAAGCCACTAACTCTTTGACAAATTCAGAAATCGATAATGAAGCCGAAGAAGATGAAAAAAATTCCATGATCCAAGAACCTTTAGTTGATTTTAAAGCTAAGAAAAGTACATCGTTTAAAAAACATAAAAAAGCGATCGACAACAAAACGGATAAAATAACTAGTCCTACAGAAACTAATAACACTTTGACAGCCAGTGCTATTCCACCGCCTCCAACAGCAGCTGTTAATGAAGATTCTGATTATTATACTCCAGAAGATCCACAGAACTCCATACTAAGCCCTTTATGCCCGGATAAATCTAAACCGCTTACAGGCGCTGGAGAAAAATTGAAGAATTCTTTGGTAAAAAAGAATTTACATAAGAAATCAACATCAGTTGGAAATATTGTCGGTTCTGGCGGCACAGGCTTGTCAACTACTGCATGCTCCACGGGTGCTGTTGATTTAAAAGGCAATAATGTCAGTTCATTGCCAGGTACGCCTTCTCAATTACCTTATGTACACTGACCCTAAACATTAATCCATTTCACTAACTTTCAGATATGTTGGATAGCCCGGTTAGTGCAACTTCTGCTTCTACTCGAAGTTCCAGTGACAGTTATTCGTCTAGTTCTTCAACAAAACAACTTTTAAGTTCTAACCCCAATACAGCTAATGCTGCAAATATAATTGTCGACGATAAAACTTCCCTACAAAATGCCGTTAATGTATAGATTTTAATTCACATCACAAAAAATAATAAGTGTTGCCCTTATAAATGTTATCAGGTCTATATGATTAAATTATAAAATATGGCAAAAATTTAGATCATATTAGTTATTTCTGTTTATATTTTAATTTTATTTATCAATCTTTAATTGGCGTGGGTTGCATGTATCCTTTTTACTACATCTAATGTATTTATAAAAAAATATTAAATCATGAAGTTCTTTCTAATGACTTCTTAATATTTAAAAATTTAAATAAAACAACATAGAAAAAATAGTAAATGTGTTTTTTTCTCAAATTTGTGTTGTTCTAAAAAATAATGCACGAGTAGGCAGCAGTATTTATTTACCAATATTTATATAATCAATCAATCGATTAACAATAAAAATTTTTAGAATAAATTTTTTTTCTAAGTTTGATTGAATTCGCTATGTTTCCGAATTTCCATTTTTAATTTAAGAAAAATAATTGTAAATGTACAAACAATAATCTGACAAGGTAAACTGTTATCTAAATGTTCTTAAGGCGGAACAGTTCTATTTATAATATGACATAAAAGCCGTAAAAAAAGCAAGCGTGTTTCCATCATATCTAAAACCTGAAATTCCCTTATGAATTTCATCAATAGTCGTTAAATCTGCATACATATGGTACATAGTTAACTTTTTTTTTAATATTCAATTGATTTAAAAGAAGCACTAAAATATTAATATAAATTTTAATTTCAAATAAAAATATATACATACATACATAGGTATATACATATGTATTTAGCTACTGATTGAAATAAATTAACTATTAGCAGAATCATCATTGTTATTATTTATATTAGTGTTGTCAATAGGATTATTGAGATTATCACCCGTTGTGTTATTATTTTCATTTTGTATATTTTGTTGGGAACTATTTTCACTAGGTTGGTTATTACGTTCTCTGTTACGTAATGAATGAATGCAAGCCAACATTCTAATCATGAATGCTGCAGGAACTGTTATAGTGTCTTTTGTTTGTTCCAACATAATAGCATTACGTTCCATTAGCTATATGACAAACGAAATAAATACGTACATTGAAATTCATACGTAACTTTTTTAAACAGTGATACTTACAATTTCGGCTGCTTCTTCATCAAAACTTTTCTCCGGCAGAATGGGTGCCCAAATTTTGACATCATAATCAATTCCCGAACTAGCTAAATACGGCAATTCTGGGTGAGGCTGTAAACAATTAACAACGTGTTGATCGGCTTGCATTAGCATTACCAATTTTCCAGTACGTCTATCCCACGCAAAGATATGCCCACAATCTGAGCCACACATAACATAGTTGTTGCCCCAAAATGTAGCCTCTTTGATCATAGTGCGAGCATTGCGATGGCCTGTGTATTTCATCAATAAATAATCATAAACAAATTCCCGTGATTCCATTTCAAGATCCGCTAATTCTTTATTCAGGCAAGCAGCGTCTACTTGAAACTGCGTAGACCTAGAGTTTTGAGTGTTTTCATTAGTTGAAGTTTCAAACATTTCAACGTCATCATTTGTTTGTTCAAGATTTGAAGTGGACGCATCATTAGATGAAGTCTGTTCTCTATTTACTATTACGCTATTAGCAGCAAATCGTCGCCAAGCCGCCGCAGACGATGTGGACGGACGTGGTTCTAAAACAGATATTAATTATTAAGAAAGTTAAAAAATTTAACACACTTTTATAAAACCTTCATTCTGTCGTTCTGTGCTAGTTGTTATGCTACTTGCAGCCTGTGAAGCTGATTGATTTTCTCTGGACGATTCTTGCATCTGATTTGTTAAATTCATACGAGTTCGTGGATCATTTAACATACGTGATATTACCTCACTCATACGACTCATAATATTAGGCTGTAGTTGAGGCCTTACCTGACCCACATCTACTCTACCATTGGGATCCCTTTCGGGTCTGGCATCCGGTCCCGTATCTGACCAGTCACCCCTTAAACGTAGTCTTCGTGTAACCTGTGCTGCCGTCATTGACGGTGGTGGAGAATTGCCCCGAGTTGTTGTACAACGTCCTTTAGACAAATCATCAACATTAACACCTTCATGTTTCAAATCAAATAAATACAGATATTCTGATGAATATGAAACCAACAATTCGCTTTCATCGGGACTGTAACGTATACAAGTTATACGATACTGACGACTGCTAGGCAATGGTATAGGATAAGCCTTAACCGGTCTTGTATGTTTGTCTCCTATGCCATTATTGGTATCATTAAAGTCAATCACAGATAAATAACGCCGATCGTATATGCGCACTATGGCATCTGAACTTCCCACAGCCAAATAATTTGAGCTTATGGGAGATAAGTCTATAGCATTAACAGCCGATGGACTTAAAATCAATATATTATCCTTGCAACACGTTTTATGACAACCAGATATTTGCCTCAAGTCAAAAAGACGTACTGTACCGTCTTCCCCACAGCTCATAAATGAACGCGGTTCCATTGGAACCGTCAATACCTCATATGTTGTACCACTTTTATGACAATTAAAATAATTAACTGTAGACTCTGTATCTAAACTCCTTTCATAGGTTGGAGGTTGGTTTTCGCCTCCATTAAATTGTGATTTAGAAAGTTTTATATAGGGAGCCATAAGTTCTGTGTATAACACAATGCCATCTCCAGAGCACGATACTATCGCTTGGTCGTTAGATTGTGGCATAAAACGTGCACTAAATATGTTTGCCCGATGAGCTGTTTTGCACTTTAAAAGGACTTCCTGGTTATTAGGGTTTGTCACGGCAATAAACTGATCATCGGATCCCGATAGTAAATATTCACCCGTACTATTCCAATGTATTGTGTTGACACAGCCAGAATGTACGGGCAAACGGCATAAAAGTCCTAATCGTTGAACATAGTCAAGAGAATCTTTGGTGCTAGCAATCAAATTCCGTTGTGTAATGCGCGGTTCGAAATAATCTCTTTGCAGAATGCTGCGAAATACGCTATTTCGAGAATGCATTTCACGAGGCATTTCCCTCCGTTATGATTAGATTTTAGTACCTGTAAATGTAGAAATCATGAAATTTAATGATACAATCATATCAAAAGCAAGTTAAAGTGTAAGTTTTACTTCTGTTGCATTCATTTACAGTACATAAGTATATTCTGAGAGCTACATACTTATGTATGTAGATAAAAAGGCTTTTATTTGAGGTAATTCAAATGAGCCTATTCAATACATTCCCACATTCTTATCTTATTTATAACTAGTAGGTATACTCTGTACCATTAGTAAAAAGTGCATGTACGTATGTATGTACATAAGTAGATACGTAATTATATTAGTTTCGTCAATCTTTGTATAATATCTGAAATGTTCTGTATATGTACAGATATTCGAACAGATATCTACATACACAAACATCCATATGCATATAGATGTGTGTATTTTATGAATTCTGTGCTTATTATTATTTGCCCCTTTATGTAGGCTTTAAAATTGAAGCTAATTAAAGCTAACGGATAAAGTTAATGATTTGCTAGAAATAACTATCATAGGTAAACACTTTATACATATACATAAACATATATCAGTAGATTCGGTTCCTAATTAGTTATTTTGACAATGACTATGTGCACTTTGCACATACTTGCTTTGCTGTCTTTAGTTTATAACATATTATTCATGACAACAGAAAAATAAAATAAACTGTTTTAAAAATCTAATTTTGCCATTAGATTAATGTTTCGCAAAACAATAATTCCCCTAAAAAATTGAGAAAAAAATTGCAACTTTATCGGAAATCGAAATGAGTGCGATAAAAAATTAAAGTGCACTCAAAATAGAAAATTTTTTCCTTAATTTTACTATTCTGGTGAAGGCCTAGCCGAATGGGTACCTATTATGTTTTTTATATTGCAATTACAAAATATGTATAGATGTGTGTAAATGTTTCTCACTAGCTACACGACAAATATTTACATATGTAGATGTAACAATTTTTTACCAATACTCGATTCCGTTTACGGCCCTTAAAATATTTTCATTATTTTATTTTACTTTCCTTTTTTTTTCAAATGGAAACACTGTTTTTATTCTATTTTAGCACCAAGATTTTTAATTTTTACCTATTTCAATATTATGTACGTACCTAAGTCTTTTTATCTTTTTTTTTTAATAATTTTTAAAATTGTATAGGTACTACACTGATAATGTTGTTATTTAATTTAAATTTCATAAAGAACTAACAAAGAACCAAAATCAATTTGGTATTCTTATTTTGCTTTATGGTTTATGGTTTTTTTTTTGTTTCTTTTCTTTAACAGCTGTTTATTATTTACATTCTTCATGAACTGCCTTTACTTTTGTTTACATTCTATATATGAAATTATTTATATAAATTTATACAAAATTCTCTCATACCAAGTGACCACAATCAAAGACTATACAATATATTTTATAGTCTTTGCCACAATTGTTGAATAGCTTTACCATCATAGAAAATAAACTAATGATTCTGTTAGATATTGAAAAATGCGACCTACTTTCATTGATAACCAAAAATGCAAGCAAATAAAAGTTATTATCTGCAACGCATTCCAAACTATTTATTTAGTGGAAGATGTGGCTACTGGGTATGAATGCAGTTTTGTACGTCATATCACGTATAGGTATATCTTTGCATACAATGTAAAATCAGACAAGTGCCAAAAATCACTTTTGCGTACATAGGTACATAATGATATGATTTCGGAGGGGTGATATGAGATGGATATTTTCTTTAAAAAATATATAGGTATGTAGATAAAAAATGTTCGTCAAAGATGCAATTATAATTTACCATATGTAAATAAAAAAAATTTAAACATACGTAGGAACATAAATAGTATAATTATACTATGGGTACATAGTTTGATTTTTTTAATAAAAAAAAATATTTTAAGGAAATAAAGTAGAAGAGAATTGTAGTTATTTGAATAACAACAATAAATGCACATACCTATGCATGTACATGTCCTTATACATGCATACATAAATTTAAAAAATGCATTTTACATGTGTACATGCAAATTTACTTATTTATATGTGCGTACGTAGGTATGTATACATTTATACAAATTATACTGACATCTCTATTCAACTCTCCCAAAACATAAATGCTCCGCTTTACTTTATGTATTAAATAACTAATAAGCATTTATGTGCATGTGTTGAGATGTATATGCATGTATATTTACATGACATACCTATTTGAAATAAATTCCGAACAGTACTTACTTGTGTTTACTTTTCATAAATTTTTATAGAAATTTACTTTATACTCCCGGAGGTCATAATAAATTAATTAATTTATTTTTACATTTTTTGTATTTACAAATATATCAATAAATTTGTCAAATTTTTACAGTGGAATTAGGTACACAGTATATTTTATCTTTTAGCATTTCTTCTGACATATTTTTTGCCTGCTTGCTTTGTTACTTGGTTTTGTTTACATACTATAATTTTCTTTTCTTTTTGTTATTTTTTTCTTATTTTGAATAATTTTTTTTATCATGTTCTTTTCAAATACAACTGTGGAATGCATTTTTTGGGATTTTGTTATTGTTTATTTTTTGAAATCCCTCTATCCCATTCTACTTTTTATTTTTGCATTCGATGAGGTACCGAAAAACAATTACAATTTAATCAAAGCTTTTTTTCACCCAACACAAGCCAATACAAAAAGTTGCATGTAAAACTTTACATTTTAAAACCATTTTCATAAGGTACAAAGCAAGGGTGTAGAGACTACACAAAAACATGAGCTGCAGTTACGCTGATGGTTTATCGCCCTATGAAAATAAAGGTATTTTGGGCATTGCAGAAAAATTTGACACGGAAGCGGAAGTCGAGGAAAAAATCAACAAATTAATAGATCTCTTACAGTCTGCCAAACATGTCGTAATACACACGGGTGCTGGTATTAGCACCACAGCAGGCATACCCGACTTTAGGTAACAACAATCCACTTTTTTGTATATCATTAAAAACTTTTTACTATAGAGGTCCCAAAGGCGTTTGGACGTTAGAAGAAAAGGGCGAGAAACCGAATTTAAACATATCATTTAATGATGCTCAACCCACCATTACACACATGGCGTTACGCTGTCTTATTGCCAAGGATTATGTTCAGTATGTTGTTTCTCAAAATATCGATGGCCTACACTTGAAATCAGGCTTACCTAGACGATTTTTATCGGAGCTACATGGTAATATCTTTATTGAGCAATGTAATAAATGTCGTCGACAATTTGTGCGATGTGCACCTTCGGATACAGTGGGGCAAAAACTTTGTGGTGGTTCGTGTCGTCGTCAGTGTCGTGGAGGAATGTTATTGGACAATGTTTTAGATTGGGAACATGATTTGCCAGAAAGAGATTTAGATCTGGCTCTAATGCATTCCACGTACGTATAGTAAATTGTTTGTAACACACATGCGTATTTCATCATTTCATTAATTGTAATGAGACAATGCGAAATGGTAGGCTTTTTTTAAGAATTCCTATTTTGTACCTATATTAAAAACAACTTGCATTGCTAGAAGATGAAAGCTGCATGCCTTAAATATACATTTTATATATCAAATCTTTTGTATTTCAAAAACAATCATTTCATTTTATAGTTTGGCTGATGTAAATATAACATTGGGAACAACATTACAGATCATTCCAAGTGGAAATTTGCCACTTAAAAACAAAAAACATGGCGGAAAGCTAGTTATTTGCAATTTACAGCCAACTAAACACGTAAAAAACAAACTAAATAAATTTATGCATATTTTAAAAAGAAATCATTTTTTTTTTTTTTGCCATTATAGGACAAAAAAGCTGATCTCGTGATCAATACTTATGTCGATGATATTTTAATAAAAGTATGCAAACGCTTAGGCTTGGAAATTCCAAAGTATGATCCCCTCGAAGATCCCACAAAAACGCCCAAAGATCACAATCAAGAATGGACCATACAACCGCAACACGTTAAAGAAGTGGAAAAGCAGTACAATACCAAATTAAAAGCAGCGGCTACACAACGTAAAGCAGGTAAAACTCCCTTCACTTTCTTTACCAAAAAGGAGTCAAATATATCTAACAAGAAACTGAAGAGCGAAAGTAAAAACAACATTAAAAATGAATTAAAAACAGAAATTAAACCAGAATCGAACAGAATTACTGATGAAGAGGATTTTACATCAAGTCCATAGATATGTTTTTCAAATTTAATATGTCTTTATAATTGAATATAGAATTTTTTTTCATAATTTAAATTTCATGAATTTTAAGTAAATGAAAAATTTACATACATAAATATTAAAAATTAATTATTTTTGTCTTATACTTGTAAACAGTTATTATATACCATTTAGTAAAAAAAAAAGAAATGAATTGAATAAAAAATACAAACAAAAAATTTGTCTTAATTGCTTGACTAAAAAGAAATCAGGGACTGTTTAGGCAAATGTCAACGGTAGTTTCTTTCGTACATTTGTATTGAAAACTAATATTCGTATATTGTTTTGATTTCTATACAAATGTACTAAAGAAGCTGTCGTTCGCATTTACATGAAAAGGTCGTAAATGTAAATTATGTGAATAAAAGGAGCTTCTTTCACTGCGTGAACTGAAATCCTTCAACTATATATATTTAAAAAAGTAGGCATGGCAGGTACACAAGTATATTGCGGTCTCCGTCGAATTATGGATATTTCTGTAAAAACACGCATTTAGAAATACATACCTGTTAATAGAAGAATTGAATTCGATCAAGATGTATAAATGTTGACACAAAAAGTTTTTTGTAATTTAATTTTATTTATTCGTTTCTCAAATTATAAAAGAAAACATTGCTTTTAAATTTTTTTTTTTTATAAATTTATGTAAACAAGGCTTACTCTTTTTTGTTTTTTAATAATAACCTTTATTTTCAATTATATTTTTCTAATGTATGTATATATAGAATTTATTTTGCTTTTTTCCACTGGTTGAATTTAACACACTACTATTTTGTATGGTATTTTATAAATTATTTTTTTAAATTGCTAATTTTGTAATACATTTTATAATTTTAAAAGAATTATAATTGAGTTCATTTTCAGATAAGATTATAAATATATTTATTAAAAAAATAATAATGTATATAGTTGCATAAGTGTGTAAGTTTATGTATATGTAACATGTCTTCCACTCTAAGGCTAACAGTTTTTTTTGCTTTACGATATAAATGTTTTATATAAACTTTATTAATATTAAAAATTTTATATATATTGTATATGCATGTATAAAAAATGATTGATCTTTAGTTTACTTTTAGAACAGACTAATGTTAAATTTAAATTTTTGCTTTAAAAGGTTTTTGAGACTTTTCTTGAAATATAATTTTTCCTTTTTCTTAATATATGTATTATATATATATATATATACCTACATATATTGTAGAGGGTGTTGTTCTAGAAAACGTTGCGATTTTATAGCGTGGAAGTAATAAAAGCTGATTTTTTAGCTTTTGGTTTGTCTTAGACTTCCTTTATATTTATTATAAACTTAATTTTTTAATTCAAAAATCACTAATTTATATCTTTTTTTAATCTTAACGTTTGATCTGACACCCTCGACATCCAAGTATAAACATTTTTTTAGCACATATATACTTATTTACTAACACAAAAACGATACAAATGTAAATATATATAGAAAAAATTTGAATTTGTTATTAACAAATTTTGGTGTTTTAAAATGTACACTAAATTATGATATTGCAAAATAAATTGCATTTACACAAGTATTTCCATATATGTATGTACATAGGTATAGGTATATATTTTTTGCTGTGCAAAAAAAAATTATTAATACACAAATTAAAACACTATATTAAAGATTGGGGTAATTTTAGTTTACCAAGAGAAAATTTGCAAAAACATTAAAAACTTATAACTTACAATAAGGAACTTGAATGCAAATAATGCAAACATCATTAAGAAAAATATTACATCCAGGAGTTTAAAAAATTCTTATAATAATAAAATGAAACTTCTCTTTCTTACAAATGCGTCGAAAAGTCATTTGATTTTGGTTGAAAATTTTCCAAATTATGTTATTGCTTGGTATATAAGACTATATAAAATTTTACGTGACGACAATGTACGTTTTTTTATTTAGAAAAATTTTCAGCATTTGTAGTAACAGTAGTATATAAAATTGTTATTTGAATGTATTTTAAACAAGTTCTGTGTGTTTGAGATCGTACAAACTTAAGTTAAACTTAAAAGTTATATACATATAAATATAATATATGGCTCTATAAATAAGGTTTTGAATCAAATATAGCTGTATTAAAATAGTTTTAAAATTATTTAACAAATTTTTACAACTGGGTTCAAACAGGGTACTTCCTTAAATAGAAATTTGGATCAATATCTAGTCTTATTTCTTGCCCTTCGATAAAATTTATTTTAAAAAATAGCAACATACAAAGTATAAATCTACACCATACACACTATACACAGTGAAATGACCGTCGAACTGGCTGCTAGAGAAAAACAGAGTGCTTTAGTGAATGACGGACACACGACACATTTCATTATATATATATATATATATATATACATATATGTGTAGGTATAAATGTATGTACATAAAAAAGAAAAATATATTTACTGAAATAATGGAGCACCAAGCCTGCTTCGGCATTTTAAACTTGTAGCACAAAATAAAAACTAGTAAATTTTCATATTGAAAAAATACATATTAATGAAAAAAAAAATTAATTTTCATATAATATAGTTTTATATTGTATTTTTATTTTGTTTACATAATTGTGACTTAGGATTTGAAAAAAGCGTCATTTAAAGTAACCATTCGGAACATGAATTCAGTTTCAGAGTTTAATTTGTCTACAAATAGAATTTTAATAAAAGCCTTGTTAAAAACATATTACACTTTCTGATATATTATGATCTGATAAAAGACAAAGCAATGAATTTACATATGTTCAAAGTTAGAAAATAATTAAGAATATATAAATAAATTACTTACATTTTAAAGTATGTATGTATGTATGTAATTTTGGTAGCGTCACGTTCACACAAAGTGCTCACGAGATATCATACGTGCTGTTTTCTCTTTTTTAATTTTCTATAATTATAAATGCTGGCCATACACACTAATGTAAAAATTTAACGATCAGGCCCCATAAAAGCAAACGATAGCTTCCTTCGTTCATTTATATTGAACACAAAAAGAAATTTTCGTACATTGTTGTTTTAAATACAAATATACGAAAGAAGTTATCGTTCTCATTTATGGATCCTAACAGTAAGAAAAAAATATCAAAATGGTTTTGATTTTACACTAAAATTGCAGTCATATTGAGTGTATATGACCAGCAAAAGTTAAGTAATAAACAGTTTAGAGACATTTTTATTCATAACTATTAATTAATTACATTATTTAAAATGTTTTTCTTTATTATAAAAAAACAGACCACCCTAAAGTTGTATTTCTGTTTTTACTGTTGTAAACTAAGAGTATGTATTCGAAAATCACTGTTTAGACATACATGTACATATATGTTTTTGCATTAGTATTTAAGAAACTGCTTTGCAAAAATACCTACATATGCACTATGTATATCAAAAAACAAAAATAATATTTTATACAAAATGGGCATAATTTTGTATGAATATATGATGAGAATTTTTCTTTTTCTTTTAAATGCCGTCCAACTACAATGATAACAATAAACACAACTACATATATTTACAGTAGTGTTTATACTATGTCTCTCTCTCACTGACTGTTTTGTTTGTATAGAAAATACATGTTTTCTTTTAGTTTATGATATTTATGTATTTTCTTGAGAAATTATATTTAAAAAAAGAAAATGTTTGTTAAAATCTTACTAATATGAAAAGTTGAAAAGTTTTACAGGAAATTTAATAAAGAAAATAGCGAAAATTAATTTAAAATGATTACTTTAGTTACTTGAAAATAACTTTATTGATAAGTTATTTTTAAATTGCAATGAAAAAATATGGTGCCGCCTCAATTTGCTTGATGTATGTATTATCAAATTAGAGTACAAAAAATAAAAAACCTAAAAATATTCAATATGCATATAAATGTAACTAAAATATATAAGTTAAATTAAATATATAAAAATAAGAGATATACATACATACATATGTTTTAGAGTAAAGACAAGTCAATGGGATTTCTAGAGATTTGTAAAAGTTACAATTAATAAATTACTTAAGAAATAAAAAAAAGTTTGTTTACAAATTAGGAAAGGAATTTTATACAAAAAATATTAATGAAAAGGAGCTACATATGTTTTGTGTAAGAAAATTATTTCGGTTTTGTTTTTCTTTTTTTCCATATATTTATGTCTTATTATTTTACAATTAAAGCCTAACGTCCTCCTCCATTACTGCCAAGTTGTACTCCTCCTAACATAGTATTATAATTTGGTGGCACAGTCACCGTTGGCGTATTATTAGTAGATTTTAATAAAATTATTTTTTGATTTGCCGTATTATTATGATTATTATTATTGTTGTTACTACTTAAATGATGATGATGATTGCCACTAATATTGTTGTGAGAATTGCCCATGTTTGTTGTATTGCTTTGCAAATTAATTATATTGGCCGTTGTCAATTTACGTGATATAACATTTTGTGTATTATATTGTGTGCCAATAGGAGGAGCTGGTGTTATAGTCACCGTGCTGGGTGCAATGTTTTGCATGGCTGCTGTTTGTGTTGAGGCAGCCAATGATGATGCTGGCACAATTGTTGTTATACCATTTTCGTGTTGTATTGTGTTATTGTTGTTATATATTGCACGCATTTTGGCTTGAGCTGCTGAGCTCATAGATATTGGTGGGACAATGCTGTTGGCTGACGAAGTCAAAGGAGTCGTTGAGATTTGAGCAATTTTAACAGCTGTCGTTGGTGGATGATTATTTGAAGCAATTGAACGAGGCTAAAATATATGCAACATAATAATAACGTTTTTGTCAATGTCTATTACATTATAATCTCAACTTTCATGACTTAAAAAATCTGACAGCTAATGCCAGATTTAAGATTATTTTCAAAAATATCTTTTTCATTTTAAAAATTTTATATTAATAATAATCATTTTCAAGTTATCTTAAAAATGGTTTCAGAAAATATGTATTTATAATTTCTATGTAATACTTACATTTGTTGTAACGTTACTCGTTGTAATAGTGCTGTATTTACGATTTGTTAGAATTTTAGATGCTACCTCATTACCGGTTAATATAACGTTTTGTGGTTGGCTTTGTATTTGTACACCGCTCGCCAGAAACATTGTCTGCACAGCAGGTCGACTTAAAATTTTCTTTTCGCAATCTTCTTGCTAAAATAATTTTTTAAATTATTATTTACAAACATTTACAATAAAAATAATTTCAGATAAATAAGTAAAAGAAAAAAAATAAAACAAAATTTAGAACTAACGTACCAGTGGACTAGCCGATTTTCGGTCTAACATATTTTCGTCAAAACCGGAATCTGAAGAATTATCACTAAATTTTGTGGATGATGTTGAGGACGTGGACGAAGTTGGTGATGCTGCCGACAGTGATGCCGTAGTTAAAGGTGGTTGTGCGATAACATTATATGATGCAAGTGATTGATAAGAAGCTGTAGAGGTGGTTGTGGCATTTAAGGGAACAATGTGGGATTGCACTGGGCACTTATTAAGTATGTATGACTTATCGACGGTTCTAATAATGGGTTTCATTTCGTTTATATCACTGCTTTTAAGTCTTACAGCCGTGTTAAACTTTTCCAATGAATGTTTACCAATTTTTCCAAAATCGGATTTAATTTTATGCAGAAAACTATTTGGTTTTGCCAAGCTCAAAGTACTATTATGATGATGGAGACTATGTTGAACAGATGTCGTTAATGGTGGCGATATGGTAGTCACTTTAGCTAAGGAATGTTTAGGCATTTGTGGTGTTGTTGATATAGAGGCAGAAGATGATGGGACTGATGATGATAAAGTATCTCCAATGCTAAGTGCTAATGGTGTTAAGGAATTTGTCAACATTGTTGTTGATGTATTGGCAGAAGAATTTGAAATTATGGCATTTTCGATGTGTTTTTGTAATGTTGTACTACTTTGCTGCTGCTGATATTGCTGGTCGTGACAAAATTGTTCAGGCTCTGTCTTAATACTGCTTTCCACGTGTGCTGGGGCATAATTTTTATTATTATTACTGCCTATTGCCGCGACCATGTCACCTTGCGGAAAACATTCTGATTGTCTTTTATAAAATAAATGATGTTTTTTCAGCACTGGAGTTGGTGTTGAAGTAGTTGTCGTTTTGCAACTATTATTAGTAATTGTGGTACTACTAGGGTATGTCGACGCTGATACAGCTGGTTGCCCTTGAGGTGCCTGCAATTGTACCACAGTTGGCATTGAGTGAGTAATGGCTTTTGTTAAAGACACTGCCTTCGTATTTTTATGATCATTAGTAGTATTACTACTTGATGCCACAGCTTCTAAATTTTCTTCTCCACAAGTCAGAGTTCGCTTTTTATGTTGTTCGCAAGGTCTAAAATTAGCTGCATCAATCAATAGAGCACCACCTAAAGATGCACATTCGTACAACATGCCACAACAGGATTTTCGTTCACGCCATTCGTCTTCGTCGAAAAATTTTAGCGATTCTTCATATATCATTGACCGACAATATTTACGAGGCGGAAAGCATTTTCGACGTTTTGTTCCTAATTTTATTACCTTTTTTCTTGCTTCAGCTGCTGCTTGGGCTTTATAGGCTGAAGCACGTGTTTGAGTTTGAAATTGAACTGTAGTACCACTGCCTGCATTACCTGATAACAATGCATGTAATCTTGTATCTTCATAATCACTGTCCAATGAATCGGGTGTAGTGGGCAAGGAATGTGTGTTGTTTTGAGACCAACCATTGTTAGCAATCTTACGTTTAGAGTTCTGCGATGATGTGTCTTTAAGCTTTTTTGATTTCTTAAAGATTTTCGAAAATTTTTCCGGTATAAAACTCATGCCACTTAGAGAACTGGAGCCAGCACTAACACTCATACCATTTGTAGATGATGACGCATGTCCTTGTGATTGTTGAACTCCTACTTTGGAGTTTATTCTGTCACTTTTATATTTGGTTTGTATTTTACTGTAACCAGGTCCAATTCCAGCTTTAGCATCTACAATCTGTTATTCAAAGGAAACAGAAAAATTTAACAATCGTTTTTGCTATAACAATTTAAAGTTAAAAGAACTTACATGACTCCAGTTACGTTTACTACCAACTGGCAAACGTTTAAAACGTTTTATGAGCAACACGCACGCATTACATATTTCGCCTTGTCTTGGGTATTTGAGATCAAAACATTGCATTGTATCTTTTTCATATTTTCGTGAATCTGCAAAGCGTGAACTGCTCGATTTCGCCTTACAGATACAACAACCTTCTGTTGATCGATAAGTTCGAGGCTTATGAAAATTAAACATTTTGTTTTTTTTTTTTAATTGATTGTTTTTCAGAAACAATAATTCCTTCAAAGATATGTTGATTTATTATCCCTTTTTAAGATTTTATTGAGTTTTTGGTAAAAACTTAAATTTCACTGCAGTGTCTTTGTAGTCATATGTGTATTTAATAATTAAGGATTAAATTCACGGTTGATAATACACATTTTGAAAGAGTTTATCTGAAAATTAAAAAGGACAAATTAGTATAGGTATAAAAACTATTCTCGTAATACATAAATGCATATGTATTATATATGTACATGTATGCATGTAAAACATCTACGGTTAGATGCTATTTAGTCACATTGCTAAAATATCCGTTTAAAAAAATTTCCGAAAACCTATAGGGTAAATGTACCAGTAGTCGGCAGTTTAACGCGTTCTCTTTTTTCTAATTGGTACCATTTTATACATTGTTATGGTATTACTCTGATATAACTCTGTAATGGTACAGTATTGGGTATAGTTTTAAATGGATTAAGCTATTTTACCAAAAAAATTTATTAAAATTGAGTAATTTATAGTTTTTTAAAAATATACCAATTTTGCCAGTAGTCGGCACACATATCCCAGTATCCAATTCTCGGCATATCATTTTGCCTTTAAATTTTTTCAAGGCAATCAGATGCCGACTCCAGAAACATGATCCTGTTTTTTGTGCCTAAGAATGGCATCATTAAACAGCAAAAAAAATTATTATTTTTTGCTAATTTTTACTTCTCAACAACAATATTTCCACTCTTTTCTTTCCATAGAAACCATTGAAATATGGAAATTGTTTCAAATAATAGCTTTAACAACCCACTTAAAATTGGCCTTGTCACTAAATTTTTCCTTAGAAAACAAGCACTTCTGCAGATATTTCAGAGAATACATTATATAAAGGCAAATTTTGAATAAATTAATCATTTCAGTAGGATGAACTAATTTGAAATAGAGAGTTAAGTATATTATTTAATCAAAAATGATTTTTATATAAATTAAAAACTCTCTATTATACTTATTATTAAAACTCGAATAAACAGAGTTTTAAAAACAAAATTGACGACAACTGGAACATGCCGAATTTAGGAGCGTTTACCCTACGTAACTATATACCAAATTTATTTTACTTACAAAATGCTTCCAAAATAAAATATTTTATTAATGTTGTTTTAAATTTTAGAATAAAAGAAAAATGCATTAGGAAGCATCAAATGAATAAGATTTATCTAGGTACTTAAGCTTTTTATATATATCTCTCTTCCTCTCTTCTAAAACAGTGTATAGTTCAATATACTCATGCATGGCCGAACTATAAATAAGCCATATAATAAAAATAAGCAAAACAAAACAAAAAAAAGTGCAAAACAAAATAAATATAAATAAAAGAGAAAGGAAAATTATTGTTACCCCAAAAGAAATGCACAAATCCATAGAAATTTGCTGTAATTGTAAAAAGGACAGGTATATAATGTGTACCTATATAAAATAATAAAGGAACACATATGCAAACTATTTCAAATATAACAAAATAGGCGGGAAAACTACCTCTGTGTAAACAAGTAAAAAGAATTCGAATGCACAAAGCAAAAACACAGAAGAAAAATATAAGTAAAATAATTGTGCAATTGGGGTTGAAATGTTTTAGAAAAAACTAGATTTTTGTATGTAGTGATATTTTTATTACGACTGCGCTACAGAAAGTTCAAAATAACGGTTATAGTAGTACATTAGCAGTTTCTGGGGATATATTTCACAAGCTTATAATATACGTATACCTATACATATAAGTATATACTACAAATACATATAGATTTACTACGTAATAACTACTATAGATAGAAAAGTTTAAAAAATGCATACTTTATATTTAGTTGTATAGTATATACATATGTAGGAACATATTTATAAAAATTTTAATGTCTACTAAACATATTAAATTTAATTTTTCTTTCTATACTTTCTAATAACTGGTTATCTCACACTAAGGTGCATGAAAACATATTAAATCTCTGTACGTCTTTACAGAATTTTATCAAACATAAATTTATGAAATGTCTTCAAACAACGCAATTACCAAGAAGTACCTATGTTCCCATTTATACACAATAAGTTTAGAGTTATTGAAAATTAACTGTACCTTATACTACTACGTGAAAAACACTCAATGGAATTCATTTTTTTATTAAAACAAAATTGCGGTATTAAAAAAAACATTTTCTACTAACTTGTATTTTAATTGTAAAATTGTACATACTATGTATGTATCAAAAAACTTAAATAAAAAGAAAAGTTGACAAATGATAACTTTGTATGTATATATATAAACTACAAATGTAAATAAATATGAATGTATTTACATGTCATAATATTTTTCAAAAAAGTTTGTGAGCGCGAACGAATATGCGAAGTAAATAAAAATATAGAGATCCGGCAACACTTATTCACGTAAACTTTCATATTTGACATTTCTTAATTTTTTGCCGGGGTATCTTGTGTTGTCTTTTGCTTACTGTTCTTTATTTCTCTTGCTTTTTTTTATTTCATTATAATAGATATTGATGTTTTTTCACGTTTTCTTAAATATATTTTTGTGTGTACATACATATCTAATAATCGTTGTCTGGCAAAAATGTGTGAAATACATAAAAAAACAAATAAATATGTAAATAACTAAATAAATATATTTAAATATTTTTACATGTGTGTGTACGCTATTTCCCTATGGAAAATTAAAGGAAGTACATACTTAAAAGTTCCAAACATATATATACATACTTACTACTGGTTTAATAGTAATGAAAAACTTTATTTTATGTTTAACAAATGTTCTAATTCATTCTACAGGGTTTTTATTTCAAATATATAAATACGTAGCACCTGTGTACATCAAGCATTATTTATAGTAGTAGTGTTTTCGTGCAAAATTTTTTGTGTATTCATAGCGTGTTATGTTGTTATTCGCCCCAAGTTTCTATCCTAAATAATAAAACTGCAATTTTCGTGGCATTTTTTTTATTCCATAGGGAAAGCTGTTTAATACACACATATACAATATGTATATACAATGATTGAAAACACTTATGTATATACGGATGTACATATGAACATATGTATACGTACAAAAAGTATTACTGCAGTAATTTTTAACACATGAAGCTGTTATTAATTCAAATTGTTTCTTTTTTGTAATGAATTTAAAATTGTTTTTATAAAAATATACCACTTTTAGGCCATCTGTCTAGAATATATCTACTCACAAAAATAATTGATTTTTTTAAAACATTTTCATTAATTAGTTAGTTTTATTTGACCTTTTTCTTTTAAATAATACGACTATTTTAATAAGCTTGAGGTCTTATTTTAAAAAAATTTATTTCTATATCGATATTTCACTCCAATTTGTGTAGCTTCTTCAGAATATAATTATAATTTTCATTAATAATTCACTTTTTGTTGATTTAGTATTTTAAGGTAATACATTATATTTTCTTATCGCTATGCAAATTATTTGAATACATACGAATATTCCACAAAATTGTTAATTCATTTAACTCGCTTTAAAACTTTGAAAAAAACTACGTCTAAACTCCAGAGGCACAAAGAAAAACTGATGTACATAGGTATATTCATTTCAAGTTTTGTCGTATTACGTTGATTTTTTTTTCATCGTGTTTTCTGTTTTTTCTACTGAATACACACACAATTTGAAACACGAAAAAAATAACACAATATAATAAATATCAGAATGAAAGAGAAATAAAATGCACAACTTTTAACAAAAACAACATCTTGCTCGCAGCCAGAAGTTTACAGGCAAAAACAAAAATTGAAAAGACAACAAAATATGAAGGAGTAAAACTTGCCAGATTCAATAATAAAATTATAGGTATAACAAATTGGGAATTGAAAGCAATATACCTAATAGTACATTTACATTGAACCAAAATCTACTAGATTTGATATGAAATCTCTTTTTAAATCTATACCGTTTACATTACATTTTTTTTGACATATATCGAGATTTCATTTTCGGAACAAGAACAAGCTGCACTAAATTTCGTTTTAATATAATAAATAACACTTATCATTTTTTTTGTGTATGTATTTCCATCCATTTTAAATAATTTGTCTTTATTTTAATGAAATTCAATTTAATTTTTTTTTTGTTTGTTTTCTTTTTCATCAAAATGTCAAATTTTCTTGTGTAGTGTCGTATTTTTTTGGCGTATTAATAACAAAACCACAGTTGTATTACTAAGTACACCAAGATTTTGACTAGATTTTGGCAAAATCTATTAACAAACTGGATTTTGTTTTGTATGGGAAATCCAGTCAAAATGAACTATATAGATTTCGTTCAAAATCTCGTATGTACTAGATTTCGACTTGGTGTAAATGTAATATAACAATATCAACTTTCAAAAACTAAATAGAAAATTCAGTTGGAGTCAGAAAATCGATCCTACATCTTAAACTGTTTTTTAGTAGCTTTCTTTACAATACGGGAAGCAATAATTGCCAAAGTTTACTTCTTTGCTATTGCAAAAGAAAAAATCAGCAGATCTGGTAACATTGTACACCAACTTGTATTTTTCTCTCTCAATCATTTATTATACAGAATTAAACGCAGCATTTCATAGTGTATATTTGGTAGGTATATAAATGTCCATTAATACAGATATGTATATATGCATTTATTAAACATTCTTTTAACAGAAAAGATAAAAGTACTGCATAAATACTTGTTTCCATACACATCCATACATACATCAGAGAGTTCTAAATTAAGAGAGTAGTATCAGAACGACATAAATACAAGCATTTATTTTTGTACAGCGAACGTCAACCAAAAACAAGTAGATATTGATAACATATGTATATATATTATTATACTTATTTGGTATAAATTTATTCACGGAGGAAAAGCACGTCAGAACAACAGAAGCAGTCTTATAATTAAATAAACTACATACCTATAACATATTGTAGGAAGAGAGCAGTGACTATTTTTCCAGCTTTAATCGGCTTTTAGTCATTGTAAATTTGAAATCTGATACAGGTCGAGCGTTGCAAGGTGCATGATGAGGAAGTACCTTTTAAATAATACCTCTAATAAATTGTTCCGGATCTACAATGCACATACATACATAGGTAGAAAGACAGACAGTGTAAGAACGTGAACCATAACAAAACGAATAAATTATTTGTTAATATAATATTATGATAAGAAAACAAACAAGGTAAATGTGCAAAGCATAAAAATGGAGAGTAAAAATCACCACTAAAATTGGTCATTGTTCTCAAAAAATAAGTACGTATATACGCAACAAAAAAAAACAGTGAAATCTATATCTTTTTGTGTTGTAAAGCCACGTGCATATATATATATATATAAATATAAATATGTATATATATGTACATTATGCCTACGTGATTATAAAGACAGCGCGCATTTTATATAACGAAATGTCGAATGACAAAAATAGGAAAACAAGAAGGATGAGAAAGCACACATACTTATTTGGTGTAGTTGGCGACTATTCAATTTATATGATGCCCTGCACCTTACAATGTTGAAGAATGTCTTCAAAAAAAGCTTTCGACTTTTCTCTTTTCAACTACCACTTAATTAACTGTACCAAAGCAATGCACAAGCATACTTGAAAAACACACATCATTACAAACATGCGTAATATTTTATACTTGAAAGGCTTGTAAGCCATTTCAAGTATGCTTTTGCACCCATTTAATCTGTATCTACATTATTATATACATATGTATGTGTATGTACGTATATAAAAAATTAAATGCATTACATGTATGTACATACTGTATTCTTAGCACGTAAATGTTATTTGATAAATTTCATAACTTCATTAGAATCTACAATACATAGGTACATATATTTGATTTAAGAACGGCATCAAGAATAATGTAAACAATAATAATTTAGCTTAGATCCAGACCACACACAGCAAGTTTAGTTGGGCAATTCTTGATTTTGAAGGAGAGAGAGAGGAAAAGGGTACAAACTTGCTCGTACTCGGCAATTCCTTTTTGTTCTCTCTTCGTATCTTTTATAAAGATGTAAAAAAAGAAGTCGAATATTTACATACATATGTACGTACTACCTACATATGTAGTGACCAACTATTCCATCCAAAGCCTATTACACAGTTAAGTATGTTTCCGCTGTAAGATTTACAAATATACCTTCCATACAAAGAATATATACATACCTATGTGATCTTAATTGTTATTTTTTAACAAACTTGTAAAAAAAAAAAAAAAGAGTTAAAAATGCGTTGAGAATTACAGTTAGCACATGCGCTAATTTATCTAGGCAGTAGTAAACAGAAATTACTACTACAGCTAAGCTACACCCTCACTACTCTCTCAAACACTTACATTTACTGCTCTTTTCAGGTGGTTTAACATATGTATGTGCATGCAGACTTATATGCAGTAATACGTATATAGGTACATATTGTACATATTTTTTTACCTTCTCTTTCCTCCCAATTCACTAGCTTTGTTATTGTGACAGGTTTTTATTGTTTTTACTATTGTTCCATTTTCCTTTTTGTGTTGTTTTTGTATGTACATGCATATAAGTAGTGTTTTATGTATTTATTTAATAAATTTACTTACTGGTTAATTATTAAATTCAGAGTACCTATATAAAAATACAAAACAAAATTGTTTCATAGGTACCTATAATAGCTACGTGTTTAAGTTCTTTGGAAGCCGACCTTAATGAATACATATGTCGATACATACATACCTAACACGTTCGTATGAATAAAGACTGCCAAGGCAAAATTACAACTAGCAAATTAATACAAACTAGGTACCTACCTATAAGAGAGAATTCATTTATATTGTATATATATGTATGGATGTGTCTCCATAATAAGATAACAAAACGCTTTATATATAGATATGTGGGTGTTTGGCAGTTATATGCCTATACATAAATAATCAAAAATTTCAACTTATGTACGTATTTATTAAGAGTGAAACCTTGACAAGAAAGGCAAATGAAAATGAAAATGATATAAATAGAGAAACGGCAAGAATTCGTAGGGAATGTATTTTTCTCGTGTTGCCATATTTGGAAGACTACAAAAAAAATTTAAATTTAATGGACATTTTTTATCTGGACAAATAAAAATAATTAATTAACAAAAATTTAAAAGAAAAATGGCATATCTTACAATATTTAATGGCTCAATAATCATTAAAAAAATTTTATGTAAGATCTTTATTTCGGGATGCAACAAATTTATTGGCAGCATTGCCATGATTATGTATCAACAAACTGCAGAAGTTGTTTTTTTTTTGTTTTGAATTTGTCAAACTAACGAGCTTTAACGAACAATAAAATACAAAAAAAAAATTAGTAAAATTCATAATGTAGCAAAGAGCTTGATAGAATATACGCAGTTACATTTGCATACATACACAAAAAAATCATAATTAAGAAAAAAAAAAGTACAAAACCAATGTGTTCAATATTAGCCGGAGTAAAAATTGTTGTTGTAAGTATATAGGTAGCACCTATACACATGCACTAATCTTTGCACTTTTATTGAATATCAGTTGGATATACATATGCACTAACATATCCACATTTATTATTTACGCACACAGATAACAACGGCTTAATACTTCAGAAGGTGTCGCACACGCATATACATACTTATATAGATGTATGGACTCTGTATATCAAATTATTTTATTACATATGTATGTGCCTCTTCATAAAAGAGAACTTCTATAAAACCATAGATACATACGTATGAATAAAACAATCATTAACGCCAAGCTCTTGCACAAAGCCAAAATAAACAAAAACATTTACATTGTTACACACTTAGTAATACAGTACAGCCTATTATTTATTAGAACTTTAAAATGTATATATCCTACATGTTAATAGTGAAAGAAAATGCAAAATATGTGTATACCTAAGCTTATAAGCCATACATACGAGTACTTACCAAGAGATATTTTTTTTTATTAAATAGAAAAATTATGTATATATATATATTTTGTGTTTATTAAGCCATTTTTTGGTGGACACTATACATGTATGCTCAAATTTCAAGTTACACACCTGATTTTTTTTAGTTAAAATTTTTTTTTTTTTCAATAACATTAATTTCCAAGATTTTTTCTTAAGAATCGATTGAGTATTTTAACTATCATTTAAGAATATGGTAAATTTTAAAATAATATTTTCTCGATACATATTTTAAGTATATGTATAATTGTTTTTTATTAGTTTTATATATCTGTATACACTAGTTACGCGAACGACCGCATACGACGAATTTCACTTCTTGATTCAACAACATTCAAAGTTACTTTGAACACAATTATTTTTCGCACTAGAAAATATGGTCGGCTGTAGTATTTTTGTTTTGCCTTAGTTAATCTTGTCTTCTTTCATTTTCTCTTATTTTCGATATACATATTTTGTTGTTTTATCCTTTAGAAATTATTTTGCTTATCAATTCTGTTTTATTATTTACCTATTTTTCTATGACATTCTATACAATGCCACTTTATTTCGTGGCATTCCACTTGGTGATATACATAATTCATTATTGCATCATGTTTATTTACTACAATTTGGGGAGTGCAGATTTTTACAGAGCTGCCAATTTATTACTAATAAAATAGACGGAAAACTCCATTCAAACCAAAATTAACAAAAGGTCCCTCCAAACTAAAAATATTTATAATTTACTGTAGCAGAAATTTATCAAATAAATTTAAAAAATGTTCCGTCTTCATTAATGAAGAGTAAGTTTTGAATCCTGGCAGCACTGCTTTCACATTTTTTGTGGGAAAAATTGAGTAAAGCGGCAAAAAAAACCCGGCAATAAATGTCAGTAGTAGAACAAAACAGTAATAAATAACGCATATCGTACCTTTTTGATTTTTATATATATATACACATATATATGAATATAAGTTATATATGTGCATAATTTTGAACGAAATTAAAGCATCCCAGACAATTTTCAGGATTTATCACAATAGAAAATTAAATTTGTTTAAAATTTAATAAATCGCGATTTAATTAAAATTCAAATTGTAGACTTGGAAAAAATAACGAATAAGAAGAAATCATTAAAGCATATACATTTTGTGAAACGTGAAAAGAAGCATTGGAAAACGGGATGTAAAAATAAGGAAATAAACAAAATAGTTTCAAGAGATAATTAAAAAAAATATATAGAATAAACAATTGTTAAGTGAGACTTAGATAATATTGAATAGTTAAAAATTATTTTCATGAAACTTTTAAAGCCAAGTTGGGTGCACCATGATGGTAAGTAGAAAGAGCAGTGAGCACAGTCTCAAAAGCGAGAAAATTTGCATATGTTGAAATGTCTGTCGAATATGCTTAGACTTTATACATATTTTAAGTTTTATTTGTACTTGTTTTTTTAATAGAAAAACCAATATTTTCCGTCGACGTTCATCAGGAATGTCTTAAATTTGCCACCGGCGGTCAAGGTGTGGATTCCGGCCGTGTCGTAATATGGAATTTGTTGCCTGTGTTGTCTGAGAAAGCCGAACTTGACGATACAGTGCCAAAAATGTTATGCCTAATGGATAATCACTTAGCGTGTGTTAATTGTGTTCGCTGGTCCCAGAACGGCCTGATGTTGGCCTCATGTTCTGATGATAAACTTGTTATGATATGGAAACAGTCAAAGGTATATGAGATATTTTATAGCAGATCTCATTTTAATATGTATGTATGTATATATGTTTCCAAACTCTCAAATGCGCGCATTTTACATGAAACTTTCCTGCGCGAAAATTGCTTTTTTTATTTTCTGTAAAACTGATCTATTATTAAAATAAGTACACAGACGCTTTTACTATTCCTTTTAACAAATTCTAGGGCACCAGTGGTGTCTTTGGTACCGGTGGCATACAAAAAAATCACGAATCTTGGAAATGTGTTTTTACGCTACGCGGTCATTCAGGAGATGTTTTGGATTTAGCTTGGTCTCCACAAGACCGTTGGCTTGCCAGCTGTAGCATTGACAACACAATTATCGTTTGGGATGTTCAAAATTTCCCCACCATGGTAGCAATGCTGAAGGGGCATACTGGTCTAGTCAAAGGTGTAGCATGGGATCCAGTTGGCAAATACTTAGCGTCACAGAGTGATGATCGCAGTGTTAAAATTTGGAAAACGTCGGATTGGACTTGTAGTAGCACGATCACGGAGCCCTTCGAAGAATGTGGGGGTACTACGCATATTTTACGATTGTCATGGTCTCCGGATGGTCAGTACTTAGTGTCAGCACACGCAATGAATGGTGGCGGACCCACAGCACAAATTATTGAACGCGAAGGCTGGAAATGTGATAAAGATTTTGTTGGTCATCGCAAGGCGGTAACATGTGTGCGGTTTCATACGGCCATTTTAAAAAGACAAGTGCCAAAATTACAAAAACCACAACAGTACTGTTGTTTGGCAGTGGGATCTAGAGATCGTTCTCTATCAGTATGGATGACGGCCTTGCAAAGACCTTTGGTGGTTATACATGAACTTTTTAACGATAGTATTTTAGACCTGTCCTGGGGTCCTGATAAATGTATTCTGATGGCGTGTAGTGGTGATGGCACCGTTGCATGTCTACAGTTTTCCGAAAGTGAATTAGGTACGCCTTTATCGGAAGAGGATAAAAATGCTCTATATCAACGCATTTATGGCAAAACAGCAGCCACTTTGACAAATGGCTCCACGGCTGAAACAGATTTTGTTATAGAAAATCCTGAATTATTAACCTACAGTCAGGATAAAGTAAAACCCCCAACACTGCCATCCTTACAAGTGAAAAATCACAATAACAGCATAGAAAGTACATCTATACAACTTCCATCCAATGGTTTTGATAAAAATAACAGCATTTCTGCTCAAAGTTCAAACGTCGTGGAAATAGGCCAAAACACACCCGCTAAAGCAATTAACAAACAACTGGAAACGCGAACAAAAGATGGCAAACGGCGTATTACACCAGTGTTTATACCATTAAATCAAGATGTTGGAGGATTAGAAACAACAACGAATAATGAAACGAATAGTTTTAGTAGAACATCTACGGAAGTCATGCAAACTGAAGGCGAAGCTGTCATTGCCACAACTTCTTCCGGTGTAAGAGAAGCTCCAACAGTTAATGCAACTGCGCCACCACAGGATAGTACAAACATTCCAAAAGCAAATATAACAGAACAGGAAAGGGGGTAAGAAAAAAATTGTTATCAATAAAAACATAAAAAACTGAAAGATTATTTTTAAGGCGTTTAGATTCGCGATTGGTTAAATGCACTTCGTCAAAGACACGTGTGGAACCCTTTACTGTTTCAAAGGATAAATTACAATCGTTTCCTTATTTTAAACAGATACCACAACCATTCAGCGGTGATGCCAACAACACCGCTACTTCCTATTCTGCGGCCACAAAAGTTTATCAGGCTTCTACCATGGGCCCTAAAATAGCTATAACAAATACGACTAAGTGTGAATATCAAAAGACAGCCTTAGATTATCGCATACACGTGCACAATGGTTTTGTGCCTACGTCAAATGGTCTTTTGGCCAAAGTAACTGCTTTTCGTTTAGCAACTGGTAAACTCTGGGAAACATTTGTGGGTATGTTAAATACATATTTTTAAGAAAAACAGACTGCAAATTGTAATAATATTCTTAAAAACAATTTCAAATAGGATCACCCGTTGTTAATTTTAATTTTTGTTTGAAATGCGTAATGCTCTGCAGCTTAGATGGTTCGATGCGTTTATTAGATCTGCAAACTGGTAGCCCATTAATGCCAATTATATCCTTAACAACAGCTGCAATACAATGTGCCTTCGTAAGTTGAATATAAATGAATGCTCTTTTTTTTAATTTTGCACTCATATTTACATGTTTTCAGTGTCCCAAAGGTGTTTTAGTTGGTGTCATAACCGAGTGTGGTCTTTTGCGCATTTGGAATATTGAAACGTGCTCGGCTGTCTTAGCTACAACGTGCAATGAGATTTTTGGGAAGCATGGGCCAGTTTTACAATTCACCATAACCGAACAAGCTGTACCAATGATACTTTTTTCAAACGGACAGGCGTTTTCATTTTCTCCACAATTGCAATCGTGGCTGGTATTAAATACAAAAGATCCAATTATGCGCCATGGTTTACGAACTTCTATACCTAAAGACTTGAATAAGAATTACTTGTGCTATCCTCTAACATCAATACAAGCCGCCACAAAAACGTTTGTCACCCAGAGTACCGGTATTGATTTGTAAGTATTCGTATAAATTAAAAAAAGTAAAAAAAAATCATTTATTACTTTTGTTGTAATTTAGAAATGCTAATGACTGGCAAACAGTTGCGAAGATAGCATTTATCGAAAATCAGATAAAACTTTCTGAAGCAATTAAGTCACCAGAAGAGCTTAAATACTGGTACACAATGTTGGCGTTTCATTTGGCAATTGGCAATAATGAAAACAAATTAAGAATTCTACTGAATGATCTTTTAGGTACAGGCATTAGAAGTGTTGCCTCTCAAACTCATAACATTTTGGTAAGTGCATTGTAATAAAAATAAAATGAAATTCTAAAATTGTATTACTCTTACATTGTAATGAACGTTATAGAATATACCTAAGCATGAAATATTGGAATTAGTATTAGGCCAATTGAAAGCTCATATTAAGTGGCAACGCATTTATATGGAGTATAATGATTTGTATCAACTTTTGAAAAGCCGTAAGGAAGAAGAGCCACAAAAGCAGAACCAGCAAATGGAAGTAAGTAATCCATCGTCGCTAAAGGATGGAGATTTGAATACAAATTCCAATTTAAATGAAGATAATTTGAATAATGCTAAATTAGATAACCGTATGGATATTATTTAATAGTACAGTGGTGCCAATTGTTTGTCCTGTGTTCATTCGGTATGAATTTTTTTGATGTAATACTACTTATTTTAAGAATATACATATTTTAGAAATTCTGAAATGAAAAATTTGTTGTATTAACTTTTTTGATTTCTATAAATCTAAAATAACTAATTTAAATTATTTTCCACTCGTTTCAAGTTAGTTTTATTATTTAAAAAAAGCCTAATTTATTAGGGCAGATTATAAGTGTCGTTGTCGTGACAAAAACAGTATATGTGACATCGCTGGCCGTATGTTTAATATTGGCTTGACGTAAATTTGACTGACAACGACACTTGTAATAAGGCTGATTATTTCCTATTTCCTTCTCCGTAATAAGTATATATGCATACAAATGTATGTATGTATATACGTAATTTATTTTTAATATATAAGGTTCTTGTTTTCATATCGTTCGCTTTATTAAACTTATTTTGCTATTTTTTATTTATGTAAATAGTATTTATATGTAATTTAAATATGAAAAATTGAAATACATACGTAAAAAAATTTTATGAAATCATTTTAAAATTGTTTTATTGCATGTAGTGAGGGCCCGGTGTAGGTACACTTTTCAAAGGTGAATCAAAGTCTGTTTCAGTTGGTTCTGGCATAGAACATTCCTGCAATGAGGTTCCTATTCGATCCTGTAATGTTTCATAAAGTTTGTGTACGGCTTCATTATGGCCCGTTGTTGGTTGCATAGCTTTTATAAGTGACTGTAGACGACCTGAGGGTAATTTGCTGTGAACGTACCTGAGAAAAATAGAACGGTTCAGAGAAAATACGTTTAATTTCAGTGGTAGTAATTTTAATTGAAATATTAATATTAATATTAAAATATTTTTATGGAGAGCAGATGTGTCGAGTGAAAAAAATATTACTATTTTCTGAATTGTTAAACTTACCATAATAATTTGATCATGTGCCTTGTTACATTATCTCTAGTCAGACCGGCAAATAAAAATTCATCAAATAGTGTTGTACAAAAATCTTCTGTTGTAAATTCTTCGGCCATTGGAATCAATAGCGCAATCTGAAATATGAAGAAAAAATTAATATTTTTTAACTCTTAACAAATAAATAAACTTGCCAAAGAATGAAGAAAGGGATCTTCATATGCACGATCTGCTTTACAAGATGATAATATGGCCAAAACTCTTAAAACTCCAACACGGTCTTTCTGACGAGCAGTATTTAATGTATAATACATTGCCAATATACTGGCTACAGAACTATCCTGGATATAGGCTTCTACAGCATCTGGAGCAGGTCCTGAATGTTCTATAGTTGTGAGTGCTGATTCACGTTCATCGGGCGGCAACTTGGAATGTAGATTGCGACACTGATCATCTACCATTAAAGACATAAGTGCCGGCAAAAACTTTGTTACAACTTGAGAGTCTAGCTTCGGCTCTTTAAAGTCTTGAGAATCAATCATGACCCAGGCACTAAGACCCAAAGCTAACATACGCAGCAAAAGTATAAGTATAGTGTTATCTCTTGGCAAACTTTCATTATTTATTAAATGTTGTAGTATTTTAATGGCCGAGGTAGCTAAGAAATTTATAGCATATGGATCACATAAAGTCATTGACAAATCACCTAGCACTTGTTCCTGACCACGTTTAATATTATCTAAAAATCCCTGGAGCTCTCGCGAACGTTTAATATCGACGTTTTTCTCACGTATACAGGCATCCAAGCACCAAGTAAATTTATGGCAGGGATCAACAGATATAATTTCTTGTACTTCTAAGTCATGTAAGGCCATTAAAAGTTCTGCTCTTAGAGTGCAGTAATGAACATTGCGGGTTCTTAAAAATAGAGTTCTTAGAAATTGTAAAACCATGTCATATAGTTTAACACTAGTTCCAATCATATTTGCTAATTTTTGTACCACCTCTCCTTGACGGCGAACTTTAGGCGAAGGATGGAAAAAGAGATTATTAAGATTTGTGTGGTCAAAAAGAATATGCTCCTTTTCACGTATGTACTGTGAAAGCAACGGCGAAACTTCATCACCAAACAAGGATTGATTATCCCTCCAAATTTGCCTTTTTACTTCAGTGTCTGTATCAGCATATAGCTCGCGGTCTCTTACTAGAATGCGCAAGTACTGATCATCTATGTGGGGTGTATTGCGCAAAATAGCCATTACTACAGGACGCAAGGCTTTAACACGGACTACTGGAAAGCTTTTTATTAAAAGTTCTTTTAGCTTTTTGTCTCGCTCACGAGGATCTTTTTGGCCTAACTCATTTATGTGGGCTATAAGTTTATCGCGCAGTTCTTCCATTAGAGATGTGTGAAAGTCTAATCTACGCACTCCATGCAAATCGAGCAGAGGCAACATAGGCCTTAGGGAAGGCAGTAAAACTCCATTCTCCAGCTAAAGATTTTAGGGTTTTAATATACTTACATGAACATTCGTCGCAATTGTCTATGGTTACTTACTTGGAAACTTTCTATAGCTTTTAAGGGATCTGTACACGAAGTAAGAGCTTCTCTTAGATACGCTTGCCCAGGAATATTTACGTCTTCCAAGCCAGTGCCTGTAAATTTTGGAGTAGGTTGCGACATTTTCAATCAATTTTATGCCTTTGTAAAATTTTCTTCTTCAAAGGAAGAAATAAACAAATAATGTTTAGTTGATAACAATGATGCCTTACTTTTGACAACCGAAATACTGCAATATCGACAGAAATATTAAATATTACTAAATATTGTATTCAAAATAATTAATAGAGAAAATGAAAAATTATTAAAACTAGATTTTAATATGAAAAATTTTTATTAGTGTTATTTTGAATAATATATTTTTTTTATTTATGTTCATTGCTGATTTGTTGCACAGTCTGGCATCTGTGTAAAACTTTACAGCTGTCAACAATATATGTACTTAAATAAAATTTCATAAATTTTCTGCTAGTTTAATTTGTAGAAAAAAAGAAGAAAGTGCACATTAAAACTAAAATTTAATTAAAATCTTAGTAAAATAACATTCAATTTAATTTTTTTTAAAGTTTATTTTCATATACCGTTAATAAATTCAAATAAACGAAACGGAAATTAAATAACTCGTAACAATTCACATTTATTCTTCTGATCCAAAGAAAAGAGCAGCGAAAAAATGTTTAATTATATGACCACTATAGCAGAAGAAACGAGTTACTCGTAAATTTTTGCTTAAGGAGTAAAGTTTTAGAAGAAATATAACTTTTTTTTAAAATAAAATAAAATGGAAAATAATACTCAAAGTATGTAAAACTGAAATATTCTTTAGTAATAAATTGTGATTATATTGAAGCATTTCGGGTATAAATTTAATTAATTTTCTTCTGCAGGAAGAAGACGTTACCAAAAGGATTTGGCTCCAACAGATGATATTCTAACTTTGATACATTTAGTAAGGCAAAATCCTACTTTGTATAATTATAAATTGCAGCCTAATCAACGCAGGCGTATAGATATCTTAAATGGTTGGGCGGAAATAGCAGCAGCCATAGGGAGTAAGTAGTTTCTTCTCTCATTATTTTTTTAATATTCTTATTATTACGAAAAACCATATTTGGTATACAAATAAGGCTTGGAAAAGCAATTTACTGATAAAAAAAAAGTAGATTGAAATTAACTAGTCCTTGAGAAACATCAAGAAACTCCCTGCCACGCTAGGATTGTAAATGTTACAATTTTCTTGAATTAGTAGCCTCTTCTAACCAAGAAAAGAAAAAATTTGTAAAAGGCGTGTATTAAAGCAGAAAAAGTCGAATTTTGTTTTAAAAGAAATTAAAACTTACTAACTAATAAAATAAAATATTCGTTAGAAATTCAGATGCAAATATTTTCTGTCAATACATGGAGAAGAAATAATTGCACTTGCTATAAATATGGGTAAATATGAACGAAACGAATTTATCCCTGAATTTATAATTTTTCATTCATATTTATGTCTATGAAGCTAATCTATTAACGTGTGATATATATTTTGTAGTTTCCTTTATAATATCACAATGTTTAAAAATTTTGAAATTGAATACTTTTTTCGAAATCAATCGTCAGTGCTTGTTGGGTATAAATTTCTTATTTTGACAGTACACGAAAAAACATACAGCAAAGTAAATTTTGAACAGCTGTGCTTGCGTATGTATATTAATATATTTAATAGATATGTATATATATATATATGTACATTGTTATTATAGTTTACCTTAATAGCTAAAATTAATAACCTTAGTAAACGTTTAACTCTATTTATATGTGAACTTGTAAACAACAACAAATTTGTATTAGTTATTCATATTGAAGGTGAATTACTTATAATGAATCCCTTAACAAATATGAAAAATGTGGTTAAGCTTAGTGAACTTGAATTAAAGGAAAGAAAAGGAAAAGGATCATGGCATGATATGTATAGAGATTCGGCATGGATATTTGTTGGCGGCTTTCCATATACTTTAACTGAAGGCGATATTATTTGCGTATTCTCACAATATGGGGAGATTGTTAATATAAATTTAATACGTGACAAACATTCTGGGAAGTCTAAGGGATTCTGTTTTATTTGTTATGAAGATCAGCGGTCAACAATTTTAGCAGTTGATAATCTAAACGGAATTAAAATATTAGGCCGCACTCTGCGAGTGGATCATGTAGCAGATTATAAACAACCTAAAGAGAATAATAAAACGGATGAAAAAACGTCACAACTTTACATGGAAGGGTGTGCTCCTAAGCCTAATTGATTAGAAAATATATTTTGGCATATTTATAAAAATAAAAATTCTCCAGTGTAAAAACATATAAGCCATTTTTAATCCTTTCATAATGGGAAATAGGTATCTTAATTTTCTCTATTTGTATCCACTGCTGCATCCACTATTCATATATATGTATGTAGCCAAACAATTTTTTTTTTAAGGCTATTGTTTGAAATAAGAAAATTGTAACATGTTTTAAAATTTAAATTATTTATGAAGGTTTTGTTAATCAAATGCATTTGTGATTAAAATAATCTTTTAATTCAAAAAATCTAGACAAATATACCGTTGAAGAATGTCGACGCAAGTGGAAAAATCTCCGAGATACATATCATCAGTATCGTTTGCGTAAGCCTAAAATGAGTGATGGTCTTTCAAAATGGCGTTATTCCAAAGAAATGGAATTTCTTTCAAATGTATATCAACCTAAATTAAAATCAAATCGTACACAAAATTTTAATCCAACACCACAAGATAATCTATTGCATGGTGTTTCTGAAAGTACCGATGAACATGATCACGTTGTAGCCCCAGATATGGTACATTCCAATATAATTTCGGTAAATGATGCAGACACATTTATTTTGACTACTTATGAAGATGTCACACACGATAATGATGTTTCACACGAAGATCCCAATATGGTATCACATAGCGAACTTAATCATGACAACAACAGTATTGAAGATTGTGTGGAAATAGTTAAACATGAGCAACATGTGGCATTGGACGATGATGGTAATACAGGTGGTGAGGTGGATTACGAAGAGGTTTGCTTGTATGAAGAGTCTGGTAATACGCCAAGTGTTGACTGTGAAACTATTATTGGAGCTGGGCCAGGGACAAATTCGGCTAATTCGGATGATTCAAAATTTCAGTATATTGATGAAAGCGATTTTTGTATAGCCTCAATGAATCCCACCAGATCGCAATATTCAAGTAGTTCCAGTAGTGTTATTGGTGCTACAGGGACTATTAAATTGAAAAACTTACCCATAGTTAGTTCATCGACCACTTCCACATCATCCACTACTTTAGAGTCTACCACCTCGTGTGTTACAATAGCCTCCCCATCAGTTCATTTACAAACGCTACCCGAGCTTACTCCATCGCCAGCGATACCTTCATGTACAACATCTGCAAGTACGACTGCTACTTATATGTATGCCTCCATTAATCCCACTAGGTCTCAATATAACAATAACAATTCAGTTGGTGTTATAGGAGCAACGGGTACCTTAAAATTGAAAAATATTCCGGCAATAAGTTCCTCTGTTACATCAATGCCATCTACTTCATCTACTACATTGGACTCCACAGTCTCAATGGTCTCACCTACAGTACATATACAAACTCTGCCTGAATTAATGCCTTCCGCTACTCCAGCTGCAATACCGAATGAATCTAAACATGATACTAAAGCGTTGTTGCCCGCTTCAAATCCAAGTTCCCAGCAAGTTACACCAACCTATTCAAATATATCGTCATCAGCATTAACAATGCCTGCAACAACGACTTTTTGTAATCATCAGCGAGAAGAATGTGATTTATTTTTCGATTTTCTTAAAAAGAAAATACAACGTTTTCCACCTGAAGAAATCACCTCAATTCAAGTTGAATTTCTAAATTGTGTTTTACGTCGAGAGGCTGAGCATGCTCAAAAAGCCCAACAGCAACAGCATAATTCTATTCATTAATAATTTCTATGATTTTTTAATTACGACCAAAAAAACTACAATAAAAGGTTTCCTTAGAACAAAATTAATGTTAAATTACAAATATATAAAATAGTGTGTATTGTAGGTGTAGATATTTTAAAAATAAGTGGAAGTAATTAAGAAAATTTTTATGAAATAAATTGATAAAAATTTAATAACTGTTAATTCAGAGTTTTATTTTTTTAAGATTAAAATTTGATATGGTAACTGTTTCTGTACAGGGTTTTTAGTTCATATCGGTCGACAGAATTAATAAATTAAATTCCTGTCCATTAAATAGTGTAAAGCACGGAAATCGGAAACGAAATTATTTGTACATACACACATACATAAACATTTTATTTTATTTAAAAATTAATATAAATATGCATGTATAAGCGAGTGTTTAAACTGTAAAATGGGCTGTAAGGGAAAAATGGAATATATAAAAAAATTAAAGAAATAATTTACTATCGTAAAGTAAAAACAAACTTTTTACAAAATATATACTTAGCTTAATAATAAAAACTTAACAACATTAGTACAAAAGTAAAAGTAGAACTACACAATTTTTTCATTTTAACTAATTTTCATTGCATGGACAATGAAATAATTATGTAGTTTGATTATTTAAATCATTAATACAATCTGTATTGAAGTAAATTACAGTAATTGTAATATCATCACGGTATAACCGTACAATATCTTGAGGTAGTGAAAAATAATAAGCGATTTTTGAATGTTCAATACCATAGTCTGTGCCGCCCAAAGCATGACGTATTAGATGAGTGGCTGAATTTTGATCTGATGGTTTCCGGGTACGACCAGCTCTGTTAAATACAATTTATGTATTGTAATCACATTAAGCATTTTTTTGATTAATATAACTCAACTTACTTTCTTTCGGCTAATATATCAGAAATAGTTTGTAAGGTCACATCTTCCGTTGGCAATTTTACTGGTTCCAAACATTTTTTCGAATTTAAGTGGTCGCCAACTAAATTAACTACTTGTGAAGGTGTTAAAAAATCCCATAGGCCATCACTGGCTATAACGAGAAATTTATCGTTGGTGGTTAGACGATGATGTACTACATCAGGTCTAGCAGACAGGTATGGTGGCGTATAATAATGGGGCGGTATTGTGTGCTCTCCAAATACAGGTACTACATATTTTTCCATAATTTCTATAGACCATTTGTAGCGAAAATCGCCCAAAGCACGCAAAGGGGCCAGTTGGCCGAGAAGCCGATCATTTCGTATGACTGTATCACTTTCTCCTTTAGGATGTTCGAGTAGTATTCGATGTACTTCTTCTTGGTTATCTGTGTTATGTTCCTGATTAAGTTTTTTTGAAATCCATTTCCCCGATTCAGGGCATAACGAACCCAAAACTGCAGTACAATCACCAGTACTTGCCAAATGAACATCTAAACCTTCAATATGAGCAACACAAGCAACTGCACCTGTTTTTAATATAAAATAATTTATGATAACTTTCTTTTGGAGAACTATTTACGCAATTTGTTGGTTGTTTTTGCAACCATTCTACTTTATATTTTATAAAAAAATATCTAGCTGCTTTAGAGATAGATATTCCAATATATATTTTCCCTCTTACTTTACCTGACATTGCTACTGCCATTGTTTTCATATTTGTATGGTTTAAAGCTTCTTTCGAAAGATCATTGTCCAAAGAAGCGAAAGCATTTTCAATGGTTGTTGCAACGTCTAGCAAATCTTTATTAGCTATTGATGTAATGTATTTATTAAAGCTTTCTTCGTAAATATTTTTGATTTCTTTAACAAAATCCACCTGTAAATAAAGTGTTTCAATTTAAAAGAGGTACAAACATTTATTTTACATATTGAACTTACGTTGTCATTATGACACTTTAGAAACGATTGACTATTGCAGCCTTTTTCAATTTGATCTTTTAAAATTTTTCGATCAACTAGGGAAGCTGCTATGTAACGTAATAAACGCTTTGATATAACTTGAGAACACGCGGGGCCAGCGTGACCATCAAATATGCCGCATATAAAACCTTCAAATTGAAAAATTATGTGATATGTAAAATTAAAACAATTAACAAATTATATTTTTTACCTTTCTTATGTAAAAAACTGGCCTCAGTACGACAATCTTCACAAGGTTTATTGGAGGCAACTTGGTTAGATTCATAACTGTGAATACTACTATTTTGATCTTCCGGTATGACATACATAAATTCATTTTCTTTCAAAATCATGTTAACCTATTGGAAAGCAATTGGTTATTTTTAAAATTGTTCTATTTTTTGTTTATACTCACATCATATGGTGATAATTGAGGCAACTGAGCTTGTCTCTGAATGGAGATGCAGAAATTACGTTTATCATCAACATGGCCAAAGGCTGCAGTTGTTGTTGTCCTGTGTCTTACACTAAGGATAGTATGACGCAGTATTGTTAACATCTAAAGACGTACTCTTTTTCTATGCTTTAAAATAAATTTTGTTTCTTTGTGTTTACTACTCTCTTATTTATTTTATTTTAAATAAATTTTTCCTCGTTTTTGTTTATGTGATTGATTGTATTTCTTTAAATCAAATTGTTTATTTGTTTATTCATGGACTTTTATTTATTACATATACATGAGTATTCTATATTTAGTAGTTTTAACCTATTTTTCAATAAAAAGAAAAACAAAAGACAAGCAGGTAAAAAAGCACATTGACAGTCCTGTCACAAAGCAATCAGCTGAGGTAATTTTTGCGTTTCAAAATGTAACTCGATTAATTTAATTATGCATAAGGTAAAACAATATACATTTTAATAAATGTTTTTACTATTTTTATTTATTTTTTAATTCAAAATGTGCAGTTTTTTGAAAATAGAAAATATTTGAAAAGACCTTGAACACTATTTGACAATGACGTTAATGAAATGTCAAAAATGCTAAAAGCAGAAGCGTTCAAGAGAATATGCTTTTCATAGCGAGTAGCTTTTAAGCATAAGTGCATCTAAGGTGGCAGCACTACCAGATTCTGTTACAAATATTACAAAAAAGTAATAGATTATGAAGAATTGATAAAAATGTCACATCAATTTTTTTATCGAGGGGTGTTTATATTTTTTTTCTTCTCCACTAGTCAAGTGAAATTTTCTTGTGAAAAAATGTGAAATTTTCAAGAAATTATTGTTAAAAAAATATTAGAAAACAATAAAGTAGTGCTAAAAGTGCATTTTTATTAGAAAAAAAAACAAAAAATTTAATTTTGTAGAAAATGCTAATGAAATAGTTTGCTGAAGAATACATTTAAAAAAGAAATATCCAACAAGAGAAAAAAATTAAGAAAAGTACTTGTGCGTGTATGTAAAATGTAAGAAAGAAAAAATTATATCGCGTAAGGTGCTACTCCTTTTTTAAATTGGCCTGAGAATTATTTTTTTACTAAGCATAAAATATAAATAAATTATAAATAGAACATTAAAAGAAATAAGCTGATAAAAAAATAAACACAAAAAGTATTAAAAAAAAAAATGGTGTCAAATGCATTGTAAAAAAATCGAGCAAAAATCACAAATATATAGAAAAATACTTAATTAAAATGTCAAATTGTTTTGACAATATCTATTTTATCTAATTTAATATGTAAGTACATTAATTTATTAACAAATCTTGGTGAAAGCTGTTTTTGTGTTTAATTTGTATTGCATTTTCCATTTTCTATTTTTCTTCGTTTTCTTCTCCCCCTGCCATCAACCAATGTCAACAAAATTATCTTCGATACTATCCAAATACATTATCTGTGTACTTTTTTATTATTTGGTCTTTTATAAATTTTTTATGTCTGCCTACGTTTTTTTGTTTGTTATATTTTGCTACTCGATTAAAATGTTGTTCTTAATTAATATTTTTGTTTGTGCCACCGCAGTACTTTTAAATCGATTGTTTATTTTTTATTACTATATAGGTACTATTAAAAAATTAACAAAAGTTTTTCACATCTACTATTAAAAATAATATTCTTAAACTTAATCTTAAGCTTAAACTTAACAAAAATTTTTTAAGTTTTTTATATTAACAAATTTTTTGGTTTCTCTAATTTTTTTTTATATGTGACTTAAGCTACGGTCAGATTATACAAATATTTGTTAAAATAAGCGTAACCACAGCTTTTTGTCAAATATTTTTATACTCTGATATGGCTTGTATTACATAAAATTAATTGAAATATCATGACAATGGAAGTAAATTGTATTTTAATAAAAAATTTAATTAATCTAATCGAATATTTCTTCAAAATATATAAATGTTAATGTGGACGCTTTTGGTTTATTTATATTTGTTTAATGTGAACGTAGCTTTAGGGCTTTAATGAATTCATAACCCATGTGGGAGGTGAAAAAAGAAAAACGCTTAAAATTGGCGCATTACGATTTGAAAACGCAAAATATGTTTTCTGCAAACCCAAACCGCTTAATTTTGGCAGTTTCATACCGCAAGCATACACTTAAGCGAATTAATGAATTTTGCACCAATTAAACAAACAGTTAAAGTGAAAATAAAATGTTGCACAATGCAAATTAAATATGTTTTTTTTTTATTATTTTAAGCAACATTTAAAATAAAAATTGAAAAAGGACTTTAAAAATTTTACTTTGATTTTGGCAATTGTGTGTGGTGTTTTTCCATTAAAATTTTATGAAAAAAAAAAACGTAAGCAAAACGTGCGGTATGAAGCACATGCTTTGGCGTTTTAAAAACGAAAAGCGTTTTGCAAAACAACCGTTTATCAGAACATGAAAGCCTATAACCATATGTATGTGCGAATTGGTTTTCCAGATAACAGTGAGGCCCAAATTGAATTGTTTTTGAAAGTTTGTTTATTCGATTTTCAACGAAGTGATACGACATATTCGTATTTTTATTCAACAAAATATACATAAATTGTTGAATTCTATGAAAAGGAAATGGATTTGTGGCAATTAACTCCTTGAATATTCAAAAATTCTATTTGTAACTATGAATGATTGCTGGTATGAGTTCATCTATTCAAATGATTTCAATTATTAAACACAAATGAAATTTTAATGCCTGGCTGTGTTTTATAGTTTTCTTACAAAATTTTGACCCAAATATCATTTTGTTTTGCTCAATAATAATTTTCGAATGTACGCAAGTTTGCATAAGCAAAAGTACAAAATGAATTAATGGTTTGGCATGATGATGATGGCAAAAGCATTAGAGATTTAACATCTTACTTACTTTGTACACAAGCCCAAGCAAGCCCCATTTAATAGATAAAAAATAAGAAATGTTTCAATCACTTTAAATGAAATCTTATGGTTGGCTGTGAAAGCTTTGAAAATAAATACAAAATGAAAAAAGTAAAAAAAAACTATAAAATCAAGTGAAGGTGTTTCTGACTGTCGTTTTATTTTTACTAAATGAAATCCGCAAAATATGTATGATGAAAGGAGCAAAATGTAGAAAAAAAAAATTATTGCGACATGTCAAGCATAAGAAAACCAAACAAAACGTATAAAAGAAAAAAACGTTTATATAGAGTGATGCAATATTTGCATACAACAAATATGAAAACAATGAAATGCGGAGTTACATGCATGCATACATATGCCTACCTGCTTCTCTTCGTTATTTGATTTATTTTTTGCTTGAAAAATGTTACAAAATATTGACTACAAATTGACGAAAAAAACGATAAACTTTATTCTAGTAAAGAAATAAATGTAACGGAGCACAACTGAACGGGCCATGCGTATAAAATAAACATAGAAAACTTAAACTGTTGCAGCATTTTTTTAATTTTAGTTATTTACATAAACCAGCTGTACAGCTGGAAGGTCTCTAGCAGTTAGTTGGCTAGAGTTTAAAATGTGCAATATGAATAAACTCTATGCTAGAGCCAGCTGTTATTTTTTATAATGAATATGGCTTTAAATGTATACAAAATCTTCACGTCATCACATTGTTAGGCCAGGACCACACACAGCAAGTTTAGTTGGGCGATCGTTTCTCAATTCTGTTTTAAAATTGTCGTGATTTCTACACACAAATATTTTGTTTCGGCAATTTTAGCATTCTTATTCAGTCATTCATTCAACCTTAAAGCTACCTGTCTTCTCTTTTTACATCTTTATAAAAGATACGAAAAGAGAACAAACGGGAATTGCCGAGTACGAGCAAGTTTGTACCCCTTTCCATTTCTCTTTTCTCTCTCTCCTACAAAATCAAGAATTGCCCAACTAAAATTGCCATGTGTGGTACTGGGCCACACCCTGGCTTTAAGGGTTAATTTGTACTGATTTAGAGTTGGAAGAGAAATGTTCACACAAAACTGGATGTTAGACCAAGACCACATACAGCAATTTTAATTGGGCAAGAGAGGAAAGAAGAATGGAATGGAAATGGATGTAAAAAGAGAAGACAGGTAGCTTGAGTCTGAATGTATGACTGACTAAGAATGCTAAAATTGCCGAAACAAAATTGTTGTATGTAGACACAGCGGCAATTTTAAAAGAGAATTGAGAAAGTATTGCCCAACTAAACTTCCCAAATTTTTGCTTGCCAACAACATAATCAATGCTGTCAAATCACAAAACCCCCAAAAATCTGACAACTTTAATTTTATCTGTCAATTGTTTCTAATTGGCTACTTTTTTTTTCTCAATTTCAAAACACCTTTTCGATTTCAAATCAAATAGCTGGGGGCGAATTACGGTATTCGATATTGATCAAAATTTCCATTTAAATTGTATTAAAATTTCGAAGGTAACTTGCCTAATCGTTTTTGCTTTAAAAATCATAAAATTATTTATCAATAATCAAGTGTTTGTAATGCCAATGTTTTTTTAAGCTATGGAAATGCCCATATACAGATGTAGTGACCTGAATATGCGCTTGTGCGTAAACTACAAACTAAAATAGTGGCTGGGTATTCCCCATATGGGAAATACAAAGCTTGCTTTTCTTGATTTGAGTGAATTTTTTTTCCTTTCACACAAATGCTTAGTTCTGTTTTATTAGCACTCGAAATCCATTAAATGCACAGGTACGTTTGCAATGAATGATGTTGAAAATTTGGCAGAGAACTATTAACGAAGGAGATTTAAAATGTCATAAATAAATAAAAATCAAATCAGATCGATATAGTACGATCTACGAGCATCATATTACACTCAGATTTAAAAATTATTAAGATTTACTTAGTCCTTTAGGCTCCCTACTCACCACTTGTTATGACCATAAATTCAAATTTAAATTTCAAAATATTTGTGTTTGTTTCAAATGCATTTCAATTTATATGCTGGCATATGCTCGTTTGTTTGTACATACATACATACACACACATGGCTGTACATTTGAAAAAGAGTTAAATAAAAATATAAAAAAAAAATGTCGTGCATGTGCACATTAAAATATTTATAAATATTCAAAACAATAAGCAACAGCCACAGCAGGAACATGCATGCATACAAGCAAAGAACATTTAAAGAAAACTCTTATGCACCCACGCACTCATACACACACACTACACTGTCTTAGGACCTGTACACGTTTGAGTGACAAAACGTGTGAGTGGCTCGATCAGATTTTTTTTTAATAGAAAGTAAACGAAATTCTTTAACTAAAGGGTGTTTTTTATAGACGTATAAAACTTTAAATTAGCATTACTGTTCAAGATGGCGACCGATTTAACAGCGTCAAGTGATTTATTTTCAGTTTGGCCTGGCAATTCATCATGAATAGACTCACGCCTGAACAACGCTTGCAAATAGTGCAATTTTATTTCGAAAATAATGGTTCTGTGCGGAATACGTATCGCGCACTACTACGTTTAGCGATGAAGCGCACTTCTGGTTGAATGGCTACGTCAACAAACAAAACTGCCGCATTTGGAGTGAAGCTAATCCTCAAGTGTATGTCGAAACACCGTTACATCCAGAAAAACTGACTGTTTGGTGCGCTTTATGGGCTGGTGGAATCATTGGTCCGTACTTCTTCAAAAACGATGATGGCCAGAACGTTACAGTCAATGGTGATCGGTATAGAGCCATGATTACTAACTTTTTCATTCCTGAATTGAACAACCATGATGTCCAGGAGCTGTGGTTCCAACAAGACGGCGCAACATGTCACACAGTTCGTGCCACAATCGATTTATTGAAAGACACGTTTGGTGACCGCCTAATTTCACGTTTTTGACCTGTGAATTGGCCTCCAAGATCTTGTGATTTAATACCGCTAGACTACTTTCTGTGGGGCTATGTAAAGTCATTGGTCTATGCGGATAAGCCACAAACGCTTGACCATTTGGAAGACAACATTCGCCGTGTTATTGCCGATATACGGCCACAAATGTTGGAAAAAGTCATCGAAAATTGGACGTCCAGATTGGACTACATCCGAGCCAGCCGTGGCGGTCATATGCCAGAAATCATATTTAAAATGTAATGCCACAAGATTATCTTTCGGATATATAAAATTCATGTCAATCGAATAATCCATCGTTGTTTTATTGCAATTTAAAGTTCTATAAGTCTATAAAAAACACCCTTTACATACTTACATACTCGTATATGTATTTATTAAATAAAGCACATGCCGAAACTAGTGCATAAACTTGCTCCCTCAAACACCCCCAAATCTGTATTAATGGGATTTATTTAGGTTAGGTTAGGCTATGCGGGGCGCCCAAATAAGAAAAAAAGAAACTCTTCTCACTTGGGTTCGCTGATATGGTCCCTTTGTGATATCTGTATAGGAGGAAGTGAAGTGTATGTATATTTAAGTCCTATAATCGTCCTATAATAATAATCATGGGCCATATAAAGCACTGTGCAGCCAAACTACCAACTAAAACAATCCAACGCTGCTTACGGACCGGGTAATTGTTGTGAGTTTCAAGTTAAATAGTTCTTCTGGCATCAGTATACCACTTCTTACGTAGCTTATTCTAAGTCTTCCCATCGCTGAGCAAATACACATCTTTTCCGCCTCGACAGAAACAGCAGTGTAGCCGATACATGGTAATTCCGAAAATGTTAATGTCAACCGAAGCGTCATACTACACTCACATTTATGATCAGTACAGTTTGATTGATTGATCGGCTTTTGTTACAAAATCAGTCAGCAATTCGCTCAACTTGTAGATGCCTTTATGATTTTGATGACGCATATAATCGTCCATCAAAGCATAGATTTCATACTAAAGGGCTGCACAAGCATTTTTGAAAAAGTGAGTCAAGATAAATATGTTTTAATGTAAACCCTTAAATTTTTTTTAAATTTATTTATGAATACCTTTTTAGTATTTAGCGGTATATTTATAAACAAATTATTAATTAGTTATTAAAAGATCTATCTAAATTGTTTTATTTAAAGTGGGGCTAAAATTGGTAATGGCAAATCGAAAAGTTTATTGCGATCTTCATTGAAGTAGAAAGCTTATATCTATGAAATTAAAAAAAAAAAAAATCGCCGGAGCTTTTCTTTTAAAAAATTAAAAAAAAAATTGTCAAGAGAAAAAATTTTAATTTAGTTAAAAAATATTTTTTCACAAAAAAATATTTGTATTTTAGAAAACTAAGTTTATTATTGAGCTTTTGTTTAAAAAAAAAAAGTAAATAAACATATTTTTTTAATTTCATTACGAAATAGTTTTTTTAGGAAAAATATTTTTTATAATTTAAAAAAAAAAAACAAAATATTGGTTTTTAGATTAAGATCGTATAACTAAAATAATAAAATTATTAAAAAAAGTTATTTTAATTAAAAAATATTTTTTTTTAGAAAAAATTTTTTTTAAATATTTGTCTTTCAGTTTTTTTTTTATTTTTAACAAATTAATGACTCACGGCCTTTACAATAAATTATATTTTAAATATTAAATAATATTTTAATAATATTGCTGGCGGTTATCCAAAAGAAAAAATAATTCTAGAGTCTAAAATTTTAATTTTTTATTTAAATTTTCTTTTACAAAATATTAAAAAATATATATTTTAATTAAATATTTTTTTTTTTAGGAAAATTAATTTTTTTATTTAAAAAAACGTTCTAGGGTTAACAAAGTTTGGAAAACTACATATTCATACCATTAATTTTCTCATATAAATTTTATGAATATTCCTTTATATACTTTCTTTAGAGAGTTTTTTTTGTTTTGTTTTTGACCATTCATTGCTTTCTATGGAAACAATTTCAAAAGCATATAGAATTTAAAATTTTTTATTTTCTTTCAATTGGATTTGTTTTATTTTGGTGTTATAGCGTTATAAGTAAATGAAAAGGGCATAGAAAAAAATACATTAAAGCTTGTTAGGCAGCAAAATACCCAATAGGAAGTCCGTAATAAAATCTGGGACAATATGTTCAAACCGCTTATGTCTTATTTAGTTATTTAGAAGCGATAAAAAATTTTTTCTCAAATATTTTCGTTGCTAGCAATCTGCATATCTCCTTAATTATGGACTATTTATAAAGCCCCATTATAACTAAGTCACAATAATAAAGTTTTTCAGTTGAATGCGTTTGTTAAATTTATGATTTTCTGTAGTTTTTTTTCTTTTGTCAAAAATTTGAATTGCAGCAAAGAAAAAATGTTATTTGAGAATATTTCTAATAATTGTTATTTCGTATCCTTTTCATTGATGCATATTGTCATGATCACTGATTAATTCGCCGCATTCGATATCGAGCAATTTTTATAGAATTTTTTTTTAAAATTATTTCATATAAAAAAGTTTATTTTCGATCGCTTTTATTTTTAGTAATTCGAATTTCTGTTTAATTTTTAAATTTTCTATTGCGCCTTAAAAACATTTTTACTCTCTTCCATATGCAGTCATATGAAGATAAAGGAGCATAACAAAAAAAAAAAAATAAAATAAAAGAAAAGAAACTGACGGTAAGGAAGTTCTACAATTGTTAAACGGAAGTTGGCTGATAATTGCTTTTGGTTTTTGTTACACTCACTCACTCTACATGAGTGTGTTTGTGTAACTTTTGTTGCTCTTATTATGTCGTGGGGATTGTGGTGTTGCATTCTGCTGTTTCTGGTTATGCTCTTTTAATGGTGTTAAAAAGTAATAGTAGTAGAGTGGCTCTGATGGTGGTGAGAAATTCTTTTTTTTCCTTTTTTTTGTTGGTATTTTCTTTTGAATTTGTTTATTTTTGTGCAGAACTGCGTGGCATAAAAACGTCAGGGGGCAGTAAGTCATGTGCATATTATATGTCGCTTACGTTTTCTTTTTATCTTTCCTAAAAAAGATAATAAAATATTTTGTTGGTTATTTTGGTTTTATTATAAGGGATCATTTTAAAAATGCATTTTAAAATTACAAAATATACATACATACATATGCAAATACCACTACATAGTAGATTGTATAATAGGCCTTATTATGAGTGTTGTGGCGCAAACTAAAATTTCTCGCTGAACAAGTGAGAGGCCTAGTGAAAGATAGGACTTGTCTTGAAATATTCAAAATAAATAAGCACAAAGGAAATTCATATTTTGACATTTTTTGGCAGGCCTAAATTCACCCAATATTTCCGAAGAAAATTTTTTTATGTACAAAATTATTTTTAAAATGTAATTTGAAGTTTCTCTCATATAGAGTCTCTCTCTAACACTACGTACTAGAAGTGAGTGAAGATAAATATGCCGTGTTAAATATGTTTTAACGTAACCCGTTACTCTTTTTAGTATTTTTAAATATCTTTTTACCCCCTTATCCAAAAAAATTAACGCAGACTTTAAAGTCAACGTTATCGAAATTTTTCATAAATTTTTTTTATAAATTTTACTTTAAAGTCTACGTCATCATCCATAGGTATTTATGGCGTATTTATCAAATACGTCTTACGTCATTAAATATTTCTAAATATCTTTTTAGTATTTATGACATGTTTGTAAATATGCTTAGGAAAAATATGCATAAATACGTTGACTTCTCAAGAAGATTAAGAGATAGGACACATATCATTTTAAAGGGTAGGTCGTCTAGATTTGTAATCTACCACCCAAATACGCAGAAATTACTTTGGACTATTTTTAAAATTTCCATATACCCCAGTGCTGTTATTCTGAGGAATTTTAGTGACTTTCAGACGAACCATAGAAGATTGCGGGATGGGACACATATCATTTTAAAGGGTAGGTCGTCTAGATTTGTAATCTATTCCCCAAATACTTAGGTTACAAAGTAAGGGGTTACGTAAAACATATATAATATTTATCATTCACTTACATTTTCTAAAATGAGTGAGTGAATTCAGTCTAAGGCCCAAAGCGGACAGAAAATCTACCATATTAATCTCTAAACAATGAGCATAAAACTCGAGAATTATTCAACCGATTCGGCTAACTTTTGTTTTCTTAATTTCGTTAAGGACTACAGATAAAGGAAACAAAGCAGCGTATGAGTGTTAAATAACTTAAATGAAAAAATAAGCATACGCTAGAGATACCATATAACATTGGCATATGTGACGAGCAAAATAGAAAGGGACCTAAGGGTAAAAACCGGTTTTGTTCAGGAGAGCCATTTTAAAGATTTAAATACGTGTATCTTTGGTGTACTTCACTTTCATAAAACGCGCATATCTCTTTGAGAGAACACTTTTGGGGCATGGGATCGGTCTCATTCGATGCTCAGATGTTGTCCACATCAAAAAAAAAAAGTGAAAATTGATGTTTTTACCCTTAGGTCGCTTTCTCTATGCGCTGTCACATATACATACAAATATACAGACATATAGTCATATGTTTGCAAAAAAGCCCTAAGCTGCCAAAAAATTTTTAAAATTTTTTAAAATTTAAGCTTCAACTCAAAAATGTTGGCCCATAAACATAGTCACACTAAAGTCGGCATCATTTTAAAAACGATTTTAAATTCATAAAATTCTTATGAACAAAATCAGGTCTTAATAAAAGCTTAATAATTATGGCCCTTTATTTTTAATTTTAGAAGTGAGAAATATTGCGAAATTGTAAGGAAATTGATGGGCTGCATAATAATACAACAAAAAGTCGAATGTTAATTTTTTGTAACTTAGGGCTTTTTTGGATACATATAACGATATGTAAGTAAAAATTTTAAACTGCTGTCAGCAGCAAGCCATGATCATAAAACAAGAAATTAAATAAAATTTTTTTTTACTAAATACCTTTTAAAACTGCCCTCGCGTGTGTGTCATTGCACATTTCTATCAGTGCTGTTCGTTCTTTTATTTATATTTTTTTAATGCTGCTCCATCATAGTTTTTAGTTGGTGTGACTTTTTTACTGCTGCCTGTCATCTTCCTGCCCGTGTAAAAAAACTCACACCATTTCACATTTACTTGCACATTAACTTGAATGTGCATCGACGTCATTGTAGAAATATTTTAGTTTATAGAGTGTTCCTGCGGAATATACTCTTGTTCGGTGAGTAAGTGTGTCTTTTTTTTTTTTGCGTTTTTGTCTTTTAGCCATTCATTCTTCTTACACACTCGCATATTTTTCTATTTCGTCCAACTTTCAGTTTTCTGTTCAGCACAACAACAACAGCAACAACTGTGTTTGTTCTATTTGGAAAAGTTTGTTGAGTGAGTGGGTCAAGGTTAAATGGATATTATAAATAATGTCATTGGTTTTGTTTTAATTTCTTTTTATGTCGTTTTTGTTTATTTTCTTTAGGTTATTTTGCATTTAAAAACTTTAAAATGAAAATTTTATTTTATTCTCTTGTTGTTGTTGGTGTTTTAATTTGTTTTTCTCAGTTTCTTTTTATTTTGAAAATATTGTCACAGATATGAAAATTAAATTAAGTTTATCTGTTTCTTGATTTTATTTATTTTTCATGTTTATTTTTATTTTAATTTTTTGATTAGATTAGTATGATAATTTATTAAATATCTAAGTAAATTAGATATATTGTGGGCCTTAAAGTAAGTTTTAGATTTAATTCTAGGGCTTAAGCAATGATAACACTGAACAATTTTCAAAAATGTTTCGATTAACTAAAGTGAGCTGATTATAGAAATAACACTAGGCCCACAACGTCTCATTCAATATTGAATGAAAACGATTGAAATTATAAGTATTTTTGTATAAAAAAAATTTCACTATTTTGACAGCAGTTGCTGGATATCGACATCCAAACTACCAATATATTCTTAGGTTTGCTATGCTGCATAATAGATCTTAAAGGTTGCAGTGCTAGTATAGCCTAATTATGAGTGTCGTTGTCGTGACGAAAACAGTGATATGTGGCAATATCGGCCATATGTTTTATATGGGCTGTCGTGAATTCGACTACGACAGCAACACTCATAATAAGGCTGAATAAAAGCTTTTCCATTCAAGTTGGTTCATAATGAGAACCAACTCCGAGCAGAAGACTGCATCGGATATGACAAATTATCTCAATTTGCACAATCCGCAATGTTTACCACACGACAATAACCACACAAGTTTACAAATTCAAGTCAAGTTTCGAACCAAAGCGACTGTTGTGTTGACTTCAAATCTGCGCTTCATTTTTTAAATTAAGGGCCTGTTCAGCTAAATGCGAACAAAAGCTTCGTTCGAATAATTGTATTGGAAACAAAAACATTTACACGAAAATTTGTTTTTGTTTTCAATGCAATTATTCGAACGAACTTTTTGTTCGCTTTTAGCTGAACAGGCCTTAACTCTGGTTAAAAAAGAAAAACCGAAATTTTGTCAGAAAATATCCTTTAAGTCGTACCTACATCGTTTTTAAATTATCCCACTTGCTTTAAAGCTATTGCAAAAGTTATGACGTTTTTCATGCAAAATTTAGTAAATTTTAAATTTCATTAAGTTATTTAAAATAGAAAAAAGCAAAAATCCTCGATTTTTTTTATCCCAGCATATAGCCCCATAAGTTCCAAACAAAACGAGCCCTATTTTAGTAAAATCAATTTTCAACTTTTGATTTTATTCCCAATTAGATGAAAATATTTCCTAGGGAATATTCATGATTGAGTTGATTAAAGAAATTTTTAATTTCCAATATGTAAATTAAAAAAAAAGTTTTTATTCTTTCTCATATTTCAGAAATTTTTTTGTATAACCAAAATTCATTACATAAATCCTTCAAAATGCCGATCTTATAGTTAAATGATTAGCAAAAGAAACATTTGCTACAATTCCTGCAAATCTGCAAACTGCAATATAAAAAACCTTGGAAAAAAATGTTTTGATTGTAATTTACGATTTGCAAAACGAGCCAGCAAAGTGTGGAGTAGGGATTAGAAAACGTATTTGTGTTCTAAAAAAAAAAAAAAAAAAAAAGACAGACAAAAACTACGTCACACATAAATAAGGTTTTCTAATCTCGTGCTGTCTGACTGCCACATAAACCACAAAATAGCCATCGTACACACATAAAAAAATGGGTGCCAATGCATCATCGTCTGGTAGTTATCCGCCTGTAATGACAACATCACAAGGACATTCATCTGGCGCTGGTATGCCACCTGGTGCTAGTACGAGCTCAAGTTTATTGTTATCAACTACAGGGGCCAATTCGTTGCTATCCGCCTCATTTGGGGGTTCAAGCGCTGGCGGTCCTCATTTTCGAGAGCAAAGACGTAAACGTGCTACGGGATTTGCAACATTCAAACGTAAATTCATAAGACGACGGCGTTCTTCAAAGGCCTGCGATCATGCCAGGGTGTTAAGAGATTTTGTTTCAGACTGGACACCCTTAGAGCTGGCGGCATTGTGCGAAGAATATGAAGCCCTGGCTGCTTTAAGAGACTTATCGGTAAGTTTCATAGGTAACGAGCAATTCAATCGTTTAAAAAAATTTGTAGGAAAAACCAACATTTTTTAGACGTTTGGATTGTCTGTTTCCCGTAATTAATTTGTGGTTTGTTTTGAGGAAGTTTGTCAGAGACAGAGAGAGAGAGAGAGAGAGAGAGAGAGAGAGAGAGAGAGAGAGAGAGAGAGAGAGAGAGAGAGAGAGAGAGAGAGAGAGAGAGAGAGAGAGAGAGAGAGAGAGAGAGAGAGAGAGAGAGAGAGAGAGAGAGAGAGAGAGAGAGAGAGAGAGTGAGTCGTAGAAAAAATTAAATTTTTTTAAAAATGATCTTTCTAGATGCAAGCCGAGCTGGCTCGTCCGCCTGCTACTACTTATAAACAAGATCTTGCTGCTCTTTTTGAAACGAAGACTTGTACAGACTGTGATCTCGTCTTCCGTGGCGCCATATTTCCTGTGCATCGTTGTATCCTATCTTCGCGTTGCAAATATTTTCGTGATCTTTTGGCTGGTTGTCCCGGCCTGCTCGTATTTGTCTCGAGTTGCCCACCTCACCTATAGATGTTCAAATGTTTGCCTCCCTACTGCGTTATCTCTATACGGGGGATTTGTGCCCTCATGATGCCAGCATGGATATTGGCCTGTTACGTCAATTGGGCGATGATTTTGGTACACCTAATCCCCTAGAAGATGATTTACGTTATCTGCTTGAAACTGGTGCCTATGCAGATGCAGCATTAGTTTTTACTTCGGAAAATGGTGGAGGTATCAGTGGATCATCGGCGTTAGGGGTAGTGGGTTTGGGTAGTGAATACAATCGGCCAGATTCGGGAAATTCGGAATATGGTTTTCGACCAAAACTGGAGCTACCTTGCCACAAAGCTATACTTAGTGCCCGATCGCCTTTCTTTCGTAATCTCATAGCTAGACGAACACGTAATATGGATGCTGAATATGCTGAGCGTGCTCTGCATGTGCCAACACGTATTGTGCTGGATGAAACCGTGATACCAAAACGTTATGCTCGTGTTCTTTTACATGCCATTTATTTGGATACCGTAGACTTAACATTAATTTTAAGGGGAGCAAATTCTGGAACAGCAGCGGCTGGTTCGCTGGGGGAAGTGCATGCACTAGCGGTGGGAAGAATTCGGCCGACACCACTGGAGGAAGCCATGGAACTATATCAAATTGGTAGATTTTTAGAACTTGATATTTTAGCACAGGGCTGCGAAGATCTCATTTTGGAATGGCTGACGTTAGATACTCTGCCAACGGTGCTTAAATGGGGAAGTCAGGTGTGTTTCTTTAACTTGTAGTATCGCCAAATATGACTTATTTATTTTTATTTTTTACAGCCTCACGGTTCTGCGTGGGTTTTTCGTCAAGCTTGCCAATATTTACGCGAAGAGTTCTCTGCAGTTATCTCATCACCCGTTTTGCATCAATTGGATAAGTCACAGCTCATACACGTTTTACAATCAAATTTTTTACAAGCTTCCGAGTTGGAAGTTTTACAGGCTGTATTAAAGTGGGGAGAGCAAGAACTTATTCGACGTATGGAAGATCGGGAACCAAATATACTTTCGCACACCGCTCATTCGGTAACTAGAAAAGGTGTTAAGAAACGTGATTTGAGCGATGTTGAGCTTCGAGAAATACTTTCCGATCTATTGCCATTAGTAAGGATGGATCATGTTTTACCGCCAAATAGTGAAGTGCTGGCTCAAGCAATACGCCGAGGTCTAGTAAGTACACCGCCCTCTCATATGATCGGGGATGAAAGGGAGAAATTACGTGTTAATGCCTGGATAAGGGGTGGTAAGAATCAAGGTCTTTTCGTTAGACCACGCTTGTTTATGCCCTATTTTGAAGAAGTGAAAGCTTTGCTAGAGGATCGCATGACATCATCTCATCATCAAGTAGAGTTGATGAGAATGCGTTGTTCCCGTCAAATGCCCGATATACCGGATACTCTGTATATGGTTTCTAGAATGAATGCAGCTTCAAATAGTGGTGTTGGTAATGCCGGCGTGGGTACTGGTACTGATACCGTGGATATATTAGCTGCAGCTGCTGCTATACCACCGCCCGATACACAAACCTTGGCTGCTATGTTAAAGCGAGAGCATAAACTTAGGCAATCTCCCATGTGCCAGAGGGCCCTACATCTGCCTCTGTCGTCCAAACATGAAATCGATAGGCAAATACGTTTACGTGTAGTTAGAGAATTTAATTTACCCGATGCAGTATCCGATTTACTAGAAACATCACTGCTCAGCAATACCCGCAATGTTCCAGATGAAGTACAAAATATGACCGATTCAACTACCACGGTTCAATCTGTGGATGACTGCTGTTTGTTGGAAGATGATGATCAATCGCCACCGCCCTCACCGGCAGCAGCCTCTGCTGGATCAGTGCCTAGACATTCAGCTATAGGTGCCAGCTATCTTTCATCTTCTTTGGGCTCTAATGCGGGCTCAACATCATGCGGTGTACCATCAACATCCGGAGCTGATGGCTTACCTGCCTGTTATACTAGAAATTTAACATTTCCGCGTCAACACGCTGCCGGCATATTGGGCTTGGGCTTTGCTTCTCGTGTTGGCATGGGTCCAGGTATACCCCACAATTTTGCCAGACTTTCAGCGTCTGCACACCATCGCAATGATTTGCCCGCCCTTATTACAGAAGGCGAGTATCGAGGTTTTGCTCATGGCAGCTCATTAGGCCTTGATATGGGAGGAGTGGAAGGTGGTGCCATGGGTTGTTCAGATGGACCAAATGCTGGACATCTTTCTGATATGATGCCTGATGTTGCTATGGCCACAGCTTCATTAGGACAACTGCATTTGGTTAATGCTGGCAGTTCTGCTAGCAGTACGAACGATATGCCTGAGTCTTTGCAATTAGATTTAGGAGATGGTTCGAGCCATATGTTGGGTGCTGGAGCGGGCGCCGCAGCGGGACCAATGGGAGGATTGCGGGGACTTCAGGTAAGTTACACTAAATTAAAAGAAGCCCATTGGCAATTAAATAATTAATAATAATTTATGTTATAGCATCAGTTGACGCCTAATAGTTATCATCATTTTATGCAACGTTCAAATTCACCCTTTGATGTGTTACGTCAAGGCCAGCATTCACCAGCACCTGCAGCACAACAACATGCACCACCTGGGACGTACAATACAGGACCACCACGTTTCTTATAGAGTTTGCGTGTGGCCCCCGATGAGGGCCTTTATTTTAGCATGCCTTTTTAATACAAAAACCAACAAAATAATAATTTAAAAAAAAAATAGTTAAAAAAAAGCACAAAAAAAAAAAAAATTAAAATAAAACCCCTCTAACAAGGAACACTGAAAAGTAACAAAACAACCTTCACAAACTAAAAAAAAATTAAAACCACCACCAACACCCCTTTTATTATGAGCCACTAATATTTAAAAGCTAAAATAAAGTACACGCGCTCAATTTACTCTATAAAATTAAACATTTCTTCCCCTCACTTAAGCTGTTACTGTAAAAATAAACTTCAACATTTTCGTTTAATTTAGTAGACCCACAAACTACATCTTTTTAGTTGACTTTTTATTATTTTGTTTTTTATTTATTTTTTTTTCTCAAATTTATTCATACAACATTCATTTGTTCTGTTGTGAAACATTTAGAGCAAAAAATTATTTATGAAAAAGTGTATGCAAACGAGCAAACAACAAAATGTTTTGTTAAATTATTTAAATAGTTATTATAATTTAGAATTAGATTTTTTTTTTTAGATTTTAGGTAATTTATATGAATATATAGATATTGATAAGTCAAAAAAAAAAAAGAAGAAAAGGCGTTTGTTTTAAGTAAATAATTTTAATTAATAAAATAAAAATAAATCATTTCTCCTCCTTCTATATCCAAACGAACAACTTCAAGAAAACTCCATTCCATTTCCTCTCGCTGTGTTTTAATTGTCTAGAATTGTCTCTCCTTCACCTTAAAAGCATCAGAAAAAAGTAAAAAAAATTTTAATTTAGAGCTTTGTTTTGTAAAACGCAATGCAAATTGCTGGCAAAATTTTTGTATAGAAAAAAAAAAAAAATAATAAATTTAAAAATATATTTCATATAGTTTTTTGTTTGCCTCCAATAGCTTAAATTTGAACAAAATAAGGCTCTAAAAAATAAAAATAAAAATTATAAGAAAATGTTAAATAAATATAAAATTAAAGAAAAAAATCTTATTATTTATATTAATAAAAAAATAAGAAAAAAAATGAAATTATAAACAAAAGGAAAAGCATTGTCAAAAGATATACTTACTTATGAGCAAGTGAATAATGAAAATAAAAGAAGCCTTTAAGAAACCACAACTGCATTGTAAAAAAAAGAATGTATATGTACATGTATACAATTGTAAAAAAAAACAACCAACAAATTTCTAGTTTAATTAAAATAAAAACAGAAGCATTACAATGTAGTGCATGTTGTATGCAGGAAGAATGATAGAAATACAAGATTACGCCAACCCATACATAAAATTGAAATTTTCTGCGCATGTAGCACAAATGACGTCACTCGATGTATTCCTATTGGCTAATAATTTACAGCTAAATAAAAGAGAGGGAGAAAAATGTATTCTTTTTTTCCCTCAAACAGTGTACAATCTACGTCATCTAACGGGAAGTTATGCGCATGAAGTAATCTTGTATTTTTATCATTCTTTTTATACACTAATCCCTACCATAGTTTTATGCTACAAACATACATCATTAATACCATAAAATAAATTCATTTCCATACGTACATACATGCATACGACATATTGCATACATAAAATATCCTAACTAACTGTGAAAGATGCAAAAAGAAAAGTTATAAATATTCAAATGATTCACATTAATTTAAAAAAATTGTTTTTATTTAAAATAGTTTCTATCAACATGGGTAAAATCCGTTGGATTGATTAATTAATTAATTAACGTTTGCTTGTGGCTTTTTCAGTTTTGCTTATTTGAAGAAGAAAATAATAGCAGAGTTCAAACTTCAGTGTAAAGTCCCTTGTAAATGTAAACATATTTTTACACACAAGATTAAAATTCACTATGATCCTACTATTTTCTACAACACCTCAGAACTACAATATGAAAATCCAATTCTACAATTCTGTAAAATAGCTGTCGCTAAATGGTGCCAACTTTTATTATGAGATAAAACATGTTGTTTACGTTTTAAGTGCTACTTGAAAAATGGATATGTTAGCACCACAGTTGCTTACATTTTATTAGTTAACAATCGATCACGCTTTTTAGCTAAATTTTTCGTAAATATTCACCTTTATCATGCATATCATTTCCTTCTAATTTTGTTCATTTTCATTGGGATAGCAATCATGCAAATTCCCCTTGTGTTCACTTTTTTGCTTTAATCTGTTCACTTACTTTTTGCTGGCGAACACAAGTAGTGGTGTCTACCTATAAAAAATTCAATTATTTTCTAACAGTTGATACCTTTACTACAAGCACCATTCATAAATTAATCCAGTAAAAGAATATATATTTTTTGCTCTTAAAATCTTATAAAATTACTGGACACTGAAAACTACTGAACAACAAAAGTTGAAAGCTTTACCACAAGAATCATTCGTAAATTACAAAAATTTATTGTTTGTCTCTTGAAAATTTAGAAAATTTAATAAATTCTTCTTTATTATACATTCACAGCTTGAACAAAATTTCACGTGAGATTCCCGATAGCAATTTTCCCTTCAAGGGGAATAAAAATTTCAAGAGAACATAAAATTTCACTTTTATTCGCAATAAGGGTGATTTTAAATTGTAAAAATACTTTAAAGCGTGAATTCCGTTATTATTTTTTCCAGAACTACGCTATAATCAGCCCAATAATGATTAAAAAAATTTATTTCCATAAAAAAATGTTTTTTTCTCTTGAAAACTTTTCTCTCATAAAAAATTTCTTTAAAAATAAATAATAAAAAAATTTGACAGTTTCAAGCGTCAGCTGCTAAATGATATAAGGATTTGATAAATCCCTAGCAAAATTTTTAAAAACTAAAGCAGACGTTAATTTTTTTTTAATACTCGTAACAATTACTAGTTTAAATTTTTTTTTTATTGAAATAAAATAATTATCTCAAATGAAAACCCACCACCTAAAACAAGAAAAATATCGTAAACCTAACAAAAAGCTATCAAATAAAAAAAAAAAAAATAACAAAAACAAGAAAAAAATATTCAAGGTTCTCATAAAATAAAAAAGAAAAATAAGCTACGCAAACAAAATTAATTTAACATTTTCCCCCCTTAAAGTAATTAAGATTATTAACTTAAAAAAAAAAACAAATACAATGAAAATACAATTATCTAAAATAGAATAAAAAAAAGCAAAACAAAACATGATAAACTGCCCAAATTTTGAAAATTAAAAATACAACTGAAAATAAAAAAAAGCAAAAAAAGTATGTATAAATTGTAAGGTGTCTGTAAAATTAAAAAAAAACAACAACAAAAAATAAAAATTATTTTATTTATATAAAAAATCTTTTTATAATTTTTTAATTTAATTTACACTATCAACTATATGCGTACAGCAAGTTTTGCTTGTGGTAAACTGAATTTTAATATCGTTGTGTGTGCTTAAGAGTACAGCGAACTGTTAACTCTCTCTCTCTCTCTGTCTTGTGAGAAGACAGCTTGCTGTGTTTAAATAACGGAATATTTATTGCTTATAATTTGATATTTAATTTTACAATTTTATTTGTTAATTTTTTTTAACTTTTTCTTCTTTTATTAAAACGGCTGGTTTTTTAAACTTGAGATTGACCTATAGTTGCTTATTTTTATATTGGTTTTTCGCTGCAACTTTGTATAGCTTTTTCATAATCAGCCCAATCCTCAATATTCCAAAATTTTCCTTAGGAAAAAAATTCCCTAAATTAGAGAATGTTCTATGTTAAAAAAGAAAGAATATTTTTTTTATGATAAAAGGAAAGGAAAAAGTGAAAAAAAACTCCCAGGGAAAATTTATTCATAATTATGCTGATTATATTCTAAAAATAATTAATAATTCTAATTTGCCCTCAAACTTAAAAAAAAAAAACAAACAAACTAGTCGGTTTAAAAATTTTACAAATTTATTTTAATATTTTTGTTTTCATTTTCTTGCTGAAATTGCGAGTTGGTCGCTTGTGTTATGGAAAAAAGTTTCTTTTCCCCATCTTCTGACAAACGCGCATTTTGCTTCCGCTTTTCTCATAGAATGGGAATGGGTAAACGCCAATTTGTAAGTAAACAATTGACGTATTTGACAAAATCAAAGTAAATTTCTTAAAATCATATTTTTTCTGGAAAAAGGAAAGTTTTTTTTCCAATTTTGGTTGAAATAATAATAATAATAGTCACGAAAAAGTATGCTTTTATTAAGAGTTGACTTTTGTTAATAAGAATTTCATGAATTTAAAATTATTAAAAAAAAAAAATTTATCTGCCAATATACTTAGTTCGAATTATGCAACATTTTATTTTCTCTTTAACTCCTAGTTTGCGCAAAATTCATCACTTCGCTTCTGTGTGAGCTTGCGGTTTGAAAACGCCAAAATTAAACGTTTTGCGTTTTTCAGAAGGTGGCTGTATATTTTTTTTTCATTTCAAGACATTTTTTTTTATTAAAAATTTATTTTTTTTTCAAGCCAAACAAAATTTTCTTTAATTCTAAATCACTGAGAAATATTTTTAAATCTGTGCTAATAACAAAAAAAAATCACTTAAGTAGACTTAAGTAAAAGTTAACTTGTCAATTTGTAACACCCAATAAAAATCAATTTAAAAAAAATTTTTTTTCAATTGTGAAAAAAGTACCAAATGAGATAAATACGGTTGTTACTTTATATTCAAACAATTTTAGTGGTACCTTTTATGTTATGTGCAAATTTAAAATAGTGAGAGTAGAATAAAAATTCCTCTTATCTTAAAAAAAATTCTCTCTTTTTTAACATAGAAAGTACTCCGCTTTAGGAAATTTTTTAACAAAAATCAAAATTTTCCTTGTAAAAATATTAATGATTAAGCAGATTTTAAAGGAGAACAATACCGTTTACTAGCAATTGAAAGAATTTTATAAGAAAAGCTTTTATTGCTTCTGAAGTTGTAGCCCTCTTAAATGACTTAAGCAGACATAAGCGAGTTTTCCATATGGCACACAGAAATATTTATTTAAAAATGTATGGAGTTTAGAAAATATTACTGATGCCAAAAAAAAAAAAAAATTTTTTTTTCATGTTAAATTCACAAAGATTTTCCTTTTTAATTAAAATTTTTGTATTTGAAATGTTTACGATCTAAAATATATATATTATTTTTTATTGTAATATATTTAAATTTAATTTTTTATTATTATTAATACATTTTATTTATTAAATTAGCTAAAACATTGATGAAGACAAAAAATAACATTAAAAAAAAACAATTCTTTTACTAAATTTTTATATACATATAATTTAAATTCTTTTTTAAAAAGCTAGAAATTATGTATAATTAAATACAAATATAAATATATAATTAAATATTTAAAAAGTAACAGAAACAAAAATGTTTACTATTATAAAAAGATAATATTATTATTTACTTAAAGAAAAATAAAAATTAAAAAAAAAAAATACGTTTCAAAAAAGTGTTGTATTTGAAATATAAATTTAATATTAATAACAAGAAAACAAAATAAAATTAAACAAAAAAGTGCATAAATAAAAAAAACAAATTTATTTAAATAAAAAAAAAAAGTTGTTTAACATTTAAAAAAATTGCAACAAACAGCAGGAGTTTACACTGTAAAAGAAATTTACAAATTTAAGTCAACTTTTAGGTTAGTAAAACTGAAAAAAATTTTGTGGCTCTGATTTCAAATCTGTGTTTGGTTTTTTCAAATTGGCTTGGGTGACGGTCACATATTTCCTAAATGAAGAAGGCCAAGCGACATTTATAGACATTATATTTTGTTAAAACAGAAAATCCTAAATTGCGTATTAAAATTTCTTTTAAGCCGTAACTACCTCGTTTTAAAATTTCTCATTATAGTTTCAGAGAAAACAGCGTTTTATATAAAAAATTTTAAATTTTTAATTTGTAAAAAATTTAAAATTTTTAATTTGTAAAAAATTTAAAATTTTTAATTTGTAAAAAATTATTTAAAATAAAAAAACACAAAATTCCATCACTTTTTTTCTACCAGCATATAGCCTCATAAGTTTTTAACTAAACGAAATATATTTCATTAAAATCAATTCAGAACTTCCGATTTTATTCACAATTAAGTGAATCTATTGCATAAACAAAGAGGCTGCTGTATTAGAAACAAATGTTGCCATATGCTAGTATTTTCTTGGCGTGTTTACTGGCACATGTGATGAAGTAGCCTTACTGAATTAAAGAGTAACGTTACTGATGGACTGACACCCAGCCCAAACGGATAAAAACAAGTAAAATCGGACTTCTTAAATCAAACTAGAAAATATTCTCTTAAAAAAATTAGTTGATTAGTGGATGCTACTAAAAAGATTAGTGTTTATTTGGTACTTTTATGATATTCTTACATTTGGGGGGATACAAAATGTAAAACACTAATATTGGTACGTTTTTTAGCCCCATTTATCTTTCAAACTACCAATTACAGCAACAAAAACTAAATTGTATTCTTCTTTAAAATTCGAGCAAATAAGGGGTAAAATATAAAGCCCTTTTTACTACTATTTCTAAATGTGTACTTTTATATAAATTCAATATGAATAAATTTTCCCCGGGAGTTTTTTCAGTTTTCCTTTTCCTCTTAAAAAAATCTTTCTTTTTTAGCATAAAAAATTCTTTAATTTAGGGAATTTTTTCCTAAAAACCAAAAATTTTCCTTGGGAAAAAAATTCCTAGGGAATATTCAGGATTGGGCTAATTATTAATTTAAGAAAATTTTTTTTTCAAGGGAGAAAAAAAGTACCATAAGGTTACTTTATATTTAAACAATTTTAGTGGGGCCGCATTTTGCTATGCAAACCTAAAATTATGAGAGTAGAATTATAAGGTATTAAACGAATAAAAACATACTTTTTATTGATTTTAATGGTACTTTTTGAATTTTTATAATATTACAACCCCAGAACTACAAAACTTGGGTTCAGAACAAAGTGAAAAATCATTAACGGAAAAAATAGTACTTTTTATTATTTTTAATGGTACTTTTTGATTTTTTAGTAAAAAAAAAACCTCCAAGTACCAGATTAAACTTACACCATGATTGTTCTTAATTAAATTAACAACAACAAAAAACAACTTTTTTATTTAGAAGGGAGTAGGTAGGCTTTCCATAAGTTCTTCCTGAGAAGGCAAGCGAGCTTGAGTATTACATCTTAAATTTTCTTTGCTGGAGATGTTTAACTGTTACACTCACACACATGGGTATGTGCTACTTACACATAAAGCTATGATTGCTCTGTTCCCACAATAAATTCATATTGATTTAATTGATTAATAAAAGAAACATATGCCAACAATGTTTAGCAACATGTTTCTTAGCAACACAAAACACACAAAAAAAACTAGTTTAAAAAAATAATCTGTTAAGCTTGAGTTTGGCTTTTTACATGCCCAATGCAGACTGTTGATAACAGTTGTAGTTAAAATTTCAAAGTGTACGGTTGACGGAAACGGAACAGAACACGAAAAACAAAAAATAACGAAATTAGACAACACAAAAATTTAAACCTTTAGAGAATAATCAACAAAAATAAATCAAATTATTAAGTACGAGTTAAATTAATAATTTTGCACAATCATACAATTGAATATTCATGCATCATTATTAAACAAATAAAGTTTATGAAATTGCCTGTAACCAAAGTGCCTGAAATAGAAAATATATTAATTGTCTTTACATACTTACACCTACATATGTGCTGTGTTTAGCAAAATATCTATATATTTTTCTTTTGTTTACTCTTACATGTGAATATTTTAGTTGTAAAAAACAAATCAGCTCAGTAAATAATTACAAATACACTTACATATTTAAATCTAACATTAGTGTGCTAATTATTAGTATCAGATTTTTTATAAAATGTTTAGATTTTTCAATTTGTATGTGCTGGCGGTAATTGTAAGACAAGTTCAAGGTGTATATGCCTTGGAAGTTTCTAAATCTTCATATTTGACTGCAGCTGCAGAGGATTTATATCGAAATAGTTTGGAATTTATTGAGGATGCCGTTTGCAAAAGGGACTTAAATGCAACTTTATGGGGTCTTTTAAAAGGCCAACAATGGGCTATATCAAGTAAGTTTCTTTTTGATTAAACATTTTTTTTAAGAAAAATTTTATAAAAAAAAATTTTTTTTTTCGATTAAAACAAAGAAAAAAATCAGAGTTTTAAAAGAATGCGATTTTTTCTAATTAGGACATTATGTGTTTTTTTTGGCGGGTGAGGTACTTCTTTATTAAGAATTTTTTTTAAATTTATTAATTAAAACTTTTATTAATTGAATAACAAATTTAATTACTCTAAAGAAATTCAATATAATTAAATAAATGCTGATAAAGGAAATTCCACAGTAGCTATGAATAAATGTGTTAATTATTCTATAATTAAATAATTTAATTTAAAATGAAATTATTTTAATTTAATTGAAATAAATCTGATTTTATTAATTTAATTTGTTTTTTTACCAATAAAAATTTGCGAAGCTTCTTGGCTTGTCTGCAGAAAACATCTAGGGTCCAGGCAGGAATCGAACCTGCAACCAACAGATTGATAGCTTAGTACGCTACCTACTAATCTATAGGGGGACCTTTAATGGGGCCATTAAAATTTCATTAAAGTAGACAGTCACAAAAAAGTGGGCTTTCATTAAGATCTGACTTTTGTTCATAAGAAGAATTTAAAATCAATTTTAAAAAATATCGAATTTAATCTGACTATGATTATGGGCCAATGTTTGTAAATTTAAAGTCTCCCTTAATTGGTTAAAATAGGTAAAGTAAATATAACAACGTACCACGTATTCTATGTGCCCCGGCCTATAGTCACAGAAAAGTATTTAGCAGGATTTTATTAAAAGTATATTTTTTTTGTTCATAAGAATTTACAGCTTTAAAAAAGATAACGGCTTTATTGTGACTATAATTAAGGGATAATTTATTTAGTTGTAGTTAGAAATGACGAAGTAATTTTTTTTGTCAAGAATAAAAAAAAGCAAAATCATTTCTTTTTTGTTTTGTTTTGTTTAAAAAGGTGTGAAAAAAATTTGGTTCTTATTGAATTATTTTTATAACAATTTGCATTCGTATCCTAAAATTATTAAATTGTTATTTTTGTTGGTTTAAATCGTTTAACATGAATGCCCTCGAATATGCATAATGGATGATGATAAAGATAGGATCCATTTGAATGCTTATTGAAACGTTGAATCTTTCAAGTTCAAGTATAAATTACAAACAACGTGTACACGTAAACATTCCTACAAACATACTTATTAATTTATTAAGTATTTAGTAAAATCATTATTAGTGTTTCTCTCTGTTGCAGCAGGTGCTAATTGATTTGGAATCGGTTGTTAACCCTTTAACTATGAATGTCTTTTGCAGTTTTTTTTTTTATTTTGAAATTTATTTTAAGATCTTAAAACATTTACCGCCTAATGGTTACTCTTCAATTTTGAAGGCTAAATAAATTATGAAGACTTTATTAAAGAAAAGTGGGTTAATTTGTGTACAAAAATAGCAGATAACATTTTTTTAATTTAGCCAAAAATAAAAAACCTAGACTTGAAATAAACGTTTAATAAAGATGATTTTAATCCGACTTTTTTTTGACAAGAGGGCAAAAGTATAAAATTAATTAAATTTATTTATTTGATAATTTTTTTCGACCTGTTAAATCTTATATAGGTCAGACCTACAGCCCACAAAAAGAAAAAATTAAAATATATATAATTAATCAAATTTTTATACTCTTATCCAAAAAAAATTGACGTAGACTTTGAAGTAAAATATATAAAAAAAAAAATATATATAAAAAATTTCGTTAACGTTGACTTTAAAGTCTACGTTAATTTTTTTCAGATAAGGGGGTTAATAAGCAATTCCTATTCTACTTGTCTTAAGCAATAGTTAACCACGTCGTTTATTGTCGACAGTTTTAATTCTTATTTCAAGGCCCAAATCACCGCTTTCAATATTAAATAAAAACTATAGTAATTTATTTGTATGAAAAAATTTTGAAATTACTTTACGAGTTGCCGGATATCGAAGGCGGTGATTTGGGCTCAGTATCGTAATCGTTATTTATCAATAATTGGCATTCTGTAAGTAAATGCGACTGCGATATTGTATTGTGATTTTTAATCGTAATTTTAGGTAACGACTAACAAGTATTACAAAATAATAAAATGGACAATTGGAAGAAAATGAAAACAAAAATAAAGTGAAAAACTTTCTTTGCAGTAGGATTTTTTTAATTTTTTTCCTTTGAACAACAAAAATCCGCTACGCTTTTTTGTTTGTCTGCAGAAAACACCCAGGTTCAAGACAGAAATCTAACCTGCGAAAACCAAATTAATAACCAAATTGATTGATACCCATCGTTCCATAGTGGGTGCTATTTCAAATTCTATTGATAATTTTTTCTGTAGACTTTTTTTTTTAAATATGCGACTTTTGAAGAAGCTGCTTCCATATTATCATAACTTGGAATCGATTTTGTTGCAAAAAATCTTAAAAAATTCTAAATTATATTGGCTTTAATTGGTGTTTTTTTCTGCAGTTTTTATTTTTTGAATTATTAAGAAAAAATTAAAAAAAAAAAAAAAAAATTAACAATTTAAAAAAAAAATTTATATAAAAAAAATTAAAAATTTTTATTTATAATACAAAGAAAATAAAAAATTAATTTGAAAAAACAAAAAAAAAATAATTAAAAATTTTTAAATAAACAAAATTAAAAATTGAATAAAATATTTTTAAATTAAAAAAAAAAAATAAAAATTTTTTAGCAAAGAAAAATTAAAAATTTTTATATACAGAGAAAATAAAAAATTAAGAAAAATTTTAAATTAAAAAATTAAAAATTTTTAAATAAAAAAAAACTAAAAACTTTTAAATCAAAATTAATTAAAAAAATTTTTAATACAAAAAAAAAATTAAAAATTTTTAATTAAAAATTTTAATTTTTTAAATAATTTTATTAAATTATTCGATCTTATAAATTTATTATTATTTAATATTAATCAAGCTTAAGATCTTAAAAAAATTGTTTTTATTTAAATTTTCCGTTATTCCAACTTTCTTTTGAAGGTCTTCTTCAGGGAAATTTATTTTTATAATATCGGAAAATTTAAATAAAAACAATTTTTTAAGATCTTAAGCTTGATTAATATTAAATAATAATATAAATATTGATTATTTGACCTTTTTATCTGAAAGTAAATAAATAAATATTGCTTAAGCTTTTAGGTCTTTTTATATACATATTTGTATTTATTATTAAAATAAATTCCAATATTCCTACACGCCTTCGTATGTCTTTCTCAAGGAAAATAATTTTATAATAAATACAAATATATACAAAGACCTAAAAGCTTAAAAAATATTTATTTATTAAATAATAATTTATAATTTTTTTTATATAAAAATTTTTAATTTTTTTTAAATTTTTTTTTGTTTTAAAAAATTTTTTAATATTTTTTTAGTTTAAATTTTTATTTTATAAAAAAAATTAAAAATTTTTAAATAATTTAAATTTTTTTTAATTTTTATATACAAAAAAAATGCTTTTACTCATAATATTCTCATGAGTTATTTATTCAGTACAATAAGTACTGAAGGGGATAGCATATCTATATGGACCATCTCATCAGACGCTACTCTGAATCCTCAGTAGGTTACTCCCAACGTTTCTTGCAAACATTAGAACCTTTATATTGTAAAAGCAATTGACTAAATAAGAATTATTAATCAATAGTTACAAAAAGATTCAAATATTCAAACAAAAAACTGAGGAATCAGAGTAGCGTCTGACGAAATGGTCAGTACTTATTGTACTGAATAATTAACTCATGAGAATATCATGAGTAAAAGAATAAATTTTAAAACCAACACAATTTATGGAATTAAGCACAAATAAAGATTAATATTTTGTTAAACTTTTAAATTCCAAATAGAAATTATTATAAAAAAAAAAATTTTAAATTAAAAAAAAAAAATTTTAAATTATGAAATTTTTAATTTTTGTAATATACACAAAAAATATGTTTTACTTTATATGACTTCTAGCCACAATTCCACAGCAGAATTTTCTTCCATCAGCTAATGACATTTTCGTTTTAGACATATGACGTTTTATTGATTTCAAGGATACAAATTAACTTCTCCATTTATGGTTTCTTTTCTGTTTTTTTTTTTTTTTTTTTTTTTTTTAATAATAAAATTACACCCCTATTTGTAACTGCGTTGTTCTTGTAACGTGTCATGGTTTACTCACATGAAATCAGTAGCTCCGTTACATATTTATTTCTTGTTTTTTTTATTTATACTACAACTTTATTTAACAAAATGCGATGCCAGTGTACATAATCTTAACAGAAACTTTATGAATATTCATGCTTTAACAACCAAACAAACAAACATACTTAAGCTACGATTTCACTCGTTTTATACAAACATGTTGTTTACGTCCATGAGCGAAGTACTTACATTTACTTGCCCTTAAGGTAAATTTGTTTTTTTTTCTTTTAATATTCCAAGAAATACCATTCATTATTTACCTAAATGAGCTGTTAAGAGAACAATTATTTTGATAAAGAAAGAAAAAAAATACAGCAACAACAACAACAACAACATATAAAACATAAACATATAGCGTAATACTTATCTTGATATTTAACTAAAGATTTCTATATCAAGAATCATACAAACTTAATGATGAAATAGCAGACAGTAGCCTTAAAGGAAGTAACATGTGCAGATACATAAACGTAATTTTCTCACAACTCAAAAATGATACAGAAGACATACAAAATCCGTAAGAAAAAGTTTAAACCTCAAATTAAAAAAAATAAAAATAAAAATGCAACATAAAGAATTTAACAAGTTTCAAAACAAGGCTATTGAACTTTAATATGTAATCAATGTCGAAATAAGACATTTGTTTGTCACACCGTCAATTGTAATGTACTTGTACGTTACACATGTCACTTTTGTTTGAACAGAGAAGTAAAATATTTTTCTTGTTTAACAATACCTTAAAACCACTTGAGGCAAGTAAGTTTTTTAGTTGTTCGTTTTAATTAATAAGCCCCTTTAAGTGGTACTTGATGTTTAAACAGATAATAGTTACTTGGAATCAACTAAATACAAGTTAAATAGGAAAACTATACTTTAGTTTTAACAAAGATTTTAAGTTACACAAAAATAACAAAATAAATTTGCAAGTTTTTGTTGTGTACACATTTGTAAGGGGACTTTCTTTAGACAGTTTGTTCCGGGGAGATTTCAAGGTTAATAAGTGGAAGTGCTACTCACACAGATTTACACACGCATAGAAATAAAATAAAATTTTAATGATTCATAAATTAGTGACATATGATGAAAAAAATTATCTAAATCATCTAATTTAATTTGTTAAATTATTAATAAACTATCATTTTTAAATAAATTACATAATTAATTAATAAAATATATCTATGAACTTCACTTAAGTATTTAAATAAATTAAAACAAATGGTAACTAAATCAATTACATATTTTGTTAAACTCGTAAAATTAAATTTAACGAAATAGTCATTTTTAAATAGTTAAGTAAATTTAATGAAATTAATTAATTAGTAAACTAATTAAAGTAATAAAATAAAATATAATTATTAAATTAATTATGATTTTAAATAAATTACTTAATTAATTAATACAAATTTTAAAAATAATTAAATTAATTATTTAACTAAATTGTCGTTTTGAAATAAATTATTTAATTAATTAATATAAATTTTAAATTAAATTATCATTTTTAAATAAATTACTTAGTTAATTAATACAAATTTTAAAAATAATTAAATTCATTATTTAATTATTTAATTAAATTGACGTTCTGAAATAAATTACTTAATTGACTAGCACAATTTTTAAGTATATTTAAAATTTTTTATTTTAATTAAAAAAATTAAATCTTTAATTAAATTAATTATATTATTAATTAAATTAATAACATTTAATTTAATTACTTTTTAAATAAATTATTTAATTAAACACAATTACATCTATTTTTAAATTAATTAATTGAATTTATTATTTTTTTATATATTAATTATATTATAATTATTATATATTTTATATCCAAAAAAAAAATTAATGTAAACTTTAAAGTCTACTTTAAAGTCTACCTCAATATTTTTTGGATAAGAGCATTATTGATTAAAAATTAAAGTTTTGTGAAAATTTTATTACAAATATAACAAAATTAAAAAAAAAATTAAGACAAAACAAAAAAAAAAATCAAAATTTTCCATGTGTGATACACAAGCCCTTTAAATTGCTAACAAAATGCTGCAAAAATAAATACAATACAAAAAAATTACTTATTCTGTATTGAAACCGATTGCGAATGCTGAAGTAATGCTTAACGAACCAATTAAATGTAATAAACATTTCTAAATAAAAAAAAGAGGTATTTCTTTTTTAACGTTTAAATATGCCATAAATATCAAGTAACATCAAAACTTTCAAGCAGCCAACCGGTTAATCACTTTTTAAAAATCTCTAAAATGAGCAACATCATCATCATGCCCCAAAAACTAAGTTCTCTTTAAAATAATTTAATTGTTGATATAAAAATAAAATGAAAAAAATTTATAACAAGAAAACCTAAATAATTGGTTGGATTCAAATAATGAAGAGGCCACATTAAGGGGTTTGATACACATGCTTTATAAAAATTGATGGCCAAGATAAAAGAAACAAATTGAGTTGCTGGGGAGGAGGATACGCATTTATTTATGTACCTGGTTAGATGGAATTTAAAAATAAAATGTTATTTAATTAAATAAATTAAATCATAAAATAGTTAATTGCCCTGAAATCAACTTAAAAAAATCCATAAAGCCTAAGCCGAGCTTGTTAATTTTTTTTTCGTCTTGAATAAAAATGCGTATTTTATTTACACTTCCATGTTAATTAAATTCAAATAAAGTAATTTGATACAATTAAAAACTAAATGATAGTAAGCAAACGTGATTAGTTTATGCTAAACATCGTTTTAATTAAAATTTCTTTAATTTAGTTTGGTTTTTTTCTGTGGTAGTTTTATATGTTTATTAGCACTTGCTTCAAGATGCGTATTTTTTGTTGTCTAAATGTGATCTAAATAAATATAGAAGCTGAAATATAAAACAATTTTGATGAATTTATTATAAACACAAGACTTGATTTAATAAAAGAAAACTGTTCTGTTAGAGAAATACTTTTTCTTTATATTCTAACTGCCGGTTTTATTAGAAAAAAAAAAAAATTTAAAAAAAACTATTTATTAATAACAACGTGTGTGTGAGTAGTTTTATTATTATTTTTATCATGCTTAAATGATTTACAGTAATATGAATAAAATGTATTTATTTATATTGAATAATAAAAAAAATTATTGCTTAACAGAAATTAAAATTACCAACATTTCTACATAATAAAAATAAATTTTCTTAACTATTTATAATTTATTATATTTTATTTCTTAAAGATTTAAGGAGTTATTTTATATTTGTTTTATTGTTATTTGTTTTTGCTTAAGTATCAACTATAGTGTTTTTCTAACATATTGAGTGCCCAGGAAGCCAAATGTGCTTAAAAGAAAAGTATATTTTATACATTTTTCATGTTATAAAACCTCAAAAAATCATTCTAGACCCATGAATGCTTTTGCAAAAATGTTCAGTAAAGGATTCTTTATTAAAAAATTACATAAAAGAACGACAGGCTCTAAGAATAAACAATTACTGTCGTGCGGAAATTTACGATATGGCACTCCACGACGGTATAGGTGTCGTAGGGAAACATGCAAAGTGGCTAAATCACTTATATCACAATAACTTTATTTTTTTTTTTTTTTATTAATTTTTATTTGCTAAGAAAATAATTTTTTTTTATATTTTTGTTTTTGTATAGAATTAAATTTCATAGACACGCTAAAGTCGGTATATTTTAAAAACGAACAAAAAGTCAGCTCTTAATAAAAGCCTACTTTTTTGTAACTATGATTATGGCCTTATATTTCTTGAACAATTTTATTTACGTTTTATTTTTATTTTTTTTTATAAATATAAATAAATTTTGAATTTTATGAAACTCATTATTTTAACCGTAAAAAATCATCAAGTTGTTGTTTATGGTGTTTTTGATTAAAAGTCGACAACGTGCAAATAAATCGTTAAATATGGCAGCACATTAAACACTGCAAGTGCAAACAAATAAAAGACTTAAGAACCAAACCCATAATTTTTTATAATAAAAAACACAAACAACACAAATTAAAGCAAAACATTATAAAACAAAAGACTAAAGCAACAAACTTTTTCATGTTTTTATTTACGTTTTCTTTCCTGTTTGTTTAGTTAACACGACAAAAAAATAAAAAATTAACGAAATTTCAAATGGTAAAATTTTTCACATAAGAAATATAAATTTTTTGGAATAAATAAAAGAAAATTTGTTAGATAAAAGTTAAAAAAAATTTTTTTGCCTTTATTTTGGGGGCGAAATTATTTTCTTATTAAATTTTCATTTAATAAGAAAAAAATTTAATTCCACATTTTTTCAAATCCATGTGAAATACAGAACATGCACGATAGTAAATAAAAAAGTAATATGACTAGTTTATTAAGCTTGAGATCGTATTTTTAAAAACTTTTATTTTTATATCGATTTTTCGAATTTTGTATATAAAATGTTGTTTGGTATAAACTTATTATTGAACACAATAATTTAATTTTGTCAAGAAAATTTTTGAAATATGTATTTTTAATAATTTGATTAATTTATAATTATATCCTGAAGAAGCTTTTAGCGAAATATCGGCGTAAAAATTTTTTTTTTTTTAAAAATAAGACCTCAAGCTTAATAAAATAGTCATATTATTTAAAAGAAAAAGGTCAAATAAAACTAAATAATAAGTAAATAAAAAAATTTAAGCTTTTGCATTACACATAGAAATCAATTTTTTCCTTTAAAAAATCTTAATTCTTAATTTAATTATATTTTAATAATTAATTTCTATTAAATAAAATAAAAAAAATTTACACTCTTAGTGGCAGTTCAGCTAAATGCTAACCAAAACTTCTTAAGCATAATTGTATTAAAAACAATACACGAAAATTTGTTTTTGTTTTCAATACAGTTATAAGAAAGAAGCTTTCGTTTGCATTTAGTTGAACTAGCCCTAGGAGTGTAAAAATGATTATTTTTATTAAAAGAGGCACCACTGAAATACGTTTCTTTACAATTCATAAAAGTTGTGTTCGACATTGTTGTCACATAGAATGAATTTGTAGTCTGTAGCCTGTTGTAGTTCTAAGTGTTTAATGCATTAAAGCTTTTGAAATCAATTTGTCTGCAATAACAAGTAATTTCTGGTTACACACCTCGCTTAAAAACTAATTAAAATTGCTTAAATTGGCAATTGTAGCAAATAAACCTGTTAATAAAGTTTGGGATATAAAAATTTAATAAACTTGTAAAATAAAAAATTAAACAAAAAACGGTACACTTTAAACAAAATTTTAATTAAGTTTTTTTCACAGATTTTTGCATATTTTAGGAAAAAAAAATTAATGATAAATTCCTGCAGAAAAAGTTAAATTAAATAAAAAACGATTAAAAGTTTTTGCCATAAAAATCGTAATTAAGATTTTAAGTTAATTGTAATTGAAGAACTATGTAAATTAAGCAAATGCTTACTGGAGAAGGGGACGCTAAAATATCTAAAATTTAGAGTAGATTTTTTTACACATAAATGCAACATTAAGCATTCATTAAATAAAAATTTCCTTGATTGAAGCATTCAATGTTGTCAGCTTTTTTAAAATAATGATTGATGTTATTTTCTATTAAAATTATTTTTTTTTACAATAAATACTTTTAATTTCCTTAATTTTCCAATACATATTAATTACTTGTTTGTGATTTGTTTTTATTTCAAATTACATATGAAAAATAGTGCAGTATTACTCTACAAGTGTGTATAAGACACTAAATAATTTAAATACTTTTTTGTTTTTTTAGAATTTATTAAAAAAAAATTCCATTTTTAAGAAATTATTTTAAATCAAATAATTTTAATTTTTAATATTTTATTTTAATTAATTTCTGCTTATTATTTTTCAGTGTATGATGCTTCTGTTAGAAATCCAATTGGCATTGAGAGTGGAATTTTGTATCAATTTGGTCATTATGATCAATGTTTAAGTGCACACAATTACAAGTCCTTAGCCAAGGATGCAATACAAGCTAAATATTGTTTAGCAGATGTAACAATTGAAGGTGTAACAGTGGTCTCAGCAAATTCTCGCCACAATCAGGTATGTTAGTTTTCTTTATTAATTAATATTTTGAAAAAAAAAAACATAAAATAAAAAATTAACATAAAAAATTTCTATACATTAAAAAAAAAAAAAAAGATTTTTTTTAACTTGTGCTTGCATATCGCTTTATAGTGCAACTACTGTTTTTATTTATTTATTATTTTTAACACTGGTTTCCGTCATGTCTGACATAAACAACTAGTGAAATGCACCTAGAGTCTTTAATCTACACAAACCCCAATTTATTAAAATTTATTCTAAAACATTAATTGGATAATTATTTAGCACAACAACATAAAATCAATTAAATTAGAAATATTATTGCTGGCATAAGTTCCCAAGAATTTATAATATTATTCCACAATTATATTTATTATAAGAATACATTGTTTGTTTAATTATCTTTTTTTTAAACTTGATTGGCTTTTACTAAAGTTATTACCAGGGCAAGGAACTTCATGCACTCATAAAAAATAAGTGCTTAAAAATACAAAATATGCACTGATGCCTTTATGGAAAATAAAAAAAAAACATTAATTTCAGCGCATCATTGGAGAAGATGATTTTTTTTTTTGCAAAAAAATTGGCATTTACTTCACTTTGCTTCATTACAATTACAAAGCATTTGGCCTACCAACAAAAATAATGTTGTGGTCCTACAAAACTCTTAAATAAAAAAATATATATCTAAGAAATAAGCCATGGTAATTTGTAGCTTTTTTGGTTCTTGTCTCTGGTAGTCATATCAGTGGTGAATTTTTTAATTCCTAAAGTTAACCGAAAATTACTGAATCACACATTCGTTAGACAAGGACCACACACAGCAAGTTTAGTTGGGCAATTCTTTTTCAATTCTCTTTTAAAATTGTCATTTTGTTCACACACAAATTTTTTGTTTCGGTAATTTTAGCATTCATTCAGCCTTCTTATTTTTTACATCTTTATAAAAGATACGAAGAGACAACAAAAAGAATTGGGGAGTACGAGAGAGGAAATTCTCTCTCTACTATAAAAGCAAGAATTGCTCATATTAGAATTAGAATGAGGAGCGGGAACAAGTTACCTGGTCACTGCGACCAAAATAGACCTATTGTGACACGACTCTCAAGTTACAAATCCTCCCAGAGTCTAGTATTCAATAAGAATTCAGAAACTTCATTGGGTGATTTGTCCGCCATGTCCAACGGTTGTAGGTAATGTTGTCCTAAGTAGCGAAAACGGGTCCAAATTAGGCCATTACAGTGACACAATATGTGTTCTGCTGTCTCTTCATCTTCGTTACATAACCTGCAGAGGTCATTTTGTTTGATCCTCGCCAAGTGCTTCAATACTCTGCAATATGCAGTCCTATGAAAAAGCGAATTCCTGATCGGGTCAAGCTAAGTAATTCCCTTGCTCTCTTCCAAGATCGGTTTTAGGTTTACGTGGAGGTCTAACGGCCCTCTATTAGAGTCACAAGACCCTAATGGCATGAATGTTTTCATTACCCTGATACCTGTTGTTTCCAGCCAATATTGTTGCAATTGTCTTTCCAGCCACTCCCTAAAAATAAGCTTAATAGAGCTCCAAGGCAGTCCGCAGAAGGGTTCTGGTCTAATATATCTATTAGCCGCCCCTTTTCTTGCGAGTTCGTCTGCCTTCTCATTGCCTACATATCCACTATGACCTGTTATTAGATGCTAGTTTTTTTGGAAGTTTTAGCCAATGCCAGACCAGTTTTGTTCTTATCTCAAAGACACTGAATTGCTCAACTAAAATTGCTGTGGATAAGGAACCCGTTAAAGTTACTAAGTTGCACTACAGATGGAATGCAAATTATAGCGGCCATATTAATATTTTTATTAAATAAGAATCTCTCAATCACAAATTTCTATTTCTTTTTCTTTTTTATTTAATTATGAAATTAAAGTTTTGCTTAAATGCCCATTAGCGTTTTATTTTTATATACTAACGAGCATTAGATAGACAAGGCTGCCTTTTGCTTGTAATTATGCTTGTACACACACTTCTACTAGTACGAGTATGTGTGTATGTACTCGTAAGTGTATTTATTTTCATCATATGCCTGGGTTTGCTTTAAATTGTTATTAAAATGCTTTAATCATGTAAATTACTGTATTACACATTTTGCAAATTTTATTAAAATAAAATACAAAAATAAATAAAAACAACTCGTATTAACTGTTTTAAGTGTACCCACTCGTACGTACATGCGCTCAATTTTTAATCTCTTCCCTTCTCTTCTTCTCACTGGCTGGCTCTTTTATTTATTTATTTTTTTTATTTTTCTTAACAAAACAAGTCTTTAGATGTGACAACACATTGGGGCGTATGCGTACCGGCTTTGTGCAGTGCAAATGATGTTGCAATTTATTTGCAGCATACTTTTCAACGCAATGTGACGGTCAACGACAAAATGTGCCAATATAGTGACGGACATGAGCTGCATATAAGTGAAGGCATGTTCATTTATGCGTAAGTACTTGTACATGATAAATAAAACTACCGTTTAGGTTTTGTTTTTTTATTTTAATTTAATTTCTTGATTTCTAGCAAATGCTATTTGTTTTAGATTTTTTTTTTTTTTTTGTTTTTATTATTTTGGTTTGTTGGTGTTAAGCAATATTTCTCAGCAAGTTCTTTTTGTTAAGCATTGAGTGTATTGATGTGTATTTGAGTGTGCGTGTGGCTTAGTTGTGTAATAACATCAATCTCTCAATTATAATTATTTGTCATTTATTTATCAATTTATTTATTTTTTGCAGTTTATTTATTTTATTCTTCGTGTTCTTGGTCATATTAAGCACTTCGTACCACCTCTATTTGATAAGCTTGAAACGCAATAAGGAAAATGTTACAAAAGCTTTGGCAAGTAACAACATTTTAAATATTGCTCTGCTGTCATTTTCAGTTATTGGTAAGAATTTTTTTTTTTTTTTAATTTTTTTTAAACTTAATTTATATAATTATTTATTTAGACTTTTATTTTTATATATATAATTAATAATTATTATAAGCTTTAGTCTATTTTTATTTTTATTTATAATTTTCCTGACGCAGCTTTCCCCAGGAAAGCCAAATATGGAAAATAATAAATAATTTTATAAAAAAAAAAAAAATAAAAACAGCCTAAAGCTCAATAATTTTTTTACAATTACAAAAGTCTACCAATTCAAGTCACATTTTAAATCACAGCAACTAAAGACTTGGACCTAATTATGGTATTCCATTTAGCTTCTGTTTTCAAAACATTTTAAAATGAAGATTTCAAATTTGATTTTTTTTTATTGGCTTTGGTATTCAAGACATCTAATAAATAAAAATTACTAAAACCTGGTTTACTTTATGAGTCAAAAACGAAAATTTGAAATTTCGTAACAAAATTTCCTTTAACGATTTAAAATTGGCTCACTAGTTTCAAAGATATCATAGAAGTTGTGAAGGAATAAAAAAATTTTTTTAAGTAAATTAAAAAAATTTTAATTTTCAAAAAATTATTTAAAATAGAAGGAGATAAATTTCAGCCTCTTTTTTTAAAACAACATATAGCCCCATAAGTTTAACATAAAATGAGTTATGTTTTATTAAAATCAATGCTCAACTTTTGATTTTATTCACAATTAAGTGAATCAGTCTTTACTTTGTAAAAACAAATGTTGCCATATGACTTCGCTAGTGTTTCTCTTTGCCGTTTTTTTCTAGCATTTGGACGCTAATGGCAATATCAAAACCATATATACTTGCGTAAAAAAATAAAAATGTGTTTAATTCTTAAAAAAAATTAATTTTCCAACCCTGAAGCATTATCTCGTATTAAGTTCTTAGTTAATCTCAAGCAATGTGCAGTTACTGTAATGAATTATTAACATGAATAAATTTTATTTTATTATTATAATTGTTGTTTTGTTGCTGTTGTTGTTATTGTTGCATAAATTTATTTATTGTATTTATTAAAATGTTTTTTATTTCTACTCAAGTTAAAATAAAAATAAAAGGTAATTTTCCATTTACTTTTAGAAAATGTAAAAAAGCTTTTTCAAGCCAGCAAAGATCAATTGGGCTTAAATTCTATTAATGGCATTAAAGCATTGGCAATGCTATTTATTTTGGCTGGTCATATAATATCGTTCATTTACAGTAGTCCACTCTATAATGTGGCATTTATAGACGAGGTATGTAATTAACTACATGTATATATATATGTGTGTGTATGTATTAATAAAACTAATAAATAATCAATTTCAGTTAGTTAAATCGTTAGTTGACACTTGAATTTCCATTTAGAATAACAAACTAAACTGGTTTTATTCATTCATTTAATTGTTTATTTTTTATTATTTAATAAACAAAAAAGAAAATTACGCAAATGCCTGCCTGCAGTGACAGCTATTTGGCTGTTCATTTAACTGTTTGTTTTTGCTTTTGTTTTTATTTTTATTTCTGGTTTTGTTGCTTTTAAAAAATTTTATTTTACATTTTTTTTGTTTGTTTTATTTTTCAGAATATAAAATCACCTGTATTTGGTTTCCTAAGCAATTCTTTGCTTTTTGTTGATGTCTTTCTCTTGCTAAGTGGTTTCTTGTTTTGTCGCATTCTACTCATTGAACTGGAACGCCGTAAAGGGAAATTAAATATTTTGATTTTGTATGTTGGCCGTTACATACGTTTGACACCCGCTTATTTGGCCATAATTGGTTTTTATATGACTTGGCTGCCCAGCATTGGCAGTGGTCCCTTATGGCATAAGCGCATTGAAAGAGAACAAGAACGTTGCCAGCACTCCTGGTGGTCTAATATTTTGTATATTAATAATTATATTAATTCAGATAAATTAGTAAGTTGACAGATGCAAGTTAAGATTTAAGCCACAGCAACTGAAAACTGGGGCTCATAATTTAGCATTAAATATCAATCGAAATTCCCATTTAGACAGATATCGAGAGTCTTCTCAAATATTTTAAAGCACTGATTTTAAGCCGTTTTTTTTTTTTTTTTTTTTTTTTTTAAATTAATTAATTAATTTTCGAAATACAACGTATAACTTCTCCTAAATAAAGGAGGTGGTAGCGCCACATAGTATATGAAAATTATTGAAAATTCGAAACTCTGCCTTAAAATTTCCTTTAAGTCGTACCTACATAATTTTTAAATCTGCTTAGTAGTTTCACAGATATCGTAGTAGTTGTGAAAGAAAAAAACGTTTTTTATAAAAAATTAAAAAATTTTTTTAGTTTTCAAAAAATTATTTAAAATAGAAGGAGACAAAAGTTTTTTTGTTTTTTCATAGCCACATTTAGCTTCATAAGTCTGAAACAAAATAAGCTTTATTTTAATTAAATCAATGCACAACTTTTGGTTTTATTCATAATTAAGTAAATCTATTACTTAGTGAACGGCACATATGCTGCCATATGTAATCGCTCGTGTTTCTTGCACGTGTTTTCTGGCAGCTGTAATAATTTAGTAGGCGTTTGGCAATTTCTTCATAATAAAGACCAGCAATTTTAGCTGTTTAATTTTTGATTTTATAGGAGAGAGAGGAAAGAGGAATGGAAAGGATTACAAACTTGCTCGTACTTGGCTATTCTCTTTTGTACTCTCTTCGTATCTTTTATAAAGATGTAAAAAAAAAGAAGACAGAGAATTGAGAAAGGATTGCCCAACTAAACTTGCTGTGTGTGGTCGTGGTCAAAGTAGTGTATCACTTAATTGCATATAAAATCAAAAGTTGTAACTCGTTCGGGATAGATAAAATATGGCTCGTTTTCTGTGAAACTTACAAGGCTTTGGGCCATAATCATAGTCACACTAAAGTCGGTATCTTTTTAACAACGACTTTAAATTAATAAAATACTTTTTTTGTGACTATGATTATGGCCCTTTATGTTTAATTGAAAATAATTGAAAATTTTTATTTTTTTTTATAATTTTTTGAAGCTTAAAAATTTTTAAATTTAAAAAAAAATCGTTCCTTTCCTTTGCAAATTCGGCAATAAGTTTGAAGCTAGTTAGCCAACTTAAAAATGATGTGGGTAAGATTTAAAAGAAATTTTATGAAAGAATTTCGAATTTTCTTTATAAGCACATATAATAATTTGGTTTCAAGTTATGCTCACATATGTCAAATCACCTGCCGAATTTAGCAAATTAAAAAAAAAAAAAAAACAAAGTGCAGATTTGAAATTAAGACTCCAAAGCTCTGTGGAAACAATTTTCAGTTGCTGTGGTTTAAAATCGTGTAGCTTTGTGTTATTATTAAGTCGCCTTTATTTTTATTTAGCTGAAAGTGGTATAAGTCCACTTAAAAAAATAATGAATTAGCGGCAATTTTAGCAAGATAAGGACACCATCTAACTAGAATTACCGCTGACTAATTTTTTAAAAAAAGTGGACTTGTACCACTTTTAAATATAACAGCTAATTTATGAAACACTATTTTATAGCTATTCAGATAGCTTTTCTAAGGCATCTTTATTTAAGTTATGAGCAGCCTGGCTCTCAAAATTGAACGTTATCGTGTGTAAAAAAAGTGCTGTGAAAGTCCTTCTTTTTAAAAAAGGAGTCTACATCTTAATTAAATTTTTTTTAAAAGTGGCTTTATACCACTTTTAAAAATAACAGCTCAAATATCTATTGATAGAGTAGTTTTTGATTTGGGGTGTTTAAACTGTTAGCGACTGACAACATTCGATACACGAATTAAACGAAGGGTGTCTATTTGAATAGCAATAAAATAGTATTTCGTTTTTTATTAACAATCATGATTTTTTATTTCACTCATTTTCTTATCTGTGTTGCAGTGCATGTTTCAATCATGGTATCTTGCGGTGGACTCCCAGTTATTCTTTATATCTGCATTTATTATTTATTTATTAAATAAATCTCGCAAATATGGTGTAAATTTGTTGGTGATTTTACTTTTAATAACATCGTTTATACCATTCCTAATTACCTATTTAAGAAATTTGGATCCAACGTTAATGGTCTATCCCAGGTAAATTGTTAACACAAATAACTTTTAAATAATTCCCAAAAATCAACTAAAAATTATTTAAATTTTTTTTTTAGTGAAATGGAAGATTTAGCCAATAATTTTTACTATAGCACCACATACATTAAGACCCACATGAGAGCCTCTTCTTATGTTGTGGGCTTGTTAACAGGTTATTTAGTTCATTACATGCAAACAAAAGGGTAATTATCTGCAAACAAAATAAAAACAAAATCAATTAATTAAAATTCAAATTTGCAGCACAAAATTACCCAAATGGCTGGTAAATTTGTTGTGGTTATTCTCAGTTTTAGTTGGTGTTGCCTCAATGTTCAGTATTGCCCGTTTTTATTTGGCCCCTTATAGTTATTTGGAAAGTGTTATGTATGCTGGATTTCATAAACTTGGCTGGAATATATCAATTGCTTGGCTAGTGCTCGCGGTGACGACTGGTCATGCTCCCATATTGCAAAAGTTTTTAAGTAATCGCGCATTTGCCCCCATATCCAGATTAACATATTGTGCCTACCTCTCCAATGGTATAGTTGAATTGTATTATTCGTCCAGTGTTAAAGTTCCCAGTTTTATGGGTTACTTACATGTGGTAAGTGTAAGGAAAAGACTTACAAACATATAAAAAAAAATATATTTTAATTAAGCAATTGCTGGTATTTTATTTAAAATTTTAACTGTATCAATTAAATATTTAATCAGTATAAGAAAAGCTAAAATAACTAATCATATTGATTAAACATTTCATAAAAAAATTAATTAAATCATTAAAAAATTTAATCAATTGGGCAAAAACAATTTAATTAATTAATTTTAATTGATCAACATGACAAAATATTTTAACTAATTTTAATTTTTTTTTACCAGATGAAAATAATCGAAAAATGTAATTAATGCAATTATAAATTTAATTAATTCAAGCAATTTTTAAATTAACTAATTTAAATTTTTTATAAACGAATTAAAAATTAACATGTAGATTAAATATTTAATTAATTAAAATTTTTAATTATTTAACTTTAATCTTTTAAAAAAAAATATTAATTAATTAAAATGAAATTAATTTAATAAAAAATTTTTTTAGTATTTGAAACATTTAATTAACTCAATTAAAAATTTAAGCAGCATGAAGATAATTTTAAAATTAATCTTAATTTTTTTGATTTTAGGTCCTTTTATATATTTTAATTATTATTAAAATAATTTTCCTTGCGTCGAAATATTGGAATTTAATTTAAATATAATTAAAATATATAAAAAGTCTTAAAAGCTTAAAAAATATTTATTTATTTATTTTCAGATTGAAAAAAAGGTCAAATAATCAAGATGTAGATTAAATATTTAATTAATTCAATCAGAAATTTAATCATTTTTTAAATTAATTCAATTAATTAAGAAAATTAGGAAATTTTAATTTAATTAAATATTTAATCAAAATGAAATTTAATATTAATTATTTTTATTTTCGTTTACACTTAATTAATTTAATTAAAAAAATTTTTAACATTAATTTTAATGAAATAAAAATTTGATGATTGTAATAATTTTTTTTGTAATCAATTTAATTAATTAAATTTAATATTTTTATCGCATTAAAGAGTTAGTCATTAATAATATTTATTAAATATTTTATTAATATGATTAAAAATTTAATCAATATGTCGAAATTCTATTTAATTTTTATTAATAATTAATAATTTAAATTATTACTAGCTAATAATTATTTAATTATTAATTAATTAAAATTAATTAATAATTGATTAGAATTAATTAAAAGCTAACTAAAAGTTAATAAATAATTAATTAAATTTAATTAATAATTAATTTAAATTGATTAATAATTAATTAGAATTAATTAATAATTTTTAATTAATCACTAATATTTATTATTAATAATTATCAATAATTAATAATTGATTATTTTTAAGTAAAGAAATTTTAATTAATTAAATAAATTATCAATATGAAAAAACTTTTTTAACTATTTAAAATTTTTTTAATGTTCAAAATATAACAATTTGCTTAAAATAATTAATTAATAAAATTAAAAAAAAAATTATTTTAATTAAAATTAATTAATTTTAATTAATTTTAACATTTAATCAATATGAGAAAGTTTTTCTAATATATTCATTTAATTAATTTTAATTTTTGAAGGCATTAAAGAAGTAATTAAATTTATTTATAAATATTAAAAAATTCAATTAAAATTTTCATTAATGTGAAATTTTCTTTTAATGAAAATGTTTAATTGAAGTATAGTTTTTATGGAGTTAATGTTCTATATTCCAAATTTATTTAGAAATGAAATTTTCAAAACCTGATATTCTGTGCTCCATTTTGCGGTTTTTTAAAATAATTTTTGGAAAGTGAAAAATTAACTAAAATTAAAAAAAAAGTTTATTTGATAAGAAGTAAGAAATTTAACTCCATGAGGAATAGAGAGCAGCACAGAATATGTATGAATTAAAATTTTTTTGGTTTTTCTTAATAATTTTTTCTTTTTGCAGACCAATGACGTTTTCGGCCATATCTTGGATACATTTTTATTTGCTTTAATTTTATGTTTATTGTTCGAGTCGCCTATACACGCTTTGGAACGTATACTGATGAGAAGTTTCCGTAATACAACACAAAAATCAATAAAAAATAATACAAATATTGATAATCAAACACCGAGCACTTCGGAAGAACAAGTGGCGTAAATAGTATTTAAATGTTTTACTGTCAAATTCATAAAATTTAATTTTATAAAAAATATTTTGGCTTAAAACAAAAAAAAAAGCATTTTCAGGGCAAATTTTTAAAAAAATTTTTTTAATGAAGACTTTAAAGTTAACTTTATCGAAATTTTTCATAAATTTTCCTTTTTTTTGGTTAAGAGGGTTAATTTTTATGTTTTATGAATTTGATATTTAGCATAAGCGATTTGTTTTTTGTTTTTTTTTTTTTTTTAATTAAAAAGAAAATTTATTAATGTGATGTTGTTATACAAATTGTACAGTTAATCTTTATAAGCTTTTTCTAATTTTCTTTATATTTACTTGCCTTTCATGTTACACATTTCATTCGATAATCCCTATTTTAAAATATCATTAACCTCCTTATCCTTTTTAATCATAAATTGTGTGTTTTTTTTTTTAATATTATAAACTTTTCTACAATACAAAAGCTCTCCCCTTTGAGTACAAGTGCTTTAGTATCATCATAAAAATTCAATATTTAGTTGTAAGTTAGTTTTATAAGTAGAAAACAAGTTTATTTGAATGTTGCGAGTATGTGTGTTACATTAGACAAGGCTTTAACTCCTGGAAGTTGTTAAAAAATAAAATAAAGAAAATTGTGGGCACTGATTTCTGCATTTTGTTTTTACAAAATGGTGTTGGTTGTGCAGTCTTTTAATACATACACATGTACTACAAATGTCTGTGAGATTAAAAAAAAAATGTACTTAAGTAAATTGAAATCATGTTTATTATCATCTCTCTCTCTCTTTTTCTCTCCTATTTGTAGCATTTGTTTTATTATAAATGGTTTTGGCACAAAACTTCAAAATTTATAATTAATAAGTAATTTTTAAGCTTTATTATTGTAAATATAAATAAAATTTTATATAAAAAAAAAATCTATTAAAAGTACGTTAACACTACACCACAAATGTTTGATGAAATAAAAATAAAATTAGTCACTTGTAGCTTAAAAACAGCTGGAGTTGTTTGTCTATGATAAAAGTACCTGCTACATTTGTTTCCTCAAAATGTTTGTGTAGTGTGAATGTAGCGTTACTCTTTTTTTATTTTTAAAAAAGTTCTCAGTTTTTAAATAATATAACTATTTTCAATTATAAATATATCCTAAAGAAGCTACACAAATTGGAGCGAAATATCGATATAAAAATAAATTTTTGAAAAATAAGACCTCAAGCTTAATAAAATAGTCAAATAAAACTAACTAATAAGTTTTCAGTTTTTTTGAATACAATTTTTCTGCTTTCGGCAACCTAACCTAAGGCTTCACAAGACCCAAGATTGTCTGAAAAAGAAATTTCTTTAAAAAGGAAAAATTTTGCAAAATAAAATTAATTTTCATTTGGCTTAACGCAAAAGAGTTCACTGTAAATAATTTGGAATTAAAGGATGTCTTTTATTTTTTTTTTAAGGGAAATGGGATACCAAAACTGAATAAATAAATAAATAAATTAAAATTTGAATTCTCTTTTTAATGATAGAAAAAAAAAAAAGAAAAGAAATTTAATCGTCTGACAATTGCCTTCGGCGACGCCTGTACGTTGAGGAATCCTCCACTGAAGGTTTTTTCTCTACAGGTGGTGGTGAGGGCGGTGGAGGAGTTTCAGGTTTTTTCTTTACCTCCTCAGCTTCACTTATTTCTTCTTCTTCCTCATCTTCCTCCACCTCTACTTCCTCCTCTGTTTCTTCTTTAATGGTTATCTGTTCTGCTTTTAACGGCACTTCTAAAGAACTACTCTCCTCCTCATGATCAGAACCCCAAATAGTATCGGGTGGCTCGGGACTATCACTTGTCACATGCTCACTCAGCTCTTCAGATGCTTCTGAAGGATCAGCTCCTGAAATGGGATCTTGGTCTTCGCTCTCATGATAAGTGCGTTCAATAAAAATACGATTAACCAATAAGCGGCGTATATTTTGTGAAGGAATATCAATGAGAAATGAAACAATTAGGGTGCCCACAAGAATTTGAAAAATTTCCTTGACATTAATCTGCAGAAAGGAAAAATAAAAAAAAATAATTATTTGGCTTAACACATTTTTAATAATTTTTTTATTCCTTACTAAATCGCTTAAATGAAATTTATCCAACTCCTTAATCTCAGCGGTATTATACAAGACCACTACATACATAACCAGCTGTAGGGGAAATATTAAACGGGATATCACCAATATGGGTCTTGATGACAATAAAAATCTAATAACCGAGTTCTCGCTTTTGGGAAACATGAATATGAACCAACATAAACTCAAACCAAATACCAAAGGACACCAAGAGGCATATGAGGCGGCATCTGAGGAGATGTAAATAAAATCGGTGCGCATACCAAACGAAGGAGACCATAAACACCAAAATATACCCAGACAAGCTAAAATCCAACCAAATGGTATCATTTCTGGGGTCAAATCAATAACCCCTTGATTGGTTCTTTGAAAAATACCAGCTCCTATGCCCAACAGATACGTGGTGGCCCTACTAATGGGTGATGAATACAATATGTTGGCAGTGCGATAAAATTTGCTGACACTAAAGTGGAGTTTTCTTTAAGAAAATAAAAATTTCTTTTTAAAGCGTTTAAAGCACATACTTGATGCCATGAAATAGAGTCATGGACAAATGTTCCTTATTGGTGCGTGAAAATCTAGCAGCCACCGACATGGCATGCAGTGCTCCGTATACAAAAAATCCCGCATCTGAGTCTGTATAAAATAGCCACACTATAAGGGGTCCCAATATATAAAGTTGCACCTCCAGGGCAAGTTGTATGGTGGAGGGTGAACACTAGAATTATGAAATTTTATTAAAATTTTTCATTCATTTTTATACTCTTCACTGTAAGTAAGAAGGGTCTACATGACTTTGTGAGTCCGTTTGTAATTTCTATAAAGTATGTATACTCGTATTCTGGATCCTTATGAATAGCGAAGTCGTTCCGTCAGACCGTCAAATCGTTGAAATCAACTTTCTGAGGTCCCTAGGCAACATACAGAACAGTATAGCACACCAATCTGTCAGTTACTTCTGTTAGATTCTTGCTATTGAAATTCAGCCGAAACGGTTCATAAATGCCATAGCTATGAGTCGAAAGCCGCGACTATCTTAATTTTTTATAATGTTCAGAGTGAGTTTTTTTTGCTCATTTTGGCTAAACTACGAATCAAACCTAAAACGTAGTAAGCAGTTTTATCAGAAATAACAGTCATAATATCTGTGCAAAACATGAGAGCAATCGGCCCACAAATGGCCAAGGAATATCAAAAATATTACCAAAATTTTAGTTTTCTATTAATTTCTGCTTTGTTTTTTTGCGTATTTCATCCCGTAGTGCGGAAAGTGAAAAAATATGAATATTTCGCTAACATAGCAAAGACTTGACACAGTCGAATTTAACTTGCTTTTTTAATTTAATAATTTTTACACCACAAGATAAGCCCGTAACAAAAGAGATAATTTTGTTTTGAAAACTTTGAATATTTCATTCACATCAAGTCCTAGTTCAATAGTAGTGATACTATAGCAGATATCTATCCATGGCAAATTACTCAACAATATTTCAGTGAAAAGCTTAAAACCATCTTCATTTATTTCCAGCAATGCTTGAAGAGTAAGACAAAATGTAAAATCAGGTACTTAAAGTCCGGCAGTCAGTTTGCTCTGCTTATCTTTATTAACTCCTAATGGGGTGGTTTACCGGGCCAGCCAATTCTGTGTCTCACACCACAAGCTATAGGTTCTTATAGGGTTACATTCTTGTTTACTCCCAGAGGCCAAACTACGAAATTTCCATTTAAATTTGTATTGACATTTTAAAAGCTATTGATTGCCATAATTTGGCCCCAGACATTGTGACTGTCTACAGGGTTGCTTTTCTACTAAAATAATTCTTGTTTACTGTCAGATATATAAGAAAGCTCTCAGTGAATAAGAAGGTTGGTTTCTTAGCAGGCAAAATTCTATTTTTTTTTTTTTTTTTTTTAATGAAATAATTTGAAAATTTCGATGAATAATGAGATTTAATTTTTTGGCATACTAAACTAGTAGCCTATATAAAAAGCCACGCCCATCCCTCCTCCCTCCCTCTTCAAAACTAGTTTCATTTTACCGTTTCTTCAAAATCGATGGCATTTTGTAAACTTAATAAATTGCGCCACCATTGCTCATCGCATAAGCGAGTATTTTGTCCAATAATGTTCGTCCACAAGGGGCCACTACTTAAATATGGCAAAATCCAAGTTTGAAAGCATATCACCAGGTACACGGTAGGCAAATATCTAAAAGTTAAAAAAAAACAATTTTTTTTTAATTATTTCCCCGAAAATAGTAAGAAAAACAAATCACTTGCTCTTGCCTACTAAATTTTGAACCTAAACGCTTTAGCAAGTGTATGTAGGTCTTTTGTTCCATCTCCTCAGACAGCTGATAGGCGGTTAAGAAACCGCTTATTAATAGCAAAATGTCAGCATAAATCATGGGTGAACGAATCAAAACACTTAATGGATGGTCTAGTGTGCGAACCAGTTGATCACGATTTATAATTGGCAGGTGTCCAATCATTAGAAATTTCAAACACAAATACAGCATAAAAGTGGCGGCAATTTTCAACACGTGAAATACCGGAAATTGTACGTCATATGCATCTGCGGCAAGTAAAACAGTAAAAGTGCGTTGAGGGGAAAATGATTTAAAAATTTCTAAAGCCAAATGATACAGCGAGAGATTTTCAGCTAAAAGAAAATTAATAAAAAAGAAATTAAAATTATTTTTTTCTATTCATTAATTAAAAAAGAAAAAAAAAAAAAAGAAACCTGTTGCATCTTCATTAGTTTCTGCCAATTCATTTTCTGTGGCGGCTTCTTCATTAGCTTCAGCTGCAATGGCATCCTCCGTTTCTACTTTTGTTACTCCTTCTTCTTCTTCTCCTTCTTCTTTGTCTTTTTCTTCATTTTCTGTTTTCTCATCTCCATTCTGCTCTCCCGTTGGCTTTTCTAATTTTTTTTTAATTTTTTCCATCAAATTTTTCAAAATCTCTGCCATTTTTTCCAACAACGGCTGGATTTGCATCCAATGCTCCCAGCTAAAGCTGGCCAAGGCCATTAAAATTAAACCCAAAATGTATAAGCTTTAAAAAAACCAATACAAATTAGCTTATTTAAAATACAAAGTTTGCAAAACTTATTTCAGGACGACTTACAGTGTGGCACAAAACTTTTTATCTTTTTTCATTAGTTTCATGAACTTTTTGCTTTGGCTTACATAACAATCATTGTCATCAACTTCCACATGAAACTCTATGCCCGTCGAATTGTAAGCCTGCAGACTGGACTGTAACATTGATTGTACTGCTGCGCCGGAACAACCGCTGGGCACACAAACACCCCAATTAGCCACCCCATAACGTGGTATAAAATGACTGGGCTGCAATTTAAATTCAAAAAATATTTCTTTAATTTAATTTTGCTTTATTGCTTAGAAAAACAAAAGTTTTCCTTACATTTCCTAAATGACTATTAAATAGACCACGTCCATGTAACATGTGTACTGGCACTTTGAGCTCTGCTATGCCCGCTTGTGTTTCAATATGGGCCAGACAATATTTGCCACGTATACGCACATGTTCACTTGAGCTCACTTTTACAATAGTTTTTATTCCAGTGCATACCCCAAAATCCCCAAATTGGTTAATATTGCCTCGTAATAAGCCATTGCCAACTTTGCCAGTGGAGTCCAACACTATAAAAGGTATTAAGGAAAGCAAGAACTTTAAAACAATAATCTGTTTTTATTGTCTCTCTCTCTCTCTCTCTTTCTCTCTCTCTCTCTCTTTCTCTCTCTCTCTCTCCACTTCTCTCATTACACTAAAAGAAATGAAACGGTTTCATTAAATTTTTTTTACTGATTTAATGAAATATTTCACAGATTTTGTGAATTAATTTAATATTTTATTAAGTAAACGAGTATTTTATAGAAATAAGGAAATATTCCATTGAACTAGTGAAGTATTTCATTAACATAGAGAAATATTTGATTGAACTAGTGAAATTTTATAGAACTAGTGATATATTTCATTAAACTACAGAAATATTTCATTAAACTACAGAAATATTTCTTTGAACTGGTGAAATATTTGATTGAAGTAGTGAAATATTTCATTGAACTAGTAAAATATTTCATTAAACTAAAGAAATATTTCATTGAACTAACGAAATATTTCATTGAACTAGTGAAGTATTTCATTAACATAGAGAAATATTTGATTGAACTAGTGAAATTTTATTAAACTAGTGATATATTTCATTGAGCTATGGAAATATTTCATAAAATTAATAAATATTTCATTGAATTAATGAAATGTTTCATTGAAATAATATTAGAATTATATCATTAAATTAATGAACTATTTCATTTCATTGAAAAATAATAAATTTTTCATTGGACTGTGCAAAAATTCAGTGTTTCTATAAAAAAAAATTCTATCAGTGTATAAAAATTTAAATAGAAAACCTGAAATCAAATTGCTTTATGCGGTAGCTTCTATCGAAATAAAATTTTTTTTAAAGCCTGAAATTTCTTACATATAAAAATTTCTTTTGTCACTTATATGGTTTTTGCTCTGGAGGCATATTACGATATGCGATTTTGAGCAAAATTTGAAAGCAATTTAAATGGAAATTTCATTCTCTATCGAATGCATCAATTTGGGCTTCAAATTTAAAATTTTATTTTGTCACTTACATGGTTTGGCCGGGAGGCTTATAACGGCATTATATTTTGCTAAAAATTTAAAGATATTTTAATGGAAATTTTATTCGCCATCAATATAGGCCTCAGATTTTGCACATCTTTTGTCACTTATATGGTTTTGCCTTGGAGCCAAATTACGATTTTGAACAAAATTTCATTGTAATTTGAACGGAAATTTTAATCGCTATTGCATGCAACGATTTGGGCTTCAAATTTAAAATTTTATTTTGTCACTTGTATGGTTTTTGCCGGAAAGCATACAATGTCATTCTATTTTAAACGAAATTTCATTTCAATTTAATCGAAGGCAATTTTTTTTGGTTTCAGATTTTAAATTTCTTTTGTCACTTATACGGTTTTTTCATTTAAGCCATTTAAAATAATTAAGCTAATCACTTCACGCCTTTTTTTTTATAAAAAATTTTTTATTTCTACAATAATAAACTCATTACCATACTTATTTCACTGGCGCTTACTAGTGGTCTTCAGCAAATTTGTTTTTTTTTTTATTTTAATTTTGTTTTATTTAAAAAAAAAAACTTACTTTGCAAAGTCCACACCTTATGGCCTCTTAACTGACGTTCAAAGATTTCTAAATGTTGACGACATTCGGGTTCAGACACTTCACTAGGATTCAAAACGAAATTTGGCAGTCTGCGTATTAATGAATCAAAATTTTCTTGACTCATGGCCTCCTCATAGCTGGCATTGTCACCACCACCACCATCATCATCATTATCTTCATCAGCAGCACTTGTTTTAGAGCGTTTTTTGCCAGACGATGATTTTCTTGTAGCTGATTTTGGCATGCTGATTGGTTTTGGCGGTTTTCCTATAGGGAAAAGGCTGTTAAAAGGCCAGCGATTGAAATAGTAAAGCCAATTTTCACCACTACTGCCACCACCAGCCGCTGAATTATTTTCTTCTTCAGATTCTGTGGGTTCTCTTAAGCGTCCTGTTTTCTCCCCCAACCACATTAACCAATCAATAATGCCGTTTGATTTGGCGGTATCTTCTTTTGATTCAAATTCTCTGCTTTCTTTGGAATTCTTTTTACTTTTAGTTTTAGTTTCCCCTGAACTATCACCGCCAAAGAAACCAAAAATGTTGGGAAAAAATGAATTTGATTTTTCTTGGCTGTTTGGCATTTCAGCAGAAACTTTGGAAGATAATTTTTTTTCAGCTTTGCGAGCCTTTTTAAATTGAAATTCGGCTTCTTCATCGTCATTGTTTTCACTATTTACAGAAGCAGCACGATCACCCTGCGAATCATTTTCTTCCTCATCCTCCTCCTCATCAGCATTATCATCCATTTCTTCTTCACCCGTTACATTTTCATTGGTATCCTCGACTGCTCCATCATTATCAGCATCAGCATCATCATCATCATCACCATCATCTTCATTCTCATTCTCTTCATCATCCAACACTTCTAAGCGTTCAATTTTATGAAATTTGAATTTCTTTTGCAGCGTATGCTTTTTGTTAGCTTTCCTTAAATTGGCCGAGGCATCTCCAGAGACATCCTTTGCTTTGCTCTCATCTCCACCGCCACCCCAACCAAACGACAGTGCTTGGGAAGCAGGCAAAAATGTTAGAAAAATCAACAGCAATACGAATATTAAACTTTTGCTATATTTCTGTGATCCCCTGGGCATTTTTTCTTCTGCTCTCTTTTCACTAAACTAAAATCACTTTCATTTGGCATTCGTTTTAACGTTAATTAGCTGCTGCTCTTTTTGTTTAATTTTCACTTTATTTTTATTTTAATTTAAGAAGTAAATTTTTCTCGTGTACAACTTTAAAAATAAATTTTATTAGAAAATAATTAAGAAAAAATTCTTGAAGGCAGAAAGAAAAAAAATTCTAAAAATATGATTTTTCTTCGCGTATACAAAAAGAGTGTGTGTTTGTGTGCATGTGTGTGTGTGCGAATGTGTGTGTTGTGCTTTGTCTCGTGCACTTGATTTTCTTTCCTAAGAAACGTTCGGTTCGAAATTATCGCTGTAACTAAAACTTGCAGCGTCTAATTTTCGCACAAGATGTGGCAAAACACAAAACAAAATGTTGATGTCAAAATGTTTTCAAATTTGAAATGCAAAATTTGAATTTTCGAATGTAAAAATATTGTTGCCACTTGGCAATTTAAAAAAATATGTTTGCTTATAAACGATTTGAGCTATTAGTTTTGAAAGTGGTATAAGTCCACTTAAAAAAATAAATTAGTTAAGGGTAATTTTAGTAAGAAATAGCCGCCGCCATCTCACTAAAGTTACCGCTAAATAATTTTTTTTTTTAAAGTGGACTTATACCACTTTCAAGAATAACACCTCATTTATTACACAAATTCATACTGGAAATGAATTGCCACAAATTTAACTTCTTTTTTTTTTTTTTTTTTGTATAAAATAATTTTAAAATTTCGATGAGAGTTAGAGTCCTCTAATTGTTAATAAAAACAAAATTATTTCTTTGATTTTAACAAAAAAGAACTCATTATGCTTGAAAATCATGAAGCCTTATGCTTGTAGGAAAAAATTATGAATTTTGTTTTTTTTTTCTATTTTTAATAATTTTTTTAAAATTAAAAAAATTTTAATTTTGCCTAAAAACGTTTTTTCCTTCTCGTAACTACTACGTTGTCTTGGAAACTACTAAGCAGATTTACCTAAAAATATTGTGGGTAACACTTAAAGAAAATTTTTATACAAAATTTCGAATTTTAATTTTTTTAAATTGTTGTTTTTCTTTTATTTTTAATATTTTTTTTTTAATTCTAAAGTTTTCAAATTTTGCCTAAACACGTTTTTTCTTTCTCGCAACTGTTTTGTTATCTTGGAAACTACTTGTGGGTACTACTTAAAGAAAATTTTGATTCAAAATTTCGAATTCTGATTTTATTCAGATTTTTGTTTTTTTTTTATTTTTAATAATTTTTTTTAAATTCCAAAATTTGTAAATTTTTTCTAAAAATGGTTTTTTTTTCTCATAACTGCCACTATATATCCTGGAAATATTGTTAGTTATTTTTACATATAAATGTAAAATGTGGAATGGTAACCAAAATGAAACACGTCCGAGTGATGATACAGAAAAAATTTATAATCTATTTTTATTGACAGAAATAAACGTCTATACAATATGAAATTAAATAATCAAGTAGGCATGAAAAAATTGTACACAAGTTTTTTCACTATTATTGTTATACGTATTAATACAAGTATTATAACAGTTATACTTATATATAGGGTTTCAAGTTTTGGCTTGTAAGTTAAATATCCAACAAACTCCACCTCAAGCCAAATACATTTAAACAAAAATTAATAATAATAGAAAATTACTATTTTAATTTTAAAAAATTACAACCAATGGAATGTTTGTTTTTAGTTAAAACTTTGGTTAAAATATCCGCTGCATTTTGTTCTGAAGGAATGTATTCAATGGTAACAGTTTTCCTCTCATACTGATCACGGATGTAATGATATCTAATATCAATATGTTTGCTTCATTTATGTAAAGCAGGATTTTTTACCATAAAATTAGCACTTTGATTGTCACAAAAAATTGTTGTTGGACTTGTCAACAAATCATTCACTTTAAGTTCTTTTAGAAGATTTCTGTGAAAAATTATTTCCTTAGTTCCTTGACATAAAGCAACGTATTCAGCTTCCATTGTACTCAGAGCTACAATTAATTGCTTTCGAGACTCCCAAGCAATTGGACCTCCACTCATAAATACTACATGACCAGAGTAAGATTTTCTATCTGTTGAATCACATCCCCAGTCAGCATCTGTGAAACATTCAAATTCATTATAATTGGAAGAATAAGTTATTTTTAAACCCGGATTATTTTTAAGGTATCTTAAAACGTGTTTTGCTGCTTGAAAATGTTCTTGATGTGGATGACAGTTAAATTGAGATAATTTTGAAACGACATGAATTAAATCCGGTCTTGTTATTACGGCAAGATACATTAAAGAACCAATTAAACTTTGATACTTTTTATCATTCAAGTCTGTACAGCTTTTCTTACACTTCTCCAGCACTAGTCCACTTGGCCATGGTGTAAGCGCAAATTTACAATTTGACATATTCCACTGTTCTAAAATTTCCTGAGCATATTTGTTTTGATGTATTGTTATATCTCCTCTTAAATTTTCTCGTTCTATTTCCATTCCCAAATAAAATGATATTGGTCCGCGATCTACAGCCTCTACATGCTTGTTCAAATCAATAATTATGTTCTTCATATCCATCTCATTTGAACATGCTAGCAACATGTCATCTACATAAATTGCTATAATTATTAAACTTGATTTATTTTTCAGAATATAAACACAAGTATCTGATTTACATCTAGTAAAACCCAATTTCAACAAAATATCATTAACTTTCTTGTTCCACTCACGTCCAGCTTGTTTTAAACCGTATAAAGATTTATTTAATTTGCAAACTTTGTTAGGATTATTGTATTCTTCAAACATTGGCGGTTGTAACATATAAACATCTTCTTCAATATTTCCATTTAAATATGCTGCAACAATATCTACATGGTTTACTAATAATTTAAGTTTAGCTGCTAAGGCCAATAATAACCTTATTGTTGAATGTCGGACAACGGGTGCAAATGTTTCTTTATAGTCAATGTTTTGTTTTTGGGAACAACCTTGAGCAACAAGTCTTGCCTTGTATTTTTCTACTGAACCATCTGATTTACGCTTTAAAGCAAATACCCACTTGCAACCAATAATATTTTTCCCTTTTGGTTTTTCCACAAGATTCCATGTTCTATTTTTTATTAATGAGTCAAATTCTAACTTCATAGCTTCTTTCCATCTTAAAGAATCTTTAGAATTTAAAGCTTCAGCTACATTTTTAGGGTCTTCAATAATTGAGTTCAACATCTCAATACCATTTTCAGTACAGTATACTTTTCTTGGTCTACCTTTTCCACCACTTTTTACCAATTTTGGCCTGCCACGTTTTCTCTTATTTTCGACAATTATTGATTCATCTCTATCAGTTTCCTCACTACTAATATGATTTTCTTCATCTTCAACTAATTCTATGTTCTCATTATGTATTTCTGCGGGAACATTTACTTGTTCATTTGTTTTTAAAATATCAAAAAAATATTTATTTTCTTCTTCTGTTTCCTTAACAATATTTTTCTCAAATGATTGTTCAAAGAAAATAACATCTCTAGAAATAATTATTTGTCTAGAAATAGGATTATATAACCGATATCCCTTGGTTGTTAACTCGTAACCGACAAATTTTACTTTATTTCCTTTAGGCAAAAATTTACTTCCTTTTGGCTTTGGTCCTTTGTTTAATACCACTGCATCACATCCGAAAGTTTTTAAATGAAAAACTGATGGTTTTCTACCTATCCAACGCTCATATGGTGTCACATTATTCAAAACTTTTGTAGCAATACGATTTTTTAAATATGTTGCCGTATTAATAGCTTCTCCCCATAACATTTGTGGCAATCCTGATGATGATATTAAGCATCTTGCCATTTCAACTAACGTCCTATTTGCTCTCTCTGACACTCCGTTCTGTTGAGGTGAATAACTGACTGTTGTTTGATGTATAATACCTTTCTTTTTAAATAATTCTTTAAATTTAGAATTTACAAATTCCCTCCCATTATCACTTCTAACGACTTTAATTTGGCGGCCTGTCTGCTTCTCCGCAATCCCAGCAAAAGAACAAAATGCTTCAAAAGCATCTGATTTATTTTTTAAAAAATATGTTGTTGTATACCGTGAGTAATCGTCAATAAATGTGATAAAATAGGATGCACCACCCAAGGTTTTTGTACCAATTGGTCCACATAAATCTGTATGCACCAATTCTAATAAATCATTTGTTTGTATACTGGCATAGCTTTTGTATGGTTTGGCAGAAATTTTACAAATCGCACAAGTAACACATTCAATGAATTTCGGCATTTTTATATCAAAACCTTTAAGAATATTGTTCTGACTCATCTTATTTAAATCATGCATATTTAAATGACCAAATCGTTGATGCCATTTAATGCCAGCATTTTCATCTATTACTCCAAAAACACTTTCATTGTTTTCACCCTTTTTTATAGATTTTATATTTACTACAAAAATATCTGATTTCAAGTCAGCTGTCAAAATTAGTCTATTATTTTTACTTCTCATTTCTGCTTTGTTTTTTATAAATTTTACAAAATGTTCGGCTTTAACTATTTTGTTAATTGACAAAAAATTTGAATGCAATTTTGGTACAAATAATACATTCTTCAGAGTAAGGTTGCAAAATTGTGTCTTTAATATAATATCACCTATTCCTTCTGCTGTAATACTCTCACCAGACGCTAACACAACTTTTTTTACAGATTTAGATAATGTTGTAAAATGTTTTTCTGAATTACACATGTGTGATGTTGCCCCGCTGTCTAATATCCATAAATTATCATAACTAAGTTTATTTTCATTTAATATAGAGCAAGCAAGATCACTTTCTAGATTTTCTTTACATTGTGAACGTATGTGGCCCTTTTTACCACAACGAAAACATTTAATATTATTGAAATTGTTAACATACCCATCATTCTTACTGTTGTTGTTGCTCTTTGACAAAATATTTCTGGTTCTGTTTTTGTTACTGCTATTGTTGTACTCTTTTTTATTTCCCTTTTCATAATTCTTTGATTTTACTGCAAAAACATTTTCCGTTTGATTATTTAATTTACTTGATTGTCTCATCTCTTCTTCTTTAATTTTAGAAATCAATTCCTCGTACGTTGGTAAATTATCCCGGCTTTCAATTGCTACCACAAAATTCTCCATTTCGTCAGGAAGGCTACACAATAATAAGATTGAAAGTAAATCATTATTCAATGTGATTCCTATTTCCTTTAACTCATCGACAATTGAACAAAATTCATTTATTTGACATGAAATTTTTTCATTACCATAAATTTTAAATTTGACAAGTTTTTTAAACAAATTCACTTTTCTGGAAGCCGTCTTTGATTTATATAAGGAGCTTAATACATACCAAGCATTCTTTGCTGTTGTACAATTCTTTATGTGAATCAACTCACTGGATTTCACACTAAGAGTTATTGTTGCAAGCGCTTTACTATCGCTCTTTTGCCATATACTCTTCTGAGGTTCTGCTGCTGGACAGTCTTCCGTTACTGTATCCCACAAATCCATTGTGATAAGCAGACTTTTGACTTGAATACACCATGCTGTGTAATTTTCTCCATTTAATTTTTCTATATTTGCAATTCCACTCGCCATTTTGTTTTTCTCTCTAAATTCCGGATAAAACAGGAAACCCAAAAAATCAAATTAAATTTGATCCACCGCAAAAATATATTATTTGCAAAAACCCAATTTAAAATCCTTCAGCTTAGTTACCAGGATCCTGGGCCCATAACCTTTGTTAGTTATTTTTACATATAAATGTAAAATGTGGAATGGTAACCAAAATGAAACACGTCCGAGTGATGATACAGAAAAAATTTATAATCTATTTTTATTGACAGAAATAAACGTCTATACAATATGAAATTAAATAATCAAGTAGGCATGAAAAAATTGTACACAAGTTTTTTCACTATTATTGTTATACGTATTAATACAAGTATTATAACAGTTATACATATATATAGGGTTTCAAGTTTTGGCTTGTAAGTTAAATATCCAACAAATATTAAACAGATTGAAAAAAGTTTTAGGTATAAATTGCATTAAATTTTAATAAAAAATTTCGAATTTTAATTTTATTTAGATTTTTTTTTTATATTTTTTCTAAATTTTTTTAATTTTGTCTAGTTTTTTTCTCAGAACATCCACAGAAAAAAATTTAAATTTTTATTTTTCTTCTATTTTTAGTATTATATTTTTTTTTCTAAACAGAAATAAATTAAAAAAAAAATTAAATTTCCAACTTCGATTTTATTAAAATTTTTGTTTTTCTTCTATTTTTAATATTTTTTTAAAAATTCTAAAGTTTTTTAAATTTCGTCTAAAAATTGTTTTTTTTTTCTCATAACTGCCACTGGCAATACTAAGAAGATTAAACACATTTTTGAGGTACAAATTGAATTAAATTTTATTATAATAAAAATTTCGAATTTTAATTTTATTCAGTTTTATTTTTTTTTATTTTTTAATAATTTTTTACAAATTCTAGTTTTTAAATTTATTTTTTTTCTCACAACTTCTACGTGGGCTTGGAAACTTTAATATTTCGACATAAGTTGCTCCATATTGAATGCGGTGATTTGGTCACAGCCTTTTACTAACACAAGCACAGCTTAAATTTCCAATAAAGTGTTAGATCTGTGCTAATAAGGAAAAATCGCTCAAGTCGATGTAAGAAAAAATTTCGCTATTGTCGCAATTAATACAATAACTGTACTGTGATTCAGGGATAGCAGAAGGCTACATTCCACAATTAACGAGATGGTAATGAAATACCGTTTGCTAGAATTGAAATATTCCTATACGAAAAACTTTTAGGACTTTTAAAGTTGTAGTCCTCTGAACTAACTTTATAATAAGACATAAACGGTTCTTCCACAAAAATATTACCAATAATTGTTTCTAACATTCATAATAAAGGGTTGCACAAGCATACTTGAAGAAGTTTTTATTTATTATAAAAAAAATTACACAAGTTTATAGTGATGTCTGGCTTTCAAGTATGCTTATGCAGCCATCCTTTTTCTCAATAAATAAAAAACAAATGTGTTTATATTCAAAATTCTTTAATACATTTATTTCATGCAATTAAAATTAATGTGAAAGGAAAAATAAAAAGATTAAAAACATTATAATTTATACAGATTACAAGTATTACACAAAAGAACAATTATACAGCATAAAACGTACACTTCAAAGTTAGTTTAGATAAAAGCTGTTTAAAATCAATAATTATTAAAAAAAAATACACATTAAAACCAATATGTTCAATATTGTCTTGCAGACTAAAAAAAAAATGCTACATTTACAAATGTAGAAATTAAAACTGTTAAACAGTTTGTTTAATATGTTCAACTAAAAATTATTTTGGGAAACAGGCACAAAGTGAGCTGGAGATATTGTAAAATTAGTGGGCACAGCTGCTGTAATATTTGGATAATATGCAGAGGGCTGCGTTTGTACTTGCTGTTGTGGCTGACTCTGGAACTGAGTTTGCGATGGAATTGTATAAAATGGTTGCTGAGACTTACATTGATACTGTGCCATGCCATTTGAGGATATTGTTTGTAAAGCATTAAAATAATTAATAACCATTTGGTGTTCAGTTGATACCACCGGTGCTGATGCTGATGACATTGAAGGATTTGTTGACTTTAAATGTATTTCTGGCTGTTTTATAGACTCATTATAGGAACAGCCTGTTATCCATAAGGGTGGTGTTAATATACGTTGAGCCGGGTGATAATAATTATAACCCCCAAATACCACATGACTTAAGCTATGGCTCACTACAGAACGCGACTGTGTCAGAGCAATCGGCAGCAGCTGCAGGGATACATAGCGCAATCCTTCAAAAAGCTGTTTAAATCCGCAAGCCGGAAATGATATGAATGGTCGTGCAGTTAAGCTGCTATTTGTGCCAGAAGCCTTAAAACACAATGCCATTACAATTTGGGTGTCATTTAAATTGTACTTCAAAGGAGATTTGTTACGATATTTTGGCATGATGGTACCAAATATGCGATGCGCTACTAAAGGCCAATTATGTAAATAAGTAAAATCGCTACGAGTAAGAAAACTCTCCTTGTATGCATTCAAAAGTTTTGCTTCGGTGTTTTGTTCCAAAGATAAGACCGCCCAACTTAAATCAATAATTTCATTCAAATCAAAACATAAATTTTCTGGAACATTACAAGCAGCCGCAAATTCGACATTGTGTGAATTCAGGAACATCATTCCAACTGAAAATTCAATTTAATTATTAATGAACTAAAATGAACAACACAAACTTACGCAAATGTGCCACATCCTTTTCCACCAAAAACACATAATTATAGCTGGGAAATCCACCCACAGATTCAATTAATACACATACCGCTTCGCACATGCGCGAATGTATATCCACCAATTCATTAGTGTTCAATATGCAATAAGTAGCACGCACATTTCCCAATTCATCACGCAACACCACCATGCCATATTGAAGGCATTCATGTTCGTAATGGCAACCAAACACAATTATAGGAATATGCCAGCCATTGGCAATACATTTAAGGCGCAATACTGCATCAAAGTCTTTGTTCCGCATGCGATGTAATGATTGCCTATAAAAACAACAGAAAAAGTAATTTAATTAATTTTTAATAAAATGTATGTGTATGAAAGCACTAATAATTATCATTTTATTTTACTGTTCAGATGGTTTAGCCCATTCCAAGTCTAAATGTTTGCCTCTAAGCACAACTCCTTGTAGTTCTTTAAGGCAATATTCGGCTGCTTCACGTGTAGTAAAATCGAAAAACGCAGTAGTTCGTACTTTGGATATTTTCCGTATTGAAGTGCGTGGCACATACTTCACCAACAATTCAATGATATCGCTGTTGTTAATTGTAAGATCAACATTGCGAACAAATAACGTTTTAGACTGAAAATGTAATAAATCACGAAAACTATTAATTCAGAATTCTCTTCTAGTGTAAATGTTAGTTATGGTTATCAAATGTGTTTCTTCTGAAAATAAAAACTCAATTTCTTGAATTCAAAAACCGGGTTGTTTTCAAATATTTAAAAAAATAAAAATTAATAAATGTTAATTACGAACTAATATAAAATTTCTCTTACCGATTTCGACATATCGCTGTCTTTTTCCGTATTCGCCCATACCACTTTCAAATCTCGTCCCCACATGCGAACTAGTCCCGGAGTAACTTTCTTTTTGGCTTCCAAAGCATGCATGTGCGAAGCAAAGTGTACAAAAACGTGGCCGCGATTGCCATAACCAATGGTTGTAGTTGTAGCTTCATTGTCATAATGTTCATTGTTGCATGTGCCCGATGAAGAACGTACATAAATACGTTGCATGGTAGGAAAAATTGTACGTAGATTTTCCTCAATATCTGACTCTTCTAAGTTTTTAGGTATGTTGCTTACAAATAGGCGACACTTTTCATAGGAGTGTAAAATTTCCAGTTTCCGCCCTGGGAGGATATAGTAGTGGTTGAGAACTTCCATAGCACTAGTAGCATCATCTTCGTTAGTATACTTAACGTATGCGTAACCCCGATTGGCCTGATTAAAATCCAGTGGTAAACGAAATTCATATATCTGACCAAAACGCAAAAATGGTGCTAAAAGTTTGTTCTCGTGTAAGTCCTTTGGAATGCGACGCACAAATAATTCGCAAGCACTTGAAGGCGGTGGACCTTCCCAGTCTTCGGGAGGTCCCAAAACTTTACGGCCATTTATTTGCATTAACTCTACGCTTGGTATAGAACAAGATAAACTGGGTGATGAATTACCGTCCGATAGAACTAGGTCCTGAACGCTTCCATTTGTTTCCACATTCATCTGCAGGCAATTGGTGGCCATAATTACTAATGAGTATTAATAAACTCAGTGAACTAAATGCTTTAATAATTTTTTAAACACAAACTTTGCTAAAAAAAAATATGATTTTCTAATTATAAAAATAGCCGTTGACAATCACCAGTGCTGTCTAGTTTTATAAATACCTTTTATATTTTTCGCAGGAGTTCGCCTTCGCTTAAAAATTTATTTTTTGAAGAGCTGCCAGATTAATTATATATTGATTCATGAATAACATAACTTCTTTTTAGAGTATTATTTAACATGCTTACAAAATTTTAAGCCTTCCTACATGATCCATAAGTGGACCAGCAAACTACGGGCCCATGAAAGCGCTGAAGATTGTATTATTTTGATATTAATTCTTTCCGTGTCACCACTTCACATTGAATGTTAGTAATAGTAATTTACTTGAAACTCCCTGTTTAATATAGTACCGTTAGCGCTGACGCCCACAGCCACCATTTTGAAAAATTTCTTAAATTTATGGTGTGCTAGTGAAAAAAATTGCGAGTTGTGTTCGAAATGTAAAATTGTGTGATATAAATAAAAAAACAAATAAAATATAAATTTTTATTCAAAAGAAACATTTTGCAAAAAAATATTAAGTGTTTATAAACATTTGCCATGTTGTCTCATTATTACGATTGTTACAAAGACACTGCTGCATACAATGATGCAACCTCTATGCCAGTAATTTTAGAGAATGGTCGGAAAGTGTTTGGCCCACCACACAGATACAGTGGTCCGCAGCCCTCACATGTATGCGAATTATATATTACCCGTATTCCGCCTCAGTTAAATGAATTGGGATTTTTGGTATGGCTGCATCACATTGGACAGGTGTATGCCTTTCGGTTAATGATGGACAGTGGAAACACCACCCGTGGCTATGCGTTTGTACGTTTTTGTAATGAAGAAAATGCTTTAGCAGCTTTTGAACTAATAAAATATTTATATGTGGATGGCGAACGTTTAAGTGTGTTTCGTTCTCAAGGCAAAAATCGTTTATTCGTTAGCGGCATTCCTCGAGAATTACCGCTATCCTCTTTGGAGGTGGGTTTTAAAATGTGCTTTCCTAGCATGCAGAGCTGTACCGCATATCCGGCTATAAAGAATAAATTTTTTCCTGCCCGTGAAAACGAAGAAAATCGTGGTTTCGCTTTTATCGAGTTTGAAGATCATGAAATTGCCTTGGCGGCCAAGAAAAGATTAAATACTGGGCGTATAGGCATGTGGGGTGCAGATTTGAAAATTCAATGGGCCAAACCAAAAGAAGAAATGCAAGTTGCTAGTGGATCAAGGGTTGGTATACAATTTTGCTTACTGCTCGATTCAAATACTATTTTAATGTCTTGTTTTGTACTATGTTTTATTCCAGCAATATGCGGGTGTATTCAGTTCTAGGTAATTTTGTAATGTAAACCAAAAATTGATTTCTATTTAATATATTTCATTTTACACAATTTAGACCACTTCCTTGTATATACACACCTAACGATTACTGTGCTAAATTGCGTCTATATTGTTTGGCTAATCATTTATGCATACCAGTTGTGGTATATGGCGCTTGCTTTCGTTTCTTTAAGCTACAATATGCTGGTGTAAGTTTAAACAGATATTTGTTGTCAATATAACTTCATTGCTACGAATATATTTATTTATTGCAGGTTCTTTTGAAAAATAGTTTCAATGAAAATTATTCCTATATCCTAATTGAAATTCAAGCTGATAATATTAATGATATTCATTTGTTAATTTGCGAAATTGCTGTTAAAATAATGGAACAATGCAAAGCAGAATTACGATATAATGCAATAGTTCGTGTTATAAATGATACTAAAGCAGAATTGGGTAAGTGGTATTAAATTAAAAAAATATATAAATGGGAAACATTTGCTTATGATAACAGGAAATTAAAATTAATAAGTCTGTAGGTATTTATGCGAATGGTAGGAGAAGGAGATTAAAAAACAACAATCCCGTGAAAATATTGCCTTTTTTTTAGCTATTAGTGACATTTTGTACTACTTACTTCCTTTGTATTTATCTTTCTAAAATAACCATTTTTGATTACTGTCTGCTTAATATAAAAAGCCTGTTTATGTATGTACAGATTTAATAATTTATACCTTTTTATATTACAATTTAAAATATGCAACGCCTCTGGAATTGTGACATTTAGTAACAACTTAGACTTTTTATTTACAAAATTGTTTATTTATTTTTTATCATTTATTATTAATTCTTGCACAACAAGACTAAGTGTACAATGAAAGTTTCACGTGTTTGCATGTAATTTTAAAATTTCAGCCGTGTATTATTGTATTTTTTAAACTAATATGAAATTATAAATGTGAAAACTGCTATCTTAATATATAAAATTCGACTGCACGTGTGTTTGACACGTTGGACCTATTTAGTTGAATTTCTATGCATGCCTTGAAAGAGTTAGCGTCACAAATCCATCTGGCAGATGGCGCTGCAGCCAGTATCTGGCTTATTTACCTACTGCCTGTCTTTACCCGGTCTTGAACGGTCCTTTACTCTATGAATACGATTTCTTAAAGTAAAAAGATCGAATAAACAAAAATTTAAGGCAAAATAATGCTTGCCGGGTCAGCTAGTGTATAACTGAATACTGAAAACAATTTGAAATGTTTTGCTAAACAAATTATGACCAACGAAAATCGTTTTGAAACAAACTGAGTTCTCTCTAGTAAACAGACACCAATTATTTTTCAAAACATTTCACATCTAGTCGAATATGTAAGAACGAATTTACTGGTAGTCATACTGTTAGTAGTCACAAATTGTTACAAAATTTTAATTCGGGCTGAAAGAGATAATTTTCTTTCGCTTCAAAGTACAGAGCAAAGAACATTTTCATTTTGCTGGTAGTGGAAAAGATATAAAAGAAAAAAACAGAAATCAAACCTAATTCTGTAAGTGTGTTGCTTAAGTTAAAAAAAAAAATTCTTTTAAAATCGTGTTTTTTATGAACTAAAATATTGAGGGCGATTATTGGCATTTTCTTATTGTTATTAAATTTATTTTGATACTAAAAGTGAACTATTATTTTTACTAAACTCTATTTTTAAATAAAGTAATTAATAGCATTAAAATTTAAAATTTAAAAAGTGTGTGTGTAACTAATCTTACTAACCGTAATTATGGTGTGATTTCCCAAAATATTAATTTTTTTGTTTTTGTGTTTTTTTTCTCAATATTTTAGTTTATACTTTTAAAAATTGTGAAGAATTGAAAAATCTTAAACTACAAAATATAGTGAGATATCCCAATGTTATGTTTGAATTTGCTGTTTCAATGGAAATATTGGGCCTTCAAAATCATGAAAAATTATTGTTTTTCTACAAGCGTTCTTTCTTAACACATCAACCAGTAGCCACGTTTTCTTTGGAGACAAAACATCCACTGGCACAATATTGTGCGGTTTTGCCAAAATTTCGTAATAACAAAAAGTTGACTAATAATTTCAATGATTTGGAAATAACTCTATTGCTAAGATCATCTGCAACAGCTCCAATTCCTCAGCAGCTAAACAGTTTTGAAATTTATAAACAAATTAAGGACAATATGATAACCAAAGACGTGTCACAGGAACCGGCACAGCAACAGCAACAACAGAAGCTTCAAGTACCGGTTAATATTCAATGCTTTTCATTAAGATCACAACATGGTTTGGGGTTTGGCATAAAGTACAACACTTTAAATTTGATTGATATCATGAGTGTAAAGCTAAGGGAATGTTATCATCCAGAACAACGTGTAAACTCTAATCCCATCTGGATTGGTGGCCACTCATACCGACAATCGATTTATAATTAATCAAGTATGGCAGTATATGAAACTTGAAGGAAAAATATTTAATTTTTATTTTTTATCAAAAATGGATAAGAATTCTTTCTTTTTTTTTTACAACATAAATGAAAACGCTATGATTTTTATTTTTTATTAATAATTTTTTATCATTATGTTTTTAGTATCTGTCTGCAACGTTTTATTTTTCTTGTTTTATATAATTATTGTTAAACTTTTTCTGTTTATTTTTTATTTAAAGTTATTAAGTCATAACTCACACTATGAATTTGTTTTTGGTTTAAAAATTCAATCAATTTTCTCTTGTTTTGTAATGAGACGAGTAAAACAAAACTTAAGTTATAAACAAAACAAGAAAAGTTTATGCAATTAAGTTAATGAAAAATGGCGTAAATGTTTTTTTTAATTAATTAAGTTAAATTTTACACTAAAAAAGTGTATGAAGAAATTTATTTTTTTTTCTTTTTTCTTTTTTTTTTGTCGTATGTTATTATTTTGCATATTTTTTTACAGATTAAAATCAAATTAACTAAAATTATTAGGTTTCACTTGTGTGTATCTTCACTTTTTATTATGTATCCATTGCAACTCTTTCTTAATAAATAAAAATTATTTAATTAAAGTTTAAAAAATCTGTTTTTCTGTAAAATGTGTATGTTGAGCTGTCATGTTGCTGGTTGAATTCTTGGAAAATTTACCAGCGTAGGTCTTTCTCCATTCAATTAAAAAAAAATTTTTTCCGTCGTGCAATTTCGCTAATTTTTTTTATTCTGTTGATCTAAAAAAGGTTCCACAATTTTGTTAACACTGGCAGTGTTTGCAAGAGAAACTTAGTCAACTTACCTTAGTTTCATTCCCTCATCAAAAAAAAAAGTGACGCAGACTTTAAAGTAAAATTTTAATTTCAAGTTTGAATAAAATTTACCATTTGTTGGAATTGTTAATGTTCGCGGCTAGAATTCTAGAATTTCTTGTAAAGTATATGAGGTGTTATTTTTAAAAGTGGACCTATAACATTTTCACAAATAACAGTATGTGTATTTAAAAAAATCCCTTCTACATTAGCCCTCAACATATTAGCTCAGTGTAAGTGAGGTATGATTTAATTACACTCCTGTGTAATTATCACTTTTGGTTAAGGGAATTGATTAATTTTGTAAATTTTTAAAGATAAAAATTTCTTGTTTCCATAATAAAAAGTTTTCTTCCATAAAAATATAAAAACACACTTTCATTTAATTTGAGTTAAGTTTTCTTTTTTTATTTTGTTTTATATTAAATAAAGTAGAGTTTAATTCCAAAAATCTAATATTTACAAAGTTCGTTAGTTTTTGTTTTAATTTTCGAAATTATTTTTTTGTTTAATTTTATTTTTTAATTAATCAAATACATAATAAGTCTTGTTTTTTGTTTTGTTTTTAAATTGAATTTTATTTTAAAAGTGATATGAAAATTTTTGTAATAAAATTTAAATTTCATATAAAATAGATTAATATAAAATTTATTTAAAAAAAAGTACATTTAGATTATCCATACAGAGCCAACATATGGATGAATTTATTTTGCTTTTTAGACATTCATTACTTGACTTGTTGACTTTTTTAACACAGATGACAGAGTCAACAACTTTTTTTGGTTGTTATTGCAAACTATAATTTGCAATCTTATTAATTTACGGTGATTTTTTGTAACTGTTTGTGTTTTAACTTAAAAAGAAAAAATTTCCTTAATAGCGCCTAGTTTATAAAAAATATTAATAAGAATGAGCTGATACCAAAACAAAATTGATTGTCTATCATTCAGCTAAGAAATCCGGTTAATCTCCAACTGTCATTTAAGCCAAGGTTTATTATTGTTATTGCTTAAGCCATACAGTGCTGTTTTATATAGTCAATAGTTAAGTTAAGTTTGAAAAATAAAAAGTTTAAATAATCAAAGATCACGAATCCGGACAATAATGTTTAAAATTTTTTTCTCAACAAAATTGGAACTAGTCGAGGTGCGAGGCCTAGTTTTAGATAGGCATCTTTTGTCATGTACATATTGAACAAATATTATTTTAATTAAAAAAAAAAAATGAATAAAAAATAAAACAAATTGGAAATAAATAAAAATAATAAAAAATAAATAAAAGTAATAAAAAAATGAAAAATGAATAAAACTAATAAAAAAATAATAAAAAATAAATAATAATAAAAAATGAAAAATGAAAAATAAATAATAATAATAAAAAACAATAAAAATTAAAAAATATATATAAAAAAGTAAAGTATAAAAAATTATAATTAATAAAAATAAAAATTAAAAATGGGATTGAATAAAAAATTTATACAATTAACAGTGAGCTTACTTTATGAATAGAGTACAATTGCAATGAACAATAACAAAAAATAATAATCACTATCACTACATAGTATAAAGCAAAGTCGCTTCCCGTGTCTGTCTGTATGTATGCTTAGATCTTTAAAACTACACAATGGATTTTGATGCAGTTTTTTTTAAAGATAGAGTGATTTAAGAGGAAGGATTTTATGTATAATCTTGGAAGGTTTATCGTCACAAATCCGCCCGGCAGGTAGCGCTATAGTCGGTATCTGGCTTATTTGCCTACTACCTGTTTTTACCCGGTCTCGCACGGTTCTTTACTCTAGGAGTACGATTTCTTAGTGTAAGAAGATCGAATATATACAAATTTTAAGGTAAGACAACGTTTGCCGGATCAACTAGTTATAAAAAAAGTAAAAAAAAAAACAAGAAATAAAAATAAAAATACTACGAATAATATAAAACAGTAAAAAATAAAGCAAAAAAAAAAAAAAAATATTAAATAAAAAAAAAAATAAAAATAAAAAATTAAATAAAACAATAAAAATAAATAATACTTTTAATAATAAGGTTTTAAACACTCCATTTTAATGATAGAGAGTGCTACTAAATATAATGATCTGAAAGCTTGTGTCCTTTACGTTGAACCACAATTGGTTCCATCTAAATTCGTCCAGTAACTTAAAAGTACAAGACTTGGAAAATTCAATTAACAAAAATTCCTCAAAATAAAAATATTTTATATGATTAAAATTTATGTTATTCCCTCATTTACTTCAGCAGTGTCATAATTCACAATAAAAGATTTTACAGGAGAGCTATTTAAAATTTGCAATTTTTTTGCGCTCTTATAAGAAACATTTTAAATATATTATTTTGAAAAGAAAAGCACTGAAAATATTTTTTTGATATTGTTACAGAATATAAAGTAAGAAAACATATAATAAATAATAATAAAAAGTAATAAAAAAAATAATACAAAATAATAAAAAAAAAAAAAAAAAAATAATAAAAACTAATACAAAATAATTAAAAACAAAAAAGATAAAAAATTGTAAGTTAGGGACTTTTTAATGTATTTCCATTAGATTTAAAATTTTCTAATACTTGTTATTAAATAAAAAAACTTCCTATATTTAAATTTTCCAACTCTGGGTGTCATTAAAACAAAAACAAAAATCACCGTATTCAATGAAAATGTGCCCATTAACACTTTTTTATATAAAAAATTATGACTTGATTACGCACATCAATTGAAATTTGAATAAAATTATGAACATGTAAATTAATTTCCATCAATATTGAGTAATTTTTGTTGAGTTTTTTTTTTTTTTTTTATTAATGAATCGTAAATTTAAAAAGTTATCAAATTACTTAAATTCTTTTAATAATTTTGGTTGAAAATTTAATGTAAAATTTTTTCTTCTTTTCATTTGTAGGTTTTTTCTTTTACTGTTTTAAAGATTTCTTATAATTTAAAATTGAATCAAATTCCTCAGTGCTTGCAGTGCAATTTATATATATTTTTTGTCGTTATTTAATAATTTTTTTTAGTTAAACCATAAAGTAACTTTAAATAAAACTTTTTTTTAATTTAATTTCGTTTCATTAGTTGCTAATTTTGTGTTACTGCTACGGTTTACGGTACATACTTTCTAAAATAATTTAATTTTATTTTGTTATTAATTTTTAATTGAATTATTTACTATTGAAATGTACATTTAAATGAAAGGGTCACTTTATTTTTTGTAGCCTATTCCATTTGTGTATAATTGTAGCAATTAGCTTAAAAAATTTTTGCTCGACAACGAATTTTTGCGGTAATTAAATCAATAATTCAAGCCACAAAAATTATTAATCAATTAGTAAACAAACAAATCAAAACAAGTCCTGATGATGTTAGGCATAGTGTAACGAAATATTGGCAATAAAATAAAAAGCAAAATATTTTAAACATAAATTTGGCCTCGAGCTTGAAAAAACTTTAGTTTGAAATCAATAATATGCATAAAGAAAGGTCGAAAAAATATTATTAAAATTAAATATCACAAAAGTTTTAGTTAAATTTACTAGCTAATTAAATGAGGAACTTCAGTCTTGCTTTTCAACGCAAGGAAAGGAAACAAAATCTGCAAGAAAGGGCATGCGATAGCTAAGGAGACTAATTAAACCCAATTTCATTAGGGCAGAAGTTATTTTGAGCCTCAGCAGAAATGACTTTGCAGACTCTACCTTATGAGTAAAATAGGTGTGGTGCAGAACGACTCTTATCGTTGCTGTCAAGAAAAACAAGAAATGATGAAACTTACTCTGTGTGATAGCCCATCAGTATGAGCATGAGTATAATGAATCTTATAACAATCGCGAGAGCGTAAGGAGTTTCAGATTGTAGCTGGGAACTAGGTGCACCAAAGATCTTAAAGATCGTTGTTTTTTTTTGGCCAATAAAATGGCTTGTTTTACTCAGTGATCGCTTTAAACTTTTTTTAAATAAATATTTCAGCAGTGATATTCTGAAAAAAAATTATTTGATAAAACGTAAATAATTTTTTCAAGCTTAAGTTCGTATTATAATTTTTTTGTTTTATTAAAAAAGAAAAAGTCAAACTTTAAAATAAATAAATTATTAAATTATATATATATTTTTTTAGAGAAATAAAACTCTTTTATAATCACATGCGCTCATTGTAAAATTAATTCTACCAAAAAGCTTAATATAGTCCTTAAAAATTGCGAACAATTTTTAGGACAATTTTTAAAAGGATGGCTTAGAATCCCGTTCTCTTCAAAATGTATCTTTTATTTTGGCAAAAAAATAAAATTAAAAATTAGAATTTTTCATTCCTGATGCGTTAGTTGCAAGTTAAAAAATCTTTTGAATAACGAACACTTTGTTTTAAGTGAGAAAAAATTTGATTTTCTCTAACAGGTTACCCCACCAATCTGCAAAAACAACACACTCAATGGATTTGAAAATATTCAAAGAGGACCTCAAAACAAAATACAATGTTTGCCCTAAGTCAAATAGTACCATGTAAACATGATGTCAAAAATAACGTAAGTGGGTGGCTTATACAAAAATATTCACGCTCTTGTACAATGCACCGTCAAGTTTCCTATAACGCGGTGTCTTTATAATGCGATGTGAAAAATGGACAAACTCTCCTGTTACACGGTTATACAGTTACTCAAAGAATTATGTAACCAAAAACGTTAATCATGTAGCCCAAAACGGCAACTTTACTTTAGACAAAAATTATAGTGAATGTGAAGTGAAAAAAAAAAAAATGTTAAAGTGACCTTATCACTTTGATGTACACCTTATAGATATATAATACTTTGCTTCCTTTTATTAGTAATAGATATTTGTTAGACTTATTGATTTTTTATATTTTAATATTTAAATTAGTCATTTGAGTATGAAAAATTTATATACAATATTTGCGTTGTTTTATATTTATTTAAAATATTGGAGTATGTACATGTGTATGAACGTATGTGTGTATGCAAATAGTTTTAACTAGTATAATTCAAGTGGTCTATTTGTTATTTATTGTTGTTGATTAGAGTATTTAGATATTCTTCTAATTGTTAAATCCACTTACATACATCCGTGTGTGTGTGTGTGTGTGTGTGTACATACACGAGTATATAGTATATATGTATAGTACGAGTATATATTGTATATCTATTTCGTTTTAGTTTATTTTTGCTTTAGTTTTAGTTTATTTTTTGTTTAGTTTTCTAAATAGTCAGACTTGAGTATTTTATTTTGTAGAATATTTTTTTTAATGCTAAATGTTTACTTTTTACACACAATCTAAACATGCAAAATATACAAAATAAATTAAAAATTCATAATTAAATACCTACATACTTAGTTACAAATCACTAAATTTCATATCAAATGAAATCCTTTAAACTGTTGGTTTTTCAAAAGTCAGTTTTTTTCTAATTTTTAAAATTAATTATTTTTGTTATTCAAATTTAAACAATTTCCATTATTTAAAAAAAAAAAATGTTTTTTGTTATAAGACACCGGTTTGTTGAAATATTTTGTTTACTTTCGTTTTTTAAAAAACAAAATATTTTTTTTTAAATGTTGATTTTTTTTTTGTAAAAAAGTAAGTTTTTCATAATAAAATTCGGTTTTTTTAAATAAAACATTTTTCTTAATCAAATTTCAAAAATTTCTATAATATAGAAAACCATTTTTATTTTTAAAACCGGTTTTTGTTAAAAATTCCGGTTTTTTCTTTTACAAAAACCGGTTGCTAAAAATTTTAAATTTATTTATGTACCAGCGTTTCAAACTTTAAATATTCCCATTATTAAAAAAATCGGTTTTTTCTTTTAGAGAAACCGTTTTGTTTAAATTTTAAGATTAATCAGTTTAATGTTATTTATAAATTTTTAAAAATATTCCCATTATTCATAAAATTATTTTTTAACACATCTTTACTATTTTGTATAATAATTAATTTCTTTTCTTTTGTTTTAGGGTTTCATGATCTTGAAGTGCCTATAAACGTGTATGAATTGACATTCGAAATATAGTTTTGGGCTCGCGATTGTAAGTAATAATCACAGCATTAAAAAGCTGTGAACGGTTTCGTGATTACTTTGGGGGGGCCGATCATTAATAAACACAACTGTACTAAATAAACTGCAAAATTGTGATTAATACCTGTCTATCCACAGGGGTTTCAGCATATAGCCCCATAACAATATGAACTACAGTGTTTTAAATAACTAAAGTGTGTTAATGTCAACAATTTTGCTCTCGTTAGTGGTTAAGTCGTGAGTATCGGGTATTATGGACAATAAATAAACTATAAAATTGTGATTTCCCTTGCGGGTTTCATGGTGGTACGTCCCCATCACAATTTGAACTACAGTGTTAAAAAAAGTGATTTTATGTAGCAACACAAATGCCAAGAATGTATTGAGACATTGCATTATAAGATATCAGCTTTTGGCATGGCGAAATTATCAAAAATAAAACGGGTGAGTTCACAAATTTCCTAATTCACAAAATTTATTTTCTTTTACATTTCATATATTTTATATACAAAAAATATATTTTTTTAAAACATTTATAAAGAAACCCCTAATACATAATTAAACTAAAAAATTCAAACAAACCGATTTAAAAAAACCAGGATTTTTTTAATAGAATCCTACAAAGCAAATGGTTTTACTTTACAAAGCTATAATAAACCAGTTAAGGGGATAATTAAATTAAAACATTCGAACAAACCGGTTTTTGAATACATATTCGCATATTTAAAATTTGAAAACAGAAAAATTTCGTTTTTAGAAAAATATAAAATATTACTCGAGCCAGTAATTAAATTTAAAAAATTTAATTAATTTAATAGAAATATTTAATAAAAGCCTATTTTTTGTAGCTATGATTATGGCCCTTTGTTGTTAAAAAATTATGAAAAACCTGTTGAACAGATAATTAAATTTATAAATTCTAACAAACCGGTTTTTGTACATGAAAACCGGGTTTTGTACATAAAAACCGGTTTTATAATGAATAAAAAAATCGAAAAAAATAAACCGGTTAAGCCGATAATTAAATTGCAAAAATCAAACAAACCGGTTTTTTGAATACATAATTACAGTATTTAATTAAAATGAATTACAATATTTAAAATTTGAATTTTTTCAAAATTATAAACACTCAGTTGAGCCAGTAATTGTATTAACCCTAGAACGTCATCCTTTGTCAAAATGACGACGCCCGATCTTATATTTGAATTAAAACCTGTTTTTTCAGTTTGTTTTGATCTCATTTTTCGTATACCGTTAGTCGCTAACAAGCTGTTGGTGGACAAAGACGTGCAGCGAACTGCGCGCGTTGTAAGTGCTTTTTTTTCGCTTTTAATTTCTTGTCGTAGTCAAAATGACGAAGGATGATATGTCGTATTGTAAAGCTTTTATGCTATATAATCCTTTGTTTAAAAAAAAATGCCAATTGAAAGAAGATTTTGCAATGTTAATTTTACATTTAAGAATTGAAAAAATATATAAATTTCTTTATTTATTGATTAAAAAAGAACTAAATATGAATAATAAATCTATTTTGGTATATATTTTCGCTCACGGCGTATTTTATAGTTCCTTGAAATAGGTCGTAGTCAAAATGACGAAGGATGATAGTGTACAAAAAATAAGGATGACGTTCTAGGGTTAAAAAAATTAAAATCAAATCGGTTTTAGAACGATTAAAAATACACATTCAAGATAAGGCAATACACTAGAGCAAATATTGTTTTTGTATAATTTCCGTTAGAGCTTTCCAATCGCGTTGTTTTTATGGTCTATTTTTTTTAAAGCGATAAATTAATTATTGCATTAGCTATAAATAAATATTTCTTTTTGAGTAGTTTGGTGGTCTGTAGCTTTAATAAATTTAAGCTAAAAAGTATTTAATGGCGTTTCTCCTAAACATAAATGAAATTATTTACTTTCATTTCTATTAAAATTTTGCTGTGTGAAAAGCTTTTATCATGAAATTGAGCATTTCTTTGAAGCAAAACATAACAAACAATAAAAATATTGAAATAAACAGTCAGTTTATTAAAAATTAAGCAATAAATTAAAATAAATAAAATTAAAAATAAATTTCTTAATTATTTACAATACACCGCTTACTTATTTATTTATGTACTTAAAATAGAGAAATTAAAAAAAGAAAAAAGATTTTTTTTTATATATTTATTTAATATGATTTTTTTTTATAACCATTTTTTTGTGTTACAAAAACTGTACATGAGAAATTTTCTGCCGAGCTTACTTACACGTATTTAGATACATGTGAGAGCTTGAGTCAAAAGCTGCTCTGACTTGTTTCATCTAGTTCTTATTTGTAAATAAGTTTTGTAACTCTGAGAACTTTTTTTTCATAAGCTTTTTTATAAAACAAAAATTACCATTTTCCTAAAAAAAGTCAGTTGTTACAGGAGAAAAAAAGAAATGAATAAATAAAAAATTAAAAAAATGCCTTAATTACTAAGAATCATAAGACTTTCGTTACAAGTATTTATAATTATTTTATGTTTCATAGCTTTTCTTTGTTTTCTTTTGTGTTTCTTAATTTTTCTTTGTTTTACTCAATTGCATTGTAATTGAATTTAGAAAAATGTTAATTAATTTATTTAAAACAAAAACACAATAATTATGAATAATTGTTTTTGTTGTTTGAAAATTAATTAAATAAAATTTAACTTGGACCCGGTTAAACTCCGAACAAGTGTTGATTAATTTTTATTTTAAATTAATTTTTTTTCTTTAAATTAAAAAATTGTGTAGCTTTTAGTTTTACAAATTTTAGACATGTCTTTTTGAAATTTTTATTATATTTCTTTTGTAGCGGATGTTGGGTGTTTTAAGCAAATTAAGGTGCGGTTACACGATAAAACGTTTTAATTTAGCTTAAATTTTCGTTTCCTTATTTTTTTTTCTTTAGAAATACTTAACAATACTTTAGAAAGTTAGTTGATTTGTTGATTTTAAATACTAAATTGCTTTTCAAGTTGTTGTGTTTTTTTTTTGTTAAATAAACTAATTTTTTTCCTCCAATTTGAGAAGCATTTAAGACAGTTTTTTTTAGAATCATTTGTATAGCTTACTTACTTTTTATTTTTTTAATTAATATTTTGAGATTGTCTTCGTCTACAATTATTTTTCTTTTATAATTAAATTAAAAAACAAAGTATTGCAAATCTTTTTTTTTTAATTTTTGGGGCTGCTTGTAAAAATTTGCAGTAGTTTGTTTTTTTTTGTTGTTAATTTTCCAATATTTTTAATATTTAAGCTTTAAAAAATACCTTGAAGAATATGGTAATAATATTTAGAGTTTTATTTTAAACTGATCTAAAATATTCATATTAAAATAGCTTTTCTTTTCGATTTACATATATTATTTTAGCTTGTTTTATTTAATTTTTTTAATTATTATGTTTTCTTGGTTCTTGCCTTAGCTTAATAACATTAATAACATAAAATCAAATTCTGGCAGGTTAAGATACTTATTTTATATAAAACAAAATTTTTTTGGGGCCGTTATATGACCTCTTATTTTTGAAAGTGATACAAGTTCACTAGAAAAAATAAATTAGTTAGCGGTAGTTTTAGTAAGATATAGAGATCATTTTTCTTAAATTAGCGGTGACACATTTTTTTTTAAAGTGGACTTATACCACTTTTAAAAATAACAGCTCAATTTTCTTAAGCCAGCTTTGTAAATTTGTGTAAGAAAAAAAGGTTGAAATCTAACGTTTTCATAATCTCTCTTTGTTGCATAAAAATCAAGGCCTGTTTAAGAAACTTGCCAAAATGTAAACCAAAAGTTAACTAATTAAAAAAAAAAACTATATTTTTTAAGAGTTCATTCTCATGTCAATAAAAAAAATTGACGATCTGCTTAAAGCAAACATGTCCAAGCTGTTATGCGGCTGCTCATTAACCCTGAATGTTATAAGGCAGAATCTATTCTAAACCTCAGTTTAAATAACATTAAACTCTACACTGAACTTGCAGTTTCATGAGGCTCAATTACCCAATTAATGAATGAAATTGGTGTGACAAAAGACAATTGAGGTCGTCTCGTATCAAGACTAGATAGACTCTCGATAGTTTCTTAATAATAGAGATACGCATAATGTGCTATTTAAACATTGGCTTGCTGACTCCAAAAGACCCAGATAAAATCCAGTACAATGATCAGATGATCTTTCAGGCTACGGTGCTAGTATGGCCCTTAAATAACAATAAGAAATAAACTTCATGAAAAATTTGTCCTTAAGCCTACTTAAAGCCTTTGTAATATTTTTGTTAGGGAGATGAATTACACTAAAAGAGTAATTCATTATTTTTTAACCAATGAAAAGGTTTCATTGGCTTAATGAAATATTTAATTAAATGAATGAACATTTCATTGAATTAATAAAATATTTTATTAGTCCAATGAAACTAGTCATTGGTTGAAAAATATTCAATTTTCTTTCTTCAGTGTATCTTGACTTGCATTTTACACTATTGGCCTGGGGGGTTACTCTCTATTGCGATGCGAAAGAAAAACCATTCGCATCTGTATGATTTTTACATTGAGTTGCGATGCTTTTTCTTTCGCATCGCAATAGAGAGTAACCCCCCTGGTCTGTTCATGTAAATGCGAACCATAGCTTCTTTCCGAATTTAGTTTTATTAGAAAAAGATTACGTTTGCATTTGAGTGGCCTATTCATATATGAAGCGCAAACCATGAAACATGGTTTGTTTCAAAGCAAAAATCGCTTAAAGCTATAAATAAAGCACTCAATTTGCTATTTACAGCAAAAGAACAATCCAATGGTCAAAACTATTTTAAAAATTGAGTGCTTTTCGTACTTCTTACACAATTGGATTGTTCGTTTCCTAAAATAAAAAACTACACACATGCACACAAATACAATACAAATTGTGAAAGTTTCACATTAAAATTTTATTTACAACAGGCATCATGTCACGACTACTGTCGTGTATTGCCCGCTTTACTTTTTTTAAGAAAAAAAAAAATATTTTGCTTTTTGTAATCGATTTCAAAAATATTATTGTGGTTCATAATTTTAATGCTTAAGCATTAATTTTCTTTCGACTTGACAGTTCGTGGGCTGAAAATCATTTGTTTGTCGTTTAAAAAAGAGTGAGCTTAAAATAAGCTTAAGAAAACTGAAAATCAGACGTTTAAAAAGTTAATAAAAATTATCTTTTAGTAAATTTAATTTACGTTTGCGTTTTTGAACGAAGCTTTCGTTCGCATTTAGCTGAACAGGCTCTAAAATCTATTGTTTAATAAACTTTTTTTTTCTAAATTTTGGTAAATTCTCAGTAAATTGTAAACTCCGTGTTAAACAAAAACTTATGTAGACTTTAAGTAAACTTTAGCCAAAATTTTCTTATTTATTTTATAATTCTCTTAAGTTATAAGGTAAGAGAGAAATAAAAAAGGGAAAGAGTAATGACATCTTGGGCCTTCAGCTCACCAAATTTTTCTTAAATCCTACTTAGAGCAATTATTACAAGTTGCCGATAGCTAAAATGAAGACTTTGTAGGCCAAAAAAACGGGTTGTGCCTGAACTTTAAAATTAAATTAAGAGTTTTTTAAAGATTAGGTTATTCAGCAAAAAAGCCGGCTATGTGTCTTGCAAACTCCTAACTTTAACTAAAGGGCCTTACACCTTTTTTCTGATGGGAGCTTTAAGCATTCTGCCTTATTACGCTTGTTAAAGTTTTAATGAAAGCAAAGAAATGTGGCAACGGTTTTTGGGAACCGTAATAAGGGTTTTTAAGTTTTACAAATGAAAACATTTTGTAATTTTTTCCAATTTTTTTCTTATGAAATTTATTTTCTATAAAGAAATTTTTTTTTATTTAAATTATTTTTTGTTGTTGTAGTTTCTCTTAAAGTTATTATTTTGTTTTTTTTTCAATGCCTTGTATATAGATAGTATTTACAATTGAATTTTTGTTTTATTTTAAGTTTGTCTGTTTAACTTATCATACTACCCGTATGCATTAATTTTATTTTTCCAATTAATTAATTTTTATTTTAAATAAATTTCCATTGAAATGAAAGTGTTTGTTTCTTATATTTTTGCAATAATTTTTCATTCCTTTAGAATACCAATTTGTAACTTTATATCACAATGATCGTTTCTTAAATGTTTTTTTTTTTACTTTATTTCTTTTTTTTCTTTAATTTTATTTCTATATTTCGTATATTGTACAATTTATTATTTGAAATGAGATTTTAAGTTTCCTTTAATATTTAATTAAAAATTATTTTCCATGATTTTATTTATTAATAAATTAATTGTTCCATATTTGATTTCTAAATAATTATGAGTGAGAAAACTTAATATAAAAAAATATTAAATATAATTCATTTTACCTTAACTATTAATTTATTTATTACATTATTAATTTTTTAAATAATTTTTTTTATTCTTAAAAAACGAAACTTAATCTACATTATTATAAGGTGCGCTTCAAAATAATAAGGTCACTTAGCTATTGTTTTGCTTAAGCAAGAATTTTTATACGGAAACAAGCTCTTAAATTTATTCGTTTTAAAATGGAAGCGAATTGCATTTTAATAATTTTCACAAGAAAAATTTCAGAGCGGTTTTTTTTTAAAATTGTTTTATTGATTCAATGAAATGTTTCATATTAATAATATTTAATATTAGAAATTAATTCTAAGATTAAATTTGTTAACGAACATCGGTAACTTTGACCATTGGCTGTCAAGGTCTGGGCAGGAATCGAACCTGCGACCGCCAGATTGATAGAATAGCATGCTACTCATCAATCTACGGGGCATCTTGAAATAATTCATAGTTTATGTGATTTAATGAAATTTATTCATTGTGTTAATTTTTTTCATTGCTTTAATGAAATATTAAATTGAATTAATGAAAAATTTCATTGAATTAATGATTTTATTTCATTGAATTAATGAAAATTTTCATTGAATTAATGATTTTATTTCATTGTTGTGGCAACCAATATAAATGCTAAAATTATTTTATAAAAAAAAACGAAATTTTCGATTGTTTTCATACATTGGCATGGCTTACACTAGAAAACATAAGTCAAAAGAGAAGAGAGCTGGGGCCAAATCGTGACACTCGATATCCAACAATTTCAATAGAAATTCTCAAATTATTTTATACAAAACAAAAATTTATTTTCGATTTTTCATTCCATATTTAAAGCGATGGTTTGGCCTTTGGTTTCTCAGTTGAAAATTATTGATTAGTTTCTTTGGCTTTATTTTGGCATCGAATGTTAAAGCAGCTATTAGATAGGCTGATTATTTAAATTTATTTTAAAGAAAATGCCATCTGAAAATATTCGCCTATTGTTTTTCACACAACTGAGGCCAAAACGCCTCATTTAGTATCGAAATTTTAAAATTATTTCATAGAAGAAACCATAATTTCGATAGTTCTCATTCGATATCGAATGTGAGATAATTTGGGCATTGCTGTGAGAAACACAAATGCAAAGTCAGGAAACATTTTGTCTTTCATTGAGGAAAATTTCAAGTATGTAAGTGGGCTTTTAGTACACATTGTTGCTCCCAGCTTAGCCTGCTCATCTATAATAATCTAGTTTCTTAGATTAGTAGAGGGCTTTAGTATGCTATCATGTAATTTTTTGTTTGTTTTTAATTTTTTAATTAAAGTTAAATGAAGCTAAAAGTGACCTTAATCATTATGATGTGTTGCACCTTCATTTAGATATCACTAACAACAATAATAAATTTATTTGCTTAGCACACCCATGTGCAAAAATCTTTCTTGGCCTTTTATTTAATTTTAATTAAAATTAAATTGTATTTTTTTTTATTATAATTAAATTAGTTGGAATGTTGGTAGAGTTTTTTTTTGGTTTTTCATATTTTTTTTTTTACAAAAAATAAATTAATTAAAAATTAGTTTTATATATTAAAAAATAGTTTATTATTTAATTGGTATTTTTTAGAAATATTTTTTACATAATTTTTTTATTTTTTGTTTTTATTTATTTATTTTAGTGGTGTTATAAAGTTTCATCATAAATTTAATTTATTTTATGTATAAAAATAAAATTTGTGTTTGTAGCAAGTTGAGTGCATTTTGAAAAAAAAAATATAAGAAAAAAATATTGATTAATTAGATTTAATTTAATTAATTTTAAACTTACATATCTATGAATTACAAAAGAACTAAGAGGAAAATCTAGCAAAATTACTATGCCTATTTAAAGGAAATTAAATAATTTTATTTTATTTTACATGTAAAATATTTGATTTTTGTATTTGTCCAAATGTTTAATTAAAATTATGTTTTTTTAGTTTTGGGTTTACTACATTTACTTGTTTACTAAGCTGCCAAATACAATTGAAATGAAATTAAATCTAAATATAAAATGTAATGCAAAAAAACTTTTATAATAGTTTTTTTTTTGTTAAACTAATGATTGTTTGTTTGTTTGTTTTTTTTTCTTGCAAGTGTAGTGAAATGTTATTTTAAATTAGCATTTTATTACTATGAGTATATTTGTTGTTGTTTAAATTAGAGTTTAATTTTTATTTTATTTGCAATTATCAGTAGTTTTTAAAGTTAGTTTTTTTTTATTGTTGTTGATGCTTACTTTCCAAATATGCAGCAATTTCGTTGGCATTTTTATTAAATGCCACCATCATTGGTGTATTGCCTAACATGTCACGAGCCTCTATATTGGCTCCTGCTGCCACCAACAACACACAAATATCCTGTCGATTCATTTCGGCAGCCATATGCAATGCTGTAGCACCCCTACAATTAATAGAAAATAAAATATGTTGAAATAATTTTTTAATATTTAAAATTTTTCTTTAAAAACCTAAATAAAAAAATTCGATCTTCTTTGTATTTCAAGACATCGTACAATTACAAGGGTTTTTATCCTGACCCAAAATCAACTACGAAAATGACACTCTCAATAATTTTGAAAATTGCAAAAAATTATTTTTTTCAGAGTCAATTTTCTGAAATCCCAAAATTATTTCAGAAATGTGACTAGGCTTTAGTGGATCCCTTGGACTACCATTTCTATATAGTGGGATATGTGTGCAATTCCATTTTTGTCCAAAATGACTAGTGGTCCCCTAAGCAATTTAGAAAAAAAAAAAAATTTTTTTTCAAAGTAAATTTTCTGAAATCCCAAACTTATTTAAAAAAAGGGACTAAGTGTGACTTGTGGTGGAGCGCTTGGACTACCATACCTATATAGTGCGATACGTGTGCAATAATGTACCCAAGGGAGCTTTTTTAACAAAATCGAATTTTCCTACTCTGCGGCTACAGCTATACTCGTACATATCTGAAATACATAGATACATTATAAATCTCTTGGAAGACCTTCTTGCATATTTTTTTCTGTTAATCCTTGCCCAGAGTTCCTTGTTTTCTCCTGAATATTTCACTACTCCCTGTTAAGTGTTTTACAGAGCTCTGTAAATTGCAAATTTAATTAATTTCTAAGGTTTTTGTCTTTGCTAAATTTTCATATTTAAGTACGTATTTATCGTCACACACATGCTATTTACAGTGGATATAGCCGCTGTAATAAAATAATTTTGCATGACCAACAAAGGAATTTTTATGATTTATAACTCACCTTTCCTTCTCTGCCATATTAATTAAACGACGTGAGGCACATGATAGTATATACTTAACAATATCCTTATGATTATATTTGCAAGCGAAATGTAAAGCAGTATGTCCTTTTGTATTGGCTGATTGTAAAGAGTGTCCTAGTTCATGTAGTGCACGTAACTATAATAAGAAAAACCAAAAAAAAAAAAAAAAGGTTAAAGAAAAATTATAAATCATTTTTGAAATTTATTATATATATAAGAGGAATAAGCAATAAAATATCATAACATATTGACCAAACACCCCTGAGAGCAAAGAAAATAGATGCAACAAATCATTCATGAAGTAAAAAATTGTTTTTTCTTAAAAACTAATAATTTTCTGTTTAATATTTTCTTATCTTTAAGATCTTTGTGTGTTTGTTTTTGTAACACAAGCAAAACTTAGTTTTTTTAAAAAAAAGTTTTGACGATTATGAGAAACTTGCTCTTGGGGGTGATATTTACAATTTAAATCTAATTGTTTAAAGGTTAGGTTGCCTTTTGCTTGTTATAAAATATGCACGGAAATATATGATGAGCCTTAGGGCCATTATGACAAGTTACCGATAGTTGACGTTAAGATTTTATGTGTAAAATATCAAGCTTTAGTCAAAAACCAGTTATTTGCATTTTGGGTTACTTTTAATAGGCCTTAATGTTGTTAGTAATTTGTAAACATGTTGCTAAAGATACTCTTTCTGGCCTGTTTATGTTTTCTTTTAAACAATTAGATTTTGTTTATTTTTTTTTTAATTAAATGTGAAAATTTACTTTAAACATATTTCGTGTATGATTTGGAAGGACAGCAACAACAACAGAATTTTTTTAGCTTTAAGACAGTACAGGACAGGATTATGTTACATAAAATTAAAAAAATATATAAAAAAATTCTATTATCAAACAAAATAATTATAAATTAAAGAAAACACACAAAATTAAGCAAAGAAATCTACCAAATTCAAATCGCCACTTTGGGCCGCTAATAGTACGGCATCGGAAGTTTGCTCCAATATTGGACTTAATTTTTTTTAAGTGAGTGAAGTTATAGTGCAGATTATATAAAAGAATAAAAAAGAAATATAAAAAGAAACAAATTAATTAATAACAAATAAAATTAAATTTAATTTCATACAATAATAAAAAAAACTTTAAGACTTGAATTAAATAATGATTAAACATTAAAACTAAAAAAAAAAATTAATAGACTTTTACAAAGAGGATGCTATTCTATAAAACGCGCGGTTTCTCATTTTGAAATTAAACAAGTTAAGTTCGGCTGTGTCGAGTCTTTTACACCCTTCACTGTGTTAGTGAAATATTCATATTTTTCACTTTTCACACATATCATTTTAAAGGGGAGGTTGTCAAGATTTGTAATCTATTGCGCAAATACTCACAAGTTACTTTGGATTATTTAAAAAAAAATTTAAATTTCCATATACCCCAGTGCAGTTGCTCTGAAGGATTTTAGCAACTTCCGGACGAACCATAGAAGATTACGAGATGGGACACATATCATTTTAAATGGAAGGTAGTCTAGATTTGTAATCTATTACTTAAATATTCAGAATTTACTTTGGATTATTATTAATTTTTTTTTTAATTTCCATATACCCCAATGCTGTTGCTTTGAGGGATTTTTAGCGACTTGCGTCCTGAATTTTGGTCCAAATACTACGAATATGAAGTACAAGAAAACTATGTACTATTTTTTTAAGGCTAGATAAAATTGCGCAAAAAACAAAGCAGAAATTAATAAAAATCTAAAATTTCGGTTGCATTTTTGATATTCCTCGGCCATTTGTTTGCCGATTGCTCTCATTTTTTGCACAGATTTTATAACTGTCATTTCTGATAAAACTGTTTACCACGTTTTATGTTAGTTTCGTAGTTTAGACAAATTGAGTCATAAAAACTCTCTCAGAAAATGATCAAAAATAGAGGTAGTTACTGTTGTCGACTCATAACTCCGGTATTTATGAACCGATTCGGTTAAATTTCTATAGCAAGAATCTAACAGAAACACATAACAGATTGGTGTGCCATACTTTACTGTACGTTGCCTAGAGACAGAAAGTTGATTTCAACGACTTGACGGACAGACAGACGGACATCGCTAAATCGACTCCGCTATTGATAAGGATCCAGAATAAATATACTTTATAGGGTGTCCCATGTTCGATGTAAAAATTACAAATGGAATCACAACTTAGAGTGAAGGTTAAAAAAAAATTAGTAGCTTAAATTTAATAAAAATTTACTTAAAATATTTTTTGTTTTAATTTTTAAAATAGCCCGTTTTCTTAAAAAAAAAAATTTTAAATCTAACAGTTGCTATGAACTAAAGTAAACTTATTTAATAGATTTCAGATTACGTTTTTTGTTAATAGTTTTTACTGGTCGTACCGCAATATCAAACATTATCGCTGGTTTTCATTTTAGATAACAAAAAGCTTTTGTTACAAAAGCTTCTATAGAAAAAACTCTGCCTTAAAACTTGTTTCAAAGTCTCTAATTAAAAAATTATATTTTTCATTTATGAATTATAAAATCAAAATACATACAAATAACTAAATTAAAAAAATATCTGTAAATTAAAGGAAAAATATACCTGAATCCATAACCAAAAACTTCTTCATTGAAACTAAATAAACGATCTTTGCAGCTGCATGTTAAAATTAAAATAAATATTTTTTTTTTCGTTTGTTTTGGTTTTTGTACAAAATAAAAATGAAAAGTTTAAACAAATTCAAATCTACTTTTTATAATATTTTTGAGAAAAGTTTAAATTTTTATCAATTTTAACTTTTTGTTTTACCTTTTAAATTTTAGAACTTTAATTGGCTTTGATCCAATTTGTAAATCCTCTTTAAATGTGAAAATAAATTAAATTAAAACAAAAAATAGTTGATCATGCAAGTAAAGAAGAAATAAATAACTATATATCAAAATTAAAGTAATAATTTATTAAGGGCATTCACAATCACAACGAAAATGCTAACTAAAGTCCAAATTCATAAAATTTTTTTTTGTTTATTAAGAGCTTAATAAGCAGCTTTTTAATAGGGAATTTGTTTGTAAGTGTTAAAAAAAATTGTATACGAAAAATTTCTTTTTCAATTTTGAAAAAAAAAAAATACCTTACAAAAGTCCAATTCTTTTGTGACAATTCAAATATAGAGTAGAGAAGCATACAAAATTCGGGGACGGGGCATGCCTGAAACTAGAGTCAATAAACTTCCCTTTCTCTCTCCGTAACTAAATTGTATTTGGAATAATTTTTCTTTAAAAAAAAATTGTTTAAGTCCATTTACACAATTCTTGAACGGGAAATTTTTGTACATGGGCCACACCAGAAAAAATTCGGGGAAGGGGGCATACCTTAAACTAGATATAATAAAGTCCCCTGTCTTTTTCCGTAACTAAATTTTATTTGGAATAATTTTTCTTGAACGGGTAATTTTGTACAGTGGCAACACCAGAGAAAATTCGGGAACGGGGCATATCTCAAACTTGACATAATAAACACCCCTTTCAGAAGTCGTGACTAATTTCTATCTGCAATTATTTTTCTTTAACAAAAAAATCGCCACTTTGGGCCGCTAATAGTACGGCATCGGAAGTTTGCTCCAATATTGCTTAAGACCCTTCTTGAATGGCAAATTTTGTACAGAGTCCTTTCAATAGAAAAAATTCCGGGATGGGGGATATCTCAAACTAAAGACAATAAACTCTTCTTTCTTCTGTATTTCTTTAACAAAAAAATTTGATTAAGCCCCTACACAATTCTTGGAGGGAAAATTTTGTACATGGCCACTCCAGAAAAATTTCGGGGACAGTACATAACTGAAACTTTTTCCGTAACTAATTTTTATTTGGAATAATTTTTCTTTAGCATAAAAGTTGCTTAAATCCCCTTGTACGATTCTTGGATAGCAAATTTTGTACAGAAAAATTCGTGGACGGGGCGTAACTGCAACTAGAGTCAATAAACTCCCCTTTCTTTTTCGGTAATTAATTTTTATTTCTAAAACAAAAAGTCCCCTTACACGATTCTTGGATGGAATATTTTATGTAGTGGCCACACTAAAGAAGATTCGGGGATAGGTCATATCTCAAACTAGAGATAATTAACTCTTCTTTCGAAAGCCATAACTAATTCTTTAAAAAAAAAATTAATAAATTTTCTTTACAAAAAAAATTTTAAATGAATTTTCTAAATTTCAAATAGTTTTGTATGATTTTAAATAAAAAAAGGTCAAAATTCTCTTTATAATTAAATCATTTAGGCACTTAATTATTTTCATATGATTGTGAATACCCCTATTATGAATTTATAAAATCACAAATCAAGTAAAATTAAAAATGCTTAAACCTACCTAAGAAAATTTTGTGTATTTGGTTAGTTGGTTGGTTGGTTAGGTAGAGGAGAAGGTGGGAAGATGCTATTTTTTATTATAACCGATTAATTTTTTGTTTATTTTTAATTTTTTTTTTTTTTATAGAAATCTGTTTTTTTTTGCTTCTTCTAAATGAAGATATCGGTATACGGTTTAGCCTTTGCTGTCAATATACATCAAGTCAAAATACAATTACCAAAAGTATCATCATCAACAAATTCTTTTTTTAATACTTACATATTGTGTGTGCGTGTGTGTGTGGTTAATTAGTTAGTGCATTTTTAAGGAGTATATGTTTGTAGCCAGCAAGGACTAAGCTGTATGCTGAAATCTTATTTACTTTTTCAAAAACTCGTGAGAGTAAATAAATAAATTTGGAGAGATAGAGAGAAAGTGAGAGATAGAGATGAGCAAATCTAACTTAAATGCTATAAAATTTGTAAACGGTTTTTAAATGTTGTTGTTGTTGTTAGTATTAGTTTCCTATTTTTTGGTATTTTTGTTTTCTTCTTTTGATTTTTAATTTTTTTATTTTGTTGAAAATTGCTGTTGGTTTATTTTGTTTGGTTTTTTCTTTTTGTTCATTAAAACGAAAATGTAAATAAAATTATTGTGTGTGTGTAAGATCAAATTGAATTCAAATTCAATTCAAAAATCCAATTAAACCTGTACGGTTTTTTTGCGATAATAATAATGGCAAAACATGCGTTTATAAGCATAAGGTAATTGCATACCAGTACTACCCGAACGTCCTTGTTCCATAGTGCGACGCTCATTTTGTGCCTGTCGTTGTGAGTAGGCCGAAAATGAACGGCCCTGATCAGGTGTTTGTGGCATGGTGGCCGCCTCATGATCCAATATATACAATTCATCAACAGCTATGTCACAAATATAATGCAAATGCTCTTGCGCACGATCAATGCGAAAGTAATGCTCAGCAGTACAAGCTAAGAGAATTTGTGAGAGAAAGAGATAGAGAGTTGAAAAATTATATATTTTTTTATGTATTGACTAGAAATTACTTTAATTTAATTCAACTTACAGTCTATGAAACACCAATCTTGTGAGACTTTTGGATATGATATCGATTGCTCAAATTTTTCATTAAGCATATTTCTCACTTGCTCGAGATCGCACTGACAATCGATTTCCACAATGCCCAATTTATTGGCCAGTTTACGTAACATGGGCTTATCATAGTGATGGCGTTCATATTGATCCATTGTTAAACGTAATATTATCAATTGCATTCGCTCCAAAGGATTCACTCTAAACAAAAAAAAAAAAAAAAATTTTTTTTTAAACTTTAATTTTTCTCAATTTTAATATTTTATATTTTTAATTAAAAAAAACTTAATTAAAATTTTTTTTAATATAAAAAAAAAAAATTTTTTTTAATATTTAATTTTTTTTTAATTAATAAAATTTTTTTAATTTATAAAAAAAATTAAACATTTAAAAAAAAGAAAAAAATTGTTTTTAGATTTTTTTCAATTTTATTATTTTCTTTTTTTAAATAAAAAAAAATTAATTGAAAAATTTTATAATAATTTTAGTAAATTTTTCAATCTTATAAATTTATTATTAGTAAATATTATTAAATGAAGTCTTCTTCTTAATTTAAATTTTTTTAATTAAAAAAAAATTAAACATTTTTAAAATTAAAAAAGTTTTTAATTTTTCTTAATTTCAATATTTTCATTTTTTTTAATTAAAAAAAATTATATTGAAAAATTTTTATTTATTAAAAAAAATTAAAATTTGTATTTTTTTAATTTAAAAAAAATATTAAAAATTTTTAATTTTTCTCAATTTTAATATTTTCTTTTTTTAATTAAAAAATGTAATTGAAAAAATTTTTTATTGTTTAAAAAATTTTTTTTTATAACTTCCTGTAACTCTAATAAAATTGCTCAGCCTTAGCATTAAAACGGATTAACTCATTTTTATAAAAATAAATTTAATTGTTTTTTAAATCTTTGTGGGCACTTCCTGTCAAAAGCACTTACTGCTTGTTATATGAACTGTTTGTTGTGAAAGTGGTAGAAGTCCACTTTTTAAAAAAAAATTAATTAACGGTAATTTTGGTAAAATATAAACATCATCTAACTATAAACTAACAGCTGACTAATTTTATTTTAAAGTGGACTTGTACCACTTTAAAAAAAATAACACCTCATATGATTCATAGAATGCTTGCCAACATTTTTTTTTTTCAAATTGTTAACAGTATAACCAAATAAATGGAAAATTTTGTAAAACACACCCATAAAGTGTATAAACAACACATCAGCATGACAACATCTCAACATCAGCATCAACATTAACATCATGAACATTTCATTCATCATTATTAAGGTTTTATATTCTACACTCGTCCTGTCATTAAAATGCATGAACACTTACAAGATGATTTAAGTTGTAAAGAGAATATCAACTCACATAACAATTGCATATAAATTACTTTTAGATATCAAAAAGGAACTTTTCACATAAAAATGTCCAGTTAACAGTAAAATTTACAGTCATTCTTTATGACAATTGCATGAGAAATATGAAAAACTATAGCAAAGTATGGAGTGGTTTGTTTGTAGTTAAAAGTGAATAAGAACAGAATGAGAGTGGTAGGAAATGTGTGTGTATTGATTGCGGTTTATAAATACCACAACCACAAATTCCTGTGTTACACATTGCTGTGTAGTAAGAGAAGACGGAGAAGGTTTTGTCCTCTTTTTTTTTAATTTTATAAAAATGTGTAAAGACACAAGAGGCTCTTAAATGTGATATGGACGCATGAAAGGACATCAAAGTAAAATAAAAAAGGTTTAAAATGACATTTCATTAATTTGCAGATTTTTCTTAATAAAAACTTAAATTGATTTAGTTTTTTTTTTATGCATAGGGAAAATCGTAAGTCAGTTAATTAATTTGAATGTAAAAAAAAAATTTTTTTTCGTATTGATTAAATTTTTAATTAAGTCAATTAAATATTTTATCATAACTTTGTTCCCAACTGCAAATAAAATAAGGCTGAAATATTGACGTAGATGTAGACTTTAAAGTAAAATTTATGAAAAATTTCGATAGCGTTGACTTTAAAGTTTACGTTAATTTTTTTTCGTATAAGGGGGTGACTTTGCATTACTTAAGGAAAATACTTAAAATTTTTTCTCTTTAGCGAAGTTCTCTTTAGCAATAAAATGGATAAATCCAGTAGAAACCACTAAGCTTAAGGCTATTCCTTTGGTGGAACTCAAGTTAGTTTGCACAGGCTGGCCCGAATAAAGAAAAAGAGAGGGTTGCTCTCTTAGGTCCTCTGACGTGGTCTCTTTGTAATACCTGTAGAAGAGCAAAATGAAGTAGGGAGAAAGTAGGAAAAATAATAAAAAGAAAAAAAGAAGACGTGTGCTTCACCTAAACTAGTTGCTACTCCTAATGAAGCCATACATCATGCCGACTCCTGCAGGTAGCGTTCCTCGAAATAGAGTTTGTGCTGATCCGAGAGGGCAACTTGCTCCTCTTCCTCGTCTTGACAACTTCTACAGTAGTCATTCGATAGCAAACTATTGTATGGTCAGCAAACAGCAGTGGCCTGTTATTTTTTTTGCTTTATAAAATTTAGCATTCAAAAACTGATTTGAATACTAGGGATTGTAGATTGAAGTGGTTCAACGGAAATTTTTTAAACTTGAGTCTTTGTTTGATGAATAGTCGATTTATTGATCCCCTTGGATGGTATAAAATCCCATATTTTAGGGCTTGATGCATCTGTGGCAGATCCTATAGAAATTCTTCAAGTCACAGTGCAAACAGTTTTTTTTTAATCATGCCGGGCACCTAAAAAGAACCTCCAAAGAAACATATTAAGTAGTCGATTTCGTTATCTAAAGTCTGCATTAATTTTGTTTTCTCTGCAGCATAAATTGGCTGCTTTTTCGGTGCTTATTATTTCTCTTTAACTGAAAAGATTTGTTGCTTTGTGTTAAAGAATCTGCTTGACTGTTCTTGCTAAAAATTTCATGCGTTTCCTTGAATTATCCTACGAATTTTCATTTTAAACGTTAATGTTTATGTAGTTTAAAATTGTGCAATTATTTTCTTGACACAATTTTCATTTAACTTGAGAGTTCTTGTGGAGTTAGTTGGAAAAAAGGTAAGGGGGAGGGGGGTTTGTATAGTTGAGTATACACAGCACTTTAACAAAGTAGCTCTCGAGTGTGTAGCTCTGAATGCGTTTTAATTAAGTTTTTCAAAATGCTGAAAGAAACAAAAAAAAAAAACAACCTCTTCATGCACACATGTTCATTAAACACGTTGACCGGTTTTCATTGGATGCTTTAAGTCTAGCCACAAGTACTCGTACACTTAGCAGTGAATGGGACTACGAGTACTACAAACAAACAAGCTTTTCAGCAATGTCATACTCGTATTTAATATAAATGAAGGCAGCATAAACACACAGTAGCGCACCACTTGTCGTATTGTTTTTATTTTATTAATTTTTTTGAAAATCTCTAGTAGCGATAATATGCATTCAATTCACTTCTTTACAACTATTGACTATATGACGTGCAGTGTATGGTCCACCATGACATATTTATGTATGTAAGTGTGTGTTAAATTTCTATACTTACTGTACATCTCCACGACCATGTTTACGTTTGGCAAGCATAACAGCCTTATTTAATAAATCCAATTCAAGGATACAAGGTTTTACACGGCATGCCTCACCATCCACTTGCATGGGTATGGTTTTGGTGGTAACAATACGTGCCGTACGACACTGACAAATGCAAGTACCATGTAATCCAGCCTGTAACATGGGTAATTGATATGTTGTTAGGCCAACAACCTCTATTAGGCCATCATCAATGGTGGGTTTCGATTGACCAAACGAATCATTCCAAGGATGAGTACCGCCCCCATAACTGCAACAACAGCAATAACAAAAGAAGATAATTAATTTACACTCCCCACTTTTACTGGGAAATGTACTCACCTGGGAATATTTAAAAATAAAACAGCATGACAGCCAGCATCTTTTAATTTGGGCGTATAATCTGTACCATCACACTCTAGTGTAACCCATTGTGAGAGATTGCGATATTGTCGTAGTATCAAGTCTTTACCACCCATTTGTCCGTAATACATTTTATTGCGCAAACGTGAATTAAAACGTTCCGGATGGGCTTCACGTGCCTCATGAAACTCTAAAGCAATATGGGCATCCACTCCAAATGAGAAATAGTTATTGATTACATTTAAGGGTACATTGGGCTTGCTACGGTCCACATTATCATCAGGTACATCTTCATTAAGTCTTACTTTAATACGAAATCTATCCATAAGAACACATTGTGACATGCCAATCTCTCGTAGAATTTTACCAATTGGCTCATCTTGGTAACCCTAAAAGGAATTAATTTTTTTTTTGCTTTTGTTTCGTTCTTATAAAAGAAAAACAACTTACACCACCCCATCCTAATGCTCTAGCTAAATCATTGCCGGTACCTAAAGGTAATACACCAACAGCTGGTGGTGGTTGTATGGGAGGATTTAATTGATCAAGTACAGATAAGACCCAGCCAACGGTACCATCACCACCGCAGGCCAATATTCTTAAGTTGGGAGTCTTGCGAAACAGTTCCAAACTAGAAATAAAGAAAAAAAAATCTCTTTAATTTTTCGTATAATCTGGTGTAGTTGCAACAACAATTACAAAATGTTTTAGTTTATTTCTCTCCTTTGCAGTACATAAATTTATTACTTACCCAAACTTGGGTCCACCTTGTGTTAAATCAAAAACTTGTCGGGGATTTAATAGGTGCTGAAATTTTCCCAACAATTTAACACCCTGATTGCCACCAGACTTGGGATTAATGTACACAATTACCGGTATCACTTCAGGTGAGGGTATGGGTTTCACAATAAACGCCTTGTGCTCTTTTTTATCATCTTTTTTATTCTTCTTACTGGACACTTTGACCTTTTTGCTCATGGTATTCATTTGTTTATTATTGACACGTATCGATGATTTGAAATTTCCTTTGCTGGGCAATTTAACAATCCAAGAAGGGGGCACAATAATGGGGGCATAATTTCCTATATAAAAAAAAAAGAAAAAGAAAACAAGCACACAAAATGTGAATTTCCCATTACTAAAGAAAAGACAAATAATTTTTCCAAGAAAGTGTTCGCCCTGTCTCTCTTTCTATTCTTTAATATTACTGCCTACAAAAGTCTGCGTCTGACATAATGGGCAAATCTTGCAAATAAGCCTTTGAATTCTTAAAGAATACTAGACTTAAGAAGAAGTTACTTTGGATTATTTTGAAATTTCCATATACCCCAGTGCTGTTGCTCTAAGTAATTTTAGCAATTTCCCAACGAACCATTAAAGATTGTGGGATGGGACACATATCATTTTAAAGGGGAGACTGTCTAGATTTGTAATCTACCGCCCAAATAGTCAGAAGTTACTTTGGACTATTTTTAATTTTTTTTTTTTTTGAAATTTCCATATTTATCTTCACTCACTGTATCTCTGTGTGTTCGCACATACACTTTTCGTACAACAGTTGATTGACATTAAAGACAAATTTATACATTTTAAATACTACGAAGTATGTTAATGCCTCCTCAAAAATTTTAATTACATATCTGTCACAATATCAACACAAACAAACATAAATATTTATACTCAAACACAGCTGTCATCATAATAATTTATTTCAGTAAAATTTCATATCACTTTATGTGCAGCATCGAGTTTGAAGTCATACACATGTAAATGAAAAAAAAAAAAAAAAAATTAAAACCCAAACTAGTTGTTTGTCACTTGTTTAACAAAATATATTTCAAGCACTTTGTTGTTGTTATTGGTGTCATTTAAAAACTTTTAATTGACAATCTTTATGACAGACATATTGCAGTATGAATTTGATGAATAATGAGTGTAATACTCCTACATAAATGATTTTAATTTTTGTTATTGTTGCTGTTTTAAATAGTTTTTACACTCAAAATTAACTGCGTGTAGGTGAACAGCACATGAAGTTTGAAAATAATCACGGTTAAAGATTTTTTTTTAATTTTTTTTCAAAACGTTAAGTTTAGCCTTAAATTAAATTAAATTAAATTTATTTAATTATTTATTTGATTTGAAGTCCTTTATTTAATAACTAATTCAATTTAAATTGTACAAAAGAAAGTTTTTAAAGTAGTTTTTGCTAAGTGGAATTCTACTATTTGATGTTCATTTTGATTTTTACTAAATATGTTTTCACATGGCATTCAAATAAAATATTTGATTTTTACTCTTCCTTTCACAATGAACAAGTAACTTATTTAAGAAAAACATTTTAATTTTTGCAATTATTTTAAATAAATCCAAAACCGCTAACCGCTAATCGTATCAAATTTCAGTTAAACAAAAATTATTTTTAATTAAAACAGCTGACAGCTGCCCTGCATTGCTTATTTTGCAATCACTGTATGTACACTTGATTTATTCAAGCCACCTGATCGTATGAGTGTTAAATAATTCAGTTTAAATACTCATACGTACTGCACTGTTGGTTGTCATGACTTTGTATTCATCATTAATTAAATTTTATTTCTTTATGTGTTGCTTGCTGGTGTCAATACTTGTAAAATCTTCTTCTTATTAAAAAAAAATCACATCAATATTTATACGAGAGAGTGGGAGGGAGAGAGAAAAGATATTTTTTTTAACAAAAACTTTGTCAAGCTGAATTATTTATTATTTATTATGAACAAACATGATATTTAATTAAAAATTAAGAAACTAAAAGTCATTAAATCAAATACTTATTTGCATTCAAGTTTTCTTAGATTTTATTTGTCACAAAATTTACATAAATTCACTTTCATTTTGTATGTGACTTAGTTTTATACATGGAAGCCAGCTAAAAAAACCAACGGGGAGAAACCACAATATTTTCTTTTAAATGTCAAGAAAAAAAATTACAATTTACATATTGAAATATAAACTTTCGAGTTTTTTACATGCTTGGTTGCTGCATGTAAATACGTAAAGATTGCATAAATAACCTGCATAATTCTTGAATATTTTATTTCTCTGTTTTGCTTTTTCTTTTTCTTTTTATTCTATTTTTGTTTTTTAATTTTTTTTGTTGTGTTGAATTTGTTACTCGTTAGTAATATTTTTTTGTCATGTAAACATTAGAATAAAAAATGTATGGAAAAGTTATGAGCGAGAATACAAAGTGCTAATACCACATGCACACGTACAAACCTGCAAACACATGAATATGTACAAGTGACAGTTTCGTTGTATATCTTTGTCTAAGCGATGATTTATAATGGAATTACACTGAGAGAAAAATCATGCAAATTTAGTTTTGCATTATGGCAATAAAAAAATGTTGTTTTACAAAAAAAAAATTAAATTTAAAAAAATAAATTTTTCTTAAAAAAATAAATTTTTCTTAAAAATATTGAATTTTCTTGAAATAAAAATTTAATGTTTTTTAAAAAAATTAAATTTTTCTTGAAATAAAAATTTAATTTGTCTTGAAATAAAAATTTAATTTTTCTTGAAAAAAAAAAAAAATAATTCAATAAAATTAAATTTTCCTAAAAAAATACAAATTAATTTTTCTAAAAAAAAAATTAATTTTTCTTAAAAGAAAATTAAAATTTTTATTTTCGTGTAAAACCTTCCTAAAAAAAATTAAATTTTCCTAAAAAAATTATTTTTCTTAAAAGAAAATTGAAATTTTCTTCAAAAAAGAAAATTATATTTTTCTTCAAAAAAGAAAATTAAACTTTTTTTAAAAAAGAAAATAAAATTTTCTTAAAAAAAAATTAAAATTTTTTAAAATAAATTTTTCTTAAAAAAAATAATTAAGAAAAATTAAATTTTCTTAAAATAAAAATTAAATTTTTCTTTAAAATAAAAACAATTAAAATTTTCTTTTCTAAAAAAATTTAATTTTTCTTAAAAAAAAATGAGTTTAAAAAAATTATTTTTTAATTTAAAAAAAATTTAACTTTTTTAAATAAAAAATTTCATTTTTCTTAAAAAAAAATCTTTAAAAAAATTTTCTTTAAAGAAGGAAATTAAATTTTTCTTCAAAGAACGAAATGAAACTTTTTTTAAAAAAAGCAAATAAAATTTTTCTAAAAAAAAATTTAATTTTGCCCTTAAGTAAAAATTTTAATTTTTTTTCAAAAAAAAAAAAATTTGTTTTCTTAAATTTTTTTTTTAAATTTTTTTTTTAAATTATTTTATTTTTGACAGATTATAGTCAATAGTGTGTCTGTGCTTAATTTATGGCTTCTATAAGGTCATAATACTATCTGTAGAATTTTTGAAACACAATAATAAAGCGAGAGAAAGTTTTTTTTTTTAAAGTTCCCCATGCATGCTTTTTGGCCTCGTAAAATATCTGTGTGTATGTGCTAGTGGAATTGGCACTGAAAGATGGCAAAATGTGAAATCAAAACTGTTTTAATTGGAAATGACAGCAGCACATGTACTGCCTGGAGTTGCAACAACAGAAAACAAAATAAATTCATAAACATTTTTGCCAAAAATTGGAATTTTTTTTTTCTATTTTAGTTTTAAACTTTTTAAATTAATAAAAGGTTTTGTGGGCTCTAAGGCAATTTTTTGTTAAAGTTTTTCATGAGAATTTTGCGGCTAGGAGTATGTTAAAATTATATTTTATGGTTCTGGCTTGTGTTTTTTTTTTTACTTACCCAATTTACATTCTTCACCAATTTTTGCTTGATTAAAACACGATTCTTTGTTGTGATACACCTCATGACACCAAGCACACGATAGGGCCACAATCTCTTTGGAACCAAATAGTTTTCCTTGCACAGCCTGCAATTAAAAAAAAAATAATAATAAAGAATTAATAAAATAGACATGGACTACCAAAGACATTCTGAAAAAACTAGAAATCTTTAATAGTAAAAAAGTGATAGAAATGTTTAATCAAGTGAAAGCTTTTGCTTTCTAATTAAGGTTCATTTGCACTGACTTGTTTTCGCCAATGAATAGAAAGTTCAGAGAAAATATTGGGATAGAACCCCCAATTGAAGAATGTAGTGGTAGCCATCACAAACTTAACAATAATTTTAGGAGAATATCTCTGCCATTATTAATATCATGGGCTATAATCGCACCAAGACCTTTAAGATCCTGATTGTTCTGGGGCTAGTTAGGCCTGCCATAAAATGGCTGGGTCTATCATAAAATCATTACTGTATAAGCTATTAAGGGCAGGATGCGCCTCTGCTCGACACTAGACAACTATTGTGGAGTCTGTTTATCTTAGTAAGCGTCTTCTAAAGAGCTTCTCTGTGCTATGGATTGTAGGAGTCGGTAAATTACTGAGCTTTGTGAGCAGCTAAACTTGGTTTAGAGACCGACTTCCTCTGCTTCTTTTTCTTTCTTTTCATGTTTTCTTCCACTATTACTCGTCAACTTATTTCCTTACTGCTTGTTTTTTTTTTATATTTTCCTATCGCTATAAGTATCCTAATTTTCTTGCTTTTTTTCTCTTACAAATATCACAAAAAGACCGTGTCAAAGTGGCCCCATAGGGAGCTCAGTTAAGCTTAAAATTGCCTACTTTCCTAAATGTTTTTAAGCAAAGTCAGCAGAGATGACTTTCCCAATGATTTAAAGCAAAATAATAAGAAAATGACAAGCTAAATAATATTTATCGAAAGTTAAAATAAAACAAAATGGTTGAGTGACGAGTTAAACTTTCTTAACTGCAGATATGCCCTTGTTCGATACCAGTTACTGTTAGGAATTAAATAAAAAAAATGAAGTAATTTCTTGTATTTTTTATAGGACATCAATTTAATTCATCATGGAATGCATAAAGTAAGCATTCTTGGCAGCTAAAGCGATTGCTGCTAGGTGGCTTAAAAATCGTCTATGTAAGTGATTCTCTACGTTGTATCGCTTTTATAATTACTTGTAGGCAAGCACCATTTTTTGCTAAGTAATAATTCAAGGCTTGTTTGCCAAAAGCACTTAAGGTCTTGACAGTACTCATTAATCTACGGAGCCATTCGTGACGTAATTAAATTGCAAGGTATCACATATTAAACGGCAACATTTTATTCCCATTAGCCTTGCTTGAAATGATAATCTCAAGTGACTTCTAGAAATCTAAAAAATTAACAGCCAAAAAACATTTTTGTTTCATAAACTCTTAATAAACAAAAATTTATAGTTCGTGGTACTTCGTGCAGCGCTAACCAGCGAAGTATAAATACATTACTACTCCCTGAATCCCACAGGCCATAGCTGAAAACAAATCCTCTTATAAATCCTCTATTAAACAGCTTTTGCTGTAACCGTAACATTTAAACTCACTTCCAAAAATGAGTATAAATTTTTCTTTTTATTGAAATCTTGAAAAAAGAAATAAAATTCAGCATGTGCAAGCCACACGCTTTTATTCAAATTAATTTTGTTTTTTTTGTCACTAAATCTCTGCTGAAAGTTAAATACTAGAAAGCTTTTCTGCGTAAAACTCATTGAAATGTAACTACAATATCCTTAAGAGTTTGAGTGCTTGTCACGTTAAGTGTGGCAATAGAAAATTATTATCTACTAGAAGTTTGGGAAATGCAACTTTTTCAACTGTATCAACTTTGCAGTGGCAACAAACAAATATGAGAACTTGAACGAAATGGAATAAACAAGGATAATTGGTGTGTAAATCTTTATAAGGATTTGAGGGATATAAAGTTTTTTTACGAATTCAGAAGAAAAAAATAAATAAAACTGCAGCTAGAGATAATCGTAGCGCAATTTATAAAGAGATTGTAACTGGAAACAAAAATAAGGGAAAAAGAAAATAAAATAAAAAAAGCAAAACTGTTTATCTCAATAAACCACTGTAAAGCTGTTGCAGTTGCAGTTTCGGTTTCCTTTTTTTATTATTTCAGTCACGACTATAAACTGCAAATAAATATTTTTGTATTCAAGCAAAAGTATCAGGCAGCCAACTGTAAACCCTCAAATGTATTTGAAAAAAAAAAAAAAAAGAAAATCATTTTAAGTTTAACAAGATATTTCCCTTTTACGGCATTTGTTCCTTTTAGTCCTTTGTAAAATAAAATCTTTTCAAGCAAAAAATAACGTTCGCTAATAAAATATTTCAACACAATTTTCAAGGGATTTGGTTGTGTTACGAATACCAAAAGCAACATGTTATTGTTAACACTTTTTAATAAAAAAAAAATTTAATTGAAATAAGCGAGAATAGGATACTTAATAAAAATTTACGTAACATTTTTTTTACGTCATCTTTCCAAAATTAATGTTATGAGTTTTCTCATGGTAAAATATTTAAAAAAAAATCCTACTCGTTGTGATGCTTTGAAATGAACAAATAAGTGACTGAAATAAACATGCCAAGATAAATATATTTTAACGTAACCTCTTACGTTTTTTTAGTATGTGTTTGTAAATATCATTTCAGTATTTATATATATTTAGGAGAAATATAAGTGCGTAGATTTCCTAAGAGATTTTATCAATTTCCAAACGACACATAGAAGATTACGGTTAGAACATACACCGTTTCAAAGGGGAGGTCTTCTAGGTTAGTAATCTGCTGCCCAAATATTTAGAAATTACTTTGGAGTATTTTTAAAAAAAATTTGAAATTCCCTCATAATCCAGTATTGCTGCTTTGAGGGATTTTGGTAATTTCCGGACGAACCGTAGGAGATTATGGGATGTGACATGCACCATTTAAAAGAATAGATCCTCTAGATTAGTAATCTGCCCATAGCCCAGTACTGTTGGTCTGAATTGGCAATTTCCGAACAAACCATAGAAGACTACATTATGAGACCGCTTTGTAATTTAGTGCCTAAATACTCAGAAATATTAAAAATTTTTTTTTTAAATCTCTCTTACCCTAAAACTGTTGATCTGAGGATTTTTGTCAATTTACGGATGAACCATAGAAGATTACAGCACCGTTTTGAAAAAGATCGTCTTTACATTGACTAGTAATTACTTTGAAATATTATAAAAAAAAATTTTAAATTTTAAAATTGCTTTGGGGGATTACGGAATGGGACACACACCGTTTTAAGAGGAAGTCCTCTGCCGTTCAATTGGTCAGAACTTACTTTGAAATATTTAAAACAATTTTTTTTTTAAATCGCCAACCGTAGGAGATTACAGGATGGGACACGCACCGTTTTAAAGAGAATATCCTCCAGATTTGTAATCTGCCGCCTCAATTGCATAAACATTTTTAAACTAATCTCAGGGAAATATTTTGTAATTTATATTTTGTGTCATATTGTTTGCCACACGGGTATGTACGCGTAATATTTAAAATTCATACTCGTATTATTCACAAAAAAAAAAAAAAAAACAAAAAAAAATGTGAATCATCGTTATCTAGTATTGTTTTCTTATAAATATTCCTGGTATCATTTGAAACGCAAACATGTACATCTGAATGTGTGTGTGCGTGCATTTTGGTTTATTTAAAAAGTTAATACGCACCCACCACATGATGTTACACACTCGCACTCCCTGCAAAAGTAGCAAACAGAATTTGTAAAAGAAAAAAAAAAATACAAAAATGTACGATGCACTGCAAGAATTTAATGATAAATTTAATGATTTTTATTTTATTTTTGGGCTCTAATAGCACAGCCAGCAAAACTAATGCAATTCCTTTAAATAAGAATTTTTTTCATCAAATCAATGAAATGATTTACATTTAAATTAATAAAATTTCTTAAATGTAATGATTTTTTTTTCATAATTGAAATATTAAAAATATGCAGTTTCATTAAAAATATTTTTTTTCATTAAATCTATGAAAAATAATTTACATTTAATTAATGAAATTTCATAAATTTTTTCATAATTTAAATATTAAAAACTGTGAGTGTATGCAGTATAGTTTTTTCATTAATTCCATGAAATAATTTACATTAAAATAATGAAAGTTTTAAGGAATTTTTGTCATATTTAAAATATTAAAAATATGCAGTCTCATTAAAAATATTTTTTTCATTAAATCCATGAAATAATTTACATTAAATTAATGAAATTTCAGAAATGTAAAGAAAAAGTTTAAAGCATTTTTTTCACAATTTAAATATTAAAAACTATGAGTGTATGCAGTATAGTTTTTTCATTAATTCCATGAAATAATTTACATTAAATTAATTTACATTAAAATAATGAAAGTTTTAAGGAATTTTTGTCATATTTAAAATATTAAAAATATGCAGTCTCATTAAAAATATTTTATTCATTAAATTCATGAAATAATTTACATTAAATTAATGAAATTTCAGAAATGTAAAGAAAAAGTTTAAAGCATTTTTTCACAATTTAAATATTAAAAACTATAAGTGTATGCAGTATAGTTTTTTCATTAATTCCATGAAATAATTTACATTAAATTAATGAGATTTCATAAATATAATAAAAAAGTTTTAAGGAATTTTTGTCATATTTAAAATATTAAAAATATGCAGTCTCATTAAAAAATTTTTTTTCATTAAATCTATGAAAAATAATTTACATTAAATTAATATAATGAAAAATTTTATTGTATTTTTTCCATAAGTAAATTCTTAAAATATAAGTGAAAGAACTTTCATTAAATCTATTTTTTTTTTCATTAATTCCATGAAATAATTTACATTCAATTAATGAAATTTCATAAATATAATTAAAAAAGTTTAAGAAATTTTTTCATATTTAAAATATTAAAAATATTTTTTTCATTAAATTCATGAAAAATAATTTACATTAAATTAATGAAATTTCATAAGTGTAATGAAAAAGTTTCTGGGTATTTTTTTATAACTTACATATTATAATGTGTATTAAAAAATGTTTTTTTTTTAAATTAAGTTAATGAATTAATTTTCATTAAATTAATGAAATTTCATAAATAAAATGAATAATTTTCGGGGCATTTTTCTTTATATTTTATATAGTTTCTGTCAAAAAATCGCTAAGATTTTTTGACAAAATTAGTTAATTTCGCCAAAAATAGTTCATTAACAATTCATTAATTTTTTAATTTTGTTATTAATTTTTTTGAGTTAATCAATATTCAGTCGTTATAATGAATAAATTTTCCGTTTTCGAATTTTCAATAGGATAATATTAAATATAAGGCCGGCGTTGCCACATTTTTTTTGAATTATTTATTATTATTGAATCTTTCTATAAGAAAATTACAATAAGTATCCAAATCTTAACATGTTGCCACATGTCGCTGTTTTCGTCACGACAACAAAGAGTTTACTCGAATTTATGGCACACGTTTTTACAATATTATATTTTAGGTGGCCCCCCTAAATAATTGGATAGTGTACTAACCTAATAATCTATTGGCTATAGGTGTGATTTCTGTATAAACCTAGACTCTGGCTATTTGTGTTCGATTAACAATTAAAAAAATGGCTTCTGTAGGGTTCACATTAATTTAATTTTATTTCAATTTAAAAAGCAAACCAGAAAAAGGAGTACCGTCACTAAAAGATTACAAAAATTCTTTAAGTTTTTACTGACAATTGAGCTGGCTGTTCAAAAATTAATTCTTTCACTGTAGTGTTGACTTCCTAACAAATAATCAAGTCTTTAGCTAAAGCTAAAGCTTTTCTAAAAATATTTATTATTCCGATGTTTAAAATTCTACAAAAAGAAGGAAAAAATCCCTGCTAAAACAAAACTAATCACATTCTGTTTAAGGGCAACGTATTAATATCCCTCTAGGTTGCTATTACTTTTTGTGCCATCGTTTTCATTTTTGTTTCGTTATAATTTCATATATATAGTGTGTGTGTGTAGCTTGTAAGCCAATAAATACATACAGACACAATCACACATACCAATGTTGAGTTTTAATATCTTTAAGCTTAAAAATTTTTGCTTGAAACATACAAGATTTATAATAATCTTTGTTTTTAACTTTATTATACTGAAAGTGCTCATGTTTATTTGTTTGTTGGTATGTATTTACTTGGTCTTTTACAAATACTAATCGTTCTGTAAAGACAAACACCGGTACAAACACATGCACGCTCTAGTAATCTCAAATATGTTTTCTCTATTTCTTTTGTAAAGCTTGTAAAACATATTTAGTCATACAACTTACTCGTACATGTGTTTTTGTTATTTATGTTTTATGCTTGTGTTTGTTTAATAGGACCAGTACCAGACACGGGTATGAGTGTTTCAATAGTATTAAAATCCATTGTACTGTAAATAAGCTGCCCTGTAATCCTTTTGGGGATTTTAACTAATTTATAGATTGATTAAAATCTGCTTTGCAGTATAAATACATGTGGCAGGTACATGTGTTTCCAAATAACATCTATCTTCTACTTCTATATAAATTAAATAAATTTTCTGTTTATTTGTTTGTTTCTTCGCTATAAAAATTTTTCGTTTTCCAGTGGATTTATCTGAAACTTAGTGCATACAGTCTCTATACTCTAAGGAAGGCCGCCATTTACTTTTAGCGCTTAATTTTCAAAAAAATGTAAGCCTTTACTTTAATAAAGCCTGAAATTATACTTTGAAATATTTTATTTAGCACTTTGGTTGGCGCCTCTGATAATAGCGCTGGCAGAAACACGAGCCTCTTTACAAAGTAGTATGTGTTTTTTAACAATTTCAATTCTATTTGTAAATGGATTTCTCTAAAAAGTTTTACACACGCTCTCGAAGTATACCGGGCGCGACCGGGCAAAAACATCTAGTTTATAATAAAGCCACATACAACATGTTTATTTCAAATAATTGCTGACATTTTAAAACTCATCCTAACTTTAATACGCTGGGAATTAAAATGAACACTTGAGTTGGTATAAAATTATAGTCAGCCACACACACATGCTAAACATACGTACGTACATGCATAAGATTGTAATAAATTTTAAATTAATGTAATTTAAAAATGAAATACTTTGTTTAAATAATTGTCATAAATGTCAGAAATAAAACTGATCTCTTAAGTAACTCAACTCCCATTATAATTATTAATGAATTAGTGATGTTTGCAAACATAAATCATTTACATTCACTATGAGTATTTCTTGAAATTAAAATAACTAATTGTGTTTCTCTCAGTTAAAACCTCAAAAGTGTTATCAAGGAGGATTTTAAAATTATATGCACCAAATTAATAATTAGTAACAAAATATATAAAACTAAATAAAATTTTTCAATTTGATTAGTGTCATTTATAATTATATCCTGGAGGTGTGAAATATCGTTGCAATTTTAAATTGAATTAAAAGAAATAAATCTTCAAAAATAAAACAAAAAAAGTGAGTTCAGACGTAAAAGTTAATGAAGTCAATTAAGTTTTAAATTGTGTGACTGATTTGGTTCACACATATTCAATTAAGTTTACGCAATGAAAACATGTTTGAGTATTTATAAAATAAACAATGAAAAGAAAGTCAAATTTAAAAAAAATATTGGTAGCTTATAAAGAGTGTTTTTTATAGACGTATAGAACTTTAAATTGCAATAAAACAACGATGGATTATTCGATTGACATGAATTTTATATATCCGAAAGATAATCTTGTGGCATTACATTTTAAATATGATTTCTGGCATATGACCGCCACGGCTGGCTCGGATGTAGTTCAATCTGGACGTCCAATTTTCGATGACTTTTTCCAACATTTGTGGCCCTATATCTGCAATAACACGGCCAATGTTGTCTTCCAAATGGTCAAGCGTTTGTGGCTTATCCGCATAGACCAATGACTTTACATAGCCCCCCAGAAAGTAGTCTAGCGGTGTTAAATCACAAGATTTTGGAGGCCAATTCACAGGTGCAAAACGTGAAATTAGTCGGTCACCAAACGTGTATTTCAATAAATCGATTGTGGCACGAGCTGTGTGGCATGTTGCGCCGTCTTGTTGGAACCACAGCTCCTGGACATCATGGTTGTTCAATTCAGGAATGAAAAAGTTAGTAATCATGGCTCCATACCGATCACCATTGACTGTAATGTTCTGGCCATCATCGTTTTTGAAGAAGTACGGACTAATGATTCCACCAGCCCATAAAGCGCACTAAACAGTCAGTTTTTCTGTATGTAACGGTGTTTCGACATACACTTGAGGATTAGCTTCACTCCAAATGCGGCAGTTTTGTTTGTTGACGTAGCCATTCAACCAGAAGTGCGCTTCATCGCTAAACAAAATTCGCTTATGAAAATCAAAATTATGAAACATTATTTTCGAAATAAAATTGCACTATTTGCAAGCTTTGTTCAGGGCGTGAGTCTATTCATGATGAATTGCCAAACCAAACTGAGAATAAATCACTTGAAAGCTGTTAAATCGGTCGCCATCTTGAACAGTAATGCCAACTTAAAGTTCTATATGTCTATAAAAATATTGAGCTAGGCCGATTAGTGCAATCCAGTTTTGAAGGCAAGCTATTGATTAAAAGAAATTAGTTATTTAAAAATTATTTTCAATTAAAATTTTATAAAATTTATTTACCGGCAACTGCGACTGCCATTTCCTTTTTATGACATTTATTTTTAAATTTATTTACGTTATCTCAACTTTTCTCACTTTTGAGTTGATATTTAAGGGCACTACAAAGAAAGAGTTGCATTGGTGCATTGGTTTTTCGACAATCATTCGCCAAAAACCGGCAATTCTGCTTATTGACAAATCCACTGAGGTGAAAATGTGCCTCATCACTGAAGATGATTTTTTTCGAAAATTGATTTTCGTTTTCATAATTAGCCTGAATAACTTTAACGCCTTGCTCGATTGTGTATCTTTCCATATTTCAAATTGAGTTAGTCTGAAGTTGAGAAATGTCAAATGAAATGCAGAAAAAAACTTGATTAAGTATGGTTTACATTCAACATCGGCCCTTAAAATTTAACCACCCTTTATTTTATTCCCGATTTTTTAGTGTCTTTGTAAATTTAATCAGATAGATAGTGCTCTAGTTATTGAAAATCATATGGCGCTACCTCATCGTTTTTATGTATTTATAACGGTATATGTACCTCGCGAGCTGCAAGCAGGATTAAAAATATAATTTATACCCATAAAACCTTCGGCACCATAAAAAAATTTTTATTTTGTAGGCCAGTTTAATCAATAAAAAAATTTTAAATTCACTGTAATATCAGTGGTATGATTTTCATTGGATTTTGTCAGCTGTTTTTGTTATTTCTTTGTTCGTATGCAAATACAATGAAACGTAGAAACGTTTAGAAAATTTTCGACTGACAAATTTTTATCCGTATTTTTTGATATTTTTTCATTTGATTTGAATTTTTGAGAAAACATTTTACTCAGTATTGATCAAAACGGAGTCTTACGACTCTAATTGAAGTCCGTTTAGGCCGCCACGCAAACGAACCAGTATTAATAAAAGTTATTAAGAACTATGAAAGTCTTATTGCATCAGTTAAATAGTACTTTGTAGGCAAGAGGGGGAAAAAAATGCAAAAACGAGTACATACTTGCAATTCAACAAAACATGAACAAAATTTAAGCAATAAGACTTGTGTGTTAAAAATACGTTTATAAAAATTTAAAGAAAGAAATGATAATTAGCACTCGGAAATACACTTTTCATAGTGAAAACGGGTCTAAGTAAATTGTCTATGAAAATATTTTTTATATGAAAAAATTTCTCTATATTTTTTTGCACTACATATTTTACTTCATCGATATTTTTTATGAATTTGGTTACTAGAAATAAATCTAAAAAAAATTTAACAATTGAGTGAATGAATAAAAAAATATAAAAGAATTTTGTGGCCCATGGGGGGATCGAACCCGCGACCTTCGCGTTATTAGCACGACGCTCTAACCAACTGAGCTAATGGGCCAGCTGACTATAACACGTAATAAGCTGCCACAAAAACACAACACAAGATACACGTGTTGATCTTATCACACACACATAAATACCCAACCCAACCCCGCAAACATTTTCTTCAGCTATTTAACACAAAATAGAATTTTTTTTTTTAATTTAAATATATATACTCGTATTCCTGTTGAATAGGAAATCTTTCTCTGAACAAAGTAATCGGTGTCATACGAGGCCTAGCATTACATTCGAACGCAGGAACTGTACAAAAAATCTTTAGGTCGCGTTACACATGGTTTTATAATAATTTAATTTAAAACATTATTGATTGTAGCCAAGAAATTCATTAACAAGAAACAGAAAAACATTTTTTGCTGGGAATTTTCTTAAGAAAACAAACCAAATACACAAACAAATGCTAACTAACATACAATTGTTGTTTCTTTCAAGTGTTCACGTATTATTTGTACAATATTTACACAGTAATTGATTGTGTGTATTTTATAAAAATAATAACACTTAAAAAAAATATTAAAAAAAAAACAAATATAAATAAAGCACTAAAAATATTTTGCCACAAATATTTATGAGCAAAAGAAAATGAAAATACCAAAAGAAATACAGTAAAATATTTAGTAAACGAACACTAAAAAGCAAAAGTTTTACATAAAGAAAAGATTTTCTGTTGAGACTTACACTGAGCGGATCAAGTTTAAAGTTTTTGTTAAATGAAAATTGAGTCAATTTTCACAAGAAAAATTTTGTTTTTGGGAAAAGAAATTCCCAAAATACAATAAATTTCTGTGATAAAAAAAGACAGAAATGTTATTCATAATTAGAGCCTTAAAAAAAGTGCAAAAAAAACCTCTCCAAGAATATTTATTGTTCATTTGGCAGAGTATATCGCCTGTTTTAAGGCGCCACAAAAAAATTATTTTTTACCAAACTGATTACTTTCACTTTAAAGGTAATTAAATCAGTATTAACCCATGGATTGTGATGTTTTATGGTTCAGTTTATTTCTATTATATGCAGTTTTAAGATTAAATAATAAAACCGGTTAGTGTTGGCAGTTTTCTGTTTTTTATAAATTTTTAAAAGCCAAAAATTTATAAAAATATTTACTTTTTTATAATATTTTCTTCAAAAACTCGAAAAATTATAGTAGATATAAAAAATTGTCTTAGAAAATCTATTTTATTATTAAACAAAAATGTTTTTTATGAAAAATACTTAAATTTTTTTCGTAATTATATTAAAAATTTTAGCATTTTAGAGAGATATCACGACCCTTAATAAACTACTGATTATGCTTTAAGCATTAATCATAAGCTTGGTTAAATCACAGTAATTAGTTATTTAAAGATTGTGAATTTGGGTTTTCAGTATTGAATATTTTGTTTGTACATTACCTTGCCACATTGTTTACATTTGCCCTTTTCCATTTTACGATGGACCCAGTGATGGTGTGTAACAGTTTGTTCTCTATATTGTCTTATACCTACATCTCGATATGTTGGCTTACATGCTAATTGAGTCTTTTCATTGACCATTGGAATGCAATTTTGATGTGCAATTAATTGGCATGCAGAACACTTCATGCGTTGACCACTTTTCTATAAGAAAATAAAATAGAAAAAAAGATAAATTTACTAATTTTTTTTTTTTTTTTTTTTTTTTTTTAAATTCAACTTTACAGCTTTATTTGCGTAATAGAAGTGTTCAGTGTTTTTATAATAAAAAGTCAGGTAATCTCAAGTGACCAGCTGACTATCTATCTCTTACTATTTTAGTTCTCTCTTGGTATTAACAATGCTTTAAAAAGAGTATTTGTCTTTTCATTAAGGCTGTAAGGCTGAATTAACCCAAATGTTGCAAACAAAACTTTTGTTTGAGTCGTACAATTTACACAACAAATGTCAAAATCTGCACACGCAAAGAAAACAAAATTTGCTTACACAAAGAAAAATGAAACAAATTTCGTAAACACGGAAAGAAAAATGAAAAAAATTGTGATATTAAATCTTACAAAACACAAATAAAAACAAAAAACAGCTGACGACTTGCGCCCTTGCACTGAAAGAGAGAGAAAGAGAGAGAGAGAGAGAGAGAACACCAACTATTTATATATAGAAAATATTTATTATATAGAGCGAGTAGGTGAATTCAGCCTAAGTAAACAATTGTTGCCATGTTGGTTATTTTTTTTTAATTTTGTATTTGCTGCAAATGCTGAATAACCCTTTTATTTGGCTTTTTTTTAAGTATTGTATTCACTGAAAACAATTTTTGCTTTTATTGTTTTTCTATTCCTGCTCTTTTTTTTTTTTTTTTTGTTCATAATTTGAACAAAATATTTTTGACGGTGAATTTTTTTTAATGATTAAAGCTGGCCACAGTTTGCTTTAATTTTTATTTAAGGCAATTAAAATTCCTACAATAATTTTGAAAAAAAAAATATTTTTTTTAAATAAATAAGATATTTCAAGGTTAACTAAATTCTTTTTTTAATATTTTTATTAATAAAGTTTTTGTGGCCATTTGGCAAGTGTTAAATTAATGCGTGGAAATTTCTATAGCAGCAGCAATCAAAACAGTAGCTGATCATGGAAAATTGGTCATTGAACTCGGCATTGATTGATATAGGCTGACTTTTGTTTTAAAATTTTTGCTATTTATCAAATTTTTGCCTGCTAGGAAAAGCCTCTGACTTTCTTTAATACATTTTCCTTATTGGGCGCAAAAAGCTACCAAGTATTCAAAAATATTTTAAAAATCATGTCTTTTTGTCAATCCTAACAAATTTCCTCTTTTAATTTCTTTTAATAATAAATTTAAAAAAATATTTCTTCTATATGATTTAATTAAAACTTTAATTAAAGCAACATTTCTTCAAGCTCAAGGTAACTTTTTTTTATTATTATTATTGAGAATTTATTATTGAAAATGTATAAAAGAAAAAATTAAAACACAATAATAATCATAATTTCTAGTTAAAGTAGACAGGCAGTATCTTGTTTCTCTTGCTCTAACTCAATAATTAAATTCTTAAATAGTTTTGTGTTTCAATGAAAAATTGTTAGCAACTACATAAATTTTGCAAAAAAAAAAAAATAAACTTTCTACGTTATAAATACAGTTGAAGCTCGATAATAATATAATAAAAAATAAATTAAATTACAAATAAAGAAATAAAAAATTAAATATAATCCGAATTAAGCACTGTTTCCATAACCCAAACGATCAATACGTTCGAAAATTTCATATGAAATGTGTTCGAAAAACGCAGTGTTTTTAAAAAAATCGTTTGTTATTTTGTTGAACTATTTGCTTCTAAATAATTTATTACGTTACATAAAAAAATAAAATCGGAAAAATTCAAATTATAAAAATTAATTTCCCTGAAGAAGAACTTCAAAAAAAGTCGAATTTTAAAATAAAAACTATTTTTTCCTTGAGATCTTGATTAATATTAACTAAAAAAAAATTATATAAAACTAAAAAAAAATTATATGAAATTATAAAAAATAAAACTAAATTAAAAAGCATAAATAAATGAAATAAAGAATAAAGTAAAATAAAACTAAAAAATAAAATTAAAAAATTTATTAATAAAAAATAAAATTAAAAAATGTATTAATAAAAAATAAAATTAAAAAATGTATTAATAAAAAATAAAATTAAAAAATGTATTAATAAAAAATAAAATTAAAAAATGTATTAATAAAAAATAAAATTAAAAAATGTATTAATAAAAAATAAAACTAAAAAATTTATTAATAAAAAATAAAATTAAAAAATGTATTAATAAAAAATAAAATTCAAAAATTTATTAATAAAAAATAAAATTAAAAAATGTATTAATAAAAAATAAAATTAAAAAATGTATTAATTAAAAATAAAAAATAAAAAAAAATAAAAAAAAAATTAAATTAAATAATAAAAAAAGTAAAAAAAAGTGAAAGAAGTAAAAAATTAAATTAAATTAAAAATCATAAAAAATAAAAAAATTGAGAAAATATATAAAAAAAAAAGTAAACTAATATTAAAAAATTAATCAATAAAAAATAAAACAAAATAAAAAAAAATTAAATAAGAAATATTTTATTAAAAAAATAATAGAAACTAAATTAAAAACAAATATAAAATATTAAAAAATTACAAAAAGTAACTAAAAAAAAAAACAAAATTAAAAAATAAAACAAAAAAATATTTCAAATTTTCATTATTGAATCACGAATGAAGTCTTCCTTGTCTGTTTTTTTTATTATTATTTATTTATTTGCTATCTTAATGCTTTTGTAAGGGAAAAATAACATAATTCCACGATTTTTTTTTAATTTTTATACATTCACGATTCCGCGATTTGTTTTTTTTTTTGGCGAATAATCTCGGGATTCTAGTTGAAAATTTTCCGCCCACCATTTTCCTTCAAGTAGAGAGTTATAACATTTTGTTTCGCTGTAGTGAATTTTAAATTAAAAAATAAGGCATTTTTTTCTATTCAGGTTTTTTTTTGTTTGTTTCTTGGTTTGTTTTGACTGAGCAGACATTAATAACAAAAGAAAAAACTACAAATACAAAATGGTAATAAAATCGTATTCAGTAAGAATTTAGCGTTTTTTAGTTTAAAAAGAAGAGCTGATTCTGTACCGCAATCGATTAAATCCTGTGGAACTTTTGTATAAAAATTGCTAAACAAATGGGTGTTTTCCATATGACTTTTTGTGTTTTAAATTATCGAGATTCTTGTGTATTTTATTTTAAAAAAACTCTAAAAAATATTTATTTTAATGCGATTTGCCTTAAAAATGTAAGCACGAAATGCTTATTTTTTTTCCTACTTATTTTCTAGAATTTTTTTTTGTTTTTTATTATTTTTATTTGCTTTAATAATGCAAACATTACGGGGTATAATAATAAAAAATACAAGAAAAAAAAAAGCATTATTGCTTGCCAACAGCATCTTTAGCGGCAGTATTACCACCACTTGTGGATTACAAGTGGTTTTTCCATGATTATTTAATCAGCTGCGGTATCATTACAGACATAATTTGAGAGCAATGAATGTTTTTATATCCCAAATTTTACTTAGTACAAAAATGTGTATGTGGGAGTGTGTGTGTGTGCTTACTATTTCATTTTAATAAGAGATTTTCGGGTGGATAATTAAGTATTTAATATTTGGAAGCAACTCGAACAGTGAAGCACTTATTTTTGGTTTCCAATTAAATTTAATGGTTTTTGATTAAGATAATGAGCAAAAATTAAGCTTATGAGAAGCAAAAGATAGTGGGCTTACACGCATATACCAACTCGGCTGTAACAAAAATAGTCGTGTATTCCCTGCGGCAAATGCTGTATCAAAACGGTACAACAAAACACTTTTTTTGTATTAAATTTGTTTATCAATTTCAAAAGAAAGAAGTGTAAGCAATCAGATGTCACGCACTCACTCTGTGTGATATTGCGTTTTTCCTTTATTTTTTTTTTGTTTTGCTTGTTTTCCTTCTTTTGTCTTCAGTGATGAATGTGTGTATTTTCATATTTTAATTATTTATGTTGGTTGGTGTTGTTGTTGGTTGGTATTCATAAAACCTGCTACTCAAAGTGATTTAATTATAATTTTCATTTACACATCAAGTGTCATTGACAATATTTCGAAATTGACGATATGAAAGGAAAAACACCCAAAATTAAAAATTCCTTTTCAAAAAAAAAAAAAAAAAAAAAAATTCCTACAATTATTGACAGTTTGAAATGTGTAGAAAAAATATTTCTCATCAACATTTTGCTGAGATATTATTTTTTGGGTGGAACAGCTAAAGAAAATCTTTTTATAAATAAATTGTGTAAAAATTTTTTTTTTTAGATTTTTTTTGGTGGAAACTGTTCCGTTATGTAAATCTTTAAACTTTTCTCTAACATGCGTAAATCTTATTAATTATTTAACACGAGTAGCTGTTTGTTGTTTAATGGCGGCATTAATATTTAATTGGAATTTTTTGTTTTCTCTTAAAATTAAAATAAAAAAAGCGAATAGCTAGAGTTCATAAAGAAACAAAACGAAATTAAACAAATGCAAACGTTTCGTGTTGTGGTTTTTCCGAGTATTATTATGGAAAACTACAAAACGAAACGTTTCTATTCTTTTCGTTTCGTTTCGTTTTGTTTCTTTGCGAACTCTGGTTTCAATATTTAATTAAGTAACCATTTTTAAGACGGTAGATTCCTGTATTTAAATTAAATATAAAATTTCACTTGTGTACACGTATGTCTGACAGAATTAGTCCGAAAATTTAAATGAAATCAAATAACTTTATATTCCTTTAATTTATATCTTTAGTTGTTTTTTTTTTAATACTTACAATGCACTCCTCATTGAGACAGCATAAATCACCAGAAGCTGAGGTTGGCTTCCAATAATGTTCACCCTGTATGGCATTTTCCGTCCAATCGGGCACAATGCGTATGGGCCGTCTAATACCACCACTAGTGCTTGTTCTTCTGCAATTTTAAGAAAATACCAATAAAATTTATGTTTTATAAAACAAAAAGCTAAAAGCTGGTTAAATTTTTTAAATCTAATTATGAAAATCATCTTTTCAATTGTTTTAATACTCATTTCGATTTCGATTTCGATTTTTTAACCAATTTTTTTTATACCCTTCACTGTAAATAAGAAGGGTCTATATAACGTTGTAATTCCGTTTATAATTTCTATATAGTACATGGGACAGGATCCTTATGAATAGCAGTGTCCCTCTGTCTGTCTGTCCGTCAAATCGTCAACGCAGTCCTTATTACGAGCCACATATTTTATAAAAGGCCTTATTATGATTGTCGATTTTGTAGTTGAAAATCTAGATCATCAACACAAAACATATGGGTAGCGTTGCCACATTTATTCGTTTTCATAAGGCAGACTAGCTGGTCGTGAATTCCTCTATGAGAACGACACTCATATTATGACTGAGTAGCTTGTCGATTTTGCAGTTTCATTGCTGTTCATTAAGTTAGGAAGGCAACCTTAGAAAACTTACCGCTGGCGACGTAAAGCACCCAAAGAATCTACTTTTCTTTGACGAAATGCAGATTTTCTTTGCATGCCAACTGAAGAGCGACGAAAGCGTCGGGTAGTATTTGAAGACAAAACACCATTTTGAGTGTTGTTGTTGTTGTTGTTGTTGATATAGTTGGCCGGTGATTTGTCCGTTTCCGAGCAGGAGCAACAAGAATTGTGACATTCTTCACAGTCCGAACTATTATTATCGCTGTTGTTGTTGTTGTTGTTGTTGTTCTTAGTGATTTTGTGACAGTGATAACGATGATGGTGGGCCAATGGCGGCAGTGGTATAACATCAGACAAGCCTTCCTCATCATCGGTTTCTTCATGTACGGCAAGTAAAAGTTGTTCCAAGGACATGATATCCACATGACTGCCTTCGCTGGCAGTGCTTTCACTGCAACTGCTGCTGCTCATAGTTTTACAATGTGTTGCGCCACCAAGATTATGAATGCTGTTGGTGCTGCTGCTGTTGCTGGTCATGCTGCGATTGTCAAAGAAATCGTTGGTCAATAGAAAATTTGTTTGTGTCGATTTATTGATGGTAATGCGGGCCACACGTGGAGAATTTGTAATCAAATTTGTTGTTGTCAAAGTTGTTGTAGTAGTTGTGGTGGTTGTAGAGGTGGCTGTTGGAATAACAGTAGCTTCCACTGCTGCTGCTGCTGTTGTTGTTGTTGTTGCTTCTATTTTTGTGTTTAACATTTTGTGTTTGGGTTTTGTCAGACAACTGCTGAATTCTGCTGTGGCCATGCACTTAATGAACATGGGCTGGGCATTTAACAATGAATTTTTCTTTAAAAATTTTTTTTTTTTAATTTTTATTGTTTTTTTTTTGGTTTAATTTAATTTTAATTTTTAATTGATTTTTAATTGCAATAATTTTTTTCTTCTATTTTATTGGTTCACATATTTTGTGTTTCACGTTCTTACCATTAATTTCCACTTCATTTCACATTTTGCTATTAAATATTTTTCCAGTTTTTTTATTTTGTTATTTTATATTTAATCTTGTTGTTCTCCCTCTCAGATTTTTATCATTGTGTTATAATTAGTTGGAATTTTTTCGTGAAAATATTTAGTGAAACATGTTTGTTTGCATGTTTATTACGTGGCTTTATTGTTTCATTTTGCCAGATTTTTTTTCTATTATTTTTTTTTATCTCAATTATGTATTTGAATCACTGCCAACACAATTTCCCAGTTTTACTTCTAGTTTGATCGTTTTTTTTTTCAGCCATTAACTGGCATGCTTTATCGTTGTTATTAAAATCATTTAATTGTGTATTCAAAACGAGATAAATTCAAATAAGTGTTTGTGTGTAAATAGATTTACTTTTTTTACTTTTATCAAAAGCCACGTGAAGCTAGCTGTGTTGAAAGCACTAAAACCCTACACTTTATGTCGGGAACTCAGCAAAATTATTGTTTTAGCCATGAATCAGTTTCTCTTATATGATTAAGATTTTTTTTTGTTGTGAAATTGCACGTTCTCTAATTGTTAATTGATTTTTAGTAGGAAATCAAAATGAATCAAAATTTTCATTTACAAGTTTTATGACATTCGCCTGCATCAAATAACGAGTTGTTAAGAACAGTAGATAGACAACAATTTAGTAGAGTAAAAGTAAAGTGAACAGAAATCTAAAGCTACGCACACATTACACAAATATTTGTGAAAATAAGCGTAACCACTACTTTTTAGCAATAAGAAATTAAATTAATTCAAAAAATAAAATAATTTAATAGAAAGTTTAATTAAGCTCAGCGAATATTTCTTCAAAATAGATGACGTAATGGTTATGCTTATTTCGAAAAATATTTGTTTAATGTGACCGTAGCTTAACGTAAAGGTAATTTAGTAAATGGTATTCGCATGTATGGGTACAATCAAATAATTTAATCTGAACAAATTAGATTTTTTTTTTTTTTTTTTTTTTTTTTTTTTTTTTTTTTTTTTTTTTTTTTTTTTTTTTTTTTTTTTTTTTTTTTTTTTTTTTTTTTTTGTGGACAATTTAGAACAGCGAAGGAAAGTTGATTTGTATTTTCCTACTGGTAACAAATATAATACATCAGCGCTACTAAGGAACAAGGTCTTATGTCTACTTAAGTAAAAATTCACTTGTCACCTGTCACTTGTGGTTCACTGAAATACATGGCGTATAGAGGAACTAGAAAGAGCCACAAATTACAAACAGATCTATATTCACTCGGCATTACTACCACTCAGTGCCTTTGAGATAAGATCAAAACTGGTTTGGCATTGTCTATAACTTCTAAAAGAACTAGCATCTAAAAGTAGGGTTCGCCAGGTCATAGTGCATATATAGGCAATGAGAAGTCAGACGAACTCGCAAGAAAAGGGGGCAGCTAATAGATTTTTTGGCTTAAAACTATTTTGCGGACTGTCTTGAAGCTCTATTTAAGCTCAGTCTTAGGGAGTGGCTGGAAAGATAATCGCAACAATACTGACTGGAAACAGCAGGTATCAGGGTAGCGAAAACATTACTTAGCTTGACCCGGTCAGGAATTCGCATTCTTACGGGTTTCCTGACTGGACATTTTAGAGTATTGAAACACTTGGAGAATATAAGGATCAGTCAAAATGACCTCTGCAGGTTAGGTAACGAAGATGAAGAGAGAGCAAGGGCTTACTCTGCATTGCGATGCGAAAAAAACGGTACGAAATCCAGTCTTTAATGTGTTTGATAGTTTATTTTCGCAATTTTCTAGCAGTACCCAGATTTGTAATGCGTAAGCGCATGTAAAAATCGTTTTATACACACAAATATCTTGCGATAAGCAAAGAGCAAACGCAAAACATTTAGCTTTCGCATCACAATACAGAGTAGCCCTCTAGAACACATAGTGTGTCATTGTAATGGTCTAATTTGGACCCGTTTTCGTTACTTAGATCATCACTGCCTGACAAGGCAAACAGAACACCCAAGAAAGTCTTTGAGTTTCTAATGAATACTAGACTTAGGGAGTAATGTGAGAGTTGGGACACACTGGGTCTAATTTCGCCGCTCCTGCAGTATTCATTTGTTTATTTCTAGCTGACCCGGCAAACGTTGCCCTTAAATTTTATTTATATTGAAAAATAATAAAAAAAAAAAAAAATAAAGGGTGTCCTAACAAGAATGCAAGATTTAATTTTAAATAAAACACAGATATTAAAAAAAAAAAAAATAGTGAAACTTTATTATATCGTAAAGTAGACAGAATGAGGTTATGTATGGAACAACATATCGGGCAGATGGCCGCCGCGGCTTTGCTGGCACACACGCGATCTTTTAATGAAATTTTCAATGACCGTTTTGCATAAATGCTGCGGTATTTCATTAATGCAGCGTCCAATTTCCTCTTTTAAGGCTTGAGTCGTCGATTACAAAAAACCCCAAAGAAAAAAGCCTAATGGTGTTAAATCGCACGATCTAATCGACCAATTCTGGTCTCAAAAACGCGAAATAACACGACCGGGAAATGACTGTTGCAGCAATTGAATTGTTTCTCTGGCTGTATGACATGTGGCGCCGTCTTGTTGAAACCACAAGCCCTCCACAATCATTTCTTCAATTCTAGGCAAGAAAAAACTGGTTATCATGTCGAACAATGACACTTCGAATGGCGCCAAATTTAAATCTTGTGTTCTTGTTGGGACACCCTTTATAAGTTGGGCTATGCCATGTTAGGCAAATTATTCCAGCCGTTCTCCGATTTGAAAAAAAATGTAAAAAGTAGCTGTAGTAATGGGAGTAGCAAATTTTTCTTTTCATTAAAATAAAAGTTGGATTATAGCGAACATCTTCTTACTCTAAAAAATCGTACTCGTATAGTAAAGAACCATGCAAGGCCGGGTAAAAACAGGTAGTAGATAAATAAGTCAGATACCGACTGCAGTACCACCTGCCGGTCGGACTTGTGACACTAAATCTTCCAAGGCGTAACCCAAAGACATACACAGAAATTCCATTAAATCGGTCCAGCCGTTTAGAAGGAGTACTCGTACAATGTCAAACACATTTACAGTTGAATTTTATATATTAAGATTTTTTTAAGGACATAAATTGCTCTTAATATTAATTATTTTTTAATTATTGTTTATTATTAAATTTTATTAATCAATATTTAACAATTCTTTTGCAGATGCTGTTTAAAATGGCCTGGTAAGTGCTGCTTTTACTTAATTTTTTATATTTAAATTGCCTACAACTTTAATATTAAAATTGTTTGCATCACCAAATAGTGATCACTACAACTAAAACACTTTGATTACCACAGCTGAATTCGAAATTAAATCCAAATTCGATGCTCTCCACAGAATTTAAAACTTTGCGAAAAGAAATTTAAAACTTAAATTCTATTTAAAAAAAAATTTAGCCTCTCTTCTTCCTCTCTACCACTACAACTATTTCTTTGTTTACTGCAAAGCTTTGACCAAACCCATTTGAGTACATGAAATTTTTCATGCTGTTCTCATACACTTTCTTCCTGTTCCACATTATTTTACAGACGACTTAATTTCAAATAAATCTTAGTCTGATATTAAAAAAAAAATACAGTGTGGCCTCATTTTAATTCATTTGGTTACATTTTATTCTAGCCCTGAAAATAATTAATTCAATGGCCATTATTAATAAGCCAAATGGGGTGTAGAGGGGGTGTTGCTGCGTTGGCAGCAATTTGGTAGCTGATATCTCTGCTTGATTTGATAGTTAATGTGTAATTACCTAATTAAAGCACAAGAGCTTAATAAAGAATTAAGTGCGCAAAAATAAAAAATAAAAAAACAGAAATGAAAAGGCCCAAGAGAACAGGAAATTAGGTTAGCAACTCGTAATTTATGAGGTCTTTTGCTTTACTTTGCTTTCATTATTTTTTGACTTGTAATTTTTGTTTTGGAAAAAATTAAAAATACAGAAAGCTTGAATTTATTGTTTAATTTGGGTTTTATTAGCTTCTATGGGGAGGAGATTTCTTTATTAAGCGCCTTTTAATCAAGAATGTTTCTTATGAATTTGGTTGTAAAAATTAAAAATGCTATTAGGAGGCTGTTACAAAAATGGTTTGGCGAAAGTTATCATGATAAATAACTTGGCTTTTTCTTGATTTTGCCAGTTAATTTTTTAAAATTTTTGTTTTATAACTAAAACTGCTCATTAATTTCAAGCTTAAAGTCGGTTTATTATTTTTATACTTCAACTTTGTGTAGTTGCTTCAACAATTTAAACAATATTCGTATTAACACGAAATAAAATTAAAATAAAATGCGTCTTCAGCTATGCTGTGAATTATTTTTCCAAGTACCTTAAACGAATAATTTGATTCACTTTAAACAATAATCTGGTTCAGTAAATTTTTTATTTTTAATGAACCGGTTTGTTTTTATTTAAAAATTTTTTTTATGTGATAAACCATTTCTTCACTTTTCTGTTTAATGAGCTGGTCTATGAACCGGTTCGCTTTTAGCATATTTTTTTTTCAATTTTAAGTTAGTTCACACAAAAAGCCTCAGTTATTTTTTTAAAGAGCGCTTTTACAAGTTCTTCTCATATTCAACGGTTCATATGTGATTCTAGTTTTACTTAACTGATTAATATTTCCCACAATCATGAATAATTTGATTCAGTTTTCACAATATTCTTGATAGATTTATTCTTTTTGCTTTAAAATTGTTTAATAACCGCTTTACTTTTGAATTTTTTTTTTATTAAACCATTTCTTCAGTTCCCTTTTCAACTAGCCACTCAATTGCTATATAATGTTTCAATGAACTGGTTCATTTTGTGCGCTCTTTTCTAAAGATCGTGTGTAATTCCCTATTTATGTTGATAAATATGTCTCTTATTCACCGTTTTAATTAGCATTTGCTTCATATGTAACTCTTGATTTGATGAATTGATTAATTTTTCACTTGACCATGAACGATCTGATTCATTTTTCACAATATGCTTGATAAATTGATTTTTTTTATTAAATTTTTTTTTAATAAGCCGTTTAAAATTTATTTAAAATAAATAAACCATTTTCAAGCTTTTTTATGGACTTAGGCAATTGCTATGCATTTTGTTCAATGAATCGGTTCATTCTTAGCAATATTTTCTAAAGATCATGTGTAATTATATATTTTTGTCTCTTATTCAGCGTTTTATTGAGCATTTGTTTGATATGTAAATTTTGTCTTAATGAATTGAATAACTTTTTATATTTGAATGAACGATCTGATTCTTTTTGCAACATACTCTAGATGAATGGATATTTTTCCATTAAAAATTGTTTAATAAACCGGTTTTTCTTTGACAATTTTAATAATCATTTATTTTTCTTTTTCTTTAATGAGCTAATCAAATGCTAAATATTGTTTTGAATGAACTGGTTCATTTTTAGCATTATTAGGCATAAGCTCTTTTAGTATATATCAATCCTTTATTCACTATCCTTTTGAGCTTGACTTAATCAATTGATTGATTTTTTATACAGTAATGAATAATCTGATTCATTTTCTTCACAAGTTTATTCACTTTAAACATTGTTTTTAATAAACCATTATATTGAGCAACCGATTCGAATAAAACTCTTCACTTTGATTAATTTTTAACATGAGCATGAACGATCTGATTCATTGATCCATTAAAAATTGTTTAATATATTAGGGTTTTTAAAATTTTTTTTTTTACGCAATGTCTTCAGCTCTTTTTTTAAATCAATTGCAATTTTGCTTAATGAACTGGTGAATTATTTAGCATTATTATGAATGAGCTCTTTTAGTATATATAATTTTTATAAATCATTCCTTTATTGAACGTTCTATTGAGCGTCTGATTTAACTTTTCACTTCTGAAATACTTCTGAGATGTTTTTTTACTCAACCGGCTTATTTGTCTCATAATTGTTGTTACTAAACCATATTTATAGAGTTTCTTTTAATGAGCTACGTATTGTTTTTTAATGAACCGGTTAATTATTTGTATTATTCTTATTGCACTCGTCAAATTTTGAACTCGCTATTTTGAAATAACAAAAAAAACTTATTGTCCATTAAATTTTTCTTCTTTTCATAATTAAGTTGGTTAATTCCTTTTTAATTCTTTTTGGGATCTTTAGTTTATTTCTGAAATTGATCTGATTAAAGTGTAAATAAATTAAAAAAAAAGTCAAATACCCTTTTCAAACAAATTTAGGCCGCATATTTAAACTTTAATTAGATCAGGATTAACTACCCTTTAAAGAAAATCCTTAAAGTATTTTTATTTTACAATTTAATTACAATATTGTTTATGGCTTTTTAATGAAAGTGTACTTTTGTGGCCCACAATGAAAAGCTTATTTCCAACAAATTATCATAAATTATGAAAAATATTTTAATTCCTACTTAACCCATAATTGTACTATAAAAACAAGATAATAGAAAAGAAAAAAAAAGAAAAGTTGAAAATGATTGGGGCAATTAACTTTTAAATTTTTGGGCAAAATTATTACAACAAAAATATGTTTTAAAAAATACGAGAAGAAGAATAGAAGAATAAAGCCCAAATGAATACAAGAAAAAAATTATTTAAAAGTTTTCCTCCCCATAACTGACAGATGGAATACAAAGTAAAAAATCAAATCATCTCTCTCTCTCTCTCTCTCTCTCTCTCTCTCTTACATATTGATTTTTTTTTTTTTTTTTTTTTTTTTTTTGGTATATAAACTTTCCGGCTATGATGTGAGGCATAGAAAAACTTGAAAGGGTTGGTCCAATCACATCTTAACGTCAAGTTTTTTGCTCAACTTTATTTGCCATTCAACCTTGGAGAGGTACACAATTGAGCAACGCTTTAAGATTATTGAAGCGTTTTATGAAAATGGGCTTTTAAATCAAGCATAATCGACCAAATCTTTCTACAATCGGGAGAATTGTAGGCAAATTTCAGGAAACCGGGCCTGTCGAAAATGTGAAAACCCCTGTGAATCCTCACCCAGTTAGTTCTGGGGAAAAAGATTGCTGCTGTTCGCTATAAGGCCGGCCAAGCAGTTGCCGTGAATGGTGTTTGCTATCGCGTAACGATAACGGTCTTTTTGTGGCCAGAAATTTAAAATACAGACCCGCCATTTGCCACACAGTCAACGAAATAAAGGCCGTGTTATCTCAAGTTGTGGAGTTATTAATTAGCCGCCTCTATCATGTGATTTGACACCGTTGGACTTCTTCTTTTAAGGAAATTTAAAGGAAAAACAGTACGTCAATAAGCCAGCAACAATTGATGAGCTAAAGGATGATGGCATTGCAGCCCAATTATGCTTCATCAGATAGATGTATGCCCCCAAAGCCGATATTTTGTTCCACATATAATTGCCATAGATCCTTCTATCATAAGTATCTGAAAACTTTTTGTTTTATTTACAGTTAACTTTAGGTGTTTTGTTTCGACCTCCCTTTATTTCTGAAGAAAGTCAATCACTTCTTCAGGCTCAATTTTCCTTCAAAAAATATGTCACACGCAATTATTTAATTTATAAAGAAGCTATTGACTTTATAATGACCTAAAGCAACACTTATGCACTGAAATCCATTCACTCTCTCTGTCTCTCTCTTTCCCTGCCTCCCCTTTTTCTCTTTTCTTATTTAATGCTTCATCAGCTTAATTTTTTTTTCTTTTAATTCTCATTTAAAAATTCGTAACTTTGAAATAAATTTGATGCCATTTATCATTTTATTTTCCGTCTCTTTATTTTTGGAGAAACTTTTTTCTTAATTAGTGGCCTTTTTTATGCCAAGAAAGCAAATTTATTTAAAATACAAATAAAAACAAACAAACTTTTCTTTATTTTTTTTTTAAATGCCACACCAAATGGTTGTTCATCATTAAAGTTACTTCCCCAAACAAAATGTTTATTGGCAAAATTTTCTTTCTTTTTCTGGGATGTTTTTTAGTTTCTTACATTAAAGCTTCAATTGTGTTCAAAAAGTTTTCTTTTAAAAAAACAAAAAGTTTCCTTCCTCAATGAATAAATTTAAAAGTTGCATTTGCTGTTGTACGAGTAGGTGTACCCTGCCGGCAACTCAATCAAATTTAAATACACTTTCAATCAACGATTGCTTTAGTCGTCGTAATTATTGCCAAATTCTAAAAAAAATTCATTATTTCTTAAGCCAGGACAATGTTTTAGTAGTGTAAGAAAACAACCTTTCATAGAATTAATGAAATATTTCAATAGTCTAACGCAGGCAGTTCTCTTTGTAGAGAAATTTGTAAAAACAAATAGAACTTCAAGCACAACTTCAGGGTCACATTGCAAAGCAGAACAAACACAAACTCGTTTTCAGGGAGCATGTATGATACACAAATGGTTCAAAAGTATTTGGTCTAAATTCCAAGAAATGTTTATTGGCCAGAGTTTTTCAAGTTAAAATACATGCAGGCAGACGAATTGGTCAAGGTTGGCTCTAACATGGAAGCTTCTATGGCAGTGACTATTGCTATAACGCTTAGTAGCATCAAAAGCAGTGTTCTCAAATGTGGTATAAGAAGGCGGATACTAAATTACAAGGCCTCACTGCGATGGTAAACACTCCCTTCAGCTGATGAGTAAGAACATTAATCATATTTCCAGACTGATGGCTGTGCGATCGGTCTTCATGACTTTGTCGTTCCCAGCCACTTAAGAGTAAAGAGACAATTTTTCGCCCTCTTTGCTAGTGCCCGGCTCTTCTGACTACCAGACACCAACATTTTATGAACGGCCTACTTGAGATATCGGGCAAAAAGTTAGGCGATCTTCTCAGATAACATATTAGCAGACAACGAGTCTAGATCACTAAATTATACCGCTATGTTAGAGAATGCAATCTTAAGGGCCGTTAGGCCGCCACATGCTACCACAGTGACAGCAGAACGGCATTACAGACACTGAAAGTAATTGCAATAAAATCGAAACTGGTGTGGGAATGCCTAACACTTAGGTAGTGTGTCAGGTCATAGTGCTTATGTAAACAAGAAGGTAGACAAGCTCGCAAGTAAATTTGGCGGCTAGTATCTTCTTTGGGCCAGAACTCAGCTCAGATTTTGAGTGGCTGTAAAGATAAGGGGATTAATGAACAAAATTCTGTCAGAAAAGAAAATCTTTGACTTCTAAATGAATATTTACTAGACTACTAGACTTAGAGGGTGACAGTTGTGTCACAATCAAAAAAATTAAAGAATTTTTTTCATTAATCCCAAGAAAATTTTTCATCATTTCTATATCAATGACAAGAAGAAGAAGAAGTCACCTGGCCACAGCTATTGCGACCTGTGTTGGCAAAAAAACGAAATGAAACAAATGCAAACGTTTCGTGTTGTAGTTTTTCAGAGTATTATTATGGAAAACCATAAAACGAAACGTTTGAATTCATTTCTTTAGGAACTCTGGTCACAATAGCTGTGACCAGGTGACTTCTTCTTTCTCTTAGTTATAATTTTAATTTTAGTGTAATAAAACTGTTGTCATTGATGGAAAAATTTTAAAAAATTTTCATTATTTTTCAGGGGACTATTAAAAAAAATTCTTTCAGTTTTAAACAAGTTATTTTTATTTATCGCCTGCCATATTGCTGACAGGGTTGTTCGTCTTTTTCTACATGTGTGGGGGGGGGGGGGGGAGGGGGTGTGTTTATATTTTCTAATTAAATAATTTGTAAAACTCGTGGTTTGGTAAAATGATTCTTGTGTAAGTGTGTTTATTTTCGCGTTTGCTAAAGATTCATCAGCTTCAAATGGATACAACTTTCAAATTAAGCTCAAGCAATGTGTGTGTGTACAAGCCTGTATGAGTATTGATGGTTATAATTCTATCTATCGCTGATTGAATGATTGTTACTCGACTACTTATGTAGGAGTATTAACAACAAAGCAAACTTAAGAAGAACGTTTTTACATAATGAAATAAGTTTTTAAGATTTTAATTAGAGATTTAAAAGCTCTTATTTAATTATTGTGATTGAAACTATTTATAGTAGAATATTTGAGCGAAAATTTTGGTTTTAGGTTTTCTTATAGAGTAGAAGGTGGCACAAAGTGTGTTTATTTAAAAAAAAATATCACAAAATTTGGCATTAATTAGCTAACAGCTTCATTTTGCACACTTTGTCTTTAATCATATTTTTTTATCGGTTTATTGTGACATAATTAGAGCAGCAACTTTTGAGTTAAAGGATTTTTTGTGTGGGTTAAGTAAATGAATTTAATTTTATGTCCCGATTAGAGTCAAATAAGCAAATAGTCCTTGTGTTTAAAAAGTATTCGATTTTTAAATGCACCCTATTCCCATACACTAAAAGAATTTTGTTCATTAATCCAATGAAAAAGTTAATTATTTTTCAACCAATCACCTTTCATTAGACTAATGAAATATTTTATTAATTCAATGTAACTATTTAATCCATTCAAGGAAAATATTTCATTAAATCAATGAAATTTTCATGCATGCATTTCATTAGTTTAATGAAAAAGTTCATTAATTCAATGAACTATACATTCATTTAAAGAAATATTCATTCATTTATAGAAATATTCATTTCTTGAATGAAATATTTCATTAAATCCATGAAATGTTGTCATTAATCTCATTAAACTTTGTGTTTTTTTTTGTTGTTGCAAAATACTGAATTATTTCTTCAGTGCAGGGTTATTGTCTTTTTTATTGTTGCTTCCTTTCAAAATGCTTGAGCTCTTGTGCAACACAATTGATGTAGACTTTAAAGTAAAATAATATGAAAAATTTCGATAACGTGGATTTTTTTTTTTTTTTTTTTTTTTTTTTTATAAAGGGGTTCTTTATTTCTTGTAAACGCATGAGAAAACTTATTCAAAACAAGCAATAGAAATAGAATTTCTGGAAACGAAAAAAGAATTTTTCAGGGGTTAATGCACTTTTTATTTAAATAAAAAGAAAACCCTAAAAAATGTTCGAAAATTGGTTGTCAATCTTATGCCGGCAGCGCTTCACTTAAAAATATATAAAACTTGTTGTTGTTGTTGTAAATGGAATTATTTTTTCTATTTAAAAGAGAAAATTTTTCCGTAAAATAACAAAAATATCACAAAGAAAAAGAAAAAAGTATTCTGTCAGTCAAATCAACAAGTAAAAATGGCAGCAAGATTTGGAAAAAAAAAATAACAGACCTTTGAGGGTGAAAAGAGAGTGAGGTAACCAGTTGAAAAGTATTTGAAAAATTGTCAAAGCTTCTTGATGGGGGGAGGGTGGGAAAAACAGCAGGGAAATGATAACAAAAATATGTGACAAATAAACAAAAATATTTTTATAAGAAATAAAAATAAATTGTGTTTGTTGTGGTTTTTAACTTTTTATTTGTTTTTTCTTTTTGAAAAAAAAAAAAAAAAAAAAATTTTAATGTTTTGTTACGCTTGCCAAATGAAAATTAAAAGAAAAAAAATAAATCACATCAACAACAAAAATGTGGTAGAAAATTTTGTTTCAATTCACTAGAATTCCTTAAAAAAAAGTTAAACTTAAAGTAGCTAGAAAGACCAGTACCAGACACAGCTATTTTAGTTGAGACACATATCATTTTAAAAAGGAAACTGTCTAGATTTGTAATCTATCCGCCAAAATACTCAGAAGTTACTTTGGACTATTTTTAATTTTTTTTTTTTTTGAAATTTCCATACTGTTATTTTCAAGGATTTTGGCAGTTTCCATTTGGAATCATAAAATAAAAACTGCGAATGTTTCCGAAAATATTAAAACACTTTCAGAAAACTTAGAACCTACAAATTAAATTCCTTTTTGATTTTGGTAATTTTCCTGGACAAAATCGGGAATGGTACCTCGGCAAAGTGGGGAATGATAAAAATCCAGTACTGGGGTATGAGGGAATTTCAAAAATTTTGTAAAAATAATCTAAAGATATTTGCTATCGTTAATAAATAAGAAAATTCTTTTGTTTTTATTTATTTATTGATTTTGTTTTTTGTTTCGGCAGCCATAAGCGTTTTAAAATTTTATTTACACTAATTTAACAAATACTTAGTGAATTGCTTATTCGTTAGTGCAAAAACAAAATTGTATTGTTCAAAATAACAACAAGTAGAAACGTTAAAAGGTATTGAATCTCACTAGGGAATACGGTTGCTAACTAAGTGATGGAGAAACTCCTGATTTTGTGAATCGCGAAAGGTGTTGTAATGGACCAGCAGACAGATCCGAATGGTGTTCTGTGAACTTCTTGGTAGAAGGGACATAAAGTATTTAGTCTTAAGGGGGAGTACATTGAAATGTTTATTTCATGTGCATCAGAACGTGCTAGCTTGACTGTGTTATGGATGGGTCTGGGCTGATATTAAACTTAGGATAACAGGCAGTCACAAAAGCGTTACATAAGCCTAAGACAAATAGATATTATCGATTCCAAAAGGCAAAATTTTCAAGCCTTAAAGACATAAAATTATGTGTTTATTTAAATTCGTTTCATGATCTTTAAAAAATATTTTTGTTTTCTTTATTTTCATTTAATTATTTTAGATGAACTTGCCGAAGATGGCAAAAAGATTTACAAACAACTCAAACTTGTTTTGTATGTTTGTTTGTTATTTTTTTTAAATCTAAATTAGTAAAAAGCCCATTAAAATATTTTTCCCTTCATTTTCATAGCAGACAAACAGGCAGACAAACCAATTAAATTGAAAAAAAAAAAAAATAATTCTTGAGAGCAAAAAACAATCAATTTTAATTTAATTTCAATTGATGTTCTTTAATAAACATAAATCTGGGCCAAATTAAATAAAAATAAAAAAGAAAAGAAAACAAAGTCCCACGGTTACTTTCCAAAATGTTTCGCATAAACAAAAGACAACAACAACAAATAAAAAAAAAGCATATTTCACTAATAAAAATCATGTTTCAGTAAATTTCCTTTAATTAAATTAAAGAGAGAGAAAAAAACGTTAAAATTTAATAAATAAAACTAAAAACAAAAATAATTCTGTGGCAGCATGGAAATAGCTCTTATGTCTATATTAAGCCATTTCAGAAAGCTACAACTTGAAAAGCCCTAAAAGTGTTACTTATAAAATTATTTCGTTTTTAGCACAACCGATATTTCGTCCCCTGGGCTGAACTATCAAGTTTTTGAGTCAATTTTTCCTAATTGATACAGAATTTAAATAGAAGACATGTAAACGTGTGTTTTATCATGCGGCTCGCACACACTCAAGTTCAATGCTACCATCGGGCAATGTAACAAATTGAAGATAAATTAAAATAGATCAATAAATTGATCGCTTTATAAAAATAGCTTCATCCATTACACAAGCTCACTTGAGGTTGCCGTACTTTTCCACTAAAATTGCCTTGAAGTTTGAGCCTCCTAACGAGACGTAAAAAGTAAAAAAATATTTTTTCTATGAACAGTAGTAGCAGTATAAAATTTACCTTTAAAGCTAAAATAATGTGTTTATAATGAAAAGCGATAGCAAATATCGTTAAAAATGTTGCTGAATGAAAAAAGAAACGACATTTTTGTTGTTACTTTTTTGTAACCATACGATTACTGTTTAAATTTAATAGAGAAACCTACTAAAAGTATTCATTATTATGCTTTTGCTAATAATGAAAACTAAAAACGATGGCAAATATCGTTAAAAATTTAACTAAATGAATACAGAAACGACATTTTTGTTGTTACTTTTTGCGATTATTGCTTAAATTTAATAGAAAAACCCACTAAAAGTATTCATAAATAAATTATGCTTTCGGTATTAAAACAAACTGAAAGCGATAGCAAATATCGTTAAAAATTAAATAGCAAAAGTGTTATTTATGTGGTTGTCACTTTTATTGTGTGACCATACATACGATTACTGTTTAAATTTAATAGAGAAACGCCCTAAAAGTGTCCATAAAAAATTTATGCTCTCGCTAATAATACAAAAGAAAAATGATAGCAAATATCGTTAAAAATCTAACTAAATGAATATAGCAACGACTTTTTGGGATTATTGTTTAAATTTAATAGAAATATTCATAAATAAATTATGCTTTCGGTATTAAAATAAACTGAAAGCGATAGCAAATATCGTTAAAAATCTAACTAAATGAATATAGGAACGACAGTTTTGTTGTTACTTTTTGCGATTATTGTTTAAATTTAATAGAAAAACCAACTAGAAATATTCATAAATAAATTATGCTTTCGCTAATAATACAAAAAAAAACGATAGCAAATATCGTTAAAAATCTAACTAAATGAATATAGCAACGACAGTTTTGTTGTTACTTTTTGCGATTATTGTTTAAATTTAATAGAAAAACCAACTAGAAATATTCATAAATAAATTATGCTTTCGGTATTAAAACAAACTGAAAGCGATAGCAAATATCGTTAAAAATTAAATAGCAAAGGTGGCATTTTTGTGGTTGTTATTTTTTTTTTTTTTTTGTAAACATACGATTATTGTTTACATGACAGCACAGTGATTAATGTTGCACGTTTCGCTCTCGTTTGTATCACATTCCGCTAGCTTTTTATTTGAGAGAAAGTAAATTTTTCTTTATTAAAAACTAGAATTTTAGATTTTATATTTTTCAGCTTTGCATAGATTGTATGCAATCCGGTTTTATTTTCATTTGTTCTCTATTCAAAACAAATCAAAGCAAATCTTGGCAAACAAAAGAGGTGGCGTAAATGAGACGTAATTAAAAAAAAATTAAAAAAAATAACAGTTTTATAACTGGTTTGTTTTGCATACACTTTTGTTGCTTTTTTGTTTTTTTTGGAGGAATTTCAACCTTAAAAAAATTTCACTTTGTTTGCTGTAGCACGAGATAAAAGAATTTTGTAATTGTTGTTTTTACTTTTTTTTTTATTTATTTTTTTTTTAATTTTTTATTTATTTTTTAATAAAGTTGAGAGGGTGCTGTTTTAAATATATTATAAATTATTATTGCTGTTGTAGCAGTTATGTATTTTATTACGTTTTGTGTCATTTTAAATAAATTCACACAAAGAGCCTCACAAAGCTGTTGACAATTGAGCTGCTATTTGTGAAAGTGTTATAAGTAAACTTAAAAAAATAAATTAGCGGTAATTATACTCTATTATGGGGTTTATAGCTTACTAAAATTACAAATAACTCATTTAAAAAAATGGACTTATACCACTTTCACAAATAACAGCCTATTTATTGTCGCTGCTGGGAAACACACAAACAGTCCATCTATTCTTTTGACTTACGCAGTAATGAAATGAAAAAATAAATTTAAGCATTTAAATTAATGTGCTGTTTCTGTAACACAAACGCTCAATTGGTCTAAAAAGTTTACTTGATAATTATTAAAAAAAATTTCTAATCGACTTAAATGCTTGTGTTACAGAAAGCCCACATGAATTTGTTTTTCTTTTCTTTGCTGTCGCGTTTTTCTTTTCTTTTTTTAGTTAAATTGAGTTATTTTTAAATTAGTTCTTTTTTTAAATTATTTTTAATTCTAATGATTTCATTTTTGGCTTGTTATTAAATTTTTGTTTCTTTTTTTTTAAATTAATTTTGTTTTATTAGAATTTTATTCAAGTGCAAAATTTTAATTTTCGATTTGTTTGAATTTTTGTTTCATACTTTTGTTTTAATGAAAACTCTTCTAGAAAATCTGTATTGAAAGTTTTCATATAGAAAAGCCAATCACCCTTATCTTGCTCTAAAAATATTTTTTTTTTGTAATTTTTCAGAATCTGATTAAATAATCACTTTTTAAATTTTGGTTTTTGAAAAAACATTGTTTTTATTTTATTTTGCAAATTTTTTTTTTAAACGAAAATGAGCACGACACTAAGTAGCAACGTGATGTTATTGTTTATGTGCACGGCATGATACTGAAACATTTTAACACGTCAATCTTTCAGATACATAATTTTTGTTTTCTTTTTTAGAAAAATTACTCTTTATATTTTGCATTTGCTGTCATACAAAATTTGTCGCCCCCAGTTAGTGTGAGGAGAAATGGAATTATCTAGCCATATAGCCTGCACGTCGGTAAAATTTACAATCTGTAGCATTAAAGCTAATGTGCGATCGTGTTAGCGTCTCTCAGGTATGGGCTGTAAGAGATTAAATTGTGTACCGTTAAAATACTTTAGAAATGGAAGAGAACAAAAACCCAAACTAAAGCTTTAAAAAATCTTTTGTTCCAAACTGAAATCTCATTGAAACCTGAGCTTAAATTACGGCATTTATTATTGATCGAATAATTTCTATTTCCCACCATCGCATTTCGTTGAGTTTTTCATTAATTTTTTTATATAAATTTTAATTTGTAAAGAGCAGGCGGATGAATTAACTAAGGCCGACTCTAACATGGCGGCTTCTATGTCTGTGACAGTCACTGTATCGTTTAGGAGCATCATTTTCATTGCTACTAGGGAAAGGATGATAAAAGATGCCAGGGTCTTTAGACGTGAAAGGTTAGGTGTGAATTATGGCTTCGCTATAATGATAAGCACTCCTCTCAGGTGGTGAGCAGGAATAGGAAGGATATTTTCAGACTAGTGGCTGCGATAACTGGTCACTGGACGATCGGCAAGCACGCCAGTAGTCTGATAATGCCCTTCAATGAAAACTTCAGGGTACCTGAGAGTAAGAAGACAGTCGTTCACCTTCGAGGTACAAATTTCTCAGTCTACATTTAAAGAACGGAGTATGTGAGATATCGGGAATAGGGTTAAATTAGCTTCTCAGATATCTTAATGTCACAGAGTGGATCTAGGTCACTTTATTAGTATTAATTGCATTCCGTTAGGCCGTTAGGTTAAACAACCAACCAACAAACCTGCCAAATATAAGTTTTTCATTTCGTATGTAATTTCTTTACCGTACATGCATCCTTATGAAAAGCAGAGTTGATTTAGCAACTTTCCGAATGTGTGTAACGTCTAGTCAAATCCGTTTTTTTTAAATATCGCATGCGATAAAAAAAATTTTCTATACATATTCTTCACTTAAATACTGAATTTAAAGGGTTTTATAGAGAGATGATTTAAAATTATATGTGTCCCATCCCGTAATCTTTAATGATTCGTTCGAAAGTTGCTAAAATCACTCAGAGCAACAGCACTGGAGTATATGGAAATTTCAAAATAGTCCAAGTAACTTCCGAACATAGCATAGAAGATTGAAAGATGGGACACATATCATTATAAAAGAGACGTCGTCTAGATTTGTAATCTACCGTCCAAATGCACAGACAATGATTAAGTTCTTTAATTGAAATCTTAAAAATGTAGGCTGATATTTGAAATCATTAATAAAAAAATTTAAATAAAAATTATTAAAAATTTAAATTTAAAATTGTCTAAGCCGATTAAAAACCTCCAAAAGGGTTTATTTAAATTTTGTGTGAGGCGGGCCACAGTTTGTTTCCAACTGCTGTGAATTATATTAAAGAAAAATGTGATCTCGCAACATGTGACGCATATTGTAAAATTTCACCACATTTAAATCATATCGTTGTTGTTATTAGTTTTTGACGACAAAAAGGTGAATTCAAAGTTTACCAACAGGGTTGCCAGAAACAATAATTTTTTCAATTGAAAATTTTTAATTTTTATTGCATGACCGCAAAAAAAAAAGAAAAAGTGTGATTTTTTAGCAACATTTTCTTTTAGGCAACACGGTTTTTGGCAGCTCAGCTGTTTTGGTGTAAAAAGTTACAGGTTTAGTTTGGTCTATAATTTAACCATTAATCTGCTTACAAACGAACAACGCTTGCAAAATTATTGAATTACTGGGTTCAGAAAGCGCATCGTGCATTTTGTCCATTGGGAATCTTATGACTAAATTTTGCATCATGCAATATACATGCGTAGAGTGCAGACAGAGGAAACTATTGCCACTGTATTGAGCTAGAAACGTTACTGTGAGTGGCGAGCGCTACCGTGCCATGATTACATTTTTTTTTGTTTGTTAGAAATGTAAGAGCTGGACTTGGCTGATTCCACACATTACACGAAACAATGACCCAATTGAGAGACGAATTCAGTGAACAGTATGAGGCCGATCAATTGGCTACTTAAATCGCGCTGGCTCATAATTTTTCTCATGAGAATAATGATTTCTTCTTTCAGTATATGGTAGAGCTAAGGTTTTTGCCGGTTAGTACGCTACCTATTAGTCTACGGTTGAACTCTGTTTGGCATGTAGCTTTTTGTGTTTCACTCTAACAATTTTTCAAAAATTTTTTTTATTTACCTTGTGTTTTTTATGGGATTTTTTAAATTGGTATTATTGAAAAAAAATACATCTGGCAACTCCAATGCACTCTATTTTCTCAGTTCATTTTGCTAAGTTTTCTGAGTAATTTTTTTTCTTTTTTCAAATATTTTTAATTTAAGTTTTGTTATTGCGGGGGAAAGATAAATTGTCAGACTTTAATGAATAAAAAAATAATTGTGGGGCGGGTGGGTTTTTTTATGAATAAATTTTTGAACGTTAAGTGTGAAATAGTGATTGTGACTTTTAAAAAGGGGGCTTGTTTTCCAGTTCATTACTGCACCCAAACAACAAAATTGTTTATGTAAGAGCAACAAATGATGGAGAAAAATTTTTAATTTTTTTTTTAAATTCAAAAAAAAAAAATAATAATAAAAAAAGAGAAGACACATATGAGAAACAAAAAACAGCACTTTTAGCTGTAAACAAAATATTTGTGTTGCTTTTTTATTTTTATTTATTTAATATGTGTCACTTACAATTTAAATCCATTCAATTGCAAGTCTTGCATGAGTTGCTTTCGGGTTTCTGTGTTTCTTGCTGCCATTTTATTAGTTTTCAGTTTATTTTTGTTCTTTTGCTTTTGCTACATGCTCTCTTCTCTCTAATCACTAACGTGTGTAACTCAATTTAAATTGTTTTCATTTTATTAATTTTAAATTTAATTTTTAAATAATATCTCTCTGGTGCTCTGCCATAAGGAAAAACTATAAATAAATAAACACGTGTGTAGGTTGTATAGATAGACCCATCACATCTTGGACATTTTTGCTTTTTGTTTAAAATTAAATTTCTAATTTTTCTTTTCTTTTTATTTTTAACGTTAAATTAAAAAGTATTTATTTTTTGTTTTATACAAATCAATCTTGACATTTAAGCCTTAACTAATAAATTAAAATTCTGTGAAACGCTTTAAGAGCTCGTAATTTTCGTAATAAATTCACATGATTTATTAGCGATTATTTTGCGCGTAATTTTGTGAAATTCTCTTAGAAATGCTTCTGTTGTTGTTGCTCTTATTTTTTTTTTAATTTCTTTCCCAACATCTGCACTGTAATTAGTAATTTTTCACAATCATTTGACACAAATGTGCAAATAAATTGTTAAATAAGTTGAGGTGCTAAAAATAATGTAGTTCAAGTGCAATACCAAAGGGAGTTAACAAGAAAAAATTCAAGTCATCGATCGGGCCCTGTAATAATTACAGAAAAAGAAAACATCTTTTTAAATTTCTGTAGGGGAAAAGACATGTTACCATACTTAAAGTCACGAAAAGAAACATCGTTAACTGATGAATGGATCTAGAATCTAGAACCACCCCTGAAAAAGTCTCCTTTGTGCAAGAAATAAGCTTAATTACTTAAACATGCACTCTTTATACTTTTAAAAAAGGTTGCCATACAGTTTTGTACCTGCTACACCCACTTTTACGACTTGAATACAACAATTTTAATCTAGGAATTGTTCTTGTGAATTTTATGCATATATTCCCTGAGCTTCTAAGTAAGATTTAAATCGATTTTTGTACTGGCCACGCCCAATTCTTAATAAAAAATATTGACTTGTTTTTCAATGCTCAAAAACTTATATGTCAACACTCCTTTTCTTATAGTCCTAAGGGCTACACTTTTTTGTATTAACCACACCTACTTTTTAATAGAAAAATATTTATAAAAAACCTACTTACATATACGCTCTTCCCCTCACTTCTAAGGAAACAAACATTTTTGTACTCGCCACGCCCACTTTTTCATATAAAAATGCTAACTTGTTCTTCAAATATAAAAAGCTTATTGATCAATTGATTAGTTTTAAATTTTATACATACACTTCACAGTTCTAAGGAAGACTAGCATAATTTTTTTTAATGGCACGCCCACTTTTCAATGAAAAATTTTTAATTGTTCTTTAATGATGTCTACAGATTACTTTTGACTATTTTACTTACACTCCCTGTGCTTTGAAGTAAGATTGCCTTACATTTTTTTACAGGCCACGCCCACTTTTATTAGAAAAGTATTGACATGTTCTTCAATGATGAATTATATGTCAGCGAATTGTTTTTGAATAAAACTTCCTTCCCTATACTCGTAAGGGAGGCTGACATAAATTTTTTAATGGCCACGCCCACTTTTCAATTAAACAATTTTTACTTGGTCTGCAATGATCAGAAACCTATTTGTCTACAAAGATTGCTTTTAAGTAAGGATACCGCAAATTTTTGTACTTGCCACTCCCATTTTTTTAAATAAAAATTTAGATAAGTTTCTTAATGTTTAAATAATTTAAATTTTTCAGTGAAATTTTTTGAAATTTCAAATTTACTTTAAAAAATTTAAACTTTTAGAGTAAAGCCCTTAAAGGCAGGACCCCATAAAACATTAAATCTTATCATTATATTTTGCTTTCAATCAAGAAGGCATTAGGCAAGAATAATAAAATTCTTGTCTCAAATGAAATATTTTTTTTTTAATTTCACTTTTGTGTTTAATATATTATTGCCACAATTTAACATACAAATACGATATTAAATTGCATCCCTCTATCGTTTATCAGCAATTTCCTTTTCCTTTAGACGCTGGTGGCATCGCTATTTAAGCACCAGCGTTAACTCAAAATGTATTTTATTTTTAGCATTTTAAATTAAATGATGTTGGCATTTTATTTTTATTATTGTTGCTTTTGTTTTCAAGTTTATTTTTATATTAAAGATAAAAACAAAAACAAATAATAAAATAAAATTTATGGTCTCTTGGAAGCAAACAACTAAATAAGCACACAAAACGGCCACATAAATTGTTGTCAGTCAGACAGCCAGTCAGGCACTCATCAAGCCAACATGAAAGTGAAATCCAGATTAAAGCATTTAAAGCCAGCCACTCAGCATATTCACATTGAAAATTCAAATTAATAAACGATTGTTAAAACGAAATTGGTATTTAAGAGGAAAATTTAAGTGGATGTAAAAAAAATATAAAGAAAAAAATTAAAAGGAAAAAGATGGTTTAAAGAAAATTTATAATTTATAAACGTTTGCTACTGCCGAAAACATTTTAATAAATTTCATAGTGCGCCTTTGAAAGCAAAAAAGTCTTTGATACAAATTTAAGCAAGAAATTTTTAAAAAGTTTTAGGTTTTCAAGGTTGGTTAATATTAAAAAAGTACCATTAAAATAATTTAAAAAGTACCAAATTGTCTCTTTTTTTATAATTCCTGCTGAGCTCAGTAACATTTAAGTGTAATTTCACAATTAAAAGTTATTTAATATTAAAAAAAGCTCAAAAAGTACCATGGAAATAAATAAAAAGTACCATTTTCTTCCTTTCGTGACTTGCTAGGTTGTTGTAGATTAAATTAAATATTGAATGCCGTAATTTAGCCTCTAATAATGATGATGACAAACTGATCCCTCTGTGCGATTTTTATTTTATCCTTTTTCGATGTGACCCTTTCTATTTCTTAAAGCTAAAATTTAAACTTTAAAAACAAGTTTTATTTTTTCTTTATTATTTTTGAAAGAAAATACGAGTAAATCTCTGCTTTTTGTATTTTATGTGTGCGTGTGTGAATTAATTTTTGATGTTACAATTTTAACAAAAATTAAAATACAAGCGCTCGTTTTTATTATTTTCAACATTTATTACACGAAATAATGCCCAGGGGGTACAGTGTGTTTTTCAATAATAAAATATTTTGTTTATTTGAGCGAAAATCCTCCACGGCACAAAAGGAATTTATAGAATTTTTTATTCCATTACACAGTAATTCCGAAAAAAAAAGGAAACTGAAAAACTGAAAATAAAAACGAAAATTGCAATAAAATAAATTCCAAACGCTCCCCACAGTGTGGTTACATATTCTTCCCCTTCTTTCTTGCAGATTATCCGTTTATTGTTTTTTATTATGGTTTGTCATTACTGGTGTTAATGCTTCCATTACTTTTGCATACCTGTAACGTATCAATTATGTGCTTGTTCACGGATTTTGTTTGCTTGTCTGTTTTTCAGTTAAAAACTCACTAACAATGTTTCAAGTGAACAGAGGAAACAAAATTGTAGAATAAAAATAGTAGAACGATAAAGTCGAGTTTGAGATAAACAGACTATCTAAACAAAGTTAGGGTAGACCTAATGTGAGTCCTATAGTTTAGTCCCTTTGAAATAACAGCTTAAAGTGGAAGGAAGGAAAAAATTAAAAAGTACATCACAACCCAAATGATGCTTCTCACGAAGCCGTACAGCCGACAATTCTTACACAGACGCTTTGCTTTTATTAATTTTTATAATGGATAAAAGCGAATTCAAATTTTCTTTCAAGGCATTTATTTGCTATAATTTCTCATACCTAAACTGAAGGAATCTTGTTTATAGAGTGGCTGACGACCCCGTTTCTTTTTTCGCAAGATTTGGCTATTAAAATTATGATAAAAAAAGTAATGAGTGAGTTTCATTTTAGATCTATTTTTATTACTATTTCAAGAAAAAATTCATTTGCAAGTTAATGCATTTTGTCTTTAAATCAATGACAAGTTTATTATTTTGCTAATAATTATGAAATATATCTCTAATTTAATGAAAAAAAAAAAATTAAATTTCTGATGTCCAAGTACAAACACTCTTGTGTTAAGTTTTTATTTCTAAGAGAAGCATTTCGGTTTGTAAAAAATACTAATTCAAAATTAAAATTTCCCATCCCTGATACACAAGTACATACTCTTTTGTCTTAAGTTTTCATTTCAGTTGGTAAAAAATATTAATTCAAATTTAAACTTTCCCATCCCTGATGTCCAAGTATTAACACTCTTGTCTTAAGTTTTTATTTCGGTTGGTAAAAAATACTAATCCAAAATTTAAAATTTCCCATCCCTGATTCATACACTTTTGTCTTAAGTCTTTCGTTTGGTAAAAAGTGATAATTCCATCCCTGATGTAAAGGGTGTCGCAACAAGAATGCAAGATTTAAATTTGGCGCCATTCGAAGTGTCATTGTTTGACATTTGAACAATTGTTATTGTTTGCTAGTAGAAGGTACGAGGTTAGTAAAAAATTACCATGGACAGCGAGGGGAGTTCGTTAATTGGGTATTGGAGAGACAACATGAAAATGCTGATTTTGCCGATAAAATCATCTTCAGTGACGAGGCCCATTTCCATCTTGATGGCTTCGTCAATAGGCAGAATTGTCGCATTTGGGGTGAGGAAAATCCTCGAGTGATGCATCCTCAACGTGTCACTTGGTGTGGTTTTTGGGCTGGAGGAATCATTGGACCTTTTTTTATGAAAATGAGGCAGGTCAAGCGCAAACAGTCAATGGTGTTCGGTATCGTAAAATGATAACCAGTTTTTTCTTGCCTAGAATTGAAGAAATGAATGTGGAGGGCTTGTGGTTTCAACAAGACGGCGCCACATGTCATACAGCCAGAGAAACAATTCAATTGCTGCATCAGTCATTTATTTACAATTTAAATCTTGCGTTCTTTTTGGGACACCCTTTACAAGTACACACATACACTCTCGTCCTTATATTTTCAAGTTTTCATTTTTAAAAGAATCATTTCTCCTGGTAAAAAGCACTAGTCCATAATTTTAATTTTCAATTTCTGATGTTTGCCTAGGATAGCCCTATAATTGATTGCATTTTTTTCCATGTGTTTTAAATTTATTTAATTTTACACGATTGTAAGTATGTGCGCGCAAATCTATAAATATTTTTGTTTTGTTTTTATTTATTTGCAAAATTTGTTATTTCCTCGCATTTATTTATCGTATAAATAAATAAAGATCTTTTGATTTGCATTACAATTTGTTTCCACTTAATTTAATTTTAAATTCAATTAATTCCTACGAAAACGATTTTCTGTGTGTGTGTATGTGTACAGCAATGGAGCGTAAAATGGAAAATAAAATCTCATTAATTTTAATAAATTCACATTTTAATGTATTTGTGAAATGAAAAAAAAAACAATAAATAAATAAATAAAAATTTTTAAATTAATTATGCAATTTATTGTCAAACAAAAAAAAAAAAAAAAACAAAAAACTTGAAACAAATTTATAAATTTAATTTGTTTATACCTTCAAAAAGGATGGTTGCTTTTTAAAGGAATTAACCTGAAGATTAATTATTTAACCCCAAATTGTTGGATGTCATTCATTCAGTAATAAAATTATTCTTTCCTTTTTATTTTAGAAAGTAAAAATTAGAATTTTTTTTTGTAAAGAATTGGCTTATAAAAAGTCGCATGAAAAAGGTTGAGATTTGGCCTTTATTTACATTACAAGTAATAAATGAGATTTTGTTTAATAAACCAGATGGGATGGCTTTGTAATTTTTTTTACAAAAAATTTTCTTTAAGCTGGTGAAAATTCTTATACTTAAAATAGAAAACTTCAGTTATTTTTAAAAAGTATTATAAAAGGAATAAAAAATAGCTCATTTACTTCAATAGTGTCATAACTCAAAAAAAGTGTTTTTTTTTAATTTAATAAGTTAATTTTTTCAATAATTTTGTTTTTTTATTGATTTTTTAATATATTTTTAACAAAACTAAGGAGATATTTTAAGAGCAAAAAAAAAACACATTTTATATTATAAAAACCACACGTAATACCACCTATAAATGAGTATCGTATCCTAACGTAAGTCGATATTTATGTTTACTTACTTACGAGCACTAAAATTTTTATGTTAAAAATTTTAATGAACCCATAAACTATAAAACTCAAAGCTAAGCATGTCAAACGGTAGGACACACAAAAAGAATAATAAAAAATAAATAAGACACTTTTAACTTCTTAACACTTTATGAGGTTTGGCTTCATAAGGAAAAATTGTTTAGTCCTTACTGATGCTGCTGATGCTCAGTCGCATGATGCTGATGATAAAGACAATTTCCATATTTAATTCCTCAACAATAAATGAAATAACAAAACGGTAACGATTTCATAAAATGGCAAATAACAAAAATTGTTTACGTACCTGCAAATAAAAACAAAAGAAAAATATTTTTAATAGTATTTTTTTATTAATTTATTTTTTAAATAACAAATTTATTTTGCTTAAAAAAAGGAAAAAATTTATTTTTATATAAATAAAATATGTTTTTCTTTTATAAAAATTTTTTTTTCTTTTTTTTTATAAAAAAAAAATTTTAGTTAACACAATTAAAGTGGTAACAGTCACAATAGTTTTTGTTTTCTAAAATATTTTTTTAAAATAGAAAAAATATTTTTTTTCTTTTATAAAAAAATATTTTTTTTCTTTTATAAAAAAATATTTTTTTTCTTTTATAAAAAAATATTTTTTCTAAAATATTTCTTTTACATAATTTTTTTTTTTAATATTAAAAAAAGACACACTTATTTTTTTAATAAAAGAAAAAAAAATATTTTTTAATAAAAAAAAAATTATTTTTTACCAAAATTTATTTTTTAATAAAAAAAAATTTATTTTTTACCTAAATTTATTTTTTAATAAAAAAAATTTATTTTTTACCAAAATTAATTTTTTAATAAAAAAAAATTAATAAAAAAAAATTAAAAAAATTAAAAAAATTAATTTTTTACCAAAATTTATTTTTTAATAAAAAAAATTAATTTTTTACCAAAATTAATTTTTTAATAAAAAAAATTAATTTTTTACCAAAATTTATTTTTTAATAAAAAAAATTAATTTTTTACCAAAATTTATTTTTTAATAAAAAAAAATTAATTTTTTACCAAAATTTATTTTTCTTTTATAAAAAAAAATAAATTTTTTACCAAAATTAATTTTTCTTTAATAAAAAAATATTTTTTTTCGAAAATAAATCAAAAAAAGAATTTTTTATTAAATTTTTTTATATTTTTTAAAAAAATACGTATGTTGCCTTGTGAGTGTCCTTTTTAATATTTTTTTTTTTTAAGAAAAACTATTTTAAAATTATTTTTTTTCTCTTGTAAAAAAAAAATAAATAAAATATTTTTTTCTTTTATAAAAGAAAAGCATTTTTTTTTTTTATAAAAAAATATATTAAAGATGAACACTACGATGTATTACAAATATTTTTTAATTAAAATAATTTTTGTGTAAAAGATAAAAATTTTTTTCTTAAACATTTTTTTATAAAACGTATTTTTTTTGTAATATTTAAAAAAATTTTATATAAAGATACTCGCGAACGACGTATTTTTTTATAAAAGATAACTAATTATTTTTTAATTAGAGTTGTGAGTGTCCTTGTTTTTAATATTTTATTTGTTTTAAGAAAAAAATTTATAAATATTCTAAAATAATTTTTTTTTATATAAAAACTTTTCTGTTTAATAAATTTTTTTAAATAGCATTAAAAGAGAATACTGATTTATTTTTTATAAAAAAAACCTTTTTAAAAAAAAATTTAATATATTTTTCATATAAAAACATTTTTTTAATAAAAATTAATACATAAAAATATATTTATTAAACAAAATATTTTTTTTTTGTAAATAAACAAAAAAAAATATTTTTTTTATATAAAAAGGCATACTTCTTTTTCATAAAAAACTATTGTGACTTTTATGCACAAACCTTTTGATTCTGCTATCACTTTAATTGTGTTAACTATTATAAATTGCGAGTATTTTATATTAAAAAAATTAAAATTATTTTGTATTAAAAAAGAAAAACAATAATTTTTATAATCAAATTCAAACAAACCATTGAAAAAACCACAAAATGAACCACAAACACAAACGCGCGCACATGCTGTTTAAAGTTGCCAAATAAAAGTGAGAAAAAAATAAGAAAAAAAAAAACATGTTGAAAAGGTTCATCAATCTCGAGTATTATTGATAAAATCCATTTCAAACCACAAAAGCCTAAGGCTTTTGCCCATTATTTGTAAAATGAAAGGTTACGCTTAAGTTCGAGCTTGATGAACAGTTTTTTATTTATTTTTTTTTCTTGTAATTAAAAATTAAATGCTGAAAGTAAAAAATAAAAATCTTTTTGTAAATAAATATTTTTTGAGTTAATTTACTGATAAAATGAATTAAAATTAAGATATAATTATTAGAGTTATAAACGATTGGTCTAGGCCAAATGTAAGGGTATTCAAGACGCTTTTAGTTGTATTATTAATATGTACTGTAAGATCAATTGTGTAGCCCAACTTGCAACTGAAATAATCAAGGAGTCTTCTTGAATCTGGTAATTGTTGTGGAATTCATTTTACCTAAGTCGTACCTAATGAATTGATTACATTATGCAGTTATTTGCATCGTTGCAAGTTCGATTCTTGTCTAGATTCTTATTGTTTTCTGCAGACAAGCCAAGAATCTTCACTGATTTGTGTTGTAAATACAAAACAACCAAAAATTTATAAAATCTTAACTTTAACTATCGGTCACTTGTAATAATGGCCCCTAAGAATATTTTGTTCTTTAAGCCAATTAAAATTTTTATTATTCTTCAACAAATCTTTTTTAGATTAAGGAAATATTTCATTAATTATATGAATGAAATATATATCTATTCATTTAATGAAATATTTCATTGAATAAATGAAAACGTTGTTATTAGTCTAATGGAAATAACGAAGAATTGCAGCAATAAAACTTTCATACTGTAAACTAGGACATAATAAACACACATGTTGTTGGAGAACAGCAATAAAGTGTGTTTTGTTGTTGTTCTTGTAAACTATACTCATGTAAATATTTACTTAATAAGCAGGCGGGTTATTCTATTAAACACACATTGACTTATTTACTTATTGTCACACACACATGCATAAACAAATGGCTTAAATTTATTTGGTCATTGGAACGTGACATATGTGTGTGTGTGTGTGTGTGTAATTTTATAAAACAACTGCTTTGAGTGAACCTGCACTCAAACTCTCAATTGTGTAACGTGCATGAAATCGCTTGCTTTTGCACTTTTTCATTATCCATTTCGGTTTGTAATACAAACAAACACACACCACCACACATGCACAGTTACAATTTATTCTAGAAATAAAACATTTAAAAGGACGAGTTCATTGAACTGTTACATGTCATACATACAAATTTAATATTACTTCTTGTCAGTCATGTTGTATTTGTATTTATTAATGATGATGACAGACTGAGGAATGAGTTTTATCATTCAAAAAGGAAAATCCATTAATTCATTTATTTGTTTGTAAGAAAAAACAAAAACAAAATATTATCTCTTCTCATCCTCTGGAGCATTAAATATCTAAATCTATTGAATTTATTGGATTTGTGTGTTTCTTGAAGTGCTGCAGCTAATTTTCTCTCTCTCTCTCTTTGTTAGATTAGGTCCATAATTGTTTGTAAGTGTATGGTTGTGTGTGGCAGCCTCAGTTAGTACGTGTGAATGTACTAGAAAATTAGTTGTTCGAAAGATGAAATCCTTCATCTTGCAACTGAGTGTATTCGTTCTTATTGATTGAGGAATTATTAGCAATTATACAAGTGGCAGTTATCGAGCAAATTAATAAAATATTTTTTTATGCATATAACCGTTAGGCTGAATTTATTTATTGTGTTTATTATTAAACTTTAACAGCTTTTATTCATTTCATTCGGTACTCTTTACCTCGGCGAAATTTAAACAAAATCGAATGCTGTTTTGTTGGACTGCGTCTTTCATTTGGCCAGATTTTGAAATAGAAAAAAGACTGTTTTTTTTCAGAAAAACCTGGTTTAAAAAACTTAATAGCTACAAAAAAAACTGAAAAATCCGGTTTTGTGTTCCTAAAAAACCCGGGTTTTTCTCCAATAAAAAATTTTTTGCGTTTACTAAAATTGTTTTACTGTTAGTTCAAAAAACCGATAACTGAAAAAAAACTGCCAAAAAACCGGGTTTGTTTTAAAAAAATACTCGATTACTTTTCAATAAAAAAACAGCTTTTGCAATGAAAAAAATTGTTTTACTCTGCACTAAAAAAAAGATATTTAGAAAGTTGCTTTAAAAACCGGGTTTGTTTTAAAGAAAAAATTATTTTAATCTACATTAAAAAAAAACGATATTTAAAAATATAAGAAAATTTTGGTTTTTTTAAAGAAAAACCCGGTTATTTCCTAATTAAAAAAACCTTTTTGCCCAAAAAAAAAAATTTGATTTAGTCTGAATTAAAAAACTTATTTTTAAAAAATTCTGCCTCAAAACCCGGTTCTATTTCCAAGAAAAATACCTGGTTATTTCTCAATAATAAAAATCTGCGTTTGTAATTAAAATATTGGTTTAGTTTACATTCAAAAACCGATGTTGTTATAAAAAAAAATATCGTAGTCAAAACTGTAGAAAAAACCGCGGTTTTTTATTGCAAAATAAAAGAAAACTATTTTTATTCAGAAAAAATGGATTATTTTGCTATAATACAATATTCTTAATAAACGATTATTAAAAATAAAATGTTTGAATATAAGAAAAACTCGGTAGTTTCGCAATAAAAAATTTATAAAAAACTGGAAAAACCGGGTTAAAATTTTTTTCAAGGACAACCCGGTTATTTTGCAATAAAAAATCCTAAGGCAATTAGTTTATAAATAAAATTTTTTTTAAAAAATCCGGTTTTGCTTTTCCAATAAAAAACCGTTTTTGAAGTAAAAAAATGTTAAAAACCCTGGTTTTGTGAAAAAACAAAAACCGGTTTTGAATAAATAACCGGTTTACTCTAGAATAAAAACCGGGTCGATCAACATAATGTTCACGTTTTTACGTATTTCATTTCAAAATTAAAATTTTCTATTGCTGATATTCGGCGGCATAAAATTAATTTGATAATTTTGCAGCATGTGTTGCTGTGAGGTTACACAATCATTTCATTCCATAGTTACAGGGGCGGTGGTATTACAACATTGTTTTTGTGTTCTCAATTGAAATACAAGAGTATAAACTAATTAGGACGCAGATGTTTTTTTTTTTTGTATTTTTTCTTTTGCACAAATTGTTGTTGTTGGGGTATTTATTTAGAAAATGTGTAATTACAGGATTGTTTATGTGAAGCTTTTGTTTTGAGGTAAAGAGCATAAAAAACCTAAAACTATTAGCACCATGTAGAGTATGTTTTATGAAACAAGACACAATAATGTCTGTCACCTCCTGAGCAAACGACGCTGGTTAAAATATCGATTTTATTTCACGCAATAAGTTTTTATTTGTTGTTATTGGAAACTGTCAAAACTAACTAAGTAAAGAAAAACATTTTAAGCCGTTGCATTTTCCATAAAATTTTGTTGAAAAGCAATTTTTATCACAGCAAACACACATGCAGCTTGAAAACGTTTCTCAATTCAAAAACACACATAATCGTCAGTAGCTGGAGCAGTTTGAGACTCAAAATAAAAATAATTGTTTTATGCATAAAACCATGTGGTGTGTGAATGAATGAATGATTGAAATTGACACACGCAAAAGTATTAAAATAACAATGAGACATTTTGAAAGCGAATTGAAAGGAAAAAAGAGTAAAAAGCAGCAAACTGACAATGAGAAAATAAAAATAAATAAATAATGAAAACTAAACAGCAAACAAACAATAATAAAGGAAAAGGAAAAATAACATTTGAACTTAATGATAACAACAACAACAACAACAACAACAAAAAATTTTATTTCTGAATTGACACATACCCATCAGCATACATGGCCGAAGTGCCAGCCATGGCTAAGGCTTTATAATGGGCCTGCTCATCTGTTGGCAGGACAATGTCCACCGAACGGGAACGTGTGGCATTTGTGTTGGGCACTGTTAGAAAACAGCCATCAGTGGGTTGGACTTCTTCTGTTTTGCCACCGGATGAGACTTTTGAAAAACACGAGTCTACTGAGGCTGCTCGATCACGTCTTAAATCAGGTACCGTTAAATAAATATCACGTACAACTAATGCATGCTTGGCAGCGGTCGGAGAACCGCATGTGGCCATAGTGGAAGCCTCATCGACTGAATCGACAGCATCCACCGATGATTTATGTTGTTCTTCTTGAGAGACATTCTCTAAAGAATTGCCAGTGGGTTCTACGAAAATGGCTTCTTGGCGGGAAATGGAACGTCTGCGTGGTCTTTGGGTTGAAGGTGATAGGGGGGATGGTGGCATGGCATTGCTAAGGGAAATGCTTTCGTCCGTTGTGGTGGCAGGAGCAAAATCTGTGCTAAAGGCTGGCGGTGGTGGTAAAGTTAAATCGATTGATGGTGCTTGTGGCAGTAGTTCTAAAGGTGAAATTGGTGGCGGCGGTGGTAGTTCCATTACAGGACTATCACACACTGACAATGAAAACAAGGGCGAAATAGGCGGAGAGCCAGGCTCGATTGGAAATGAGTAAGCAGGAAACGGCGGGTAGTCACCATTCGTAGGCGATAAAGTAAATGTTATGCCGCAGGGCGTCGTAGGAGGTGGAGGCATTAAAGTATTGCCAAAATGTGGTGAATCATGTTCCGATTCATCTAAACCTTCATCTTCTGAAGTGGTCACTGAACTACCAATGGTATGACGTCTGGCCTGACGTGGCAGGCGAGCTCTAGTTTCATCTAAATTAGTGGACATGCCACCCAAGCGTATATCCATTTCCAAGGCCGCATCATCATAAACATCTACGGTGCCACCACTTAGCGTATAATCATCAGTACAAGGATTACAGTCATCATCTGTGGCTTCAGCCTCTTCTCCATCCTCTTCTGCAATCTCCTGATCCTCCTCATCCACCTCCTCGCCCTCTTCCTCAGCACTCACCTCTGAACTGCTATAATTGTGACTCAGTCTCTTAGTTGCTCGTTGATCTATAGGATAGCGCTGTTCCGCGGCCATTTGTTTCTCATACTCCTCCAAATAAAAACAATGTATACAAGGCGGTGGTGTCTTGGTAGAAGAACTACGACGCGTTTTGCTACCTCTTCGTGGCACTTCCAAAAAAGTACCCGAATCATCACTACCTGCCGAAGCGGCTGCCGAGTCAAAGGATTGTGACCGTTGTGTATGTGAAACTTGAGGAACTTGCAGGAATCCACCATCAGATGAACGCTCATCTGAGGAAGATTGCTGTTTAAGAAAGTGCGATGACATGCGTTGAGCCTCCAATTGCATTTCATCAAATGAAGCTGAGCGCACCTAATGGGTTAAAGAAGAATTATATTAGCAAACTTTAAATACAACAAGCGATCAATAAGTCTAGAAAATCTGTCTGGAAAACATTAAATTTTGATAAAAAAAATGTAATAAAATTTTCTAAAGGAATATAAGAGGTGAAGGGTTAGACCCTTTAGATTTTTCTATGAATATTTTTAAGCAGTCCTCAAAGCTTATGTGCCAACTGCAAGGGAAATTAGCCATGAAGGCTAATGAAGGCATTTTTACATAATGTCATCGAAAAGCCATTTGCCTCTTCTAAATTAATCATATAGGAGCAACATGAAAGAACCCAGATCCTCTTCCTTAAAGCTCCCTGTTTTATTTCAATTTAAGGATAGAAAGCACTTAATGAAATACCCGTTCCGTTTTTTAAATTATTTTTTTGTTTTATTTTTCTGTGTGTAAATGGAATCGGTTTTCCTTTTTTGTTTTTAACAAATTTTGTTGTGCTTAATCCTTAAAGTTTTATAAACGAGCAGAAAGTTAAAACCCTAGAATTGCCAACAACAACCACCATGTCATGATTGTCATTGTTATTATAACGGGGATAGAGAGAAAGACAGAGATATGGATTTCCATAATAATTGTGTGGCGCTGTTGTGCATGTTGTGAACGTGAACATTGTTATTGTTGATGTTTTATATGACAAACACTCAACTTAATGGTTCAAAGGCAGGCAGACAGACAACACACTTTGTTTGTGTTGCATAATGCGAGCACGTATATTGATAGTGAAGTATAGTGGAGTGATATTTTGATGATGGATTTGTTACATTGAGTACAAAGTCGCAAAGGGGATTTAAAGTTAATTTAAAGTGATTGTCATGCACTCAATTATAATTCACTAATTAAGCAAGTCACACTGGGTGACTTTGCATACGAGTACACAGAGAAAATATTAAATGAAATATTCAGCCTAATTTTTGCCGGGGTTGCCACATGTCACGGCTTTCTTCAAGACAACTATAACTAATAATCAGGCCTATTTTTTTTTAATTTTTCATTATTTAGACGAATTAAAAGTGTCGTTGTCATGATGAAAATGGTAATATGTGGCAACACTGATGATATGCTTTATATTAAGTTGTGGTAAATTCTAGTACGTAATCGACACTCATGAAAAAGTCAAATATAAAACATATGGCCGGGGTTGCCACATGTCGGTAGAAGCACACCCAAAATCAGGCCTATTATTCGAATTTGTCTTTACGATGTCTGATAACAAATACCTTTGTAGTGAAGGAACCAGTATTATGTGGCAACGCCAGACATATAATTTTCATTTGTTTGTAGCAAATTGGACTATGAGTTGAATACTTGTAATAAGGCCGTATGTAAAACATATAGCCGGGGTTGATACATGTCACTGCTTTAGTCAGGATACTCATAATCAGTCCTATTATTTAATTAATTATTTTGTGCCGTTGCAAATTCGATTAAAAGAGTGACGTTCGTATTAAAACCGAATACAAAATATATTCGTATTTCTGTAGTTGCCATCAGTGTTGGCATTTTATGCTAGATTTAGCCTTTTTTTTCGCATTTAGTTTTGATATTTATGATTTAGCCTGTAGCTTTTATCGTAGCCTTTTTTAATTTTCAAAATAACCTTTTTTTCTTTTTTTATGTTTTTGAAAAATGAAACCAAATCACACATACTCGTACACTGGGGTATATGGAAATTTCAATAAATTTTTAAAAATAGTCCCAAGTAACTTCTGAGTATTTGGGCGGTAGACTACAAATCTAGAAGACCTCCCCTTTAAAATGATATAGGTCTTATCCTTCAATCTTCTATAGTTCGTTCGGAAGTTACTTTAAATTATTTTGAATTTTCTTTATACCCCAGTGCAATTGCTTTAAGGGATTTTAGCCACTTCCGGACGAACCATAGAAGATTACTAGATGGGACACATATCATTTTAAAAGAGAGACTGTCTAGATTTGTAATCTAGCGCCCAAGTACTCAGAATTTTTAAAAATTTTCCCCAGGACCTGAATATTTTTTTTTGTTGCTTAAGGTTAAGGGCTGCTTTTGCATAGTTATGCTAATGGTTATAAAAATTCTGTTTTAATATTTCCTGTGAAAATGCCTAGAAAATTAAAAAGAAAAAATGTAAATGAAATGCAAGTCTAGCGCTTTCATTTCTTTATTATTTTATATTAAATGGATTTTAATTCCGAAAAAAGAACTGCACAAGTAATTGTCATTTGAAACCATGTTGGTTTTATTTATAGTTTTTTTTTTGTGAGTGTGTGTGCTTCATTTTAATTATCATTTATCTGTCTTTATCTTTTTTTTTTTTTTAATTTTCTTTTCCTTTGTTTTGCCTGAGTGGCACTCAATTTACAAGTAGTGAATAAATGAACATTGAAGTAACAAAAAAAGGACAATGTGCTCTAGATTATAGAACAAAAATAAATAGAAAAAAATGAATTGTATAAAATTTGTTTCTCTTTTTTTTCAAACGGCCCGAATAGCAAAGTTGGCTGTTACGCCCATAAAAAACATGTTACGAAAAAGCATTAAGTTTACTTTTAATTAATTTAAATCTAAAAAAAACATTTAAATTTTGTAAGGGGGCTAAGAATTACGGTAATTAATAAAACTAAACCTGAAATATTATTCGTAGCTTTTATTTTTGTTTGGTATCAAAAGCTGTAATTAATAATGACACTATGATTTTTATTAGAAAGATTTGAGGAAAGTGTGTCAACTCGAATTACATGCAACTTAAAAAAGTACCAAAGTAAAAAAAAAAAAACTGTGTATTTTTTTAAAGCATTAAAAAAGGCAATTTACACCAATTTTTTTTTATTGAAACTTGTGAAATGAAATGCACTTTAAACTCAAATTAAAACAAGTGAATTAAAATTCCAAAAAAAAGTATTGGCACACAATTTTGGGATTTCAAAACGGTCAGCTAAACTGCAATTGGTCCTTTTTTACGCCCAAAAGTAAAAGTAGATTTCCATATAAAACTTCATTGGCTTTAAAAGACTTAAATGGATATAAAAAAAATCGCCTCATCAAATTCTAGTAACTCACCTGTTTTGGTACCTCTAAACTATTCTGAGTTTTCATTTCAGCCCCGGTTGGAGTACGCGAACGCGTAAATGTTGTACGTAAACGTTGCATTTTCTGTAGGTTTTAAATTCAGTTTTTGTTTTTGTTTAAATTTAAAAACGAAATTTTTCAGCTCTTGATTTGTAACTTTTATGATGCTGCACGCTGTTGTGAAAACAAACAAAAATCTTTAAAAAGATTTTTAGCTGCTTTTTTGTGATTGTAAAGTTTATGCTGTAGCTTTTGATTTAAAAGTCCTAAGTTGTTTGTTGGTTGTTCTTGCTGCTGTTTGTCACCTTTAATCTGTGAGTTCTCTGCCACAACAAAATAAAACGTTAAACAATTTTTTGTCACGTTTTTACTGGATTTATTTATTTTAGTGCTGGTTTTATGTTTGAGGTTATTGTTGTTGTTGTTGTTGTTTCTTTTAATTGTTATTGTTGTTGTTTCTTTTTCTTTTGTTTTTAGTATTAAAGTAAATATTGTTTTTGTTGTTGCTGCTTTTCCTAATGTTTGTGTTTTTAAAACCCTTGAGGCCAAAAACTCATCAAATCCCATTTTATTTTCTTTTCCAATTGTTGGTTTTGTGGTTCAAGGGATTTTGTCTGCTTCTGCTTCTAATACTTTTAACAGCTTTATTGTGGGAATTTTCTCTGGTCAATTATTAAATTATGTCTCTCCCCCTCTTACTCTTTAACAGCAAACACAGTTTACAACTAGAATTTGAAAAAAAAAGTGGAAAAAATAAATATTTTATTGATATCAACATGTGCAGCCTTAAACACATAGACAACAGCAGGCTACCGACTACAAACTGTCAGCATTAAAATACTCACACGTTTATAAGTATGAAAATTATTATTTTAACAACTTCACAGCTACAGGACTACAAGACCACCGTTGCCAAGTAGCCGTGTAAGCTGTAGCCTGCTGTGTTCCATGTGTTTTATGCATGAAAACAATTGAAGTAAAGTAAAGTTTGGTGGGGTAAGGGCGCATACAAGTTCAAGATTTTGTTAATGATTTCTATGGGAAATTTGCTTAATAAGTCTTTTATAAACAAATATATTTTTTATGAATTTATTGCTACCTTTATAGGTAGAAAAGTCCCCATCTGTTGACATCAAGTCAAAAGTAAAAGTTGAGTATATTTTTTTAATTAAAATTTTAAAAATACAAAATTCTCTCAGTGTATCTTTTAACCACTGACAAGTAAGTTTTTAAGGTACACTGAGAGAATTTTGTCATTAATCTGATGCAAAATGCATTATTTTTTAACAAATGAGACATTTCATTAAACTAATGAAGTCATTAATTAAATCAATGACTTCATCATTCAATCAATTCAATATCTCATTAATTTAATTTAAAAAAAATTTTTTTTAAATTTTAATAAATAAATTTATTAATAAAATGAAAATATTTATTAACTCAAAGTAAATATTTCATTAATTGAATGAAATAATTTCATTAATACCATGGAAATGTTAATTAATTCAATTAAAAAATTTTATTATTTCAATTAAATAATTTCTTTTGTTTAATGAAATAATTTCATTAATACTATAAAAGTGTTAATTAATTCAATTAAAAATTTTCATTAATTCAATTAAAACATGTCATTAATTCAATTAAATAATTTCATTAATTCAATTAAATAATTTCATTAATTCAAAGAAATAATTTCATTAATTCAATGAAAAATTCTTTATTCCTCTACCAGTGATACATTTCATTGGAATAATGAAATAATTCATTAAGTCAATGAATTAAACATTCAATTCAATTAAAAAAAAAATTATGAATAAAATGAAAAAATTTCATTAATTCAATGAAAAAATTTATTTTTTTTTAATGAAATAATTTCAGTAATGCCATGAAATTTTTCATTAACTCAATGAAAAATTCAATATTTCTCAACCAGTGAAACATTTCATTAGACTTTTGCAACATTTCATGAATTTAATGAAATAATTTCATTAATTCAATTCGTTTAATGCAATAGTTTTATTGATTAAATGAAATAATTTCATTAATTTAATAAAAATATTTCATTAATTCATATAATTTATAAAATATTTGTTTGAATCAATGAAACAATATTAATAAAATCATTTCATTATATTTATGACACATTTTTTGGTTCAGTGCACCACCCCCGTATTCCTGCGTATGTGCACAAAAAAATATCATCATCTGGTATAATAAATATTGACTCTAGAAAAAGGGTATCTAAGATTCGTATTAAATTTATTTATTTTTGTTAAATTATTTATGAGTTGCAGAATCGTTTTCTCTCTCTATCTCTCCCTCTAAGCTTTCATTTGTATTTATTTATGGCCTCATAAATTATTTTGAAATTTTTGTTACATTTTTATCATTTAATAAATATGATATGACCCACTTCATTTCACTAGGCAAAACAGAGGGAAAGTAAATGAAACAAGTGATAGATGGGATGTTTAATATTAAATCCTGTAAAAAAGTTTTTCTGTTTTTCCTTTAATGTTGCCAAACTTAAATCAACCTTAACACTTTATTTGGCCATGTGGCAGTAATGTCACATACCCTAATAAAGATGTGTTCATCTAATGGAAATATTATAAACATTTTGACAATTACATGAGAAGTTTTAAATAAAAATTGGACTTTAAAATTTCATAAGATGCAGCTAAGGCCTGATTTAAAGCCAGACGATCAATAGCTATGCTGTGGATTCATCGAACAGTCATTCGTTGTGCAAAATATTCAAAAAGATATCATCAGTGTGGGAATAAAAAATATTAGCAGCAGCCAAAGCTTTATACGAAGCCTAAATTATGGCAGCTTCAAAGCTGCTATTTCCTAAAACAAAAAATATATTTAAACCCTTTATAAAAAAGATTTCCTTTATACGACACGACAGTCCCAAACATAATCCGTCATTAATTACTTGTTTTGTTAACAAAGTTTTTGTAACACAATATTTTGCAATTAATAAGGATAAATTTAGACCAGCAGCTTTTGCTGAGTGATGAATAGCATCAGCATTTGAAATTTAAAAAAACTTTTCATTCCAATTTTTAATGAAGGCTGGAAACGTTTAATTAAACAATAAATTCCTTTAATTAGTGCTTGTACAGTTTGTTTAAATCATATTTTATTACGTAGATTCATTTATTTTCTAGGATTGAGTAACTCTTGAACGTTTTCAAAAGTTAATTAAGTTTGCAACTCTTTAAAATGTATTAAAAGTTAAAAAAAAAATCTTGTACTTTTTTATGAATACAGTAAAAAGCAAAGCAAAGTCATAAATTTAAATAACAAAATTTAAAACAATAACGAATAAAATTTGTAGTTCAATAAAGATAAACATAAAATAACAATAATAAATATAGTGAACAATTCATTTTTTATTCTTCTTTTTTTCAAGATTTATTATTGCTGTTAGTTTTCCCTTTTTTATGTTTTTGATTGATACTCTTTGTGCGCTTTAGTTTGTTTTTCTTTTCCATATCTCATACTTTAAAACCCCAATATGAACATCTCAAAATGTGATGACATGCTTCTGATAAATAAATCAGAAGCATGTCATTCAATGAAATGAAATTTTAAAAAACAGCCAAGAGAAGACAATTAAAAAAAGAAAGAAAGAACAAATCAATAGGAAAAGAAAAGAAACGAACTGCTACAAAACTAGAGCAAAACGGTCAAGTATTTGTGTTTTATTAGTGGTTGCAGGCAGTCATTACCAAGCACCATAAACAATTATTCCAACACACTAAACAGCTTAAATTGTTGCACATTCAAGCTCATTCTCATGAAACTCACAAACAAAATATTGTTTTTATTGTATTTATGCTTTATTTAAGACCACAAACAGTGAATTAATGAGTTTTGTAGCCTTTTTAAAAATCATAGGAACTGATTTAATTGTTCTTTAATTTTAAGATTGAAATTTAAGTTACAATTATGACTAAAAATTTCATTGTAACTGATAACTATTTGTAGTATTATAATCTTAACCTTTCTGGTAAATTTCATTGCTCTGGGACCAAAGACTTGACTCTTTTTCATATATCCTTTATTTATGAAAAAAAATTTTTTTTAGTTAAAATCATTAAAAGACTTCAATAGTCATTAGTTTTAGTTAATTTTAATACTTATAGATTTAGAGAGAAGACATAACTTGCTTCCTTCTCACATATTCTTAATTTTAAAAATTTAATATTTTTTTACTTTAATCAAAACTCAGTGTTAATTAGCTTTATTTAGTTCTACTACTTATGAAATTGTTTTATTAACTTACAAAGCAAATTTCGTTTTTATTGGTGCCATAGCTTACCTACCTCCCATATATCCTTTATTTAAAAAAAATTAGTTTTAGCTAAAATTATGATTTTAATACAATGAAATGTAGAGCCGTTAATTTTTTTGAAAAATGTTTGTTTTCGTTAAGCCAATAACTTAACTTATATCCTGTATTCAAAAAACTACTTGGGAAATTATCTTTTTTGTCTTCCTATAAAATTTCGTTTATATTGATGTCATAATTTGCCCATCTCCCACATATCCTTTATTTGAAAACTTAAATTTTTTTCACAATTTAATTTAAACTCCCTGTTAATTCGTTTCATTTAACTATGATTTTTTTTTTTAATTTTACCTTCCTGACAAAATTTTATTTTCCTACCAAAAAAAAAAAAAAATTTTTTTTTGGCTCAATTATCAGCCATCTGCGTTGTAAGTTATTAATAATTTCTAAAATTATGTTAATAACGTCTATATTAAATTTTATTTCAATCGGTGCAGCGACTTGTCCGCCCGCCATATATCCTTTTTATAAAAAAATTAAATTTTAGCTGCAAATATTAACAGAATGTAAAAAAATCTTATTATTGATATTTTTGTTCCATCGCACAAAATTTTAGATTGAAGTAGTTTTAAAAATTAAAAAAAAAATTTTTTTTTAAATATTTATTTGAAAAATATTTTTTTTTTTGGCAATTTGTATTTATAAGTTTTTAACCTTTTTTAGCAATGTGTTTTTAACTTTTATATCAAATTTTATTTCAATCGGGCAGCGACTAGTGTCCCTTCCATATATATCCTTTATTCATAATAAAAAAAAAATAATAAAAAAATTTAAATATAATTATAAACGGAAATTATTTATTAATTATTTAATTATTTACAAAATTTCTAATTAATTTTACTTAATAAGAAGAAGGCTTTAAATGCGCAGACCTGACGTGCAAATAAATTTTAAATTTCCTAATGATTTTGTAAAACACTTAATAATTAGTTGTATCATTACGTCTGAAGTATCTTGGCTACATTTTATTTTCAAAATATGCAAGCATATGCCAACCTCTCATATATCCTTTATATAGAAAATTAAATTTTAGCTAGAGTTTTGATTATAACTTATACAAAATTGATAAGTGGTTGTAAAATTGTGTGATTCACGTTTTTGATTTACTTTTAATATTGTCAGTCTAAAGATTTTGAGGTATTTCATATATCCTTTTTTAAAAAAAAATTATTTTTTTTAATTTTGTTTGGTTTTTTGTATTATAAAATTTGAAAAGAGTTAAAATTTTAGTCTGAATTTTATGGCATTCCCTGTGTGTTTATCTATCGTTTATATAAATTTTTGGCGTTAAAGTTATTTTTTTAGGTAAAAAGTTTTTCATTCGCATTTATCTTATTTTGTTTAACTTATAAAAAATATTGTTGGTATTTTCATTCTCTACTGCTTTTCTTTTTATTGTGTTTTTTTATTTTAGTTTAAGCAAAATTTCTTTAATTGTTTTTTAACTGCCCCATTAAGAAAACCAAACAATTTAAGTATAAATGTTGTCATTAAAATATTTTTGTTATTTTTTTAATTTAAAAAAACTACATGAAAATAAAAAAAAAATTGTTTTTCTTTTTACCAACCTACAACTGGCACATGTACAAATATTTGCATAAAAACAAGTTTTTTTTTATTTATTTAGAAACAGGAAACACAACACAAACCAGTATTTTTTTAGTTAAAAAAACAACAAATTCTCTGGAGCACAAAATAACAACAAAGTATAGAATATTTATTTCATCAAAACAGGATAATTTGCAAAAGAAAAGAAAATTGTTAAAAATTTTTTGTCAAGTAAGCTCAGCCTTTGGTTTCTTATCGCTACAAAGTAAGAATTATTATGCCACTTGAAGGCCGGAATGCAAACCAACCGACACTGTAAAAATAATTAATTATTTTTCAATCACTGAAAATGTTTTATTAGACTAATGATAGGATTTGATTGAATTTAATGAAATATTTCATTCAGTTTAAGCAATTTTAAGCTTCAAGCTAAATGAAAAATATCCGCTTTTTGCAAAATAAATTTTAACTTTTTATTTATTTTATTTTTATTTTGAAAATATAATAAAAAACAAACACACAGTAAACTTGCAATATGCAAAAAATCATCTAACAAAGAAAGTAAAACTTTTTCTACATAACAGCAGTAGCAACAACAAACTTTTAATAAGTTTTCTTGTTCACTTTCGTTTGTTTTTTCTTCAGCAAACGTAAAAAATGGAAATTTTTCAGATGCAGGAAAAAAAGTTTAAGCAGAAAAGCAACATAAAAAATCATACATGAATAGTTCTAATAATATAAATTACGGCTATTGTTTGTTAAAACAACAACAACAACTGAAAAGAAGAATGTACTGATTTTCACACGTTTGTTTTTTTAAACGGCAGTGGCAGAGTGGTTACAAAAGATTTAAATTGGGCTTGTCAAAAAAACAAACCTGATGGTGGGAATTAAATTCACATGAATTTTTCTATTGTGACGTTAGAAAATCAGTGCATGAGCTGGAAGTCTTTTAAAGAAGTAGATTTTGCACTGAAAGCTTTTATGTCAGTGATAGTCGCTATAGCGCTTAGCAGAGTTCACAAAAGAAACAAATGCAAACGTTTGGTTTTGTAGCTTAGCAGAGTATTATTATGGAAAACTACAAAACGAAATGTTTGCATTCGTTTGGTTTCGTTATTTTGTGGATTCTGCCACTTAGTAGCATCAGAAGCAGCATTCTTGAATGCTAACGAAGTCAAATATCAGATGGCAAGGTTGCACATAAAATATGGTCATGGCTAAAATAACTGATCACTGGGCGATCGATATAAACTGTTACAGCTACTGGTTACCTGAGACTAAGTAAATAGTTTTTCACCTTCTCTGCGAGTGCCCAACTCTTTTAGCCTCGAGACTAAAATTGTTTGGCCTATCTAGGCTAGATCTTCTCAGACATGTTAATACCACAGGGTGGATCTAAGTCACTTATTCAGTTGTCAGAACGGAATCTGGAGATTGTAATTGAGGATAGTCAGGCCACCACACAAACAAATCAACCAGATTTTATACTAAATTATCGTATTCTGGTTGCTACAACTAAAATTTTCTATTAATTAATAATTTTCGATTGGTAACAATTTTGGTTTTTACCACAAAAATTACTTTGTGTGTGAATTTTTTAAATTTAATTTTATATGAGTTAAAAATGTTTTTGGTAGCCACTTAAACTACCACTAGACTATCCAAATTTCAAAATGTTGAGGTCACACTATTTGCTTTGACATGAGTCAAAGCTAGAATTGGAATTAAAAATCAAGAGCAGAAACATGTCACTTGATCAATGCAGTCAGAATAGGCCTATTGCAACACTGTTTACTCTCAAGTCTCCACTAAAAATTCAAAGACTTCCTTGTCAGTCGTATCAGACGCTTGCAGGTAGTAACGAAATTAAACGATCACGTTATGTTTTACTGTCTCTTGGAAGATCGCTTAGACTGATTGTTCCTCAAGTTTCAATACTTTGCAATACCTAGTCCTCAAACCCGTGGCAATGCAAATTTCTGACCGAGCCAATCCTAGTAAGTCATTTCTTCTCTTCCTAAAATGGAATGGCAAGAATATTTTCGCCGTGCTTCACTCAAGTGTTGGTAGAAAAGTACATTGAAAGGAATAAATTTTGGCGGTTATATGAGGGTTGCCTTTTATATTTCGGGATTAGAGAACAAAAACAAATATTAATCATCGAAAATCACTTTATTGTTTTTCAAAATATTCCCCGTAAAGATCTATACACTTTTGCATGCGTTTGAACCAATTGTCGAAGCACTTTTGCCACTCTGACACGAGCCTTTTTTTGAGCGATTGACAAATTGTGTGGGATCCAACGCGAACAAATTTCTTTGGCAGTCAAATGCTTGTGCAATATTGAATGTATGCTGGTCCCACTAATGCCTAAGGTTGTCTCAATCTCACGATAGGTCACATGACGATCTTGCAATATTAGTTCGCACACAGCATCAATGGTTTTCGGAACAACAACCGATTTTGGACGACCTTCACGAAATTCGTCGTGGAGTGAACTACGACCACTATTGAATTCACCATACCATCGATAAACACTGGTCCTTCATGGAGCTTCATCGCCAAAAATTGAATTAAGTTCATCCATGCACTGTTGCTGAGTTAATCCACGTCGAAAGTAGTAAAAAATAATCGCACGATTTAATTCCATGTTTGGGCCCAGATGAATTTTTTAAGTTACTGTAAACAACACAAATAGCGCTCATATGTCAAAATGTTCTGAGTACGTATAACCTCAAAAATGTTCAACTTTACGATACAGCTGTTAGTTGCCAGGTTGCAACACCAGGGTTGCCAAATCCTGAAATATTAAAAGCAACCCTCGTAGTATTACAAATGTTGCACGATTTTCAGCTTAGCGAAAGGAGCAGCTTTTTTTTCCTCATTCCGTACAGCAGTGCCACTAGGGCTGAACTTGTCTCTCGCTTTCGATCTCTAATGAAAACGATTGAAATTCTAGCCTTTCAGTACACCTTTCTCTGTATCAATTTACAAGATTTTCAATGTCTCTGGTAAAAAAAAGTAAAAATTCACAGGCAATTCTTCTAGGCAATTTAAGACTCTCCATAGCGCTTTGAGATTCTGTTTCAAAATAAGAAAATATTTATTTTCTTTTGAATAAATCTTTTTTATCTTAGTTTTTGTTTTTTTTTTAATAAATTCATTCTCCTCCTAAACTTGTATTTCCCATAAAAAAAGCATTTCAGTTAATCCATCCAAACACATCTATTGAAATATTTTCTGGTTTTAAAGTCATGAAAGCATTCAAGTGAAATATGTTTTTTTATTATTTTTTTGTAATACCCAACAACTAAACTAAGCTGTGTAAGAGTCTGCCCTGATCTGCTCATGCCATTTGTACTACCAAAAGGTACCCTATAAAAATTGTAATAAAAATATAAAATATCATTTTGAAAGTGGCTCTTAACACTAATACTACATAAATGCCAGCAAATAAAAAATTTTGTGTGTGTGGATACATATTTTAAAGGACTCTCTTAATCGCATGTGTTTGCATATGCAGATGAGTAGGCTTTAGCAGATGTTTAACAGAAAAGGAAAAGTATGCCAATAAAAATATTATGTCAGTGACTATTTAGACACACAAGTTTATACTACATACACAGAAAAAAAAAAATATTTAATCAATTAAAAAGTTTAATTAACAAATTTGCTATATTAATTAAATTGCTTCAATTTAATTGAGTCAATAAAATTTTTAATCAATATCATTATTTCTTTAACTGAATTAAAAAATTATCATATTGATTAAATATTTAATTAATACAACTAAAAAGTGTAATTGATTCGATTAAAAATTTAATTAATATAACAAATTTGTGAATTAAACTTTTTAATTTATTAAATATTTTTTTATGTGTAGCAGACTATTTTAATAAAAATTTTTAATTGGCTTAAACATTTTTTCTGTGTATTTTTTTAGGAACAAAGGTGGCTGAATGTGTGTTGTAAAAAGAAACAGTGAGGAGGTCTTTTAGAAATTACATGATTATGTCCTTGCCAAGTAGGCCTTCTCGAAGACGTTCAAAGACTTGTATTTAAAACAAAAAATGTTTGTAGTTTTTTTTTTAGCAAGAAGCCTCATTAAAATTATGCAAAATTTCAACCGAAAATTGTATTGGAAGTCTATGTTACAGGCCAGATGGCTGCCTAACCCTTGTAGGACAATGACCACATGGGCCAGCGAATTTAATCTTATAATCAATTTAAATTTATAAATTTTATTTTATACTTCACTTGTGTTTCTAACTGCCGACACCACGCATCGGACCCACTAAAGAACTGCTCAAGCATACTTGAAATAGCTTACAAGCACTTTTTATTATAAAATAATAAACATGTTTGTATGTGGCCTTCAAGTGTGTTTGTGCAGCCGCTTAACCAAAAAACTCATATGCTTGTTTTGCTTATTAGCAGCTGACTGCTAGTAACGATGAAAAATAAAAGCTCTAACTCGAAATTGTTAGAAATCACTAAAAACAGTGCTAAAAGCATTTGGTTGTTAACTCTACTCAAAAACACCTTTTGTTTTCCTTTAGGCTACATCCTTAGCCCTTAACTTCTATTCCTTTTTTTCCTTTTATAAATATTATTGAGTATAAATGTAAATGTGGTATCTAAATATTTATTTATTTATGTTCATATTCATATTCATGTTTGGATTACTTTATTATTTTAGAAACTTTTTCTTTTTTAAAGCCTTAAGCACACGCATTAATATTTACGAACTTAATCAATATTGCAAAAGGCTCTTTTTGCCCTGTCCGTCTGCTAACTATTTACGCACACACAAACACATCTGCTACTCTTGTGAATATAATCATCTCACTTGTATTTCTGGTACAGTGGATGCCCAACAGCATGAATTATTGGGCTTGAATGTTTTTTTAAAAAAACTAAAAAAAAATTTTTTGTCCGGACAAAAAAGTTTGTTGGGAACGAATGTGTGATTTTAGCTATAAAGTTGTATACTCTTTCACAGAGAGATGTTATACCACAGATAAAAAAAATTTTGTCTGGACAAAAATTTTATTTAAAACTAATGTGTGATTCCACCTACAAAGAGGTGACAGACTATAAGTTTGTTGGAAAAAAAATTTTTCCTGAAAAGAATGTGTGATTTTAGTGATAAATTTGTATATTCTCTCACAGAGAAACTTCAAACTAAATTAAAAAAATTTTTACCGAACAAAAAAGTTTGTTTAGAACGAATATGTAGCTTTAGGCTATAAACTTGTATACTCCTTCACAGAGATATGTCACACTAAAGTTAAAAAAAAAATTTGTCCGGACAAAAATTATTTAAAACTAATGTGAGATTCCAGCTTTAAACTTGTATGTTATTTTACAGAGAGACGGGAAACTACAAGACAAAAAAAATTTGTCCGGACAACAAATTTTTTTTGGAAGGAGTATGTGATTCCAACTATAGATTTGTATACTCTTTCACATAGGAACAGCAACTTGCATTAAAAATTATTTCACAGAGAGACGTCAAATTTCATAAAAAAAATTTAGTTCGAACAACAAATTTTGTTTGTAACTAATATCAAACCACATAAAAATAAATTTTGTCCGAACAAAATATTTTGCATGGAAAAATATCAAATCATACAAAAAATTTTTTTCCGAACAAAATATTTTTTATTCAAACTTTAAACAGTCAAATCAAAAAATGTGTCTTTAGTACTACTGCAAAATTCATGGAACCGAAAGTACGTACTATTGGGCGTCCACTGTATGTCGTCTATTTCATTTTATTTATTTTTGTTGTAGTAGTAGAGTGTATTATTTACAAAATTATGTGTAAAAGTGTGTATAAACATTAAAAACTTCTTCAAGATTATTATCCTTTTCCGTAAGTTTTTATTTTTTTAGTTGCACGTTTCACAAGCAGGCATGGAAACTTAACATTTTGAATGGTAACAAGACTTTTATAAATAAAATAAAAAAAAGAAATAAATTTTTTATAAATTAGCAAGGCGAAGTGAAAAAGGGAATAACTTTTAAACAAGGGTGTTTCTTTCATTTTTAAGGAAGACCTACAAAAGCAAGTCCTTCATGAAATTAAAAAAAATATTTAAATACGCTCGTAATGAAATTTCCTATCAGTTGTGAACTTTTAAATTTCAAGAAGCACCAACATCAGGAAGGTATTTTTTTAAAGGACTACAATTTTGCTTTGAATATTAATGAAGACTAGCAAAACCGAACTAGCCTTTTCCAAATAATGCCCCCTCAACTGAATTGAGTTGTAATTGAAACAAAAATTATTTTTGAATGTTTTTGTGAATTTAATTAATTATTGTCTTGGTACAGGTAGTTTCCTTTAAAATATACCAAAAGCCAAACAAAAAATAAAGGAATTTCCATCACTGAATTGCTTAACTTGCCATCATGAAGTCAACTGTAACGAAGTCATAAATATTCTATTACACTTTTAAGGAACTAGCAAAGTTTTTTTTTTATTTTTTTATTTTTTTATTTTTATAAGAAATAAAATGACAAACATACGAAAAAGAAATCAGCATTAAAAATAAAATACAAATACAAATGCTTGTACGTGTTGCATTAAATATTAATGGCAACGACAAGACATGCACAAACTTGTCATTTACTTTGATACTCATTTTGCATAAAACAGAGGAGACCTGAACTTTCCTTTTCTTATTAAATATTTATGAATGTTAATTAAATTTAATGCAAACAACAACCATAAAAGTCAATAAAATTTAATTTATTTATTACTTCTTGTTGTTGTTTAATGTTTTTTTCTCTCCTTTACAGACAAGTGGCTTTTCGGGCAGCCTTCCTTCTTCGGCTATACTTTTCTGGGGTGAGTACGAAATTATTTTTAATTTCATTTATCATTTCGGGTTTAGCAAACAAACAAACAAAAAAACTGAAAGTTTGTAAAGTAATGGAACTGGTGTATATTTCCAATATCTTTTCGTTGACTTCCTGCCAAAAACTTTACTTTTGTTTAACAATAAAAAAAAACTTTCTGTTTCAATGAAAATCCTTTTTACAAATTTATTTTCTAAACTTGAATATTTTCTTTATAAATTAAATTAAATAGACAAAAAATAAATAAAAACAGAGAAAAAACGATTATCTTGATTATAGTATTAAATTTTTTATTCTAGTTTACAAAAAACAAGCAATTATTTTATTTAAAAAAAAAATTGTTTGGAAAACATCCAATTTCTATTTGGAAAATTTTTGAGTGATTTTTAGACGGTTTGATTGATTTTGCCTCGGAAATTTTGTAAAAAAAAAAAAATAGAAGTAAAATTGCACAGGTCCCTCTTTTTAATATTTAAAACGGGGGATAGACACATCAAATTATCCAAAAAATTAAACTGGTTTTGATTTTCGTCAAATTCTTCCATTTGTGACTTCCATTTTTAAAAAACTCACACAAATACTTTGAAGCCTTAAGTGAGCGCTAGACGATCAACGTCATTCAACGTCAATAATGAGGGCGTGTGCGTGTTTTTTAAAGATAGCCATCACACACAAGCCATCTTTAAAAAACACGCACACGCCTTCATGATTGACGTTGAATGATTGATCGTCTAGCGCTCACTTTAGTGACAAGTAGCTGCAGGAGTAATGCACACACATTTATAGCTGCTTTTGCAGTTTCCGAGAGATAACGACTTAAACCGACTTCGGCTTAAATGCAAGTGAAGCTTTTAACTGCTAAGAAAATGTTTCAGACTCCTAAATAAATAAAACTCTAGCAAAATTAACTAAAATATTTCCAAGCTGGCACTAGATTCAAGCTCAGCTTTTTAAGGAGAAACTTTCCATAAGAAATAAGTGGAAATTTTCAGTTATTTTCTGTCATTTCCAGAGAGAACAGTGGCCTTGTTTGTTCTCCACTGACCCATGACTGTTCTTAACTAACACAAGAACAATTTTTCAAGCAAAACTAAATCAGTCATCTGTAATCTAGTAAAGTTTTAAATTAAACTTGTAGCAAAAGGACATTTTGTAGGAATTTGTAGACATTTTCCACAGACATTTTCCAGAGAGAAAAGTTTATTTTTTTTGATCCCCAATAATCCAAGACACACACACACAAACTAATTCTCCAGCAAAACTAACTAAGGGCAGCTTCAATTTAAGCTTGTGGTAGAACGATATTTTCCGCCATTTTCACAGAAGACAGTTCGATTTTTGTCCCCCAATAATCTTAACTAACACATACACTATTTCAAGCAAGACTTATTCAGTCGTCTGGAAGACCAGGACCACACACAGCAATTCTTTCTCAATTCTCTTTTAAAAATTTGTTTTGGCAATTTTATCATTCTTATTCAGTCATTCATTCAGCCTTCAAGCTACGCTTTAAAAAAAAACAAAGAGAAAACAAGAGGTAATTGCGGAGTAAGCCAGTTTCCTCTCTCTCTAAAAAAAACAAGAATTGCTGTCTAAAGAAGTGCAGCTTCAATTTAAACTAGTAGGAGAAGGACATTCTTTAAGAAATAGTAGACATTCTTAGCGTTTTAGTTAGGGCACAAGTTTTCCTTTTTACCCTTAGATCCCTTTAAGCACTCAAATTTCATGACATTGGAAAATAGTCCCTCCTTTTCCATTCACTCAAAATAGATTTCTTAGCGTGAATGAGAAACTCTAGTAATCAGCTTGGTTTTAAGTGGTTACAGCCTTTTTACGTGCTCGCCAAAAATTTTGGCCAGGCTGCCCTAATCAATCATCATCATTCATGCCTTTTAGTGTAATCTTTTTGATGTTTTAAATTATTTAATTTTAAAAACGTTTTCCTTGTATTTTTTAATCCTCATATGAATGCCTCACCGTGTGTGTATTTTTTTATTTAATTTTTTTTTACTTGTGCCATCAGTATAAGTGATAAATGGGTTTTTTTTTAAATAAAAATTAAATCTTAAAGTTTGTCTGTAGGTTCGTGAGCATAAACTGCGCATTTATATAAACATTATCATGGCTGTCTTGATTGTTTTGTTTTGTGTTTTACACTTTTTTTTTTTAATTTTCACTGTAACGCAACTTACACATACACATGCCCTTAAGCCTCTGAAAAAAAAAAAATACTTAAGCCCCTAAAAATATGTTGCTCTTCATAAGCTTTAGACAAAAAAAAATAATAATAATTTTTTTTTTGTGGAAAATGAAGGAGGTTAAGGAGAGCAAAACAACAGCTTTTATTGTAAAATAAAAAACCTTTTTTTTCTGTCGTGAAAAGAAATTTGTGATTTGGAATCATAATTCGCTGCAGTTTTAGAGGAAATTATGTTTTGCTTTGTATATCATTTTCATTTTTTTAAAAACCTGACACAAACATACACTCACAAGCACACCTTAGCAGTAAAAAAAAAAAAAATAAAAAATTTTAATGGCTTTGCGAGGGTGGATGCATGACTTCATTTAAAAAGATTGCTTGCCTGCCTGTACTTTATTTTGTTTATTCTACATTAATTTTTGTAATGTTTCGTTTATGATTGGGTGGCCGACTATAAAGGAAAAGGAGCTACTTGTATTTAATAACAAACAAAAACCCTTTCATATAACAAAACCTTGTTAACTTAAGGCCTTAACTTTTTTCTATTTCATTTTAAATTAATTTAATTTTTTATTTAATCAATTAATTACATTTTGCTTATTAAAAATTAATAAAATTTTGTTTATTAAACGTTTCCAGGAAAGCAGCTGCCTCAAAATGCCAACTTTGCAGCTTTGATGTTTGTAAAAAGGCCAACACTCCCACAAGTTCGAGAAATGATCGAGAAAAAAACTTTTTTAGCGCACAACAATAAAAATGCTGAAAGAAGTCAGATTATTTTTAACTGGGCAAAAAAGCGGATCCAGTGGCAGATAGCCCATTTCCTACTCTGCAACATGGTGCAAGTTCCATGCAAAAATATTTAACCGTTCAAAAGTTGTACTAAAAAAACAAAAATCATTTCCCAAAAATCCGCCTACTGCTGGTTCTGTTAGCCTGGTACTTCACTTTTTTCATTAAAAATTTTCCAATTTGGTTTTCTGACAATGGGACAGGTGGATTTCGAAAATAATTCTGTGTTTTCTCTATAACTTTGGAATGGATTCATATTTTTGAATGAAACTTTCATCATGTGGCAGAGTGGAAAATTGGCTATCTGTTGCATGCCACTTAAGTATGCCACATGCCACATTTACTCCGATTAAAAAGCATTTTCATTAGAAAAATGCTTATAATTTTTTAATCGTTAGAGCGATTTAAAAAAAAATGTTGCATTAAGCCACATAGTGAAGGTTTTTTAAAATAGCCTGGTTTACTTAAAAGTTATAAAGTAAGAACCAAAAAATATATCAATCTAAGCTTGCCCACTTTTTTTTGCTATCTGCTTTATTTTAAGTTGCCCCAATTTGATTTTATTTTGTTTTTGTATTAAAATTAGGTTTTTTATTTTATTAAAATATATTTTTTATTAAAATTGCATTTTGTTTTTTTATTTTTTGTTTAAATTTAAATGTTAAAGAATTTATTATTTGTGTTTGTTAGTTAATTGTTGGATTAATTAAAATTGTTTTGAATTGAAATTGACCAAAACAAATTTTTAGTTCCAAACTCAGTTAAATGAAGTGGAAAGTTGTATAGACGTTCACACCTTTTAATTAAGGGCAGCCCGGTTTTTTTTTTATTTTTACGTACGCTGACGCTCAAGTACTGGGTAACTGAAAATAAATAAAAGCGTTAATGGCATAAAATTACGTTTTTTTTACTTCAAAAATTTTTTGGTTTAGAAAAAATTTTTTTAACAGGGATCTTAATCCAAACGAAATATGTTTTGCCTACTGCTGAGTTTAATAGAAAATCATTTTTTTTGCCAAAAATTACCATGTACTACCCCCTTTGCTTTTTTTGAAAAAATGATAAAAAATTTTTTCCGCACTATCCGCAAAAAAAAAATTCTAATTAAAGCCAATATGTTTCTCTATTCAACAAAATAGAAATCAAGTCGATATCTTGAAAACTTAGCAAGTTATGACCAAAAAGGATAGTGCAAAAAACATTTTTTTTGCCAAAAATTACCATGTACTACCCCCTTTGCTTTTTTTGAAAAAATGATAAAAAATTTTTTCCGCACTATCCGCAAAAAAAAAATTCTAATTAAAGCCAATACGTTTCTCTATTCAACAAAATAGAAATCAAGTCGATATCTTGAAAACTTAGCAAGTTATGACCAAAAAGGATAGTGCAAAAAACATTTTTTTTGCCAAAAATTACCATGTACTACCCCCTTTGCTTTTTTTGAAAAAATGATAAAAAATTTTTTCCGCACTATCCGCAAAAAAAAAATTCTAATTAAAGCCAATACGTTTCTCTATTCAACAAAATAGAAATCAAGTCGATATCTTGAAAACTTAGCAAGTTATGACCAAAAAGGATAGTGCAAAAAACATTTTTTTTGCCAAAAATTACCATGTACTACCCCCTTTGCTTTTTTTGAAAAAATGATAAAAAATTTTTTTCGCACTATCCGCAAAAAAAAAATTCTAATTAAAGCCAATACGTTTCTCTATTCAACAAAATAGAAATCAAGTCGATATCTTGAAAACTTAGCAAGTTATGACCAAAAAGGATAGTGCAAAAAACATTTTTTTTGCCAAAAATTACCATGTACTACCCCCTTTGCTTTTTTTGAAAAAATGATAAAAAATTTTTTCCGCACTATCCGCAAAAAAAAAATTCTAATTAAAGCCAATACGTTTCTCTATTCAACAAAATAGAAATCAAGTCGATATCTTGAAAACTTAGCAAGTTATGACCAAAAAGGATAGTGCAAAAAACATTTTTTTTGCCAAAAATTACCATGTACTACCCCCTTTGCTTTTTTTGAAAAAATGATAAAAAATTTTTTCCGCACTATCCGCAAAAAAAAAATTCTAATTAAAGCCAATACGTTTCTCTATTCAACAAAATAGAAATCAAGTCGATATCTTGAAAACTTAGCAAGTTATGACCAAAAAGGATAGTGCAAAAAACATTTTTTTTGCCAAAAATTACCATGTACTACCCCCTTTGCTTTTTTTGAAAAAATGATAAAAAATTTTTTCCGCACTATCCGCAAAAAAAAAATTCTAATTAAAGCCAATACGTTTCTCTATTCAACAAAATAGAAATCAAGTCGATATCTTGAAAACTTAGCAAGTTATGACCAAAAAGGATAGTGCAAAAAACATTTTTTTTGCCAAAAATTACCATGTACTACCCCCTTTGCTTTTTGTGAAAAAATGATAAAAAATTTTTTCCGCACTATCCGCAAAAAAAAAATTCTAATTAAAGCCAATACGTTTCTCTATTCAACAAAATAGAAATCAAGTCGATATCTTGAAAACTTAGCAAGTTATGACCAAAAAGGATAGTGCAAAAAACATTTTTTTTGCCAAAAATTACCATGTACTACCACCTTTGCTTTTTTTGAAAAAATGATAAAAAATTTTTTCCGCACTATCCGCAAAAAAAAAATTCTAATTAAAGCCAATACGTTTCTCTATTCAACAAAATAGAAATCAAGTCGATATCTTGAAAACTTAGCAAGTTATGACCAAAAAGGATAGTGCAAAAAACATTTTTTTTGCCAAAAATTACCATGTACTACCCCCTTTGCTTTTTTTGAAAAAATGATAAAAAATTTTTTCCGCACTATCCGCAAAAAAAAAATTCTAATTAAAGCCAATACGTTTCTCTATTCAACAAAATAGAAATCAAGTCGATATCTTGAAAACTTAGCAAGTTATGACCAAAAAGGATAGTGGAAAAAACATTTTTTTTGCCAAAAATTACCATGTACTACCCCCTTTGCTTTTTTTGAAAAAATGATAAAAAATTTTTTCCGCACTATCCGCAAAAAAAAAATTCTAATTAAAGCCAATACGTTTCTCTATTCAACAAAATAGAAATCAAGTCGATATCTTGAAAACTTAGCAAGTTATGACCAAAAAGGATAGTGCAAAAAACATTTTTTTTGCCAAAAATTACCATGTACTACCCCCTTTGCTTTTTTTGAAAAAATGATAAAAAATTTTTTCCGCACTATCCGCAAAAAAAAAATTCTAATTAAAGCCAATACGTTTCTCTATTCAACAAAATAGAAATCAAGTCGATATCTTGAAAACTTAGCAAGTTATGACCAAAAAGGATAGTGCAAAAAACATTTTTTTTGCCAAAAATTACCATGTACTACCCCCTTTGCTTTTTTTGAAAAAATGATAAAAAATTTTTTCCGCACTATCCGCAAAAAAAAAATTCTAATTAAAGCCAATACGTTTCTCTATTCAACAAAATAGAAATCAAGTCGATATCTTGAAAACTTAGCAAGTTATGACCAAAAAGGATAGTGCAAAAAACATTTTTTTTGCCAAAAATTACCATGTACTACCCCCTCTGCTTTTTTTGAAAAAATGATAAAAAATTTTTTCCGCACTATCCGCAAAAAAAAAATTCTAATTAAAGCCAATACGTTTCTCTATTCAACAAAATAGAAATCAAGTCGATATCTTGAAAACTTAGCAAGTTATGACCAAAAAGGATAGTGCAAAAAACATTTTTTTTGCCAAAAATTACCATGTACTACCCCCTTTGCTTTTTTTGAAAAAATGATAAAAAATTTTTTCCGCACTATCCGCAAAAAAAAAATTCTAATTAAAGCCAATACGTTTCTCTATTCAACAAAATAGAAATCAAGTCGATATCTTGAAAACTTAGCAAGTTATGACCAAAAAGGATAGTGCAAAAAACATTTTTTTTGCCAAAAATTACCATGTACTACCCCCTTTGCTTTTTTTGAAAAAATGATAAAAAATTTTTTCCGCACTATCCGCAAAAAAAAAATTCTAATTAAAGCCAATACGTTTCTCTATTCAACAAAATAGAAATCAAGTCGATATCTTGAAAACTTAGCAAGTTATGACCAAAAAGGATAGTGCAAAAAACATTTTTTTTGCCAAAAATTACCATGTACTACCCCCTTTGCTTTTTTTGAAAAAATGATAAAAAATTTTTTCCGCACTATCCGCAAAAAAAAAATTCTAATTAAAGCCATTATGTTTCTCTATTCAACAAAATAGAAATCAAGTCGATATCTTGAAAACTTAGCAAGTTATGACCAAAAAGGATAGTGCAAAAAACATTTTTTTTGCCAAAAATTACCATGTACTACCCCCTTTGCTTTTTTTGAAAAAATGATAAAAAATTTTTTCCGCACTATCCGCAAAAAAAAAATTCTAATTAAAGCCAATACGTTTCTCTATTCAACAAAATAGAAATCAAGTCGATATCTTGAAAACTTAGCAAGTTATGACCAAAAAGGATAGTGCAAAAAACATTTTTTTTGCCAAAAATTACCATGTACTACCCCCTTTGCTTTTTTTGAAAAAATGATAAAAAATTTTTTCCGCACTATCCGCAAAAAAAAAATTCTAATTAAAGCCAATACGTTTCTCTATTCAACAAAATAGAAATCAAGTCGATATCTTGAAAACTTAGCAAGTTATGACCAAAAAGGATAGTGCAAAAAACATTTTTTTTGCCAAAAATTACCATGTACTACCCCCTTTGCTTTTTTTGAAAAAATGAAAAAAAATTTTTTCCGCACTATCCGCAAAAAAAAAATTCTAATTAAAGCCAATACGTTTCTCTATTCAACAAAATAGAAATCAAGTCGATATCTTGAAAACTTAGCAAGTTATGACCAAAAAGGATAGTGCAAAAAACATTTTTTTTGCCAAAAATTACCATGTACTACCCCCTTTGCTTTTTTTGAAAAAATGATAAAAATTTTTTTCCGCACTATCCGCAAAAAAAAAATTCTAATTAAAGCCAATACGTTTCTCTATTCAACAAAATAGAAATCAAGTCGATATCTTGAAAACTTAGCAAGTTATGACCAAAAAGGATAGTGCAAAAAACATTTTTTTTGCCAAAAATTACCATGTACTACCCCCTTTGCTTTTTTTGAAAAAATGATAAAAAATTTTTTCCGCACTATCCGCAAAAAAAAAAATTCTAATTAAAGCCAATATGTTTCTCTATTCAACAAAATAGAAATCAAGTCGATATCTTGAAAACTTAGCAAGTTATGACCAAAAAGGATAGTGCAAAAAACATTTTTTTTGCCAAAAATTACCATGTACTACCCCCTTTGCTTTTTTTGAAAAAATGATAAAAAATTTTTTCCGCACTATCCGCAAAAAAAAAATTCTAATTAAAGCCAATATGTTTCTCTATTCAACAAAATAGAAATCAAGTCGATATCTTGAAAACTTAGCAAGTTATGACCAAAAAGGATAGTGCAAAAAACATTTTTTTTGCCAAAAATGACCATGTACTACCCCCTTTGCTTTTTTTGAAAAAATGATAAAAAATTTTTTCCGCACTATCCGCAAAAAAAAAATTCTAATTAAAGCCAATATGTTTCTCTATTCAACAAAATAGAAATCAAGTCGATATCTTGAAAACTTAGCAAGTTATGACCAAAAAGGATAGTGCAAAAAACATTTTTTTTGCCAAAAATTACCATGTACTACCCCCTTTGCTTTTTTTGAAAAAATGATAAAAAATTTTTTCCGCACTATCCGCAAAAAAAAAATTCTAATTAAAGCCAATACGTTTCTCTATTCAACAAAATAGAAATCAAGTCGATATCTTGAAAACTTAGCAAGTTATGACCAAAAAGGATAGTGCAAAAAACATTTTTTTTGCCAAAAATTACCATGTACTACCCCCTTTGCTTTTTTTGAAAAAATGATAAAAAATTTTTTCCGCACTATCCGCAAAAAAAAAATTCTAATTAAAGCCAATACGTTTCTCTATTCAACAAAATAGAAATCAAGTCGATATCTTGAAAACTTAGCAAGTTATGACCAAAAAGGATAGTGCAAAAAACATTTTTTTTGCCAAAAATGACCATGTACTACCCCCTTTGCTTTTTTTGAAAAAATGAAAAAAAATTTTTCCGCACTATCCGCAAAAAAAAAATTCTAATTAAAGCCAATACGTTTCTCTATTCAACAAAATAGAAATCAAGTCGATATCTTGAAAACTTAGCAAGTTATGACCAAAAAGGATAGTGCAAAAAACATTTTTTTTGCCAAAAATTACCATGTACTACCCCCTTTGCTTTTTTTGAAAAAATGATAAAAATTTTTTTCCGCACTATCCGCAAAAAAAAAATTCTAATTAAAGCCAATACGTTTCTCTATTCAACAAAATAGAAATCAAGTCGATATCTTGAAAACTTAGCAAGTTATGACCAAAAAGGATAGTGCAAAAAACATTTTTTTTGCCAAAAATTACCATGTACTACCCCCTTTGCTTTTTTTGAAAAAATGATAAAAAATTTTTTCCGCACTATCCGCAAAAAAAAATTCTAATTAAAGCCAATACGTTTCTCTATTCAACAAAATAGAAATCAAGTCGATATCTTGAAAACTTAGCAAGTTATGACCAAAAAGGATAGTGCAAAAAACATTTTTTTTGCCAAAAATTACCATGTACTACCCCCTTTGCTTTTTTTGAAAAAATGATAAAAAATTTTTTCCGCACTATCCGCAAAAAAAAAATTCTAATTAAAGAAAATATGTTTCTCTATTCAACAAAATAGAAATCAAGTCGATATCTTGAAAACTTAGCAAGTTATGACCAAAAAGGATAGTGCAAAAAACATTTTTTTTGCCAAAAATTACCATGTACTACCCCCTTTGCTTTTTTTGAAAAAATGATAAAAAATTTTTTCCGCACTATCCGCAAAAAAAAAATTCTAATTAAAGCCAATATGTTTCTCTATTCAACAAAATAGAAATCAAGTCGATATCTTGAAAACTTAGCAAGTTATGACCAAAAAGGATAGTGCAAAAAACATTTTTTTTGCCAAAAATTACCATGTACTACCCCCTTTGCTTTTTTTGAAAAAATGATAAAAAATTTTTTCCGCACTATCCGCAAAAAAAAAATTCTAATTAAAGCCAATATGTTTCTCTATTCAACAAAATAGAAATCAAGTCGATATCTTGAAAACTTAGCAAGTTATGACCAAAAAGGATAGTGCAAAAAACATTTTTTTTGCCAAAAATGACCATGTACTACCCCCTTTGCTTTTTTTGAAAAAATGATAAAAAATTTTTTCCGCACTATCCGCAAAAAAAAAATTCTAATTAAAGCCAATATGTTTCTCTATTCAACAAAATAGAAATCAAGTCGATATCTTGAAAACTTAGCAAGTTATGACCAAAAAGGATAGTGCAAAAAACATTTTTTTTGCCAAAAATTACCATGTACTACCCCCTTTGCTTTTTTTGAAAAAATGATAAAAAATTTTTTCCGCACTATCCGCAAAAAAAAAATTCTAATTAAAGCCAATATGTTTCTCTATTCAACAAAATAGAAATCAAGTCGATATCTTGAAAACTTAGCAAGTTATGACCAAAAAGGATAGTGCAAAAAACATTTTTTTTGCCAAAAATGACCATGTACTACCCCCTTTGCTTTTTTTGAAAAAATGATAAAAAATTTTTTCCGCACTATCCGCAAAAAAAAAATTCTAATTAAAGCCAATATGTTTCTCTATTCAACAAAATAGAAATCAAGTCGATATCTTGAAAACTTAGCAAGTTATGACCAAAAAGGATAGTGCAAAAAACATTTTTTTTGCCAAAAATGACCATGTACTACCCCCTTTGCTTTTTTTGAAAAAATGATAAAAAATTTTTTCCGCACTATCCGCAAAAAAAAAATTCTAATTAAAGCCAATATGTTTCTCTATTCAACAAAATAGAAATCAAGTCGATATCTTGAAAACTTAGCAAGTTATGACCAAAAAGGATAGTGCAAAAAACATTTTTTTTGCCAAAAATGACCATGTACTACCCCCTTTGCTTTTTTTGAAAAAATGATAAAAAATTTTTTCCGCACTATCCGCAAAAAAAAAATTCTAATTAAAGCCAATATGTTTCTCTATTCAACAAAATAGAAATCAAGTCGATATCTTGAAAACTTAGCAAGTTATGACCAAAAAGGATAGTGCAAAAAACATTTTTTTTGCCAAAAATGACCATGTACTACCCCCTTTGCTTTTTTTGAAAAAATGATAAAAAATTTTTTCCGCACTATCCGCAAAAAAAAAATTCTAATTAAAGCCAATATGTTTCTCTATTCAACAAAATAGAAATCAAGTCGATATCTTGAAAACTTAGCAAGTTATGACCAAAAAGGATAGTGCAAAAAACATTTTTTTTGCCAAAAATTACCATGTACTACCCCCTTTGCTTTTTTTGAAAAAATGATAAAAAATTTTTTCCGCACTATCCGCAAAAAAAAAAATTCTAATTAAAGCCAATATGTTTCTCTATTCAACAAAATAGAAATCAAGTCGATATCTTGAAAACTTTGCAAGTTATGACCAAAAAGGATAGTGCAAAAAACATTTTTTTTGCCAAAAATGACCATGTACTACCCCCTTTGCTTTTTTTGAAAAAATGATAAAAAATTTTTTCCGCACTATCCGCAAAAAAAAAATTCTAATTAAAGCCAATATGTTTCTCTATTCAACAAAATAGAAATCAAGTCGATATCTTGAAAACTTAGCAAGTTATGACCAAAAAGGATAGTGCAAAAAACATTTTTTTTGCCAAAAATGACCATGTACTACCCCCTTTGCTTTTTTTGAAAAAATGATAAAAAATTTTTTCCGCACTATCCGCAAAAAAAAAATTCTAATTAAAGCCAATATGTTTCTCTATTCAACAAAATAGAAATCAAGTCGATATCTTGAAAACTTAGCAAGTTATGACCAAAAAGGATAGTGCAAAAAACATTTTTTTTGCCAAAAATTACCATGTACTACCCCCTTTGCTTTTTTTGAAAAAATGATAAAAAATTTTTTCCGCACTATCCGCAAAAAAAAAAATTCTAATTAAAGCCAATATGTTTCTCTATTCAACAAAATAGAAATCAAGTCGATATCTTGAAAACTTTGCAAGTTATGACCAAAAAGGATAGTGCAAAAAACATTTTTTTTGCCAAAAATGACCATGTACTACCCCCTTTGCTTTTTTTGAAAAAATGATAAAAAATTTTTTCCGCACTATCCGCAAAAAAAAAATTCTAATTAAAGCCAATATGTTTCTCTATTCAACAAAATAGAAATCAAGTCGATATCTTGAAAACTTAGCAAGTTATGACCAAAAAGGATAGTGCAAAAAACATTTTTTTTGCCAAAAATGACCATGTACTACCCCCTTTGCTTTTTTTGAAAAAATGATAAAAAATTTTTTCCGCACTATCCGCAAAAAAAAAATTCTAATTAAAGCCAATATGTTTCTCTATTCAACAAAATAGAAATCAAGTCGATATCTTGAAAACTTAGCAAGTTATGACCAAAAAGGATAGTGCAAAAAACATTTTTTTTGCCAAAAATTACCATGTACTACCCCCTTTGCTTTTTTTGAAAAAATGATAAAAAATTTTTTCCGCACTATCCGCAAAAAAAAAATTCTAATTAAAGCCAATATGTTTCTCTATTCAACAAAATAGAAATCAAGTCGATATCTTGAAAACTTAGCAAGTTATGACCAAAAAGGATAGTGCAAAAAACATTTTTTTTGCCAAAAATTACCATGTACTACCCCCTTTGCTTTTTTTGAAAAAATGATAAAAAATTTTTTCCGCACTATCCGCAAAAAAAAAATTCTAATTAAAGCCAATATGTTTCTCTATTCAACAAAATAGAAATCAAGTCGATATCTTGAAAACTTTGCAAGTTATGACCAAAAAGGATAGTGCAAAAAACATTTTTTTTGCCAAAAATTACCATGTACTACCCCCTTTGCTTTTTTTGAAAAAATGATAAAAAATTTTTTCCGCACTATCCGCAAAAAAAAAAATTCTAATTAAAGCCAATATGTTTCTCTATTCAACAAAATAGAAATCAAGTCGATATCTTGAAAACTTAGCAAGTTATGACCAAAAAGGATAGTGCAAAAAACATTTTTTTTGCCAAAAATTACCATGTACTACCCCCTTTGCTTTTTTTGAAAAAATGATAAAAATTTTTTTCGCACTATCCGCAAAAAAAAAATTCTAATTAAAGCCAATACGTTTCTCTATTCAACAAAATAGAAATCAAGTCGATATCTTGAAAACTTAGCAAGTTATGACCAAAAAGGATAGTGCAAAAAACATTTTTTTTTGCCAAAAATTACCATGTACTACCCCCTTTGCTTTTTTTGAAAAAATGATAAAAAATTTTTTCCGCACTATCCGCAAAAAAAAAAATTCTAATTAAAGCCAATATGTTTCTCTATTCAACAAAATAGAAATCAAGTCGATATCTTGAAAACTTAGCAAGTTATGACCAAAAAGGATAGTGCAAAAAACATTTTTTTTGCCAAAAATTACCATGTACTACCCCCTTTGCTTTTTTTGAAAAAATGATAAAAATTTTTTTCCGCACTATCCGCAAAAAAAAAATTCTAATTAAAGCCAATACGTTTCTCTATTCAACAAAATAGAAATCAAGTCGATATCTTGAAAACTTAGCAAGTTATGACCAAAAAGGATAGTGCAAAAAACATTTTTTTTTG